>CAMTDV010000001.1:84297565-85658815 GCA_947069175.1 Scalesia atractyloides | reverse complement strand
AATGCTAATAACCGAATTGAACCGTCCACACCCCTTCTTTTTAATTTATCATCACATTTATTTCTCAGCCTCTTTCTTCTATTAAATAATATTAGTAACTCATAATTTTTTTCGTTTCTCTTTTATTAAATTATAATATTAAATCATAATTTTTAAGCTTTCATCTTCTATTAAATAATATTAATATGAAAATCATAATTTTTCGTTTTTTCCTATTTGATTAATATTTTCTTCTCAGCTATTTTATTTGTTTTCTCCGTATATTAATAACTATTTAACATCTAACTTACCACTAAATTTAATACATTATATATATGGAAAGGTTTATTGAGTAACACTAAAAAATTGAGGAAACGGAGAAAACTTTTAAAAATTTAACTTAACATGTTAAAAATCATTTTTTTCTAAATTTTTTCGGCAATTTTCCTTATAAATACTTGTAGAAGCATATTTAATAAAAAATAATATAAAAAATGTTTAAAAATATATCATATAAAATTAACGTAACATGTAAAAATTAAATTGTTATAAATTTTTTCAGCGCTTTTCCTTATAAAAATGGGTAGAAAACTATTCAAATAAAAATCATTTTTTGAAAAAAAAAATTTTAATCTTTTTTTAACTGTTTTTTAATTTTTAGTTTTTTATATTTTTTTATTAAATATGCTTCTATAAGTATTTATAAGAAAAACGTCATAAAAGTTTTTAAAAAAATTGATTTTTAATATGGTAAGTAAATTTTAAGAGTGTTCCCCTGTCCCACTATTTTAGTGTTTTCTAATGAACCTTAAAATTTTTCCTAAAAAGTGTACAAATAGCCTTTGTAGCAAACTACCAGCATATATATATATATATATATATATATATATATATTGGTGAATACTGAAAAGACTGGGGAACCGGGGAACATTCTTAAAGCTTTTAACTTAACATGTTAAAAATCATTTTTTAATTTTTTTTGACGTTTTTTCTTATAAATACTTGTAGAAACATTTTTAATAAAAAAATCAAAAACTAAAAATATTTAAAAAAATAGTAAAAAAGGCTTAATTTTTTTTTACAAAAATGATTTTTTATTTGAATAGTTTCTACCCATTTTTATAAGGAAAAGCACTGAAAAAATTTAAAAACATTGATTTTTAACATGTTAATGTAATTTTATAAGATATATTTTAAACTGTTTTTTAAACATTTTTTATTAAAAATATTTTACATGTATTTATAAGGAAAAACGTCAAAAAAATTTAGAAAAAAATAATTTTTAACATGTTATGTTGAAGTTTTAAGAGTGTACCCGGTTCTCCACTTTTTTAGTATTCACTAAAAAAAAATCACATATATATACATATATATGTGTGTGTATATAAATTCAAATAAATTTGAATCTCTTTTCTATACTCGTACATTTCAATTCCTTTTCTATTAAAATTTTTTAATTGGGTTAATTATTATTTATCGTATTACTGTTATTTGAGTAAGTCTCAAGATGTGCGATACCTACCTCATTATTTTTACTATTATCTTCACACTAAATTTAATTTCGAATTGAAAAATATCTAATTTATAATAGCTTATCGTATAACCCCTTCTAAATTCTACTTTTTTAAGTATTAAGATGTGCGTTACCTACTCATTATTTTTACTATTATATTCACACTGATTTAATTTCGAATTGAAAAATATCTAATTTATAACAACTTATCGTATAACCCCTTCTAAATTCTACATTTTTATTATTATTTACAAGTTCAAAATTTTTGGATAAGACATTTTATTTTATACAAGTGACGTTTTAGTTTACATTCAGATCAAATAGAACACGCCAAAACAAATAGAACACACTTTATTCGATGGAATAGAACACGTCTATATGTGGAACACTCTTGTTTATGTTCTAGGAACTAACACCTTATTACAATAAACTTAGACCATTAAATGCATGAAGATCTAGCGGTAACCCATGAGGCACCGGCTTTATTCATGATATGACTGATTATGTAGTATGTAGTGGTAGTGGTAGGAGTGGTAGTGGTAGGAGTAAAACTTCTTACAATGCTTGAACAACATTGCTTATTGTCATTGCTTCAATACCATTGCTTGATGACACTACTTCAATTGCACAGCCTAATGGCCATGCAGCTTCAACCAATGCATCTTGGTACTTAATTTGTTTCATAAGGGTGATATATTTCTTGGGTTGCAAGCCTGTTTCCGACAACTCAAGAGATAAAAAAAAATTATTTGCTTAATTTACTAATATTATCTGTCGCATACAGTTAAATGGTTGATCAACATAGTTTTTTATATAAAACACTTTAAATGAAATCAATTGAATAATACTTTTAATGCATACAACCTATTAAATCGTTTTATTTAGATTCCTTGTATTCCTAGTATGACAATTTTAAATCAACTGAATAATAGTTTTAATGAATTTATACTGACACATATATAAATATAAACACGTAAACAATAATTATAACGTTTTCAGAAAGTTGAAATGTAGTAACTGTTAATACGAAATATTGAATGATAAAGTCTAATATAAAAAAAACTTACTAAAAGACAAAAAAACTCATAATAAACCTGAATTTAAACCGACACATAGATAAATATAAGCACGTAAATAATGGCTAAAATATAAAAAAAACCTTACTAAAAGAAAAAAAAACCGTAATCAACCTTATACTGACACTACACAAATATAAGCAAGTAAAACATGATTATATAGATTTTAGAAAGTTAAAGAGTTGTAAGTGTTAAATACTAAATGTTAAAGATTGAAAACTAAAATAAGCAAAAATTTATTAAAAAAAAGTTGCCCAAACAAGTTTCCATGCAACAGCCGGCTACCTTTCATCCAAGTAATTTTCTCGCGCGTTGCGGCGGGCTAAGTGTAAAGTAACTCGAAGTTATATTGTCTAATGAAAACGTATTATATTTTACCCGACTTGTTTTTGAACAAAGTTTACGTTAAAATGTTGACAACTGAAAACATATATAAAATAAGCATAAAAACGTATTATATTTAACCTGACTTATATATTTAACATAAACCAACTTGAATTTATACTGACACGTACATAAAAATTATAAGCACATAAGAATATAATGTTTTATTAAGTTAAAGAATTGGGCGACACGAAAATGTACTATATTTGACCTAACTAATTTCCTAAAAAACTTACGTCGACACGTAAATCAACTTGAATTTATATGAATATACACATAAAAGTATGTAGGTAAAACTCGATTACAAAGTGTTCAAAAAGTTGAGTGGTTGTAAGTATAACTTGAATTTATACTGACACGTACATGAAAATTATAAGCACATAAGAATATAATGTTTTATTAAGTTAATGAATGGTGCGACCCGAAAACGTACTATATTTAACCTAACTATTTTCCTAAAAAAACTTACGTCGATACGTAAATCAACTTGAATTTATACGAAGATACACATAAAAGTATGTAGGTAAAACTCGATTACAAAGTGTTTAAAAAGTTGAGTGGTTGTAAGTATAATTTGTATTTATACTGACACGGACATAAAAAACTATAAGCACATAAGAATATAAAGAATATACACATAAAAGCATGTAGGTAAAACTCCATTACAAAGTGTTTAAAAAGTTGACTGGTTGTAAGTGTAACTTGAATTTATACTGACACGGACATAAAAATTATAAGCACATAAGAATATAATGTTTTATTAAGTTAATGAATGGTGCGACCCGAAAACGTATTATATTTGACCTAACAAATTTCCTAAAAAAAACTTACGTTGACACGTAAATCAACTTGAAATTATGCGAATATGCACATAAAAGTATACAGGTAAAACTCGATTATAAAGTGTTTAAAAAGTTGAGTGGTTGCAAGTATAAATGCTAAAAATTAAAAGTGAAAGTAAAAAAAATAAAGTCAGAAAAGGACAAAAAAGGAGAAAAGGGAAAAAAAGCTGCTTGTTACTGTATATGTAGTTTGTTATTGTAAGTATACATTGGTACAGTATATGTAGTTTGTTATTGTAAGTATACATAATACATAATGAATGATTTTAGTACCGGTAAAACACCGTTAGTCCAGGTAACCAGTTAACAATGTCAGTCCATTTTTAAAATGATATTTAGTGCATTCGTTATGTTTAACAATCTTCAGTTTAGTTGTGAAGATTGTATGCATATAAGCATAAGAAGTTAGACATATTTAACTGGCCTTTGACCATTAGACATTTATAGCATTATTGTGTTAGTCTCTATATTTTAAGGTATTTTATTTGTGATTGAAGAGTTGGTATTTGATAAATTCCTTCTTCTCTCAACAGTTTCCTGTCTAAACTGCAAGGAAAAGCAACAGGAAATTAACATTATATACACAATAGTACCCATAAGCGAAACGCGTTACCCAAATCAACTAATTCATATTAATAAACCGGTCATAGTGGCCGGGTGTAAGGAAAATATTCAACAAATAGCGAGCTGAAGTTCATCGCCAATGCGCACAAGTTCTAAATCCTTATAGAAACGGAACCCATGAACTCTACTTCCGGAACTACCGGCATAAAAAATTACTGCATACCTATCGGATGACGAGTCTGTCCGCAACACGATAGGTGTCAAAAGCTTCCGGTTGGTTGATAAAGAACCGCCATTGTGAGAAAGCACACAAGGCATCAGAAACAAAAAGAATGACATGAGCAGGAGAGGTGTGGAAACGACCAAAATACCGCCGGGTTGATCTGCCAACTGAGAAGAAAAGACTAGATCTTCTATGAGCTCAGTGGCTGAAGGAGATGGATACTAGCTGCCGCCTAAGACCACTCGGTGTGGTGGGCCGTCCAGGTCTGGCATGGACCGGCGACGCCCCCAAACACCGCCCCGGGTGTGGCGCCGGCGTCCTCCCCGTCGGCAAGGAGACGTTGGAGACGGGCCGGATATTTTGAAAGTAGAATTAAAAAAAATTAAATTAATAAATTTACCTATAAATACACCAATACTATCCCACTTTTTTACACATTTTATTCACCTTCATCTCTCAAATTTATAAAATCATTGCCATCTCTTTATAATTCTCCAACCTTTTATAAAATCATTCTCCAACCTTTTATTTTTAAAAATATAGACATGTCATCTTCTTCGTGGGTGAGGGCGAATTGTTTGTTGTTAACTTCGTTATGCAAGCAGCACAGATGATCATGGAGGAGGAGGAAGAGGAAGAAAGTCGTCACAACCGCAAACTAGGGCGGCCGCCTTAAATCGACAACGAGAAGGTATTTAATTCGTTGTTAATAACGTATTTAATTTTTTAGTGTATCTTTATTTTGATGTGCTTTCCTAATTTATATAACTCGTTGTTAACAATCAGCTGGGCATGAGAGTTTAGTGGTCGATTACTTTGCCGACGAACCTGTGTACACGGACGCGATATTTAGACGTCGGTTCCGAATGAGTCGTCGACTATTCTTACGTATAGCAGATGACTTGGCGCAGTATGATCCGTATTTCACTTCGATACGACGCCAGGGGTCGTAGGGGATTCACCACTTTACATAAATGTACCGCGGCCATTCGCCTACTCGCATGTAACATCCATCGAAAAACGGGTTTCCAAAACCCGCTTCGTTTATTAATCAAATATCCAGTTATAATTTTTCGTTGCGTATTTATTGCTCAAATTAATTTTAAACGATACATAATTAATAAATATATTATAATTTAAAAACCATAATTTATAAATAATATTAAATAGTGAGAAAAAATAAAATGGGGACGCCGGGTTTCGAACCCGGGTCACCCACAAACCTAAACACACAACACACCGCTCCGCCACACGCCTTCTTTATGAAAATACTGAAATAAATAATACTTAAAATAAAACCCGAATTCAAAACCGGAGAATCACCGCGCACTCAGAACTCGCAATCACCGGAAAATCCGGCAATCCGCGATTTTGGCCATTTCTCTCTTGACTAAAACGCGATAACCGATCATCGACACAAATCATAACCGTTGCCGGCCCTCAATTTCATTCGTAACCGCCGGAAAAACTTTGACCGCGAATCAAGACCAAAATTCGGACCCAATACATCCTGTTCTTCCCTATAAATACCCACCCAAACCTCTGGTAACCTTTTCGCTCAAAATCGCACAATCTCTCGAAGCTTTAGCACGTCGCCGAAAATTTCAATTTCGCCGGAATCACTAAACGGAAAACCGCGTTTTTCTTCAGACGGTACAATCATCTAAATTTCTCTTGCTATCTTTCGATTTATAATCTAATTGCTCAATTCAGTAATCAAAACTGTTAAACAGTTTCCCTCAGCCGGAATCCGCAGATCGGAGTCGACGAGTCTTTGCCGGAAAACCTGAAGCAAACTCGCCGTTCTGGTATACCCTGTCATCTCATTTCTGTTTTCAAATTCAATCGAATATAAGTTAAGATCGATTAAACAGAACAGTCGGAATTCACTATTCTGAAATGTTAAGCGAAGAAGACGAAGTTGAACATGTGTATAAGTATAACTAAAAACGGATATTCGAAAGGGTTAGACACACAGTCCAGCGGTGGACTGTGTGCACAAACAATGCACACGTCCCGGGTTCGAATCGCACACGTTATCGACTTTCAGAATTAAAACCAACATTTTTAAAACTTAATCAGATCAGGTCACCGAATGTTAATAAAAGTAATAAAATCCATAAGTTAAACAGATTAGACACACAGCCCAACTGGTTGGGCTGTGCGCACTCGAACCGAAGGACATGAGTTCGACTCCGGGTCCCTGCAACCGGTTCGGCCATATAAATCGTTTTTAATAAAAACCCAAATAAGTTAAAAATTAATTAGTATATAAATATAATTAAAACAGAGAATATTTCGGGTTAGACACGCAGCTCAGTTGGTAGAGCTGCGTGCACGTATACGAGAGGTCCCGAGTTCGAACCTCACTCAGCACATACAAACACACAGTCCGACCGGTCAACGGTCAACAGGGTCAAAAAGTCAATATTTTTTTATTTCTTTTTATTAATTTATTTAATCAGAAAATTATTTA
Source organism: Scalesia atractyloides (assembly GCA_947069175.1). Taxonomy (NCBI): domain Eukaryota; kingdom Viridiplantae; phylum Streptophyta; class Magnoliopsida; order Asterales; family Asteraceae; genus Scalesia; species Scalesia atractyloides. The sequence goes on along the minus strand of CAMTDV010000001.1, from coordinate 85,651,758 downwards.
AAAATACTTAAAAATAATATTTTTAAAGTTAGAAAATGTCCTTAAACTCACAAAAACAAATCTAGAAATCCCATTAAGATTAAGAATTTAAAATTATTAAACTCAAATAAAATCCATTTATTTACCGAATCATTTCGTTACTATTTTAGGTTAGTTTTTCCCTCGTCGATCAAATCCTAATATTCGTGCGCATCCAACGTCATCAAAGAACGCACCCAATGTGAGTGAATCTCTACCAATTCCCCGTTTTAATCATGTTTTGGGGTGTATCATGTGTCGTTTAATTCCTTATTATATTAAAACACTTGTGCATCCATCATATCCGTGATCAAATGTGTATCAATTGTTGTGTGGATTAGATGTAGTTTGGATTTATCATTTTCAGTGCACGCATTTCATTAGGCCCATCAGTTCCCCGTGGGAGACGGGTTGAGCATCAGGTGCCTCATAAGATCGGCTCCGTTTGATTGAGCCTTGATCTCACATTCATCATCATTCATATCATATACTCATTCAAAGTGGTTTGTGTTTGTTTACTTATATATGTTTGCTCACATGTGATTATTGCACAAATTTTCCATATTAAATAAAACAATAAATTAATAACAATGTTTTATCAAGGTTCACTCGCCAACTTTTGTTGACCCAAAATATCTCCCGTTTTACACATGATACAGGTGATCCAGTTGAGGCAAGAAACACGTAGGAAGGCCTAGAAGAATAAATCAGTTTAAGCTTTGGATTATTTTCATAGTTTCATTTCCTTGTAATTGTATGGATTTTGATTTGGATATTTAAGTTGTAATTTGAATTTAATAAATATGAAACATTTTAGTAAACATCATGAGCTTTGGTGATAACCCAATTATGCCCCGACTCTTATTCCGCTGCGGGTCGGGGTGTGACATCGCATACGGGACTGCACCCGATTCGTTAGACGAGTATTTAAGGATGTCCGAAAGAACTTCACGTGAATGTTTGCACAAGTTTTGCAAATGGATATTGACGTTATATAGCAAAAAATATTTGCGGAAACCAAACGCAAACAATGTCCAAAAGTTGTATCAAGCGCACGAAGAAAGACATGGTTTTCCAGGAATGCTCGAAAGCATTGATTTCATGCATTGGCCCTGGCAGAACTGCTCTACTGCCTGGCAAGGTCAATATACTTTGGACGATCATGGTCATCCAACTATAGTACTAGAGGCTGTTGCGTCACAGGATCTTTGGATTTGGCATGCCTTTTTTAGTCTGCCTGATTCACTTAATGACCTTAACATCTACCAATCACAGATATTTGACGATGTAATCTAAGGAACAGGTCCAGACACAAGTTTTACGATTTCGGGGGTGGAGTACAGGCGCGGTTACTACCTTGCAGATGGAATATACCTGACGTACTCTACAATCGTTAAAACTATTCCGCACCCTACAGACGATAAAAGAAAGAAATTTGCCAAGTTACAAGAGGGGGCGAGAAAGATATTGAACGGTGTTTTGGGGTTCTACAAAAAAAGTGGCATATAATTGAATATCCGGCACGTTCTTTTACACCACAGAGGTTGCGATACGTTATGTGTGCTTGTATCTTGCTGCATAACATGATCATCGAAGACGAGGGTGGAGCGATCTGTGACTACGACGAAAACGCGTATAGCGGGAATTCTGTTCCAGTGAGTGCAGAACAACAAGATTTAAAAGGATTATCTCTACGTAACGAGTACGTACATCACAACCTACAAGCGGACTTGGTGGACTACATTTGGAACAACACACAGAACGAACCCACCGATGACATGCCGGATGAAGACTAGCAGTTTTTTTAATATTATGTTAGTTTATTTAATGTAATGTTTGAATTAATATTTAATTTTAGTTTTTATAAATATTTTGCCAAAATTAAGATTTAAAATAAAAACTAGGTGGGGTCAGGTCGTCACCCATTTCCTTGCTTCTATCCCTGGAGGGGCGTCCTCCAAGGCCTCTGACGTGGATGCTGACGTGGCGGATTGTCCTGGAGAGTGGTCCGTCCCCTACACCGAGTAGCCTAAGGGACTCTCTTATATAGACTCCACTTAGGTAGATTAGTACCGATGGGCTTGTAGGCTAACTGAGTGTATAGATTTATAAGTAGGTTTGGTACGTGTTAGTTACCGTGCGAGTTATCGTTTTATAAGTACAGTGAGGAGATCAACAAATTATTATCAACCACAAGAACATCATATCTTATCTTCCCCTCCTACTACGAATTTATAGACACGTGATAAATGAGCTTAACTTGTTCATGGTTTTTCTTGCTTTTTATCTTTTAAAAGACTTGTTCATGGCATTTAGTACGTTTCTTGCCTTTTGTTAGAAAAATCTATTGGTGAGTAAATCGAGATAGTGGCCAGTAGAATAGTTCGAAGGTAATGGTTAAAAAAGTTTTTCTACCGTACATACTTACAGTATAAATGAATCAAAAGAAAACACTATTATATAAAGATAAAAGTTAATAATTTTCCTAATAGATTTCTCCTTTTATTATTTGAAAGCTTGAAATCAAGCTATTTCATCATTTGTTATTTTATCCATCATTTCTCTTTCGATTGCACAAATAGAGCATTATTTAAATACTTATTACTCATTCGTTTGCGTAAATCTGTCTTGACAAGCTTCACTTTAGGAAAAAACATCTTTTAACGGTTGCGGTTGTAACCGGTAAAACCAATGCTATCTTTAATATCCAATAACCCAAAGGAAGCTACTATATTTTACAGTTTCCACAATTAGACGAATAAGGTCACATATTCTATCCAATTTTGCAAAACTATCATCTTCCTTTATAATGTGATAAATAAAAACTTTAAAATCACTTAAAAGACACCTTATTTTTATTGTACTAAAATCATTTAGATGTATCTTAGAAAATACTACTATCTTAGATGAGTTAACTTAGAAAACAATCACAAGGATTTAAACGTGCCATATAGTCTATCAACGTAATTGTTACCTTACTGAATTGATTTTCAAGTTCTGAATTTGCATATATAAAACCGTATAAAATATCAACTTCAAAATGATGTCGATTACTAATGACATCCTTTCAGTTTCTTGAGAAGAAAAATGTTGCTACGTGCTCACACGTAGGCAAAGTTTTTTCTACCCATAAATGCACAAAATGAGTATAATGAGAGAGGTTTGGTTGGATGCTTGGTTAGTGATTAAGTAATCATTATTTAATTATTATCATATTGCATTTATATAAATTACATAAAAACAATTCATTTAAGAATAAAAAAAACCTTTTTCAAGGTTTCTTTTTAAGAAATGTCAACATGAAGATCTTATGTTTATTTGAAAAAAAATGATAAAAACACTTGTATAAATCAATAGCTTTACAAATTTTAAATACATACATATATATATATATATATATATATATATATATATAGTTTTTTATTATATCTAAAATACTACAACTACAAGCTTGATATACAATAGGAGACAACAGGTTTTTTTTGTTATCTTCTGAATTTTGTCTTTTTTTACATCTAAATTACCATTCAGCTTTCAGCAATGACGCTTCAATCTCTCAACTTTTTAAACACTTTGTAATGGAGTTTTACGTATGTTTTTTATATGCGTGTTAGTATAACATCAAGTTGATTTACGTTTGACGTATTTTTAGGGAAATAAGTTGGGTCAAATATAAAATGAGTCAGGTCAAATATAATACGTTTTCAATGGACGGTATAAATTCAAGTTACTTTACGTTTCAACGTAGCCGCAACACGACATATCGTTCTTTAACTTAATAAAACATTATATTCTTATGTGCTTATTTTATGTACGTTTCAGTATAAATTCATGTTGTTTTATGTTTCAACGTAAGTTTCTTCCAAAATTTTAGGTAAAATATAATACGTTTTTAGTTGGTCTATGTTTTAACGTGAACTTTGTTCGGAAACTGGTGAGGTCAAAGATAATACGTTTTCGTTAAACGGTATAAATTCGAGTTACTTTCGTTTAGATGCCGTGGTAACGTACGAGGCAATTTACTAGTTAAGATCATTTCTCGTAAAACAATTTGAAAAAGAAATTAATAGACTAGTGAAATACTTATATAGAAATAATAGTAAAAACTAGTGAATGTATAGTAGGGCTGTAAACGAACTTAACGTTCAGTGAACAGTTCGTAAACTATTCGGTGAGAAGTTTGTTTATGTTCGTTCGATTAGCTTAACGAACGAACACGGACAAAAATTTTGTTCGGTTAGCTTAGCGAATGAACACGAAAACAAGTCTCGTTCGTTCGACTGTGTTCGTGAATGTTTGGTAGTATATTTGGTTACATTCGTTCATGTTGGTTTGATTATATTAAATTAATAACAAATAATAAAACTTTTATCTAAACATATTAAAAACTTGAAACCCTATTTTTTTCTAAGTTAACAAAAATTTGGACATTCTAAAACATTTTTTTAGGGTAATTATGTTAAAGTTGGTTAAACTTTGAATAATTATGTCTAAGTTAGTTAAACTTGATTTATCGTTTGGTGGTTGTAATACACTTTTTGTGTTTTGATTTATCATATGATACTTGTATTTAACTACTTATGTCCAATTTTAAGGATAACAATGTTTTTATTTTTTTAAGTTAAATATTCGTTTACGTTCGTTTTTATTTTTTTAAGTTAAATATTCGTTTACGTTCGTTTTTATTTGCTTGCGTTGGTTTTAATTTGCTTGTCTTCGTTTGTGTTCGAGACAAGTGTTCACAAAGTGTTCGTGAACAACTGAATTTCTCTAACGAACGAACATTGACATAAACTTTATGTTCGGTATCCGTTCGTAAACAGTTCACGAACACATTAATTTTCTTAACGAACGAACATGAACATGATCTTGTTCGTGTTCGTTCAATTTACATAGAGCTGTAACTTTATGTGATTGACTTTTGACCCTTCACCCTATTAGCTAGATATATTTATCGTTTATTACAAAATATATTTGATCATCATCTCTCTTCTTCTTTGAACCTTTCGTTGCAAATAACCAGAGCATTTGTGCTTGTGTTTTTATCACTTTATAATTATTAGATAAATATCATAAAATGTATTTCAGTTTTAAAATTTTTGAGGCGTAACATAATATAATCTTAGGGGAAGGGAAAACGTAAAGCATAAAACGTAAAAAAACCAACTTCACTAGAAAAGTTGAAGGGTAGATGTAACACCGTGTAAAATCGTGTCCAATAGTATAGTGACACGTGTTGTATTTTAAATATAGTCTGTCAAAGACCAATAAGGACTAAAAGCGTCAACATGCTCAATCTGAGCCTCTGAGTGACGATCCGATGTCAACATGCATAAATAACAGCCTCTGAGTGACTAATAGTCAACATGCTTAAATCATTAGCCTCTGAGTGACTGATACGTCAACATGCTTGAAATTCGGCCTCTGAGTGACTGATATGTCAACATGCCCAGCCTCTGAGTGACATCGAAATCAACATGCTTGTAATAAGCCTCTGAGTGATCCTTTGTGAATTCCTAACTCTCATGCGTGCCATTTGTTGGATGAGAGGGTTCAATTTTGTAAATATGGGAAAGTTGGATAATGGAGGGATTAAAAGTATCAACATGTTAATTTATGCCTCTGAGTGACCTTTTAACGAACCGAGAGCTCGACAATGTCCGGGCATAATCCCGGGTATGCCAAGTATTGGCTACGGAGGGCTAAAAGTGCCAAAAAGGTGTTTAAAAAGGTTTTTATAAGCTTTTATAAGTTAAGGGTGTCACACCCCGACCCGCAGCGGAAAAGGTGACCGGGGCATGATTGGGTTATCATCAAAGCTCATGACATTTATTATAACGTTTCATATTCATTAATACAATTTAATGGGAAATTTACAATCATAAATACATCATTACCTAACATCAATCTAAGCTTCTTTGTTTTCTTCTAAGGCATTTCCTATGTTTTCCTTGCTTCATCCTGTTCACCTGTATCATGTGTAAAAGGGTTTTTGGATCAACAAAAAGTTGGCGAGTGAATCCTATGGAAAACATTTGAACAAGTTTATTCAATTGATTATAAATAATGTGCATAACCACATATGAGTAAATGTAGATGTAATTTTATTCACACAACACATAATATTAAATATTGCACACACATACGCCAAATGATTATTTTGAGGCACGCGTTGTTCGACTCGTCTCCCACGAGGAACTGATGGGCCTAATGAATGAGTTTTGAGGCACGCGTTGTTGTACGAACTGATGGGCCTAATGAATGAGTTTTGAGGCACGCGTTGTTCTACGAACTGATGGGCCTAATGAATGAGTTTTAAGGCACGCGTTGTTCAACTCGTCTCCCACGAGGAAGTGATGGGCCTAACAAATAATTTGCATACAACTTGACAATATGTAATACATCACAACAAACAATACTTACATTCTAAGTTTAGATCATATAATGGTATAGCACGAGTTTGAATAAGCGAATTAATTTAAGCGACATATGATACACCCCAAAACATGAATAAAAAGGGGAATTTGTAAGAATTCACTCACATTGGGTGCGTTCGGTTGATGATGTTGAATGCACGCGAAGTGGTTTTAACCACGAGTGAAATTAACCTAGATAAATAGCATTATGGTTCGGTAAGTAAACGGATTTTATTAATCCATTTTAGTAGGATTGTTGGGTGTATTTTTGTGAGTTTAAGGCTATTTTCTAACCTTAAAAATGTTATTTTTAAGTATTTTTAATTGATTTTTAATTAAAATAAATAAATAAAAATAATAAAAAATTTGACTTTTTTTTGACCGTTGACTTTGACTTTGACTGTAACAGTGACTGTTGACCGGTTCGAATCGTTTATGAGTGCGCTGAGTGAGGCTCGAACCCGAGACCTCCCGTACGCGTGCACGCAGCTCTACCAACTGAGCTACGTGTCTAACCCGAAATATTTCTGTTTTTAATTATATTTATATACTAATTATATTAAACAAAAAATCCTTTATTTTCTAAAAACGATTTTAATCCAAGACTCGATGCGCTCCACAGGTCTCGAACCCGGGACCTGTGGCTTATACTAACACACAGTCCACCGCTGGACTGTGTGTCCAACTTGTTAACTTAACTGATTTTTATTATACTTAAACACAACTAATTATTTTCATTTCTGACTTATTTAAAAAGTTTAATAATTGTCCGGGTCGATGCAGAAGACCGGACTCGAACTCGTGCGCTTTGATTAAACATACACGCAGTCCACCACTGGACTGTGTGTCTAACTTGGTTATTATTCCGGTTATTAATATACTTAACATATACAAAAAAATGAATCCGGTTCAGTTAACAAAAAGGCATTTTTATTAAGGCAGCGTGTGTGGAACAAGAGTCGAACTCGAGACGTTTGTATGTTTAATGTGCACACAGTCCACCGCTGGACTGTGTGTCTAACCCGAGTAATAACTTGATTTTAATTATACTTATATGATACCGAACTTCATCTTCTTCGTTGAGTTATAACCAGAAATCGGAAATCGACTGGTTTGGTCTTTAATTCATATTCTTTAGTGTCTGATGGTTAAATACATGTGAGATTAAATAAAAAGAATGAAGAAATTAGGCGTGAGATATACCGACTGGATTCCTCTGTTTCTCCGGCGAAACTCCGGCGACAGCAAACACTTCCGGCGACGTGTGTCTTGCAGCAGAGAGTCTTCAGAAAGCTTGAAAAGGATGTGGGTGACTTCGGTATAAGCTCAGGGGGTTTAGTAAGGCTTAGAAATGAAGGACTCGGTTTTCCGGCGATGTGCAGAAATATTCCAGCGACTTGCAGCGACTGATTCCGAGTGTTTTAGCGAGAATTTAAGAGAGTGTTCGAGGGATTAGACTGGTTGGATTGAGAAAACTAGCTCTGTATTTATAGGCTGCTTATGCCCTTGACTTCCTTGCCACTACTGCGGTAACGACCCGGAATTAGTGCTAGACATAGGTTATAACCGATGTCGTCGTTAATATAAACGTTAAGTCAAGAGTAATTGTCGCAAATTGGCGAAAACGTCGGATTTTCCGGCGTCTGCGGATTTGGGCGCCGGTTTTGATTCGGAAACGTATGATATGAATTAAATGATTCTAATAACTAACAAAAATCACAAGTGGCGCAGTGGTTGAACGGCTGGGTGTTAAGTTGTTGATGAACCGGCTACTGACCCGGGTTCGAAACCCGGCAGTGTCAAAACATTTTTATTTTGTGATTTTTAACAGTTTTTAAAAAACTAAATATATATTCACATATAATAATTAATTATGTATCGTTTAAAAATATTTTGGGCAGTTAATTCGCAACGAAATTTTTAACTGATTGTTGGGTTAATAACGGAGCGGGTTTGGTAAAATCCGTTTTTGACGAATGTTACAGTATCCCCTGCTTTTTAGAATTTCGTCCCGAAATTTAAATAGTGATATATTTGACTAAAAGAATGATGGTGTTTAGTTTGACAGTTACATGCTTAGAAGAAATAAGGGTTTAAGTTTTTGTTCGAGGCGGTAACGTTCCTTGTAAGGGTTAAGTACCTATTACAGGAATCGCTTTTTGTTGCCTACTGTAAAAGCATTGATAAGCAGAATTGATTTGCTAACTTTGATTTCATGCATCAAAGTTTGAATATGCTTAGAAGGTTAGGGTTATATCCTAAGGCAAAACTTCTAATACTACAATCTACACAAATAGACACAACAGCTAATAATTGAATCCACATTCTGATAGCATATATGTTTGAATGGTGACAGTTCTCTCTCGTTTGTTATGATGGAGAGGTTAGTTTATGTAGAAATGGAACACAATCCAATTTCTTTAAATAGTGAGATGATATAAATGTAACACAAATTTCAACCAAAGCAATACTAAATCCTACATGGAACTTCTCATAACCGCCTGATAACGCCTCTGATCCTTTGACAAGAATACTTATATATAGGAAGTACCAGCGGCGTATCCACCATACTCTCGTCAAATTTTCATTGGTTTTATCAGTGAATTATGATTAGTCCTATGTGACTCTACAACCAATACAACAACTCATAAATACTTGAAAATGATAATGTCTGTGCGATCAAGGCTCAATCAAACGGAGCCGATCGTATTGCATGTAATGAAAATGATAAACTTAATCTAAACAACACACAAACAGCCTATACATGGAACCTTTCATAACCGCCTGATAATGCCTCCGATCATTTGACAAGAATACTTATATATAGGAAGTACCAGCGGCGTATCCACCATACTCTTGTCAAATTTTCACTGGTTTTATCAGTAAGTTATGATTAGTTCTATGTGACTCTAAAACATAAACAAACACAACAACCAGCGCTTGAGTCTTAATTCTGATAGTATACTTGTTTGAATGATGACAATACCTCTCTCGTTTATTATGATGGAGAGGTTAGTCTATGTAGAAGTGGGACACAACTCAACTTCTTTAAATGATGAAATTGAGATACGTCGTGAGGTATGATGATATGAATATTAAATCAATGAGTATAAAACAAACTGAACTAGTAATTTGCATTAAAATTCTTGGATAAATTTCCAATTGAGATACGTGAAAATTGAGATAACATAAAGAAAAACCTAAAAACTAAGTGGTTGGAGTTGAATCTTGATTCTTGGTGAGAGAAGGCTAGTTAAGTGGTTTGTTTGGACCGTTAATATCTTCAACAGGATTGGCGTTGATGTTATAAACTCTTCCTCTTGCTGGCGGTGGAGCTGGGTTTGTTTGATTTGCTTGGTTAACTGGGTTTGCTTGAGCTTGGGCGTTTATGATGTTAACCAAACGAGGGCACGTGTTTCTAAAATGGGTAGGGTCGCCACAATTGAAACAAGCTCGAACATATGGGAACATGGGGTATTGGGGTTGTTGATATGTTTGGATCATGTTTTGAGTAGGGGGTGAGGTTTGGTTTTGAGAGGTGCGGCAAACCTTGCTCAAATGACCGTAGCGTCCACAATTCGCACATAGTCGACAGGGTAAGGTAGATGGATGGTGATAGAAACATGTGTTGCATTGAGGGTGAGGTCCAATGTAAGGTTTCTTATTTGGGTAAGTTGAGTTGGGTGCTACTTGAGTGATTGGGATAGTTTGGGGAGGTACAACTTGTGAAGCTGGTTGGTTGTGTTGGGTGACGGCGAAGATTTGCCCATCTCGTTTTCTCTTAGAAATGGGTGGTGTAAAGGATTCGGTTCGGGTGGAGTTTGAGGTTTCGGTTGATGCTTTATCCTTCTTCTTCTCCTCCTTGAAATCTTTGTTCCGGATTCGGTTCTCGGTGAGTGCTGTTGCTAGCTCCATTGCTGCTTCCAAAGTTGCAGGCGAGGTACTTATTACAGAGTCTTGAATCTTTGATGGAAGACCACGAATGTAGTGCTCGATCAAACGGTAGAGGGGAGTGAACAAGTTGGGAACCATTTGATTTAACTCAAGGAATCTCTTGTTGTATGTGGTGTGGTCGCCTTCCTTTTGTTTCAAAGAATGGAACTCATCCTCCAATTTCTTGATTTCGCTTCTTGGGCAAAACCGCCTTGTCATGATTCCCTTCAACTCTTCCCAAGTCAAAGTCATAGTATCTTCAACACCTCGTTTGGTCTTCTCTGTATTCCACCATGTGAGTGCTGTTCCAAGTAAATGACCGGTAGCATAACGCACTTTGCGATCATCGGGGCAATCGCAATTTAGAAAAGTGTTTTCCATTTCTTCAAACCAATGGAGGAGAGCGGTGACACCTTCAGTACCTTCGTATTTTGGAGGATCGCAGGATTTGAAATGTTTGTAGGTGCATTTAGTGACTGAAGGATTGACAGTGTTTTGATCTTCTTGGTGGGTTGGGTTGACGGAATTAGCGGTAAGGGCTTGTTGAACTTGAACTACGATGTTGGGTATTACGGTCGCCATTTGCTGAGCGATTTGGGCAGCCATGCGCTCACGGGATTTTCCTGCTCTCATTTTCCTACGAGCGAGGCTAGAAGACATCTACAAGGAATACATATCAAGAGTATGAGTTGGATGTTTTTGGGATCGTGGGTCGCATTCAGGAATGAACGTTTATAAAATAATTATAGAAAAATAAATCCACTACATCCATAGGATGTCTTGGGTTTTGCTCGCCATTAGGCCCTACATGCCGCCATACTTTACCTTTGTAATCATGGGCCCCCATGAATACCGGTTTTTCATATGGTTCGCACGGGTTTGCCTGGTTGCGTACACTAAAACCCGGAGAAAATCGAGAAATATGTATACAACGTGTGATATTCGGAATGTGTCCAGGTGTAGACACATTGACACCTCAAAGTGGGTTAGTTCGAACGACGTTTGGTGTGGCATGCTTTGGCCTAATAGGTCCTTCGTACTCTCATCGTTGGTCCCCAGGTAGGCAAACTGGTCCGTTATATTGGATTTATACGAATGCCAACCTAGACAGGACGTTCCGACTACCGGTACTTGTACCCTTCCAGTTACTACATGCCCGTCGCAGAACTTACTTTGATGAGATTTGAAAATTGCAACAAAGTCTTTGAATAATGAGAGTATGAAAATGAATTGAATATATGAACATTGATATATGTATAATGAATATGTATATAAGCATGTATGTTTGACTGTAAATATAAACAAATATGAAACAAATAAATATCACAAGTTTGTATGTAACCACCTAATCAATTAAAATTTAGGCAGACTATAGTATAGGCTCTAAGGGTCTAATAACCTATCCTATATCCCTATAGTCATGGCTCTGATACCAATCTGTCACACCCCGACCCGCAACGGAAAAGGTGACCGGGGCATGATTGGGTTATCATCAAAGCTCATGACATTTATTATAACGTTTCATATTCATTAATACAATTTAATGGGAAATTTACAATCATAAATACATCATGACCTAACATCAATCTAAGCTTCTTTGTTTTCTTCTAAGGCATTTCCTATGTTTTCCTTGCTTCATCCTGTTCACCTGTATCATGTGTAAAAGGGTTTTTGGATCAACAAAAAGTTGGCGAGTGAATCCTATGGAAAACATTTGAACAAGTTTATTCAATTGATTATAAATAATGTGCATAACCACATATGAGTAAATGTAGATGTAATTTTATTCACACAACACATAATATTAAATATTGCACACACATACGCCAAATGATTGTTTTGAGGCACGCGTTGTTCGACTCGTCTCCCACGAGGAACTGATGGGCCTAATGAATGAGTTTTGAGGCACGCGTTGTTCTACGAACTGATGGGCCTAATGAATGAGTTTTAAGGCACGCGTTGTTCAACTCGTCTCCCACGAGGAACTGATGGGCCTAACAAATAATTTGCATACAACTTGACAATATGTAATACATCACAACAAACAATACTTCCATTCTAAGTTTAGATCATATAATGGTATAGCACGAGTTTGAATAAGCGAATTAATTTAAGCGACACATGATACACCCCAAAACATGAATAAAAAGGGGAATTTGTAAGAATTCACTCACATTGGGTGCGTTCGGTTAATGATGTTGAATGCACGCGAAGTGGTTTTAACCACGAGTGAAATTAACCTAGATAAATAACATTATGGTTCGGTAAGTAAACGGATTTTATTAATCCATTTTAGTAGGATTGTTGGGTGTATTTTTGTGAGTTTAAGGCTATTTTCTAACCTTAAAAATGTTATTTTTAAGTATTTTTAATTGATTTTTAATTAAAATAAATAAATAAAAATAATAAAAAATTTGACTTTTTTTTTGACCGTTGACTTTGACTTTGACTGTAACAGTGACTGTTGACCGGTTCGAATCGTTTATGAGTGCGCTGAGTGAGGCTCGAACCCGAGTCCTCCCGTACGCGTGCACGCAACTCTACCAACTGAGCTACGTGTCTAACCCGAAATATTTCTGTTTTTAATTATATTTATATACTAATTATATTAAACAGAAAATCCTTTATTTTCTAAAAACGATTTTAATCCAAGACTCGATGCGCTCCACAGGTCTCGAACCCGGGACCTGTGGCTTATACTAACACACAGTCCACCGCTGGACTGTGTGTCCAACTTGTTAACTTAACTGATTTTTATTATACTTAAACACAACTAATTATTTTCATTTCTGACTTATTTAAAAAGTTTAATAATTGTCCGGGTCGATGCAGAAGACCGGACTCGAACTCGTGCGCTTTGATTAAACATACACGCAGTCCACCACTGGACTGTGTGTCTAACTTGGTTATTATTCCGGTTATTAATATACTTAACATATACAAAAAAATGAATCCGGTTCAGTTAACAAAAAGGCATTTTTATTAAGGCAGCGTGTGTGGAACAAGAGTCGAACTCGAGACGTTTGTATGTTTAATGTGCACACAGTCCACCGCTGGACTGTGTGTCTAACCCGAGTAATAACTTGATTTTAATTATACTTATATGATACCGAACTTCATCTTCTTCGTTGAGTTATAACCAGAAATCGGAAATCGACTGGTTTGGTGTTTAATTCATATTCTTTAGTGTCTGATGGTTAAATACATGTGAGATTAAATAAAAAGAATGAAGAAATTAGGCGTGAGATATACCGACTGGATTCCTCTGTTTCTCCGGCGAAACTCCGGCGACAGCAAACACTTCCGGCGACGTGTGTCTTGCAGCAGAGAGTCTTCAGAAAGCTTGAAAAGGATGTGGGTGACTTCGGTATAAGCTCAGGGGGTTTAGTAAGGCTTAGAAATGAAGGACTCGGTTTTCCGGCGATGTGCAGAAATATTCCAGCGACTTGCAGCGACTGATTCCGAGTGTTTTAGCGAGAATTTAAGAGAGTGTTCGAGGGATTAGACTGGTTGGATTGAGAAAACTAGCTCTGTATTTATAGGCTGCTTATGCCCTTGACTTCCTTGCCACTACTGCGGTAACGACCCGGAATTAGTGCTAGACATAGGTTATAACCGATGTCGTCGTTAATATAAACGTTAAGTCAAGAGTAATTGTCGCAAATTGGCGAAAACGTCGGATTTTCCGGCGTCTGCGGATTTGGGCGCCGGTTTTGAATTCGGAAACGTATGATATGAATTAAATGATTCTAATAACTAACAAAAATCACAAGTGGCGCAGTGGTTGAACGGCTGGGTGTTAAGTTGTTGATGAACCGGCTACTGACCCGGGTTCGAAACCCGGCAGTGTCAAAACATTTTTATTTTGTGATTTTTAACAGTTTTTCAAAAACTAAATATATATTCACATATAATAATTAATTGTGTATCGTTTAAAAATATTTTGGGCATTTAATTCGCAACGAAATTTTTAACTGATTGTTCGGTTAATAACGGAGCGGGTTTGGTAAAATCCGTTTTTGACGAATGTTACAAAGGGGTTAAAGTGTCAAAGTTTGAAACTGCCTTTGGGGCGCTCGCGGGGCGCGAGAGGCAGGGCTTGTGCCTCTCGCGGCCCGCCCGAGAGTATCTGCTGCAGAAAGTTTTGTTTGGTTTCCAAGCAAAACTCCAAAACCATTAATTCGAAACCATGGCTTCTCTAAACTGCTATGCCACGTTTTGGGACACTTGTAAGCTTCTTCTTACACCCTCAAACACCTGGCTTCACCTCCTTTGAGCTCTCCAACTATAAGTAGGTGTTCAAGTGCTTCATTCCAACTTGCACCTTTCTAAATCATAACTCTTCTCCCTCCTCTGGAAGTTCCTAGCTGAAAGGAGCATCCAACTTAGTTCTCTTGCATTGTAGGAATATCTTGTAAGTGTTCCTTGCTCTTGCATTTTCGTTTATAGGCTTTTATAGCTAAAAGTCAAGCGTTTTCGTAAAACGCTTTGACTTTCGGTTAAGACCATTATGGTACAGCTATTGTTCGAAATGAATATGGATAAGTGTCGTAATAAGGTAGGTGTTAGTCCCTATAAAGGGCACCTCCTGAAGATCACGTTTGCTAGACCAATTGACGGGTCAAAGTTATGAAAATAAAAAGTCAAACATGTCATTTTTCGAAAAAATCATAAATTGATCTTATATATGTTATGAAACCTGTTGTGACACTTAAACAAGTTGGTAATAATTATTAGAATGTGTAAGAACATGTTCGGCTCGTCAATTTCAGTTCTAGGGTCGGTTCGCAACCGAAAGTCGCGAAGTTTGACTTCTGCTTTGACTTTCGATTCTGACCCGATTTAGATTAGTTACCTGCTGATCTAAAGTTGCATTATGATCGTAATATAATGTAGCATAACCCTCTGAGGTTATATTACATGATCATAATCAGAATCCAAGTTTATGCGCAAGTTCCATAATTATGCTATCTTTGACCAAAATGCCCTTTATACATAAATCAAGGTTTTAATGATAATAAACTTGAAAATGAGTTTCCTACTGCTGTAATGTTATAAGTATGATTATTTTGGATGTTAAACCAAGTTGTAAACTGAGTTTTCAAACAAGTCCTTAAACTATGTCGATAAATGACGATTTTAGCCCTTGTGGCTTATAAAATGATTTTAATCAAATCTTTTCAAGGTAAATCAATTACCTAATGATATGTTATGTTAAGTAACATATTTAAGACATTTTAATCTGACCCTAATGTTAGTTTTCATTAAACATCGCATAAAAGGTTATTTTACGACATAAGCGCCGTCTCGGCGCATAGTATGATTTTAAACAATATTAATGGACCAAGACTTGTTACCTACTGATTTTAAAACTTATACAGTTGGTACATGTTATAAACTCAGAATCCCAAATAAATTATAAACTATGTGTAAAATGACCAAAATGCCCATTCGGTGCATAGTTTGGTCATAAAAGATAATTTACACATATAATTGACATCCTACTGATATTATATCATAAATAAAATATTTTTCCAGAATACTTATGACTATAACATTAAATTATATTCAAGTTCCTTTATTATGGTATAAAATTACCAAAATGCCCTTATGAGGCATAATTTCGTTTTAAAACCTTAACGAGCATAGAAGTTGATATCCTACTGATATCTTAACTTATTTAAAGTATAATGGCATATAGAAGTTGTCCATGACTTATCCGGTTACCCGATATCGCTATTATGCGCACAGTTACGTATATGTAACTATTTTACGGAAATTAACCGAAACGGGTTTAACCTTGTCATTTAAGTTTCAAAATCCAAAATGTTTATAGTTTACCCATATTATACAAGTCAAGTACTTGTCAGGATTAAACTGCATTCTATCCGATCATCGTTTAATCAAGCGTTATACGTAATGATCATGTACACTATTCGGTTTATAAGACCGTTAGTATTTAATTGGCTAGCTTATGCCATAATCCAAACTAGAGCCTACCCGGTAAATGTTATCTGCACTTGGTATTTTTGTATATGGCTGAGTTATTTAAAAATAAAAGAAGAAGACTAGCTCAGGTAAATATTCTCGACTTATTTTCCCTATACGGGCTTGGGATATGGTAAATTATTACCGTTTGGTCCTAAATGGGGTCAATCGAATGCCCGCTTGTGGCTAGTAAACCCGCATATTTCATTTTAATCATTTTTGTTTGATAACTTAAACATCGAGGGTTAAATTACAGTGTCCTGGATATCCTCGGCTCAATACATTAGTTTTTGGCCACGACCTTAGCACGGGGTGTAGGTATACACCTTTTGATGCTCATATGAAATGTTCCCAAGACGTTGTGGATGACTACTTCGTGAGTCCTGAGTGGTGTGTATTTAATCATGTCTCGGTTTCTGTACTAGGCCATGTATGTATTGACAAACATGTGAATCTGATACAAGGTTGCAAGATCAACTTTCCCAAGTTAATAAAAGATTTTGTGCCGTTTGGCACTTAAAACCATTTTAAAGTTTTCAAAATGAGTTAGTTGGGTGTATTTACCAGCGTAAGCTAACGTATCGTCCAAAGGCTAAACTGCAGGTACAATACGAAATAGGCCGGAAGCTGCTCGGTAGTGATAGAGGATCTTGCAAATCCTAAATCAGCCTAAAGTCTATTTTATATTCTTTCTTATACATTTTATGATCCGCATGTGGATCTTCTATTACGAGTCTGTATATTATTTTATATTTCGAACATTCGGTTTGTAATAGTAATTTTACTCCAAGACTTCCGATGTGCCATGTTTAATTGATAATGATGTTACCAACTTACGTCACGATACTCCCCACCCGGGCCCAGCGGTGTATGGATTTCGGGGTTGGAAATCCGGGGTGTGACATCCATCCCCCCAACACATTCAAGCTCACTTTGTGGAAAGCATTTGCAAACCATAAGTATACTTGACCCATTTTACGCTATCACTTTGGGTTGCAACATGTAGTGATATTAAATTCACAATCACACATATAATCAATCTTATACAATCAATCAATCACTCAATCCTTAAAGATGCTATTTGTTATACTGCTTGTTTATACATACTAGGACACTCGTATGCATGCTATCTATCATTAACTTTGCAAGCCTTCCTTAACATGTATAGCGCTATAGGAGTAGCACACCGCCCCATTTGTTGGGTCATTGTTAAGTATTCAATCCTTAGGTCTTATCGTTGCGATGAAAAGATTACGCTAGAGGACACTTTGGTTTGATTTATAGTTCATGCAAGCTAGTATGATTCATATAACTTAGTATACAATTGCCTTGTGGATCTAAGACATTTTCTATACCTATGCTATGTAACAAACTTATATGCTCACTGACCATTTTGTGTTAACATATACTTTAATACATATTGCAGGAAATTGATGACAATACGACATTAAATTTATTTATGGTGGACTAGAAACTCATACGAAACTTTTTCTATGAATTTTGTACTTGTTATGTTTCAATTTGCAATGTGTTGATGTAACCTTTAGCAATGAAATAAAAATGTTATTTAAATTATTGTCATCTTTAATTCGTTATGATGTTTTGAGCAATTAAGTTCGTCTCACTCTGATGTTTCCACCATCGGTTGAGGTGTGATATGGTGACTAAGTTGTTTGAGTAGAGATGCCATTAAAATTAAGTGGCCCAATAGAGAGAGAGAGAGAAAGACAGAGAAAGGGGGGTTACCCAGTTGGCAACGACCCATTTGAGGGCTGCTCAGGATCTGCAAGTGGCCAAATTGGGTGCACTGGCTAGAAGAAGAAGCGGGCTATTGAATTTGCAGCTTTGGACCAGGCGATGTGCAAGAAGAGCAAGCATGCCTATGAGGATAAGGATGTTGAGGAGATTTTGTAGCTGGAGTTGAAGGCACTTACAAATTTGAAGAAAATACAGGTTCTTCAAGAAAGGTTGGCAAAACCAATTTTGTTAAGTCCCGTTGTTAGATTATTCGCCAATATGAAAAGAGTTTTCTTGAAAGCGAGCATGGCTAGTAATGTAAATATGAGAATTTACCACATCAAGACAATGATAACCTTTATATTGCAAGCTATAACCAACAACAATGCACTAAAGACTCCACGTAACTAGTTTGTGAGCTAAATAATACCGAAGATAAGCAAACACTTAAAATATATAAGTCCGAAAAGAGGATAGGTGCTATAATTCAGTTGAGAAGAACAAAAGCTCGAACGGGGGTTGTGGGCTAAAAGTTTCATGGGTAACCAATTGATAATGTAAGTAGTCGAATTAAAAGCATCCACCCAATAAGAAGCCGGAACGAGTGCATTAAACCACATAGCTATGTTTCAACAATGTGGGGATGTTTTCATTAACTTGACCATTTTGTTGAGTTACATGCACAAGAGGTGATGTAAGGTATTGTTGTCTTCAAAATATTTCGAATAATATGATTCATAAACTCCTTTCCACTTATCACTTCGTAAAATCTTTAATTTTTCTAGAGAACTTGGTTGTCAAAATAATTAGAACAATATGATTCACAAAGGATATAAAGAAAAGTTTCTAATGAATGTCAATGACAATTTATATATGTCTCTTGGAAAGTTGACAAAATAATTGTTTAGGTAACTGATGTAAGCAATAAACATCCTAAATTATTTAAAAAAGAAACAATTTCAAAAGTAACATGCGCTATCCGGTTATGCCAAAGTTCATAAGAAGCCCGGTTATGATTATCTTTAAATGCCACCAAAGCTTGTTTCCTGCATGAAGAACATAAAGACCGCCTTCACATTTGCCTCTTGCTAGAGCCTGCTTCTTTATTTTGACATGAATATTAAAATGTGCTTGAGATAATAAAACAACCATTAGGTTACCCATTGTGAGTTTGCGTGTTGACAAAATAGTCTTTATAAGATTAGTAATAACCAAAACTCTCACTTAATTTCATAGTATTAGAAACCGAAGAGGTAACCGTATTAGCTATAGGTAGGGCATTACCATCACCAAAAGTCACCTTAGCATTATCCAAATAAGTGAAGCTTTAGTGACATTGTTCGGAGATCGAGTCATGTGAGCGGTTGCACAAGAGTCTTAACATAATACATTAGAGGTAACGTGGTTTCAATAATCCATAAGGTTAAACTTGTAAATTAATATACTATTAATGTCACTACTTGTCCACGAACACAAATGTTAGGAGGTACCAGAGTTAAATGACCCAGGAATACAAGGACAGTGGGTGCATATAGTGAACACAATAATGCCTCCAAGATTGGACCTACACAAATGTGTTACTGCAATAAAACCCATATTATATAGCATTATTTCTAAAAAGTGTCTACATATTTCATTAGAGTTGATATATAAAGACACATAAAAGTGTTTTTGATGTAGTGAGTAATACATAACGAAGAACAAATCATGTTGATTCTACGAATACCCGTGATGATCTTCCCAAAATCCTCAAAATTCAACCCAAAGGACAAATAATTTGAAGTGAAAATGGTTATTTCTCAAAATTCAATTATGACCATTACAATTACAAGAGCAACATATAAATAAAGACTGAAATTCAAAATGGGCCATAAAAAGGCCACAGGCCAAACACAAACCCAAAAACAAAATATATAAAACACCATTGAAAGCTTGATCACAGGCCTCCAGAAATGTCATGGCTCGATCTTCAACACTTAGGCATGCCTTTAAGCATGTGGTTCGTTTCTGAGAAGATAACCATGCATGGAATCACTATCATCTCCAAATGAGCTATAAGCTTCCATTAAGACCATGTGTAGTTGTAGAAACAACATGCACTTTTTGATCACGTGTCCACCACATCACAAACTATTTTACATGGTGAATTTGTGAAGATATATTATTACAAATTTATAACTCATTGTATATATCATGAATAACTAATAAGGTAAATATGATTATGAAGTTATAGTATTAC
Organism: Scalesia atractyloides; assembly: GCA_947069175.1. Lineage (NCBI taxonomy): Eukaryota > Viridiplantae > Streptophyta > Magnoliopsida > Asterales > Asteraceae > Scalesia > Scalesia atractyloides. The sequence goes on along the minus strand of CAMTDV010000001.1, from coordinate 85,631,427 downwards.
AAACTTGCTTATAAACCCGTGTTTTTTTGGTATTCATATATAATTTTCTAAGTTTTACTTTTCTCGTTGAGTCACTATACGCCATCTTATTATTTATCTCATGTGAGCTAACATGTAGACGGTGTTGAATTTATATCAACAATTTTAGTAAAATTTAAGAGTTGTAAAGTAAAGTACTTTAATAAATTAGTAAAGAATGAAGTTAATAAACTATGTAGTGGTTTACTCACCACATAATTAATTACTTAATAATTACCTAATCATTATTTAATATACTTTTTATTTTTTTATTATAATTTTTCAATAAATAATAAAACATAAATAATATAACTAAAAAAAGATTCCACTAAAAAACTAGAAACAAAATCGTAGATTCCAAATAAATAATAGTATTCGTCTTCATTTTCTTCTTTGTCTTCATCGTCTTCGTCACCTCCTTGTCTCCTTCAAGCATGTTGGATCAAATCCGCCACTAGAGCTTGGTGTGCTTGAGAATTACACATGAATGTGGAATTTTGTATCGGCTTCTACGAAATTGCGGATTATAATCTTGCAAATCACTTTTCCCTTGTGCTCTAGAATTATATTGTGTAAAATGAGACAACTTAGTTCATTTCTAACCTTATCCTTGTGCCATAGTCGACAAAATTGCCTCACAAAATGATAACGTTGTTGTAGAACGCTAAATAGCCTTTCGATATTTTTTTCTATCTGATTCTTGAACCTTATTAAAATAAGTTGTCTTATCATCAATAGGGTCGCTAAAGGTTTTACAATAAGCATGTATTCTAGATATATACCATGGGCCAGAAAGTAACCGTGTGGTTACTCATTTACGTTAGCCAAAAAAGAAGCGATGATTACGTTACGTCCTATGTGATCCTCAATAATAGGCGATTGCTAAAAAAAACGTTGATGTCATTGTTTGAACCAGGAACACCAAAAAATGCATGCCAAATCCATAGATCATATGACGCAACGACTTGAAGGATGTGAGTTGGTTCTGTCCGGTCACCTCGAGTATGTGCACTTCTCCAAGCCGTTAGACAATTTTCCCAACCCAAGTGCATGCAGTCAACGGCACCAATCATGTACCCTGTTGACCTCATGCACATCTTATATACGTTGTAGATCTTTCCATGTAGGCTTTCGTTAATATCGTTCCCCATATAATTCAATGACACTTTTAAGAAAATCAAATGCAAATACAAGTAAATACTTAAAAAAATATAATCCTAACAAAATATATAAGTAATTAAAACTAACCATTTCCTTGAGCAAAATATGATAAAGCGTCTGATGTTTTGTCCAACATTTTTAGATACACTTCCCACACATCGGTTGCCATATTGTATGCAAACACTAGTAGAGCGAATGTGTACGTTTGTGTTGTGGTGAATCCCATCTTTTCTCTTGTGTTGAGTCCTTGTTTGAAATGATCATACTTGTTTTCCAATTGTAATATGTAAAAATTAGAGTTTACCCATTCTAAAATTAAGACGCCGCCTAAGTTCACGAGGAATGTAGACGGGTTCATCACTAAAATAATACTTGGTTTCCAATTGTAATATGTAAAAATTAGAGTTTACCCTTTCTAAAACTAAAACGCCGCCTAAGTTCACGAGGACCATAGACGGGTTCATCACAAAAATAATCATGCGTCAACAACTCGTTCGCAGCCTCACGGTCCCTGTTTGACTTGTTATCTTCTAATAATCGACGTGGAGGTTGACTAACGTGTTGCACAAACTCCACCATGAGTTGAACCACACTTGTAATAGCCTCCGAGATCTAGTAAGAATCCGATGATGTGATAGTGATTTTGGGACTAGAATGATATCTTATGGTTTAAAGGTGAATTAAGTTATTTATAAAAATTTTAGGTTAAAAAAATAATAATAACAATGTGCAACGGCTACATTATGAATTTTCACAATTTTCGTTTGTTGTTCGAGCCAAAGTCATGTGAGCAACACACAACATTAGAGGTAACGTGGTTTCAATAATCCATAAGGTTAAACTTGTAAATTAATATATTATCACTAGTTGTCCACGAACACAAATGTTAGGTACCAGTCAAGTGACCCCAGAATACAACAAAATAGTGGGTGCATGTAATAAACACAATACTGCCTCCAAGATTCGACCTACACAAATGTTTATTGCAGTAATACCCACATTATAAAACATTATTACTAAAAAGTCTACATTTCATTAGAGTTGATACATAAAAACATATAAAAGTGTTTTCTACGTTGGTCGCCTTGCCTTTAAGCATGTGGCCGGTTTTGAGATGATAATGCTATGGGGTATGCTCTCATGCCTTTTAACTATACGTAGGTGTCGCATCACCTACTTCACCTCACACAAAGGAAATGATGTAACCCAATTAACATCCCTTAAATTAATTAATTAACACCAAGATAATGGCATATTGCATTTGTGTAAATTTCCCAATGCTTGATTCCCCCGCTCTCTCCTCATTAACTCCTTAAAACGTGAAGCTTTTAATGCCCCTTCACGCCTCCCAGGAGCGATATGCCGGTCGTTAATAGATGACAACAGAGATTAATACCAATGGACGTTAGAGGATACCAGACGGCCTAACAAACCATGGAATCAATATCATCTCAAAATTAGCAATAACCATTTGCTTACTGCACAACACTGGCCTTTCTTCAAACTTGATATCACTTCCTGATGACCCTGCTCAAGTTTAATTTTTCAAAAATGAAAAACCAATAGGTCTTGGGTTCGATTCTCACGAGAGGGATTTTTTCTCATATTATTCGGGTTTCTCCTATTTATTGGGATTTTTTCTCATATTTATTGGATTTGTTTCTTATATTTTTCTCCTAAATTGGTGTATAGACATTATGATTAGTGGAGATAGATATGATCGGGAGGCTCCGTTGGTGGCATGATGATACTCTAATGGTCCGTCAATGATCCAAATTTGTTATTAAAAAAAAAAACCTATCTCTATACAGTTGCATGAAAATAAAAATAGAAAGAAAATGTTATGTATGAGAAGGGAACCTAAATATTTAACATGTTTTTTTGGTGCAATAAACAAAAGTTTATACATAATTGGGTTACCAGTAAAGCAGTTTTATGGCCCGCCATTTACATTATCTGGTCGAGAATCATCACCCAATTAAATGCAAAAAAAACCCCACAACTCCAATTACTGAAAAAAAAATTATTAGTGATAAAAGATAACTTAAGAGGAAACTACGCATTTCAAAAGAGTTTGTGAAAACATGCAGTCCCTAATCTTCTGATTTTACCTTCTTTTTAACAAAGGGCACCACTGTGAAAATGTTGTAAATAACTAAAAGTGATTACAACCGAAGCTCACCCCACCCCGGGCATATAGCTTGGGGACAAACTAGCCAAACAAGATATACACAAGATAGCCTAGCCATCTAAGCATGTATCCAAACAGAGCACCCTTTTCGTCCATTGGCGGTTGGAAATTGACCGAACGCCCTCACCATCTTGCACCTCTATTTTTACCTTGAACTTTTGTAGTTGCTCTTTTTGTAATCATATTTGACAGTTAAAACACATGGATAATCATAGCTGACAGTTTGTCAAATGAATATCAATTTCTTTTGAAATTTTAGATGTGAAATGGGATATCGTAGGTCTACTCTACTTTGGCAGGATAATTGGGCAATAAATATCAGTTGAGGGATATGTTCTCAATTTATTCAAGATTGAAGTTGATAAAAGATTTCCAGTTTTCAGATAAAAAAGACAAGTGGGTATGATCAAAGATACATCGGGTCTGTTCTAGACCACATGGACACAACGCGGGCTGATGCAAAAACATCATACCATCTACCTGCAGCTTTGCCCATTTGCAAGGGAGATTTGGATATGTGGTGCAAGCTGTAGGTAGCGGCTTTCAACTTGGTACACAAGGCGCTACAATTCCCATCTAACCACGGTAAGAATTCGGCCTTAGAGAAAATTGTTCAAGCAATCTACCTAGCTACATTTTGGTTCTTCTGGACACGAAACGAAAAGATTTTCAACAACAAGGCGGAGAACATGCAAACACTTTTCTTTGGATAAAATATGGTGCGAAACCATTAATAGATTATGGTTACATTATCAATCTGTTGATTCTATTGAGTTTTAATTACTGCCTTTACCTGACCTCTATCAACATTTCTCTAATAAACAAGAATCACAAACATGACTTATGTCAAAAGTCAAAGTAAACCAATAAAGATACAAAAAGTCATATTTACCCCTTGTAGAGGACTAAATCCGAGCCAAGCACCGATGCTCAACCTATGCGGGTCAACAAGAGAATTATAGTGTTTGCCATGATCATAACTTAACCGGATAGGATGTATGTCTATAATTTTGTTTTACAGCTCCCATAAAACAACATGTTTATCGGTTGTGTATTTATTAAGTTTTTTGTAAGCAAATGAATTATACATGAAAAGTCAATACATTGACTCTCCACATTGTTCCCATACACCTTTATTAAACTGTTTATATTGTATATAGTGAAAAGAATGCATAAAACAATAATAAAAGTTGTTTATACGCATTGGCATTTTTGTAAATTTACGTACTTTATCCCTTCTCTTCCTCTTGCAATAAGAAGTGAACTCTTCTGGTATAAAATGAGAGAAATGGCCTCTTTCCAGTTCCTGGATTAAGAACAACTTATAAGATTATTAAAACCATAAACCAGACTTTACAGATCACATTATTTGATATATGAACACAGAAGGAACTCTAGATGTAGCGGCAGAATTAATAGCTTCAGGGGGCGTTTGGATCTGCACTTTGAACGTGTTTGTGTGAACTTGAATAATCAAAGTTAGATAGTTGTTGTAATAATATAAATTATAGAAAATAGGGTTTGTATGTACTTCTACCAATTCGAAGTTATGACGATCAGATAATCCGAAGCAGAATCTGTTGATTGTTGGAAGTTAATTGTGTAAGTCTTGTTGATCAAGTTTGAAAGAAAAGATACGGGTCAGATATGTAATTAGTTATTAGTTTAGTTTGTGTTATATTTAGATTAGTTAGATTGTATAAGGACTAAAAGTGATAAACCTAACCCTACAACTTCTATATGGATCAACACAAAGGAAACATACGTGTTTAATCATCACGTTTGTTCACAAAGAAGCGCCAAACATTAAACATCTTCATGAGTCGCGATGATTCTTCAGTAGACGCAACAGTACAGACGCACCTATTTCAGGATGTATAAATAGATTAGGGTTTTTAGTTTGTGTCTTGTACCTTGAAACAATCAGATTCAACTGTGTAGTTTATTAATACAATTGTGTATTAGGGTTAATCCCTTTCTTCTTGTTCGGTTGTTATTTTGTTCTTGATTGATGGGCTGAATTCATGGTCTCCTGGGGATCTATATTGGTATTAGAGCCAAGGCTCAAACGATCAGGATCATGGATTCAATTTTTCAATCAAGGCAAGGGTTTCGCGATTCAAAAGAATCATCTGAGGGAAGGCAAGAAATCATCGGGCGAACCGAGCATGTTGGTGCGGGTCTAAATGGAGGAAAGAACAGCCAGGGCAGTGGAAAAGCTAAACAGTATGCGTAGGGGAAGCCATCCTTCATTCATGGAAATCACTAGTTAACAAGTCTCCCAAGAAGTTGATCCCAAAGTTGCATATGATTAAAGACACCTAGTTCAGAGATTGCCCAAGAAGGGAACACGAAGATTGGAAGAACAAGACTTAAACAATTAGGGGGAATTGTTGGACGTTAATTGTGTAAGTCTTGTTGATCAAGTTTGAAAGAAAAGATACGGGTCAGATATGTAATTAGTTATTAGTTTAGTTTGTGTCATATTTAGATTAATTAGATTGTATGAGGACTAGAAGTGATAAACCTAAACCCTACAACTTCTATATGGATCGACACAAAGGAAACATTCGTGTTTAATCATCACGTCTGTTCACAAAGAGGTGCCAAACATTAGACATCTTCATGAGTCGCGATGATTCTTCATTAGTCGCGATGATTCTTCAAGAGACGCAACAGTTCAGACGCGCCTCTTAAGTATGTATATATAGTTATGGTTTTTTGTTTGTATATTGTACCTTGAAACAATCAGATTCAATTGTACAGTTATTAATACCATTGCGTATTAGGGTTAATCCCTTTCTTCTTGTTCTTGTTCGATTGTTATTTTGTTCTTGATTGATGGGTTGAATTCATAGTCTCCTGGGATCTATATTTATTCAAAGCTAAAATCCAACCATTGTGACTTGGAATCACAACAATCAAATTACGAGTTCCAAAAACACACATCCAGACACCGTTACTAATGTAAACTTAAAGAGGCTGCTTAGTAATTCTCTCTTTAAGATATAAGAGCACGCATAAGTATTCTCATACCACTGATTCCAAAGATTAAAATGCAATATCTATTTAATCAAAATTTAGACTAGTTATTTGTAACTTTTTCTAATTTGCTTGAGAACTTTTTATTCTTCACTGAAAGAATTTCAAAACAGCTTAATCTCGACTATGTTCAAGTCTTGGCCTCTTGGGCTACATTATCAACATCTTTTGCATCAAATTTCACTCTTCACTCTCATACTGCTTTGTAAACATTCATACATACATTCTCAATACATGCTTGTTATTCTTACAATTCAATCATTTATACGCAACTGATAATTTTTATATGTGTAAACATTCATACATACATTCTCGACCCTCGAATTATACTTCTACACGTTTTATATACTTGAAAATATGTGAAGTACATAAGTTTATGCATGAAATGATGAGACTTACAAGTTTAGGGGCCAACATGTGAAACATCAAACTTCAGCCGGATAAGGAGGCGCCGGGTCACGCGACACCATCCCCCTTTACCCTACGCGTAATGCCAAGGCCCTTAATCCATAGAAAGTTGTTTCCTTTCTACAGGCCACCCTTCCTCACCTTTTCTTTTCCCCAATCAACATTCAAGCTTATTTACCACAAACCCTAATTCTCCATTATAAAAGCAAACCTCCACACAACCATTTTCACTTTCCAAACTGTCACACCCCGGATTTCCAACCCGAAATCCATACACTGGTGGGCCCGGGTGGGGAGTATCATGACATAAGTTGATAACATCATTATCAATTAAACACGACACAGTGGAAGTCTTGGAGTAAAATTACTATTACAAACCAAATGTTCGAAATAAAATAATATACAAGCTTGTAATAGAAGATCCACAGGCGGATCATAAATTGTACATGGAAAGAATATAAAACAGACTTTCGGCATATTTAGGATTTGCAAAGATCCTCTATCACTACCGAGCACTTCCGGCCTATTTTCGTATTGTACATGCAGATAAGTCTTTTGAAAATACATCAGCTTTCGCTGGTAAATACACCCAACTGACTCATTTTGAAAAAAATTCAAAAATGTTTTATGTGCGTATCAGCACAAAATCTTTTTATAACTTGGGTTAATTGACCGTCCAACCTTGTTAACAGATTTACATGTTTGTCATACATACGGGGCTCGGTACGAAAACCGAGACACAATTAACGTACGCACCACTTTGGACTCACGAAGGAGTCAATTCCTCCCAACCTTGTGGGAATGCATAATTGAGCGTCTATCGGGTGTATGCCTACACCCGCGCTAAGGTCGTGGCCATTTATGTTGTAATGAGCCGAGGATATCCATGACATGGTAGTTAACCCCCGATGTTTAAATTATCAAACAAAACTGATTAAAACAGAATATGCGGATTTATTATCTCTGAACCGGCGTTCGATTGAATCCCATTTCTGACCAAGCGGTAATAATTTACCGTAATCCAAGCCCGTATAGGGGAAATAAGTCGAGAGTATTTAATGAGCTAGTCTTCTTTAATTTTTAATAACTCAGCCGTACACAAAAAGGACTAAGTGCAGATAGCGTTTACCGGCAAGTCTCTAGTCTGGATTATGGCATAAACTAACCAATTAAATACGAATGGTCTTATTTAAGTCATAGACTTAGACCGACTAGGGTGTACTTGATCAAAAACGTATGACGCTAGATTAAACGATGATTGGATAGAATGTAGTTTAATCCCAACAAGTACCTTGACTTGTATAATATGGATAAACTATAAACATTCTGGATTTTGAGATTAAAATGACAAGGTTAAACCCGTTTCGGTTAAATTCCGTAAACTAGTTACGTATAATCAACAGTACGCTTATAAGCGATAATGGGTAACCGGATAAGTCATGGACAAGTTCTATATACCATTATATTTTAAATAAGTTAAGATATCAGTAGGATATCAACTTGTATGCCCGTTAAGGTTTTAAAACGAAATTATACCTCATAAGGACATTTCGGTAATTATATACCGTATAAAAGAAACTTGAATATATTTTAAGTTTATGATCATGAGTATTCTGGAAAAATATTTTATTTATGATATAATATCAGTAGGATACCAATTATATGTGTATTTTACCTTTTATGACCAAACTATGCACCGAAGGGGCATTTTGGTCATTTTACATATAGTTTATAAATTATTTGGGATTATGAGTTTATAACATGTACCTAGTGTAATTATGTTTAAAATAAGTTTTAAAATCAGTAGGTATCAATTCTTAGTCAATAATATGGTTTAAAACCATACTATGCGCCTAAACAGCGCTTATGCCGTAAAATGGCGTCTTTCTGCGATTTTAACGAAAACTGTCGTTAAGGTCAGACTAAAATGTTTTACATATGTTATTTAATATAACATATCAGTAGGTAAAAGATTTATCTTGAAAATATTTGATTAAAACTAGTTTATGAGCCACAAGGGCTAAAATCGCCATTTATCGACATAGTTTAAGGACTTGCTTGAAAACTCAGCTTATAACTTGGTTTAACATCCCAAATAATCCTACTTATAATATTGCCCCAGTAGGAAACTTATTTTCAAGTACATTACCATTTAAAACCTTGTTTTATGCAAAAAGGACATTTTGGTCAAATATGACATAATTATGGAACTTGCGCATAAACTTGGATTCTGATTATGATCATGTAATATAACCTCAAAGGGTTATGCTACATTATATTATGATCATAATGCAACTTTAGATCAGTAGGTAACTAATCTAAATCGGGTCAGAATCGAAAGTCAAAGTAGAAGTCAAACTTCGCGACTTTCGGTTGCGAACCGACCCTAGAACTGAAATTGACGAGCCGAACATGTTCTTACATGTTCTAATAATTATTACCAACTTGTTTAAGTGTCAAAACAGGTTCATAACATATATAAGATCAATTTATGAATTTTCCGAAAAATGGCCTGTTTGACTTTTTATTTTCATGACTTTGACCCATCAATTGGTCTAGCAAACATGATCTTCAGGAGGTGCCCTTTATAAGGACTAACACCTACCTTATTACGATCACTTAGCCATGTTCATTTCGAACAATGGCTGGACCATGATGGTCTTAACCGAAAGTCAAAGCGTTTTCCGCAAAACGCTTGACTTTTGGCTATAAAAGCCTATAAACGAAAATGCAAGAGCAAGGAACACTTACAAGAAGTTCCAAGAATGCAACAGAACTAAGTTGGATGCTCCTTTTAGCTAGGAACTTCCAGAGGAGGGAGAAGAGTTATGATTTAGAAAGGTGCAAGTTCAAATGAAGAACCTGAACACCTATTTATAGTTGGAGAGCTCAAAGGAGGTGAAGCCAGGTGTTTAGGGGTGTAAGAGGAAGCTTACAAGTGTCCCAAAACGTGGCATAGCTGATTACAAGTCCATGGTTTCGAATTAAATGGTTTTGGAGCTTTGCTTGGCTGCCAAACAAAACTTTTTGCAGCAGACCTGTTCTCGCGCCCCGCGAGAGACCCAGGCATGGTCTCTCGCGGCCCGCGGCCCCCCTTTGGGCAGTTTCAAAGTTTGACACTTTTAACCCCTTAACTTATTAAAGCTTCTAAAAACCATTTTAAACACCTTTTAGCCCTCCGTAGCTAATACTTGGCATACCCGGGATTATGCCCGGATATTGTCGAGCTCTCGGTTCGTTAAAAGGTCACTCAGAGGTATGAATTAACATGTTGACACTTTTAATCCCTCCATTATCCAACTTTCACATATTTACAAAATTGAACTCTCTCGTCCAACAAATGGCACGTATGAGAGTTTAGGACTTCACAAAGGATCACTCAGAGGCTTATGATAAGCATGTTGATTCCGATGCCACTCAGAGGCTGGGCATGTTGACATATCAGTCACTCAGAGGCCAAATTTTCAAGCATGTTGACGTATCAGTCACTCAGAGGCCAATGATTTAAGCATGTTGACATATCAGTCACTCAGAGGCTGTTATTTTATGCATGTTGACATCGAATCGTCACTCAGAGGCTTAGATTGAGCATGTTGACGCCTTTAGTCCTTATTGGTCTTTAATAGACTATATTTAAAAATACAACACGTGTCACTATACTATAGGACACGATTTTACAGGATGTTACACAAACTCATTTATACCTTATAAACACTCTCAAATAAGTTGCAACATTAGAAAACTCAGATTATTCAAAGTGCCAAAGTGAGCAATATCCTTCACTTTCTTCATCTTTTCTTCATCAAACCTTCCACTAAAAAGCTTGGAACATCTCTAGGAGTGTTTCCACAGGTTTGCCATGGTAAACCAAGGTGAAACATCACCATTTTGAGGTCTAAACTTTCTGTTTTGGAAGAACTTTTGTTAAACTTTTACAAATCATGTTTTTCTTAGCTTAATCTTGTCCCTACATCTTCTTGAACTTATCTAAGGTTATAAGGATTGTTGGGGATAGATTCTTATGAGTTTAAGAGGTGTAAACACTACTAAACTTTCTTTTTTGAAAAGGGTTTACACAACCCACAAGTGATGAAACCATCCGAGCTTGTTATGATTCCTGTGACAAGACTTGTGTTTTGGTGTAAGTGTGAATACTTCGAAGCCTTGGCTATCTTAATCTCATTCCATCACCTCACTTGATGTTTTCTATGTTTAAACCACTAAAACTTGTCCAACCTTCATTTGAGTAACAAGGCTACGACACGGCCCCAAACGTTGCCATGTTCGGGATGCATACACGCATTTTACTTGGTTGATTCATACTTTTAGTGAAGTATTTCTTTTCACTCATAACATTGCCATGTTCGGGATGCACACACGCACCTTACTTGGTTAATTCATAGTTTTAGTGAAGTATTTCTTTTCTTTCATGACCATCAGAATCATCCTTGTGATGATCTGTGTATTGGTGAATCTTACGAATGAGATTAAAGGACAGTTTTCCTCCTACCTCCATGCTTGACTTATATGACAATCTATGATGTTCTTGATGGACTTAGCTTAGAATTATTATAAAAACTATACAATATATACGTATATATACATAACCGAATCCTTGATGATAATCAACATGGTTACTTGAAATGGTAATAAGTTATATGATCTAATACTTGAACCTCTCGTTACGATTCTAATGGGTATCTTGACCCATGAAATCACATCAACCCATACGGAACTTATAATGTCAAAAACGAGTGTTTAGAGTCTAGACAATTACTTTCTTTTTTAATCCGAATCCTCCGTTAACATCCGAATTGTAACATCCGTAGAAAAATGGGTTTCCAAACCCGCTTCGTTTATTAATCGAATATCAAGTTATAAAATTTCATTGCGTATTTATGATTTATTTTAATTTTAAACAATACATAATTAATAAACAATTTAGAATTTAAAAACTATAATTGATAAAAAGTGAAAATAAAATAATTAAAAAAGAAAGAAGGCTGCCGGGTTTCGAACCCGGGTCAGCCGGATGAAACCACAAAGACTTAACCACTCCGCCACTTGACTCACTTGTGCTATCCAGTGAAACAAATAACATTTATAATAAAACTCGAAATCGATTTCAGTCACCAGCGCGCCCAATTCGCAGTCGCCGGAAATTCCGACGATTTCGCCAATTATCGACTGTTTCTTTTGACTTAACGTATGTATTAACATCGACATCGGTTATAACCGATGTCTAATCCCGCGACATCAGTCATAACCGCCGGAGAAAGGCTGACCAACGAATCAAGACTGAAATCAGACCCAATTCATTGTGAGTCTTCCCTATAAATACACACCCAAGTCTCTGGAAATCATTTCGCTCAAAATCGCACCATTTCTCGAATCAATTTAACTCGCCGGAGATTTTCTGCAATCGCCGGACTTTCGCCGGAAAACCGAGACTTTCATCAAAACGGTAAATACCTCGACTCTTTCGGTTTCAATCCATTGTTAGACTATTACTAACTTCAATCCATCAACCAGAATCAATCCCAGACGACGTAGCCGGAATATTCTGCTCTCGCCGGAAAACCTCTGGAATTTCCAAAATCACGCTGTGAATCGGTATAATCATTCAAACCTTCTGTTAATCCTTGTTTAGTAACCCAATTTCACAACTAATCGGTCAAAACTGTTAATTGATTCAATCAGACGGAATACACAAATCAGAGCCGACGACCATTGCCGGAATTCTGAGAAATACAGTCTGATCGGTACATTCGATTCCTTAACTCATTTTATTCATTACATTTCAACCAGTAATATGTTCGATGAACGACTCAAACAAGAACAGAAGAATATCGGTCGTCTGAGTCTTTGAGCGAAGAAGACGAAGTCGACGATGTTTATAAGATTAATTAAAACAAGTTATATAACCGGGTTAGACACACAGTCCAGCGGTGGACTGTGTGCAAACAATTAACACACGTCTCGAGTTCGATCCCTGACACAACCTCACTCTCTGAAATAAAAATGTTCTTTTTAAACCGAACCGGATCAACTCGCTGTAAGATGTTAAGTATAATAAAAATCAGTATATTAACCAGGTTAGACACACAGTCCAGCGGTGGACTGTGTGCAACACTAAACAACGGGTCCCGGGTTCGAGACCTGTTGCGTGCACCCCGGTCCGACATAATTAAAACCCTTTTTAAAATAAATGATTTCTGGATAAAATTAAATAGTGTATAAATATAATTAAAAACAGAAATATTTCGGGTTAGACACGTAGCTCAGTTGGTAGAGCTGCGTGCACGCGTACGGGAGGTCTCGGGTTCGAGCCTCACCCAGCGCATACATACACACGTCCGAACCGGTCAACAGTCAACAGTCAAAGTCAATGGTCAACGGTCAACCCAAAAAGTCAACATTTTTTTATATTTTTATTTATTTATTTAATTTAAAAATCAATTAAAAATACTTAAAAATAATGTTTTTAAAGTTAGAAAATAACCTTAAACTCACAAAAATAAATCTAAAAACCCTATTAAAATTGTTAATAAAATCCACTTATTTACCGTACATTTTCGTTATTATTTAGGTTAGTTATTCCTCGTCGATCAACTCTTTAAACTCGTGCGCATTCAAACATCATCAAACGAACGCACCCAATGTGAGTGAATCTCTACAAATTCCCCGTTTTAATCACATTTTGGGGTGTATCATGTGTCTTATTATTTATTACATTTAAACACTTGTGCATCCATCATATCCATGATCAAATGTGTATTCAATATGTATCAATTGTTTGTGTGGTTAATGTTTAGATTAAATTTATCATTTTCAGTACATACATCATCATAGGCCGCCGTTCCCCATTACCTATGAGCGTGAACCGTTCCCCATTACCTATGAGCGTGAACGAGGCGTTGCCAACATACGATCGGCTCCGTTTGATTGAGCCTTGATCGCACATACATCATCATAGGCCGTCCGTTCCCCATTACCTATGAGCGGAACGTGACGTTGCCAACATATACATTATCATTCATGTCATTTGCTCATGCAAGGTGGTTTGTTGTTTGTCATTGTATGTTATTTACGTTTGCTCACATATGATTATTGCACAATTTTTCCATATTAAATGCAACAAGAAATCAATAACAAATGTTTTTAACAAGGTTCACTCGCCAACTTTTGTTGACCCAAAATCCCCCATTTTTACACATGATACAGGTGATCCAGTTGAAGCAAGAAACATATAGGACGGCCTAGAAGAATAAATCAGTTTAGACTTTGGATTGTTTTATTAAATTTTCCTTTCCTTGTATTGTATGAATTTGACTTGAACATTTGAGATGTAATTTGAATTTAATAAATATGAAACATATTAGTAAACATCATGAGCTTTGGTGATAACCCAATTATGCCCCGACTCTTATTCCGCTGCGGGTCGGGGTGTGACACGAATAATCATACACCTACGTTTCTTAATGTAGAATAACTCAGTGTTCCATCCTCCAACCTTCCAACTTTCAGAGGATTACTAAAGGAAGCTTTACAAAACCGTGAGTATACTCGACCCGTTTACCTTTTTATCACTTTTGGGTGCAATACATGTTCTTTATCAAAATCATACAATAATATTATGTTTAAATCACACACGTTGGGTTGACTTGTATAATTGCATGCTAGTTTAATGTATGTTAGCCTTGTGAATACACATTTGTGCATGAAAGATTTGTTTAAAACGTTTATACTATGCTATTATCTCAACTTGTATGCTTATCCATGCCTTGTGTGTTGAACTATACTTTAACATGTATTGTAGGATGGTGTTGATGATGATACGTATGGAATCAATTTGGAAGACATAGATACTCATCTAATTTTGTATTAGCAAAGTTGGTGTACTTGTATTTTTATTTTCCATGTTGCATTTGAAATTTGAAACCTATGTACTTGTTGTTCGATTAATGAAATGAAATTTTTTCATCTTAAATACTTGTCACAAAAATAGAAGTTATGATGTCTCGAGCAATCACAATATGTCTGCCCCGATGATTCCGTCATCGGTTGGGATGTGACAGATTGGTATCAGAGCCATAACTATAGGGAATTAGGTAGAATTGCCATGTTCGACCTAGTCTATAGTAAGCACCAAACTTGACAATTCTTGATTCTTATTTAATATGTTAATTTTTCCTTTTTTGCCTCTACCTTTTCTTTTGTCTTGAAAACTACATGTGTCTTTCCTAAGACATTACGCAATACACACTTGAAAACTTGAAGAACTCATACTTTACCAACGAGACGATTTGCACCATAATAGGCCCAATGGCTCACAATTTTTGGTGAAATCCCTCATTACTCACATCCGATTTTACACGAGGTTACGCCATCAAGTTAGGAGTGATATCCACATCTTGATGGAAAACTTCCATTTCATACTCAAATGGAGAAAACTAACGAGTCGGAATTTGCTCCTCGTTTAGTAAGTGGCAACCATACTTAGGGAACGATGTTGCCAAGTTAGGGGTGAAACACACATCTTGTCAATTAGTCCCACTCCTCGATTTTCAATCTCGCCAAAGTTTCATATTTCCGATCAAGTAGGGACATGTAGTAACTAGAAGGGTAAAATGCCGTTAACCGCTTCTCGGTGATAGTATTTTATCTATTAGGCCAAAACATGTCTCCCTAATTTGAAAGGACTTACGACTCACTTTGGAATAGTCAAAGTTTCTCAACCCGAACACTCCAACATTTTATTAAGCCTTACTTTTATGATACATCAATTTCAATGTGTTTTACGATTTGAACGTTATTCCCTTCGATTCAACTTACACGAATTTCATGTTATCCGCAACCCAAAACAATAATAACTCTAAAGAATCAACTAAATTTACATTCCTTACGTATTTTATTCCTTTTATACGTGATTATGCCATGCAAATACATGTTATGCTTATGCTTATACGTGACACTTATGTGCTACGTGAAATACTTATGTGAAAACTTATGTGCTACGTGAAACACTTACACCCGTCCATACAATCAAAATGCTATTTTACAAAACCATTATGATCAAGTCTCATCTTTTCTCTTTATTTTAACTCCCTTAGATGTCTTCCGATGGCGAAAACTCGGACTCCAAGAAGGTCGCTAGCAACAACAGTGACTCAATGACCAAAAAGGAAATGATGAAATTCATGGCCAAGCAAATGGCCAAGATAATTCCTGAGATTATCAGTCGGATTCAACCTACTCCCAAATTTGCCGATACTAAAAACCTAGATGACAAGACCGACACTAAGACCGAACCCGTTAAGCCCTCTTTCACCTTCAAGCAATTCAATTCCTGTAACCCAATACCTTTCATTGTCGAAGAAGGGGCGACAAAGATGCTTCAATGGTTCGACACCATGGAAGTCACTTTCCGCCAAAGTGATTGTCCCGACAACCTACGCACCATCAATGCCACTTGCGTGTTCCGATCGAGAGCTCTCGACTGGTGGACGTCAGAATGCAATATGCGTGGCAACGAGGTTGCTTACGCCCTAACCTTGGCTGAGCTGAAGAAACTCATACAAGACGAGTTTTTTCATCCCCATGAAGTCCAGTAACTCGAGAACGAGTTTTGGAACATAAATCAAGTTGGGAGCGACAGCGCTGGTCTAACTACTAGGTTTAAATTTCTTAGTGTCATTTGCCCTTGCCAAGTCAACTCTACTGAAAAGGCCATTGCAAAATACATCCGAGCCTTACCCTCCTATTTCTCCAATTACGTCGCATCTTCCCAACCCAAAACCATAGAGGATGCCTATCGCCTCACAATCCAATTCAACCATAACCTGATTATAGAAGGAGCCTTCGAAACGAAGGGTTCAACCAAGTCAGCTCACCAAGCCACTACTGAACCAACCCCTGAACCCATACCCACTAAAGCACCCACCAGAAACAATAGAAATGGTAAGAAGCGGACGACTTCGAACAAAAATTGTGTGGTTGTTACTCCGCCAAACCCTCCTTGACAACAACTCACTCTCACCCAAAACCCTGAGCCAGCCAAACGCGCATACACTTGGACTCAACCCGATGTGCTCCTTGCACTTACCACCACCCTACCCAAGCACCATGTCGCCTTTGCACAACTTGCTACAGGTGTGGACACTTCAGCATGCACAGTTGAAGTAGTCTAAAACCCCAAGACAACTAAAACCAAATTCAAGCTCCCGCCAACAATCAAGCTCCTACAAACAACGCGCGCACTTGTTACAAGTGTTGCGACCCCAATCACCTTGCCAATGTCCGCCCTCAACGCAGTGTCAATAACAACAACCAGCAGTAGCAAGCTCCACGTGGCAGAGCTTTCGTCATCACCGCCGCTCAGGCGCAAAACATCAATGATGTTATCCCTGGTACGTTTCTCATAAACGGCGTTTTTGCTTCATGTTTATTTGATACTGGCACAGATAAGAGCTTTGTATCCATAGAATTTGAACCATTGCTTAAGTGTAGACGCTCCAAGTTGCCAAAATCTTTCCCTGTTGAAGTCGCTAACGGTAAGTCCATCACTGTCGATTTTGTTCTTTCTAAATGCTCTTTGAATCTCAATGATCATACGTTTTCATTCGACCTCATACCCATGTAATTGGGTAGCTTCGACATCATAGTAACCATGGATTGGCTTAGGCGAGTTCGTGCTGAAGTCGTTTGCTCTAAAAAGTTTATTCGTATACCACTTCCTAACGGAGATTCTCTACACGTTTATGGCAAGAAACCTTCTAAAGGTCTCAAGCTTATGTCGTGTACTCAAGCGAACAAGTACTTACGCAAGGCTTCCTTCGCCATTCTTGCTCACATTATGAAAAAGAAGGATAAAGGCCCAAGCATAAGTGACGTCCCTGTCATTTGTAACTTTCCTGACGTCTTCTCTGAGGATCTTCCTGGTCCTCCTCCTCGTTCTGTTAACTTTCGTATCGACTTAGTACCTTGCACTACGCCTGTCGCTAAGTCCCCGTATCGTGTAGCACACTCGGAAATGTAAGAGCTATCTAGCCAACTTCAAGAACTCCTTGATAAAGGCTTTATACGCCCTGGTACTTCTCCTTGGGGCGCTCCCGTTCTATTCGTCAAGAAGAAAGAAGGATCCTTTCGAATGTGCATTGACTATCGAGAACTCAATAAGCTTACGCTCAAAAACCGATATCCTGTTCCTCGTATTGACAATCTTTTTGATCAACTTTAAGGCGCAACGTGTTTTCCAAGATTAATCTTCGTTTTGGTTATTACCAACTCTGAGTCCTCGAAGGAGATATACCCAAAACTGCGTTTTCTACACGCTATGGTTACTACGAGTTCACAGTCATGCGTTTTGGTTTGACCAACGCACTTGTAGTCTTCATGGACTTTATGAACCGCTTTGTAAACCTTATCTCGACCGTTTCATGATCGTCTTTATCGATGATATCCTCATATACTCCAAGACACAAGAAGAACACGAACGACACTTGCATCTAATCCTTTAGCTTTTGCGTACTGAACATCTTTACGCCAAATTCTCCAAGTGTGAATTTTGGCTAAAGAGGTTCAATTCCTTGGTCACGTCGTCAACGAACTTGGTATTCACGTCGATTCCATGAAAATTGAAGCTGTCAAGAATTGAATCACACCTAAATCCTTGTTTGAAATTCGTTCATTCCTTGGATTGGCAGGTTATTATCATCGATTCATTTCCATCTTCTCGAAAATCGTTGTTCCCCTCACTGCTTTAACTCAAAAAGATAAACCTTTTGTTTGGGGTCTTGAACAAGAGGAGTTTTTTCAAACCCTCAAGGACATGCTTTGTAATGCTCCTATCCTCGCCCTTGCGATTGTAACGATGATTTCGTCATGTATTGCGATACTTCAAACCGAAGTCTTTGTTTCCTTCTTATTCAACGAGACAAGGTTATCGCTTACGCATCAAGACAACTCAAAATTCACGAGAAAAACTACACTACACACGACCTTGAACTCGGTGTAGTTGTTTTTGCATTAAAGATATGGCGACATTAACTTTATGGTTCCAAGTGTGTGGTCTTCACCGACCATAAGAGCCTTCAGCACATCTTCAATAAAAAAGAACTCAACATGCGTCAACATCGCTGGGTAGAGTTGTTAAATGACTACGACTTCGAGATTCGCTACCACCCTGGTAAAGCGAATGTTGTGGCCGATGCACTTAGTCGTAAGACTCATGCGAAGAGTATTATTGTTATCAAATCCTTAGCAACCTTCAAGATCTGATTCGTGAAGTTCAACACTCATCCATTAATGAGGGCAACATGTACAATGAGATGAAGTGTGGTGCTGAAGAACAACTCGTGTCCAAATTCGATGGTATGCTGTACTATCTCAATCATGTCTGGATTCTGAATCGTGACAACCTTCGTGACTTCTTGATGAATGAAGCTCACAAATCCTGATATTCCATTCTCGTACAACAACAATTTTCTCGCTAGTATTCAAATGGCACCATTTGAAGCATTGTATGGTCATAAGTGTCGTTCTCTTATCTGTTGGCACGAGATCGGAGAATCTCAAATCACTGGTCCGAGCTTATACAAGAGACAACAGACAAGATCCTACAGATTCGTGATAATTTACTCAAATCTAGAAGCCGACAAAAGAGTTACGCCGATAAAAGATCCAAGCCTTTGGAATTCAATGTCGGTGATCATGTACTTCTCAAGGTATCCCCTTGGAAGGGTGTAGTTCGTTTTGGTAAGAAAGGCAAACTCGCTTCTCGCTTTGTTGGTCCTTTCAAGATTCTCGAAAGGATTGACAAGGTAGCGTATTAACTGGACCTACCTCAAGAACTCAACAACTGTAAGTCCCTATAATCCGGATCTAACAACGATATCACACAATCACCAAGGATGGGTGGAATCCAAACTTGATGATATTCAAGAAAACCGAAAAGATGAAAGAACAACACGAATCAACTTTAACACCTTGCACACGATTCTATTACTTGAACAAGCAAAACCATCTGGTACAAGATGGAGGCTTATAGAGATATCCCAAAAGTCTAACCCTAGAAATGATATAAGCTTAGCTTATATACCTAGGGTAAGGGCATGCCCCTATGGGCTTGCCTGGCCCACATGGCCTATGGCATGCCCAAATAACCTATAAAGGTCCAAACCTAATACAAACTAACCCAGTTAATCCGAGTTAACTACCATAGACCTTTGTGTATATTTGATGCGTCAGTCTCACACTTATAGGACCTAACAATCTCCTCCTAGACTGATGCATCAAATTGTCTTCATAGCATTAATTCGGCAACGTCTTCAACAGAATCTATGGATGTCGCTATGCTGTAAGTGTTGTGGAAGTCAGTCTCACACTTCTTGGACCCACACTTCAACGAACTCTCAGAACTGGGTCTCTTTCTTCAGCTCTTGTGGTTAGCTTCATATCAGGATCTTGATCAGCTTTGCTTGAAACATCTTTGTCAAAAAGAATGCGAGAGGAGGAATCTCAACAGCTCTTTTCTTCTTCTTCAATCTTTCTCTTTCAAGCAAGCATGTTCACAGGTACTTCTCCATATGTACTATCACCGTCAGACGATGACTGGCATCTGGTTCACCTCACTCAGGTACACTTTGCTGTTGTAATACTTCATGCTTTGTCGGCAACTAACAACATCTCAATTTCAGCAACCCCTATTGCTTGATCTAAATCAAGATCTACACAATTCTCAGAAATTTATATGTAAACATTCTTATGCAACAGGGAGAGTACCGCATGAACACTTGGTACATCCAAGTACTTGTACTTGGATCAAAATTCAAATTTCTTTCATCTTTTGATGATTAGTCAAATCTTCAAGAACGGTTAATAATCTTTAATAAAACAAAGAAAGGACTCTATTTTTGGATTTTTGAATTTTCTATTTTTAATTTCAGAATATAAGAATATAAATAGAAACGCAAATAAATGAAGAAACTTACTAAGTAGTTACAACTATACAATTGCTATGGGATCAAAATTGTTTTCAGGCGGACCAAGGAACACTTTTCAGTGCGACCTTATTCAGACTAGTCTAAGATATTGCCAATATGTCTGTCCACTTAAACGCTCAACTTTCATTTTTCAACTTCGTGTAAGTCCCGATATCACACAATCACCAAGGATGGGCGGAATCCAAACTTGATGATATTCAAGAAAACCGAAAAGATGAAAGAACAACACGAATCAAGTTTAACACCTTGCACACGATTCTATTACTTTGATAAGCAAAACCGTCTGGTACAAGATGGATGCTCTCTAGAGAGATCCCAAAAGTCTAACCCTAGAAATGATATAAGCTTAGCTTATATACCTAGGGTAAGGACATGCCCCTATAGGCTTACCTATGGGCTTGCCTGGCCCACATGGCCTATGGCATGCCCAAATAACCTATAAAGGTCCAAACCTAATACAAACTAACCCAGTTAATCCGAGTTAACTACCATAGACCTTTACGTATATTTAATACGTCAGTCTCACACTATAGGACCTAACAATCTCCTCCTATCCTAGACTGATGCATCAAATTGTCTTCATAGCATTAATTCAGCAACGTCTTCAAAAGAATCTATGGATGTTGCTATGTTGTAAGTGTTGTGGAGGTCAGTCTCACACTTCTTGGACCTCACACTTCAACGAACTCTCAGCACTGGGTCTCTTTCTTCAGCTCTTGTGGTTAGCTTCATATCAGATCTTGATCAGCTTTGCTTGAAACATCTTTGTCAAAAAGAATGCGAGAGGAGGAATCTCAACAGCTCATTTCTTCTTCTTCAATCTTTCTCTTTCAAGCAAGCAGGTTCATAGGTAGTTCTCCATATGTACTATCACTGTCAGACGGCGACTGTCATCTGGTTCTCCTCACTCAGGTACACTTTGCTGTTGTAATGCTTCATGCTTTGTCGGCAACTAACAACATCTCAATTTTACCCCTGTTGCTTGATCTAAATCAAGATCTGCACAATTCTCAGAAATTTATATGTAAACATTCTTATGCAATAGGGAGAGTATCGCATGAACACTTGGTACATCCAAGTACTTGTACTCGGATCAAAATTCAAATTTCTTTCATCTTTTGATAATTAGTCAAATCTTCAAGAACGGTTAATAATTTTTAATAAAACAAAGAAAGGACTCTATTTTTGGATTTTTGAATTTTCTATTTTTAATTTCAGAATATAAGAATATAAATAGAAACGCAAATAAACGAAGAAACTTACTCAGTAGTTACAACTATACAATTGCTACGGGATCAAAATCGTTTTCAGGAGGACCAAAGAACACTCTTCAGTGCGAACTTATTCAGACTAGTCTAAGAGATTGCCAATATGTTTGTCCACTTAAACACTCAACTTTCATTTTTCAACTTCGTGTAAGTCCCGATAATCCGGATCTAACAACGAGATCACACAATCACCAAGGATGGGTGGAATCCAAACTTGATGATATTCAAGAAAACTGAAAAGATGAAAGACAACACGAATCAAGTTTAACACCTTGCACACGATTCTATTACTTGAATAAGCAAAACCGTCTGGTACAAGATGGAGGCTCTCTAGAGAGATCCCAAAAGTCTAACCTAGAAATGATATAAGCTTAGCTTATATACATAGGGTAAGGACATGCCCCTATAGGCTTGCCTGGTCCACATGGCCTATGGCATGCCCAAATAACCTATAAAGGTCAAAACCTAATACTAACTAACCCAGTTAATCCGAGTTAACTACCATAGACCTTTGCGTATATTTGATGCGTCAGTCTCACACTTATAGGACTAACAACAACGTTCACCTGACGTTTCATGTCTCAAATCTCAAGAAGTGCCTAGTCGAAGAAGGACTCCAAGTTCCCTTCGACGATCTTCAAATCAACGAGTCCTTGCATTTTGTGGAGAAACCTGTCCAAATGATGGACCGAGGAACCAATCAACTTAGGCGCAGTCGAATTCCCATAGTCAAAGTTCGATGGGAAGGAAAACGTGGCGCTGAATTCACTTGGGAACGCAAGAGTGAGATGAATACTAAGTACCCGCATCTTTTTATTTAGTCTTCCTCTTGAATAAATTTCGGGACGGAATTTCCTAAAGTAGGGGAGACTTTAACGCTCGCATTTTTGTACTTTCCTTAATTAGAAAGTGTAATTGCATTTTTATTTATGAATACTTGCATTCGTATCGTATTCGTATTTCAATTCCAACTTTGTATTCCGAGACTTTGATCGTAATGAAATTCATACTTTATACATGCTTGTTATGCTTAATTCAATCATTTATACGCAACTCATACTTATTATACGTGCAAACATTCGTACATACATTCTCGATACTCGAATTATACTTCTACACATTTTATATACTTGAAATATGTGAAATACATAATTTTATGCATGAAATGATGAAAATTACAATGTTTAGGGGCTAAAATGTGATACATAAACCTTCAGCCGGATAAGGAGGCGCCGCGTCGCTCGACGCCCTCCCCCTTTACCCTACGCGTAATGCCAAGGCCCTCAATCCACAGAAAGTTGTTTCCTTTCTGCAGATTGGCCACCCTTCCTCACCTCTTCTCTTCCTCAATCAACATTCAAGCGTATTTATCACAAAATCCTAATCCTCCATTATAAAAGCAAGCCTCTACACAACCATTTTCACTTTCCAAACTCTTCAAAACACTCTCAAATCTGTTGCAACATCAAAAAAAATAAGATTATTCTAAGTGCCAAAGAGAGCCCTATACTTCACTTTCTTCATCTTTTCTTCATCAAATCTTCCACTACAAATATTGGAACACCTCTAGGAGTGTTTCCATAGGTTTGTCGTGGCAAACCAAGGTGGAACATCACCATTTTGAGGTCCAAACTTTCTGTTTTGGAAGAACTTTTGTTAAAATTTTACAAATCATGTTTTTCTTAACTTAATCTTGTCCCTACATGTTCTTGAACCTATCTAAGGGTATGAGGATTGTTGGGTATAGATTCTTATGAATTCAAGAGGCTCAAACACCACTAAACTTTCTATTTTGAAAAGGGTTTACACAACCCACAAGTGATGAAACCATTCGAATTTGTTATGATTCTTGTGACAAGACTTATGTTTGGTGTAGGTGTGAATACTAGGAAGCGTTGGCTATCCTAATCTTATTCCACCACCTCACTTGATGTTTTCTATGTTTAAACCACTAAAACTTGTCCAACCTTCATTTAAGTAACAAGGCTACGACATGTCCCCAAATGTTGCCATGTTCGGGATGCACGCACTAGCTTGCTTACTTGGTTGATTCATAGTTTTAGTGAAGTATTTCCTTTCATTCATGACCATCCGAATCATCCTTTTGATGATTCATGTATTGGTGAATCTTACGAATGAGGTTAAAGGACAGTTATCCTCCTACTTCTATGCTTGACTTATATGACAATCTTTTATGTTCTTGATGGACTTAGCTTAGAATTAATATATAAACTATACAATATATATGTATATATACATAACCGAATCCTTGATGATAATCAACATGGTTACTTGTCATGGTAATAAGTTATATTATCTAATACGTGAACCTCTCGTTACGATTCTAATATGTATCTTGACCCATGAAATCACATCAACTCATACGGGACTTATAGTGTCAAAAACGAGTGTTTAAAGTCTAGATAATTACTTTCTTTCCGAATCTGAATCCTCCGTTAACATCCGAATGCTCACACACCTACGTTTTCTCATTTAGGATAACTCGGTGTTCCATCCTCCAACCTTCCAACTTTTAGGGGATTACTAAAGGAAGCTTTGCAAAACCGTAAGTATACTCGACCCGTTTACCTTTTTATCACTTTTGGGTTCAATACATGTTCTTTATCAAAATCACACAATCATATTATGCTTAAATCACAATATCCATGCTTATGTGCTAAACTTGAATTCACACATGCTTATATTTGAAATGCTTCTACTTGGTCATTAACTTTGATTAGGCCTCCATTAACATGTACAACGCTATAGGAGTGATGCACCGCGCACAAACTTGAGGTCATGTTAATTTATACACATACGGTCTTTTAATTGCTATGATTAGATTGCGCTAGCGGGAAACTTTGGGTTGACTTGTATAATTGCATGCTAGTTTAATGTATGTTAGCCTCGAGAATACACATTTATGCATGAAAGATTTGTTTAAAACGTTTATACTATGCTATTATCTAAATGTGTATGCTCGTCAATGCCTTGTGTGTTGAACTATACTTTAACATGTATTGCAGGATGATGATGATACGTATGGAATCAAGTAGGACGACTTAGATACTTATCTAATTTTGTATTAGTAAAGTTGTTGTACTTGTATTTTTATTTTCTATGTTGTTGTATTTGAAATTTGAAACCTATGTACTTGTTGTTCGATTAATGAAATGAAATTTTGTCATCTTAAATACTTGTCGCGAAAATAGAAGTTATGATGTCTCGAGCAATCACAATACGTCTGCCCGGATGATTCCGCCATCGGTTGGGGTGTGACATCTAAGGAGACTTTCTTACTCTGGACGGAGGAGCATGTTTCCTTTTTTTCTACAGCCGATTTTCAAGTCTTGGGATACATTAGCAACAATAGTACTTGAATGCGCACATAGATTTTGGCATGTTTAGGGCTAGTTTAGGCTTGTTCCAAGCTAGTTGGAAGATGTTGTTTCAGATGAAGGCACAACAACTCGGATTATGGCTCAAGGTTTAGTAGCTGGGTGTATTGTTATATATTTAGAGTCCTAGGCTTGTTTCGTTTTCCTTTGTTTGGTTGCCTTCCAGGAGAGGGTTGTTTGTATTTCTTTGGGTTCATTTATAAAATTTTCCATAGTTTACCCGTTATAAAAAGATAAAATAAAATTCAAACAACAGGTTATGAAAACATACCGTGTAATCTATGCACATCTTTCTAGCCAGATCATATGCTTCAGAATCACAATACAGTTGATCCAAACAAACAATTTTCATCATAGGAACCTTAGGCTCACACTAATAAACATTAATAATAATATAGGCTAATAAAGAAAACCTAAAAAGGAACAATATCTAATTGAAAAGCGTAGATCGAAACACACCAAGTGTGAGACACCAACACAACCCAAGAAAAAGATCTCCGGGTGAGCAGATTCGCAGGTCGAATTGTTGGATCCAAACACGACACATATTTATATATTTTTAAATATCAAGTTTAATATGTATATATTTAAATTCATGTAGCCTAAACATGATCAATATAACTTATTTTTTAACACGATTAGTTTAACCTATTTTTTTGAACGTGTTAAATGAGTTGACAAGTAAGATGGGTGGTAATCAAGTTGTTAACTTCTTCTTAATCCGGTTGGTGAGTTGTAATAGATGGGGGTTGAATAGCTCGACATATTTAATTAAACGGATTAAACAAGTCAAATATAACGTGTGTGTTTATTTACATCATGTGTGTTTGTCATGATTCGGGTACAAAATTACTAAAACCATGAAACGTTGTCTTATCCTAGGTTTGTACAAAATTACTAAAATCATGAAAGTTATTACTTATTGTTAACACTCGTATTTGAGGCTGGATTCCTCTTTCCCAAGGGTAATGACCCGATCAATGACCGAGTCTTTCCGCAGCCCTCACGTAGTAGATTCAAGGCGACAAAAAAAACCAGTGTGATCAAAGGTCTTATGACACTTATTTCCACTCACAAATCAAGTTTTATACAATTTTAGAAAGTTGAAAAAACACCATCTGTCCAAACATGAGGCTCGATATCACTCAGGTCCTTACCTAGCCCTCACGTAGTAGATTCAAACCGGGAGCTATTATATTTTGATTGTCATTGATAGTTTTTATTATTCTTTCTATTTTCATAGATATGTAATATGTATAGATCTACTTTTTGTTAATTTTATAGTGATAGCAACTCTTACATTAATCAACTTTTTATCTAACTGCTACACATACTAATCACAGTTGTATAAGAAGTCATCATGATTTTAAATATACACATAGTTTGGATATTTTTAATCTTAGGAACCCGTCCCAGTAGATGGGTAAGCTGCTAGTTATGTTTATTGTTAGGCGAATGACAGAAAATTAGTTTAAATGAAACAAATCAAATGTATTAATATTTGTAGGTTAAAATTACTTAATTACTTTAAAGGGTACTTTAGATATATGCGTTAAAAATGTAGGCTATGCACACAAATCACAATATCCTGCACATAACATAATGATGATCCAACCCATATGTCCAAGTCACCACCCCTGGATACCATAACACAGTTTCCTCCTAACACTTTTAATCAACATGTGTATGGTGTGCCCATGCCATACTTGGAGCATCTCCCGTGGTTAATGTTAAATACTAACACAAACCACTACCTCGGCATGTCAAATCAGATTATAAACCAACCTTCAAAAACCATCATTTTTTTCTCTAACCCAAACCTACACAAACCTCCACTTCACACTCTATTTTTATATAGAAAATATATAATAAAAGAATGTTTTTGTATGTGCTCCCCACACACTTGGTCTGGACGAGTATGCTGTTGTGGACCAATTCAGACATGCATGTTGTGGTTTGAAAGTTTGGTCCGAATTTCGGACAGGTGCCACGTCCTCCCATTGGAGGTGCCCTTAGACCTCAAATGTTTGCCGCAACACCGGGGATTATTTCTGTTGAATTGTTTGATCATGTTGAAAAGTGTAGGTTGAATCTTATGGTTTTTACCATTATACTAGTGCTTCTCTTGCATAGTCGTGTGGCCGTTGATAGCTTGCTTCACTTAAAGCATCTGTACTAATTTTAAAAACAGAAAAAGAAAAATATGGAACCATTTTCCACTTACAGATTTATTACATAAATGTAAATCAAGGCGTTACAATACAATAACCTTTTACTTTACCTTTGGATCGAATAGAACACGTCAATACAAACTCTTATTTGAATCCATAGAACATAATAATACAAACGAAACCCTCTCTTATCTTCTGCGACCGATTATTTAACAATAACCTTAAACCATTAATTGCATGATAATCTACTGATAATTTATGAGGCACTGGTTTTATTCATAA
Organism: Scalesia atractyloides; assembly: GCA_947069175.1. NCBI lineage: Eukaryota > Viridiplantae > Streptophyta > Magnoliopsida > Asterales > Asteraceae > Scalesia > Scalesia atractyloides. The sequence goes on along the minus strand of CAMTDV010000001.1, from coordinate 85,603,485 downwards.
TACGACTGGTTATGTAGTACGTTGTAGTGGTAATGGTAGAGGTATGGGTAGTTAAATGGCGGCTTCATACCCAGTTTCAATTACATTGCTTAATGAAACTGCTTCATCTACACTGCCAACTGCTTCGATTGCGGAGCCTAATGGCCATGCAGCTTCAACCAGTGAATCTTGGTACTTTATCCGTTTCATAAGGGTAATATTTTTTTGGGGTTCTAAGCCTGTTTCAAAAAAAAAAAGTAAATATTATTTTAATTGCCTATTATTTTAATACTGTGTCATAATTTCAACGCTCTTAACACTCTAAAAAGAAGTCACTTACAGAACAATTTCAATACATATAACCTATAGTTTTGTTTAAAACTTTTTTTTAGTATATAAATAGTTTTGTTTTATAAACAAAGTTAAAAAATCATTATCTTTATATACTGCTGACATGGATAATCAATCTTGCGATTTTTTTATATCTTTGGTGTTTCGGAGAAGTTTTCATGGTTCCTAGTCAATTTTTGAAACTTGTTTTGATGCTAGGTGATCCACAAATTCAACTAGTGGAAGAAATAGTGTTTATAAGGATCCGTTGATTGAAATAGGGGATGTAGTATGTATTCGGGAGTTTGTGATGAGTTGATAAATGTGTATTGACTTTTCAACATAAATACTATTCACTTCCGCCATTTCAACTGGATCACCTACAATTAAAACTAGTTCCAAAAACTGACTAGAAGCCATGAAAACTTCTCCAAACTACCTAAAGACAAAAAATTATCTCAATCTTGCCACCTTAAATCTATGAAGAACTAAGAAGGTACAACGAATTAACTTACCATAGCCATCTACCAGCAAAGTGTATTGATACACAACATCCATGCATATATAGGGTAGGTCACTGGGTTCACTTTAGGATATGTAGATTTGGCTTCTTCGAATGCGGTTTGACAAACATCCTGGGCAGCCATCTTAAAATCTAGCGGGCGAACTTCAGCAACAGTTTCACTTCCATCAAATATGCCTACCTATATATGTAAAAAACACAACTAATAACAACAATAACAATAATAACAACTACTACAAGAACAACAATATAAATAGCAATATTGATAATAACAATACCTGACGAGCTCGATAGAAGAAAGAAGGACCAACATACATTTGGTTTTGACCAACACCACCTGGTCCATTCCATACACCATCAAATGTGCAATTCACAAATGGGCAATATTCATTTACTTTTAGAGCTTTTAATATTACTTCCCTGCACTTGTTCAAGCTTGAACCAGAAGGAGGTGCTGAAACATTGTAATTAATTCCTCCATATCTATACACCCCTAAAAAACAAAACCATAAATTTGAAGATAATGATAACAATAATATCAAGGTAAATTGGATTTAAATAATCCCAACTTCTCAATTTGGCCTATAATAATTCCAACTCAGTTATTGTCGATAATAATCCGAAACTTGTCCACTTTTGGCCGATAATAGTCCGCCGTTAAAGTTAGCTAAACAGAGTTAAGTTTTTTTTCCGAATTACAAACCGATGTTTTAGGGTTTTGATCAGAACAAGGATACGAGTCGATTTATATAAAACTTACCTCTAAACGGTGCTCCAAGCAGCTGGATTTTTGTTATTTAAACACCCGAATTGAAGCATCGTTTTCGTCGTTTGGGATAATATTTCTAGGTAAATTTTATATGAATCAACTCGTATCCTCGTTCTAATCAAAAGCCCTAAAACATCGGTTTGTTATTCGGAAAAAAACTTAACTCCATTAAGCTATTTTTAACGCAGACTATTATCGCCAAAATTGGACCAGTTCGTATTATTATCGGCAAATAACTGAGTTGGGATTATTATCAGTCAAATTGAGAAAGTTTGGATTATTTAAATCCAATTTGCCTAATATCAACAACTTAACAATAATGATATAACCAGTTTAGAACTTAAGATGAATGGGTTGTCAATATTATAAGCATTATAACGTAATGCTAACCATTATAACCAGCCAAGATGCATGGGTTGTCAGCATCTTTATCAACACCGAGGATCTGACCTCGACCTGCGAATAATCCATAGTTCAAATAACTGCAAAAAGAAGAAATGATATATCAAAGGTTGAGTAAATTAATATGGCGAGGTGCATAATGTGTCGGTTAGCTGGTTTTTGATGAGTCATTAAACGCAAACACTAATGAAGTTGAAAATAGTACATCATAATCAAGTTATAAACATCTTAAATGACTTGTTTAACCTATTCATATAAACAAGTCACTTGGGTTGATTCATTATACATAGTTGTAATCAACGTGTCAAATTAATTATTTAACTTAACAAGTAAAGTAAAAAAGTCCCGTTTAATGGAAATGTTAAATATGTAAACCAAAACTAAATATTTTTCGTATTGTATCTTGGGGGGTGTGTTCCCGAAATATACACTATACCATCAACATATTCAATATTATTGTACATCACATTTTGTCACTTATCTTTTTTATTTTGTTGTAGGGATGTTCACGAAAATAGCCATTTTTGACAGATTAGATTGATTAATTGTCGATGACTTATCTAAATTACAATATAGCTCGACCACTTTAAACTTTAAAAATAATAATTAATAGCTACATTTTACCAATTTTTTATATTAATTATTGTTTTTCAGATAAATATTTTGTATTAGTTATTGTTAATTTCACAAAACAAAAAGATTTTTATATTAATTTAAATTTATTTTACAATTAATGTTTTTATGTTAATTAATTGCTTTCTAATACGCTTTTTATATTAATTACTTATTTTACAAATAATGCTTTTCTATTACTTTTTATTTATTTTACAAATGACTTTTCTTATTAATTTTTTTATTATTTTACTAGTACCGATATATTTGATTTTTTATTTTAAATAATGTTTTTATTAATCATTTTACAAATATTAATTATTTCTATTGTAAAATCAAAGGTTTTATATTACTTATTTTGTTTTTCAATTTGTGTTTTTATATTATATAGTTTTTTTATGTTAAATATAATGTTTTTATGTTAACTATTTCCATTACAATAAGTCTGATATATTTTGTTTTATTTGTGGGGCTCTAGAGCAGCAGTATGATATTTATGTTGCTCCAAAGCATAACATCTGTTGATGCATATGGAAATCTTTTGCCCCAGATTGATATATACAGTTGCAAAACACACGTGTTCTTAGACTGTGCAGAATCATTTTAAAAATAAGATTAATTTTGTCAGTAGTTTTGATCAAAATGGTCACTCTGATGATTTTCCTTATTAATATACATATATGGAGGCAAACCTGTGAACATAAATGTAATATTTGGTTCCTTTGACAGAAATTATTTTCAGATAAGGATCATCTCCTGGTGCTACACTTGGAGCCTTAGCCGCATCTTCTTCTGAAATAGCATATGCCATTTGTGTTGATCCACCACCAAGATCAACTACCCCAACAGTGTCTGCATAATTCTTGCCTATATTTTTTAACAGATAATTTATCGCCAACTGTAGACATTGAAACATGTTTTAGTATATAAAACATTGATACAACATGATATGATATGATATAATATAATATGGTACGAGCATAATTCATATAAATGGCTCAACGTGTATATATATGTATCGCAAGTAGCTTACCCATAAGTAAGAACCTTCTAGACTTCCATCCAAAACAGATACCCAATCATCATTTGTCTTGAAGATGCTATTAGCATTTAGAAGTTCCCTCACCTATATCAACACCAACACTAACTGAAAGTAATACAAAATAAATATCATAAAATTTAATTTGCAGGAGGGTTGTATTTACAGCTTGCAAAATACTTTCAGCTGCATCATCTCCCAACATTCTCAATCCTGCAGTTGCCTACAAACATATGTATAGTTTAGCTATATAATTTATAATAAAGATGTAGCAAACTTAGCAACCGCACGTACGCACAAATCACTAACCCCGAGTCTAACCGGTGTATTTGGTTGCGCATCTTTTGGAACAACTTCTTTGGCTTTCTCTAATAGAGGCAGAAGAGAAGCTGCAGCCTCTTGTGGGTTGTCTGCGTATGCACTCAAACCTGGTCTAACCTACATTAAAGAAGTGGCATTTTATCTAAAAGGAGTCAGATCTCTTTCCCACAAAAATTACACATAAATTAAGTTAGAATGTAAATAACAACTAAAGGCAGTATCGTTCATTTTAGAAAAATAGAAATATTGTTTGCGTTTGTGGCAGCTAGTTGCGACAAAATGCGACACACACACGATCGAACACACAAATAACAATAATAAAGTTAATATAATTCAAAAGGATACATAAGCAAAAGTTGTACTCATATCAACTCGTTTATTTACCAAAACTCTTAACAAAATTGGACACTACAGTACCTGCTCAAAAAGCTGAAGATTATCACCAATGCGTACAAGATCCAAATCCTTATCAAAACGGAACCCATGAACTCTACTCCCTGAACTACCAGCATCAAAAATCACGGCATACCTATCCGATGACGAGTCCCTCTGCATCACGATAGGTGCCAAAAGCTTGCGGTTGGTTGATAAAACGCCGTTGTTGCGAGAATGCATACAAGGCATCAGAAACAGAACGAATGAGACGAGTAGGAAAGGTGTCGAAAGGACCAAAATACCTCCGCGGCAGCGCTGCATTTTTTTCGGGTTGATCTGCCAATGGAGGCGACTGAGCGTAGTAGTTGAAGGAGATTGATGGGGGATATGTTCTTATATAAGTTTTGCTCAATGCATGTGGCCCTTCTTTATGATTTAAGGGAATATTGCATTTTGCAAAAAGAAAATAAAAAAAACTCATAAAGTAAATTTTTACAAAATAATGGGATCTCCCAAACGAGTTTAGGTCGAGGATTGGAATCCATACAAACATATTACTAAATAGTTATACAGAAATTAGTTATCATTTTACATAAAGTATAAAGCTGGTTGTTAAAGTAATGAAATGAACCCTAATGTAAAACCTTTCGATAGTTAGTTACGTATTTTTATTATCTCTTTAGAAAGTTATATACGTAAACCTAACAAAATGTAAGAATATCTAAACCACTTTTAATTTATGTATACTTTTTTACAAAGTCGTACCAATTATACTTCAAGTTTGACCTTTGGTCTAAGCAGCCGCTGGTTAGCCTTCCATTCTGTAAGATCATTCACAATTCAAAGAGCAAAATGCACTTACAAATACATATTTAGCTGCCAAATGAAATTTGCATAAATGCATAAAAAATACTCATTTCTTCTCTCGTCCTATATTCATCCTTACTAGTACTTATATTTTCACATCGTCACCACCTTATACATTTTATTTTTCTATAATCAATTTTTTTTATAGTCAGATCCATTCTCAATTTTCATGTTATTAAAAAATAAATTAATTAATTATATGAAATTACAATAACTAAATTAAACAAAACAAAAAATTAGAGGAGGTTGGTTTTGTTGAAATGGGTTTGCCGTCATTCAATAATATAAAGTTTGGTTTTACTAGTGAGTTACACTCGTGCTTTGCGACGGGGCTACCTAACTTTTATTGTAAACGTGGACGCAATAGTAAAAATAACGTTAATGGCAGGAATTCATTTGATATTAGTTTGGTTCATAAATATACCGACACTTACCGAAAGAAAAACAAAAAAAAGTTATGATAGGACAAAAAATACCGAAATGTGTTTACATCGATCCAAAACGAATAACAATTTCGATACTAACGTTGTTCGGTCTGTATTAGACCGTTCATTTTGTTACATGTACAACATCAGGTTCGATTGAACCTTAAAAAGGAAAAAAGAAACAACCAAAAAGAAGAAAAGAAAAAGAAAAGATTAAAAAAAATTAATAAAAAATAAAAAAAAAACAAAATTCACTACATCTAAAAGTTTCATAAATTATATATATAATAATAATTTCAGCTTTGATATCTGTTTTTAGTTTGTTAGTATTGAGAACGGAAAAACAAAATAAAAATGGAAAGCTATGTTACTTTGGAGTTTTGGTTTAATAAGAAAACAATATTCCACCTCCAACCAAATACAGCCGCACGTCCCCACGAACACATCCCCTAAATGTGTTACTCGACAATGCAGCCAGCACCCGCTACCGTTGTCATCCACTGCCGCCACCAACCACTACCGCCGCCAACACCATTCGTCGCCATCACTCACCACCACCACTGCCCCGACGCCACAACACCAATAACCACCGCCGTCAACCACCACCGACAGCCGTCACGTCTCCACCGCCACCATCACCCATCGCCGCCTTCGCCAATACCTACCACAGCCACCTATAACCACTCACAATCACTACCGCCACCATCACCACTCACCGTTGATTTTATTCTTTTGTTTTTCTTGTCTACCAAACAATACACAATAATAATTTATTCTATTTCCACATAATAACCAAACAAATACATAGAATGATAATGATCCATTGAATTTTCTGGTCAATTTCTTTACCCATATCAAACAGATCCTAAATGCTTTCTATTGAATTTGGTCAAATGAATTATGAATCTATCAAAATTAAAAAAAGAAAAAACATTTAATTGCGTTCAAACAAACAAATTAGAAACATTTATTCTAGCCCCAATGTAAAGTTTGCCGAAGAATCCATTAAAAACAATTATTCTTTTATTATCTTTGGAAATCTTATGCTTTAATTATGTTTGGAAAAAGAATAAACTTTACACGCAACGTGTTACGCATGGAAAAGCTTTAATAGATTCTAATTAGGTTAGAAATAAAAGTTATTTTTTTTACTTTTCTAAGACAGGTGTTGGTGGAAATTATTATTTATCAAGATGAGTAATGTGCAATATTTACTAATTTTGATGTTCTTTTTCTTTTACTTCCTATTATTAACTATTGTATTTGTTGGCTCAATTGTTGTTTAGCCTGAACGAGGGGTCCAGTAATTAAATGGTTGTATTATAAGGTTTAAATAAGTCACAAGTTGGTAAATTTGAAGGATCAATTTTAAATAGTTTTTAGGATTGCAAGTTATAGTTACTCTAAATATACCAAGTTAGAATTCGACATTATCAACAGAAAAAATGAGCTGAAGTCTAAACTATGTAATCAGCTTTTGAGTAAAATTTCTGATTAATATTGGAGAATTATTCTATTTGTATTGTTCATGTTTTTATTGGGACTTGAGTATTACGATTATATATATATATATATATATATATATATATTCAATCAACCTATTATCGTTTTTTTCTAAATCAACTCAATATATATAAACAAGTATTTTACTCCCCCCCTCACGCGTTGCGGTGGGGGGCATAATGCAACGTTACAACAAGAATTATAAACTATCTTATAACGACAATTTGAAATGTAACGGTTATCAATTAACCATAGCTAGTCTTAATACGTGAAATTTACTTTGTAGCTTTCCTGTGGATCATCTAGCAACTATCAAGTGAGTACTCGTAGCCCTTTTTTGTTTTACATTTTGGGTGTATCATGTTTTTCAATTCAAAAACTTTATTTGCACCAAGCGAATGCATTCATGCCTATGTGATTATTATGCTATGTGTTATACTTATCCTACCATTTGTGATATTCTACCAGTTAAGATTCTACCATGCATATGTAATTCTACCATTGTTTCATGCTTAATAAGCATCATTAGCAACACCAAGTCTAAGATAGTAGATAGCATCGCTAATGGATTGACCTCTGCCGCAATCTGAACTTATAGAAGGAAATTGAGTATCGAAACCGATTATTGTCATAGGTTTGATCAATGCAACAATCGTGTATCATATGTGCTTAGCTCATGTATTGGACTTGTGATCCACTAACATATTTCATGTGTGTTAAAACCTAGATTTACTCACCAACTATTTTAGTTGACCCAATTTTAAACATGATATAGGTGATGGTGTTTTGATGGTGTTTAAGACACTTTCAAGCATAATGAAACTTAGAATGCATGAGACTTAGTTTCAAATGAATAAAGACTTTACTTAATGTTATTTAACGAGACAATTTGCATATCTTTGTACTTGAATATGTAATATGGTTTGGTTAAATAAATATCACTTTTTATAGTACTATGCATTATGAACAATCTAGACGCCCCGACACTAGGAATTGCAATGGGCCGGGTATTGGTAATCCCAGGCCCGGACCCGGTTGTAATTCTTTGTCCCATACCCGGCCCGTTACCCGTCGGGTAATTACCCATCAGGTATCGGGCATATCCGCGGGTATCGGGTATACCCGTTAATTTCTTAAAAATACCCGTTGGGAAAATGTGCAATATTTACTTCGATGTTTATATAATTTACTATTTTTCATGACTATAACAAATAAAAATATGATTAACAACGTACGTATAAAGGGTGATAGTTTCCATATCCAATATACATGCTCAAAAATAAGTTACTTGTTCATTAAGTGCGTGCCAAACACATATCCACATATGACTATAACAAATGAAATATGATTAACAACTTACATATAAAGGGTGATAGCTTCCATATCCAATATCCATGCTCAAAAATAAGTTATTTGTTCACTAAACACCTGCCAAATACATATCCACATACGACTATTAGTAAGGAGAAGACTAAACCCTAGTACTATAGAGAAGGTAATAAGTACATGTACTAAGTTTATATATATGGATTTTACAATATGATACTTGCGGGTATTATTCGGTAAATGGGCATGGTATCGGCCGGTATCACTAGATCCCATACCCATACCCGATTTTTCCCTTTATAATCCCATACGGGCCATACCCATTGGGCTTCAGGTATACCCAGCCCGTATGTTTCGGGTTTCGGGTATACCCATCGGGCTTTGGCTTTTTTGCCATCCTTACCTAAAATATTTCGTCGTCGATTGGGGTGTTATGATTAGGGCCAACAGTGGGCATCACTAGAAAACTAAAGTTACATTTAGTCAGTTGATTTTAGTAAGGATCATTAATTGTCGTTAGGGTAAACGAAACTCATCCAAAGTTAATGATAGTACATTAGAGTCATTAATAGCCAAATAGGACCACTGACGATCATAGAGTCATATAAAGTCATTGATGGATATTACAAGTCAATTTTAAAAGCAAATTATATTAGTTAGCAAACTTTGACTTCCACGGGCCATATATGGTCATTAATGCCACTTTAGGTCATTTATGATCAATTACGGTCATAAATAGCCCATTAAGGTTAGATTAGTAATTAAAAGAATCGTAATTATAGCACATAGTACATTATAGTGCCAATTTTTGTTTCATTAATCGGAAACGTCAGGAAGTGTCATAATTATAATTACTTTATCTATTTACACAATATTCGAGATTTTTCAAATAAATACTTCTCATAATAAATCACAACCTAATCAATACACAAATGATAATACAAATTTTGTCAAGTTGGCAGTTGGCTGACATAACTGTTTAATGTTAGATAAAAAGACACGGGAAAACAATATAAAGCATTATGCAACAGATGTCCAAATGCAATTGTCAATATCCGATTGTATATACTTAATCTCTCCCTCTTTTCATATTCTTTTTCATACTTGCACTTTTTTCGGACACTCTAGGCTAGATATGCACAAAATACGGGTCCGAAACCAGTTCTTACCCTACCCGACCCACAGGCATATACTAGTTCCATACCCGGGTGTAGTAAAAACAACTGAACCGGACCTGACCAGAACCACAGGATCGGGTTCCACCTCTACCGGGACCCAACCCAGCCAAAACCCTAAAAACGACCAAACCGGTCAAATACTTAAATGTAACCGAAACCAGTTCCTAGCCTACCCGGTTCTTGACTTTGTTGACAAAACCCGAACCTGATTCCAGTGTATAAAAAACCCATTTTGTACATCTTTACTGTCACACCAAAATTTCCCGGTGGGTCCGGACTTGTGGTTTATGGGTGACGATTGATAAGAATATCACAATGGACAACAGAAGATGGAATAAAGTAAAGTAATAAACGTAAAAGCTTAAAATTAATAAATAAAGTTATACAAGTTGTTCGTACAGAAATATCCATAGGCGGATCGACTATAAAATGCAACTTTAGACTAATAAGGGTCTTTTATTGTGGAGTTGCAAGTTCCAACTTCTAAGACCAAGCCTGAAGAAACACTGGACCAAATTATATCTGGGGTATGGTTCAAAGTCTCTGCATATAAAGGTTATCTCTCATTTGTTCGTCGGCATGATCTTGCTTTAAGCTTACTACAAAACTGAAAACACCGTTAGTCTCGTCACGGGAGAAAAGGGGAGGGTTTTCTCCGTGACCACACTCCAGCGTGAGAATAAGTATCGAGGTTTGCAAAGGATAATGCAAGTAATTAGTAAGTGAGCTCAAAATAGTGTGTTTTACCTTGAGATGCGATCCTTATTTTATAGCCGAAGAGAGGTGTGCAGGAGATGGGTTGATGGGCCTTGGGCCTGGAACTGACAACTAGGAATATCCATTATGTCTCCTCTACTACTACCGTTAGTGGTTTCTGGCGGGAGGGGCGTTTGGTGCACGGTGTATGGAGCCACGTGTCCTGGCAGTTGTCCTTGTTGTTGGGCCTGTCATAAGCCGTTAGTGGAGATCGTGTGACAATCGCTGGCATGAGTTGGTTGGTGCCACGTGTACGTCCTTGTGTACTTTTTGTCCTCTAGATGACTGCTTATCATGCGACGTGGTCTGGCACAACCTGCCGAGTGGTTATTGGGTCACAGCTCTGCCACTTTGTACCCTTGTACTTGATCAGTGCCTCTTTACGCTTCTCCTTACCGCGTGGCCTTATCAGTACTTTTTGGCCAGCGTGAACTTGTAGGGATCAAGTCCCTTTGTTCTCAAGACTAAGTATAAGTTGCTCTCATCTTAGACTTGGCCTTGTGCAAGGTTTTAGGAATTCGCGGCTAGAGGCTTGTTCAATCAGTGCAGGGTCAGGGACCTGCGCTTTTAGGTTTAACTTGTCGTTGCACAGAGTGCGCAAGGTTTGTTAGGTAACCTGTTGCTTTCAAGGTTGGCGTACCGTTGCGCGTAGCGCACAAGGTTACTCCAGTGACCTGTTATCATTATGAGGGTATGGTACCGTGTGCAAGTACAGGGTTTTTAGGACCATACCCCTCCAAAGCCGCTCCAGCCTAGTCCGTATTTGCTAATTAAGTTGCGCTTAGTCTTTTGAAAATACGTTAGTTTTCACTGATAACTACAATTTACCGACTCTTTTTGTAATCATTTCAAAAGTCATTTGATATTATTTAATTGGTATAGCATTTTTAAATAACATGAGATAAATTATATCTCTTGTTACTAGTTTTACATGCTTGTCAATACAATCGAGAACCGGAAATCAAATGTCGGTACATGATTATTCGACACACAACATTTTCAATATCATCTAAATATATATCATTAGCATATGTCAGGTGTATGCCTACACCCCGCGCTTAAGTCATGGCCATTTGCAATTAAATGAGTTGGAATATCCATAACACAATCGTAGTAACCCACAAGTGTTTAAGTTATCAAGCAAAACAGATTAAAACGAATTATTTGCATTTCTATCACATCATTCACCCTTTTGCAGTACCCGACGAAGTGGCTAGTGTCATATCCCAAACCTTTATAAAATAGAATAGGCTAAGACTATTTACAATGTTAGTCTTTATAATATCAATAACAGCCACAATTACCTAAACTTATGCGCAATTTACTAGAGGCTTCTAGTCTAGAATGAACGGAAATATTATCCGCTAGAATGTTAACGGGTTATTTATAAGTCATTGACATGACTGGTTAATCTTAAGGATACGCTCCGTTCACTAGATTAAAGCATTGACCGGATAGAATGTGGTTTATACCCTTCTGAGTGCAAGGAATCGTGTAATATGGGTTAAATAGCCAAACATTCTGATTAGAACTGCATTTGAAAGGTTTTGACCCAATTCGGCTAGTTTATGTATCTTATTCTATTTAAACTAGTTGTACGTGCATATGCGGTAATGAGTGGTCGAATAGGCTTATGACAAGTCCGTTATGCCAAAATATATTTAATAATGCCGTATGATCAGTTTCAAAGTCACATTATAAGTCTCATTGGTTTTAAAACCATTTTTATGCCATAAGGGAATATTTGGCATTTTTAAGGAATATTATGTGGACTTGTCAATAAAGCTATCAAATGATATGACCAGAAGGTATAACCTCAGAGGGTTATCCCCTACAATAATATTGTCATATAACAACTCTTAAACATGCTCTAAATTTGACTAAATGAGCCAGAATCAAAAGTAAAAGTAGAAGTCAAACTGTTTGACATTCGACTACGAAACGATCTGTAACCAGGAATGTAACATTCGTCGAAAAACGGGTTTCCAAACCCGCTTCGTTTATTAATCAATAATCCGTCGTTGCGTATTTATTATTCAGATTAATTTTAACTAATACATAATTAATAAATACTTTAGAATTTAAAAGCCATAATTTATAAATAATAATAAATACTGAATAAAAAATAAAATGGAGACGCCGGGTTTCGAACCTGGGTCACCCACAAACCCAAACACACACCACACCACTCCGCCACACACTTCACTTGTGATAAACAATGAATCAAATAACACTTAAAGTCAAACCCGAAAATTAAAACCGGACATCAGCGCGCTCAGAACGCGGAATCGCCGGAGTAAAACCAAAACTCCGCTAATGTTGCCTTTTCCTTTTGACTAAAACGCGATAACCGACTTCGACATCAGTTATAACCGATGTCTAACCATCAATTTCAGTCAAGACCGTTACCCTTGAAGATTGAAAATCTTGACCGCGAAATCATGGTTTCTAAATTGAATCAATTGGCCTGTTTCCACTACAAATACCCACCCAAACACCTTGTGAACTTTTCGCTCAGAACCCCGCTCACTCCTGAAGCTTTAATCCACTCAGAACACCTCGCCGGAATTTCTCGCACTAGCCGGAATATCATCGGAGAACCGAAACCTTACTCCTAATCGGTATAATCATCTAAACCTTTCCTGCTATCTCTTAATTTATACTTTAATTGTTCAAACCAATAATCAAAACTGTTAAAACAGTTCATATAGCCGGAAATCGCAAAATCAGAACCGACGAATTTTGCCGGAAAATCTGAAGAAAACACTCTGTGTTGGTACATCTTATTCCTTAATTTTCTTCTTCTATTCCAATTCAATCAATTATAAGTGTTGTTGGTCAATTAAACAAACAGTCGGATTTCGCTGTTCTGTGTTCTTGTAATCGAAGAAGATGAAGTCGAGTATAGGTATTAATATAATTAAAACTGGATATTCAAACGGGTTAGACACACAGTCCAGCGGTGGACTGTGTGCAAATACAATATGCACGTCCCGAGTTCGAATCGCACCTTCAGAAATAAAACCAACATTTTTAGAACTTAATCAGATCAAGTCACAGAATGTTTATAAGAGGAATATAATTAAGTAGTTAAGCAGATTAGACACACAGCCCAACTGGTTGGGCTGTGCGCACTCGAACCAAAGGACCCGAGTTCGACTCCGGGTCTCTGCAACCGGTTCGGCCATATAAATCATTTTTAATAAAAACCAAATAAGTTTAAGGTTAATTAGTATATATATATAATTAAAACAGAGAATATTTCGGGTTAGACACGTAGCTCAGTTGGTAGAGCTGCGTGCACGTATACGAGAGGTCCCGAGTTCGAACCTCACTCAGCGTATAGAAAACACAGTCTGACCGGTCAAGACCCGGTCAACGGTCAACGATCAAAAAGTCAACTTTTTTTATTTCTTTTTATTTACTTATTTAATTGGAAAATTATTTAAAAATACTTAAAAATAAGATTATTAAAGTTAGAAAGTTTCCTTAAACTCACAAAAATAAATATAAAAATCCCATTTAAGAGCACTAATTAAAAATATTAATCTCAAATAAAATTTATTTATTTATCGAATCATTTTGTTATTATCTAGGTTAGTTCTTCCCTCGTCGATTGAATCATAGATTCGTGCGCAATCATCGTCATCAAAGAACGCACCCATTGTGAGTGAATATCTACCAATTCCCCGTTTTAATCATGTTTTGGGGTGTATCATGTGTCGTATAATCCTTTTATTTTATTTAAACACTTGTGCATACATCATATCCGTGATCAAATGTGTATCAAATGTGTATCAAATGTGTATCAGTTGTTGTGTGAATTATATGTAGATTGGATTTATCATTTTCAGTGCACGCATTTCATTAGGCCCATCAGTTCCCCGTGGGAGACGGGTCAGGTGCCTCATTAGATCGGCTCCGTTTGATTGAGCCTTGATCTCACATACATCATCATTCATATCATATACTCATCCAAAGTGGTTTGTGTTTGTTTATCTATATATGTTTGCTCACATGTGATTATTGCACAAATTTTCCTTATTAAATAAAACAAGAAATTAGTAACAATGTTTTATCAAGGTTCACTCGCCAACTTTTGTTGACCCAAAATATCCCCCGTTTTACACATGATACAGGTGATCCAGCTGAGACAAGAAACACATAGGAAGGCCTAGAACAATAAACAAGTTTAAGCTTTGGAATAATTATATAGTTTCATTTTCTTGTAATTGTATGAATTTTGTTTTGGATATTTAAGTTGTAATTTGAATTTAATAAATATGAAACATCTTAGTAAACATCATGAGCTTTGGTGATAACCCAATTATGCCCCGACTTTTATTCCGCTGCGGGTCGGGGTGTGACAGATTGGTATCAGAGCTTATGACTATAGGGATATAGGATAGGTTATTAGACCCTTAGAGCCTATACTATAGTTGATTAAAATTTTAAATTGTTTATGCGTTACATACACAATTCATGATGTTTATATGCTTTATGTTTATTTTTACACTCAATGTTATGCAAGCATGCTCACAAATACATGTTATTATACAATGCTCATCATAAATCATATCCTCATAACATATCATATCCATGAGAGCACACACCTCACGATTACCATGATTTTTGCAATGATTTTTGTATTTTTCAAATCACATCAAAGTGAGTTCTCATGACGGGCATGTAGTAACTGGAAGGGTACGAGTACCGGTAGTCGGAACGTCCTGTCTAGGCTTGGCATTCGTATAAATCCAAAATAAAGGACCAGTTTGCCTACCTAGGGACTAACGATGAGAGTACGAAAGACCTATTAGGCCAAAGTATGCTATACCAAACGTCGTGTGAGCTAACCCCACTTTGAGTTGTCATTGTGTCTACACCTGGACACCCTCCTACCATACATCTCGCAATCATATTTTACGATTTTCATTCGGGTGGTGCGAGTGTTAATCCGCCAACACCAATGTGAATCCTACCAAGCCCAATAGTCATGGGGGCCCACATGACTACACAGGCGATGGTATGGGGGACATTGGAGGCCCAAACATGAGCAAACCCAAGACATCCTATGGATGTAGTTGAATTATTGTCACTTATGTTATTTTTCATCCTTTTTACGACACATGACACCTAGAAACTTCTTAAACTCACAATCTTCCTATGTATGTTCCTGTAGATGTCGGCTAGGCAACTACGTGGAGGTAGAAAGTCAGGAAGATCAAATGAACGCTTGGCCACACAATTTGCTAAACAAATGGCCGCAGTGCTTCCTGACATCGTGATTCAAGTGCAACAAGCTCTCACCGCAAATCCCATCAATCCTCCCAATCAAGAAGACCAGAGCGTCGCCAACCCTCCTTCCAAAAAGTGCTCCTACAAACACTTCAAATCTTGCGATCCCCCAAAATTTGAAGGGACCGAAGGTGTTACCGCTCTCCTTCACTGGTTTGAAGAAATGGAAAACACTTTCCTCAATTGCGATTGTCCCGAGGATCGCAAGGTACGTTATGCAACTGGAAGACTGTTTGGGGTAGCCCTTACCTGGTGGAACACAGAAAAGGGTAAACGAGGAGTTGAAGATGCCATGGCCTTAACATGGGAAGAGTTAAGGGAACTCATGACAAGACGCTTCTGTCCAAGAAGCGAAATCAAAAAGTTGGAAGATGAATTCCACGCGCTGAAACAAAAGGAAGGAGATCACACCTCCTATAATAAGCGATTTCTCGAGCTGAACCAAATGATCCCTAATTTGTTTACCCCCTTGTACCGCTTAGTCGAACACTACATTCGAGGCCTCCCCTCGAAAATCCAAGATTCAGTTTTAAGCACTTCGCCTGCAACACTTGAAGCCGCAATGGAATTAGCTACAGAACTCACTGAGAATCGCATACGAAACAGCAAATTCAAAGATGAGAAGAAGAAAACACCCATTGAGACCCCAACTCCAAACCACCCAGTCTCCTCCTCAAAGTTTGCTGGTAAGAGGAAACGAAACAGCAAGAATTTTGCTGTCACTCAAACCAACCCTCCTATCACTGCTGCACCAATCACCCAAATCGCTCCCTCAGCTGCACCATTTAAAAAGCCATACACCGGCCCACACCCAAAATGCAACCGTTGTCAATACCATCACCCTCCCAAAACTCTTTGCCAACATTGCACAAGCTGTGGCCGTGCAGATCACACCATCCAAACCTGCCGTATTCTTCAACGAATGAACCGCAATCAACCCCCAACCCAAACTCACCATCAGATAGTGGGTCAAGCCCAACAACCCTTACTTCTACCACCCACACAACACATAGCTCAACCTTACTATCAACCCAACTATCCCATGATGCAACCCATGCGAGCTTGTTACAACTGTGGGAACCCAAACCACTTCAGGAACACTTGTCCACGCTTAGTGAACATCATCCATGCTCAAGCCCAAGCGAACCCAGTAAACCAAGCTAACCAAGCTCCTCCACCTGCCAGAGGAAGAGCTTTCAACATCAATGCCAACCAAGCTAGGGCTGACAACAACGTGGTCAACGGTACGTTTCTCATCAATGGTAGTTATGCATCCATATTATTCGATACTGGTGCGGATAAGAGCTTTGTGTCCTTAGAGTTTGAACCTATCCTCAACCAAACTCGTGTTAATCTCATGGAATCTCTAACGGTGGAAGTTGCTGACGGAAAACCCGTTTCATTAAATTCTATTATACGCGATTGTACCCTCACTCTAAACGATCACGATTTTCCAGTTGACCTCATTCCTATGAGTTGGGAAGTTTCGATGTTATAATTGGTATGGACTGGCTCAGCCAGCATCACGCTGAAGTAGTGTGCCACGAAAAGTTCATTCGCATTCCTCTTGCAGACGGTCAGACCCTACGTATTTTTGGAGAAACCCCTTCGAAAGGACTCAAATTAATGTCCTGCCTTCAAGCCCGAAAATATCTCCGCAAGAACTATGTCGCATTCCTAACTCACGTCGTCAAAAAGGGAAACAAGGAGAAGAAACTCGAAGATATCCCAGTTGTGAAGAATTCCCACAAGTCTTTCCCGACGACATTTCAGGACTCCCTCCTGTGAGAGAAGTCGAATGCGCATCGATCTTGTACCTGGCGCTACACCAGTCGCAAAATCTCCATATAGGTTAGTGTCACACCCCGATCCCCAGCGGAAAAGGTGATCGGGGCATGATTGGGTTATCATCAAAGCTCATGACATTTATTATAACGTTTCATATTTATTATTACAATTTAAAGGGAAATATACAATCATAATTACATCATATCCTACGCATCATTCTAGACTTCATTATTTTCTTCTAAGGCATTTCCTATGTTTTCCTTGCTTCATCCTGTTCACCTGTATCATGTGTAAAAATGGTTTTTGGGTCAACAAAAAGTTGGCTAGTGAATCCTATGAAAAACATTTAAACAAGTTTATTGAATTGATTATTAAATAAAGTGCATAATCACATATGAGTAAATGTAAATGTAAATATATTCACAAAACACCTAATATTAGATATTGCACACACATATAACAATTGATCGTTTTGAGGCACGCGTTGTTCAACTCGTCTCCCACGAGGAACTGATGGGCCTAATGAATGAGTTTTAAGGCGCGCGTTGTTCAACTCGTCTCCCACGAGGAACTGATGGGCCTAACAAATAATTTGCATACAATTTGACAACAAGTAATACATAACTACAAACAATATTTACATTCTAAGTTTAAATCATAATATGGTATGGCACGAGTTTGAATAAATGAATTAGTTTAAGTGACACATAATACACCCCAAAACGTGTAATTAAAAAGGGGAGTTGTAAGATTCACTCACAGTGGGTGCGTTCGGTTGATGATGTTGAATGCGCACGAAGTTGGATTTAACCACGAGTGAAACTATTCTAGATAATAACATAATGGTTCGGTAAATTAGCGGATTTTCTTAATCAATTTTAGTAGGATTATTGGATATATTTTTGTGAGTTTAAGGCTATTTTCTAACTTTAAAAATGTTATTTTTAAGTATTTTTAATTTAAATAAATAAATAAAAGTAATAAAAAAAATGTTGATTTTTGACTGTTGACCATTGACTTGTTGACCGTTGACTTGTTGACTTGTTGACCGGTTCGGTCGTGTATATGTATGCGCTAGGTGAGGCTCGAACCCGAGACCTCCCGTACGCGTGCACGCAGCTCTACCAACTGAGCTACGTGTCTAACCCGAAATATTTCTGTTTTTAATTATATTTATATACTAATTAAATTAATCCGAAAATCACTTATTTTAAAATAAAGATTAATGTATCGATTCGGTGCTCTCCACAGGTCTCGAACCCGGGACCTGTGGTTTAGTTTGGCACACAGTCCACCGCTGGACTGTGTGTCTAACTTGGTAAATAATCTGGTTTTTATTATACTTATATACAAACTAGATAAATTCATTTCTGTCCTTATATAAAAAGTTTGATAATTGCCAGAACCGGTGCGGTAGCCTGGACTCGAACCCGCGACGTATGATTTAAACTCGCACACAGTCCACCACTGGACTGTGTGTCTATCTTGGTTATTATTCCGGTTTTCATTAAACTTAACATCTATTTGCAAGTGGATCCGGTTCAGTTTAAAAAAAGGAACATTTATTAAAGCGAGTGTGCGTGTGTCAAGGATCGAACTCGGGACGTATGCGTGTTTATTTGCACACAGTCCACCGCTGGACTGTGTGTCTAACCCGAGAATAACTTGATTTAAATTATATATATATATAACCGAAAACTTCATCTTCTTCGTTAAACTTAACCCAGAACCAATGTCCGACTGTTTCGACAAATTAATCAGTTTCTTTTAGTAAGTTGTAATTAGCTACATATGAGATTAATAAAAACGAGAGAGATTATGTGTAAGATATACCGAACAGAGATCCCCTGTTTCGCCGGCGAGTTTTCGATGACAGCAGGTTATTCCGGCGACGTGTATCTTGCGGCAGAGGTTCTTCAAGAAGTTTGAGAGGTGAAGGGGTTCGGTTTTCCGGCGAGTTGCAGAAAGTTTCCGGCGAGTGAAATTATGTCGAGAATTTGTGTGATTGTGAGCGAAAAAGTTATCAGAAGCTTGTGGGTGTATTTATGGGAAAAACATCGATGAATTTAGTCCGATTACCGTCTTGATTCGTCGGTCAATAATTTTTCCGGCGGTTATGACTGATGTCGCGGACTGGACATCGGTTATAACCGATGTTGAGGTTAATGCTTCGGTTAAATTAGAAGAAACCGTCAATTATCTGCGAAATCGTCGGGATTTCCGACGACTGCGATTGGGCGCGTCAGTTTGAATTCGACATTGTGATATTTGAATTAATTGTTTTGGTATATTACTAAAGAACACCAGTGGCGGAGTGGTTGGATGTGTATGTGTTAAGGCTTTGCTGATATCTGGTTGACCCGGGTTCGAAACCCGGCTTCAGCCTTTTATTTTTATTTCATTATTTTTAATACTTTTTCACATATAACTTTTATATTCTAATATACTTATTAATTATGTATCGTTTAAAAATAATTTGAGCATTAAATACGCAACGAAATTTTTAACTGGTTGTTCGGTTAATAAACGAAGCGGGTTTGGTAAATCCGATTTTTGACGGATGTTACAGTATCCCCTACTTTTTAGAAATTTCGTCCCGAAATTTAAGTAATAACATATCTGTCTAAAAAGGATGGTGTTTAGTTTGACAGTTACATACTTAGAAAGAAGTAAGAGTTTAAATTTTTGTTTGAGGCGGTAACGTTCCTTGTAAAGGTTGAGTACCCTGCTACAGGAATCGTTTTTTTTTTTTTTTTTTTTTTTTTTTGCCTACGGTAATGAATATTGATAAACAGAGTTGACTGACTAAATATGATTTCATGCGCAAGAGTTTTGATATGTTTGGAAAGATAAGGTTATATCCTAAAATAAACTTCTAATACTAAAACCTACATGGAACATCTCATAACCGCCTGACAATGCCTCTGATCCTTTGGCAAGAATACTTATATATAGGAAGTACCAGCGGCGTATCCACCATATTCTTGTCAAATTTTCATTGGTTTTATCAGTAAGTTATGATTGGTTCTATGATGTGACTCTAGAACATAAATAAACACAACAACCAATATCTGAGTCCTAATTCTGATAGTATACATGTTTGAATGGTGACACAATCCAATTTCTTTAAATAATGAGATGATATGAATGCTAAATCAGTGAGTACACCACAAACTTCAACCAAGACAATACTAAATCCTACATGGAACTTCTCATAACCGCCTGATAATGCCTCTGATCCTTTGACAAGAATACTTATATATAGGAAGTACCAGCGGCGTATCCACCATATTCTTGTCAAATTTTCATTGGTTTTATCAGTAAGTTATGATTAGTCCTATGTGACTCTAAAACATAAACAAACACAACAACCAAAGCTTGAGTCTTAATTCTGATAGTATACATGTTTGAATGGTGACACAATCCAATTTCTTTAAACAATGAGATGATATGGATGCTAAATCAGTGAGTACACCACAAACTTCAACCAAGACAATACTAAATCCTACATGGAACTTCTCATAACCGCCTGATAATGCCTCTGATCCTTTGACAAGAATACTTATATATAGGAAATACCAGCGGCGTATCCACCATATTCTCGTCAAATTTTCATTGGTTTTATCAGTAAGTTATGATTAGTCCTATGTGACTCTAAAACATAAACAAACACAACAACCAAAGCTTGAGTCTTGATTCTGATTGTATACATGTTTGAATGATAACAGTACCTCTCTCGTTTGTTATGATGGAGAGGTTAGTCTATGTAGAAATGGAACATAATCCAATTTCTTTAAGTGATGAGATGATATGTATGCTAAATCAGTGAGTATAAAACAAACTTCAACCAAGACAACACCAAATCCTACATGGAACTTCTCATAACCGCCTGATAATGCCTCTGATCCTTTGACAAGAATACTTATATATAGGAAGTACCAGCGGCGTATCCACCATATTCTTGTCAAATTTTCATTGGCTTTATCCGTAAGTTATGATTAGTTCTATGTGACTCTAAAACATAAATAAACACAACAAACAATGCCTGAGTCATAATTCTGATTGTATACATGTTTGAATGATGACAGTCCCTCTCTCGTTTGTTATGATGGAGAGGTTAGTCTAAGTAGAAGTGAGACACAGCCCAACTTCTTTAAATAATGAGATTGAAATACGTTGAGATGTATGATGGTATGAATGTCAAATCAATGAGTATAAAACAAAACTGAAATAGTAATTTGCATTAAAATTCTTGGATAAATTTCCAATTTATAACTGGGATACGGGAAAATTGAGATAACATAAAGAAAAACGTAAAAACTAAGCGGTTGGAGTTGAATCTTGATTTTTGGTGAAGGGGACTAGTTGGGTGGTTTCGTTTGGGCCGTCATTATCTTCAACAGGATTGGCGTTGATGTTGAAAACTCTTCCTCTTGGTGGTGGCCTAGTGCTTAGGTTTCCTTGATTTGCTTGGTTAACTGGGTTTGCTTGAGCTTGGGCGTTTATGATGTTAACCAATCGAGGGCACGTGTTTCTAAAGTGGGTAGGGTCGCCACAATTGAAACAAGTTCGAACATATGGGAACATGGGGTATTGGGGTTGTTGATATGTTTGGATCATGTTTTGAGTAGAGGGTGAGGTTTGGTTTTGAGGGGTGCGGCAAACCTTGCTCAAATGACCATAGCGTCCACAATTTGCACATAGTCGACAAGGTAAGGTAGATGGATGGTGATAAAAACAGGTGTTACATTGAGGGTGAGGTCCAAGGTAAGGTTTCTTATTTGGGTAAGTTAAGTTGGGTGCTACTTGAGTGATTGGGATAGCTTGGAGGGGTACGGCTTGTGAGGCTAGTTGGTTGCGTTGGATGGTAGCGAAAAGTTGCCCGTCTCGTTTTCTCTTAGAGATGGGTTGAGAAGGGGATTCGGTTTGGGTGGAGTTTGAGGTTTCAGTCGATGCTTTATCCTTCTTCTTCTCCTCCTTGAAGTCTTTGTTCCGGATGCGGTTCTCGATGAGCTCTGTAGCTAACTCCATTGCTGCTTCCAAGGTTGCAGGTGTGGTAGTTATTACAGAGTCTTGAATCTTTGAAGGAAGACCTCGAATGTAGTGCTCGATCAATCGGTAGAGGGGAGTGAACAAGTTGGGAACCATTTGATTTAACTCGAGGAATCTCTTGTTGTATGTGGTGTGGTCGCCTTCCTTTTGTTTCAACGAATAAAACTCATCCTCTAATTTCTTGATTTCGCTCCTTGGGCAAAACCGTCTTGTCATGATTTCCTTCAACTCTTCCCAAGTCAAAGTCATAGCATCTTCAACACCTCGTTTAGCCTTCTCTGTATTCCACCAAGTAAGTGCTATTCCAAGCAAACGACCGGTAGCATATCGCACTTTGCGATCATCGGGGCAATCGCAATTTAGAAAAGTGTTTTCCATTTCTTCAAACCAATGGAGGAGAGCGGTGACACCTTCAGTCCCTTTGTATTTTGGAGGGTCGCAGGACTTGAAATGCTTGTAGGTGCATTTGGTGGTAATTGGGGGAGGATTGACAATGTTTTGATCTTCTTGATTGACGGGATTAGCGGTAAGGGCTTGTTGGACTTGGACTACAATGTTGGGTATTACGGCAGCCATTTGTTGAGCGATTAGTCTCATCTTCCTACGAGCGAGGCTAGAAGACATCTACAAGGAATACATATCAAGGGTATGAGTTGGATGTTTTTAGGATCATGGGTCGTATTTAGGAATGAACATTCATAAAATAAATATAACATAATAAATCTACTACATCCATAGGATGTCTTGGGCTTTGCTCGTAATTGGGCCTTGCATGCCGCCATACTTCACCTTCGTAATCATGTGGGCCCCCATGACTACCGGGTTTTTTATATGGTTCGCATGTGTTAGCCTGGTTACGTACAATAAAACCCGGAGAAAATCGAGAAATATGTATGTAACGTATGATATTTGGAATGTATCCAGGTGTGGACACGGTGACACCTCAAAGTGGGGTTAGTTCGAACGACGTTTGGTGTGGCATGCTTTGGCCTAATAGGTCCTTCGTACTCTCATCGTTAGTCCCCAGGTAGGCAAACTGGTCCGTTATATTGGATTTATACGAATGCCAACCTAGACAGGACGTTCCGACTACCGGTACTTGTACCCTTACAGTTACTACATGCCCGTCGCAGAACTCACTTTGATGAGATTTGAAAAATGAAAAAAAATGCGACAAAATCTTGAATAACGGAAGTATGAAGATGAATTGAATATGTGAACATTGAAATATGTATGATGAATGTGTATGTAAGTATGTATGTCTGACTGTAAGTATAATTCACTATGTATCACAAAATGTAGTATCGGAAGTATTTGCATGCATTTGTGTATGTAATAAATATGAAAGAAATAAACATCATGAGTTTGCATATAACCACATAAACAATTAAAATCTAATCAACTATAGTATAGGATCTAAGGGTCTAATAACCTATCCTATATCCCTATAGTCATGGCTCTGATACCAATCTGTCACACCCCGACCCGCAGCGGAAAAGGTGATCGGGGCATGATTGGGTTATCATCAAAGCTCATGACATTTATTATAACGTTTCATATTTATTATTACAATTTAAAGGGAAATATACAATCATAATTACATCATATCCTACGCATCATTCTAGACTTCATTATTTTCTTCTAAGGCATTTCCTATGTTTTCCTTGCTTCATCCTGTTCACCTGTATCATGTGTAAAAATGGTTTTTGGGTCAACAAAAAGTTGGCGAGTGAATCCTATGAAAAACATTTAAACAAGTTTATTGAATTGATTATTAAATAAAGTGCATAACCACATATGAGTAAATGTAAATGTAAATATATTCACAAAACACTTAATATTAGATATTGCACACACATATAACAATTGATCGTTTTGAGGCACGCGTTGTTCAACTCGTCTCCCACGAGGAACTGATGGGCCTAATGAATGAGTTTTAAGGCGCGCGTTGTTCAACTCGTCTCCCACGAGGAACTGATGGGCCTAACAAATAATTTGCATACAATTTGACAACAAGTAATACATAACTACAAACAATATTTACATTCTAAGCTTAAATCAGAATATGGTATGGCACGAGTTTGAATAAATGAATTAGTTTAAGTGACACATAATACACCCCAAAACGTGTAATTAAAAAGGGGATTTGTAAGATTCACTCACAGTGGGTGCGTTCGGTTGATGATGTTGAATGCGCACGAAGTTGGATTTAACCACGAGTGAAACTAACCTAGATAATAACATAATGGTTCGGTAAATAAGCGGATTTTATTAATCAATTTTTGTAGGATTATTGGATATATTTTTGTGAGTTTAACTTTAAAAATGTTGTTTTTAAGTATTTTTAATTTAAATAAATAAATAAAAGTAATAAAAAATGTTGATTTTTGACTGTTGACCATTGACTTGTTGACCGTTGACCGTTGACTTGTTGACTTGTTGACCGGTTCGGTCGTGTATATGTATGCGTTGGGTGAGGCTCGAACCCGAGACCTCCCGTACGCGTGCACGCAGCTCCACCAACTGAGCTACGTGTCTAACCCGAAATATTTCTGTTTTTAATTATATTTATATACTAATTAAATTAATCCGAAAATCACTTATTTTAAAATAAAGATTAATGTATCGATTCGGTGCTCTCCACAGGTCTCCCGGGACCTGTGGTTTAGTTTGGCACACAGTCCACCGCTGGACTGTGTGTCTAACTTGGTAAATAATCTGGTTTTTATTATACTTATATACAAACTAGATAAATTCATTTCTGTCCTTATATAAAAAGTTTGATAATTGCCAGAACCGGTGCGGTAGCCTGGACTCGAACCCACGACGTATGATTTAAACTCGCACACAGTCCACCACTGGACTGTGTGTCTATCTTGGTTATTATTCCGGTTTTCATTAAACTTAACATCTATTTGCAAGTGGATCCGGTTCAGTTTAAAAAAAGGAACATTTATTAAAGCGAGTGTGCGTGTGTCAAGGATCGAACTCGGGACGTATGCGTGTTTATTTGCACACAGTCCACCGCTGGACTGTGTGTCTAACCCGAGATATAACTTGATTTAAATTATATATGTATATAACCGAAAACTTCATCTTCTTCGTTAAACTTAACCCAGAACCAATGTCCGACTGTTTCGACAAATTAATCAGTTTCTTTTAGTAAGTTGTAATTAGCTACATATGAGATTAATAAAAACGAGAGAGATTAGGTGTAAGATATACCGAACAGAGATCCCCTGTTTCGCCGGCGAGTTTTCGATGACAGCAGGTTATTCCGGCGACGTGTATCTTGCGGCAGAGGTTCTTCAAGAAGTTTGAGGTGAGTGTGGGTGACTTCGGTATGAGCTCTAGATGTTCAGTTTTTAGAGTAAGGCACAGAGGTGAAGGGGTTCGGTTTTCCGGCGAGTTGCAGAAAGTTTCCGGCGAGTGAAATTACGTCGAGAATTTGTGTGATTGTGAGCGAAAAAGTTATCAGAAGCTTGTGGGTGTATTTATGGGAAAAAACATCGATGAATTTAGTCTGATTACCGTCTTGATTCGTCGGTCAATAATTTTTCCGGCGGTTATGAGTGATGTCGCGGACTGGACATCGGTTATAACCGATGTTGAGGTTAATGCTTCGGTTAAATCAGAAGAAACCGTTAATTATCGGCGAAATCGTCGGGATTTCCGACGACTGGGATTGGGCGCGTCAGTTTGAATTCGACATTGTGATATTTGAATTAATTGTTTTGGTATATTACTAAAGAACACCAGTGGCGTTGTGGTTGGATGTGTTTGTGTTAAGGCTTTGCTGATATCTGGTTGACCCGGGTTCGAAACCCGGCTTCAGCCTTTTATTTTTATTTCATTATTTTTAATACTTTTTCAAATATAACTTTTATATTCTAATATACTTATTAATTATATATCGTTTAAAAATAATTTGAGCATTAAATACGCAACGAAATTTTTAACTGGTTGTTCGGTAATAAATGAAGCGGGTTTGGTAAATCCGATTTTTGACGGATGTTACAGTTAGCCCCATCCGAAATGCAAGAGCTGGACAGTCACCTGCAAGAGCTGACTGACAAAGGATTCATACGTCCTAGCTCCTCGCCTTGGGGTGCACCTGTTCTCTTTGTGAAGAAGAAAGATGGAACGTTTAGCATGTGCATTGATTATAGAGAACTCAACAAGTTAACGGTTAAAAATCGCTACCCACTACCTTGCATCGATGACCTCCTAGACCAACTTCAAGGCGCCACCTGCTTTTCAAAAATCGATCTTCGTTCTGGTTGTCATCAGCTCAGAGTACATGAAGAAGATATCCCAAAGACCGCCTTCCGGACTCGTTATGGTCATTACGAATTCATGGTCATGCCATTCGGTTTAACCAACGCCCCCGCTGTCTTCATGGATCTAATGAATAGGGTATGCAAACCCTATCTCGACCGTTTCGTCGTAGTCTTCATCGACGACATTCTTATCTACTCCAAGTCTAAATCCGATCATGAACGACACCTTCGACTCATCCTGACACTCTTAAGGACTGAAAAGCTCTGCGCTAAGTTCTCAAAATGCGAATTCTGGTTAGGAGAAGTACAATTCCTTGGACATGTCGTCAATGACAAGGGAATTCATGTTGATCCTTCAAAAATCAAGGCAGTGCAAGAATGACAAGCGCCACGTACCCCTACCGAGGTAAGGTCATTTCTTGGTTTGGCTGGTTACTATCGACGCTTCATTGCCAATTTTTCTCGTATTGCTGTCCCACTCATGGCCTTGACTCATAAAGGAAAACCCTTCATATGGGGACCTAAGCAAAAAGAGGCCTTCCAAACTCTAAAGCAAAAACTTTGTGACGCACCTATCCTCACACTCCCTGAAGGTTGCGATGACTTTGTAGTATACTGCGACGCATCAGGGCAAGGGCTAGGCTGTGTGTTAATGCAAAGAGGAAAAGTGATAGCCTATGCTTCTAGGCAACTCAAGGTTCATGAGAAGAATTACACCACCCACGACCTGGAACTTGGAGCCGTTGTGTTCGCTCTCAAGATATGGAGACATTACCTCTACGGTACCAAGTGTGAAATATACACCGACCACAAAAGTCTCCAACATATCTCAACCAAAAGGAGTTGAATATGAGGCAACGGAGATGGGTCGAACTTCTCAACGACTACGACTGTGAAATTCGGCATCACCCTGGCAAGGCAAACGTGATGGATGATGCGCTCAGTCGAAAAGGTTATGCGAACTCCATTCGTCTTCTATCTTCGCAAATCATAACCGACATCAAAGATCGAATCCGAGCAGCTCAACATGTTTCTGTAACAGAAATGACGTACGTGATGAGCTGTCGTGTGGAGCTGAACTAAAAATCGAAACCAAATCCGACGGTATTTTATACTATTTAAATCGCATATGGATTCCTGATCGCGATAACCTTCATGATTTCCTCATGAATGAGGCGCACAAAACACGATACTCTGTACACCCAGGAGCCGACAAGATATATCAAGACCTACGATACACCTACTGGTGGCCTGGCATGAAAAAGGATATCGCTGTTTTTGTTTCCAAGTGCCTTACCGGTTCCAAAGTAAAAGCTGAACATCAAAGACCTTCAGGACTTCTAGTCCAACCCGAAATACCTGTATGGAAGTGGGAAAACATAACCATGGATTTCATTACCGGGTTACCTCGCACCTCCAGTGGGTATGACACCATATGGGTAGTAATCAATCGTCTTTCAAAGTCATCTCATTTCATTCCGATTCGCGAGGACTTCAAGAACGAGAAGTTAGCTCGTATCTACATCAGCGAGATCGTAAGCCGTCATGGTGTACCTTTAAGCATCATTTCAGACCGTGATGGTCGTTTCACTTCACGAACATGGCGAGCCGTACAAACCGCCTTGGGTACACGATTAGACCTCAGTACCGCTTTTCATCCTCAAACGGATGGTCAATCCGAACGCACCATCCAAACCCTTGAAGACATGCTGCGAGCATGTGTCATAGACTTCAAAGGGAACTGGGACGCTCATCTACCATTAGTTGAATTTTCGTATAACAATAGCTATCATTCAAGTATCGGCATGGCTCCTTTCGAAGCTTTATATGGTCGTATGTGCCGATCTCCAGTATGTTGGCACGAAATTGGGGAAGCGCAAATCACCGGACCAGAATTAATTCAAGAAACAACCGACAAGATCACTCAAATTCGAAACAATCTTCTAGCGGCTCAAAGTCGTCAAAAGAGTTACGCAGACAAACGACGAAAGCCCTTGGAGTTTGACATTGGTAATCAAGTACTTTTAAAAGTATCACCGTGGAAGGGAGTGATTCGTTTTGGCCAGAAGGGCAAGCTAGCACCACGCTACGTAGGACCTTTCAAGATACTTGAAAGAGTAGGTCCTGCAGCATACAAGCTTGACCTACAAGAAGAGCTCAACAGAATTCATCCCACATTTCACGTATCAAACTTGAAAAAGTGCCTCGCCGATGAAAACCTCCATATTCCTCTAGAAGACATTCAAGTCGATGAATCTATGCACTTCGTTGAAAGACCGGTAGAAATCATGGACTTCGGCGAGAAGCGTTTAAGACGAAGTCGTATTCCAATTGTCAGGGTACGTTGGGAGTCAAAACGAGGACCCGAGTTTACTTGGGAACGTGAAGACTCAATGCGCGAAAAATACCAGCATCTTTTTCCTATTACCACTACTACTTAAATTTCGGGACGAAATTTCTAAAAGTAGGGGATACTGTAACATTCGTTGAAAAACGGGTTTCCAAACCCGCTTCGTTTATTAATCAATAATCAGTCGTTGCGTATTTATTATTCAGGTTAATTTTTAACAATACATAATTAATAAATACTTTAGAATTTAAAAGCCATAATTTATAAATAATAATAAATACTGAATAAAAAATAAAATGGAGACGCAGGGTTTCGAACCCGGGTCACCCACAAACCCAAACACACACCACACCACACCACTCCGCCACACACTTCACTTGTGATAAACAATGAATCAAATAACACTTAAAGTCAAACCCGAAAATTAAAACCGGACATCAGCGCGCTCAGAACGCGGAATCGCCGGAGTAAAACCAAAACTCCGCTAATGTTGCCTTTTCCTTTTGACTAAAACGCGATAACCGACTTCGACATCAGTTATAACCAATGTTTAACCATCAATTTCAGTCAAGACCGTTACCCTTGAAGATTGAAAATCTTGACCGCGAAATCATGGTTTCTAAATTGAATCAATTGGCCTGTTTCCACTACAAATACCCACCCAAACACCTTGTAAACTTTTCGCTCAGAACCCCGCTCACTTCTGAAGCTTTAATCCACTCAGAACACCTCGCCGGAATTTCTCGCACTCGCCGGAATATCATCGAGAACCGAAACCTTACTCCTAATCGGTATAATCATCTAAACCTTTCCTGCTATCTCTTAATTTATACTTTAATTGTTCAAACCAATAATCAAAACTGTTAAAACAGTTCATATAGCCGGAAATCGCAAAATTAGAACCGACGAATTTTGCCGGAAAATCTGAAGAAAACACTCTGTGTTGGTACATCTTATTCCTTAATTTTCTTCTTCTATTCCAGTTCAATCAATTATAAGTGTTGTTGGTCAATTAAACAAACAGTCGGATTTCGCTGTTCTGTGTTCTTGTAATCGAAGAAGATGAAGTCGAGTATAGGTATTAATATAATTAAACTGGATATTCAAACGGGTTAGACACACAGTCCAGCGGTGGACTGTGTGCAAATACAATATGCACGTCCCGAGTTCGAATCGCACACGTTACCGACTTTCAGAAATAAAACCAACATTTTTAGAACTTAATCAGATCAAGTCACAGAATGTTTATAAGAGGAATATAATTAAGTAGTTAAGCAGATTAGACACACAGCCCAACTGGTTGGGCTGTGCGCACTCGAACCAAAGGACCCGAGTTCGACTCCGGGTCTCTGCAACCGGTTCGGCCATATAAATCATTTTTAATAAAAACCAAATAAGTTTAAGGTTAATTAGTATATATATATAATTAAAACAGAGAATATTTCGGGTTAGACACGTAGCTCAGTTGGTAGAGCTGCGTGCACGTATACGAGAGGTCCCGAGTTCGAACCTCACTCAGCGCATAGAAAACACAGTCTGACCGTCAAGACCCGGTCAACGGTCAACGGTCAACGGTCAAAAAGTCAACTTTTTTTATTTCTTTTTATTTACTTATTTAATTGGAAAATTATTTAAAAATACTTAAAAATAAGATTATTAAAGTTAGAAAATTTCCTTAAACTCACAAAAATAAATCTAAAAATCCCATTTAAGAGCACTAATTAAAAATATTAATCTCAAATAAAATTTATTTATTTATCGAATCATTTTGTTATTATCTAGGTTAGTTCTTCCCTTGTCGATTGAATCATAAATTCGTGCGCAATCATCGTCATCAAAGAACGCACCCATTGTGAGTGAATCTCTACCAATTCCCCGTTTTAATCATGTTTTGGGGTGTATCATGTGTCGTATAATCCTTTTATTTTATTTAAACACTTGTGCATACATCATATCCGTGATCAAATGTGTATCAAATGTGTATCAGTTGTTGTGTGAATTATATGTAGATTGGATTTATCATTTTCAGTGCACGCATTTCATTAGGCCCATCAGTTCCCCGTGGGAGACGGGTCAGGTGCCTCATTAGATCGGCTCCGTTTGATTGAGCCTTGATCTCACATACATCATCATTCATATCATATACTCATCCAAAGTGGTTTGTGTTTGTTTATCTATATATGTTTGCTCACATGTGATTATTGCACAAATTTTCCTTATTAAATAAAACAAGAAATTAGTAACAATGTTTTATCAAGGTTCACTCGCCAACTTTTGTTGACCCAAAATATCCCCCGTTTTACACATGATACAGGTGATCCAGCTGAGACAAGAAACACATAGGAAGGCCTAGAAGAATAAACAAGTTTAAGCTTTGGAATAATTATATAGTTTCATTTTCTTGTAATTGTATGAATTTTGTTTTGGATATTTAAGTTGTAATTTGAATTTAATAAATATGAAACATCTTAGTAAACATCATGAGCTTTGGTGATAACCCAATTACACCCCGACTTTTATTCCGCTGCGGGTCGGGGTGTGACAAGGAAATGACGAGTTAAACATGATTAAACATGTCTGTTAGGATCTGAGTTTGAAACTATTATAAAAATTCAATGAATGAAAGATGAATGAAAATAAATTAGATGAACATGCAGCGAAATGATGAACTTTAATTCATAATAATTGAGAGATTGTTTCATTGTCATGCTTTTGTAATTATAATTACTTGCATGGAACTCAGAATCTCCCCCTCAGCCTAAGATCACTGATTTGTTTGTACATACTGTAAGGAAGATGTCACACCCCGACCCGCAGCGGAATAAGAGTCGGGGCATAATTGGGTTATCACCAAAGCTCATGATGTTTACTAATATATTTCATATTTATTAAATTCAAAATTACATCCTCAATATTCCAAACAAGTTCATACAATTACAAAGAAAAGTAACTACATAACCAATCCAAAGTCTAAACTGATTTATTCTTCTAAGCCGTCCTATATGTTTCTTGCTACAACTGGATCACCTGTATCATGTGTAAAAATGGGGGTTTTGGGGTCAACAAAAGTTGGCGAGTGAACCTTGTTAGAAAACATTTATCATTGATTTCTTGTTATATTTAATATGGAAAAATTGTGCAATTATCATATGTGAGCAAACGTAAATAAACATAAATAACAACAACAACAACAACAATAACAATAACAGTAACAATAACAATAACAATCCACCTTGCATGAATATATGACATGAATGATACTGTATATGTTGGCAACGTCACGTTCACGCTCATAGGTAACGGGGAACGGACGGCCTATGATGATGTATGTGCGATCAAGGCTGAATCAAACGGAGCCGATCGTATGTTGGCAACGCCTCGTTCACGCTCATAGGTAATGGGGAACGGCTCACGCTCATAGGTATTGGGGAGCGGCGGCCTATGATAATGTATGTGCTGAAAATGATAAATTTAATCTAAACATTAACCACGCAAATAGTTGATACATAATGAATACACATTTGATCATTGATATGATGGATGCACAAGTGTTTAAATGAAATAAATAATATGACACATGATACACCCCAAAAACGTGATTAAAACGGGGAATTTGTAGAGATTCACTCACATTGGGTGCGTTCGTTTGACGATGCTGAATGCGCACGAGTTTAGAGGGTTGATCGACGAGGATTAACTAACCTAAATAATAACGAAAAGGTACGGTAAATAAGTGGATTTTATTAATAATTTTAATAGGATTTTTAGATATATTATTGTGAGTTTAAGGTTGTTTTCTAACTTTAAAAACATTATTTTTAAGTATTTTTAATTGATTTTTAAATTAAATAAATAAATAAAAATATAAAAAAATGTTGACTTTTTGGGTTGACCGTTGACCATTGACCATGACTGTTGACTGTTGACCGGTTCTGTGTTTGTTTGCGCTGAGTGAGGTTGTGACCTCCCGTACGCGTGCACGCAGATCTACCAACTGAGCTACGTGTCTAACCCGAAATATTTCTGTTTTTAATTATATTTATATACTATTTAATTTATTCAAAATTCATTTATTTTAAAAAAGGATTTTAATTCTATCGAACCAGTGCGCATAACAGGTCTCGAACCCGGGACCTGTTGTTTAACGTTGCACACAGTCCACCGCTGGACTGTGTGTCTAACCTGGTTAAAATACTTGTTTTTATTTCACTTATGTACTAACTGGAAGTTTCCGTATTTGGGTTTTAAAAAAAGTCTGAATACTGTGACGAATCGGAACAAGGACAGACTCGAACCCGGGACTCTATGATTCAAATGCACACAGTCCACCGCTGGACTGTGTGTCTAACCCGAGATATAACCCGATTTATATTAAGTATATACACAGTCTAAACTTCATCTTCTTCGTTAACAACACAACCAAACGATTTATTCTACTGTTCTTGTTTATTTCGATTGACGGACATATAATTGATTAAATTGAAATGGACAGGGAAGGTTTTGGGAATGAATGTACCGGAATGATGACTTTTCTCAGAACTCCGGCAAAGTCGTCGGCTTTGTTTTATGAACTCCGTCTGAGCGGACCAATTAACAGTTTTGATTAACAAATTGTGAAATTGAAGGACTAAACAAGTTATCAGAGAGTTTAGATGCTCATACCGATTCATAGCGTGATTTAGAAATTTTCAGAAGTTTTCCGGCGATTGCAGATTATCCGGTATCGTCGTCTGGGACCGATTCTGATTGAAAGGTTTGAGTTAGTAAAAGTCTAACAACAGATAGAAGATGAAAGAATTGAGAAATTTACCGTTTTGATGAATGACACGGTTTTTCGGCGAAAGTCCGGTAATATCAGATAGCGATTCCGACGATCAGAAAGTAGAGTAAAAGTGAAATTAGAGGTTCTGTGAGTGTTTTTGAGTCACGAGATGATGATATTGATAGAGTAATTCAGGAAGTAAAAGATTTCGGTTTCTAACTCCCAAACTCATATGAATCGAAACAATTAAAGACTGAATTTGATTAAGAACGTGCGTCGTAATGGTTTCATCGGTTATTATCAGTAATTGCGATCACTCAATCGTCTAGAAAGTTGAAAGCCGATGAACGGTTTCAGTTTGGCGCAAAACAGATGATTTCACAGGTGAACTTATGTTTTATTTGTTTCCTAGATTACACAAAGACATCAAGTGGCGAAGTGGTTAATTGTTTGGTGATTAAGTCTTCCGGCTGACCCGAGTTCGAAACCCGGCAGCCCCTTTTTATTTTAATTGCTTTATTTTTATTTTCTAACAATTTTAATTTCCATATTCTAAAATGTTTATTAGTTATGTATTGTTTAAAATTAAAATAAGCATTAAATGAGGAACAAAAATTTGAAACTGATTATTCGATTAATAAACGAAGCGGGTTTGGAAAACCCGTTTTTCGACGGATGTTACAGAAGAAATGTTAGATTGATAAGTGATGAAAAGTGATCAAATAGAACAGTACAAGCATTGTTCTATTTATACTAAAATCCTAACCACTAAGCATCTTATGATGATGTCAGCATGAAAGCAACACTTAACAAAATTTACAAACTAACAACATCTGTTAAGCTAACCACTACTATAACTAAACATTACAAAGACTGACAGGAAAACACTGATGAGACGTCCTCTATTGGTCTTCAGCAGACCTTTTCCTTGACAAACCTTTAGCTTTAATCTTCAGCAGAGATTTGGCTTGGCAGACCTTTAGCTTTAGACTTCAGTTGAGCTTTGCCTTGACAGACCTTTAGCTTTAGACTTCAGCAGAGCTTTTGTCTTCAACAGAGTTTTGCTATGGCAGACCTTTGAGATGTAATCTTCAGCAGAGCTTGACTCGAGCAGATATTATATTATTATTATGATGAGAGGTTGTAGTATATTTTGGTTTTCTATCATCTGTTCTTTTGTAGGGTTCAATTCCAACAATCTCCCCCTAGAATAGATGATGCCAAAACAAAAACTTTATTATTGATCTTTATTTCTCATCAATGATTCCTTTATTTGTCATTTGAACTAAAGTTCAAAGTCCAGGGCAATCGTATCATCTATATCCCTTTCCAGTTCAAGATTTGGCAAGTCTTGAGATCAGTTGTATCCAGACCATATTCATCTTCCATCTTTATCTTTTGAACTCTACCATCAGACCGGAGCAGTGTCAATTCATGGGTGTCTATGGAAGTCTTCCATGTCAGAATTTTTGAGTCAGATGGTTTTCTTGGGAGTAGGGTTATTTGTGATGAGTTGGGTGAGATAGGTCTACTTACAAGTGTAGAAAGTGAGGCTCTAAGCTTATCACTTTCAGCATTTGATTATGTCCCCTATTTTCTTAGTTCTTCATGCATCCTTTGATCCTCTTCTTCCATCTGCTTTTGCCTCTTTGCTTGATTTAAGGCAATGGTGGGTAAGTCAGAGGTTGAAGTTGATCTTTTAGAAGCATGGGTCTATTCAGGCACAGTGGTTGATTGAGCATAGATTGGCTTTCTTGGCACAAAAGGATCTTTCTTTCTTAGCTCTTTCAATCTTCTGTAGGTATCTACCACTTTTGATTCTGGCCATCTAACAATTTGCTTTGTTGTTCCATATAGAGCATCAACAAGTTCGGCTTTCATTCTTTTAATTTTAAGAGCATGATCTTGACTGTCAAGTTTGGCCCTTTTCCAAGTAGGAGGAGTAGGCTTCTTTGAAGGATCCTTAAGCATTGTATGAATTCTTTCAATTTCTTCCTTTAGCTCATTTGTCGACCAGTCTTTAAATTGAGCCCTTGTTGCTTTGTAAGGCTTGTGCTTCATGCATGATCAAGTTAGTCTTCTTTCAATTTAGGATCATAAGTGGTTGGTTGTTTAGACATAGACTTACTCAACTCCTTAGAAAATTCTTCAATATTTCTTACTTTACTCAGTTGGAATTACAAGGACATTTGTAAAGCCCTGTCATCTTTATCTTTTGATTTGTCTTTCGCAATGTACTCAGCTTGTCTAGCCTTTATCTTAAGATATTCATCAAGATTCTTAGGCTTTTGATACCCCAGCAAAGATGAAAATTCTCTCTGTTTTGGATCCTCTATATTGTAGAAAGCTTCTATCTCTTCTTTAACGGCAAAAAGTTCCAAAGGGTATAGTGCACCCATAGGAAGGAATGAGGATGATAAATGCATGGGTGGAATTGGAGTTTCTAGATGTGGCAGTGATGAGGATGGTTGTGAAATGGATTTTGATGATGCAGGGAGTGGTGATTGACTCTCTTCATCATCATCAACAACAAAAGTTTTCCTTTTGTGTTGGAATTTCAGCTTTGGAGATGGTGGATGTGTAGGAATTCAAGGTGGTGCGGATATGGGTTGGTTAATGTTGGAAATGTGATTATGGCAGTGGTTTGAACAATATCTGTTGGAACATCTGCTGTTCTAGCATCTACTGTCACACATTTGTCCTAACATCTGTTGGGGTTATGGTGACAGAGGATACAATAACAATAGTTGCTTTGTAGAAAAGATGGAAGTTGGTTGTCTTGCTTTTCTTGCAGACTTTTTTTGTCTTGAAATACCAACATCTTCTTTTTCCAACTGCTTAGCTTGTTTTTCTTTAATCAGTCTCAAAGCTTTTTCTTCAAGTGTATCTTGTCTTTGCTGCTTTTCATTAGCAATCCTTTCAACTTCTATGTTTAGGGTCTCATCAATTCCTTTTCCCAAAGTAGCTTCGGATGCTTCAGTAGTGGTTGTAGTGGTTGCTGGTTGTTGTTGCAGCTTAGGTTTAACTTTTGAGTCAGGCTGCAACTTTCTCATTTGATCTTTCTCTCGCTTTTTGGAATCATCTTCTTTGTCATCTTGAAGAATGATAACCATGGCAGAGCCAGTAGTTTTTAGCAAGTGGTCTTTGATGGCTTTAATGTCGGCTTGTGTATCTTTATATCGAGCCTTGACCATATTGCAGATCAACTTCATGTGGGTTTCATGCTGAATATCCGCTAATTGTTCTGAGCTAGGATAATTGGTTGAACAACCTGCCGAAGCTCTTCAGCATTTTGTGTTGGAGATGGTTGAGGTTGAGAATTTTTGAGCATTTGTTTCATCATGGATTTGATTTCATCTATAGATGATTCCATGGTATTGATTCTCTCCGTCAATTCTTGATATTATAATTTATCATCTAAATGAATAGGATTATCAAAATTCCTACCAGAGGTAGTTGTATTTGGATCATCAACATGAGGAGTCTCAATGTTGTCAGAACCAAATGCCCATTGTTCTTAGTCCTGGGGCTCAGAGGATACAATTGTAGCCTCAGCAGTTGTTGCCTTTAAGGAAGTCTTATGTATGTAACCGATGTCCAACTGACCCACTGTTGTAACAACAGTTGTAGTAGTTGCTTCACTTGAACTACCACCAAGAGTTACAAGTAACTCATGAGGTGTAACCTCCTCAACTGTTTCTGGGTTGGCTATTTGAGTTCTCTCATATTCAGTCAATGCTGGAGTTAAACTCTCAGTGTTGGGTGATTGAGAAGGACTGCTTGTAATATGAGTTTTCTCAAAAGCTTGAAACAAAGGTAAAAATGTGGCAGGAATTGGAGAGGTGGGTAATGGAGTAGAAAGAGACATAGCTCTGGGAGAGGGGGCTTGAGAACAAATGTTCAATTGAATCCTTTGCCTCGTAGTGTGGTGTCCCTGTACTTACAACTTGTTCCTTTTGTGAGGATGCAAGAGGAGCTTGTGATGGTGGAGATCATTGAACAACTACTGCAAGGAAGTAGCAGCAGTGGTTGTAAGTGACTTTGGTATTGTCACAGGTAAAACATCTAGGATCTCTCATCTTCCAGAGTTACCGTTTAGGTTGTTTGGTAGGCTTCTTGGATTTGGTGGGTTTCTTTTTGGGTTTTTCTGGTGGGGGTTGCACAAAACTGGTTGTAGTGCCATGTTCACCAGGAGCAATGGGCTCAACAACAGAGGAAGGAGCAATGGTTGAAGAAGTAGTCAAAATTTGCTCTATCTCTGTTGCTTTAGTTTTCAACACCTTAGGTTTTTGTGTTGAGAGTCTAGTAAAAGTTTCATGTTTAAGGCTGTCAACTTCACATATGACACCTTGTTGAAAATCAGATTCAGAAACTTGTTTTTGTAAATAGAAACTCAACAACCTAGGGTGTATCAAAAAACCTTTGCCCTTTTTAATATTATTAAATTTTGCAACCAAACTAGAAAACAATACCTGGGAAAAATTAAATTTTGATTTGGTTATAATAGCATAATCCAGATATTGAATATTTAAAGGTATTGCGTTAAAAGCAGTTGTTTTGGCTGACAAACATAATAAAAGGGTGTGGAAAAAGAATTTCATGTCAGCGGGAAATTCAGGTTTGAAAATGGTAATACCTAACAACTGACCTTCATATCCTCGCACAATGAATTCAGCCTGTAAATCTTTCTTTGGGAAAGAAGTGGGGTCATGTAGGTCGTTAAGACCAAATGTGGTGAGATAGTAGATAGGGAAATTTGAACAAGTGATTGTCCAATCTTGGAAGTGATGGCGAAAGGCTTTTTGTTTTGTTGCCCAAAATTGGTGAAAAGTGTCGATATAGATCGGAGCCTTGGCTAGTAAGACATCTTTGTATGATGATGTTTGTAGAACATCAATCATGTAGTGAAACGCAGTGTTATTGTTGGTTTTTTCGAATATCGGAAGGTAGTTGTAGGGAGTTTTTATGATGAGATTCATGGTGAAAGAGTGATTATTGAGGGTTTGGAAGAAGATGAAAGTAATGGAGATTTTTACGGAGAAGTTTTTTTGAAATCGAAATGGCAAGTGGAACTCTGTTTGGATGAAACAAGGTTTTATAAAGGGAAAAGTGAACGCTAATGTGGCAGTGGTTTCCAAAAGATCTGATGGCTAACATCTGTGCACATGTGAACTCTATTGGATAATGGATGACAGTTCTTTGGAAACCTGTACTGGAGACCAGCAATGGTTCTGAACAGAGGAATGACCATTGGTGATTTTACACTATCAGAGGATAGATTATCAGTGGATTGAGAAAACAGTGGTTTCACCAACAGTGGAAGTAGAACAGAGGATACACTTTCGGCAACAGATAGATATTCATGCCAAGCAGAGGTTTGGAGAACAATGGTTATGAGCAGACTTTAAAATTTATTGAATAGTTTCAATTTTAGCTATTTTTAAGGATGGATTTTTGACTTTCTGAAAACATTTTGATGCTATTTATGCATGGAACAAAAATGCTTGATTTTATTCCATGTTTAGTATACCAATTCTAGAGATCAAACTTTCAAAGGTAGATGTATCTAATGCTTTTGTTAGAACATCTGTCAGTTGATCTTTAGTTGGAACATGATGTAGAGAAATCAAACCTTTTTCATAGCAATCCTTCACAAAATGATGTCTGATGACAATGTGCTCTGTGTTTTGGGTAGAATGAGATACTGGATTTTAGATGATGTTTTCAGCTGCTTGACTATCTAACATGATAGGAGTCTTTAAAGCAGTTACACCAAAATCCAATTTTTTTTTTGTAAGCCATATGAGTTGAGCAGTGCAGCTTGCAGCAGCAATATACTCAACCTTTGTTGTGGATGTTGATACCGCAGCTTGTTTTTTGCTTTGCCAAGAC
Organism: Scalesia atractyloides; assembly: GCA_947069175.1. Lineage (NCBI taxonomy): Eukaryota > Viridiplantae > Streptophyta > Magnoliopsida > Asterales > Asteraceae > Scalesia > Scalesia atractyloides. The sequence goes on along the minus strand of CAMTDV010000001.1, from coordinate 85,563,658 downwards.
ACTAAGCAATTGCCTAGGATTGATATCCTCCTCAGGTTGACTTTGTAACATTCGTTGTAAAACGGGTTTCAAAGCCCGCTTCGTTAAATAATTCAAGTATTGAATTTAAAGATTTGATGCGTTTTTTTTTTCTTCTTCTCCTTTATCATTTAATACGCGTTATTAATTTATAGTTATAGTTATTAATTTACATAAATTGAAAGAAATTAAATAAATGATGTTAATATAATACATAAAACCTTTTAAATATATATAAGGGACAGCCGGGTTTTGAACCCGGGTTCCCCCACAAACTCACACACCAAAACACCACTGAACCACACACACTTTATGTTCAAACTAGATAATAAATAAAACTTATAATGAAACTCGAAAACAACCTACAAGACATACACAGTTATAACCGACTGTAACCGCTCAAAATCAAAATGAGGTCGCGGTTACGGTGGATCGAAGGTAACTGAAGTTGAAAACCCAGATTGTAACCGAAATCCGTTTCAAATCACTGTGAAAAACCTACTGATATCATTCGGAAATTAAAAACCCATAATTTGGGTCTTGAAACCGAAATATCATGATTGAATATTCACACTATAAATATCGATGCTTACCACCTCATTTGAACTCGCTATTTCCCTCGATTTTTTCTCGGATACTCTCTGTTTTTACACTTCGTCGGTGTTTGTTCTCAACCGTCGGAATCTCGCCGGAAACATTCAACAACCACAGCCCTCGGTATTACCACTCGAACTATTTTTTTCCTAGCTGTTAATATGTTATTTAATAACAAAACATGTATGAAACATTCTAATTTAACAGATCAAGATACTGATCTGATGTTCTGGGTTTAAGTTTTGAGGAAGATGAAATTCAAATAATACATATGTATAATTTAAAACGAATTTTAAACCGAGTTGGACACACAGTCCAGTGGTGGACTGTGTGCACTATCATCAACACGTCTGTTACACCCCGGATTTCCAACCTGAAATCCATACACCGGTGGGCCCGGGTGGGGAGTATCGTGACGTCAGTTGATAATTATCATAGTCAATTAAACACGGCACAACAAAAGTCTTGGAGTAAAATTACTATTACAAACCGAAGGTTCGAAAATTACAAAATAATATACAGGCTCGTAATAGAAGATCCACAGGCGGATCATAAATTGTACATGGAAAGAATATAAAACAGACTTTGGGCATATTTCGGATTTGCAAGATCCTCTATCACTACCGAGCACTTCCAGCCTATTTTCGTATTGTACCTGCAGATTAGTCTTTTGAAAATACGTCAGCTTTCGATGGTAAATACACCCAACCGACTCGTTTTGAAAACATTTCGAAAATGTTTTAAGTGCGTATCAGCACAAAATCTTTTATAACTTGGGTTAATTGACCGTCCAACCTTGTTAACAGATTTACATGTTTGTCATACATACGGGGCTCAGTACAAAGACCGAGACACAATTAACGTACACACCACTTTGGACTCACGAAGGAGTCAATTCCTCCCAACCTTGTGGGAATGCATAATTGAGAGTCTATCGGGTATATGCCTACACCCGGGCTAAGGTCGTGGCCATTTTTATTGTAGTGAGCCGAGGATATCCTAGACACTGTAGTTAACCCCCGATGTTTAAAATATCAAACAAAACTGATTAAAACATAATATACGGATTTACTATCCCGAACCGGCGTTCGATTGAATCCCATTTCCGACCAAGCTGTAATAATTTACCGTAACCCAAGCCCGTATAGTGGAAATAGATCGAGAGTAATTACCTCAGCTAGTCTTATTTTAGTTTTAATTACTCAGCCGTATTCAAAATGAGCTAAGTGCAGATAGCATTTACCGGAAAGTCTCTAGTCTGGATTATGGCATAAACTAACCAATTAAATACTAACGGTCTTATTTAAATCATTGACTTAGACCGACTAGCGTACTTGATCAAAACGTATGATGCTAGATTAAACGATGATTGGATAGAATGTAGTTTAATCCCAACAAGTACATTGATTTATAACTTGGTTTAACGTCCCAAATAATGCTACTTATAATATTACATCAGTAGGAAACTCATTTTCAAGTTCATTATTATTTAAAACCTTGTTTTATGCAAAAAGGTAATTTTGGTCAAAGATGGCATAATTATGGAACTTGCGCATAAACTTGGATTCTGATTATGATCATGTAATATAACCTCAGAGGGTTATGATACATTATATTACGTTAATAATGCAACTTCATATTAGTATCTAATTAATCTAAATCGGGCCAGAATCGAAAGTCAAAGCAGAAGTCAAACTTCATGACTTTCGGTTGAGAACCGACCCTAGAACTGAAATTGACGAGCCAAACATGTTCTTACATGTTCTAATAATTATTACCAAGTTGTTTAAGTGTTGAAACAAGTTTCATAACAAATATAAGATCAATTTATGATTTTTTCGAAAAATGGCATGTTTGACTTTTTAATAACTTAACTTTGACCCGTCAATTGGTCTAGAAAACGTGATCTTCAGGAGGTGCCCTTTATAGGGACTAACACCTACCTTATTACGATCACTTAGCCATGTTCATTTCGAACAATGGCTGGACTATAATGGTCTTAACCGAAAGTCAAAGCGTTTTCTAAAGAACTCTTGACTTTTGGCTATAAAAGCCTATAAACGAAAATGCACAAAGAAGGAACACTTACCAGTGATTCCTAAGGTGCAAAAGAACTAAGTTGGATGCTCCTTTTAGCTAGGAACTTCCAGAGGTGGGAGAAGAGTGATTTAATGAGAAAGGTGCAAGTTAGAATGGTGAACTTAAGCACCTATCTATAGTTGGAGAGCTCAAAGGAGGTGAAGCCAGGTGTTTAGGGGTGTAAGAGGAAGCTTACAAGTGTCCCAAAACGTGGCATAGCTGATTACATGTCCATGGTTTTGAATTAATGGTTTTGGAGCTTTGTTTGGAGGCCAAGCCAAAACTTTCTGCAACAGACCTGTTCTCGCGCCCCGCGAGAGACCCAAACCTGGTCTCTCGCGGCCCGCGACTGCCCTGGCCAGTTTCAAAATTTGACGCTTTTAACCCCTTAACTTATCAAAGCTTCTCAAACCCTTTTTAAACATCTTTTTGGCACTTTTAGCCCTCCGTAGCCAATACTTGGCATACCCGGGATTATGCCCGGACATTTTTGAGCTCTCGGTTCCTTAAAAGGTCATTTAGAGGTAAGAATTAACATGTTGACACTTTTAATCCCTCCAATATCCAACTTTCATATATTTACAAAATTGAACCCTCTCGTCTAACAAATGGCACGTATGAGAGTTAGGACTTTGCAAGGATCACTCAGAGGCTTATCTATAAGCATGTTGACTCCGATGTCACTCAGAGGCTGGGCATGTTGACATATCAGTCACTCAGAGGCCAAGTTTTAAGCATGTTGACATATCAGTCACTCAGAGGCTAATCATTTTAGCATGTTGACATATCAGTCACTCAGAGGCTGTTATTTATGCATGTTGACATCAGACAATCACTCAGAGGCTCAGTTTGAGCATGTTGACGCCTTTAGTCCTTATTAGTCTTTAGTAGACTATATTTAAAATACAACATGTGTCACTATACTATTGGACACGATTTTTTTACAAGGTGTTACATCCTCACCCCCTTAAAAGAAATCTCGACCTCGAGATTTTATTCAAAAGATGGGGGTACTTTTGTCGTATAGTGGACTCAACTTCCCATGTATACTCGGGACCTCTAAAAGCGTCCCACTTAACCTTTACTATAGGTATCATTTTTCTTCGGAGCTTCTTAACCTGTCGATCTTCGATCGAAATTGGTTTCTCAACAAATCTCAGGTTTTCATCTATTTGCACATCTTTATGCGACATTGCTGGCGACTCATCGGCTGGACATTTCTTAAGGTTAGATATGTGGAATACATCATGAATTCCGTTAAGCTCTTCTGGCAACCTGAGCTTAGAAGCTACAGTGCCGACACATTCGACTATCTCGAATGGTCCAATATATCTTGGGCTCAACTTGCCCTTCTTTCCAAAACGCATCACACCTTTCCAAGGTGATACTTTTAGCATGACTTTGTCCCCTACTTGGAACTGAAGAGGTTTACGCCTTTTGTCAGCATAGCTTTTCTGCCTATCTCTAGCAGCTTTGAGATGATCATGGATTTGCACAATCTTATTCGTGGTCTCCAGGACAATCTCTGGTCTCGATAGTTGGGCTTCCCCAATTTCTGCCCAGCATACGGGCGTTCGACACTTTCTCCCATACAAGGCCTCAAAAGGAGCAGCCTTGATGCTTGAATGATAGCTATTATTGTAGGAGAATTCTATTAGGGGCAAGTGGTCATCCCAGCTTCCATCTAAATCAATCACACATGCCCGTAGCATGTCTTCCAAAGTTTGAATAGTACGCTCACTTTGACCATCAGTCTGTGGATGGTAAGCCGTACTAAAGTTTAATCGTGTGCCTAACGATTGTTGGAAACTTTTCCAAAAGTGAGATGTGTATCTAGTATCTCTATCAGATACTATAGATACTGGCACACCGTGTAGGGACACAATCTTGTCCACGTACAACTTTGCCAACTTATCAGAATTATAAGTTTCCTTAATTGGCAAGAAATGTGCTGACTTGGTCTGTCTATCTACAATGACCCAAATAGTGTCATTGCCACTTTTGGTCTTAGGTAACTTGGTAATCAAGTCCATGGTTACCATTTCCCATTTACAAGTAGGAATCTCAAGTTTTTGTAGAAGTCCTGACAATTTCTGATGTTCGGCCTTAACTTGCGAACACGTCAGACACTTAGCTACATAAGTGGCTATGGATTTCTTCAAACCCATCCACCAATAATTCTTCTTCAAATCTTGATACATTTTGTCACCACCCAGGTGAACAGAGTATCTTGAATTATGCGCTTCCTGGAGGATTAGATCTCTAAGTCCTCCAAAGATCGGAACCCAAATTTTATCATTAAATCTTAGGATTCCATCCTTTCCAAGCATTAATTGATCAATAGTTCCGCCTAATCCCTCATTAGGGATATTAGCCTCTAATAGGGATTGTTTTTGCGCATCTAATAGCTTTTCACTTAAGCTATTTCTGAGGTCAATGCTCTTGGCGTTAATCCTAATAGGTTTAACCCTTTCCTTGCGACTTAAGGCGTCAGCAACTACATTTGCCTTCCCGGGATGGTAGCGAATCTCGCAATCATAATCATGAAGTGTTTCCATCCATCGGCGTTGTCGCATGTTCAATTCTTTCTGATTGAACAGTTGTTGGAGACTTTTATGGTCTGTGTATATAACACACTTTGTACCATACAAGTAATGTCTCCATAGTTTTAGTGCAAATACAACGGCACCCAATTCTAAATCATCGGTGGTGTAATTCCTTTCATGCACCTTTAATTGTCGTGTTGCATAGGTAATTACCTTGCCATTTTGCATTAGCACACAGCCCATACCGGTGTGTGATGCATCACAATAAACAACAAAATTCTCAATACCCTCAGGTAGAGATAACACAGGAGCATTGCTCAACTTGTGTTTTAGAATCTCAAAAGATTCTTGTTGCTTCGGACCCAAATTATACTTAATATTCTTTTGGGTTAAGGTAATTAAAGGAGTGGCTATTCTTGAGAAGTTCTCAATGAACCTCCTATTGTAACCAGCCAGTCCTAAGAAACTACGAATTTCAGATGGAGTCTTCGGAACTTCCTAATTCATTATGGCGTCTATCTTAGCGGGATCCACTTGGATACCACGCCCACTTACCATATGTCCAAGAAATTGGACTTCTCTAAGCCAAAATTCACATTTAGAGAACTTTGCATAAAGTTTCTCTTGTCTTAATAATTCTAGGATGCACCGAAGATGTTTCTCGTGATCAGCTTGATTACGAGAATAGATAAGTATGTCGTCTATGAAGACTATGACAAACTTATCCAAATACGGTTTGCAGACTCTATTCATGAGATACATGAATGCTGCTTGTGCATTAGTGAGCCCGAAAGGCATCACCAGGAATTCAAAATGACCATAGCGGGTCATGAAGGTTGTCTTAGGAACATCTTCACTCCTAACCTTCAGCTGATGATATCCAAATCTCAAATCAATCTTGGAGAAATAACTAGCCCTTTGAAATTGGTCGAATAAATCGTTGATCCTAGGTAGAGGATATCTATTTTTAATTGTTAACTTGTTCAGCTCACGGTAATCGATGCACATTCGCATCGAACTGTCTTTCTTTTTTACAAAGAGGATAGGAGCTCCCCAAGGCGAGGAACTAGGCCGAATAAAGCCTTTCTCTAAGAGTTCGTCTAGCTGCGTTCTCAATTCCTTCATCTCTGTTGGTGCTAGCCTATATGGAGCTCTAGCTACTGGTGCTGATCCTGGTATAATATCAATCTTGAACTCCACTTGTCTATCTGGAAGTAGGCCTGGTAATTCCTCAGGGAAAACATCGGGATACTCCGAGATAACTGGTTAATCTTCAAGGTTCGGCTTAGGTTCATTGATGGTTACTTGTGCCATGTAGATAACACAGCCTCTTTTCGAACACTTGGATGCCTTAAATAACGACACCTTGTCTGGCAGTCCACAATGTGAGTCTCCGGGGATGGTGATCATTTCACCAGATGGGGTTTTAATTTCGATGAGCTTTTTATCACAGGCAATGCGGGCTTGGTTATGAGATAACCAGTCCATGCCTAAGACAACATTGAACCCCGCCAATTTCATTGGCAGAAGAGAGATAGGGATGGAATGATTCTTAATGGATATAGAGCATCCATAAAAAATGGAAGATGTGGATTCTATCGTTCCATCAGCAAGTTCTATCTCATAGGTTTTATCTAGAGTTCTTATGGGCAGGTTTAATGGTTTACTAAACTTATGATTAACAAAAGATCTATCTGCACCCGAATCAAAAAGAACTCTAGCAAAAATATCATTAATGGGGAAAATACCTGTTATGACATTGTCGTCATTAACAGCTTCTCTTTCATTTATTTGAAAGGCACGGGCATTCCCCTTCTTGGCCTCTCCAGGCTTTGCATCATTACTTTTGGGTTTCTTGGGGCAATTGTACGTTATATGCCATTTTTCATTGCAGTTATAGCAAATTGCATCCTTAAGATCCTTGCAATCTAAGGTCTTATGCCATCTTCTTTTGCAGATAACACAGGGTTTGGTTTGTGGATTTATACTACACTGTCCACAATGCCTATATTTACAATTCTTGCACAGGGGTTTGTCATTAGACGCGTGCTGGTTCTTCTTGAACCCAAAGTTTCCATTCTTTTTAAATATTTAGGAGTTATTATCCTCCCGTTTCCTCTTTCCGTCAGTTTCAGTCCTAACTGACCTTTGTCTTACCAAATCAAGGGTGAGGGAAAGAGATAGGTCTACAGCGGACCTATAGGTACTAGGCTGAGCAACCTTTACCATGCCCTTTATTTCGGGCGCCAACCCATTTATAAAACGCGCAATGCGTTTGGATTCGGGGTGATTAAATAGGAAACTAACCTAGATAGGGAATTAAAATCAGAGACGTACTTCCAACAGTCTAGGTTTTTCATTGAAAGAGACAAAAAGTCTGTCTCTAATTTCTCCACCTCATGGGTTGGGCAATAAGTTTCCTTAACAAGGTCCACAAACTTGGACCATCCTAAATTATACAGGTGTACTTTACCTGTAGACTGTATCATGGCTTTCCATCATATTAGGGCATCTCCCTTAAAGGACTGTGATACATACTTGACCACATCCTTATCAGTACTGTTGCTGATATCTACAATTGTTTCCATCTCGTCCAGCCACTTTAGGGCTTCTACAGCTCCTTTTCCCCCATTAAAGTCTCGGGGTTTACAAGAGACAAAGTATTTGTAGGTGTACCCGTCTTTAGAAGAACGGGACCTATTAACAAAATCTACTTTCCTTGGTTCACTCTTCGCATTTGAAGAGTGAACAGAGCTCTCTTTATGAGCTGAAGATGGGGTAATTGATAAGGGTCTAGAGCGAGTGGCACTAGACTCTCTTAGTCTTTCTATGGCCTTTTCGACAGCCGCATCAATGGGAGCTTGAAAATTTTCATCATCAATATCTTTGTTTTCAGCTTTATTAGATTCAACATTCTTGTGGCTACTTGTGCTTCATTTGAATTTGCCATATTTATTTCTTGGTTTCTATACACCAATAAAGCTTCATTTAGCCATGGTATATCAACCATATCGGCTTTCAACATTGGATATAACAATCCATTGCCTATACTAGTGTGAATAACATCACAACTCTTAGGCTTAACATAACTATATTTGGCCTAGGTCTTAATAGGACAATCATAAGCAAATTACAATTTGGACGTGGTCCATATATCATTGGACAGTGGATCGCAATGTCACAACTGTCATTGTCATCACTGACAATTATATAACTCATAGGCTTGTCCCTAATAGACGTATTAATTGGGGAAAATTGGTCGGTCACATTGGACATAATATAATTATATATTGCATATCAGCCTGTCACATTGGACATAAATTGGGCACATTGGCCCACATCATATCAGATGTATATGGCATATCAGCATGTCCCTTCGGACATAAATTGGGCACATTAGCCTACATCATATCAGATGTATATGGCATATCAACCATCCCGTTGGACATATATTGGGCATATTGGCCTATATCATATCAGATGTACATGGCATATCAGCCTGTCCCGTTGGACATAAATTGGGCATATTGGCCTACATCATATCAGATGTACATGGCATATCAGCCTTTCCCGTTGGACATAAATTGGGCACATTGGCCTACATCATATCAGATGTACATGGCATATCAGCCTATCTCATTGGACATAAATTGGGCACATTGGCCTACATCATATCAGATGTACATGGCATATCAGCCTGTCCTGTTGGACATAAATTGGGCACATTGGCCTACATCATATCAGATGTACATGGCATATCAGCATGTCCCGTTGGACATAAATTTGGGCACGTTGGCCTACATCATATCAGATGTATATGGCATATCAGCCTGACACATTGGCATGATAGCTAGTGTGGTTCCTCAAGCCACACTACCAGGAGTATGAACATTCTTTAATGTTACATAAGAGTACCTTAATGATTGATTAATGGTCCCGGTCACCTTCGACCATAACGACCTTGGAGGTTTGGACCTAGATCCTTACCTCTGGATAGAAGGATAACTCGCCTTAACTATCCTGATAGAAGACCCTTCGTACTTAACTATCATTTCTTGGCCAATGTGTGGTCTACGCCACTTGGCATTATCAAATCTATTAAGGTCTTTTGGAATTATATAGCAGAGCATAAATTTCGAATAAAATCGAGACGCTCGTTATCAAAAGGATGAATACATATATATAATTCCAAAATATTTCATTAAATTTCCATAAGAAATTACAATACTAGAAAATGAAATAAACTGTCCATGCAAGGACTTTAAAGAAATAAAAATGTCCACGCAGGGACTAAAGAAACAACAATGTCCTCGCAGGGACTACATATTATTAGAAGAGACTTCATTTGTCCTTCTTCCCCTTGACCAACTTGGAGAGTTTCTTGAAGAACTTGTTTGTCTTCTTCTCTGTTTTCTCCGTCTGCTGCTGCATTTCTTTCATTCTTTCTAAGGCCTCACTAATGGCCTCAAGTGGTGGCGGAGGTTGTGGTTGAGGTTGTGGCATAACCAGATACTGGTACACATAAGTTGGATATCCAGTCGATGGATAAGTAGGTGAGAAAGGAGACGGGTAAAGTGCGTTGTGCATAACCGCCTGCATGTAGGGATCTTGCGACCATGCTTGATAGTCTACCGGCGTAGACGGATTAAAAGGATCATATCCAGACGTGTCTGGATATGTGGGAATTGGGTTAGAATAACCCGATGGTGGTGGTTGAACAACAGGTGTTGGTGTTGGTTCCACTATAGGTGAAACATTAGAGAGTCCACCCATTTATGGGTCCTCTTGAATTGTAGGGTAAGAATTGGGCAAAGGTGGCAGTGATCCCGAACTTTTTCCTACACGTATCGACATACGTGCACCACGCTTCCTTCTTGTTGGTTCAGGTGGTGGTTGAGGTTGGTCCACCGGTTCCATGTGGACATCTTCTTGAACAGGAGGTGGTTGAGAGTGATGGGAAGGTGTGTGGGTGAAGGTGAATTGGTTCCAATATTGGTCCCACTCATTAGGACCTTGGTAGGGCAATCCGGCATATGAGTTTGAATCGCTTGAAATTTCAATGGGATGCATATCTGATCCTGACAGCGGCATCTCTAGGTTGGAGTCCTCGTCCATAGGGTTTGGTTGGTCCAACTGATTTTGATCGGCTGGAGGTATGTTAAAGTAATGGTTAGGGTTAAATTCTTCATGGTAAGAGTGATGAGAATGAGAATGGTGAGAATGGTGAATATGGTGAGTATGGTGAGAATGATAGAATGGTGAGAGTGGTAAGAATTTTGGGAATGTGGGGGCGAGTGTCTATTAGAGACAGAACGTCTTGCTGGTTGCCAAGGAGACGAATCTCCTAATTCTTGGTAAGCATCTAAGTTGTAAGGTTGAGGGGGAATGCGCCCCGATGGTCCTCCCCTCATTGGACCTTTTCCTCTTCCACTTTATCCTCGTACACGTGGCGGTATTTTCTTGTTAAAAATCAATTTAAAATAATACTAATAACTTAATAATGAAATGAGTAATCCTAGGTCAATGCCTAGACTCGGAAGTCTAAGGAATGTGCTCGTGTAAGTTTGAGATTAAACATAAGAAGGATAGTGTTTAATTCTCTCAAACGTTGGCTCTGATACCAACCCTGTCACACCCGGATTTCCAACCTGAAATCCATACCGGTGGGCCCGGGTGGGGAGTATCGTGACGTCAGTTGATAATTATCATAGTCAATTAAAACGGCACAACGGAAGTCTTGGAGTAAAATTACTATTACAAACCGAATGTTCAAAAATTACAAAATAATATACAGGCTCGAAATAGAAGATCCACAGGCGGATCATAAAGTGTACATGGAAAGAATATAAAACAGACTTTGGGCAGATTTAGGATTTGCAAGATCCTCTATCACTACCGAGAACTTCCAGCCTATTTTCGTATTGTACCTGCAGATTAGTCTTTTGAAAATACGTCAGCTTTCGCTGGTAAATACACCCAACCGATTCGTTTTGAAAACATTTTGAAAATGTTTTAAGTGCGTATCAGCACAAAATCTTTTATAACTTGGGTTAATTGACCGTCCAGCCTTGTTAACAGATTTACATGTTTGTGATACATACGGGGCTCGATACAAAGACCGAGACACAATTAACGTACACACCACTTTGGACTCACGAAGGAGTCAATTCCTCCCAACCTTGTCGGAATGCATAATTGAGCGTCCATCGGGTGTATGCCTACACCCGCGCTAAGGTCGTGGCCATTTCTATTGTAATGAGTCGAGGATATCCAAGACATGGTAGTTAACCCACGATGTTTAAAATATCAAACAAAACTGATTAAAACAGAATGTGCGGATTTACTATTCCCGAACCGGCGTTCGATTGATTCCCATTTCTGACCAAGCGGTAATAATTTTCCGTAACTCAAGCCCGTATAAGGGAAATAGGTTGAGAGTATTTACCTGAGCTAGTCTTCTTTTAGTTTTAATAACTCAGCCGTATTCAAAATGAGCTAAGTGTAGATAGCATTTACCGGCAAGTCTCTTGTCTGGATTATTGCATAAACTAACCAATTAAATACTAACTGTCTTATTTAAGTCGTTGACTTAGACCGACTAGCGTACTTGATCAAAACGTATGACGCTAGATTAAACAATGATTGGATAGAATGTAGTTTAATCCCAACAAGTACCTTGACTTGTATAATATGATAAACTATACACATTCTGGATTTTAAGAAATAACATGATTAAACCCGTTTCGGTTAATTTTCATAAAATCGTTACATATACTTAACCGAGCGCATATTAGCGATATTGGGTAACCGGATAAGTCATAGACAAGTTCTATATGCCATTATACTTTAAATAAGTTAAGATATCAGTAGGATATCAACTTGTATGCCCGTTATGGTTTTAAAACGAAACTGTGCCTTATACGGGTATTTCGGTAATTATATACCGTATAAAAAGAACTTGAACATATTTTAAGTTTATAATCATGAGTATTCTGGAGAAGTATTTTATTTATCATATAATATCAGTAAGATATCAATTATATGTGTAATTTACCTTTTATGACCAAACTATGCACCGAATGGGCATTTTGATCATTTTACACATAGTTTATAAATTATTTGGGATTCTGAGTTTATAACATTTACCTACTGTAAATATATTTAAAATAAGTTTTAAAATCAGTAGGTAACAAGTTTTGGTCAATAATATGGTTTAAAACCATACTATGCGCCGAAACGACGCTTATGTCGTAAAATGGTGTCTTTATGCGATGTTTAATGAAAACTGACATTAAGGTCAGATTAAAATGTTAAAATATGTTATTTAATATAACATACCACTAGGTGAATGATTTACCTTAAAAAGTTGATTAAAATCGTTTTATAAGCCACAAGGGCTAAAACCGTCATTTTTCGACATAGTTTAAGGACCTGTTTGAAAACTCAGATTATAACTTGGTTTGATGTCCAAATAATACTACTTATAATATTACATCAGTAGGAAACTTATTTTCAAGTTCATTATTATTTAAAACCTTGTTTTATGCAAAAAGGTCATTTTGGTCAAAGATGACATAATTATGGAACTTGCGCATAAACTTGGATTCTGATTATGATCATGTAATATAACCTCAGAGAGTTATGCTACATTATATTACGATCATAATGCAACTTCAGATCAGTATCTAATTAATCTAAATCGGGTCAGAATCGAAAGTCAAAGCAGAAGTCAAATTTCGCGACTTTCGGTTGAGAACCGACCCTAGAACTGAAATTGATGAGCCGAACGTGTTCTTACATGTTCTAATAGTTATTACCAAGTTGTTTAAGTGTCGAAGCAGGTTTCATAACATATATAAGATCAATTTATGATTTTTTCGAAAAATGGCATGTTTGACTTTTTAATAACTTAGCTTTGACCCGTCAATTGGTCTAGCAAACGTGATCTTTAGGAGGTGCCCTTTATAGGAACTAACACCTACCTTATTACAATCACTTAGCCATGTTCATTTCGAACAATGGCTGGACCATAATGGTCTTAACCGAAAGTCAAAGCGTTTTCTAAAGAACACTTGACTTTTGGCTATAAAAGCCTATAAACGAAAATGCACAAATGAGGAACACTTACCAGTGATTCCTAAGGTGCAAAAGAACTAAGTTGGATGCTCCTTTTAGCTAGGAACTTCCAGAGGTGGGAGAAGAGTGATTTAATGAGAAAGGTGCAAGTTGGAATGGTGAACTTAAGCACCTATTTATAGTTGCAGAGCTCAAAGGAGGTGAAGCCAGGTGTTTAGGGGTGTAAGAGGAAGCTTACAAGTGTCCCAAAACGTTGCATAGCTGATTACGAGTCAATGGTTTCGAATTAATGGTTTTGGAGCTTTGTTTGGAGGCCAAGCCAAAACTTTCTGCAGCAGACCTGTTCTCGTTTGGGTCTCTCGCGGCCCGCGACTGCCCTGGCCAGTTTCAAAATTTGACGCTTTTAACCCCTTAACTTATTAAAGCTTCTAAAATCCTATTTAAACACCTTTTTGGCACTTTTAGCCCTCCGTAGCCAACACTTGGCATACCTGGGATTATGCCCGGACATTGTCGAGCTCTCGGTTGGTTAAAAGGTCATTCAGAGGTAAGAATTAACATGTTGACACTTTTAATCCCTCCAATATCCAACTTTCATATATTTACAAAATTGAACCCTCTCGTCCAACAAATGGAACGTATGAGAGTTAGGACTTTGCAAGGATCACTCAAAGGCTTATTTATAAGCATGTTGACTCCGATGTCACTCAGAGGCTGGTCATGTTGACATATCAGTCACTCAGAGGCCAAGTTTCAAGCATGTTAACATATCAGTCACTCAGAGGCTAATGATTTAGCATGTTGACATATCAGTCACTCAGAGACTATTATTTATGCATGTTGACATCGGACCGTCACTCAGAGGCTCAGTTTGAGCATGTTAACGCCTTTTGTCCTTATTGGTCTTTAGTAGACTATATTTAAAATACAACACGTGTCACTATACTATTGGACACAATTTTTTTACAGGGTGTTACAACGTCCCGGGTTCGAGTCTCTCTTGTCACCAAATTTCTGAAATAAAAAAACCAACTATCCCTTTCAGATCATTTCCAATAAGTGTATACATATAATACAAACTCAACTTATACCGGGTTAGACACCCAGTCCAGTTGGTAGGGCTGGGTGCAACGTATGTTGAGGGTCACGAGTTCGAAACGTGTATAGGGCAGCGGCTGAATGCAGATTTTGAAGAAAATAAACCTCTTTAAATTAAATGAATTTCAGAGATAACCTAACTTATATATATATATATATATATATATATATATATATATATATATAATTAATATCGGAGTTATTTCGGGTTAGACACGTAGCTAAGTTGGTAGAGCTGTGTGCACGTATACGGGAGGTCACGAGTTCGAACCTCACACGCTGCCAATAATAATCGAATCCGGCCGGTTGACCAGTCAACCCTGAAAAACGGTAATTTTTTTTAATAATTAAAATCCTTTTTATTTTCACTAAAAATTAATTAAATAAATACTTAAAACAAGGTTTTAAAAGCCTAAACATTTGTACTAATTTCACAAAAATAGAACTATCAAAAAGCATTAATTATAAACATTAATTTCTAATAAAATTTATTTATTTATCGAATTATTGCGTTATTTTTTAGGATAGTTTCCTTCGTCGGTTAAATCCAAATTCGTGCGCGTTCGTCATCAAACCAAGGAAACGCACCCACTGTGAGTGAATCGTTACAAATTCCCTTTTTATTCACGTTTTGGGGTGTATCATGTGTCGTTTACATATTTTGTTTGTTCAAACACTTGTGCTAACACCATTATGTGATCTTGTGTGTATATTTTGTCGTTGTTGTTATATGTGGTTACCTTATGTTATTTCAGTGCAAATCATTCATACAAGGCCCATCAGTTCCTCGTTGGATACGAGTTGAGCATCGCGTGCCTCATTAGATTGGCTCCGTTTGATTGAGTCTTGATCTCACAGTTCATCATTTATCATGCATGTGTACATTGTGTACGTTATGTGGTTTGTGGTTTGTTTATACATATATATATATATATACATATATATATATATATATATATACACACACACACATATGCTCATATATGGTCTTTGCACAATCTTTTAAATTAATCAATGTAATTAAATTGTTTAAATGTTAAATTTAGATTCACTCGCCAACTTATGTTGACCCAAACTTTTATTTTACACATGATACAGGTGGACAGGCTGAGGAGAGGAACACTTAGGATTGGCTTAGAAGATGAATAAAATATGTCTTGTTTAGAACAATATTTCTTGTGTTTGGATATTTTCTCTTAAATTTCAAATAATAAATATGAAACTTAATCATAGTAAATGTCATGAGCTTTGATGATAACCCAATTATGCCCCGACTTCTATTTCCGCTGCGGGACAGGTTGTAACAGATTGGTATCAGAGCTCTGACTATAGTGATATAGGATAGGTTATTAGACCCTTAGAGCCTATACTATAGTTGATTAGATTTAGAATGCTTATGTGTTACATGCAAACTCATGATGTTTATTTGTTTCATATTTATTTCACACACAAATGCATGTAAGCACTTTCACTATTACATGTTATTGTGTGATATTTATTGTGGCCTATATATTCTTAAAATATCATGTCTATGCAAACACACACAACACAAATTCACAAATTTTCATGATTTCTATCTCAAGGATTTTGTAATGTTTTCATGCTATCAATCTCATCAAAGTGAGTTCTACGACGGGCATGTAGTAACTGGAAGGGTACGAGTACCGGTAGTTGGGACGTTCTGTCTAGGATTGGCATTCGTATAAATCCAATATAATGGACCAGTTTGCCTACCTGGGGACTAACGATGAGAGTTCGAAGGACCTATTAGGCCAAAGCATGCCACACCAAACATTGTGTGAACTAACCCCACTTTGAGTTGTCATTGTGTCTACACCTGGACACTCTCCGACCTTATATCTCACAATCATGTTTTTACGATTTTCATTCGGCTTGCGTTAACAGGCCAACACCAATGTGAACCCTACAAAGCCCAATAGTCATGGGGGCGCACATGACTACCTAGGTCGAAGTATGGGATGTAACATCCGTCAAAAACCGGGTTAACCAAACCCGCTTTGTTTATTAACCGAACAACCAGTTAAAAATTTCGTTGCGTATTTAATACTCAAATTAATTTTAAACGATACATAATTAATAAGTATATTAGAATATAAAATTTATATTTGAAAATGTATTAAAAATAGTGAAATAAAAATTAATTACTGATGTCGGGTTTCGAACCCGGGTCAGCCGAGAGTATCACAAAGTCTTAACTCACATCCATCCAACCACTCCGCCACTTGTGTTGTTTGATAACATATTGAAACAATTAATACATATAATAAAACTGGAAAATCAAACCCAGTCAACAGCGCGCCCAAATCCGCAGACGCCGGAAAATCCGACGATTTCGCCAATTATCGTCGGTTACTTTTGACTTAACGTAAGAATTAACGACGCCATCGGTTATAACCGATGTCCAGTTCCGCGACATCCGTCGTAACCGCCGGAGAACGGCTGACCAATGAATCGAGACGGGAAACAGACCCAATTCAACTTGATTCTTCCCTATAAATGCACACCCTAGCCTCTGGTAAACTTTTCGCTCAAAAATCGCACCGATTCTTGAATCAATTTCACTCGCCGGAAAATCTCTGCAAGTCGCCGGAAAATCGAGACTTTCATCAACACGGTAAATACCTCGACTCTTTCTGTTTCAATCCGTTGTTAGACTGTTACTAACTTCAAACCAACAATCAGAATCAATCCCAGATGACATAGCCGGAATATTCAGCTCTCGCCGGAAAACTTCTGGAATTTCCAATCTCACGCTGTGAATCGGTATGAACATTCAAAACTTCTGTTAATCCTTGTTTAGTACCCCACTTTCATAACTAATCAATCAAAACTGTTATTTGACCCGAACAGAGGAAGCTCACAAAACAGAGCCGGCGATCCTTGCCGGAGTTCTGAAAAAGACGACCTGTTCCGGTACTTTCTTTCCCCAAACCCTCTCCGTTCATTACTTTTCAATTGCTCATAAAATTTCGTTAACCGAATTAAACAAGAAACAGTTGGTTTAACCGTTGTCTGTGTTTTGAACGAAGAAGACGAAGTCGTGTATGTTATAAGATTAATTAAATTCGGTATTATAAACGGGTTAGACACACAGTCCAGCGGTGGACTGTGTGCAAACAAACACGCATACGTCCCGAGTTCGATCCTTGACACAAGCACATGCTCTATAATAAAAATGTTTTTTTTTTTAAACTGAACCGGATCCCCACGCAGTAAGATGTTAAGTATAATGAAAACCGTAATATTTACCAAGTTAGACACACAGTCCAGCGGTGGACTGTGTGCCAAACTAAACCACAGGTCCCGGGTTCGAGACCTGTGGAGAGCACCGATTCGATACAATTAAATCATTTTTAAAATAAATGATTTTCGGATTAACTTAAACAGTGTATAAATATAATTAAAAACAGAAATATTTCGGGTTAGACACGTAGCTCAGTTGGTAGAGCTGCGTGCACGCGTACGAGAGGTCACCGGTTCGAACCTCACTTAGTACAACAATATAACCGACCGAACCGGTCAACGGTCAACAGTCATGGTCAACGGTCAAAGTCAAAAAGTCAACATTTTTTTATTATTTTTATTTATTTATTTAATTTAAAAATCAATTAAAATACTTAAAAATAAACGTTTTTAAAGTCAGAAAATAGCCTTAAACTCACAAAAATATATTCAAAAATCCTATTAAAATTGTTAATAAAATCCACTTACTTACCGTACCTTTTCATTATTAACTAGGTTAGTTATTCCTCGTCAATCAACTCTCTAAACTCGTGCGCATCCAACATCATCAAGAGAACGCACCCAATGTGAGTGAATCTCTACAAATTCCCCGTTTTAATCACGTTTTTGGGGTGTATCATGTGTCTTATTATTTATTTCATTTAAATGTTTGTGCATCCATCATATCCATGATCAAATGTATATTCAACTTGTATCATCTGTTTTGTGTGATTATTGTTTAGACTAAATTTATCATTATCAGTACATACATCATCATAGGCCGCCGCTCCCCATTACCTATGTGCGTTGAGCTGTTCCCCATTACCTATGAGCGTGAACGAGGCGTTGCCAACATACGATCGGCTCCGTTTGATTGAGCCTTGATCGCACATACATTTCATCATAGGCCGTCTGCTCCCCATTACCTATGAGCGTGAGCCGTTCCCCATTACCTATGAGCGTGAATGAGACGTTGCCAACATTTACATTATCATTCATGTTACATATTCATGCAAGGTGGTTTGTTATTGTATGCTATTTGTTTGTTATTATATGTTTATTTACGTTTGTTCATATATGATTATTGCACAATTTTCCATATTAAATACAACAAGATATAAATAATAAATGTTTTCTAATAAGGTTCACTCGCCAACTTTTGTTGATCCAAAAACCATTTTTACACATGATACAGGTGGACAGGATGAAGCAAGGAACACATAGGAAAGTGCCTTAGAAGAAAAATAATGAAGTTTAGAAAGATGTATAGAACATGTTGTATTTGTATGATTTGATTGTATGATCTCCTTTAAATTGTTATAATAAATATGAAACATTATAATAAATGTCATGAGCTTTGATGAAAACCCAATCATGCCCCGATCACCTTTTCCGCTGCGGGTCGGGGTGTGACATGGGAGACATTTGGGGCCCAAACATAAGCAAAGCCTAAGACATCCTATGGATGTAGTAAATTTATTTTCTCAATTATTTTGTGAATGTTGTTTTCTTTCTTTACGACACATGACAGCTAAAAACGTTCAACTCATATTCTCGCTACATATTTCCTGTAGATGTCTGCTAGACACTCTCGAGGTGGTAGAAGGTCAGGAAGATCTGGTGAGCGCATGGCCGCTCAAATAGGCTAACAGATGGCTGCCGTACTTCCCGACATCGTCGTACAAGTCCAACAAGCCCTTGCCGCCAATCCCATCAACCCCACCAATCAAGAAGGTCAAAATGTCGCCGATCCTCCTCCCAACACCACCAAATGCACCTACAAGCATTTAAAATCTTGTGATCCTCCAAAATACGAGGGGACTGAAGGTGTCACCGCCCTCCTCTGTTGGTTTGAGGAGATGGAAAGCACTTTTCTCAACTGCGATTGTCCCGATGATCGCAAGGTGCGATATGCTACTGGTCGTTTGTACGGGGTAGCACTTACATGGTGGAATACAGAGAAAGGCAAGCGAGGTGTCGAAGCTGCTATGGCCTTAACATGGGAAGAGTTAAGGGAGCTCATGACAAGACGTTTCCGTCCAAGAAGCGAAATCAAGAAATTGGAGGATGAGTTCTACTCTTTGAAACAAAAGGAGGGAGACCACACAACATACAATAAGAGATTACTTGAGTTGAATCAGATGGACCCCAACTTGTTCACTCCACTCTATCGTTTAATTGAGCACTACATTTGAGGTCTTCCCTCGAAAATTCAAGATTCTTTGTTGAATACTACACCTGCAACCCTCAAAGCTGCAATGGAGCTGGCTACTGAGCTCACAAGATACCTTCTTAAACCCCAACCCCAATCCAAACAGGTTCGTCTTCTAAGTTTGCTGGTAAAAGGAAACACATAGGAAGAATTTCGCAGTTACCCAAACCAATCCCCCTATCGTTGTTGCCCCAATCACACAAGTTGCTCCTCCTGCCACCCTATACAATAAATCTTACACATGCTCACACCCAAAATGCAACTGATGCCAATATCACCACCCTCCTGAGAACCCATGTCAATATTGCAAAAGTTGTTGCCGTGCAGGTCACACAATCCAAACTTGTTACATTCTCAAAAGCCAAACCGCAATCAACCTCAAGCCCAACCCAACAATCAAGTGGTAGGCCTAGCCCAATACCAACAACCTCTACTTTTACCACCTGCTCAACCCATGTTTCAACCTTACTATCAACCCAACTACCCTATGATACAACCAGTAAGAGCATGTTTCAATTCTGGTGATCTAACCCATTTCCGAAACACTTGTCCACGTTTGGTGAACATCATAAATGCTCAAGCTCAAGCTAATCCAGTGAATCAAGCCAATCAAGCCAATCCACTCGCAAGAGGAAGAGCTTTCAACATTAATGCCAATCAAGCTAGAGCTGATAATAATGTGGTTAACGGTACGTTTCTCATTAACGGTAGTTATGCATCTACTCTGTTTGACACAGGTGTGGACAAGAGTTTCGTGTCCTTAGAGTTCGAATCTATTCTTGATTTACCTCGCGTTAGTCTAGCTGAATCATTCACGGTGGAAGTTGCTGATGGTGAACCTATTACATTAGACTCGATTATTCGTGATTGTACTCTTACACTCAATGATCATGATTTGTCAATTGATCTTATCCCTATGAAGTTGGGTAGTTTTGACGTCATCATTTGTGTGGACTGGCTTAGTCAGCATCGAAGTTGTTTGTTACAAGAAGTTTATTCGAACTCCTCTCGCTGATGGTCAAACTTTACGAATTTTTGGTGAAACCCCCTCCAAAGGGCTCAAGTTGATGTCATGCCTCCAAGATCGAAGATACCTTCGCAAGGACTATGTCGCATTTTTAGCTCACATCGTCAAAAAGGAAGGCAAGGAAAAGAAGCTCGAAGACATTCCCATCGTTAAAGAATTTCCTCAAGTTTTTCCCGACGACGTTTCAGGACTTCCTCCTGTGCGAGAGGTCGAATTCCGAATCGATCTTGTACCTGGTGCTACACCAGTCGCAAAATCTCCATATCGGTTAGCCCCATGTGAGATGCAAGAGTTAGCTAGTCAGCTGCAAGAGTTGACTGACAAGGGATTTATATGTCCTAGCTCATCACCTTGGGGAGCGCCGGTTCTTTTCGTAAAGAAAAAAAGATGGAACCTTCCATATGTGCATCGACTATAGAGAGCCCAACAAGCTGACCATGAAGAACCGCTATCCTCTACCTCGTATCGATGATCTTCTAGATCAACTTTAGGGTGCCACCTGTTTTTCAAAAATTGATCTTCGATCTGGTTATCATCAACTTAGAGTACGTGAAGAAGATATTCTAAAGACTGCCTTTCGAACTCGTTATGGTCACAATCAATTCATGGTTATGCCTTTTGGTTTGACCAATGCTCCTGCTGTTTTTATGGATTTGATGAATAGGGTGTGTAAACCCTATCTTGATCGTTTTGTCATAGTCTTCATTGATGATATTCTTATTTATTCTAAGACCAAATCCGATCATGAACGACATCTTCGACTCATCCTAACACTTTTGAGAACTAAAAAACTTTATGCTAAGTTCTCGAAATGTGAGTTTTGGTTAAAAGAGGTACAATTTCTTGGTCATGTTCTTAACTACAAAGGGATTCATGTCGACCCTGCAAAGATCAAAGTAGTGCCAGAATCCACGCACTCCTACCGAAGTTAGGTCATTCCTTGGTCTAGCTGGTTATTATTGATGGTTCATTGCAAATTTTTCGCGTACGTCGTCCCACTCACAGCCTTGACTCACAAGGGTAAACCCTTCATTTAGGGGCCCAAGCAAGAAGAGGTTTTCCAAACATTGAAGCAAAAGCTTTGTGATGCACCTATCCTTACACGTCCTGATGGTTACAAAGATTTTGTGGTTTATTGTGACGCGTCAGGGCAAGGTTTAGGTTGTGTTCTAATGCAAAGAGGAAAGGTGATAGCCAATGCCTCACGACAACTCAAAGTGCATGAAAAGAACTATACCACTCACGACCTAGAACTTGGAGCAGTCGTGTTCACTCTAAAGATATGGAGACACTATCTCTATGGTACCAAGTGTGAAATTTACACTGACCACAAGAGCCTTTAACATATCTTCAATCAAAAAGAGTTGAATATGAGGCAAAGACGTTGTGTCGAGCTTCTAAATGATTATGATTGTGAAATCGATATCATACTGGAAAAGCTAATGTTGTGGCTGATGCCCACGATCGAAAAGAGTATGCAAACTCCATCTGTCTTTTGTGTTTTCAATTTGTGACCGACCTCCAAAATCGAATTCGAGCATCTCAACATATCACGGAAAATGATGTGCGAGATGAATTGTCTTGTGGAGCTGAACTCAAGATAGAAACCAGTTCCGATGGTATCCTTTACTATCTAAATCGTATTTGGATACCTGATCGCGACAATCTTTGTACTTTTCTTATGAATGAGGCTCATAAAACACGATACTTTATATATCCAGGTGCTGATAAGATATATCAAGATCTGCGATACTCATACTGGTGGCCTGGCATGAAGAAAGATACGCTATATTTGTCTCCAAGTGCCTTACATGTTCTAAGGTAAAAGCTGAACATCAAAGACCTTCAGGACTACTTGTTCAACCCGAAATACCTGTTTGGAAGTGGGAAAATATAACCATGGATTTCATTACCGGGTTACCTCGCACCTCCAGTGGGTATGACGCAATTCGGGTTATCATTGGTCGTCTCACTAAATCAGCTCATTTTATCCCAATCCACGAAGATTACAAGAATGAAAAGTTAGCTCGTATCTGTATTGATGAAATTTTCAGACGTCATGGCGTGCCCTTAAGTATCATTTCAGATCGAGACGGCCGTTTTACTTCACGAACATTGCAAGCCGTACAATCAGCTTTGGGTACTCGTTTAGATCTCAGCACCGCCTTTCATCCTCAAACTGATGGTCAATCTGAGCACACCATACAAACCCTTGAAGACATGTTGCGAGCATGTGTCATAGACTTCAAGGGTAATTGGGATACTCATCTACCGTTAGTTGAATTTTCGTACAACAATAGTTATCATTCAAGTATCGGCATGGCTCCTTTTGAAGCCTTATATAGTCGTAAGTGCCGATCTCATGTATGTTGGCATGAAATTGGTGAAGCGCAAATCACTGGACCTAAATTGATCCAAGAAACGACTGATAAAATTTTTCAGATCCGCAATAATCTTCTAGCAGCTTGAAATCGTCAAAAGAGTTACGCTGATAAACGACGAAAGCCACTGGAGTTTTGTGTTGGTGATCAAGTACTTTTGAAGGTATCACCGTGGAAGGGAGTGGTTCGTTTTGGTCAAAAAGGCAAGCTAGCACCACGCTATGTAGGATCATTTAAAATACTCGAAAGAGTTGGTCGTGTAGCATACAAGCTTGACCTACCAAAAGAACTCAATAGAATTCATCCCACATTCCATGTATCAAACTTGAAAAAGTGTCTCGCTGACGAAAACCTCCACATACCATTAGAAGATATTCAAATCGATGAAACAATGCATTTTGTTGAAAGGCCTGTAGAAATCATGGACTTCGGTGAAAAGCGTTTAAGACGAAGTCATATTCCAATAGTCAGGTGCTTTGGGAGTCAAAGCGAGGGCCTGAGTTTACTTGGGAACGTGAAGACTCAATGCGCGAAAAATACCCGCATCTTTTCCCAGTTACGCTACTACCTAAATTTCGGGACGAAATTTCTAAAAGTAGGGGATACTGTAACATTCGTTGTAAATCGGGTTTCAAAACCCGCTTCGTAAATAATTCAAGTATTAAATTTAAAGATTTGATGCATTTTTTTCTTCTTCTCCTTTATCATTTAATACGCGTTATTAATTTATAGTTATAGTTATTAATTATAAATTGAAAGAAATTAAATAAATGATGTTAATATAATAAATAAAACCTTTTAAAAAATATATATATATATATATAAGGGGTAGCCGGTTTTCGAACCCGGGTTCCCCCACAAACTCACACACCAAAAGACCACTGAACCACACACTTTATGTTCAAACTAGATAATAAATAAAACTCATAATGAAACTCGAAAACAACCTGCAAGACACACACAATTACAACCGACTGTAATCGCTAAAAATCAAAATGAGGTCGCGGTTACGGTGGATCGAAGGTAACTAAAGTTGAAAAGCCATATTGTAACCAAAACCGTTTCAAATCACTATGAAAAACCGACCGAAATCATTCGGAAATTAAAAACCCATAATTTGGGTCTTGAAACCAGAATCTCATGATTGAATATTCACACTATAAATATCGATGCTTACCACCTCATTTGAACTCACCATTTCCCTCGATTTTCTCTCGGATACTCTCTTTTTTTACACTTCGTCGGAGTTTGTTCTCAGCCGTCGGGATCTCGCCGGAAACATTCAACGACCACAGCCCTCGGTATTACCACTAGAACTATTTTTTTCCTAGCTGTTAATCTGTTATTTAATAACGAAACATGTATGAAACATTATAATTTAACAGATCAAGATACTGATCTGATGTTCTGGGCTTAAGTTTTGAGGAAGATGAAATTCAAATAATACATATGTATAATTTAAAACGGATTTTAAACCGGGTTAGACACACAGTCCAGTGGTGGACTGTGTGCACTATCATAAACACGTCCTGGGTTCGAGTCTCTCTTGTCACCGAATTTCTGAAATCAAAAAAACCAACCTTTTTAATCCCTTTCAGATAATTTCCAGTAAGTGTATAAATATAATACAAACTCAACTTATACCGGGTTAGACACCCAGCCCAGTTGGTAGGGCTGGGTGCAACGTATGTTGAGAGTCACGAGTTCGAAACGGGTATAAGGTAGCGGCTAAATGCAATTTTTGAAAAAAAATGAACCTTTTTAAATTAAATGAATTTCAGAGATAACCTAACTAATATATATATATATATATATATATATAATTAAAATCGGAGTTATTTTGGGTTAGACACGTAGCTCAGTTGGTAGAGCTGCGTGCACGTATACGGGATGTCACGAGTTCGAACCTCACACGCTGCCAATAATAATCGAATCCGGCCGGTTGACTAGTCAACCCTGAAAAAGGGTAAATTTTTTTAGTAATTAAATTCCTTTTTATTTTCACTAAAAACTGATTAAAAATACTTAAAAACAAGGTTTTAAAAGCCTAAAAATTTGTATTAATTTCACAAAAATAGACCTATCAATCTAATAAAAAGCATTAATTATAAATATTAATTTCTAATAAAATTTATTTGTTTATCTAATTATTGTGTTATTATTTAGGATAGTTTCCTTCGTCGGTTAAATCCAAATTCGTGCGCGTTCGTTATCAAACCAAGGAAACGCACCCACTGTGAGTGAATTCTTATAAATTCCCCTTTTTATTCATGTTTTGGGGTGTATCATGTGTCGTTTATATATTTTATTTATTCAAACACTTGTGCTAACACCATTATGTGATCTTGTGTGTATATTTTGTCGTTGTTGTTATATGTGGTTACCTTATGTCATTTCAGTGCAAATCATTCATACAAGGCCCATCAGTTCCTCGTTGGATACGCGTTGAGCATCGCGTGCCTCATTAGATTGGCTCCGTTTGATTGAGTCTTGATCTCACAGTTCATCATTTATCATGCATGTGTACATTGTGTACGTTATGTGGTTTGCGGTTTGTTTATATATATATATATACACACACACATATGCTCATATATGGTCTTTGCACAATCTTTTAAATTAATCAATGTAATTAAATTGTTTAAATGTTAAATTTAGATTCACTCGCCAACTTATGTTGACCCAAACTTTTATTTTACACATGATACAGGTGGACAGGCTGAGGAGAGGAACACTTAGGATTGGCCTTAGAAGATGAATAAAATATGTCTTGTTTAGAACAATATTTCTTGTGTTTGGATATTTTCTCTTAAATTTCAAATAATAAATATGAAACTTAATCATAGTAAATGTCATGAGCTTTGATGATAACCCAATTATGCCTAGATTTCTATTTCCGCTGCGGGTGAGGGTGTAACAGACTTCCTTGTGGTGTGACATCCAGCAAAATCGTTGTCTGAATAACCTGAAAGCTCAATATTTCCATTAGCTGGATACTAGATACCAAGTCTGGGAGAACCTTTTAGTATCTAAATATCCTTTTGACAGCAATGAGATTGGACTTCCTAGGTGTTGACTAGGATCTGGCACAAACACATGTTGCAAACATGATGTCTGGCTAGATGCAGTTAGGTATAATAAAGAACCTATCATGCTTCTATAAAGAGTTTGATCAACCAAGTCATCTTTGTCATCAACAGTGACAAGCTTTGTGGTTGCTATGGGTGTGCTACATGGTTTACAATAATTCATATCAATTTTTTTAAATAGCTCTTTGACATACTTGCTTTGGTGACTGAATGTACCATTTTGCAATTGTTTTACTTGGAGACCAAGAAAACATTGGAGCCCACCCATTGCACTCATTTCAAACTCTTCTGCCATGAGTCGTCTGAACTCTTCACACATGGCAGTGTACGTGGATCCAAAAATGATGTCATCCACATAGATTTGGACAAGCATCAAATCATTTCCTCTCCAGTTCAGAAATAAAGTTTTGTCAATTTTACCCCTTGTAAAACCAATGGATAAGAGAAAGGTGGAAAGAGTTTCATACCAGGCTCTTGGTGCTTGTTTCAAGCCATACAAAGCTTTATTAAGCTTGTAGACATGATCAGGATAAAATGCATCTTCAAAGCCAGGAGGTTGACAAACATATACCTCTTCTTTGATCTTACCATACAAAAATACACTTTTGATATCCATTTGAAACACCTTGATGTTGTGGTTAGCAGCAAAGGCTAAGAACAATCTGATGGTTTCTAATCTTGCTACAGGAGCAAAGGTTTCATCACAATCAAGGCCTTCTTCTTGTCTGTAACCTTGAACCACAAGCCTAACTTTATTTTTGACAACAATATCCCTTTCATCAGTTTTGTTTTTGAAGACCCATTTTGTGCCAATTGGACATACATCCTTTGGAAATGGTATAAGTTCACATACTTGTTGTCTTTTAAACTGAAGGAGCTCTTCTTGCATGGCTTCTACCCAACTGTTGTCTTTTAGTGCCTCTTGGTACTTGACAGGTCATGTCAGAGATAGGAAACCAGCAAAAAGACAAATGTTTTGGGATTGACTTCTAGTGAGCACCCCTTCATTGATGTCGCCAATGACGAGATCAGGTGGATGGTTTTTAAGTAGATTAAATCTCCCTTATATGGAATAATGGCATTTTGAGGTGAAGGCTGCAGATGAGAATCATCTAAGCTAACATCTGTTGGCAATTTTGAAGGGCCAACATCTGTTTGAAATGGAGGTGGAGCTATTGGTGAGAGAGGTGTGAGAACATGATGACTTTTATCCACAGTGGTTGGACTTTTATCAACAGAGGTTATAGTTGATGAGATGGCAGAGGATTGAGGATCAAAAGTGGTTGATCCAACAGTGGCAGAGTTTTCACAGTTGTTAATAACATCTGCTACTCTGGTGGTGGATGTGGCTTTATATTGTGGAATCACAATGCCATATCCATAGTCTTGATGTGGAGACTGTGGTGTACCTGCAGGGTCAATTTTAACAGACACATCTTCAAATGTGAATTTGTTTAAATCAAAAAGTTTAGCAGGATTTGCTGGGATTTTTAATGAAGAAAGTTCATTAAACTTAACATTAAAGGTCTCTTCCACACACCTAGTCCTTGAATTAAAGACTCTGTAGGCTTTAGTAGTGGTTGAGTATCCTAGAAAATAACCACAGTCTACTTTGGCTGCAAATTTTGGAATTGAATCTTTTAGATTTAAAATGAAATATGGGCAACCAAAGTTTTTATGGTATGAGATCAGTGGTTTGATCTTGAACAGAGTTTCATAAGCAGTGGATTGATGCCTGGGGTTGATCAAAACTCTGTTTTGAACATAGCAAGCAGTGTTTACAACCTTTGCTCAAAAGGACAAGGATAAACCAGAATCCGCAAGCATGGTTCTAGCAGCTTCAATTAAAGTTCTGTTTTTTCCTTTCAACCACCTCATTCTGTTCTCGTGTTCTTGGAATGTTGTACTGACCTACAATTCCTTTTGACACACAAAACTCATCCAACTCCCTATTTTTAAACTCTGTGCCATTGCCACTCCTAAAGACTTTTACTGGCAAGTCAAATTTCTTTTCAATTTGTTTCACAAATCCTTGCAAGATACCTGCAATCTCATCCTTGGAGTGAAAAAAGTAAGTCCATGTAAACCTTGAAAAATCATCAACTATGACAAAACAATATTTCTTTTTACTTAGACTCATGATTTTTACAAGGCCAAACAAGTCCATGTGTAACAATTGTAAGCACTGACTTGTTTTGGACTCACCAATGGGTTTGCAAGATCTTATATGTTGTTTTCCTTTTAAACAGGAAACACAATGTTCTTTTTTTGTGAAAAATTTTTGTGGTAAGCCTCTAACAAGGCCTTGTTTAGAGAGTATGGTAATAGTTGTCAAATTTGTGTGTCCAAGTCTTCTGTGCCATAAATCTGTCTCTTTGTTAGAGGCAGCTGAGACATACATGCATCAGTCATTGGAATATACTTCAACATATCAACCACATTCACATTGTCACTCCTATGAGCAACAAGTTGTGTTTTGCTCTCAGCTATGATTTGATCAATCTTTTTAACCATTTCTGGCCCAACAATCTGACAAGTTTTCTTAGTGAAGAATGACCCATAACCCTTATCACTCATTTGTGAAACACGATGAAGATTAAATTTCAGATTGTCAAGAAGATTGACATTTTCAAATTTGAGTTTCCCAGCCTGAACTGTTCCTGACCCAAGCACATTCCCTTTTAAATTATTACCAAAGAATATATCAACCCCTCCATAAGTCATGAAATCTTTGAGAAGGGCTCTACATGCTGTCATATGCCTGGAGCATCCACTATCTACACACCATAAACTATCTAGGCAAGTAGAAGCTCCCTACATAGTGGTAAATAATTAGTTTACGTGGGTTTCCAAAGCCAAAATGGCTTTGAAAGGGGTCACAAACATGTCAGTCTTAAATTCGAAAGAATAAGCAGAGGTTTGAACAGATCTTTGTAACATCTGTTAAGACCCATCTCCTGCTAGATGATAGTAACCATGATCATGCCTATTTACTCTTGGTTTTGAGGGCTTTTTGTAATCCTCATAACTAAGAGGTACCTTTTGGTAAATTGGTTGGCCATATCCTCTTGGGTACTTGTTGACAGGTGGTGCATCTGTTACCTGCATCTCTCTGGGAGCAGAGGTTCTGTGAAGTGCTTTGGTAACAGGTGTTTCAAAAAGTTTGCTTAGACTATCCTTTTGAAGTACTAGTCTTTGAACTTTCCAGTGTTTTGGATTTATACTCATTCTTTTTCACATCAAAAATTTTTAGATAAACATACTCTTGAGTTTTATGATTTATTTTATTACAAATTATGCAGTTTGGAGAATCAGTGATCACACTTGTTTTGTTAATGTCATAAGCTTTTAGAAGAAAATAGTTTTTGGTGACATGATTCTTCTTTTCACAAAAATCACAAAACAAGTTTTTGATCTTTTAGTTCTTTTTCCCTTTTTCAGACTTTTTGTCAACAGATGTTGTAACATGTGTTGATAAATCTGTTATGGGAATGATTCTTGCCTTTGGTTCTTGACACCTTCAATGGTTGAGAAATTCATTGCCTTGAAATTTTCAAGAATGTCAAATTCATCAGACCGCTTTAAATTGATATTTCTCAATCTCCTCAAAAGTTGAGGATCCCTCATGTCTTTCGAAAAATAATTTTATTTACATTTTTATCAGTGACTTTAATTTCTTGACCATCCAAGTTTGTTGGAAGAATCTCAACCACACCAGAATCATTTTCAGTATATTTTTAGAAACTTGGTCATTTTTCTTGAACCCTATGCCAAATTTTATGTTACTTTTGACCTGGTTTTCTAGCAAAATCTTATAACCTTTATAGGATTCCACCCATTTTTTACAAGTGATTTGGGTGGATTCCAACTCCTTTTTGCAAACCTAATATTTTCTATCATAGTTTGGAGTTGATCATTGGTTATGTTGGCTTCATGTTTTAAGCTGCTAATTCCAATTTTTTTTCCAAACAATTTAGTTTTTAACTCTTTTGAAAGCTTTTCAAACTGTAATTCATCTTCTAGAATCATGTTCCTAAGGTTTTCATTCACCTCTTTTATGTTAGCAAAAGCTATGATTCATTTATCTGAACATAGATCTTTTAAGACCTGATGAGATACCTTAGTAGCAGCCATCATGGTACAATCACATTCACCTTCACAAACACTAGCATCCCATGGGTCAGACAGAGGTTTAAATCTTCATCAACACTTTCTTTTGTAACCATTGTTTCATCATGAACATTAGACCTAACAGTTTTAGACTCCATTTCCTCAAATTCAACACCCTCCACTATAGACTCTAATGCCATAAAGCAAAATTCATTTTGTTTCTTTCAGTGTCAGCAATTAGAGCAAAGTTTTCATCAGTCAGATCCTCAGGCAAGCTACTCCAATCAAAAAAGTCTTGAGTAAAGAAACTCTGTTGATTAACCTCTGCCTGAACAGTGGTTTGAGCATATTACATAGGAACAGTGATAGCAGGGTGTGCAAAATAATTAGTGTTTTGCATATGAGGAGCAGGGGTATATTAGGAATAATGGACAGTGTTTTGAGGTCTAGGGCTAGGATGTGTGACAACTGGTCCAGTTGATTGAGACCTGCATTCTCTATCAAAGTGTCCTAGCCTGTTACATTTATAGCACCTAATCTTTGACTTATCCAACCTAACTTTTGTCCCCCATGCAACCCTGGAAACTTCCTACCAAATCTCTTGTAATATTTATTAGCTCTAACACTTAATAGAGCCAATTGGTACAAAATGTGCATCTCTTCCAAATCTGAAGGATCGAAATGTTGGAGATCATTCAACTCAAAGCATAAGTTGTCAGAAGTTTGGCTTTCCCCATTAGCAGCAAATGCATAATTAGGTATGTAAGGATCCGAGTTGAAATTGCCACCAGAAGTTATATCAATGAAATGATCATAACTCTGATCCTTACTACTGCCAGTGACTTCTTCTTGGCCAAATAGTGTTGTACTACCAAATGCATTGTCATCAGCCACTTTGCCAGACTCTTGTAGCTTCTTTTTCTGGTTCAACTCTCTCTCATAAGTGAGGAGCCTACCCTGAAGCTGCGTAAGACTCATTTCTTTGAACCCAACTGAATTTCTAGTTACAAAAGCTATAGTGTCCCACTTGGCTGGTAATGATCTAAGAAAACGACTATTTAAAGTCGAATTTGCAAGTGTAACATTTACCACTTTAAGCTCACTAATGAGACAGCTAAATCTTTCAAACTACTGGTTAGTGACTCTCCTTTTACATGACAAAACATTTCATATTGTTAATTCAGAATCTCTCTGTTGTTTTCAATCACTTCCTCAGTCCCGCCGAATTGCTCTTTCAAAGCATCCCATAATTCCTTTGCATTGTTGCAATGCAACAGGCTAGCATAGATATCGTTTGGTAATACAGAGGCCAGGATGCTAAATGCCTTTGCATCTAGCTTGATTTTTTGGAAATCTTGCTCGGAATAATTTTCAGGATTCTTTGATACTTGGACTTTAAGGTCCTTTGTACTCAGTATTATTGGAACATGAGGTCCGATGACCGGTTCCAGCAACCGGTGTTTTGCTAAGGAAGGACATGACCCATCCGTCTTTGCCAGATATTATACTCAAATCTGACAAGGATCGATGGTTTAAACATGTTGCCAGTGTTATGAGGATCTTGTGAAGTGTGTGACATTCTGATTGTTTACAAACAGTTTTTGTTTAGAAACTCTGTGAATGTAATTACACTCTGTTTTTCAATAAAAACGAACAAACCGAATTAGCAGTGAGAGCCGATCTATTCAAATCAAATTTGATTGACCAAGCTCTGATACCAATTATTAGGATCTGAGTTTGAAACTATTACGAAAGTTCAAAGGATGAAAGATGAATGAAAATAAATCAGATGAAAATGCAACGGAATGATGAAATTTAATTCATAATAATTGAGAGATTGTTTTCATTGTCATGTTTTTTTAATTATAATTACTTGCATATAACTCACAATCTCCCCCCAACCTAAGATTATCGCACCCCCAAATTACCATCTGCGAGGTTTTGCCGCGAGGCATGTGACGTACCAGGATCCAGCCACTAATCATGTCGAACTATTAGTAAATAACATATAACACAATCATCACATCCAACATGAATAGTGTAGTCCAAATTAAACGTTTTCAATACAAAGTATGTGTTCAACGGAAGCATAAATAATTGTTATATCAAACCAAAACCATATTGTTTAAAACGTAAACATAACATCAAATATTTCATCAACTGTTACGATCCATGACAGGTCTCGCTTCCTCAGACTGCAAATTTCCGTTCGACCACATATCTAACGACCAGCAAGCATGCAGAAAAATGTATCAGCGATAAAGCCGGTGAGCTCACAGTATTAGTTCAACGCAAATCATATGGGTGTTAGTGTAAATACATGTCACGAATAATAAACTCGGTACCAAATGACTATTATGTTTGTTGTGCCCTCATCAATGTCTATCAGCATTGATCAAAATGTTTAAGGTCTTTAGTGCACGCCCGGCTCCCAGCATGGTGTGAGGTTTGTCAAACCTAATAGCGCTATCAACTAATACATCGTTGCCTCCCACGCAACTAGCTCTGTAGTAAGTAGGGACTTTCGTGATAGATTTTGAGTTTATTAACTAACATCGAATTTAAACTACAACATATGAAAGTATTCCTCCCAAGAATGTTTAGTTTGCCCCCCCCCCCCCCCCGAGACGCATGCTTGTGAAAGAGTAGTGAACTCACCTTAGTTGCTCGGTAAGTGTTAATGTGCCTTTACGTGTTGAGTAGGTGTTAGGTCCGTTACACGGACCTAGTGTACAATAAATGTAAGTACGTATACGTGTAGGGTTTTGCAATACCCTATGTGTCCAAACAACTCGGTGTTTATATAATCAGATTAACATGTTTGCCGTGTAGTAACACATGGTGGACTCTCTAGTTGGTGACAAGTTGGTGGCTCAAAAACTCGGACTTACAATTTATTAATAAACACGGAGTAGTGAACAGCCCTGATCTCTTTAACTAACACGGACTACCAAGTACACGTAACAAGTTCGAACTCTACAAGTATAACAAATCCGGACAAAAGCATGTGTACATACATCTAATTCGGACTACTCACTTATACACACATAAATCCGGACTCCATACTACAACACATATAAATCCGGACTCCATCGTCCTCTTAAATTCGGACTCACCCCTAGTCTCCCTTTAAAATCGGACATCAACATATCATATCATATCATATCATATCATATCATATCATATCATATCATATCATATCATATCATATATATATATAAACTCGGATAGGGTAATAGCAAGTTCGGACCCCCCCCCTTTGCTTCTCAAGTAAATTCGGAATCCACACCATACAAACTCGGAAACATTCAAATCCATAAACTCGGATATGACATAGCACCCTTAATAAATTCGGACAACCATGCATAATAGATATAAATTCGGATACTACGCATACTATTAAACCGGATCCTTACAAGTTTCTAAAACTCGGACTTTGTGACTTCAGAGTCGGAACATCCACAAGCACAGTAACACGAATACACGCAGAAATCACAGCAATTTTCACAACATACAATTATAATTCTACGATCAAAACCATAATCTCAACAATGTAATCAATCGCATCAGTAGTTTAGCATTCCAACATGTCAATGGCATCACTAATCATCAAACAGCAGTTCCATATTTTATCAAATATAATCAATTTCACACAATCAATTGTTTGGATCATCTAGGGTTTGCATG
Organism: Scalesia atractyloides; assembly: GCA_947069175.1. Classification (NCBI taxonomy): domain Eukaryota; kingdom Viridiplantae; phylum Streptophyta; class Magnoliopsida; order Asterales; family Asteraceae; genus Scalesia; species Scalesia atractyloides. The sequence goes on along the minus strand of CAMTDV010000001.1, from coordinate 85,529,498 downwards.
GATCAAAAGATCAAGTTATCATCATATACATAAACACATACCTTAGATTCAATCTAGTGTTTGTTCTAAGAGAGTTAGAAGGATCAAGTTGTTGATTGTATGTGAAACTTGTGCAGCCAATTGATCAGAGAATGATTTGAGAAACATAAACTACCATACAGAGATTATGGGAGGTTTAGGGGTAAGGAGTAGTTATTAAAGTTTCACAATTACTCTAAACACCCCCTCCTAACTATACAACTTTCACACAAAGCAGAGAATGTATGAAATTCACATTTAAAACACACAATTCACATATTTGTCAAGCAGCGTACAAATTTCATCTAAACCGCTCATTTATAATTAGTTTATAATTATTCATGTTAGTCATCAACGTTCGAGAATTACTTGTGTGTATTCCGGTAATTCCCTGAATTACCAAGGTAGACTCATTTAACTAACCCTAGTTAAATGCATTGCTATGAATGTGTGTCTAAGTTAATTGTGGTTAGGTTAAAGTATTAACCTGAAATTGCGGGTTGTCACAAAGATCACTGATTTTTTCATACAAAATGTAAGGAAGAAATGTTAGATTGATAAGTGATGAAAAGTGATCAAATAGAACAGTACAAGCACTATTCTCTTTATACTACAATCCTAACCACTGAGCATCTTATGATGATGTCAGCATGAAAGTGACATTTAACAAAATTAACAAACTAACAACATCTGCTAAGCTAACCACTGCTATAACTAAACATTACAAAAAATTATAGTAAAACACTGATGAGACATCCTCTGTTGGTCTGCAGCAGACCTTTGCCTTGACAGGCCTTTAGCTTTAATCTTTAGCAGAGCTTTGCCTTGGCAGACCTTTAGCTTTAGACTTGAGCAGAGCTTTGCCTTGGCAAACCTTTAGCTTTAGACTTCAGCAGAGCTTTTGTCTTCAACATAGTTTTGCTATGGCAGACCTTTGACATTTAATCTTCAGCAGAGCTTGACTCAGGCAAATGTTATATTATTATTAGGATCAGAGATTATAGTATATTTTGGCTTTCTATCATCTGTTCTTTTGTAGGGTTCAATTCCAACAATGTCCTAATATATTATATAAACTGTTATGATGTCAAGATTTAAGGTTTTGGTACTTAGAAACTAATTTACCATGATTTGAAAAAAAAATACGTTTTTTTTTCACTTTTATGTTATATAAATTTGACTAGTTATTTCGCCTACTTTACGTTATCTTTAGAGAGTGTAATCGAAAGGGATTAACACCTTCATTATTACGATCACAGGTTGCAAAGTTCGATTCGAACTTTGACTTGACCGAAATGGTCAGAACCGAAATCAAAGCAAAAGTCAATTTGCTTGACTTTCGGCTAATAACTAACCTATTGATAGAAAAAGACTGAGATAGAACACTTATGTTCAAGAAGAAGATTAGACTTTAGGTAGGAGGCTTCTTTTGATCAGAAGCAATTGTAAGAGATAGAGATATAGAAATGTGAAGGTGCAAGTTGGAATGAGCATCAAGAGCACCTATTTATACTAAGTTTGGAGCTCCCAAATGATGACATGTGTTAATGGAAGCTCCCTGGTCTTGATTAGTGTCTCAACAGTTGTAGGTAAGAGCTTAGAGGTGGTATAATTCGAAGCAAGGTGGCATGGAGAGTAGGCTGCAGCTGCCAACTCAAGATAGATTGCCATCGATCCCCTTACTGGCCGTAAGGGGGCTTACGGTTCGTAAGAACCTCTACCCACAGGATTTGAATGCCTTCCGGCCGTAAGATATATGCCTTGCGATCCGTAAGGGACCTCAAGAAGGTGATTTTTGGCATTATTTCCATTTATGATCCCTCAACTATTTTCCATCTTACATTTTTGATATAATTGCCCCTTTTGTTCATATCTGAAACATTTTGGGTTTTTATACGCTTTTGGCCTTGAGCCAGTGCCCACATGGCCCTTGCTCAGGGCCTGCCCTGTCTTTATATACCATTATATTATGCTATATATATATATAGAGAGAGTGAGAGAGAAAGAGTGAGAGAGAAAGAGAGAGAGAGAGAGGCGGCTGACGTATAATATTCCTTAACGTATGAGCATACGCTATGAAATTACGCATGTTGTGACACTGAGAACCCTAATTATGCATGTGAAAAAACCATAATCACGCATGTTGACATAAACTCAGAATACTACTTTGCAAACTCGGAACCTACTTCAAAACTCAGAATCTCTTTCACAAACTCGGAACCTTCATTCAACATGCATAATTATCTTTCAACATGCGTAATTATGTTTCAACATGCGTAAAAGATCATAAACTCGAAATCTACTTCACAAACTCGGAACCTTCAATCACTCACAAAGTCAGAATCTTCATCCTTTCAACATGCGTAATTCGTAGTGTACGCTCGTACGTTAAGCAATATTGTATTTTACACTTTCAATATATATATATTAAAACTATGTGATGATGATTACTAAAATATTATTTCTTTATTATTATAATTTTTCTGGGTTTAAATATTTTTAATTATTTTATTATATTAGTTCACTTTAAACATATATTATTTTTCGAGTGTAACTTTTAAGATATGATAATTTATAATATTTTGAGTATGTTGTTGCGACGTGTTATCTACTTTTCAATAAAAAAGTATTATATATTGAGTTGCGAGTTGTAATGTACATGTAATCAAAGTACAAGTGTACATGTTATCAAAGCTATCCGTTTTATTATTCTAATAATACAATGTAACCTTTTAAAAAAATTTCTAATATGTCATGGCGATGTACTTAATTTTAACTATATTTTATTAAAAGTTTGTTTTTTGAATCAGTTGGGTAAAAATATATTTTGTGGTTTATTACTGTGACGAGCTAAACTAATATCATCTGGATAACTTTGGTAGCAGTATAAAGTATACTTTATATATTGTATGCTATAGTAAGTGTCGGTACCATAACGGTACCAGGATGATAGTTTTCGACCAACGTAAAATACTTATTGATATCATTTTGGTGATATCATGACTTTTTTTGGTTAATAAACAAAGTGCCGATACCATACCAATGTTGTAATGAATCAAACTGATAACGACCGATTAACAGCCACAACACGTGGAAGAATTTACTAGTTATATTATAAAACGAACAGTTTGTATCATTCAGTTATCTACCATTATATTATATAGCAAGAGTAGTAAACTACTAATCATTCATCTAAACAAATTTGTAATACTAATCATTCATCTAAACAAATGTCTATTTGATACGAACCAAATTTGTATAACCCCAAGAACCTGAACTCCCCCACCTCCCACCCTCACCCCCAAAATCCAAACTCCCTCCTCCCTATCTAAAAACTAAACGTTAAACTTAAATCATCTAAAAACTTAACCCTAAAAGTTAAACAAAACTGAAAACCTATACCCTAAGTCTAAATTGCATATACAACATAATATATGTTGCACATGTGTAATACTAATTTACTATTTTTGATTTTTTTCAATTTTATTATCATAAAGATGCTAGACTTACATCAAAAAAAATGTTTTAAAAAATTGATGTGTTTTTTAAGTTTTCTTTTTAGGTTCTTAGTTTTCTCACATTTAATTAGTTTTCTCATAATCATCTCCATATATATATCGAACGAATAACATTTGTACCAATATCAGTATTATCGAACTAGTGTTCACTTTTATAGTTTTCGATCACTGGGTCAAGATTCTTTTGAGCATATCACAATTTTCTTTTTGGGGTATTCGTTAGTTGTATTACGAGTGCATGTACTGTACCGAATCAAACCGATACTAACCAAATTCTTGCCATATAGCTTGTGGAAATCCCACTATATGTGTGTATTGAACTTTAATGTTGTTTTTTACCGTAATCTTCAAAACATGTTTGACAGGTCCAACCATTGAATCGGCCTGTATACCGATTCAATGACTTGTCAGGTAATAATAACAGTGTTCTTGCTTTTAAGTTAAACGAGTTAAACTTACAATCGTCTAACTTCTTAATTATACACCCTTGATGTACATGTTAAAAAAATCTTCAGGGGCTAGTTCCGTAATTCACTAAAAAGGAGCTAAATTACAAGACTGACTAGTTCAATAAAACAAGCCAAAGTAGTGGACATGATAGCATGAAGGTCTGGTCATGACTTGTTCAAGACCTTCTGTCACTGTCCCATTTTTCCATTTTTACTCGGCAACCATCTCATTCACCAAGGACTATATAAACCACACTTTTAAAGTACTTAATTCACCAACAACGTACGATGTCCCAGCAAGATCCCCACCTGCACTCCGTCATCTATCGGTTCTACCCAACCGAAGAAGAACTCATTTTGTTCTACCTCTCGAACAAGCTCCAGAACCGAAGAACACATGATCTCCACCGCGTTATCCCCACCGTCGATGTCTATGAACACAATCCCTCTCACCTTCCAAGTAAGAATTAATGACAATATATCATTCTTAATACCACTTTGCTAAAGAAATGAGTATCACCCAAGGACGACTCTGTCACAAATCTGTCATTATAGGTGGTTACTATGAGGTTCCTTTCGGGTTATAGTCTGTCGGAAATATGGCCGTGCATAATTTCTTTTCGACAGATTACCGATAGGCTTTTTAGCGATGGATTATCGATAAATATAAGGAAAAAAAGCAAAAAGAAATTTTTACTAACGGAATTACCAACGAATTTAAAACTAAAAAAGTAGTAATTTTTTACTAACGGATTTAAAAAATATAGAAAAATATACTTTTACCAACTTTTAAAAAAAACTAAAAAAATAATCGTTTTTTACCTATGGACTTAAAAAACGATACTCTTTTGTTTAGTAGTGTATAGGCTTCAGGTACGTTAATGACTCTGCGTGTAGGGTTAGCCGGGGAGTTATGCCGACGGGACACTGAACAGTGGTTCTTTTTTGTGCCGAGACAAGAAAGGGAAGAACAAGGAAGGCGGCCTAGCCGGACAACAGACTCCGGCTACTGGAAAGCGACTGGTTCGCCGACGTATGTCTACTCGTCGGAAAACAAAGTGATCGGAGTGAAGAAGACGATGGTGTTTTATGAAGGGAAGTCGAATAAAGTGAAGAAAACCAAATGGAAAATGAATGAATATAGAGCCATTGAAGAAGACGTTGGTGGTACCAACGCTAACCCCGTTAGAAAGGTACTCAACTTGTTTGTTAACTTCATTGTTCATCTTTTGTTTTATTAATATAAAATAGTCAAGATATCTATATCACTTAAACACAAAGTAACATAGGTTTATCCGAAAGGAGGATGAAAACTTACAATATTTAGAATTGAGTGTTTATGTAGTAGTGCAACGTTTAATAAAATTCAAATTGTGAAACTACGAATGATTAATGATTAGTCATAAATTATATGTTAATGGACTTGGTTTAACTTCTTATAACTTTTTGTAGCTACGGCACGAGTTGAGCTTATGCAGAGTTTATGTGGTATCAGGAACTAGACGATCATTCGATAGGCGGCCTTCCGGGATAGGGTCAACAGAGATGGTCAGATCCGAAGCGAGTAGGGGCGCATCAACTTCGAGATATGTAAATCCTACAAATATATAAGTCAACGAACACTTCAATAGCTAATGTCAACCATCAAAATGTTAACATCGTGGATAATGAAGGAGTCGTGCCTCAAGGAGATTGGAAACAATTTGATGGTTAAATTTTAAGTAATATATAACAATAAATAAATGAATTCCGCGTAGATTGAAAGTCCTTAGTGTTGATTTTGCCTTTAATTAATGAAATATATGTGGTAGTGCTAACCGTACGGTGTTTATAATTAATCAATATATATGTAGACTATTTGAAATGGTCTATAATGCATATATGATGATAAGAAGAGATGAGACAGTTTGTCATCTTCGAGATAGACGTGAGTGAGAATATATCATTATTAAAAAAAAATTATTATTAATATGCGTCAAGATCAAAGAATAAATACATAGTAAAAGACTATTAGTTCTAAGCACATAAGTTATTGCGTTGATTTTAACACATGTAGTCTAAGCATGCTCTAGTTTAAAATTGTCAAAAAGTTGAGCACGTGCACGGACATACATGTATTTGTTGTTAGAATATGCGTATATACTATTATGAAAATTGTCATGATAGTCTTGAGTTGTGGATATATAGTCAATTAAACAAATTTTTTTGTGAGACAGAGATTTGTTGGAGAGAGAGAGAGAGATTCTCATGATAGCTTGGAGGAGTTTGCACACAGACGAGCGAAGCTTTTAAGTTAACATTTATAAACTATTTTAGTAAATCTCATGTTAAAAGTTATTGAACAAGCGTGTTAAGTCAGCAGAAGTTACTCGGGATGAAAACAAGTTTTGGCACATTTACATTTAGTGCTAGTGATGATTGATGATGAAGAAATTAGTGATAATCAAAGGTTATGTGATAATTAGTGCTAGTAAAATCAGTTGACCATACAATAAGTAGCCGTGTGTTTCACATTCATCATTATGTTTAATAGCATCTTCAACCCAAGCTCAAATTCGTCACTATGTTAGCGTGTTGGCTCCTCTATATCAAACTAGACGATCTCTTCCCTTCTCGCAGTTTTATGGGATTCTTCTCTACTCTCTCCTCCACATAAGACAGACCTCCTTTACAAATCTCTCCACTTCATATGTTAGAGGTGCCCTAACACTAATTTTGTAGATAACTACGGAGCCGGAACGGAGGTGGGGATTAATAGTTTTTTTTTTTTAATTTTCTTTAATCGAAATCTAATTTTGATTGGTTTAAACTTGTTTGTAACCCAACAATGATATAGTGCAAGAAATAGTAAAGAGTTAAAGGAAGGAATAAGAGAACCAATTTATAGAGGATCAAGTGAAATAAATGAAAAGAGTTAAAAGGGAAGGAATAAGAGAACCAATCTATAGACGGTCAAGTGAATGTTAACTAATTCATTATACGTCCTCTCCCTGATTCTCCAATAGAAAAATGCTCCACAAAAATGTTTTTGATAAACATAAGAGACCACTAGTACATAAGCGTTCCACTAAGCCAAAGTGGTGGTCACCTTCTTCGTCTCATTAATCTCAAGCGCAACAATAATTACCTCTTTCACAACTCATTAACTCTAGTGATTCCCCATACAAGCATCTCACTTTACAATGGTAATGATTATAACACAAGGATAATAGGTATGAAGTTGATGAACAACTCTTCTTTTTCTCTTGATTCTCTATTTAAATGATGAGGGAATATAAAGGAACTATAGAGAAATAACTTATATAAGTATATAGAGTAAAAGAGGTAGAGAAAATGGCTGGTGCGACTTTTATATATAAGTACAACACAAAAAAACAAGATGACAACTACTAATCAAACCACGGATGCACGGTTGACCCAGTGATCGTGGAACGTCTAATTCTTCATTTTTGTTGTTTTGTTTTGTGATCATTATGTATACTCAAGTCTTGTCCCCAAACCCAATTCCACACACTTTCATCAGGGTTAAATGCTCAATAAAGCTTTGTGTGACTTGGTTTAAGAAAAACATAGTTTATATGAAAATGGTAAGTTTACTTTCATGATGTATAAAGGTTAATGATGTTTTCCCCTTTGATCATGGCGTTTATGTCTTCTAGAAAGATTGTTTTTGAAACCCGTCTTCATTTAGTAGATTCCATCTACTAGAGATGAAAATTTAAGGATGGTAAATTTACTTTTAGATTTACATTTGTTTCTCGTTCAAATTGTTATTAATATAAGTCTTATGTTAATTTGATTCTGTTTTAATTGGTTGTGCATGTCGCATTCGAAGAAAACCCTAGCAAATCAAGATATTTTTAATTCATTCTCATCGTGTTCTCCAAAGTTTAGGGTTAGATCTCTTGTGACTAAACTTTTCAGTTGTTAAGTGTTGGTGAACTTTTGAGTTGTTTAAGTTTTACTAAGATTAAGGGTAAAATGGTTATTATATTACTTATTTTCAATAAAATAAATTACAATGGGTAAATTTGCAATTTTATTACTTAATGAAAGGAAAATATGCACGTTTAATTTTAGCTTTGGTAAATATGCAATTTGGTGCCTTTTAAGGGGACATCTGTTAGTGTAGAATCGCAAAAGAAAATGAAGAGACGTTATGCCGGCTGAGAGAGACTCGACCGTGGAGTACCATAAAAACGAGTCATGATTAGTTTGTAGATTTTGAACTTGGATCTGCATGATATTAATAAGACATGATATTTTAATTTTGAAAAGGATAATTTAATCAATTTAATAAAGAAGGAAAAAATGCAATTAAGAGTCTTTTTAAGAGAAAATATGCAATTATCCATTTTGTTTATGTGTTTTATTATTTTGGTTGGATACCAACTACATCATTGGTAACTTCAAATTTTAAAAGTAAAAAAAGTTAAAGAACATTACTAAATGTGTTACACGAACCAACCCAGAATAGAGTAAATTACAAGTTTTGTGCTTTATTTTTACACCCTTTTGCAGGTGGTATGTTTTGACGTAAAACTTGACAAGTTTTATCCTTATTATTCAAAATCTTGCACATTATGTCCTTTGAGCATAACCTAGTTAATTCTTTTTATTAGATCTGGTCACCCAAAGGTATTTTAGTGTTTTTACCTATTTATTTAAATACTTTAATAAATAAACAACAATCAAAATTAAAAACTTAATACATATAATAACAATCTCTCTCTTTTATCTCTCTCATCTCAGCTCTCTCTCTCTCTCACACACATACTACTGGTGGCACCACAGAACCTTAGATATGCACTAACTTGATCCCCAATATCACCATTCAATATTTAAGACCTTTTGACTCCACCAATCTAGCGAAGAAATGAGATATGCAATTCAAAAACAGCTCACCGGAACTTCAATGGAAAATCTTCAAGCTCAGATTGTACATAAGGCGTATCTACAAAATCCGATCTATACGAAAGTGGAAGTTGCAGGTTGAAACAAGGTTACCAGAATCCGGTCGGAACTTCATCGGAACCCTAGATGGGTTGCCAGAATCTTTTGTTCTTTCTTCGATCTCTAGTGGTCTTACCTTCGTCTTCAACTTTTGCAGACGCCGCCACTACAACAACAACACACCACCACCATTCTAGCCAAGACAATCACTAGACTTGCAACTATCATCGTCTCCACCATCGTCTTTCTATTCTTAACTAGGGTTGGTCAGCGAAGATCGTCGTTGAAATGGGGGGTGATGGTGTGGCGGGTAAGGGTTTGCAGATGAGTAATCGGTTAGGTTTTTGGTGGTGGAGGGTGAAATATTATAGTGGCAATTGTGGTGCAACTCGCAGTTGGATAATCAGGTTGTGGGTAATAACAGAGGGGCCATGGTTGTAACATTCATCATAAAAGGGGTTCTAAAACCTGCTCTGTTTTGTAATTTCAAGTATTCGTTATGATGTTCGTTAGGCAATTATGTTAAAACGCTTAAAGACTTCGTTATGTTGTTAGTATTAATCAATAAATAATAATAATAATAATAATAAGGTTTTAATAATAATAATAATAATAATAATAATAATAACTAAAAAGAATAATATTAATAATAAAAAATATATATATATATATAATAAAACAAGAAAAAAAAGGGTGTGGACCGCGGGTATCGAACCCGAGTCTCCACCCAAATCAAACACTCATCACACCACTGCACTGCACACACACTTGTTATAATGTTGAAAACAATTAAATCTTATATTGAATTAAACGCCAACCCTGCATTCAAATTATGCGAATCGGTAACTATCGAAAGCATGATCTGAGCAATCAATCAATTAGCGGTTTTTCTTTTGATTAAAAAAGTAACTGTTGTCGATCATCTATTGCAATTGAAATTCGGAATCAATTGTGTGAAATCGACTAGAATCATCGGGTTTCAAACTTCAAAATTGAAACTGAAATCATGGTCATCATTTGCTTATAAATAGCGACCTCAAACCTATTCTAAAACTCGCTCATACGATTTCTTAACTCAAAAACACACTACACACTCTCTGCTCTCAATATTCCACTTCGCCGGAGTTTTGGTTCGACGCTGGAATTTCACGGAGAAGGTAAGATCGCGTCTGTCTAGTATAACCACTTGAATCTCCTCTTTAATATCTTTTATTTATCAGTAGTGAATTTAAAAAGTGATAAAGTGGTTTGATTTAAACAAAGCCGGGTTAATATTCAGAGTTTCAATCTTGAAGAAGATGAAGTTGTTTTAACTGATAAATATAATTAAAATCATAAGTTAAACTGGGTTAGACACACAGTCCAGTGGTGTACTGTGTGCAATGCAATCGAAGATACCCGGGTTCGAGTCTCACACGCATCTGATTTCCGAAATAAAACCAATCTTTTAAAACATATTCAGATCAGCACCTTAGTAAGTATATAAAATTAATATAAATCCTAGTTTTTCCGGGTTAGTCACACAGCCCAGTTGGTAGGGCTGTGTACATCGTATCGTGGGGGTGCGAGTTCAATCCAGTTCTGTGACCGGTTTTGCGATTATATAAACCTTTTTAAAATAAAAATAAAATAAAATATAGTTTACTCTAATTAGTGTGTATATATATATATATATATATATATATATATAATTAAAACAAGTTTATTTCGGGTTAGACACGTAGCTCAGTTGGTAGAGCTGCGTGCACGTATACGGGAGGTCACGAGTTTGATTCTCACACGATGCCAACAATTGCACAGTTAAACCGGTTCGACCTGGTCAACCCTAAAAAAAGGGTATAATTTTTTAATACCTATTTTCTTTATTTTTTTATTCAAAAATCCCTAAAAATACCTATAAAAAATAAAAAATTTTAAGCTTTAAATTTGTAATAAATACTCTTAAAAATGTAATAAAAATCCTAAAACAAAAATATTAATTTCAAAAAAAGAAAAATACTTACTGTATTATTTCGTGATTAATTAGGTTAGTTTTCTCACCAGTTGAAATCTTAAATCGTGCGCCTTCGTCGTCAGTTCAAGAAACGCACCCACTGTGAGTGAATTCTTAGAAACTTCCCATTTTTATTCATGTTTTGGGGTGTATCATGTGTCATTTTTCCTTATTCAAATACTTGTGCTATTACCATTATGTGAACTAACGTGCTATGTGACATTTTGTTTATTGTTATTTGTGTTTATACTTTCGCATTTCAGTCAAGTTGTCACATTAGACCCATCAGCTCCCTGTACAGATGGGTAGAGCATCGTGTTGTCTAATTAGATCTGCTCCGTTTGATTGAGCCTTGATCTCACAGCTCATCATTTATTTTCTCATTATAGTCAAGAATTATCAAAAGGCCAATCAGTTCCCTGTATAGACGGGTAGAGCATCGTGTGCCTAATTAGATCGGCTCCGTTTGATTGAGCCTTGATCTCACAGTTCATCATTCATCATGCTTATATGTATACTGCTAGATGTTTATGTGGTTTGTGAATAGTTTACATATACGTATTGTCACGGAGTTACTTCTTCAACTCTCGTGCGGCCTTAGAACACAGTCTAAGTAAGCCTAGCCGACTTAGTGTCGTTGGGTTTTGTTTATGAAAGTTGCTAAAGGGAACGTCGGATCGCAAGGAAGTGGCTTGTAATACTTGAACACAAGTATACAAGAGAATACCTTTGTATTAGATAAAGAGAGTTTACAAGAGTATGAAGTTTACAAGTTGCTAAGGATGCTTCAAATGAGCTTCCATGACTCCTATTTATAGTGGTTGCAAGGTTATCTAGAGTATTCTATATCTAGGATACTCTTTACAAAATATCATGGCTAAATATCTAAGATATTTGCTACAAAATATCATGATATTTGTTAATTTCTAGAATGTTCTTGGGCAGATTTTTATGGCTGAAGTAACCAGCCATTTCCAGCAATTTCTAGGCCTTTCTTGGCTGATATTTTGTACTTCTTAATGTCTCTATGTTGCTAGAACAATACGGGCTGCTTCGGAGTCTTCCGGGCGGCTCTTGATGCATGTAGATGGTCTCGGAAGGTTCTAGAATGCTGAATTTTTGGGCTGAATTTGTGCGGGGCGTGACATCCTCCCCCACCTAAATTCGCAATGTCCTCGTTGCGATTCCCGAATGCCTCATGAGTCTTCATGAGTTATATTGTGGATAATATTTTGTCCTCGGTTCTTGGACTTCAAGGGTGCAGTGTGTATTTCATCGCCTTTGATGATGTAGAGTGTATTTATGAATGGTGCTCGCATGGCCTTTTATTCTTGAAAGAAATCCATCCCAAGCACTATATTGTAGTCTTCGATTGGAACAATCGAGAAGTGTAACTTGCCTGCCCATGTCCTGATTTTGGCTTTTACGCCCCAAGCAACACCTTCGATTGGTATGGGATCTCCGTTAGTGGCTTTAATCCAGCCTTCTATGGTTGTGATTCGTAAGCCGAGTCTTCTTGTCTCGTTTGTTGTCATGAAGTTGTGGCTAGCACCGGTATCGACCAATGCTTCTAAGGTTTCTCCTTTGATCTCGAGATTGACAAAGCGAAGACCTTTTCCCTTTGTATTGCCCACGACTATTGTCGGGTTAACTTGATTTGCCATCGCCAATGGTTTCTCGTGCATCTCGGACATAGCATTTAAAACTTGTAGTTGCATTGCGCCTAGGCAAACCTCTTTGGTTTGCTCAGGTTCATCATCGCCGGTCCTTATAAGTGTCACACCCCGACCCGCAGCGGAATAAGAGTCGGGGCATAATTGGGTTATCACCGAAACTCATGATGTTTACTAATATGTTTCATATTTATGAAAATCAAATTACATCTCAAAGTTCAAGTCAAATTCATACAATACAAGGAAAGGAAAAATTAACTAAAACAATCCAAATTCTAATCTGGTTTATTCTTCTAGGCCGCCCTATATGTTTCTTGCTTCAACTTGATCACCTGTATCATGTGTAAAAATGGGGAATTTTGGGTCAACAAAAGTTGGCGAGTGAACCTTTTTAAAAACATTTGTTATTGATACCTTGTTGTATTTAATATGGAAAATTGTGCAATAATCATACATGAACAAACCAATGTAAACAAACAATCACAAACACCTTGCATGAGTATATGATATGAATGACAATGTATATATTGGCAACGTCTCGTTCACGCTCATAGGTAATGGGGAACGGCTCACGCTCATAGGTAATGGGGAGCAGACAGCCTATGATGTAATGTATGTGCGATCAAGGCTCAATCAAACGGAGCCGATCGTATGTTGGCAACGCCTCGTTCACGCTCATAGGTAATGGGGAACGGCTCACGCTCATAGGTAATGGGGAGCGGCGGCCTATGATAATGTATGTACTGAAAATGATAACTTTAATCTAAACATTAACCACACAAACAATTGATATATATTGGCAACACATTTGATCATGAATATGATGGATGCACAAGTGTTTAATTTAAATAAATAATAGCGACACATGATACACCCCAAAATGTGATTAAAACGGGGAATTGGGAGAAGTTCACTCACATTGGGTGCGTTTGTTTGAAGATGTTGAATGTGCATGAGTTTAGAGGATTGATCGACGAGAGATAACTAACCTAATTAATAACGAAAAAGTACGGTAAGTAAGTGGATTTTATTAACAATTTTAATAGGATTTTTGGATATATTTTTGTGAGTTTAAGGCTATTTTCTAACTTTAAAAACGTTATTTTTAAGTATTTTTAATTGATTTTTAAATTAAATAAATAAATAAAAATAAAAAAAATGTTGACTTTTGACCGTTGACCATGACCGTTGACCGTTACTGTTGACCGTTGACCGGTTCGGTCGTTTGTATGTGTGCGCTGGGGGAGACTCGAACCCGTGACCTCCCGTACGCGTGCACGCAGCTCTACCAACTGAGCTACGTGTCTAACCCGAAATATTTCTGTTTTTAATTATACTTATATACTATTTAGATTTATTCCAGAATTTATTTTTAAAAAGGATTTAAATTGTATTGAACCGGTGACGTTAACCAGTCTCGAACCCGGGACGTGCGAGTTAGTGTTGCACACAGTCCACCGCTGGACTGTGTGTCTAACCTGGTTAATATTCCGGTTTTTATTATATTTAACATGATTCTGTGAGTTATCCCGGTTCGGTTAAAAAGAGCATTTTTGTTTAAAGGAGTGAGGTTGGGGCAGGGATCGAACTCGAGACGTGTTTTTATTATTTGCACACAGTCCACCACTGGACTGTGTGTCTAACCCGTTTATTAATCTGATTTTAATTAATCTTATTATACATAGTCGACTTCGTCTTCTTCGCTCAAAGACTCAGTCGACGATTTTTCAACTGTTCTTGATTGAGTCGTTCATCGAACATATTACTGGTTGAAATGTGATGAATAAAATGAGTTCAGGAAATCGAATGTACCGATCAACTATATTTCCTCAGAATTCCGGCAATGAACGTCGGCTCTGATTTGTGTATTCCTTCTGATTGAATCAATTAACATTTTTGTTTGATTAATTATGAAAGTGGGGTACTAAACAAGGATTAACAAAAGTTTTGAATGTTCATACCGATTCACAGCGTGAGATTGGAAATTCCCGAAGTTTTCCGGCGACAGCTGAATATTCCGGCTATGTCGTCTGGGATTGATTCTGATTGTTGGTTTGAAGTTAGTAACAGTCTAACAACGGATTGAAACAGAAAGAGTCGAGGTATTTACCGTTTTGAGGTGAGTCTTGGTTTTCCGGCGAAAGTCCGGTGATGGCAGAATATTTCCGGCGAGTGAAATTGCTTCGAGAAAAGGTGCGATTTTGAGCGAAAAGACTACCAGAGACTTGTGGGTGTATTTATAGGGAAGAATCGAGATGAATTGGGTCTGATTTTAGTCTCGATTCATAGTCAGCTGTTTTCCGGCGGTTACGACTGGTGTCGCGGGTTTAGACATCGGTTATAACCGATGTTAAGATTAATTCTTCCGTTATATTGATAGAAACCGTCAATTATTGGCGAAGTCGTCGGGATTTCCGGCGACTGCGAAATGGGCGCGTCATTGACTGGATTTGATGGTTTTGTTATTTGAATTAATTGTTTCGATATGTTATCAAATAACACAAGTGGCGGAGTGGTTGGATGTGTGTGAGTTAAGTCATTGGCTGACCCGGCTGACCCGGGTTCGAATCCCGGCAGCCTTGTTTTATTTTTAATTTTCTTATTTTCACTTTTTAACAATTTTTGTTTTTAAATCCTAATTTGTTTATTAATTATGTATTGTTTAAAATTAAAATTAATCATAAATACGCAACAAAATTTTATAACTTGATATTCGTTAAATAAACGAAGTGGGTTTTGAAAACCCGTTTTTCGGCGGATGTTACAGTATCCCCTACTTTTAGAAATTTCGTCCCGAAATTTAAGTAGTAGTAACAGGAAAAAGATGGGGGTATTTCTCGCGCATTGAGTCTTCACGTTCCCAAGTAAACTCAGGTCCTCGTTTCGACTCCCAGCGTACCCTGACAATTGGAATGCGACTTCATCTTAAACGTTTCTCTCCGGAGTCCATAATTTCTACTGGTCTTTCAATGAAATGCATAGATTCATCGACTTGAATGTCTTCTAGAGGAATATGGAGATTTTCATCGGCGAGGCACTTCTTCAAGTTCGATACGTGGAATGTGGGATGAATTCTGTTGAGTCCCTCTGGTAGGTCAAGCTTGTATGCTACAGGTCCTACTCTTTCGAGTATCTTGAAAGATCCTACGTAGCGTGGTGCTAGCTTGCCTTTCTGGCCAAAACGAACTACTCCCTTCCACGGCGATACTTTTAAAAGTACTTGGTCACCAATGTTAAATTCCAAGGGCTTTCGTCGTTTGTCTGCATAACTCTTTTGACGACTTTGTGCCGCTATGTAACATTTGTCAAAAACGGGTTTTCAAAACCCGCTCTGTTTTGTAATCGAATATCAAGTTATAAATGTCACGTTGAATATTTATGATTATTTTGATTTAAAATGATACATAATTAATAAATAAACTAAACTATAAAAATTATATTTGATAAAAAGTTAAAACAAAATAAATAAAAGGATATGTTGCTGCCGGGACTCGAACCCGGGTCAGCCAGAACTGAATCCAAAGACTTAGCACACACTCACATCACCACTCCGCCACTTGTTGTTTTCTGTTATCTCTAGGAAACAAATATCATTTATACACAAACTCGGTTAAACCGGTTGCGCCAACTGAGAAACGAAAATCGGCAATTCAATCGTCAAATCGTTTGATTACTCGCACATTCACGTCTATAACCGATGAACCGATGATTTTAATCAATTCAGAAGTGATTGAACATCAATTTTCATTACTATCGGTTTTTATAACCGAAAAGAATCAAAGTCCCAATTACTTCAACTCCAGACCCTCTCGCGACTCAGAAACATCATACCAACATTCCATTTCACTTTCGTCACACTTTCAGTTCGTCAGAACGCTTAAATCAGTTCGCCGGAATTTTCTGCATAATTCGCCGGAAAACCGTATTCGTCCTCAAACGGTAAATCTTTCAATATCATTGTAGTTCAACAATTGTTAGGCTATTTCAAACTTAAACCTCTCAATTGAAATCGAATTCAGGCACTGTATTCAGCTAATTTCAGTTCGCCGGAAAGATTCTGAAAATCTCTATATTCATCTGAGAATCGGTAAGGGCATTCAAACCCTCTGTTAACATTTCTGATCACTTCAATTTCACGATTAGCTAATAAAAACGGTTAATTGTCTTGTTCAGTTGAAGAGCATAAAAACAGGGACCGACACATTGCCGGAATTCTGAAATAAACCGTTCATCGGTATGTTCACCTCTAATTACCGTCTCTGCCATTTCATTTTAGCATTACGAATGTTTGTTAATCGTAAAAACAAGAAACGGATTAGTGAATCAGTTGACTGTAATCTGAATGTAGAAGACGAAATTAGTTAAGTTATAAGTTTATTTAAAATCAGTAATATGAACGGGTTAGACACACAGTCCAGCGGTGGACTGTGTGCAAAACATAGTCGCATGTCACAAGTTCGATTCCTGATACACGCACTCCTTATGTAATAAAATGCCTTTTTGTTTAAAACTGAACCGGGTTAACTCCGTTAGTTGTTAAGTATAATAAAAACCGAGATAATAACCAGGTTAGACACACAGTCTAGTGGTGGACTGTGTGCAACACTAAGTCACACGTCGCAAGTTCGAAACCTGATACTGGCACCGGTTCGTTGAATTAAAATGTTTTTGAAATTAAAAGAATTTTGGTTAAACCGAATTAGTATATAAATATAATTAAAAACAAGATTATTTCGGGTTAGACACGTAGCTCAGTTGGTAGAGCTGCGTGCACGCGTACGGGAGGTCTCGGGTTCGAGCCTCACCCGGCGCAAACAATTTCGCTGACCGAACCAGTCAACAAGTCAACAGTCAACGGTCAACGGTCAACGCAAAATAAACAATTTTTTTATATTTTTATTTATTTAATTTAAATTAAAAAATATTAAAAATACTTAAAAATAACATTTTTAAAGATAGATAATAGCCTTAAACTCACAAAAATATATCTAAAAATTCCATTAAAATCCTTAATAAAATCCACTCATTTACTATATTTTTCCGTTATTATTTAGGTTAAGAATTCTCGTTGTTCAATTCTTCCGATTCGTGCGCATCTTATTATCTCCATTCAAACGCACCCAATGTGAGTGAATCTTTACAAATTCCCCGTTTTAATCACGTTTTGGGGTGTATCATGTGTCTTGTTATAAATATTATAATTAAACCATTGTGCATACATCATTTCATGAACATGTGTATTCAGTTTGTTTCAACTGTTGTGTAGTTATTGTTGAGTGCAATTTATTATTTTCAGTACATGCAATTTCATAGGCCGCCGCTCCCCATTACATTATGAGCGTTGAGTATGTTCCCCATTTCATTATGAGGTTGAACCTGGCGTGCCCACATAAGATCGGCTCCGTTTGATTGAGCCTTGATCGCACAGACATTTTTCATTTTCAGTACATGCAATACGATCGGCTCCGTTTGATTGAGCCTTGATCGCACAGTTTCATTTATGTTACTTATCGTATGATGTGGGTATGTTCATGTATGCTATCATATGCTATTGTATGTTATAGTTGTGATTGCTATTTGCCATTGCTTGATTATTTACATTTGCTCATTTATGATTACGCACAATTTTTCATTGATAAACTAACAAGTAAATCTTTAATAAATGTTTATCTCATAAGGTTCACTCGCCAAGTTATGTTGACCCAAAAACCCCCATTTTTACACATGATACAGGTGAACCAGCAGCAGCCAGAAACACATAGGATTGGATTAGAAGAATAAAATGATTTAGAGTTTGGGATTGTTATGTTTGGTTTATTTTCGTTGTATTGTATGAACATGTTTGGATATTTGGAAATGTAACTTTGACTTTAATAAATATGAAACATATTAGTAAATGTCATGAGCTTTGGTGATAACCCAATTATGCCCCGACTCTTATTCCGCTGCGGGTCGGGGTGTGACAGATTGGTATCAGAGCCATGACTATAGGGATATAGGATAGGTTATTAGACCCTTAGAGCCTATACTATAGTTGATTAGAAACTTATAAGATTTTTGTGTATGTTTATATGTTTTATGTTAAATGTTACATTCAATGTTATGCAAGCATGTTCATAAGTATATATTATCATATAATACCTATTATGAATCATATACTCATAACATATCACATCCATGAAAGCACACACCACATCATGATTGCTTTTACAATGATTTTTGTGTTTTCAAATCTCATCAAAGTGAGTTCGCATGACGGGCATGTAGTAACTGGAAGGGTACCAGTACCGGTAGTCGGAACGTCCTGTCTAGGCTGGCATTCGTATAAATCCAAAATAAAGGACCAGTTTGCCTACCTGGGGACTAACGATGAGAGTACGAAGTACCTATTAGGCCAAAGCATGCTATACCAAACGTCGTGTGAGCTAACCCCACTTTGAGTTGTCATTGTGTCTACACCTGGACACGTTCCGACCAAACATCTCGTGAACATATTTTGTGGTTTGCATTCGGGTGATGCGAGTGTTAAATTGCCAATACTACTGTGAATCCTACCAAGCCAATAGCCATGGGGGCCCACATGACTATATAGGTGAAGGTATGGGGGACATTTGAGGCCCAACATGAGCAAACCCAAGACATCCTATGGATGTAGTTGCATTATTGATATTTATCTTATTTTCATTTTCTTAAAGACACATGACACCTAAAAAGACACCATAAACTCACAATCTTCTCATGTATGTTCCTGTAGATGTCGTCTAGACAACAACGAAGGGGTAAAAGATCAGGAAGGTCTCAGGAACGCTTGGCCACCCAAATCGCGAAACAAATGGCCACGATACTGCCTGACATTGTGGTCCAAGTGCAACAAGCCCTCGCTACAAATCCTACTAACCCTCCCCAACAACATGACCAGAACATCGACAATCCTCCTACCAGCAAGTGTTCATACAAACATTTCAAGTCTTGTGATCCTCCTAAATTTAAAGGGACCGAGGGTGTCACTGCTCTCCTACATTGGTTCGAGGAGATGGAAAACACCTTCCTCAACTGCGATTGTCCTGAGGATCGCAAGGTTCGATACGCTACCGGGAGACTATTTGGGGTAGCTCTCACTTGGTGGAATACTGAGATAGGGAAGAGGGGAACTGAAGATGCAATGGCCTTAACTTGGGAGAAGTTAAGGGAAATCATGACTAGGCGTTTCTGTCCTAGGAGTGAAATTAAAAGCTGGAGGATGAATTTCATTCTCTAAAGCAAAAGGAGGGTGATCACACCACCTATAACAAGAGGTTCTTGGAGTTGAACCAAATGGTTCCAAATTTGATCACCCCAACTTATTGTCTGATCGAGCATTATATTCGAGGACTTCCCTTGAAAATCCAAGATTCAGTTCTCAGTATTTCACCAGTAACACTTGAAGCTGCTATGAAACTAGCAACTGAACTGACCGAGAACCGAATTCGCAACGGGAAGTTCAAAGAAGAGAAAAAGAAAGCCCGTGTTGAAGGTCAAACTTCAAACCATCCCATTTCTTTCTCTAAGTTTGCCAACAAGAGGAAGCGCAACACCAGAAATTTCGCTGTTACTCAAACCAACCTCCCAATTCCTGCTGCACCCATTACTCAAGTCACTCCTTCACCCGCACCATACAGAAGACCTTACACTGGCCCGTTACCAAAATGCAACCGTTGCCAATATCACCATTCCCCTGATCATCCCTGCCAATATTGCACCGGCTGCGGTCGCGCAGGTCATACTGTTCAAACCTGCCGCATGCCTCAACGAACGAACCGCCACCAACCTTTAACCCAAACCCACCAACAGTTAATGGGTCAAGCCCAACAACCCCTACCATTACCACCCACCCAACATTTAGCCCAAACATACTACCAACCCAATTATCCTATGGGCCAACCTATGCGGGCTTGCTACAATTGCGGAGACCCAAGCCATTTCAGAAACACTTGTCCAAGGTTGGTAAACATTATTCATGCTCAGGCCCAAGCCAACCCGGTGAATCAAGCGAACCAAGCTCCTCCACCTGCAAGAGGAAGAGCTTTCAATATTAACGCGAATCAGGCTAGAGCTGACGGCAATGTGATTAACGGTACATTCCTTATAAATGGTAGATATGCATCTATGTTATTTGATACTGGTGCGGATAGAAGTTTTGTGTCTTTAGAATTTGAACCTATCTTAAGCAAAAATCAGGATAAGCTCACGGAATCCATAACGGTAGAAGTTGCGGACGGGAAACCAGTTTCATTAAACTCTATTATACGCAACTGTACACTCACCTTAAACGACCATGATTTCTCAGTCGACCTTATTCCTATGAAGCTGGGAAGTTTTGATATCATAATCGGTATGGATTGGCTCAGTCAACATCAGGCAGAAGTTGTATGTCGCGAAAAATTTATTCGTGTTCCTCTTTCAAACGGTCAGACTCTTCGAATCATTAGAGAAACCTCGTCGAAAGGGCTCAGCTTAATGTCTTGTCTTCAAGCTCAAAAATATCTTCGCAAGAATTATGTCGCGTTTTTTGCTCATATCATCAAAAAGGGAACCATGGAGAAGAAAATTGAAGACATTCCTGTAGTAAAAGATTTCCCGCAAGTTTTTCCTGACGACATTTCAGGACTACCTCCAGTTAGAGACGTCGAATTCCGTATTGATCTTATACCTGGTGCTACACCAGTTGCAAAGTCTCCTTATAGGTTAGCCCCCTCTGAAATGCAAGAGTTAGCCAGTTAATTACAAGAGTTGACTGACAAGGGATTCATACGTCCTAGCTCGTCGCCTTGGGGTGCACCTGTCCTTTTTGTAAAGAAGAAGGATGGATCGTTTCGTATGTGCATCAACTACAGGGAGCTCAACAAATTAACAATCAAGAATCGCTACCCTTTACCTCGCATTGATGATCTTCTTGACCAACTTCAAGGTGCCAATTGCTTTTCAAAAATCGACCTTCGATCTGGCTATCATCAACTTAGAGTGCATGAAGAAGACGTCCCTAAGACTGCTTTTCGAACTCGTTATGGCCATTATGAATTCATGGTCATGCCATTTGGTTTAACCAACGCACCAGCTGTCTTCATGGATCGAATGAACAGAGTCTGCAAACCTTATCTTGATCGATTTGTCATAGTTTTCATCGACGATATTCTTATTTATTCAAAATCTAAATCTGATCATGAGCGTCATCTTCGACTCATCCTTGCACTTCTAGAAAAGGAAAAGCTTTATGCCAAATTCTCCAAATGTGAATTCTGGTTAAAAGAGGTGCAATACCTCGGGCATGTAGTCAATGACAAGGGAATACATGTCCACCCTTCAAATATCAAAGCGGTTCAAGAATGGCAAGTTCCACGTACACCAACTGAAGTAAGATCTTTTCTTGGTTTGGCTGGTTATTATCGTCGGTTCATTTCAAACTTCTCTCGCATTGCTGTACCACTCACGGCTTTAACTCATAAGGGAAAACCTTTCATATGAGGACCCAAGCAAGAAGAAGACTTCCAAACCCTTAAACAAAAACTTTGTGATGCACCAATCGTCACTCTTCCTGAAGGTTGTGATGATTTTGTGGTCTATTGCGACGCATCAGGGCAAGGATTGGGCTGCGTTCTAATGCAAAGAGGAAAAGTTATAGCTTATGCTTCGAGACAACTCAAGACACATGAAAAGAACTACACCACTCATGACCTAGAACTTGGAGCCGTTGTGTTCGCCCTTAAGATATGGAGACATTATCTCTATGGTACTAAGTGTGAAATATACACTGACCACAAGAGTCTTCAACATATCTTCAATCAAAAGGAGTTAAACATGAGGCAACGAAGATGGGTCGAACTTCTAAATGACTACGACTGTGAAATTAGATACCACCCTGGTAAAGCAAATGTGGTGGCTGATGCACTTAGTCGAAAGGGTTATGCGAACTCCATTCGTCTCCTATGTTCGCAAATTATAACCGACATTAAAGATCAAATTCGAGAAGCGCAACACGTTTCAATAACGGAAGAAGATGTACGAAAGGAGATGTCCTGTGGAGCTGAGCTAAAAATTGAAACTAAATCTGACGGTATTCTGTACTACCTAGATCGTATCTGGATTCCTAACCACAACAATCTTCGTGAAATTCTTATGAATGAAGCTCACAAAACGCGATATTCTATACACCCAGTAGCCGATAAGATGTATCAAGACCTACGATATACCTATTGGTGGCCTGGAATGAAGAAGGATATTGCCATTTTTGTTTCCAAGTGCCTTACATATTCCAAGGTGAAGGCTGAACACCAAAGACCCTCAGGACTTCTGGTCCAACCGGAAATACCTGTATGGAAGTGGGAAAATATAACCATGGATTTCATTACCGGGTTACCTCGCACTTCTGGTGGGTATGACACTATATGGGTAATTATAGACCGACTTACAAAATCAGCTCACTTTATTCCTATCCGCGAAGATTTCAAGAACGAAAAGCTTGCTCGTATTTATATCAGCGAAATCGTAAGCCGACATGGGGTACCGTTAAGCATTATTTCTGATCGTGATGGTCGTTTCACTTCACGAACATGGCAAGCAGTACAATCCGCTATGGGTACGCGATTAGATCTCAGTACTGCCTATCATCCTCAAACTGATGGACAATCTGAGCGCACCATTCAAACTCTTGAAGATATGCTTCGAGCATGTGTCATAGACTTCAAGGGAAATTGGGACGCCCACCTACCATTAGTTGAATTTTCGTACAACAACAGCTATCATTCAAGCATCGGCATAGCACCTTTTGAAGCCTTATATGGTCGAAAGTGCCGATCTCCTGTATGTTGGCACGATATTGGGGAAGCTCAAATCACTGGTCCAGAATTGATCCAAGAAACCACAGACAAGATCCATCAAATCCGAAACAATCTTCTAGCGGCCCAAAGTCGTCAAAAGAGTTATGCAGATAAACGAAAGAAGCCGTTAGAGTTTAACATTGGTGATCATGTACTTCTAAAAGTATCACCGTGGAAGGGAGTAGTTCGTTTTGGTCAAAAGGGCAAGCTAGCACCACGCTACGTAGGACCTTTCAAGATACTCGAAAGAGTCGGACCTGTAGCATACAAGCTTGATCTACCAGAAGAACTCAACAGGATTCATCCCACTTTCCACGTATCAAACTTGAAGAAGTGCCTCGCTGATGAAAACCTCCACATTCCTCTGGAAGATATTCAGATTGATGAATCTATGCATTTTATTGAAAGACCAGTAGAGATCATGGACTTCGGAGAGAAACGTCTACGACGAAGTCGCATTCCAATTGTTAGGGTACGCTGGAGTCGAAACGGGGACCTGAGTTTACTTGGGAACGTGAAGACTCAATGCGTGAAAAATACCCGCGTCTTTTTCCTACTACTTCAACTACTTAAATTTCGGGACGAAATTCCTAAAAGTAAGGGATACTGTAACATTTGTCAAAAACGGGTTTTCAAAACCCGCTCCGTTTTGTAATCGAATATCAAATATCATTTATACACAAACTCGGTTAAACCGGTTGCGCCAACTGAGAAACGAAAATCGGCAATTCAATCGTCAAATCGTTTGATTACTCGCACATTCACGTCTATAACCGATGAACCGATGATTTTAATCAATTCAGAAGTGATTGAACATCAATTTTCATTACTATCGGTTTTTATAACCGAAAAGAATCAAAGTCCCAATTACTTCAACTCCAGACCCCTCTCCCGACTCAGAAACATCATACCAACATTCCATTTCACTTTCGTCACACTTTCAGTTCGTCAGAACGCTTAAATCAGTTCGCCGGAATTTTCTGCAAAATTCGCCAGAAAACCGTATTCATCCTCAAACGGTAAATCCTTCAATATCATTGTAGTTCAACAATTGTTAGGCTATTTCTAACTTAAACCTCTCAATTGAAATCGAAATCAGGCACTGTATTCAGCTAATTTCAGTTCGCCGGAAAGATTCTGAAAATCTCTATATTCATCTGAGAATCGGTAAGGGCATTCAAACCCTCTGTTAACATTTCTGATCACTTCAATTTCACGATTAGCTAATAAAAACGGTTAATTGTCTTGTTCAGTTGAAGAGCATAAAAACAGGGACCGACACATTGCCGGAATTCTGAAATAAACCGTTCATCGGTATGTTCACCTCTAATTACCATCTCTGCCATTTCATTTTAGCATTACGAATGTTTGTTAATCGTAAAAACAAGAAACGGATTGGTGAATCAGTTGACTGTAATCTGAATGTAGAAGACGAAGTTAGTTAAGTTATAAGTTTATTTAAAATCAGTAATATGAACGGGTTAGACACACAGTCCAGCGGTGGACTGTGTGCAAAACATAGTCGCATGTCACAAGTTCGATTCCTGATACACGCACTCCTTATGTAATAAAATGCATTTTTGTTTAAAACTGAACCGGGTTAACTCCGTTAGTTGTTAAGTATAATAAAAACCGAGATAATAACCAGGTTAGACACACAGTCCAGGACACGTCGCGAGTTCGAAACCTGATACTGGCACCGGTTCGTTGAATTAAAATGTTTTTGAAATTAAAAGAATTTTGGTTAAACCGAATAAGTATATAAATATAATTAAAAACAATATTATTTCGGGTTAGACACGTAGCTCAGTTGGTAGAGCTGCGTGCACGCGTACGGGAGGTCTCGGGTTCGAGCCTCACCCGGCGCAAACAATTTCGCTGACCGAACCGGTCAACAAGTCAACAAGTCAACAGTCAACGGTCAACGGTCAACGCAAAATAAACAAATTTTTTTATATTTTTATTATTTAATTTAAATTAAAAATCAATTAAAAATACTTAAAAATAACATTTTTAAAGATAGATAATAGCCTTAAACTCACAAAAATATATCTAAAAATTCCATTAAAATCCTTAATAAAATCCACTCATTTACTATATTTTTCCGTTATTATTTAGGTTAAGAATTCTCGTTGTTCAATTCTTCCGATTCGTGCGCATCTTATTATCTCCATTCAAACGCACCCAATGTGAGTGAATCTTTACAAATTCCCCGTTCTAATCACGTTTTGGGGTGTATCATGTGTCTTGTTATAAATATTATAATTAAACCATTGTGCATACATCATATCATGAACCTGTGTATTCAGTTTGTTTCAACTGTTGTGTAGTTATTGTTGAGTGCAATTTATTATTTTCAGTACATGCAATTTCATAGGCCGCCGCTCCCCATTACATTATGAGCGTTGAGCATGTTCCCCATTTGATTATGAGGTTGAACCTGGCGTGCCCACATACGATCGGCTCCGTTTGATTGAGCCTTGATCGCACAGACATTTTTCATTTTCAGTACATGCAATACAATCGGCTCCGTTTGATTGAGCCTTGATCGCACAGTTTCATTTATGTTACTTATCGTATGATGTGGGTATGTTCATGTATGCTATCATATGTTATTGTATGTTATAGTTGTGATTGCTATTTGCCACTGCTTGATTATTTACATTTGCTCATTTATGATTACGCACAATTTTTCATTGATAAACTAACAAGTAAATCTTTAATAAATGATTATCTAATAAGGTTCACTCGCCAACTTATGTTGACCCAAAAACCCCCATTTTTACACATGATACAGGTGAACCAGCAGCAGCCAGAAACACATAGGATTGGACTAGAAGAATAAAATGATTTAGAGTTTGGGATTGTTATGTTTGGTTTATTTTTGTTGTATTGTATGAACATGTTTGGATATTTGGAAATGTAACTTTGACTTTAATAAATATGAAACATATTAGTAAATGTCATGAGCTTTGGTGATAACCCAATTATGCCCCGACTCTTATTCCGCTGCGGGTCGGGGTGTGACACGCTAGAAGATTGTTTCGAATTTGATGGATCTTGTCTGTTGTTTCTTGTATTAATTCTGGACCGGTGATTTGAGCTTCTCCAATTTCATGCCAACATATTGGTGATCGGCACTTACGACCATATAACGCTTCGAAAGGTGCCATGCCGATACTTGAATGATAGCTGTTGTTGTACGAAAATTCAACTAATGGTAGATGAGCGTCCCAATTCCCTTTGAAGTCTATGACACATGCTCGAAGCATGTCTTCAAGAGTTTGAATGGTGCGTTCAGATTGTCCATCAGTTTGAGGATGATAAGCGGTACTGAGGTCTAATCGTGTACCCAAGCGGCTTGTACGGCTTGCCATGTTCGTGAAGTGAAACGACCATCACGATCTGAAATAACGCTTAACGGTACACCATGCCGACTTACGATTTCGCTGATGTAGATACGAGCTAACTTCTCATTCTTGAAGTCCTCGCGAAACGGAATGAAGTGGGCTGATTTTGTAAGACGATCAATGATTACCCATATAGTGTCATACCCACCAGAAGTGCGAGGTAACCCGGTAATGAAGTCCATGGTTATGTTTTCCCACTTCCATACAGGTATTTCAGGTTGGACTAGAAGTCCTGAGGGTCTTTGATGTTCAGCTTTCACTTTAGAACAGGTAAGGCACTTGGAAACAAAAACAGCAATATCCTTTTTCATCGCGAAGGTTATTGTGATCGGGAATCCATATGCAATCTAGATAATACAGAATGCCGTCAGATTTTGTTTCGAGTTTAAGTTCTGCTCCACAAGATAACTCATTTCGTATGTCGTATTCTGTTATGGAAACATGTTGAGCTTCTCGGATTTGATCTTTAATGTTGGTTATGATTTGCGAACATAGAAGACGAATGGAGTTCGCATAACCCTTTCGACTGAGTGCATCGGCCACCACATTTGCTTTGCCAGGATGATACCGAATTTCACAGTCATAGTCATTAAGAAGTTCGACCCATCTTCGTTGCCTCATATTCAACTCCTTTTGGTTAAAGATATGTTGGAGGTTCTTGTGGTCAGTGTAAATTTCACACTTGGTACCATAGAGGTAATGTCTCCATATCTTAAGAGCGAACACAACGGCTCCAAGTTCTAGGTCGTGGGTAGTGTAGTTCTTCTCATGAGTTTTGAGTTGCCTAGAAGCATAGGCTATCACTTTTCCCCTTTGCATTAATACACAGCCTAGTCCTTGCCCTGATGCGTCGCAATATACTACAAAGTCATGGCAACCTTCGGGGAGTGTGAGGATAGGTGTGTCACAAAGCTTTTGCTTAAGGGTTTGGAAGGCTTCTTCTTGTTTAGGTCCCCATATGAAGGGTTTTCCTTTATGTGTCAAAGCCGTGAGTGGTATAGCGATACGAGAGAAATTTGATATGAAACGGCGATAGTAACCAGCCAAACCAAGGAAAGATCTTACTTCGGTTGGTGTACGTGGCACTTGCCATTCTTGCACTGCTTTGATCTTTGAGGGGTCGACATGTATTCCCTTGTCATTGACGACATGTCCAAGGAATTGCACTTCTTTTAACCCGAATTCGCATTTGGAGAACTTAGCGTAGAGCTTTTCGGTTCTTAAGAGCGTGAGGATGAGTCGAAGGTGTCGTTCATGATCAGTCTTAGACTTTGAGTAAATGAGAATATCGTCGATGAAGACTATAACAAAGCGATCGAGATAGGGTTTGCAAGCTCTGTTCATTAGATCCATGAAGACGGCTGGAGCGTTGGTTAGACCAAATGGTATGACCATGAATTCATAGTGACCATAACGAGTTCGGAAAGCGGTCTTTGGGACGTCTTCTTCATGTACTCTGAGTTGATGATAGCCGGAACGAAGGTCGATCTTTGAAAAACAAGTGGCACCCTGGAGTTGGTCTAGAAGATCATCGATGCGAGGTAATGGATAGCGGTTCTTGACCGTTAATTTGTTGAGTTCTCTGTAATCGATACACATGCGAAACGTTCCATCTTTCTTCTTTACAAACAGAACAGGTGCACCCCAAGGCGATGAGCTAGGACGTATGAATCCTTTGTCGGTCAGTTCTTGTAATTGACTGGCCAGCTCTTGCATTTCGGATGGGGCTAACCTATAAGGAGATTTCGCGACGGGTGTAGCGCCAGGTATATGATCAATGCGGAATTCGACTTCTCTCTTGGGAGGAAGTCCTGAGATGTCGTCGGGAAAGACTTGCGGGAATTCTTTCACTACGGGTATATCTTCGAGTTTCTTCTCTTTGCTTCCCTTCTTGACAACATGAGTTAGAAATGCTACATAATTCTTGCGGAGATATTTTCGGGCTTGAAGACAGGACATCAGTTTGAGTCCTTTCGAAGGGGTTTCTCCAAAGATTCGTAGGGTTTGACCGGCTGCAAGAGGAATACGAATGAACTTTTCGCGGCATACCACTTCAGCATGATGTTGGCTGAGCCAGTCCATGCCGATTATAATGTCAAAACTTCCCAACTTCATAGGAATGAGGTCAACAGGAAAATCGTGATCGTTTAGAGTAAGAGTACAGTTTCGGATAATGGAGTTTAATGAGACCGGTTTTCCATCAGCAACTTCCACCGTAATGGATTCCATAAGTTTATCACGAGTTTGGTTGAGGATGGGTTCAAATTCTAAGGACACAAAACTCTTATCCGCGCCAGTATCAAATAACATGGATGCATAACTACCATTGATGAGAAACGTACCGTTAACCACGTTGTTGTCGGCCCTAGCTTGGTTGGCGTTGATGTTAAAAGCTCTTCCTCTAGCAGGTGGAGGAGCTTGGTTAGCTTGGTTCACCGGATTTGCTTGAGCTTGAGCATGTATAATGTTCACCAAACGTGG
The DNA here is from genome assembly GCA_947069175.1 of Scalesia atractyloides. Classification (NCBI taxonomy): domain Eukaryota; kingdom Viridiplantae; phylum Streptophyta; class Magnoliopsida; order Asterales; family Asteraceae; genus Scalesia; species Scalesia atractyloides. Next base: position 85,500,150 of record CAMTDV010000001.1, on the reverse strand, counting down.
GCAAGTGTTTCTAAAGTGGTTTGGGTCTCCACAATTGTAGCAAGCCCGCATGGGTTGCATCATGGGGTAGTTGGGTTGGTAGTAGGTTTAGGCCGTATGTTGTGTAGGTGGTAGTAGTAGGGGTTGTTGGGCTTGACCCATTATTTGATGGTGGGTTTGGGTTGCGGTTTGGTTGCGGCTCATTCGCTGTAGTGAGCGGCAGGTTTGGATGGTGTGACCTGCACGGCCACAGCTGGTGCAATATTGACAGGGGTGTTCGGGAGAGTGATGGTATTGGCAACGGGTGCAGTTTGGGTAGGGGCCGGAGTATGGCCTTTTGTATGGTGCGGGTGAAGGGACACCTTGAGTGACGGGTGCAGCAGGGATAGGGAAATTGGTTTGGGTAACAGCAAAATTTCTAATACTTCGTTTCCTCTTGTTTGAAAACTTTGAGGAGGAGGTGGAATGGTTTGAAGTTTGGCCCTCAACGGGGGCTTTCTTTTTCTCCTCCTTGAATTTACCATTTCTGATGCGGTTCTCGGTAAGTTCGGTGGCTAATTCCATAGCAGCTTCGAGAGTTGCAGGCGAAGTGCTGAGGACTGAGTCTTGAATCTTCGAGGGGAGGCCTCGAATGTAGTGTTCAACCAAGCGGTACACTGGGGTGAACAAGTTAGGAACCATCTGGTTCAGCTCAAGAAATCTTTTGTTGTAAGAAGTATGGTCTCCTTCCTTTTGCTTCAGCGAGTGGAATTCGTCTTCCAACTTCTTGAGTTCGCTTCTTGGGCAGAAGCGTTTTGTCATTATTTCCCTTAACTCTTCCCACGTTAAGGCCATAGCGTCTTCAACTCCTCTTTTACCCTTCTGGGTGTTCCACCAAGTCAGGGCTACCCCAAATAGTCTCCCGGTTGCGTAACGTACCTTGCGATCCTCGGGACAATCGCAATTGAGGAAGGTGTTTTCCATTTCCTCAAACCAGTGAAGGAGAGCGGTGACACCTTCAGTCTCTTCATACTTTGGGGGATCGCAAGACTTGAAGTGTTTGTAGGAGCACTTCTTGGAGGAAGGGTTGTCGATGTTTTGATCCTCTTGATTGGGTGGGTTGATAGGATTTGCGGTGAGAGCTTGTTGGACTTGTATTACAATATCAGGAAGCACCGCGGCCATTTGTTTTGCAATTTGAGTGGCCAAGCGTTCGTTTGACCTTCCTGACTTTCGTCCTCCACGTAGCTGCCTAGCCGACATCTACAGGAATATACATAGGAAGATGGTGAGTTTAAGGAGTGTTTAGGTGTCATGTGTCGTTTAAAATAATAAAATAACATAACCATCAATAATGCACTACATCCATAGGATGTCTTGGGTTTGCTCATGTTTGGGCCTCCAATGTCCCCCATACCATCGCCTGTATAGTCATGTGGGCCCCCATGACTATTGGCTTAGTAGGATTCACATTGTATTGGCGGTTTAAAACTCGCATCACCCGAATGAAAACCATAAAATATGTTTGCGAGATGTATGGTCGGAGGGTGTCCAGGTGTAGACACAATGACAACTCAAAGTGGTGTTAGCTCACACGATGTTTGGTATAGCATGCTTTGGCCTAATAGGTCCTTCGTACTCTCATCGTTAGTCCCCAGGTAGGCAAACTGGTCCTTTATTTTGGATTTATACGAATGCCAAGCCTAGACAGGACGTTCCGACTACCGGTACTTGTACCCTTCCAGTTACTACATGCCCGTCATGAGAACTCACTTTGATGTGATTTGAAAATACGAAAATCGTTGTAAAAATCATATGAATTGTGAGGTGTGTGCTCCCACGAATACGATATGTTATGAGAATATGATTCATGATAGGCATTGTATAATAATATGTACTTATGAACATGCTTGCAAAACATTGATTGTAACAATAAACATAAAGCATATAAACATCATGAATTTTGCATGTAACACACAAACAATTTAAAAATTCTAATCAACTATAGTATAGGCTCTAAGGGTCTAATAACCTATCCTGTATCCCTATAGTCATGGCTCTGATACCAATCTGTCACACCCCGACCCGCAGCGGAATAAGAGTCGGGGCATAATTGGGTTATCACCAAAGCTCATGATGTTTACTAATATGTTTCATATTTATTAAAATCAAATTACATCTCAAAGTTTCAAGTCAAATTCATACAATACAAGGAAAGGAAAAATTAACCAAAACAATCCAAATTCTAATCTGGTTTATTCTTCTAGGCCGCCCTATATGTTTCTTGCTTCAACTTGATCACCTGTATCATGTGTAAAAATGGGGAATTTTGGGTTAACAAAAGTTGGCGAGTGAACCTTGTTAAAAACATTTGTTATTGATACCTTGTTGTATTTAATATGGAAAATTGTGCAATAATCATACATGAACAAACAAATGTAAACAAACAATCACAAACACCTTGCATGAGTATATGATATGAATGACAATGTATATATTGGCAACGTCTCGTTCACGCTCATAGGTAATGGGGAACGGCTCACGCTCATAGGTAATGGGGAGCAGACGGCCTATGATGTAATATATGTGCGATCAAGGCTCAATCAAACGGAGCCGATCGTATGTTGGCAACGCCTCGTTCACGCTCATAGGTAATGGGGAACGGCTCACACTTGTAACATTTATCAAAAACGGGTTTCCAAAACCCGCTCCGTTTTGTAATCGAATATCAAGTTATAAATGTCACGTTGTATATTTATGGTTATTTTGATTTTTAATGATACATAATTAATAAACAAACTAAACTATAAAAATTATATTTGATAAAAAGTGAAAACAAAATAAATAAAAATAAAAAGATGCTGCCAGGACTCGAACCCGGGTCAGCCGGACATTTATATCCAAAGACTTAACACTCACACACATCACCGCTCCGCCACTTATTGTTTTTTGTCAATTCTAGGAAACAAATAACTCTTATACACAAACCTAGTTAAACCGGTTGCGCCAATTGAGAAACCGAAATCGGTAATTCAACCGTCTAATCGTTTGATTAATCCCACATTCAGGTTTATAACCGATGCACCGACGATTTTTAATCAATTCAGACTTGAATTGACTTCAATTCTGAGAATGATCGGTTTTTATAACCGAAATTGATCAATGACTGAATTACTTCAATCAAGACCCTTTTCGCGACTCAGAAACATCATACAAACCTTCCATTTCACTTTCGTCATACAATCAGCTCATCAGAAAGCTTAAATCAACTCGCCGGAAATTTCTGCAAGTTCGCCGGAAAACCGTATTTGTCCTCAAATCGGTAAGTTCTTCAATACCATCATAGTCTAACGATTGTTAAGCTATTTCTAAATCAAACCTTTCAATTGAAATTGAATTCAGACACCATTACCAGATAATTCCAGTTCGCCGGAAAGTTTCTGGAAATCGTTATCTTCGTCTGCGAAACGATAAGGACCTTCAAACACATTGTTAACGTTTGTTTATCACTTCAATTCCACGATTGGCTAATCAAAACGGCTAATTGTTTTGTTCAGTTGAGGTGCACAAAAACAGAGCCGACGCTCTGCCGGAATTCTGTGAACAACACTGATCGGTACATCCTTTTCCCCAAACTCTCTCCATTCTTTACCTTTAAATTACTTATAATGTATGAAAATCGAATATGACATGAACCGGTCAAAACAGTCGGAATATGTTTTCTGGGTAAAGTCTAACGAAGAAGACGAAGACGGGGTATATTATAAGACTAATAAAAATCAGTTTAATGAACGGGTTAGACACACAGTCCAGCGGTGGACTGTGTGCAACAATCACACATACGACGCGAGTTCGAATCCTGTCCCAGCTTTACTCTCTATGTAATGAAATGCCTTTTTGATTAAAGCTGAAACCGGGTTAACCCCGTTAGTTGTTAAGTATAATAAAAACCGAGATATTAACCAGGTTAAACACACAGTCCAGCGGTGGACTGTGTGCAACACTAAGTCGCACGTCACGCGTTCGAGTCTGGTTAACGGCACCGGTTCGATGATTTAAAATCTTTTTTAAAAACAAATGAATTTTGAATAAATCGAATTAGTATATAAATATAATTAAAAACAAGATTATTTCGGGTTAGACACGTAGCTCAGTTGGTAGAGCTGCGTGCACGCGTACGGGAGGTCTCGGGTTCGAGCCTCACCCAGCGCATACATTCACACAATAGAACCGGTCAACAGGTCAACAAGTCAACAGTCAACGGTCAAAGGTCAACGCAAAAATAAACAATTTTTTATATTTTTATTTATTTAATTTAATTTAAAAATCAATTAAAAATACTTAAAAATAATATTTTTAAAGATAGAAAATAGCCTTAAACTCACAAAAATATATTTAAAAATTCCATTAAAATCCTTAATAAAATCCACTCAATTAATATATTTTTCCGTTATTATTTAGGTTAGTAATTCTCGTTGTTCAACTCTCCCGACTCGTGCACATCTCATCATCTCCATTCAAACGCACCCAATGTGAGTGAATCTTACAAATTCCCCGTTTTAATCACGTTTTGGGGTGTATCATGTGTCTTGCTATATATTATATTTAAATCATTGTGCATACCTCATATGATGAACATGTGTATTCAGTTTGTTTCAACTGTTGTGTGATTATCCTTAGATGCAATTTATTATTTTCAATACATGCAATTTCATAAGCCGCCGCTCCCCATTACATTATGAGCGTTGAGCATGTTCCCCATTACATTATGAGCGTGAACCTGGCGTGCCCACATACGATCGGCTCCGTTTGATTGAGCCTTGATCGCACAGACATTTTTTTCATTTTCAGTACATGCAATACGATCGGCTCCGTTTGATTGAGCCTTGATCGCACAGTTTCATTCATGTTATTTTTCGTATGTTGTTGGTATGTTAATGTATGCTATCATGTGTTGTTGTATGTTATAGTGGTGATTGCTATTTGCTACTGTTTGGTTATTTACATTTGCTCATTTATGATTATGCACAATTTTTCATTGATAAACTAACAATATAATCAATAACAAATGTTTATCTAATAAGGTTCACTCGCCAACTTATGTTGACCCAAAAACCCCCATTTTTACACATGATACAGGTGAACCAGCTGCAGCAAGAAACACTTAGGATGGGACTAGAAGAATAAAATGATTTAGAGCTGGGATTGTTTTGTTTGGTTTATTTTCTTTGTATTGTATGAACATGTTTGGATATTTGGGAATGTAATTTTGACTTTAATAAATATGAAACATATTAGTAAATATCATGAGCTTTGGTGATAACCCAATTATGCCCCGACTCTTATTCCGCTGCGGGTCGGGGTGTGACAGATTGGTATCAGAGCCATGACTATAGGGATATAGGATAGGTTATTAGACCCTTAGAGCCTATACTATAGTTGATTAGAAACTTATAAGATTTTTGTGTGTTACATGCCAAATTTCATGATGTTTATATGTTTTATGTTAAATGTTACATTCAATGTTATGCAAGCATGTTCATAAGTATATATATTATCATATAATGCCTATCATGAATATTCTCATAACATATCACATCCATGAAAGCACACACCACATCATGATTGCTTTTACAATGATTTTTGTGTTTTCAAATCTCATCAAAGTGAGTTCTCATGACGGGCATGTAGTAACTGGAAGGGTATCAGTACCGGTAGTCGGAACGTCCTGTCTAGGCTGGCATTCGTATAAATCCAAAATAAAGGACCAGTTTGCCTACCTGGGGACTAACGATGAGAGTACAAAGTACCTATTAGGCCAAAGCATGCTATACCAAACGTCATGTGAGTTAACCCCACTTTGAGTTGTCATTGTGTCTACACCTGGACACGTTCCGACCAAACATCTCGTGAACATATTTTGTGGTTTGCATTCGGGTGATGTGAGTGTTAAATTGCCAATACTAATGTGAATCCTACCAAGCCAATAGCCATGGGGGCCCACATGACTATATAGGTGAAGGTATGGGGGACATTTGAGGCCCAACATGAGCAAACCCAAGACATCCTATGGATGTAGTTGCATTATTGATATTTATGTTATTTTCATTTTTCTTAAAGACACATGACACCTAAAAAGACACCATAAACTCACAATCTTCTTATGTATGTTCCTATAGATGTCGTCCAGACAACAACGAAGGGGTAAAAGATCAGGAAGGTCTCAGGAACGCTTGGCCACACAAATCGCGAAACAAATGGCCACGATACTGCCTGACATTGTGGTCCAAGTACAACAAGCCCTCGCTACAAATCCTACTAACCCTCCCCAACAACATGACCAGAACATCGACAACCCTCCTACCAGCAAGTGCTCATACAAAAATTTCAAGTCATGTGATCCTCCTAAATTCGAAGGGACCGAAGGTGTCAATGCTCTCTTACATTGGTTTGAGGAAATGGAAAACACCTTCCTCAACTGCGATTGTCCTGAGGATCGCAAGGTTCGATACGCCACCGGGAGACTATTTGGGGTAGCTCTCACTTGGTGGAATACTGAAAAAGGGAAGAGGGAAATTGATGATGCAATGGCCTTAACTTGGGAGGAGTTAAGGGAAATCATGACTAGGCGTTTCTGTCCTAGGAGTGAAATTAAAAAGTTGGAGGATGAATTTCATGCTCTAAAGCAGAAGGAGGGAGACCATACCACTTATAACAAGAGGTTCTTAAAGTTGAACCAAATGGTTCCAAATTTGTTCACCACAACTTATCGTCTGATCGAGCATTATATTCGAGGACTTCCCTCGAAAATTCAAGATTCGGTCCTCAGTATTTCACCGGTAACACTTGAAGCTGCTATGGAGTTAGCAACTGAACTGACCGAGAATCGAATTCGTAACGGGAAGTTTAAAGAAGAGAAAAAGAAAGCCCCTGTGGAGGGTCAAACTTCAAACCATTCCATCTCCTCCTCTAAGTTTGCTAACAAGAGGAAGCGCAACACCAGAAACTTCGCCGTTACACAAACCAACCTCCCAATCCTTGCTGCACCCATTACCCAAGTCGCTCCTTCACCTGCGCCATCCAAAAGACCCTACTCTGGCCCGTTACCAAAATGCAACCGTTGCCAATATCACCATTCTCCTGATTATCCTTGCCAGCATTGCACCGGCTGTGGTCGCGCAGGTCATACTGTACAAACCTGCCGCATGCCCCAACGAACGAACCGCCACCAGCCTTCAACCCAAACCCACCAATAAATAATGGGTCAAGCCCAACAACCCCTACTATTACCACCCACCCAACATTTAGCTCAAACATATTACCAACCCAATTATCCTATGGGTCAACCTATACGGGCGTGCTACAATTGCGGAGACCCAAGCCATTTCAGAAACACTTGTCCAAGGTTGGTAAACATTATTCATGCTCAGGCCCAAGCCAACCCGGTGAATCAAGCGAACCAAGCTCCTCCACCTGCAAGAGGAAGAGCTTTCAATATCAACGCTAATCAGGCTAGAGCTGACGGTAATGTGGTTAACGGTACGTTCCTTATAAATGGTAGATGTGCATCTATGCTATTTGATACTGGTGCGGATAGAAGTTTTGTGTCCTTAGAATTTGAACCTATCTTAAACCAAAATCGGGATAAGCTCATGGAATCCATAACGGTAGAAGTTGCCGACGGGAAGCCAGTTTCATTAAACTCTATTATACGCAACTGTACACTCACCCTAAACGACCACGATTTCCCAGTCGACCTTATTCCTATGAAGCTGGGAAGTTTCGATATCATAATTGGTATGGACTGGCTCAGTCAACATCAGGCAGAAGTTGTATGTCGCGAAAAATTTATTCGTATTCCTCTTTCAAACGGTCAGACTCTTCGAATCTTTGGAGAAACCTCGTCAAAAGGGCTCAGCTTAATGTCTTGTCTTCAAGCTCAAAAATATCTTCGCAAGAATTATGTCGCGTTTTTAGCTCATATCATCAAAAATGGAACCATGGAGAAGAAACTTGAAGACATTCCAGTAGTAAAAGATTTCCCACAAGTTTTTCCTGATGACATTTCAGGACTTCCTCCAGTTAGAGACGTCGAATTCCGTATTGATCTTATACCTGGTGCTACACCAGTTGCAAAGTCTCCTTATAGGTTAGCCCCCTCTGAAATGCAAGAGTTAGCCAGTCAATTACAAGAGTTGACTGACAAGGGATTTATACGTCCTAGCTCATCGCCTAGGGGTGCACCTGTCCTTTTTATAAAGAAGAAAGATGGATCGTTTCGTATGTGCATCGACTACAGAGAGCTCAACAAATTAACAATCAAGAATCGCTATCCATTACCTCGCATTGATGATCTTCTTGACCAACTTCAAGGTGCCAACTGCTTTTCAAAAATCGACCTTCGATCTGGCTATCATCAACTTAGAGTGCATGAAGAAGACGTCCCTAAGACTGCTTTTCGAACTCGTTATGGCCATTATGAATTCATGGTCATGCCATTTGGTTAACCAACGCACCAGTTGTCTTCATGGATCGAATGAACAGAGTCTGCAAACCTTATCTTGATCGATTTGTCATAGTTTTCATCGACGATATTCTTATTTATTCAAAATCTAAATCTGATCATGAGCGTCATCTTCGACTCATCCTTGCACTTCTAGAGAAGGAAAAGCTTTACGCCAAAATCTCCAAATGCGAATTCTAGTTAAAAGAGGTGCAATTCCTCGGACATGTAGTCAATGACAAGGGAATACATGTCGACCCATCAAAAATCAAAGCGGTACAAGAATGGCAAGCTCCACGTACACCAACTGAAGTAAGATCTTTTCTTGGTTTGGCTTGTTATTATCGTCGATTCATTTCAAATTTCTCTCGCATTGCTGTACCACTCACGGCTTTAACTCATAAGGGAAAACCTTTCATATGGGGACCCAAGCAAGAAGAAGCCTTTCAAACTCTTAAACAAAAACTCTGTGATGCACCAATCCTCACTCTTCCTGAAGGTTGTGATGATTTTGTGGTCTATTGCGACGCGTCAGGGCAAGGATTAGGCTGCGTTCTAATGCAAAGAGGAAAAGTTATAGCTTATGCTTCGAGACAACTCAAGACACATGAGAAGAACTACACCACTCATGACCTAGAACTTGGAGCCGTTGTGTTTGCTCTTAAGATATGGAGACATTATCTCTATGGTACTAAGTGTGAAATATACACTGACCACAAGAGTCTTCAACATATCTTCAATCAAAAGGAGTTAAACATGAGGCAACGAAGATGGGTCGAACTTCTAAATGACTACGACTGTGAAATTAGATACCACCCTGGTAAAGCAAATGTGGTGGCTGATGCACTTAGTCGAAAGGGTTATGCGAACTCCATGCGTCTTCTATGTTCGCAAATTATAACCGACATTAAAGATCAAATTCGAGAAGCCCAACACGTTTCAATAACGGAAGATGATGTACGAAAGGAGATGTCCTGTGGAGCTGAGCTAAAAATTGAAACTAAATCTGACGGTATTCTGTACTATCTAGATCGTATATGGATTCCCAATCACAACAATCTTCGCGAAACTCTTATGAATGAAGCTCACCCAAAACGCGATACTCTATACACCCAGGAGCCGATAAGATGTATCAAGACCTACGATATACCTATTGGTGGCCTGGAATGAAGAAGGATATTGTTGTTTTTGTTTCTAAGTGCCTTACATGTTCCAAGGTGAAAGCTGAACACCAAAGACCCTCAGGACTTCTGGTCCAACCTGAAATACCTGTATGGAAGTGGGAAAATATAACCATGGACTTCATTACCGGGTTACCTCGCACTTCTGGTGGGTATGACACTATATGGGTAATAATTGACCGACTTACAAAATCAGCTCACTTTATTCCTATCCGCGAAGATTTCAAGAACGAAAAGCTTGCTCGTATTTATATCAGCGAAATCGTAAGCCGACATGGGGTACCGTTAAGTATTATTTTTGATCGTGATGGTCGTTTCACTACACGAACATGGTAAGCAGTACAATCCGCTATGGGTACGCGATTAGATCTCAGTACCGCCTATCATCCTCAAACTGATGGACAATCTGAGCGCACCATTCAAACTCTTGAAGATATGCTTCGAGCATGTGTCATAGACTTCAAGGGAAATTGGGACGCCCACCTACCATTAGTTGAATTTTTCGTACAACAATAGCTATCATTCAAGCATCGGAATGGCACCTTTTGAAGCCTTATATGGTCGTAAGTGCCGATCTCCTGTATGTTGGCACGAAATTGGGGAAGCTCAAATCACTGGTCCAGAATTGATCCAAGAAACCACAGACAAGATCCATCAAATCCGAAACAATCTTCTAGCAGCCCAAAGTCGTCAAAAGAGTTATGCAGATAAATGACGGAAGCCTTTAGAGTTTAACATTGGTGATCATGTACTTCTAAAAGTATCACCGTGGAAGGGAGTAGTTCGTTTTGGTCAAAAAGGCAAGCTAGCACCACGCTACGTAGGACCTTTCAAGATACTCGAAAGAGTAGGTCCTGTAGCATACAAGCTTGATCTACCAGAAGAACTCAACAGGATTCATCCCACATTCCACGTATCAAACTTGAAGAAGTGCCTCGCTGATGAAAACCTCCACATGCCTCTGGTAGACATTCAGATTGACGAATCTATGCATTTTATTGAAAGACCAGTAGAAATCATGGACTTCGGAGAGAAACGTCTACGACGGAGTGGCATTCCAATTGTTAGGGTACGCTGGGAGTCGAAACGGGGACCTGAGTTTACTTGGGAACGTGAAGACTCAATGCGCGAAAAATACCCGCATCTTTTTCCTACTACTTCTACTACTTAAATTTCGGGACGAAATTCCTAAAAGTAGTGGATACTGTAATATTTGTCAAAAACGGGTTTCCAAAACCCGCTCCGTTTTGTAATCGAATATCAAGTTTAAATGTCACGTTGTGTATTTATGGTTATTTTGATTTTTAATGATACATAATTAATAAACAAACTAAACTATAAAAATTATATATGATAAAAAGTGAAAACAAAATAAATAAAAATAAAAAGATGCTGCCGGGACTAGAACCCGGGTCAGCCGGACATTTATATCCAAAGACTTAACACTCACACACATCACCGCTCCGCCACTTATTGTTTTTTGTCAATTCTAGGAAACAAATAACTCTTATACACAAACCTAGTTAAACCGGTTGCGCCAATTGAGAAACCGAAATCGGTAATTCAACCGTCTAATCGTTTGATTAATCCCACATTCAGGTTTATAACCGATGCACCGACGATTTTTAATCAATTCAGACTTGAATTGACTTCAATTCTGAGAATGATCGGTTTTTATAACCGAAATTGATCAATGACTGAATTACTTCAATCAAGACCCTTTTCGCGACTCAGAAACATCATACAAACCTTCCATTTCACTTTCGTCATACAATCAGCTCATCAGAAAGCTTAAATCAACTCGCCGGAAATTTCTGCAAGTTCGCCGGAAAACCGTATTTGTCCTCAAATCGGTAAGTTCTTCAATACCATCATAGTCTAACGATTGTTAAGCTATTTCTAAATCAAACCTTTCAATTGAAATTGAATTCAGACACCATTACCAGATAATTCCAGTTCGCCGGAAAGTTTCTGGAAATCGTTATCTTCGTCTGCGAAACGATAAGGACCTTCAAACACATTGTTAACGTTTGTTTATCACTTCAATTCCACGATTGGCTAATCAAAACGGCTAATTGTTTTGTTCAGTTGAGGTGCACAAAAACAGAGCCGACGCTCTGCCGGAATTCTGTGAACAACACTGATCGGTACATCCTTTTCCCCAAACTCTCTCCATTCTTTACCTTTAAATTACTTATAATGTATGAAAATCGAATATGACATGAACCGGTCAAAACAGTCGGAATATGTTTTCTGGGTAAAGTCTAACGAAGAAGACGAAGACGGGGTATATTATAAGACTAATAAAAATCAGTTTAATGAACGGGTTAGACACACAGTCCAGCGGTGGACTGTGTGCAACAATCACACATACGACGCGAGTTCGAATCCTGTCCCAGCTTTACTCTCTATGTAATGAAATGCCTTTTTGATTAAAGCTGAACCGGGTTAACCCCGTTAGTTATTAAGTATAATAAAAACCGAGATATTAACCAGGTTAAACACACAGTCCAGCGGTGGACTGTGTGCAACACTAAGTCGCACGTCACGCGTTCGAGTCTGGTTAACGGCACCGGTTCGATGATTTAAAATCTTTTTTAAAAACAAATGAATTTTGAATAAATCGAATTAGTATATAAATATAATTAAAAACAAGATTATTTCGGGTTAGACACGTAGCTCAGTTGGTAGAGCTGCGTGCACGCGTACGGGAGGTCTCGGGTTCGAGCCTCACCCAGCGCATACATTCACACAATAGAACCGGTCAACAGGTCAACAAGTCAACAGTCAACGGTCAAAGGTCAACGCAAAAATAAACAATTTTTTTATATTTTTATTTATTTAATTTAATTTAAAAATCAATTAAAAATACTTAAAAATAATATTTTTAAAGATAGAAAATAGCCTTAAACTCACAAAAATATATTTAAAAATTCCATTAAAATCCTTAATAAAATCCACTCAATTAATATATTTTTCCGTTATTATTTAGGTTAGTAATTCTCGTTGTTCAACTCTCCCGACTCGTGCACATCTCATCATCTCCATTCAAACGCACCCAATGTGAGTGAATCTTACAAATTCCCCGTTTTAATCACGTTTTGGGGTGTATCATGTGTCTTGCTATATATTATATTTAAATCATTGTGCATACCTCATATGATGAACATGTGTATTCAGTTTGTTTCAACTGTTGTGTGATTATCCTTAGATGCAATTTATTATTTTCAATACATGCAATTTCATAAGCCGCCGCTCCCCATTACATTATGAGCGTTGAGCATGTTCCCCATTACATTATGAGCGTGAACCTGGCGTGCCCACATACGATCGGCTCCGTTTGATTGAGCCTTGATCGCACAGACATTTTTTTCATTTTCAGTACATGCAATACGATCGGCTCCGTTTGATTGAGCCTTGATCGCACAGTTTCATTCATGTTATTTTTCGTATGTTGTTGGTATGTTAATGTATGCTATCATGTGTTGTTGTATGTTATAGTGGTGATTGCTATTTGCTACTGTATGGTTATTTACATTTGCTCATTTATGATTATGCACAATTTTTCATTGATAAACTAACAATATAATCAATAACAAATGTTTATCTAATAAGGTTCACTCGCCAACTTATGTTGACCCAAAAACCCCCATTTTTACACATGATACAGGTGAACCAGCTGCAGCAAGAAACACTTAGGATGGGACTAGAAGAATAAAATGATTTAGAGTTGGGATTGTTTTGTTTGGTTTATTTTCTTTGTATTGTATGAACATGTTTGGATATTTGGGAATGTAATTTTGACTTTAATAAATATGAAACATATTAGTAAATATCATGAGCTTTGGTGATAACCCAATTATGCCCCGACTCTTATTCCGCTGCGGGTCGGGGTGTGACAACACTCATAGGTAATGGGGAGCGGCGGCCTATGATAATGTATGTACTGAAAATGTTAACTTTAATCTAAACATTAACCACACAAACAATTGATATATATTGGCAACACATTTGATCATGAATATGATGGATGCACAAGTGTTTAATTTAAATAAATAATAGCGACACATGATACAGTCGACTTCGTCTTCTTCGCTCAAAGACTCAATCGACGATTTTTCAATTGTTCTTGATTGAGTCGTTCATCGAACATATTACTGGTTGAAATGTGATGAATAAAATGAGTTCAGGAAATCGAATGTACCGATCAACTGTATTTCCTCAGAATTCCGGCAATGAACGTCGGCTCTGATTTGTGTATTCCTTCTGATTGAATCAATTAACATTTTTGTTTGATTAGTTATGAAAGTGGGGTACTAAACAAGGATTAACAAAAGTTTTGAATGTTCATACTGATTCACAGCGTGAGATTGGAAATTCCCGAAGTTTTCCGGCGATAGCTGAATATTCCGGCTATGTCGTCTGGGATTGATTCTGATTGTTGGTTTGAAGTTAGTAACAGTCTAACAACGGATTGAAACAGAAAGAGTCGAGGTATTTACCGTTTTGAGGTGAGTCTCGGTTTTCCGGCGAAAGTCCGGTGATGGCAGAATATTTTCGGCGAGTGAAATTGCTTCGAGAAAAGGTGCAATTTTGAGCGAAAAGACTACCAGAGACTTGTGGGTGTATTTATAGGGAAGAATCGAGATGAATTGGGTCTGATTTTAGTCTCGATTCATAGTCAGCTGTTTTCCGGCGGTTACGACTGGTGTCGCGGGTTTAGACATCGGTTATAACCGATGTTAAGATTAATTCTTCCGTTATATTGATAGAAACCGTCAATTATTGGCGAAGTCGTCGGGATTTCCGGCGACTGCGAAATGGGCGCGTCATTGACTGGATTTGATTTCTGTGTTTTGTTATTTGAATTAATTGTTTCGATATGTTATCAAATAACACAAGTGGCGGAGTGGTTGGATGTGTGTGAGTTAAGTCATTGGCTGACCCGGCTGACCCGGATTCGAATCCCGGCAGCCTTGTTTTATTTTTAATTTTCTTATTTTCACTTTTTAACAATTTTGGTTTTTAAATCCTAATTTGTTTATTAATTATGTATTGTTTAAAATTAAAATTAATCATAAATACGCAACAAAATTTTATAACTTGATATTCGTTAAATAAATGAAGCGGGTTTTGAAAACCCGTTTTTCGGCGGATGTTACAATAAGGGCCGTTTATCTGGATTTCTTTGGGCAATCTCGAGCATTATGAGGCCTATCGCAAAGGAAGCAGCCTTGGTTTACGACTTTTCCTTTGTTATATAGCGTTAATGCCCGGTCATCATTCTTCCGGTATTGATTTTGGTTGGTGGGTTTTGCTACCCCACCTTTTGCATCGCCAGTCTCTGTGGTTGCTGATCTTATTGAACGATTTTCATTTCGGTCGTGTAAGTTTTCAGCAACAGAGATTGCCGATGATAAGTCTTGAACATTTCGTCGTTCAAGTTCAGTTTTGGCCCATTGTTGCAAGCCATCGACAAAGTAAATGAGAGCATCCTTGGGCGACAAGTCCAGAATCTCAAGCACAAAGGCGGTGAATTCATTGATATAATCTTTGATGCTACTCTTTTGCCTAAGGTTTCGTAGCCGAATCTTTGCATCGTGTTCGGCATTTTCCGGATAAACTGTTTCTTAATTTCTTTTACAAAATCAACCCAAGTGTTGATGGTGCACATACCTTTTTCGATCTCCATGTGCTTTCGTCGCCACCATAGAGCCGCGGTTTCCTTTAAGTATAAAGTCACCGTCTTGATTTTCTTGCCATCGTCAACGATGTCTATAGCTTCAAAGTACTGCTCAATCTCCTAGATGAAGTCGTCAATGGCTTGTGCTTCTTGTTTTCCAACAAACGGAGATTGCTTTGGGACTTCATACTTTGAAGAAATGACGGGGTCACCTCGGTTTGATAGTGCTTGTTTGCAAATGTTTAGCTCCATTTGCATCTCATTGAATTTTTCAGCAAACTTGCTCTCTATATTGCTTTGTACTCGCCCCAGCTCCTTCATAAACATCTCTTTTAGTTCAGCTTGCATGACTTGTATAGCAAGTTTGATGTCGTCTCTTAACTCGCCAAGCTCGCCACCTACTTTTTCTAGCAACTCGTTAGTGTTTGTTTGGAAGATGTCGACTTCAGCCTTGAATTCTTCAACATGCGTCTTGAATTCAACTATGGATGTCTCCACATCTTCCACACGTTTGTCTAAGCTTGCGAACAAGTCCTTGGACATGTCTTGATTTCTTCTTCCACCTTTGCGAGTTTCATCGCACCCACGGGTCTCTTCTCCAGTAGCCGTGGTTGTAAGTTGAGTCTTATCTTCAGCCATCTTGGATGGATCAAAACGTCGCTCTGATACCACTTGTCACGGAGTTACTTCCTCAACTCTCGTGCAGCCCTAGAACACGGTCTAAGTAAGCCTAGCCGACTTAGTGTCGTTGGGTTTTGTTTATGAAAGTTGCTAAAGGGAACGTTGGATCGCAAGGAAGTGGCTTGTAATACTTGAACACAAGTATACAAGAGAATACCTTTGTATTGGATGAAGAGAGTTTACAAGAGTATGAAGTTTACAAGTTGCTAGGAATGCTTCAAATGAGCTCCCATGACTCTTATTTATAGTGGTTGCAAGGTTATTTAGAGTATTCTATATCTAGAATACTCTTTACAAAATATCATGGCTAAATATCTAAGATATTTGTTACAAAATATCATGATATTTGTTGATTTCTAGAATGTTATTGGGCAGATTTTTATGGCTGAAGTAACTAGCAATTTCTAGGCCTTTCTTGGCTGATATTTTGTACTTCTTAATGTCTCCACGTTGCTGGAATAATACAAGCTGTTTCGGAGTCTTCCAGGCGGCTCTTGATGCATGTAGATGGTCCCGGAAGATTCTAGAATGCTTAATTTTTGGGCTGAATTTGTGTGGGGCGTGACAGTATGCTCATATTTTGTTTATGCACATTTTTTTATATTTAAATTAATCTACATATTTTTTTCTTTCAAAAATTTAAACGGGATTCACTCGCCAACTTTTGTTGACCTAAACCTCTATTTTTTTTACACATGATACAGGTGAACAGGATGAAGCCGGGAAAACATAGGATTGGGCCTTAGAAGATAAATAAAGCATTATTTGAATGTCTTGTTTGGAACATTTGGTGTTTGTATGATTTATGTGTTTGTTGGAATTTTTCCTTTTAAATTGGAATAATATATATGAAACATTATTGTAGTAAATGTCATGAGCTTTGATGAAAACCCAATCATGCCCCTACTATTTCTGCTGCGAGTCAGGGTGTGACAGACTGGTATCAGAGCTTTTGACTATTGGGATATAGGATAAGTTATTAGACCCTTAGAGCCTATACTATAGTCGATCAGATTTTAATTTCTTACGTGTTATTTGGTTACATGCAAACTCATGATATTTACTTGTTTTACATTTATTTCACACACAAATGCATGCAAGCACTCCCACTATCATATGATTTTTTTGTGTGATATTTAATGTGTTATACCTATTGTCAAACATAACATGCTTACATATAAACGCATCACTCACGTTTCAATTTGCACATATTTAAACATTTTCATTGCTTTCTTTCTCAATATTTTGTGATGTTTTCATTTTTCAATCTAATTAAAGTGAGTTCTACGAATGGCATGTAGTAACTGGAAGGGTACAGGTATCGGTAGTCGGAACGTCCTGTCTAGGTTTGGCATTCGTATAAATCCAATATAAAGGACCAGATTACCTACCTGGGGACTAACGATGAGAGTACGAAGTACCTATTAGGCCAAAGCATGCCGCACCAAACGTTGTGTGAACTAACCCCACTTTGAGTTGTCACTGTGTCTACACCAGGACACCTTCCGACCTTATATTTCGCAATCATGTTTTACGATTTTCATTCGGGTGATGCAAGTGTTAAACAGGCCAAAACCAATGTGAACCCTATAGAGCCCAGTAGTCATGGGGGCCCACATCACTACTAAGGCCATGTATGGGGAACATATGGGGGCCCAACCATGAGCAAGGCCCAATACATCCTATGGATGTAGTGAATTTATTTTTCTCTTTGTTTTATGGATGTTAATTTTTAAATACGACACATGACACCTAAAACGCCAAATATATAATATCGTTACGTATTCCCTGTAGATGTCTTCTAGGCACTCTCGTAGAGGTAGGAGATCAGGGAGATCCGGTGAGCGCATGGCTGCCCAAATCGCTCAACAAATGGCCGTCGTGATTCCCGATATTGTGATTCAAGTTCAACAAGCTCTAGCCGCTAACCCTATTAACTCAATCAATCAAGAGGAACAAATACTGCTAACCCTCCTTCAAACACCACCAAGTGCACTTACAAGCACTTCAACTCATGTGACCCTCCAAAGTATGAAGGAACTGAAGGGTTCACTGCTCTCCTTCATTGGTTTGAAGAAATGAAGAGTAGTTTCCTAACTGTTATTGTCCTAATGACCGCAAGGTGCGATATGCTACTGGTTGTCTATTTGGGGTAGCACACACTTAGTGGAATGCCGAAAAGGGCAGAAGAGGCGTTGAAGCCATTGTAGCCCTAACTTGGGAAGAACTTCGAGAACTCATGACAAGACGCTTCTGCCCAAGAAGCGAAATTAAGAAGCTGGAGGATGAGTTCTACTTTTTGAAACAGAAAGAGGGAGATCATATAACCTACAACAAGAGATTTCTCGAATTGAACCAAATGGTTCCAAATTTGTTCACTCCTCTCTACCGTCTGATTGAGCATTATATTCAGGGCCTTCCTCCAAAGATTCAGGATCTTGTAATGAGTACCGTGCCTGCAACCTTGGAAGCAGCAATGGAGCTAGCTACTGAACTCACCGAAAATAATATCAGGAATGGGGATTTCAAGGATGAGACGAAGAAGGATGCAAGTAGCAAAACATTAACTGAAACCCCCAACCCAACTCAAGCCGAATCCTCTTCCCAATTCACTGCCAAGAGAAAGCGAAACGAGAAAAATTTTGCCGTCACTCAAACCAGTCAGTCAACTTCACAAGCTGTACCCCTCCAAGCTATCCTAATCACCCAAGTGGCACCCAACCCAATATACCCAAACAAGAAACCTTACACTAGTCCTCACCCTCAATGCAACACCTGTCATTATCACCACCAAACCACCTTACCTTGCCGAATGTGTGCCAATTGTGGGCGTCATGGTCATTTGAGTAACACATGTCATACTCCTCAAAACCAAGCTCCGCCCCATGCCCAAAACATGATCCAACCCTATCAACAACCTCAATATCCCATGGTTCCATATGTTCGAGTTTGCTTTAATTGTAGTGACCCTACCCACTTTAGGAACACGTGCCCCAAGTTGGTTAATATCATTACCGCTCATGCTCAAGCGAACCCAGTTAACCAAGTAAACCAGGCAAACCCAGCACCTCCACCAGCAAGAGGGAGAGCCTACAACATTAACGCGAACCCAATTGAGGTCAACAACGGTGCAAACGAGCAACCCAACTAGCTTTCCATCACCAAAGAACAAGGCTCTGCTCCAATCATTTATTCTTAATGTTTTCTATCAATTTCATTCCTTGTTTAATTATTCAAGATATCTTTGTTTTTCAATTTGGGATTTAATGTATCAAAATTTTAATGCCATTAACCCAATTTATTTCACATTATGACAAGTTATTTCATTTCATGTCTCCATTTATCGATTTAAAATTTAAGTCATCGTACATCACGACGAACCTCGTCTCATCACTTAAAGAAGTTAGGTCGTGTCTCATTTTTTCATAGACTGACCACTTCCTCATAACACACGAGAGAGGTACCGTCATCATTCGGTCTTGTATCCCTCAGATTTGAGACTCAAGCATTGGCTGTTGTGTGTCTATGTTTTGTAGATTTTAGGACGTGTCACACAGAACTAATCGTGACTTACTGACAAAGCCAATGAAAATTTGACAAGGATATGGTGGATACGCCGTTGGTACTTCCTATATATAAGTATTCTTGTCAAATGATCAAAAGCATTGTTGGGTGGTTAAGGAGAAGTTCCGTGTGGGTAGTGTAAATCTTAATTTGGATAGCATTGTGGTTGAAGACTTCGTGTTGTGATGTAACTTTATCGTTTCAACGCTTCGGTTTTTTCTCAAACTCTTTATCATGAGACCATATCCAGTTAGTCATCTCCGTGTTACAACTCTTTTCTACACTTTAGGCATCAAAAAGCGATTCCTGTAGCAGGGCAAAAAGCGATTCCTGTAGCAGGGCATACAACCCTTACTAGGAACGTTACCGCCTCAATTAAGATCCAAACATCACACCCCCCCCCCTCTCTTTTCGCTGTTAAAAGATATTTAGATTTATGAATCGATGCATTTCGTAGAATAACATCACCTCTTTCAAGACAAACCTACCACTACTTAAATTTCGGGATGAAATTCTTAAAAGTAAGGGATACTGTAACATTCGTCATAAAACGGGTTCTAAAACCCGCTACATTTTGTAATTTCAAGTATTCGTTATGATGTTCGTTAGGCAATTATGTTAAACGCTTAAAAATTTCGTTATGTTGTTAGTATTAATCAATGAAGAATAATAGTAATAATAATAATAATAATAATAATAATAAGGTTTATAATAATAATAATAATAATAATAATAATAATAATAATAATAATAATAATAATAATAACTAAAAAGAATAATATTAATAATAAAATATATATATATATGTATATATATATATATATATATATATATATATATATAAACAAAATAAAACAAGAAAAAAAAGGAGTGGACCGCGGGTATCAAACCCGGGTCTCCACCCAAATCAAACACACATCACACCACTACACTGCACACACACTTGTTATAATGTAGAAAACAACTAAATTTTATATTGAATCAAACGCCAACCTTGCATTCAAATTATGCAGAACCAGTAACTGTCGAAAGCATGATCTGAGCAATCAATCAATTAGCGGTTTTTTCTTTTATTAAAAACATATAACTGTTGTCGATCATCTATTGCAATTGAAATTCAGAATCAATTGTGTGAAACCGACTGTAATCATCGGGTTTTAAACTTCAAAATTGAAACCGAAATCATGGTCATCATTTGCTTATAAATAGCGACCTCAAACCTGTTCTAAAACTCGCTCATACGATTCTTTAACTTGCAAACACACTGCATACTCTCTGCTCTCAATATTCCACTTCGCCGGAGTTTTGGTTCGTCGCTGGAATTTCACCGGAGAAGTTAAGATCGCCTGTCTAGTATAACCACTTGAAACTCCTCTTTAATATCTTGTATTTATCAGTAGTGAATTTAAAACAAGTGATAAATTGGTTTGATTTAAACAAAGCCGGGTTAATATTCTGAGTTTCAATCTTGAAGAAGATGAAGTTGTTTTAACTGATAAATATAATTAAAATCATAAGTTAAACCAGGTTAGACACACAGTCCAGTGGTGGACTGTGTGCAATGCAATCGAAGATACCCGGGTTCGAGTCTCACACGCATCCGATTTCCGAAATAAAACCAATGTTTTTAAAACCTATACAGATCAGCACCTTAGTAAGTATATAAAATTAATATAAATCCTAGTTTTTCCGGGTTAGTCACACAACCCAGTTGGTAGGGCTGTGTGCATCGTATCATGGGGGCGCGAGTTCGATTCGGTTCTGTGACCGGTTTTGCGATTATATAAACCTTTTTTTAAAATAAAAATAAAATAAAATATAGTTTAGTCTAATTAGTATGTATATATATATCTGTATATATATATATATATATATATATATATAATTAAAATCAAGTTTATTTCGGGTTAGACACGTAGCTCAGTTGGTAGAACTGCGTGCACGCATACGGGAGGTCACGAGTTCGATTCTCACATGATGCCAACAATTGCACAGTCAAACCGGATCGACCCGGTCAACCCTGAAAAGGGTATAATTTTTTAATACCTATTTTCTTTATTTTTTATTCAAAAATCCCTAAAAATACCTATAAAAAATAAGATTTTTTAAGCTTTAAATTTGTAATAAATACTCTTAAAAATCTAATAAAAATCCTAAAACAAAAATATCAATTTCAAAAAAAATAAAAATATTTACCATATTATTTCGTGATTTTTTAGGCTAGTTTTCTCACCGGTTGAAATCTTAAATCATGCGCCTTCGTCGTCAATTCAAGAAACGCACCCACTATGAGTGAATTCTTACAAACTTCCCCTTTTTATTCATGTTTTGGTGTGTATCATGTGTCGTTTTTCCTTATTCAAATACTTATGCTATTACCATTACGTGAACTAACATGCTATGTGACATTTTGTTTATTGTTATTTGTGTTTATACTTTCTCATTTCAGTCAAGCTGTTACATTAGACCCATCAGCTCCCTGTACAGACAGGTAGAGCATCGCGTTGTCTAATTAGATCGGATTCGTTTGATTGAGCCTTGATCTCATAGCTCATCATTTATTTTCTCATTTCAGTCAAGCATTCACAACATGCCTATCAGTTCCCTGTATAGATGGGTAGAGCAACGCGTGCCTAATTAGATCGACTCTGTTTGATTGAGACTTGTTCTCACAGTTCATCATTCATTATGCTTATGTGTATACTGCTAGATGTTTATGTGGTTTGTGAATAGTTTACATATATGTATGCTTATATTTGGTTTATGCACATTTTTATATTTAAATTAATCAACATATCTTTTCTTTCAAAAATTTAAACGGGATTCACTCGCCAACTTTTGTTGACTCAAACCTCTATTTTTTACACATGATACAGGTGAATAGGATGAAGCCAGGAACACATAGGATTGAGCCTTAGAAGATAAATAAAGTATTATTTTAATGTCTTGTTTAGAACATTTGGTGCTTGTATGATTTATATGTTTGATGGAATTTTTCCGTTTAAATTGGAATAATAAATATGAAACATTATTGTAGTAAATGTCATGAGCTTTGATGAAAACTCAATCATGCTCCGACTACTATTTCCTTTGCATGTCAGGGTGTGACAATGGTGGTGGCAGGTAGGTGTAATCAACTGGGGGTGGGTTGTAGCTGAGCTTGTAGGAGATATGGTAGAGAGAGATGGATTTAAGAAAGAAAGAGATTGGTTAGGTTGAAACTTTAATTTTATTTAAAAAAACAAGTTAAATTAGGTAGATCAACAAAATTACCCTTATTTGCCTTGCACATGATTAGAGTTAACGGAAAATTTTCCAGGTTAGGCTCAAAGGGTAGGGTATACTGTGTAAGATTTTGGAACATTAAGGACAGAACTTGTTAACTTTTACGTCAAAGAATACCGCCTCCAAAAGGGTGTAAATAATTAAGAACAAAACTTGTTAACTTTTGCGCCAAAGGACATCGCCTGCAAAAGGGTGTAAACATTAAGGACTAATCTTGTAATTTACTCACAAGAATATAAACCACAAGAACAAGAAACCCTAGACAATTATGAAATGAAAATGGAAGATGAAGAAAAAGGCGTTGAAGATTCTAATCGGCACCTAAGTTGCAGGGAAACGGTTATTATGTGAAGGTAACTGTAGTAGATTTACAGTTTCTTAGCATCATGTATTACCGCCTCTTCGATCCACTCCAGATCTCTCCAGATCTGAATCTGAATGTAACCAGAATTCACCTGAAGCCGCTGCCACCACGCCCTTCTTAGACAGATCCAGTCGAGAAAACCACATGAAACGGTAGATTGGGTCGCTAGAGGTAAGTGAAGATTTCACCTCAAGATACTACCACCTCCACCGATTGCAAAATCAAAACCCTAATCCCCACCCCCTTCTATCTCTTCCTCTTCAATGGAAAATTATCGGTCTTTAACCGCTAGCAGAAAACCCGATCTTTAACCCCACCCTCACCTGACAACATAGAACCACCCGTCACCACCTAGAATATGCCAACCAACTTGGTTACAAAATGACAATATAGATGTCCTAAACATAGGGTATATAGAGGATAAAGGGAGAGTAGTAAGTAAAGAAAGCATTTCCAGTAAGTCATTTCACAACCGTCGCCGTCAATCGCCACTACTAGCGCCATGGCAGCGGCGGTGTGTTAAAGATGCGAGCAATTGAGAAAGAATGATATGAAACAATATCATGTTCAAATGAGTATGAAGAAGAATATATTGCTAATGGTTTGCAAGCGAGTAAACCCAAGATCTACGTGTCCCCAAATTTAACCTATCCAAGTTCAACTAACTTCGATTATATCGTAAACACTTCAATTTGATAGTATTTGACCTTTTCAAAGCTATACAAATGAATCTAAATCAAACATTCCCTTGGCTATATTTATGTATTTTATTATTGGTTGGATACCAATTATATCGTTGGTAATTTCAAATTTTAAAAATAAAAAAAAATGTTAAAGAAATGTGTTATGTTTTTAAATAGGGCTATATAAAAGGGTCTTAGTACAGTGTACAACAAACTAGTTGTGTTACTTTTTTTTCTAAATAGGGTTAAGTAAAAGGGTCTTAGGGCAACATACCATAAATTTTGACCTACTCCATATAAGTATCTTTAGAATAATTCATTCTCATGCTAATCGATATTTATCATGAAATTATGCAAGTTGTTTAACATTATTTTAGCACTACGTCCATATTTTCATTCACATTTTGTTTAAAATCAACTCGCCCCCTCCGTGGAGCACGGGTGCAAACCCCTATACACACATGCACTTAAACTAAAGCGGGCAAAATGGATGGTGTGAGTCAAACAAGGTGTGGGTCAGAATAGGTTGTCTTATAACAGATAAATTTGGTTTCGGCCAGAACAGATCGTGTTAAATAATCAAAGAATATGGCAATCTTTCAAATGCTACACATTTGGTCCTAGAATTCATTTTATCTCCATCAATTTCAATCTTAGTAATCACATTTTTTTTCTTAAAATCAAAATTCAACGTGTAACAAGAGACAAAACCATCCAAACCAGTTGGAATCAAGATTCAATTTCGTATCATTAGATGAAAATAAACAAGCACTTTAAAATGATGTGGAAACTCTAGTGGATTAGTAACTGCTGCCCATTTAGGCTTTGCAATCGTGGGCCATTTAAGGATCAATTACACACTCATCGATTGTTGTTGTTGTCGTACATGGACTAAGGCCGTTGTCGCCCACCACTATACATCACAGATAGCCACCTCTATTTATCCATCAAGCAACAATCAACATAATTTGGAAGTTTAAGCGACATAATTATTTGGTTCCGTCAATCATCGCCTTTTCACCAACCGATACAACATCTCGCATAACACCAAAACACCACCTTCAATGATGTAGTCGTGAGTCCATACCATTTTTCTTTAGATGCCACCCACCCCCGCCAAGTGAGGGAAGTGTATAGGGATTTTCACTCTGATCCGACGAGATTTTTATCTAACATTGATGATGTAGAGATGATAAAAAAGAACGACGAGAAACCTTTAAAAGATACCTAAGTTGACTCGCTCCTTTCTTCCCCACATAAGTTGCCAAGTCTGACCCACGTAGATGCGTTTTCCATGTTGGTGACATGGGTACCCGGAAGCTCCCACTCAGCAAGGCTGAGAACAATAACAATCATAATGAATAATGAAATCGGAAGCAAGAAGCTAGAAGCCTCTGGCAGGAAGTAGACACATCAAAAGTTGGTGACTATAAGCTCAGATTACTACACACATCGGGACTTGAACTCGGTGGGTCAAAGTGATGGACTTTGCCCAAAAGTGCATAAAGGTGACATTGATTAAACATAAAACAGACACTTACCAAAAGAGGCAAGACCATCCCTACAAGCAACATCACCTAAGGATAAGCCTTACCACCTATAGAAGGTGTGAGCTGGCACAGGCTTCCCAAGGCAAACATCTGCCTATAAAAGGGAGTCTTCCTTAGCTCCAAGACAAACTCTCACCAAAACTCTCTCTCTCTCTCTACAATACAATTCTCTCTCTAGAATACAATTATGACTTATCAACTGAGCTGAGCTACGGACCCTCTAAGCTGCTAAGCTCCTGAGATACTACACCAGCAGCTTCTAGGCACAAGCTACACAACCTGGAATCACCACAGTTGTTAGCTAATCGTTGGATCTCGGCCACAACCTCCCTAAACATTCTTTATCTCTCTTATACTTATACATACATCTATGTTTTATGTTTATACATTCTTCTTGGATAGATTACTAATGTTAAGCGTCGGAGGGTGGTCTAGAGACCCCCGTCTCTGGCCTCTTCTAATAGGTTCTTTCGTGTTGTTGGTACAAGCTAGTAGGTAACGAGGCTGACCCGAGGAATGTTCATACCTTCCCCTTCCCCTGACCTTACTCTTGTTGTTTCAACACATGTTTTATCATTTTTTTCCTTTTTGAATCGCTAAAATCGATACCAACATTTCTTCTCAAGATCTATTTATCGTTAAGAATCTTCACATCTCATATAGTGATACGAAACACATTACTAATCAACAACCCGCTGCAATGCGTGGAGTGACATCAACTCATAAACATACAAACAACAACTTCATGATAGTTACTACATTTTTGTTCTTCCCCCCTTGAGATGACCGCCCTTAACCATTAATCGTCATAAAAACCACCATCGCATCCCCTCCGAACATAAAATTTTTGTATCTCCTCATATTTATATATAAGCGGAATACATAACCATACTCATAACAAATCAGCCACAAATACGAAGATGGCATAACACAAAGCATATTCAAAACCATAGCAAAAAGTTCATTATAATTCTACACCAATTCAACCACATCGGTTGAATGATTTCAATGATATTCGAAAAATCATCTCATTCATAAGGTTTTTATATGTAATTTCCATTGATTCAACTGCTTTTGATTAAAAAATCACGATGTCGAAATGGAAAATGACATCTGGGTCAAGAAGAAGCAACGGAGGTGCCGCAGGTGGCTCGCATACGGTTGTTGATAGTTTTTTGTCATCAGGAACCATTCAACAAGATTACATACAAACTTTTGGTAAACAAATTAAGCAGGATACACAACCGTCCTCGTAGCAAATTCACGGAATAGATTACAATTTCTACCGTCATTGAATCACACCACTTCCACCAATACCGATTCACCAAATAATTCAACAACGTGTTTTTTCCATAATTTTCAGTTTTCCGTTTCTTGAGCACTATTTTCATCGCTACAATTTCAAATTCGAATGTGTACGCAATAACAACGATAGCACTGAATTTGAAATGGCATAGATAGATACAAAGATCATGTATGTGTATAGTAGAGAATAGAGATATATAACCACCACTGCTTTGATTGCGTCTCTCCGAATGGAAAAACAAAAATACTGTTTGTGCTTGTATGTTTTCTAGAGAGAGATGAAGAAGGAAAGATTATTTTTTAGGTTAGTGTGGGTTTCAATGTATGATTTATTTGTCACACACGTACAACAGTTATATGTTAGAATTATTCTTTTAATTCATGCATTATGAATATTTCTAAATAATCTAATTTGTTTCATAATTCTGTTGCATAACTATGAACTTTAGTATGATTTTTTAAATGTATTGACATTAAATATTATATAGTTATGTAAATTAAAAAAAACTTTATGAAAAATTTACTAATTTTTTTAGTTTTTAAATTAAAAATATTAATTGTTAACCAACAACCACTATTTTATTCAAGTTTTAATGGTTTGTTAATTGAACCTAAAATATACTAATATATATATAATTTGTTATGTACATATAGTCAATTGTATTTTATGCAAAAAGATATAAAATTTGAAAACCTATTTTATCTTATCTTTTCTTTGCAAAATATGATTTGCCTTTGAACCAAATACATGTAGAACTTCATTATTAAATGTTTTTAATCATTTTGTTGATCAAATTAATCACTTTCCTGATAAAATGATTTAACGTGGCGATGCAAACTCTGTATGAAGTAACATCAAAAGAATATTTTGCATGAACTAAAGAATTTTTGCAATCTGATACTAAAGACTTTTATAATCAATTAACATCCACCGGAAATTAAAGCACATGTGAAGCTCAACTCATTAAATTATATTAAATTATATGAAGTAATCTAAAATCCAAACACAAAAGTTTTGTCAACCTGACAACATTAAAACATATTTTAAAAAATATTCTCAACCAAAACCTTGCAAAAATTGGAAACAGAAAAATACATTAATAGACTGAAAACAAAATTAAATGGTTAAAGATGTGTCAACAACAAACAATTCACACCACATCATCAGATAAAATGACAAAAAAAATAAATTAAGGAAACCATGCAAATTAATTGTTTTTCAATCAATTAATTAAAGAAGTCAAAGTTGGAGGTTGATTGCTCGGCATGATTTCCTTATCTGCCCTTGATTTCCTGTGAGAACTTGGATGGCACCCATCTTAACCATGGCTTGACCAAATTTAGTGTTGAAATCAGAAGAACGAGCAATGGCTTCAACTGTGGACTTGCTCAAACTGTCCAATGCCACGTCTTGATCGAATTTAAGGACTCCCCTATGCATCATAATCTGACTATAGAAAGATTTATCTACAACAGCAGAACTAAAAGGATTTTGATCCAAGTTTGCAGTGAGATCAACGGTTGCGTTCTGAGCACATATACGCCTCAGCGATGTTAACAGCGCTAAATCCATGGCGGGGTCGGGTTTTCCTGTGTTCTTGAAGTTGTAAAGACGATCTTTAAATAAAGAACAATGAGCGATACCAATCGAGTGACCACCTGTTAAAAAAAAAAGAAACATTCAGAAAACATTTTTGCAATAATTAAACTAAAACAATTCCAATCCATTTACCTATACATGGCAAGATATGGATTTTAGCTAAAAGGAGAACGTATTAAAATCTTTGTAAATTGTAACTATTAATGCATCCTTCTTAACTATTTCCCTATTTTACGTTATTATTGTAGTAACATTGTTTTTAATATTAAAAAAAAACAATACTTACGTATGTAAAACCCTTATAATTAATGGGTGGTGCTCCGTTGACAAAGAAAAAAGCCTTTAAACATTTAGAAGGGTGAGATTTAGTGTTCAATCCTAATAAAAGAAATTTGTCTTTAAAAAATGTAAAACCCTTATAAAATAATTACCTGACCCCAACCACGGGGTGTCAGCCCAGTGGCCAGCCTCACCCATTCCAAACGGGAGGACGCGGGTTCGAGTCCAGCTAATCCTGCTGGGTAGTAACCGCCAGGCAGCTATGGGGCTAAGCTAGCTCGGGGAGGGAGAACCCTCCCGCGGTCAGGGGTACCGTGCATTTACCCTTCCCCATAATTACCTGACCCCACCATTATAAGATATGCTAAACCATAATTTGTTTTGACTAAAACTATTTATACTACTAGAAAACATACTTTTAACAATAAAAAGCTAGAAAAAAAATGCTTAAAGTTCTATATAAAACTTTTTAGTTATGTTTTGCAACCGAAATTCTTCACATAAAAAGAAATATGTCGGTGATCCGTCCTAAGTAACCTGTGGTCATTTAATGAAGTCTTTTACCCACGCCCAGATTGACTATACGTTACCCAAGATTGATATATTCACAGCTGGCAGCTTTCTGTTTTAGTAATATAGTGTTATGCTTATTACATAGTTGAACTGTCCATCCTAACACCTCCAGAACTATCAAGAATCATTTGTGATATATGGAATTAAAACTTTAGGTGAATTACCAAGAAGATAGATCATGTCGGTGGCGGTTAGTCCTTTCAGAGCAAAAGTTCGAATCGCACTCGATACAGATGAAGTAGGAGGTGGGAGACTAATTGTATTTTGCGCAAGTGACACAAGGCCATCCCTTCTTCCTGTTTGGACACTGTATCTACCTCCACCACTCTACATTAAATAAAATCATGTTAATAAATTAAACATAGTTAAACTTACAGTTCTAACAAGATCACATGCATCTAAATCTACTGCTTACAAATGAAATAACATCTCTAGTAGCCATAACAATTAAATCAGCACAAGAAACCACTCCCGGGCACACGCTCTCCACCGCAGCTTTTGCAGCATCAATGACATCATAACCTCTAACGCTTAAGTTCGGGGGTGCGGTCTTCTCGCTGTTGGGCCCGTCTAGTAGAATCGACGCGTCACAACCCTTTAAAAAGTTGAGAATGATTAATCATGGACTTACAAAACTGATTTGCATGCATGAAAATTGAAGAAACTTACATTAACAAAGCAATCATGGAATTGCATTCGAATTAGAGCAGCTGCGATTGATCGGTCTTTGAGGAACATCTTGTAGACCGTATTTCTTACGATGGCTTCGACATCTGAAGTTCGACATTTGCCATTATAGAACCCATACTGGAGGCCATAGCCGTAATACCCATAGCATTGGCCAGTAAAGTTCAAAAAGATGAACCCAATTGCTAATGCAACTGCTTTAGTATTTGCCATGGCCATTTTGTTATGCAAATGGTTTATTGAATTGGGGTGAATAAGAAGAAATGAGTGTTTTGGTATTTATAAGGATGGTATAAAGGGGGATTATTGTTTGAATAATAAATATGGCTTTCACGTTTGTGTAGTGGGCAGGAGAGACGTGTGGACATAACACTTAAAATTCTGAATCTTTTTCTTATTCAATGAATTCAATGATGACTTTTTGTTAATAATTTCAGTTACATGTTTGATTTAATAATTAATTAGATTGTTGTTAGGGTTACTCTTTTATTTTTTTCTATTTTACATAGTATTATCACATTTTCTAGAAAAAAAAATGACTTTCATTAACGGATGATATCAACTATTGATCCGTTAGTGATATCTTTACCCACTCCCCGTTTGTTCATGGAACTTTACCAATAGATTACCGAGTATTCCTAGCTTCTAAGAGGGATAGCCGACAAATACTATGAAACAAACGGCTTTCACTGAACAAGAATTTCATAAGAAATCCATTGCTAAAGGTTGGTACTTCCCTTAACTTGTTGGTTACACTGCCAAAAATTAGGGACACTGCTAAACAATGAGTAATAGTATCACCGGTACTGACGACCTAAATTGTCATAATGTGGTGAAATCGGTTAATGACGAGAATCTTTGTTGATACTTCGCCAAGAATATATGTGTATGAGCAATATGGTTTCCGATGAATATCATCAACGGAGAACTAACGAGTAACTTAGCGACAGATTACAGACATGTCTTCTCCAGTGATGTTAGTCACTATAAGTGATGGAAATTTTGCAACATTATCCGCCAAAAGAATTATATAAGAAGTAAAAAATTAAAATATATTTCTGTTTTTTTTAAACTAAAACTGAATATTCATAGGAATTCTAGAATTTCTAATTCAAATAACAAAAACACATACAAATTGAAATGAATACTTATGACAAACTTGTATTGGGCTTAGTTTTAGCATATGTCATCTCTTGATGATTTTTTGTTGGATTCGGTTTTCGCATTCCACATGAAAGTAATTGCCGTTCAAAAAAGAAAATATGAAAGTAATTAGCCAATACAGTCTTACGATTTACTTACGATTTAACAAACACTAGAAGAATCCTAGTTTTTAGAAATTTCGATAGCCTAAATTCAATGACGATATCTGTAAATAAAAAAAATTCATTATTTGATTTAAATAATTTGAGTTTTATAAATAAAATGTCAACCTATCTATCCAGGGCCGGCCCAAGCCTTAAGCCGAATGAGGCTAGGGCTTTAGGCCCCCAAATCTGTAGGGCCTCAATTTTCCAAAAAAAAAAGTTACGTGTTACGTTGGGCTGTTGTACGAAGATGTGCAGGGATCAAGGTGGGAGAGGACAGTCAAACATCAAGGTTTTGTGACCAAGAGACTAGGGTGGCTCATTATCATTACAAGAGATAGTTATCGGCCAAGAAACGAAGGTTTTGTAGCGGCAAATATGATGTTCGAGTTCGGATGCCTCTGACTCTAAATTGTTAAATTGCTGTTGAAATTGAAGGCTCGATGTGATTCAATATTAAGGTACATTAATCATTGTAACTCATTAAAAATGTGATTGAAATATGTGATATAAGCACTTTGCCTGATTAAGGTTTGTGATATAAGGCCTTAACTGAAATTAATGTTATTGAAATTACATTGCTGATTAAATTTAGTATGCTGATTGAAACATTTTTTAAGCCCTAACTGAAACTTTACACTGCACCCAATTCTTCATGTTAAGAGACTTCAAGTCTACAACAGGTTTGTATGGTTTTTTTTTAATAATCCAGAGAAAGGCCCCAAATTTGTAACAAGCTTTGGGCCACCAAAATGATTGAGTCAGCCCTGTATTTATCTCGTTATCCTAACTCATGCTCATAATCAATTTGTAGCTCAAAGTAACATTACAACTAATCTTATTCTTATAAAAATATTATATAAATTAAAAAACTTGCACGCACACTACTACACCTAAAATTGAAAACTTACAAACACCTGTTAGGAAATTACAACATAAATCAGTACAAAAACAAAATTGCAAAATGCAATACAAATATGGAAAAGCAACATGTATATAGTCAAAATTGATTCATCCTCGCGTAAAATAACGTGAGTCGTTGGAGATTTCTGTGTCTTTGTAAGTGCCTTATGATTCTTCCCCGACATTTGCATCCTCACCCCATTCACTTCTTTAATTGTTGACAAGTTTACCCTTTCATTAATTTGTAAGAAATCTTCATCATCTATATTATCATTATCGAGGAATATATTAACACATTGTTCTGGTTCATATATCCTCCACTGGTTCATATGTTTCAAATCGGTTTTGTCTAACGATATGGTACACAGTACACTTATTGCTTGTGATGCTAGAACAAACGAGTAGTTAGTGTTTAGCTTGATTCGAATATGATATCTAACAAGCCAAATTTTGGATCTATTTTAACCCCGTAGCTAGTATCAAACCATGTATAAACACTTGAAGATCACAACAATGCCACAAACAAAGTCATAATAGCTGGATAGGCTTTACATTATTGTGGTAAATAACTAATAATTTATTTTTAACAAAATCAATTACTATCTTTGCTTCTGTTTATCTAATCATCTTCAGGAAATAACTTTTTTATTATGAAAAGATACGGCTATAATGAATATTTTACACTGCCTACACCAACAAGAATTAAATATTAATTGAGTTTTATGATAGAAATTCATTACAATCAGATAACTCCCAAACTCGCAAAGAATACTACATTTGAGAAATAAATAAAAAAAAAATATACGGTTAAATATAGGGTAAGGATGCATACATCAAAGGCGTCAAGTTAGCCTAACATCCCCCAGACCCGCACATGTGGGAGCCTCTTGCACTGGTTTTGCCCTTCTTATTACGTTAATAAAAATTTCATATAAAAAATTCACTCCATCAGACACAAGTCAAGTATGTTGAAAACAAAAACCTTAGAATTCCATTGGATACTTAGATCACATCTTTATAAGAATCATGTTTTGCTGGTTGATTGCTCGGCATGATTTCCTTATCTCCCCTTGTGTTCCGGTGAGAACTTGGATCGCACCCATCTTAACCATGGCTTGAGCAAACTTACTGTTGAAGTCAGATGAAGCAGCAATGGCTGCAACCGTGGATTTGGTCAAACCATCCAATGCCAATTGTTGATCAATTTGAAGAATTCCCCTATGCAACATAATCTGATTGTAGAATGATTTGTCTATTACTTTGGAGCTTAAAGGGTTTTGATCCAAGTTCACAGTGCGATCAACTGTTGCATTTTGAGCACACGTCTTCCTTAGTGATGCTAACAGCGTTACATCCATTGTCGGGTCTGGTTTACCTGAGTTCTGAAAGTTGTAAAGCCTATCTTGGAATAAAGAACAATGAGTGATTCCAATAGTGTGGCCACCTAGACAATTAAAAAATACACACGTTAAACTAAAATTTATGCGTGCCATAAAATAAATCCAATATACACAAATTTATGACACAACAAGTTCAATTTAAACTTAGAAGTATGGAGAAACTGCAAAACCTCCGCACTTTAATTTAAAAAAGCAGACAACTTACATGAGCAACTCGACTGTACAAAACGATAAGCTGGAGTTTAGTTCCTTATACTTATATTTAAGAGGCCCCCAATTTTTTTAGGTTTGATTATGTTTCACTTGCATTCGTTTATTTATTTCCGATCACGTCTCACTCAACTCATATCTATCGAAATCTATTTTTATAAGAGTGTGCCTTTTAGAAATCGTACACAAAAAAGCTTGTCATGATATTCTCATGTGTATGGATCTTAAGCAAAAAAATATATATTTTTCTGATTCACTAAAAGTGTCCCGATCTTACGATCCCCTTTAGAATTCAGACGACATGTCCTAAATGTGTGGAAAGTATTTAAATTTTTCATGAGCGTGTAAAAATCAAATATTTTTCTAGTGGCGGTAACGATAAATGTTATGAACAAAACTTGCTAAATTACCAAGAAGATAGAGCATGTCAGTGGGGGTGAGTCCTTTGCGAGCAAAAGCTCGAATCACACTTGACACCGATGCAGAAGGAGGTGGGAGGGTTTGTGTATATCGAGCAAGAGACACGCGCCCATCCCTTCTTCCTGTTTGGACGCTATATCTACGACCACCACTCTGCATAATTAATTAGCATTATTTTTCAAGTTAAATTGTGCATAAACAAAGTTGTTTTTATGGGGATCTGGTTCATTTATTACTACTTACAAAAGAAATAACATCTCTTGTAGCCATCACGATTATGTCGGCACAAGAAACGACTCCTGGGCACACCTTCTCCACCGCGGCTTTGGCATCATCAATAACATTGTAGCCTCTAACACTTAAATTTGGTGGTGCGGTTTTTTCAGAGTTGGGTCCGTCTAGTAGAATTGATGCATCACAACCCTTTCATAACATACAAAGTTAAAATCACTACCAAAAAAATGAGTATTTGCAAAAATGGTTGCAAAGTTAGCGACTAGTTTACAACCACAAAATGAGTGACTGCTGAGAATTTACTAGTGCTAATTTTCTGTCAAAAAAGTTAGAATCAAATTATAAATACCTCCCAAACGTGTGAAAGATTATATAATAAAAATATAAAAATGCAATGCGGTCACAAAAGTTGTGACCTTTTGAGGGCGTTCACAAAGAATGAAGAAATAATAACCTAAAATTAAATTCTAAATATTGGTTAGAAAGCATTTGCGGCCGGGTTTCTACAGTCGCAAAACTGTCGGATAATATGAAAATCAAATTAAAAGTTTAAATATTGGTCATAAAAATTGAAAAAAAAAAACACATTTTGAAACTAAAATTAAAATTCTTGTCGTAAGGTTGTCGCAAAATAGCGGAAAAATAATAAAGTAAATTTCAGTAGCAAATCTGTCGGAAGTAATCAAGTTTTCAGAAATGTGAACGCATGTAAAATCATGAAAGTTACGACTATGGCTCATGCATGAAAATGGAAGAAACTAACATTAACAAAGCAGTCATGAAACTGCATACGAATAAGAGCAGGGGCAATCGTTCGGTCTCTAAGGAACTTGGAGTAGACAGTTCGTCTTACAATGTCTTCAACATCTGACAATTTGCACTTGCCATTATAGAACCCAAACTCGAGGGCACTGTAGCAGTGACCAGTGAGGTTTAACAAGATCATGAACCCAACTGCTAATGCTACTGCTTTACTGTTTGTCATTGCCTTTTATTATGTAAGCTCTTGATATATCGAACTGGAATGATGAGCAAGAAACTAATGATTGTATGGTGTTTATAAAGGTGAGATATTTGCTAGATTTTGAATGGCATACACGTTGTGCGTCTTTGTATTGGGGAAAAGAGACGTGTTTGCATCAATGTTTGGTTTTCATTGCTTTTTGAGAATAACGCTAAATATACGTTGATATTTTTGGGTCAATGACTCGGTGTTGGTATGAAAGAGTGTCACAGGAGAGGCCAGTTTGACATTAAATAACAGGAAAAGATCGAAATAGCCCTTGATCCACAAAAAATTTAAAAAATAGCCACCTGAGGCATTTGGGTTAAAACTTTACACCAGCTGTAGCGTCTACACTCAAACGACTCAACCTTTTTTCCTTTTATTCTTTTCCATCATCATTTTTGAATGAGTATAACTTTTTCATAATACAATGATATTTTTTTTTAAATTACATCAAATTAAAAATGATAAAATTCTCTTTAATTTGGTGTGATTTACAAAAAAACAATATCGTATAAAAAAGTTATACCCATTTAAAAATCATGGTGAAAAAGAACAATAGGGAAAAGGCTGAGGCCTGTACGTCTACACTCAGACGCCTCAATCTTTTCCATTTTTTTCCTTTCCATAATTATTTTTAAACAGGCATAACTTTTCGTACGATAATATATTTTTTTAAAATTACACCAAATAAAAGATGATAAAATTCTTTTTAATTTGGTGAATTTTTTTTTTTAAAAACACTATTGTATGAAAAACTTATGTACATTTAAAAATCATAATAGAAAAGA
Organism: Scalesia atractyloides; assembly: GCA_947069175.1. Classification (NCBI taxonomy): domain Eukaryota; kingdom Viridiplantae; phylum Streptophyta; class Magnoliopsida; order Asterales; family Asteraceae; genus Scalesia; species Scalesia atractyloides. Next base: position 85,463,983 of record CAMTDV010000001.1, on the reverse strand, counting down.
AAAAAAAGATAAGGTTGGGACGTCTGAGTTTAGACGCTACAACTGGTGTAGAGTCTGGACTCAGACGCCTCAGGTGGCTATTTTTGAAACTTATGTTGGTGAATGGTTATTTTCGATATTTTCCCTTAAATAACAAAACATCCTTTGATTGTTTTTACTATTTTTGGCATTGACCAATTGTTTAGCACCAACGTACGTCGCGCAAAATATCCAAGGATGTCCCGAGAATGTCCAAGATGATATGGCATTATCTTTAGCATCGGGTTTTTTAGATTTAGGGTGGGCGACGCCGCTCTTACAGCTAGCATGTTACGGACGCCGACACACGTACAAATTAAAGAATCTAGCATTTACCCATTTTCTTCTTGAAACCCAAAATAACTGTCGTTCTCACACGTGAAAAAGATAATTATTTCAAGGTATTATATTCTTGTCATGATTTGCAACATATATATAAATGATAGGAAAACATTGGTTTAAATTGATAATCATGAAACCCTAACTTTTATAATGTTAATCATATGTCATACACACTCAAGTCATTAAGTATACTTGTTTATGCTAAGTAATCAGGTCGTGAAGTTACCAATTATGCTAAGTAATCAATACTACAAGATGAACTCACAAATTATGCCAAGATAATACAAAACTAACACATGCTACAAATAATCTATGATCAGATATAAAAGCTAATATTAAGTCAACACGTTACAAGTTAAGTTTTTAGTTGAATCGCAACTAAAAGTTTTATAAGCTAAGTATTTTTATTTTACTTTTTATCAGATTAAAAAAAATTTCAACGTGAAGATTATGGCTAGCGTAGATTATGGCTGCAAGGATACGTAAGATTTTTACAATCCAGCGCTGAGGTGGTCCACAATATGACGAAATGGACACGTGTTTGCGTGTTACTGATGAATGTTTTTGATAAAGTTATGAATTCAGTGGCTATATTGTTGTTAACTAGAATTTTAACCCATCGCATTTGATGGTGTCAAAACTTAAAGTAACTTGAATTTGTACTCTCAAATATCTGATCTAACTGGTTTTCAAACAAAACTTATGTCAAAATGTACACCAACTAAAAACATACGTAAAATAAGTAAGAAAACATATTATATTTGACACGTCTCGCTCATTACCAAAAAAATTACGTCAAAACATAAACATGCTTAGATTTATACCAAAACATATTTTAAAAAAGCACGTAAAAAATAGTGGTTTTTTAAGTTAAAAAATGGTACCGTACGTTAAAGAAGCGTTGAAACGTAAAGTAGCTCGAACTCATATACTGCCTAGTAAAAACAGATTATATATGTTGGACCCGACTCGTTTTCGAACAAAATTTATGAAAAAAACGTAGATCATTTACGTAAAAACGTAAACTAACTTGAATATATACTGACATGTACAATAAATAGAAAACCGAAAAAGAAAAGAATAGAAAAAAAATCACTTTGCTACAGTGATTTGCCTTATTTGAATTGTTATATATAGAATGTGTTTGGTCAAAATAACTTTTGTGCTAATTTCATACGGTTTAAACTTGCAAAATGATACATTTGCTCGTATAATCCTTTAAGTATTGTATATTATAATTAAATTTAAAATCTGTCTTTTGAAAAAAAATGTAATCAATCAAGTATGTAGTTTAGTTCTTAGTTTGATGAGAGCTCACGGGGGTCAAAATACCTAATAATAATCAATCAAATATGTAGTTTAGTTCTTAAACTCATAAAATCAAATAACAGGTATGATATTGTACAAATGAACACATGATATTTTATATCAATTAAATAAAGAAGCCCATGTTGGTCCGTTGACCGTTCGGCATGACCTCCTTATTTCTCCTTGTGTTCCTGTAAGAACTTGGATAGCACCCAACTTCACCATGGCTTGACCAAACTTGGTTGTGAAATCAGAGGAACTAGCAATGGCAGCAACCGTTGGCTTACTCAAACTATCAATTGCCAAATCTTGATCAATCTGGAGAACTCCCCTACGAAGCATAATCTGATTGTAGAAAGATTTGTCCACCACTGAAGAGCTAAAAGGGTTTTGATCCAAGTTTATAGCGCGATCGACTGCTGCATTCTGAGGACATGTACGTCTCAATGATGTTAACAGCTCCCAATCCATGTTGGGGTCTGGTCTCCCAGTGTTCTTGAAGTTGTAAAGGCGATCTTTAATAAAAGAACAATGAGTAACTCCAACAGTGTGACCACCTACACAAAAAACAAATGTTAAAGTAAATGTGTGTTTGAAATAATCATGAATGAATTTGCAACTTGAGTTGTAAAGATGGCAAAATGAATTGGGTAAGTGGTAAAAGTTGATACCTTTTCTATAGTGGTCAATGTGGTATTGTCTAGCTAGTTGGCCCAAGTAACCTTTAATTAGTCTTTTGAATTCGAGTGTGTTAAATATGACTGCAGATATCTAATGTCTTGATTTAATGGTACGGTTTTATATGGAGGTTTTAAATCATACAAGATACAAATGTAGAAGTATATAGGAGCATGTAATGTGCATCTTGTATATTAATTTACAATGGGAATGTAATTATGGTAAGCCATCTTGTGAACAACTTAATATCGGCTATAGAAAATATTTCAAAATCAACTCACGCAAGCCTAAACTATGTGGGTGAGTCAACTTTGCGTATTATAAAACTCTATACTGATACTCGATCGATAGTCTTATCAATCTTATACTATTTTAAATTTGAACATTTTGTATATATAAAATACGTTACATGAGTAAATGTACTTTATAATGGAGTAAGGTAGAGTGGGGCTCGAATATAGCACTACTAAAACTGGACCAGAATGTTGCAACATAATTACAAAGCTTCTTTTTGTTTTCGCTATCTGTCGGCATCTTGTCGCTAAATTAGGGTCATTTGCGTAGAAAGTTTGTCGCAGGTTTTTAGGAATTTGCGACCCATATTTTTCCATCGCAAATTTTGGTAGGAAAATTACCACTTCTCTAGTGGTGAAGTCAAGCCCCAGTTTAAACTAAAGGCTCAATCAAGCTCAAGTTGGATCGTCGCAATAGTAGATTCGACTAGGATTGGTTACACGCCTAATTTAGTATATATTTTGAGTGACATTTACCAGTTTCCATCAATGTGGGGTAGCGTAATTGGTAGAGGCTCATACCTCTTAGAGGACAGATCCTATATTTAAATCTAGGCAAGGAGAGTTATATAGTTAATTGATGTAATGTAAGGTAGAAGTATGTTTTGTCATCCAAAAAAAAATTACCAGTTTCCCCTTTTAAGTAAACTTTTAATTACCAGTTTAATAGCATATTTTAAATAAAATTTAACTAAAAAAATTGTCACATTCTAATTAATTACCAAGAAGAGAGATCATGTCCGTCGCGTTGAGTCCTTTATCAGCAAAAGCTTGAATTGCACTTGACACCGATATAGAAGGGGATGGGAGGCTTGCGGTGTTTTGAGCAAGAGACGTTGTTCCATCTCGTCTTCCAGTTTGGACATTGTATCTGCCTCCGCCACTCTACAATAAAGTGATATTCAAAGGTAAAACATACATACTTAAATATAATTTTGAAGTTCTAATAAGATCCAATACATGTAATATTGTTTACCAACGAAATAACGTCTCTTGTAGCCATAACGATAATGTCAGCACAAGAAACCACCCCTGGACACACTCTCTCCACCGCGGCTTTTGCATCATCAATCACATCGTAGCCCCTAACGCTTAGATTTGGTGGTGCAGTTTTCTCAGAGTTGTTTCCGTCTAGTAGAATTGATGCATCACACCCCTTTAAAAACATGCAAAAGGTTATTGATTTTATTTTTTTTGGTTTTCTGAAGTGGTTACCGCAAAAATATGTGTCTTACAATTTTTTTGTCAAAGCGACTTGAGGAAATTTGCTAACGCTCAAAGAACGTAAAATCCTTATGATTTTATATGTAACTAACTAACTATACTTACATATTTATAAGTAAATGATAAGATTCATATAATTTTTCGATGTCATGTATATTAGATATTCTACATTGGGATTTAACCTTCGGGTTACGCCGATTAGGGTTGAGTATCCAGTTTTTTTCTATATTACCTTGTATATGGTTTTATTGGGACACATAATATATACAACATAGTATCATGGCTAGGTTTTTTTTCTGCTTATAACATTGTATATTGTTTTACTTAAACACATACAATATACAACAGTTTAGTAGGTATCAGAGTTATACAAACTTTTATATTGAATTACTTAAACACAATACACAAACTTTTAATGTATATAGGTGAATGTAAATAACATATATGTTGTAGTTGGTGTTGGTGTTGCACGCATGAAAATGGAAGAAATATTAACTTACATTCACAAAGCAATCATGAAACTGCATTCTAATGAGAGCTGGGGCGATCGTTTTGTCGGAAAAGAATTTAGCGACAACCTTTCTTCTTACAATATCTTCAACGTCTGAAGTTTGACACTTCCCATTGTAGAACCCAAACTGGAGATCACCATAGCAGTGACCGGTTAGGTTCAATATGATGAACATAATTGCTGCTATGAATGCAACTGATTTACTGTTTGCCATTTATATTATTTTCCTTGCAAATTCTTAGATGAATGGGAATGAATAAGAAGAAATTAGTGTTTGGTATTTATAAGAATGAGAAAAATTGCTAGAATGACTTGCACGTTTTGCTTGTAGTTTAGAAGACGTGCCTTCATGATGACATCATTATTTTACACTGAAATTTCTTAGGGCTTGTTATAAATTATAAAATAATAGATTTGGTAAAAGAAATCAAATATTTTATTATACATTTTCTTTTTCTCTGATTTATTTATAGATAACATAGGTGGATCTTGAAATTTTCTTTGCTTGTGTTTATGTTCTCAACTCTATTAAGTCTATTTGTAATGTCTATAAACTCTAGCTCCTGGGTTTTTGAAATTAATATAATCTAATTAAAAATCATACAATGTTATTAAAACAAAAATATATAAATATTTTATAATCAGTCTAATTATGAGTTTCATCTTTGAAAATAAGTTATTAGTCATATCCTCGTTCGAAACATTGTCATGTGATTGACTTTCTGCGAAACAAATGCAAATGCAACAATTTTCCTTAAAATCATCATCAATCCGATCGTGCATGATCGACATTACAAGTTCATTGAAGACATCTTTTAAACATGTGTCCCTACCACCAATAAAACCAATTATACCTTCATAGATCAACAAATATGAAAGGTGCTTTTTTTTCACTCTTAAACTACATGGTATCACAGTGTGGTAGAGGTCTTAACCACGTCACTACATCGCCTCTTCTCCAGCGTGGTTGATGACATGGTGGTGAGGGCAGGAGATTTCTGCCTACCGTGAAGAGATTTTAGCTGATGACGTGAATGTGAGCTATTATTAGTGGTTATAGCTGTTGAACAGGTATATTTATAAAAAAAAATAATAACAATAAGTTTTTTTAATCTAAAAAAAACTATATATCAAACCATTTTAACCTTAATTTTTCAAAAACACATTTCCAACCCATTTCTCTCTACCCATATATTTTCCACTCTCAGTTTTAACATCCTTTTAAAAAATGGAAGGCTCGTGTACATCATCTTCATCGTCGTCATCTTCGCTTGAAAAGCTTTTTTTATTGGGACCGGAGCTAATAGTTTCAGCGGTTCAGAAAGTGTTTCAAACTAAATTTGAAAACGAAGACTTCTCCTTAGAATCCAATAGGATGAAATGTATAGTACGTGATCGAATCACCGTACATCACTTATTGGTAAGTGATTATTTTACACCCAACCCAACATATGATGATAGTACTTTTATACGTCGTTTCCGTATGAGCCACGGTTTATTTATAAGAATATCAAACGATTTAGAAAGTAAATATGAGGTTTTTTAACAAAAACCGATGCATTGGATTTAGCACATTGCAAAAAATCATGACCTCAATTAGACAATTGGCTTATAGCACAGCTTCCGAAATACTAGATGACTATATAAAAATGTCGGAACGAGTGGTGAGGGAAAGCTTAGCATGTCATTGATCTATATTTAATATATATATATATATATATATATATATATATTTGAGAAAATCTACGTTTAGTAACATACAACAAATTTTGGAGGCCCATGAAGAGCGACATGGTTTCCCTGGGATGATTGGTAATTTAGATTGTATAAAATAAGAGTGGAAAATTATCGAATTGTGTGGCGCGGCCAACACACAAATGAATATCATAAATAACCAGCCATGATTCTTGAAGTGGTTGTATCAAAAGATCTTTGGATTTGGCATTCTTTGGTATGCCTACTCCGAACAACGATTAAAATATTTTTAATCAATCACCCATTTTCAATGACTATATAAACGGTGTTAGACCGTATGCTTCTTTTTTCGTAAACGGGGCGTAGTAAAAATACAGTATTATCTAACGGATGGTATTTACCTGAAATAGTCGTGTTTATAAAATCATTTACAGAGTAGACATCATTAGATGAAAAGAGAACGAAGTTTAGTGGTGCTCAAATGGCAGCACGAAAAGACATCGAACGAGCCTTTGGTGTTTTGCAGAAAAGATGATGCATTTTGAGCATGTCGTGTAGGATTATGGAAAAATTAGAATTGCGATGTACGTGTCTGTTATTTTACATAACATGATTTTGGAGTATGAGGGACACGCAATTTGCGAGTACTATGAAGAGGAGAGTCAATCAAATACTAAAGAAATCAGTTATGAAGCGAGGGAAGCGAACACACTAAAAAATTTATGACAATCACATACGTTACAACCTTGGAGCGGATTTGGCTGAACACATTTGGGGTGTTCCACGAAACGACGATGACGAAGATGATAATTAAAAGTTTATATAATTTTTATTTTTATTATGTAAAAGAAATTAATTAATGTTATTCTTTAACTAATATTAATGTTTTTTTATTTAATAGACTTGTTTATTTTTTAAATATAAAATAACTATAAAAGTATATGCAACGTGTCACACCACGCCACTCTTCCACGCCTTATTTCACCCCATATTTTTTTACACCACGTCACCTTTCGGCCTGACGCTGACGTTATTGCCACGTGACGCTTCATGTTCCTCCCACAACGTATAATCGTCTTTTGGCGTTTATACTATTAATCTTAGTGCAAATTTTTAACCATCTTCTTTCAAGTTATCAAAGTAGTATTGAAGTTTTTCCTCTATAGTAACTCAATATTTTGTCACTCTTATCTCATTCAACTTTCATTTATGATTATAATCTTAAGCAATTACTAGCTAGGTTAGCAATTGATAACATGTCAGGTTTAAAATATTTTTACTGAAATGGAAAATATACGATGATGGTTTTTGATGGTTGATGGTGGTGGTGAAGATAGGGATGGTAAAAAACCCGTGCCAACGGGTATACGCGATACCCGAAAAATATGGGTTGGGTTTACTCGAAGCTGGAAGGGTATGGAACAGGTATGGGATCAAAAATAAAAAAAGCATTCGGATATGAATATAGCATTTAGTGTTACCCACCCTATACCTAGCCCGTTAACCCAAATAATACCTAGAAAGTATTTTATTTTAAATTGAATTTCCTATTTATTTAAACTAAGTAGATACATTTACTACTCTGCTTCTCTAATACTACTATACTACTCCCTTCATCCTTCACAAATCACAAGTCATATCTACAATTACATTTTCAAGAAAAGATCAGAGATGATTAATATCCAAATTTCCCCAAAATTTTCCCACTAGTTGCCAAATGCATCATCCACTTTACTGAAACGGGATCATGCATGCTATTATGTATCATTCTTTTAATTTTTTGGATAATTTGATTTATTCATAGATATTGCTTTGTCGTTTGTGTTCAAGATATTAACATACACATACAAGATATATTTAGTTATATTGTTTCTATGTAGATTAAAGAGTTAAATAGCACTCAATGTGTATTAATTTTGGGATTTTCTAAATACATTTCAGGTTGTTAGAGAGATTACATGGGTCATTCTTACTTATCTGGTGAATTACGTACATAGATATATGTTTTAAATATGCATTTGAATACAATATGTATGTATATAAGTTATTGGTCATGTTTTCCTTTGTTGTAGTTATTAAGATAGTAGATTATATAAACATTCAAGTAAAAAATGCACATGGGAGTCCCAACAGATATTTTTAACAGATTAACGGGTATACTCAATACCCATGAGCATGCCCGATACCCGATGGGTAATTACCCAACACATACTTGACGACTAATGGGTCAGGTATATGACAAATAATTACAACCAGGTACAGGCTTATATTACCAATATCGGGCCTGAACCTGGCCCATTTCCATTCCTAGGTGGAGAGGGGTAGACAGAGATGTAAAGAGAGGGGCGGTGGTGGTTGGTGGAGACACTGGTGGTTGTTGATGGTTGATGGTGTCGGTTGTTGGTGGTGGTTGAGAGGGGTAGAGAGAGATGTAAAGAGTAGGGCGGTGGTGATTGGTGGAAATAGTGGTGCTTTTTGATGGTTGATGGTGTCGGTTGTTGGTGGTGGTGGAGAGGGATTGAGAGAAAGAGAGAGAGATGTAGAGAGAGAAGGTAGACAATATTGTTTGTGTGTACACATTAATTTATTAAAAAAAAATTTGTTTTCTTGTTAAAATATTTTTTTAGATAAATGGGTAAAAAGACTAAAGGACCCTTTTGTGATCTGATTTACCAATATCGTGTAAGATTTTCAAACATTAAGCACAAAACTATTTAATTTTAAAAACAAATGATACCGTTTGAAATATAATATACAGATAAAAGACAAAACGTGCAATTCATTCATAAATGTATCTTACACCCGTCAAGTTTTCAAAGTTATTTTTTTTCCTTTTTAATTAATTTATGCTGCAATACACATTAACTTTAATAAAGTTAATTACACCCCGTATACTTTAATTAATTTTTTAATACGTTTAATTCTTTTTTATTTTTTTTCCTTTTCTTTCTCTTTTAACCTATTTTTACATTTAGACGTGTTTGGTTAATCGTGTAACTTTCTTATATTATCGTATTTCAGCATCATATTTTTTTTTCATATGATGAATACACTAATATACTGGTTGATGGTGGCATTTGACGATGGAATAAGTGTTAGGACTATGAGGTTCTGAGTTCGATTCGTACAAGGGGGTTTTTCCTATATTGGTTGTCATCCTGAATTGGTGTATGGGCATTATAGCCTAGTGGAGATTAATATGATTAGGTGGTTCTGCTGGTGGCACGATAATATTCCAGTGGTCATTCAGTGATCCAAATTTACCGTTAAAAAAATAAAAACCATAATCATAGAGACAAATACTGTTAATTTCGTTTAAGTTAAATAAAAATTGAAAAGCAAAGGGTTTGTGGTCTAGTTGAATATGAAATAGAGGGATTAATGTACCATTTTATTTAACATAAATTCTAGAAAGAAAAAATGGGGCATTTGGCTTTAGGTCACCATGCCATTTGCAAATAAAAAAGAGCATAAATATGTATATGAATATGTGACCGTAAGAAAGAGCCAAGAAGAAACCCAAATTGCTGCTAGAAATCCGTTAATATTTTGAGTTTCTTAATGGAATTACAAAAGATATAAGTATAGATAACATCATGTTAGAGAGATCATTTGAGCAATACCTCTGATTTAATACATATTTGTTCTAAAAAATATAACTTTGATACTAACTTGTCACACAATAAATTCATCATTTGGTTAAATTTACTCTTGTTTTCAGGGGATAATATGTGTCGATATGTTTGTGTATACATACTCCGGTCTATGAGGATGTGAAAATACCTTGTATGTTTGTTAAATATTTAATTTGATTATTAAAAAACAGTTGTTATTTCAAATATGTATTTACTAGCTTACTTGACATCACAAATAGAAATTACCCAAATGGGTCGATATAACCATAAAGACCTTTTCAACCAACATTTTGGCATATAGGCTTAAACGTCCTCTTTATTTGGGCATACATTACAACCCATTGAGGAAAGATGACTCCAAAATCTTTCGAACAACAAATGCAATCAAATTGCTGCCTTTTAGCATTAAAGAAATTTATATACAATTGTAACGAAGATGGAACATGTAACGATACTGATACCGACTACCGAATATTAACATGGACCATTGTGACACCTAGGCAAATCCCACATCGGCCGTGGCCAGGAGAGATCTTGGTTCATAAGGAATGTCCTGCCTCTTAAAATCATCAACGCGTTTTGGGCTTAATGCTAGTGGATGAGAGGAGAACTCCACAGTTAAACGTGCTCAGATGGGAGTACAGACCACTTTTAAGATATTTCTTAGATAAACTATTATAATAATGTATAAAAAATTTCATAATAATAGCTTGAGTTTTAAAACATAATGATATAAAAATACAAAAGAAACAGGTTCAAACCGGCCAGTGGAACTAGTTGAACCGTCCGGTAAAACCAGTTAAACCGCTTGATACACTTGGTTAAACTGTTTCTGAGCCTAATCGGGTATGATACAAAAACTGGACTTTAAAACATTTTGCAAATGATGGTTTTGAGTTTTGACCACCGCCGGTCACCACCGTGAAACATCATAAACAACCACATGGTTAAACTGTTTCTGAGCCTAATCGGGTATGATACAAAAACTGGACTTTAAAACATTTTGCAAATGATGGTTTTGAGTTTTGACCACCGCCGGTCACCACCGTGAAACATCATAAACAACCACATAAACACCACCGTTGGAGTAAACTAGTAAGAAAGAAAGGTTTTGGTTGTTATTCATTGAGCAACCCATCTTTTGGATAAACAAATTATAAAGTATAAAAACCAAGAAGCTGATTAAATAATTCAATAAGTCTAGTTTAAATGGGAGCTTACACCTTTGTAAGGAGGTACATAGTTGACTCATACATATAAATACATGATAATTGACTTATACTTTGTATTATTTTTATTAGAGTTAAAAAAATGTAATTTACGTTCATATGGTTTGTTCATTTTTATCATCTCAGACCAAATTTTAAAAATATATCATTTTTCTACGTAACATTCTCAAAACTTATCATTTCAGTCCAAAAAATCTAGAATAAATGTCATTTTCATCCCTGAGCTAACTGAGTTTTTTTTAACTGTGGTTAGTTTTTTGGACTGAAATGACACGTTTCGTAAATATCAGGGAAGAAAATAATACAAGTTTAAAATTGGGCATGAAATGACAAAAGTGAAAAAACCAGCACTTAACTCTTTTTATTATTAAAACCGAGAGATTGTTAATATATTTGCATTGATAAACACGTCAATAATCATAGTTATTATTATTTATTTATTTTTTGCAAAAAAAAAACCATATTAATGAGATGGTAAAAGGTGGAAACCCATATTTTAGTGAGAAGTTATGAAAATAATCTATTTGTTGATCAATGGATTAAATTTATTAAAGCTTCAATCGTTCATTTGCATTTTTTATCTTTTTTGCATTAACGGAGTTAAATTCTTTTCTATAATGAGGTGAAGAAGTTCACGGATGTATAAAGGTGATTCTAAACACGACATGATTTAATACGGAAGTTGTAATTCATCTAGAATTATAAAGACCCGTTAGAAAATAGAGAAGTCGTTTTAACTTTTAACGTGTCAAACTCTTAGACAAACCGTAATAGGCGGTTTGCCACACTTTCAAACCCTATTTGTGGGTCTCGGATTTTTACTTCAAATATTCGCCTAAATTTCCAACTTTTTTTTAAGTCCTTTGTTATTTTACTTCAAATATTCACCTAAATGTTACAAAGATGCTATAAATTCTCTTATAGAAGAAGAAAAAGATATTGATAAAATAGATGGTACTTCAAATATTCACCTAAATGTTACAAAGATGCTATAAAGACTCTTATAAGATGCTACAAAGACTTTATAGAAGAAGAGAAAAATATGTTGATAAATTAAATGGTAAATTCAAACTAATTTGCCAAGATTAACGCCCAAACACAAAGATTATTACATGGTTATGTAGTATATTCAAAAACAATTCACAAAAGAAATCTGTGCAAAAACAGATGAAGTTTCAAAGATTTTCACACATTCGAAATCGAAACCACAAGATTACAAAAACTCAATTATCTTACCATACAAACGTTTCTTACAGTCAACGCCATGCTTTGATCTTTTCGGTTTGAGAATTTATAGAACTTAGATTGCTCACTAAAGGTCGGCTTTTGTCTGGAACACTTGACTGAGCCACTTGTTTGGGTTCACGAGTATGGTTAACCACGTGGGTCTTTGGCTCAATGGGAGGAGATTGACTGGACCAGTTACTGGACCCAGACCCGGGTCCATCAGATTCTTCACTGGCGGTCAAGTATCCAAGATGATCATCGTCAGTGGCGAATTCATGTTCTTTTTCTTCGTTTTCATCATGGTTTTGTTGCACATGTGGGCTCAATCTAGGCCCTTGATCACCGTTTTCATCTGACGGTGGTTCTTGTGGTGGGCCACGAGACGATTCTATAACAGCATCCTCTCGTTCACGAAGAGTTTTCATGATGAGTGTCTTCAGAAAGTTCATTACTTGAACTGCATACATCAATGCAGTCAACGGATCCGCCATCTACAAAAAAAATAAATAAAAAATAAAAGAAGTCAACCAAATTTATACAGTTCCTTTAATTCTTACTTCACACACATGAATATATACATAGGGGAATGTTAACGTACAATACCACCTTAACGTGCGACGATACGCGAATTAATTAAGCATGTTATATCATAATTACGCACGTTATTTGTTGGTCGCGTACGTCGCACATTAAGAGACTTTTGTATTTTAAACTCTCTCCCTCTCTCTATATATATATATTAAAATAATGAACCTGGGTCATATTGGGGGCGAAAACCATTGCGATATTGTGTGAATTCATCTTGTTAAGATGCTCGTATTGGACGACATCAGCCATCAGGTTGATGGCCCAGTCGAGCAGGGCAGTTTCGGTTGGCGGCAGAAGGCGGCAGAGGGCGGTGCAGTCTTCCTCCGATTGACACTGTATAACTTGCTCAGGTGAAAGTGGATCCAGGACCCCAGTTGGTAATTCTCTGAACCATGCCTGTATTATTTATTATCAGATTATCAAGTTAATTACGAAATTATAAAACATTATTCGCAACATAATATAATGATAATTATGTACCTTAATAAGACCAGCCAAACAGTGTACATCAATTCCGTCTGGAACCACTCCACTGTTTAACTGGTTCCTCAGATGTTCTTCCTGGTTGTTGTCTGCGTTAATTCTGAAAATTCCTTCGGCCTGCACACCACAATATATGTATAGAATATATATGTGTTAAACTCGCAAAAACAAAAACCGTAAATAAATTAAAAGTACTATGGTTTCAAGAATAAATTATTTTGGACAAAATTTTAGATACAATTCGGTTTCTTTGCATTTACAGTTTTTTTAAAAGCAATTGTTTTTGCAAACTTTAGTGTTTAATTTTACATTTCTGCAGGAAAATTGGTTGATTTGCAATAAAAAAAAATGCAAATCTAGTGGTTTAAGAAGTAGCACTTGAGTCTTTTTTTTTTACAAATTATGCTTTTTACTCGGCTTTTTGTTATAAAAATCCATGGTTCTTGAAAAATAACGGGAGAAGAAATCTTCGATTTTTTGCAAGGGAAGTCAAAAAGGTCAACCAATGGTTCATTAATTATTGTTAGAATGTGAGAAAAAAAAAGTGGAGAAAGATTAACAGACCTGCAGACCGCCTAAACTATACAAGCGTTGTTGCATAAGCATGAGTATAACAGGGACACTGTTTCCTCTGGAATCATATGACAACTGCATTGATTCTGTTGAAACGCCAAAAACAGTAGCACTACAAATCGAAATAAACCAATTGTTAGGTGTGTTTTTCAAAAAGATATAAAAAACTAGCTGCAAATAATTTAGTTTAGGAATAAATGGCAACATTTTATCATAAACTGAGACAAGGTTATAAACAGATATATGGAAGATTCTTATGATTATCATCAACAAACAAGGGTGAATTAATCCTTTAAATTGTAAAAAGCGCATAAAATTTGATTCATCATGATCCATGAACATAACTACCATAACTGTCACAAACAACAATTTCAACAATATTTGATCAAATAATTGAAATAATCAAATTTAATTAACAAAATTTCGATCAACAATAAAACGATCAAGAAGAAAACATCAAATGTGACATGATTTGGAACAAAGGGCATGTTTAGGTTTGCAATCAAGATTATTGAGATTTTTTTACTGGATGAATTTGATTCAGTTATTCACTGTAAATAACTACCATAACAGTCACCAACAACAAAGTTCAACAGCATTGATATGGTAATCGAAATAATCACATTCGATTACAAAAATTTCGATGAACCCATCAAGAAAAAAAACATCAAATGTTCAAAGAAATATGATCGCGTTTATCAAAAAAATTCTGCCATGGTTTTGGAACAAAGGGCATGTTTAAGGTTGCAATCAAGATATTTGTGAACATTGGGTAAATTTGATTCATTTATTCACTGTGAATATCATAACTACCATAACTGTTACATAAACCAGGTTCAACAGCACCTGATACGTATCCATAATTATCACATTAGACCACCAAATTTCAATTGACAACAATAAACCCATAAAGAAAATAACATCAAATGTTCATAAAAACATGATTGCATTCATCAAGAAAAATCTACCATCATTTTGGAACAAAGGCATGTGTTTAAACCTTCAGGGTTGCAATCAAGATTATTAAAAATTTTGTAAAATTGTAGAAATTTTATTCATTTATTCATTATAACCCATGAACATAACTACCATAACTGTCACAAACCGCAAAATTCACAAGCATTCAATACAAAAATCCAAAATATCACAAGAAATCACCAAGATTCCAATAAACCCATCAAGCAATTAACAATAAATCATCAAAATTGACATTAAATTACCAATATTATAATAACCCATCAACATAACTACCATAACTGTCACAAACCGCAAAATTCCCCAGCATTCGATACAAAAATCCAAAAACTCACATTAAATCACTAAAATTAACATTAAATCACCAATATTATAACCCATCAACATAACTATCATAACTGTCACAAACCGTAAAATTCACCAGCATTCGATACGAAAATCCAAAAAATCACAACAAATCACCAAGAGTCCAACAAGACTCACC
This sequence comes from Scalesia atractyloides, assembly GCA_947069175.1. Taxonomy (NCBI): domain Eukaryota; kingdom Viridiplantae; phylum Streptophyta; class Magnoliopsida; order Asterales; family Asteraceae; genus Scalesia; species Scalesia atractyloides. The sequence goes on along the minus strand of CAMTDV010000001.1, from coordinate 85,448,720 downwards.
AAACGCATCAAGCAATTAACATAAAATCACCAAAATTAACATTAAATCACCAATATTATAACCCATCAACATAACTAGCATAACTGTCACAAACCACAAAAATCACCAGCATTCGACCCGAAAATCCAAAAAATCACAACAAATCACCAAGATATCAACAAGATAAAACAAACCCATCAAGCAATTAACATTAAATCACCAAAATTAACACTAAATCACCAATATTATAACCCATCAACATAACTACCATAACTGTCACAAACCGCAAAATTCACCAGCATTCAACCCGAAAATCCAAAAAAATCACAACAAATCACCAAGATTCCAATGATACAGCAAACCCATCAAGCAATTAACAATAAATCACCAAAATTAACATTAAATTACCAATATTATAACCGATCAACGTAACTACCATAACTGTCACAAACCGTAAAATTCGGCAGCATTCGACCCGGAAATCACAACAAATCACCAAGATTCCAATGATACAACAAACCCATCAAGCAATTAACATCAAATCACCAAAATTAACATTAAATCACCAAAAAAACTATAACCCATAAACAAAAGATGATCAAGAACAAAATGCACCTGGCACTAGGGGCTCTCCTGAGCACTTCAGGTTCAAACTCAACAGGCAGACCCAAGAACCCATTAAACCTATCAAAAGTAACATGTGCCACGTGGCGCACATCAGTGGGCCACCCTATCTCCATCCCAGAAAGATCCAGCCTTTCTTCCGCCACTGTGTTCTTATTATTATTACTATTCACACCCAAAAAAGATTTCCTAAACAAAGCCAACAAAAGTGCTAACAAAGACAACTGATTATTATCCCTATTATTATTCCCCTGTTATTATTATCATTATCATCTGTAACCCTAGAAACCCCTTCTGGTAAATCTTGATTTAGAAACAATGTGGGTTGTTCATGAGTTTGTAGGGAAGAAGATGAGGAAGACGAGGGTGAGTGGAGGACCTCTGTCATGGCTGTAAAGAAGAAGAATTGAGGGTTTTATGTGTTTGAGTCTATGTAAAGATTCTTGAGTAAAATAATGGGGTTTTGAGATTCGATTTTGAGGTTACAGTTGCAGGATTGATATTATATTATAATGCTGGTGAAGATGAGGGGTGAGTGAAAGAGGAAGAAGGGGAAGGAGGACGTGATGGTCATGAAGTTGGAGTTATTGTTTATTGATGACTAAATCTGGAAGTTGGTTTTTTAGAGAGTGCGGGGTGGGTGGATGTGTGAGGAGACGATAGAAGAGGTTGTTGGTTATTATATTGATGATGAACTTGAACTTTAAAATGCATTGAAAAAGGTTAAAAATGAGTGTTACAAATATGGAATGGTTATTTTAACTTTTTTTAAAACAATAGAAACACACTAAAATAAAACACTTTTTTATAACGCTGATTATTTCCTTTTAGATGGTTCTTTTCAAGGGTCATGATGTGTTAATATACGTTTGTACGTTTTTTCTTCGTTTTAGGTAGAGCTTCATTGTTGCTTATTAAATTATACGTTTGTCAAATGAAAATGAAATGAAATGACTTTGACGTCGAGAATGCATGATGCCTATAGGTCTAGGAGTTTGAGAGAGTTAACTGATCTCAATCAAGAAGTTTAATTGTAAGCATACAATTAGCATATAGTGATCACCGATCTCCGGTGATGTTTCATTGTGCGTTTTCAATGTAGCTACCACTTGTAGAGTTTCACTACTGTTATAATTATATTTTGATTTGATTCGCTTTTGGAGTTGTGTGGAGAAGATCCGTGATAATGGATCTGGATCGTTGTAGAGAGTGTTAGGTTTTCGTAGTTATTGAAGTTGGCTTGATTTAGTAACATTTCACGTGGTACTTGTGACCTCAAACCTCAATTTGACCTTGCAGCCATTTACAATGAACAACAAAAGCATGGTAGTTGCACATAGGTATCAAGCCCTAGCTTAGTAGCTTCGTCTTACTTGTACTCTTCTTGTCTCGCCTACTCACTTCCCATATTTGTATCCTTCACCAACATAATGACCATACCCTATGTTTCCATCCCAGAAAGAGATTTCTAAAGGGGATGGTGTTTGTGACATGTGTGTGTTTCTATAAGGAGGCAAAGAAGATGATGATGCTTATTTGTTGGACCTAGTCACATATGACACTGTGAGTTCTCTTGGTAAAGTATGGGGAAGCGTAAGAAGAATGTCGCAAAGTGATCATGGCAAAGGTGATAGCTTTGGTATCGTTTGCTAAGGAATTGAAAAGTAGCCTTTCTAGGCTCCAAGACTAACCTTGACCAATAACACATAATGAGATTGATATTGGGGGCGAACAGTTTACAAGACATGATTGATCCAAAAAAGGATACGAGGCTAAAGAAAGAAAGAAGTTCACAGTCTTGGTAGTTTTTTTCCAAATCTTAGTGGAAGATGTTATGTTTCAGATGGGCAATTATTTTGAATAGGAGGGTGTATGGGGGCGCTAAGAGTCAAGTAATTAAGCACAAAGTCCAGAAAGCTCGCCTTCAAACGCTAAGGAGCAAATTGGAAGCAATGAAGATGGACAAGTAAAAAACAACCGGGGAGTTTGTTGCTAAGTTGGGTGGAGTACAATCGAAATCCAAGAGTTTAGGAGAACCTGAGGTTGTGGAAAGAAAATTCTTAATCTCAATGCCTGATAAATGTTTTTCCTGATAAATGTTTTTCTTGTAGAAATCGAAAAGTTGCCATTCAAAGAGGTGGTCGGGCGAGTGAAGACATATGGTGTTGGGAAAAGTTCGAAATTGCTTGGATAAATCTGAAGTCGTGTAATCACTATCAGATCAGACAATTGGAGTGGCTACCAATCTTTGATCGGATAAAATCAGAAAAATTCTAGATTTTTGTATGGCAATTTTTGATTGAGAGTCAATAATCAAATTTTGATTATTTTGGCAGTTTTCATTGGGAGCGTATATGCAGTTTTCACAAACTGCAGGCAGTTTTTATTTTGCACAAACCACCTTTAGTCCCTTAAGTTTCCAAAAGTGCATATTTAGCCCGAAATTCAATTTCTGATGCATTTTTGATAAAGGACTTTTGTCCAAAATAAAAAATTTCCAAGCTGACCTGGCAGCTCGACCCCAGCCAGAGGCTTTGCCCCTGGACCCCGCCAGGGGCTGCCGCCCCATGGACCCTGCTTCTCTCGGGGCCGCTGCCCCAAACCCCCGTCAAGGGGGCGCTGCCCCCTTGGATCCCCCGTTAGTCCCGATGACCTTCAAAACTCTTATTTGGACGTCACACGCAATCTCAAATTACACTAAAACATCCAACATATGGGAGGAGAAATAAGTTCAAGATCATGATTGGAATTACATCCCAAGATAAACTCTTGTTCAAGATGAGGGAATCGAAGATGGAATAGTGATCGAGAGTCTAATCAAGATAAACATGGTGAAGACCAGAAGAAAACCCCTGAAGAATGGCAAGACAGAAGGAAGAATCTTAAATGTTACAACTTTAATAAAGTTGGCCACTATTCAAGTGAATGCAAACCTCCTAGCAAAGGGAAAGAAGAGATAAACTTGATAATGAAAGAAGGATGATGAAGTCGTTTTGCTCATGGTGGCTTGCACAATAAAGAAAGTGATTTTGAATGAAGAATGTGTCTTCCATGGTGAGGATGACAAAATAGAAAGGAGCGTGGTACTTAGACAATGAAGCTAGTAACCATATGACAGAACAGAAAGAGTTCTTCATTGAATTCAATGAAAGAGCAATGGGCCAAGTTCATTTTGGTGATGGATTGAAGGCAAGGAAGCATGACCGTGCAATGTAAGAATGACGTGAATAGAACATTATGTAATGTGTTCTATATACCCAAGTTAAGTAGGAAGAAAAATAGGAACAAGTCGAAGGGAAAAAGAACATTTTAAAGGAGCAAGAGATGCAAGAAGTTATTGGCTACGATCGGGTTGGTTGTGACATGAAGTAACCTTGCGTCAAAGCTTCTTCTTCAGTGGACCATTTAGGAACTTGAGTTTAGGCTTAGTAGAGCCCATTTCAACTTGTTAACCCTTTATCCGGAGTAGCAATCGAAGATGTAGTCAATTTACCAGACGGTTGGGTGTCATGATGGTTGTATGCAACACCCGGTTGGAAAGCACGCACGAAACCCGGATTGAAGTATGGGTAATTGGGGTGGGGGATATTTGTATTCGGGGCGTGGGACGGTACGACACTGGGTTGTTGAGGATGCCCGTAGTTCTGGAGGTGGGGAGGTACAACATTGGGTTGTGTCGGATAGTGGGTGGGACAAATTCGTTTAGAATCGAGAGGGGAGTCAATGTAGGTTACGGTTGTCTCGGGTAGTAGCTTGCGATGGTTTCGTTTGGGTTTAGGTTTGAGCCGACACCCAACAAATCTTGGAAAGACATTTCATCATCCATGGTAATTGATAGTGAATGATAAGTGAAAAGTAGAATTTGAGAGTGTGAATTGGATGAATGTTAATAGTAAAATGTGATGGTTATTATGAATTTGGTGATTGTATGGGCAGATAGTTTTAAATACAAAAAGTAAATTAAATTTTGTTTTTATAGAGCCGTTAACATCGAATGGGGGACTACATGCTAATAGTCCGTACGAGTCCGTGGACTCAGACCAAGGCAACTGGATGATGGCGCTGCAATGGGGTGTGTGGTCCATGGTGTCGTGTTGACTCTCCAAAGGGTGTGTGCCACGTTAGCCTTTGGAGATGCTCTAAAAGAGTTGAGTGCAAGGACGGGCATTTGCCTAACCTTACTAACCCTTAACTGAACGTTATAGCTCTTTCACACCACTTGAATGATTAATTTCTTATTATTTTCTTCATCATTTTTTTTCTCCTTTATAACAACAAATGAGTTTTTTCACATATATAAAGAATTAATTTTTTTTCTTTTAATTTTGGACATAAATATATACATAATGTAATTGTGGTTAATGTATATGTTTCTTTCTGGGTTTATATTCTATGATGTGAGAGCTTCACAATAAAGTAAACCATGTTTAAAACGAAGCTAAAATAAATGAGATATCGATAAACACTAATGTAATTTATGTCTGTTCTTATTTTTTGCGTTGTATTTTTTTAAGAAAAAGTGTTTTATTTAGTTTTTCTGCGAATGGCTTTCTACGATATTTTGGAAGATTAGGGATTTAAATTAAGTCGTTTCCCCTTAATACATTAGATAATCGCACTTAGTTTATCTAACCATACAAAGATAATCAAATCGTTGTCTCTTCCTTTGACAAACATAGATACTATTCAATGATTTCTGTCAATATTAAAGTATCATTTTTCAAAAGATAAACAAACGATAAAAATGAAGATTCAAATTTGTCGTTAAAAAAAATAATCCAAGTTTCATATCACTGGCTTGCCGGAGTATATTCAATATTGTCTACATGTCGATAATATATCATAGTCTAAAGTCTAAACGTTATGTAACTGTATAATCTACATGTTAACCTTGAAGTATGAAAACCCAAATATGTATAAAGTACAAACTTTCCATTTTATTTGCAACCCGCGAATACCAATTTCCATACATTCTTCACAGCCGCCTATTTGATTCGGCTTGAATGCATCCGCGACATCTTTACTGTAGCATCAATAGCGATACATGCTGGTCTGGTAGCTTTTGAATAAAGAGTAATGGGCCAAGTTCGTTTTGGTGATGGATTGAAGGCAATGGAGATGAGAAAGAACATTATGTGATGTGTTCTATATACCCAAGTTAAGTAGGAAGAGAAATAGGAACAAGCCATAAGAAAAAGAACAATTTAAAGATGCAAGAAGTTATTGACTACTATCGGGTTGGTTGTGACATGAATGTAAGCTCGTGTCAAAACTTCTTTTTCAATGGACCATTTATGAACTTAAGCTTTAGGCTTAGTAGAGCCCGCTTTGACTTGTTTACCTTTTTTCTCTATGCTTGATGACGGAGTAGCAACTTGAGATGTAGTCAATTTACCAGACGATTGGGTGTCATGATGGTTGTATGCAACACCCGGTTGGAAAGTAGGCACGAAACCCATATTGAAGTATGGGTAATTGTGGGATATTTGTATTCGGGACGTGGGATGTTACGACTATGGTCATTGAGGATGCCCGTAGTTCTGGAGGCGGGGAGGTACAATACTGACTTGTGTCGGATACTAGGTGGGACGAATTCATTTAGAATCGGGGGGGAGTCAATGAAGGTTAGAGTTGTGTCATGTAGTACCTTGGGATGGTTTCATTTGGGTTCAGTTTAAGCCGACACCCAATAAATCTTGGAAAAATATTTCATCATCCATGGTAATGAATAATGAATGATGAGTGAAAAGTAAAATTTAGAGTGTTAATTGGATGAATGTTAAAAGTAAAATGTGAGGGTTATTATGAATTTGGTGAAGGTCTGGGTAGATAGTTTTAAATATAAAAAGTAAATTAAATTTTGTTTTTATAAAGAGCCTTTAACATTGGGAGCACATGCCAACGGTTCGGACGAGTCTATGGACTCGAGCCAAGGCAACTCGATGTTGGCGCTACAATGGGGGTGTGCAGTCCATGGTGTTGCATTGACTCTCCAAGGGTATGTGCCACGATGGCCCTTTGGAGATGCTCTAAGGCTGAAGGGTGTGGCGGTCATGGTTGGAACCTGATTCGTCACGTAGGAAAATGAATAGAAGGCTACATCACCCTCTCTTTGATTGATGGTGATTGGCGTGGATTAAACTACGATTACCACGACCCTCTATTTGATGATTCTGAGACAAAAATATATTAAAATAACAAAGGGGATAGTGGTTTGGATTATGACCACATCTTTAGAGTAGTGGTTGGATGATGGATTAGAAATGAGTGATATGATGTTTATATGAAGGGTCATAGTGGTGATGTAGGTAATGAGCACACTCTTTAGCCTAAAAGAGTTGAGTGCATGAACGGTCATTTGCCTAACCTTACTTACCCTTAACTGATCATTATAGCTCTTGCACAGCACTTAGATGATTAACTTCTTATTATTTTCTTCTATCATTTTTTTTAGTAAACTTCTGTTTTGCTTCCTGTGGTTTGTTCACTTTAATGGTTTTGCCCCAATCCTTTAAAAATAGCCAGTTTACTCCCTGATCTATGAAGTCCTTCATGATTTCACTCCCCACCTCTAGCTCCATCCAAATTGTTTGTTAACTGAAAGGGTATTTTGGTAACTTCAAATATAAAACTAAGGGTATTTTAGTAAAACTACAAATAAAAGATTATATTATATATAATTATAAAATTTAACATAACAATTATCTCTTCTCTGTCTCTACCTCTTTGCACTCTATCTTCTCTCTTAACCCTACCCAACCACCATCATCAGACACCAACACCAACAACAACAGTCATTTTGGTAATTTACTTGTAAAATTATTTCTATGACATATATACAGAGACTATCAAACACACTTTCTCATCTCTCTCTACATATCTATCTCTCTGTTCTTCATCATCAACCATACAACCATCACCGGTCACCACTCAACCACCCCATCGGAACCCAACCCCCACAACCACCATAACCATCACTTCCAGCACCACCTCACCGGAACCCCACATCCTACAACTACCACCCTCCATTTTCCCTTGCCACCACAACCACCTGCTACGGCCACAACCACCTCCTACGACCACCGAAACCACCCAACCCCCACCACTACAACATTGATCTGAATGTAACGGTGGAACCCTAACGACGTCGTCATCTAATCGAGGTCTGTAGCCTTCGCCTGAACCCTAACATATTCTAATCTAGGTCTGAAACCTTCACCGCCATCTAGTACCAGCCAAGACCGCCGCCGTTGACGACGGAGACTCTGCCATGGATGGTAGTCGGTCGCCGGAACCCTAACGTCATCTAGTTCGTCTCTATCTCTGTGTTCTTGTGTTTTATTTCTTAAATTTAGGGATATTGAAGATAAAAGTTGGGGTTTGATGTTAGGGTTAGTTTTGTTAGATGAAAAGGGTTTAACGTTCAGTTTAGTGGTAGGGTAGTGATGGCACGGAGGTGGATGATGGTGGTGGTGGAGAAGGTAGAGAGAGATGGGTTGGGAAGTTTAGTGGTGGAGAATGGTGGTGGTGGACTAGTGATGATGGCAGGTGACAGCGGCTGGACGGTGGTGGCCGATTGAAAGAGGAAGAAAGTTAGGGATAGTGATGGTAAGTGTTTGCACTGGTGTATGTATATATTATTAAAAGTAATATATATTTTATATATTATAAAAGAAAAAATAGATTTAAAGAATTAATAAAACTGAATATGTATATATAAAATGACCGAAATACCCTTACTTTAACTAAAAATTTTAACTAAGTTAAAGTCGTGGAGCAAACTGGTGAAAAAAGCGAAACATCAGGGAGTAAAATGGTTATTTTTAAAGGTTTGGGGCAAAACCATAAACCGCCCAAACCACAGGGAGCAAAACAGAAGTTTACTCTTTTTTTTTCTTATATAAAAAAACTATTTTTTTTCTTTTAATTTTGGACACAAATATATATATAATGTAACCGAGGGGTTAATGTATATGTTTCTTTATCGGTTTGTATTCTATGATGTGAGAGCTTCACAGTGAACTAAACCATGTCTAAAACGAAGCTAAAATTAATAAGATATCGATAAACACTAATGTAATTTACTGCTTTTTACTTTCTATATTGTATTTTTTTAAGAAAAAGTTTTTTATTTAGTGTTTCTGCTAATGGCTAGAAGATTGGGGACTTAAATTAAGTTGTTTCCCCTTAATACATTAGATAATCACACTTAGTTTATCTAACCATACAAAGATAATTAAATCGTTGTCTCTTCCTTTGACAAACATGGATACTATGCAATGATTTCCATCAATATTAAAGTATCATTTTCCAAAAGATAAACAAACGATAAAAATGATTGTTACTTTTAACTACAACCCTTCTATCTCTTAAATATTATTGCTTAGTGGAGATGGATATAATTGGGTGGTTTCGCCCATGGCATGATGATACTACAGTATTCCGTCAGTGATATAAATAAAAAATCCAAGTTTCACATCGCTAGCTTGCCGGAGTATTTTGAATATTGTCTACATGTCGATAATATATCATAGTCTAAACGTTATGTAACTGTATAATCTACATGTTAACCTTGAAGAAAGAAAAGCCAAATATTTTCCATTTTATTTGAAACCCAATTATAAGTAAAGGTCTTGATTAACAAATACAATTGTATTTCGATTAATTACATGGTTAGTACTTGTGGTTTACTTTTTTTTGTCATTTTGATACCTATTTTTTAGAAATTACGCTATTGGTGCCAACTTTTACAAATTGGTTCACCGTTAGTACATGTGGTTGTAGAATTTATTACATGATTAGTATATGTGATGTACTTATGGTGAAATGATTTTGTAAAAGTTGATACCAATTATATAATTTTTAATAAATAAATATAAAAATCGTAAAATAGACGAAACACAGACACTAACCATGCACAGACACTAACCATGTAATTGTAAAGGGTTCAGAATGCGTATAATAAATGATATGATACAAAGAAAATTAAAAGTCAACTGAATCATTCATTTTTTTTTTGTCAATGAAACTACAACACTTAATTGTCCTTGTATTTTTAGTAGCTAGATGTTCCGTCACAATATTCTTCCTAAACTTCTTAAATAACACATCCATTATGGATTGCCCAAAATGAGAAGTGAACAATGGCTCTATAATAGCCCTGACCAATTTAGTAGTGTTTTCCCCATAATTGTTATAATCATGTTGATCCCAGTTGCATTAAAAAATATTCATGTCATCAATAGAATTGAAAATGATCCATCTGCTTGAATAATGTACCTAAGTTTCTCCGTGTAAGCCTGTAAACGAAACGAACGTTCATGAAGTGTTCGTGAACTTGTTCGGCGGAAGTTCGTTTATGTTTGTTTATTTAATAAACGAACGAACATGAACACATTTTTATGTTTGTTGAATTAAACGTATGAATATGAACACATGTTTTGTTGGTTCATTTATGTTCGTAAACGTCCCTTTATGTTCGTTCATTTTTGTTTGTTCATTTTTGTTGATTTCAATTTGAATACTTAAGTAGCTATATTTATATGAATATTAAACATAACATGAACTTTTTAACTACTTATATAAATAAAAGTAATTAGCAATTGGCCTTTATATTAATATAAAAGGAGTTTCCTTTGGAATTTATGGTATTTATGACCCTAATTTATATATAAAAAAAAGTTACTTTATGATCGTTTATATTTAGTAAATTATGTTCATTTTGTCGTTTATTGTTTGTTAAATTGTGTCATTTTAGTTTGTTTGTTTATGTTCGCTTATGTTCATGAACTGTTTGTTTAGGTTTTAAACGAACGAGCATAAATGAATATGAACATGCCCATTATCTTAATAACCGAACATGAACAAAAAAATGTGTTTGATTATACGTTCGTATTCGTGTTCAGGTTCGGTTGAAGTTAAATGCACGAACATGCCTCTGTTCGTGTTCGTTCAGTTCATTTACAGGCCTACCTCCGCATGTGGATAATAAAATGGGAGATTGAATGAGTCAATATCTGATTCCTGAACCAGTCCCAGTGATTTAAAGCATAAATGTTTAGCCGATGAAGCTAACTAGAAGCTCTAAATAGCATACTCTTCGTTAATTTGAGTTAAAACATAGATACTCAAAACCTTATACCTTTTTGAGCATTTCGAGAAGCGATGTGGTAACTCCCAGTGACTGCTACAATCATCAGTAGTTGGATCAAGGCTGCTCCGACTACGTAATGTTAAAACCATGTGTCCACCACGTACTCTTTCCTTAGAGCGTAGTTGTAAAAACTTTCTTAAGTCAGTACAAAATTGTGTCCATATGCTTGCCATACACTCATAGGGCTTTGTTTTTGCTATGTATATGTTTTAGCTTGTTATTTTCAAGGCCTTCAGGTACCTTCACATATTGTACGCATGGACTGAAGTTATTATCCAAAAAAGTAATAAAATAGCCTAAATATGATCTTTGGTTGGTTGATTATAAGTCGGGTTCCACGATATAAACATGCGACATGTAGTAGTATATATTTTTGTTTTGATTTTATTCCAACTTGTATTAGTCATAATCATATCACACATGATGTTCGTATTGGATATGACACAAACCTGAGAAAGCTAATGAACACCATAAGAGAAGTGAACAAGGTGTAGGCTTTCGTCCAGGAAGAGTATATATAGAAGGAACCTGGAACAACTGAAACAAAACATGGACCAAATTTCTCTCCCTTGTACTTCTTAAGGAGTTAATAAAAGTTGGGTAACAGTTTGAAAAGATTATTGAAATCATTTTCAAAGAGATCATTTAAACACACTTGAAACTGTGGTTTTTTGCGATTATTTTCCCTTGGCACATCTTATGAAGTGCATCGATAATGTTAGATTCAACCGAAAGTGTATTCATGCCACTATTCATATGGAGTGTTTTCTTTGCCCTTGTGCTTGTGTTGCATGTCCTTCATGTTTATGCTTTATAGGCCTCCCACATTTCAATAAGTGGTTTGGATTTTTGTATTATTTTCTATCAAAAGCAAATTCTAATTTGATTCGATTTTGGTTGATATAGCAATAACCGAGTGAAAAAAAAATAAGTAAATAAATAAATAACCCTAATGATAACTTTCTTTCTTTCTTTTTTCGCCATATACACACACTTAATCTCTTAAAAGTAATTACTTACAACATATATAATATAACGGTTGTGTTGTTCGTTTGCATCTCAATGCATATAATAAATTAATGATTTCATTTAAATATACAACAACTGTGGTGATGTTCCTTTGCTTCTTTTAATGTTTTGAAGCTGCTGAATGGCTGAAGGATTCCAAACGTATATAATTTGATTGGTTATATTGCAGATGAATCTATAAGTACCATTAAGCTGATATATTTTGTTTTATACAAAAGCCTTTTCATTTTTATTATTTATGTCATAAGCAATTTCAGTTATATATAAGTCTAAAACGTATCTTGTATATAAGAAAATATATAGAGATTTATGGTTTATGTAATATGTAGTTTCAGGTATGTGGATTATAATTGTAACGACGACTTACAATCACTTCCAAGGTGGGACATTAGTTCCTTTTCAAACCTAAATCTCTAACATCGAGAATCTCATTAGACTTGAATGCCAAAGAGGTTTTGAAGTCTTCTCATCTCCAAAGCCAAGAAGGAGGGGTTCTAAGACAACAATCAATCCAACCACGGGATCGGACGGATCACTTATGTTGTCTACCTAGCGAAGGTTGTTACGAGGGTCATGGTTCCTCCCGAGCAAGGAGTTATGCTTCAAAACTTCGACAAGTGGTTTTATGATAGTGTGACTAGTGAGGCGGTGTTAAAGAGAACTGATTGAACGGATATCATTAGGATTTTTGATTCAGTAGATCTAAAGGTGTTGTTTGGAAGCAAGATCAGGGTTGGTACGGGGAATCCGGTGATGGAAGAAGCTACGTTGTTTTAAAGAGCAATGGAGAGGAAGATGGATATGATAAGTTTGTTAGATGGCATTCTAGCCCGAGAAAAGTGTGCTGCGAAGAAGGGAGAATCATCAAGTGCAGCTGAACCATCGTCTGAAAAAGAAAAGAGTCGTGAAAGAACAATCTGGTATGCAATGTTCTAGGGGTAGTATTGTTGGAACATTTTGAGGCCATTCATAACAGATAACTATAGATTGGGGGCCTTTTGTGTAGTTATGGGAATGTTATAAAGTTGAGGGGCTTGTTTGTAATTAGTTTGTTCTTTAGGTTAGTTTAGGCTCTAGCGTATTTAACAGGAACACGCTCGCGTACGCGTGACAACTGGCCCTATATATTTCGTTTTGGTGTTCATTTTTGGCGAGACGTTTACGAGTGTGTATCTCGAAATGTGTGCAATTGGGTGCGTTACTTAGCTGATTTTAGGGGTTTAGTGTTATTAATCGATTGAAACTTTGTTATTGTGGATTCACGTGTCTTGATTTTCATTTTTTCCTAGTTTCTTTTATGTTAGTTGATTATTCATTCACTAACACCTAATCCATAGGTGTTTAGGGTTGAAATCAATCACTATCACCATAGATCCAGTTATTTGGGACTTACAGTAAGAACCGTTCACAATTTTATAAATAAAAATACAAGAATAATAAAAAAACAAATACACTGTAAAGGAAGTAAAAATGGATATTATAATTGAAATAAAACCAATACGAAGAATGGGGTAGAAGCAAAAGTTGAGGTCTGTGTTTTATACGGTTCTCTTAACAAAAATTCGAGTCTTCTAAAAGAACCCGTTTATTTCCCAGGATACAACAACAAATTGTACTACCAGAATAAACCTTCGAGCTTGTATTAGACTTTCAAAATTGCTGGAATATGCGAGTGTATTTGAATGTTCTTCAGAGTATACTTAGTCTTCATATGCTAGATGATTTTTGGTGTGCTTTTCTACTAAGTAATAGTATTTATGGAGAGCCAAAGTTGAAATACCTTTAAGGAGTTTAATTCAAAGTTGAAACACCCCATACTACAAAGCTCCTTTTTGAATTATTGAATGGAAACTCATAATATGAATTAATGAGTTTTAACATATTTAAGAACTCAAATTCAACAACATACCAAATTCAAACACCTAACTTCGAGTATTTATATCCTAATCATCTTAGCTCCAGTTTGATGTGATTTGGTTTGTTGTTTACCTCTCACATAATAGTACACAAACATAACAAATAATAATTATATTAATAACAGCAAGTACATATAATAATTTGTATCTAAAGTTAATGAGAAACATATTTCTCAAATGAAAAACTCATTTTTCATTATTTTTCTAACAATAAAGTCCCATGATGCCTAATGATCAAAACATTTCTCTCAACTTATTCAAGAACACATAATCATATTGAACAAGAACACAACTTCATTAGTACAAACCTTAAGCTTTAGCGCGTAGTCATGTGTCATTCATGAAAATCTGTGTAGTGCGCTACGAGTTTGTCAAACGGGGGAGACACTCTTTAATAACTTGAAGATCAAGAACATATCTAAACCACATGTTCAACTAAGGTGTGTTCTCGTCATCCAAAAGTATAACATCTAGCATTTTCTCAAGCATTTGAGCATAGTATCCAACCCAAACAATTGCAATATCCATAAAGCTTAAATTTTGGCCTCCATTGAAGGGTTTGTTTGGGTTCAGACAACTCTGAAGGGTCTTGAGTATCTCACGGGCTTCTTTTGCAGCATCTTCTTTCTGATCAGGTGTAATTCGCAACATCCTAATGATCATCGGCACAAACTAAAAGAGAAAACACACTTAGATGTACCAAATAATCTGAATCATTTCATCTTATGTTGTTTTTATAGCACCTTGAAGAGTTATAGCTCACCTTTTGTCTTCATTTCAAGTGAATGTTTTTTTTTTGTTATATACTATTTTTGTTATAAAATGTTGAGATTAACCATCGTTTATGTGGTTTCATTTATTCTTGTACGGCTGAAAGATTGTAGTTTAGGAGAAAAAGATATTGTATAAGACCAGTAAGATATGGGAAGCTTTCCTTTTATAGACCAAGAAAAGGTTTGATTACATCATCCATGACATTACACTTAATAATACATAGAAAATATCTAGAAAAATAACAAAATACATGACATAAGTGCTTACATGAAAGTTGTATTTATGGATGGTAATTATGTTGGGTTGTAGGTTTAAGGGTTTAGATTAGCAAATTGAAATCGATGAGCCCAAACACTACTAAAATATTAATTTGTGCAAAACTAATCAACCTCAAGTTGAACAATTTAAAATCAAATCATGTGACCCGAATACAACTCGTGTAACTTGTTTAAGGGCTAAAAAGTTTACGGGTTGTAATCAAGTTGTAAACGAGATATAATAAATCTATAAATAAGTCAAAGAAGAGGTTGGCTTATTATTTAATATTTAGTTTACCTCATCGACAAATTTAGCCCAAAAACGATGTCTCGCCTTCTCAAAAGGGTCTTCAGGAAGTAGCGGATGATCCTTCCATATCTCGTCTACGTATTCCATTATTATGAGTGACTCCATGATTGGTTTCCCGATATGCACAAGAACAGGAACCTTTTTGTACACTGGGTTGTATTGCAAAAGCATCAGACTTTTATTTAAGACATCATCTTCAATGTATTCATATTCAACTCCTTTGAGACTTAATGCCAATTTCACACGAAGGGCGAAAGGGCTCTGCCAAAATCCTAATAGCTTCGCGTTGTCTCGTGCCATTTGAATGTGTTATATGATGGTTGCAATCGGACTACCATTGTATACTTATATATACATATACAAAGTATTCATTGGTCAAATTCAATTTCACATTCAATTACATTTTTGATTCAACATGTGATGTATGCATCTTCCTTGATGCTTCATGTTGGATAATTGATGATGAATAATAATAAAAAAAAAGTTATCGATTTGGGTTTAATAATGAGAATATAATAAAGAGCTCATTGTAGTCAAAATGTTTCATTTTGTTAAGGTGTCAACACACTAGATGAAAACTTCAAATAATTAATTTGGTTGTCTTTTGTGATATCTTGTCAAACAAACAAAATTAACATTAAACTAGTGGCTTTATGAGAATATAATAAAGAGCTCATTGTAGTCAAAATAATTCATTTTGTTAACGTGTCAACACACTAGATGAAACTTCAAATAACTAATTTTGTTGTCTTTTGTGATATCTTATCAAACAAACAAAATTAACATTAAACTAGTGGCTTTTCTCGTGTTACACAACAGGAACTCAGTTGGTATTGTTTTAATTTGTTTCTAAACTAGCATTCACTATAGGAACTAAAAGAGAAAATTAAAAAATAAAGTTGTGATATGCCAAAAGGATATTGATACGTACTTTAAATCAATTGAAAACCATGAAATGAATATTGATTCCAAGACTAATGAATACTGATTCCAAGACTACTGTGGTCGGTACCGATGTTGTTCGATCGAAATCAGTTTGGTTCGTCACGGTACGTACCAATATGATGCCGATACTCGTATAGGTTATGATATAAAAAGTATGTTAGTTTGATAAAACCCCCTTCCTTCAACAAATTTGTTACCGGCACTCGTGTAGTTTACGATACAAAAATTACGTTATTCTTATTGAAATATTAGTTTTCAACAAAATTTATATCAAGATTAAATACAAATACGTATTCAAATTTATACAAGAAAACGCAAGTACGTATTGAAAAAGTTATCAAACACAAATAAGTAAGAAAACAGTCAAAGTAAATTATAACTAAACTAATATTAAAAAAAAACATTCAAAGTCATTGATTTCACAACAAATCCAAATTAAATTAAATTATAAATATAAATGAACTAACTAAAAAAAACTCACTCAGACATCCCCATTTTGACCAATTAAACTCAACGACTCAAGTGCTAAAACAACAAAGATGATAAGATAATGAAATTTAAGATAATGTATAAATTTCAATATAAAATGTACAAGTTATTAGATCAATGTTATTTGAATTAAGAAACTTTTGGTCTGAGAAAATAATTTTATCTTCGGTGTCAATAAAGGCTAAAAATAATAAAAAAATCGCATTTTACTTTAATAAAAGTTACTATAATTTTCATGCACTAGAAGAAAAATTCAATTTTAGTGTAGCTAAGGATTTGATTATATATATATATATATATATATATATATATATATATATATATAAGAAGAATCTGTTAGGAACCACTCTTTATTAGGAGAACCGCGAAAATAAATGGGAACACAACCCAAAATACCTAAAAAATCTAAAAAAACACACAATTTCTTTTAAATTGTTGTATTTCGTCACTAAAAAAAATTCGAGTAACAATTATCCATGCACATATGCATATGTATCATTTCTTTGACAAATTCCGTAATACATTACCAATATTAGACAATTGCACTTTTATTTACACTACCATCCATTATACACTACTTTTTACATTACCAATATTAGAAATGCACTTGTGCATCTATATGTATGAACATGATATACCGTGTTTTGGTAGACTACTTTGAATACATTTTCTCTTTCATTGATCATACTATCCATAATACACTACCATTACCTCCTACTATCCATAATACAATATCATTACCTTCTACCATTCATAATACAGTATCATCCAATATGTATAATATTTTCACTTTATGAAAATGTACATCAACACCCTTCATACCATCCAAACAACGTATTACATCATAAAGTGACAAATATAACCACACCATCAACCACTAGATACAACTAACTAAAAAATATGTATATGGGCCTACTTCATCATTCAAAATCACAAACTTTTTGTACCAAAACACGTTATAACATGGTTATAAATAATGATGCACATGTGCATTTTTAATATTGGTAATGTAAAAAGTAGTGTATTACGGATGGTATTGTAAATGAAAGTGCAATTGTCTACTACTGGTAATGTATTACGAAATTTGTCAAAGAAATTAAAGATATGCACACGTGCATCGATAATTGTTACTCGAAATTTTTTTAGTGACGAAATACAACAATTTTTTTTTTAAAAAAAAGTGTTTTTTTAGTTTTTTTAAGGTATTTTTTGTATTCACATTGGTTTTCACGGTTCTCGCAATAAAGTTGTAACACCCTGTAAAATTGTGTCCAATAGTATAGTGACACGTGTTGTATTTTTAAATGTAGTCTGTTAAAGACCAATAAGGACTAAAGGCGTCAACATGCTCAATCTGAGCCTCTGAGTGACGATCCGATGTCAACATGCATAAAATAACAGCCTCTGAGTGACTGATATGTCAACATGCTTAAATCATTAGCCTCTGAGTGACTGATACGTCAACATGCTTGAAATTTTGGCCTCTGAGTGATTGATATGTCAACATGTCCAGCCTCTGAGTGACATCGGAATCAACATGCTTATCATAAGCCTCGGAGTGATCCTTTGTGAAGTCCTAAACTCTCATACGTGCCATTTGCTGGACGAGAGAGTTCAATCTTGTAAATATGTGAAAGTTGGATAATGGAGGGATTAAAAGTGTCAACATGTTAATTTATACCTCTGAGTGACCTTTTAACAAACCGAGAGCTCGACAATGTCCGGGCATAATCCCGGGTATGCCAAGTATTGGCTACGGATGGCTAAAAGTGCCAAAAAGGTGTTTTAAAGAGGTTTAACGGATTTTAAAGTTAAGGGGATAAAAGTGTCAAAATTGAAAACTGTCTTTGGGGCGCTCGCGGGGCGCGAGAGGCAAGGCCTGTGCCTCTCGCGGCCCGCCAGAGAGTGTCTGCTGCAGAAAGTTTTGTTTGATCTCCAAGCAAAACTCCAAAACCATTTAACTCGAAACCATGGCTTCTCTAAACTGTTATGTCATGTTTTGGAATACTTGTAAGCTCCTTCTTACACCCCTAAACACCTGGCTTCACCTCCTTTGAGTTCTCCAACTATAAATAGGTGTTCAAGTGTTCATTCCAAGTTGCACCTTTCTAAAACATAACTCTTCTCCCTTCTCTGGAAGTTCCTAGCTGAAAGGAGCATCCAACTTAGTTCTCTTGCATTATAGGAACCTGTGTTCCTTGCTCTTGCATTTTCGTTTATAGGCTTTTATAGCCAAAAGTCAAGCGTTTTCGTAAAATGCTTTGACTTTCGGTTAAGACCATTATGGTCCAGCCATTGTTCGAAATGAACATGGCTAAGTGATCGTAATAAGGTAGGTGTTAATCCCTATAAAGGGCACCTCCTGAAGATCACATTTGCTAGACCAACTGACGGGTCAAGGTTATGATATTAAAAAGTCAAACAGACCATTTTTCTGGAAAAATTATAAATTGATCTTATACATGTTATGAAACCTGTTTTGACACTTAAACAAGTTGGTAATGATTATTAGAACATGTAAGAACATGTTCGGCCCGTCAATTTCAGTTCTAGGGTCGGTTTGCAACCGAAAGTCGCAAAGTTTGACTTCTGCTTTGACTTTCGATTCCGACCCGATTTAGATTAGTTACCTACTGATCTAAAGTTGCATTATGATCGTAATATAATGTAGCATAACCCTCTGAGGTTATATTACATGATCATAATCAGAATCCAAGTTTATGCGCAAATTCCATAATTATGCAATCTTTGACCAAAATGCCTTTTTTACATAAATCAAGGTTTTAAGTGATAATGAACTTGGAAATGAGTTCCTACTGATGTAATATTATAAGTAGGATTATTTGGGATGTTAAACCAAGTTATAAACTGAGTTTTTAAGCAGGTCCTTAAACTATGTCGATAAATGACGGTTTTAGTCCTCGTGACTCATAAAATGATTTTAATCAATCATTTCAAGGTAAATCATTTACCTACTGATATGTTATATTAAATAACATATTTTAAACATTTTAATCTGATCCAAATGACAGTTTTCGTAAACAACGCTTAAAAACGTCATTTTACGACATAAGCGTTGTTTTGGCGCATAGTATGGTTTTAAACCATATTATTGACCAAAACTTGGTACCTACTGATTTTAAAACTATTTTAAACATATTTACAGTAGGTACGTGTTATAAATTCAGAATCCCAAATAAATTATAAACTATGTGTAAAATGACCAAAATGCCCCTTCGGTGCATAGTTTGGTCATAAAAGATAACTTACACATATAATTGGCATCCTACTGATATTATACCATAAATAAAATATTTTTCCAGAATACTTATGATGGTAAACTTAAAGTATATTCAAGTTTCTTTTATACGGGCATATAAGTTAATATCCTAGAGGCATAGTTTCGTTTTAAAACCATAACGGGCATATAAGTTAATATCTTACTGATATTTTAACTTATTTAAAGTATAATGGCATATAGAACTTGTCCATGACTTATCCGGTTACCCGATATCGCTAATATGCGCACGGTTATTTTACGGAAATTAACCAAAACGGGTTTAACCTTGTCATTTAAGTCTCAAAATCCAGAATATTAATAGTTTACCCATATTAAACAAGTCAAGGAACTTGTTGGGATTAAACTACATTCTATCCAATCATCGTTTAATCTAGCGTCATACGTTTTGATCAAGTACGCTAGTCGGTCTAAGTCTATGACTTAAATAAGACCGTTAGTATTTAATTGGTTAGTTTATGCCATAATCCAGACTAGAGACTTGCCGGTAAATGCTATCTGCACTTAGTCCTTTTTGTGTACGGCTGAGTTATTAAAAATTTAAAGAAGACTAGCTCAGGTAAATACTCTCGACTTATTTCCCTTATAGGGCTTGGGTTACGGTAAATTATTACCGCTTGGTCGGAAATGGGATTAATCGAACGACGGTTCGAAATAGAGATCCACATATTATGTTTTAATCAGTTTTGTTTGATGATTTAAACATCGGGGGTTAACTACCGTGTCCTGGATATCCGCGGCTCATTACAATCGAAATGGCCACGACCTTAGCGCGGGTGTAGGCATACACCCGATAGATGCTCAATTATGCATTCCACAAGGTTGGGAGGAATTGACTCTTTCGTGAGTCCAAAGTGGTGTGTACGTTAATTGTGTCTCGATTTTCGTGCCGAGCCCCGTATGTATGACAAACATGTAAATCTGTTAACAAGGTTGGACGGTCAATTAACCCAAGTTATAAAAAGATTTTTGTGCTGATACGCACCTAAAACATTTTTGAAATGTTTTCAAAACGAGTCAGTTGGGTGTATTTACCAGCGAAAGCTGACGTATTTTCAAAAGACTAATCTGCAGGTAACATACGAAAATAGGCCGGGAAGTGCTCGGTAGTGATAGAGGATCTTGCAAATCCTAACTCTGCCCAAAGTCTGTTTTATATTCTTTCATTGTACAATTTATGATCTGCCTGTGGATCTTCTATTACAAACTTGTATATTATTTTGTATTTTCGAACATTCGGTTTGTAATAGTAATATTACTCCAAGACTTCCGCTGTGCCGTGTTTAATTGACTATGATGTTATCAACTGTTGTCACGATACTCCCCACCCGGGCCCACCGGTGTATGGATTTCGGGGTTGGAAATCCGGGGTGAGACAAAAGCTAGTTCTCGCATGAACCCTATATGTATATATATAATTTCACTTTGTTATTATATATGTAATTTGTATTTTATTTATAAACTGGCTTATATAAATTATATTTTTCAATCCCTGTATTACACGGGTTATAACTTAGTATTAACATAAATAATATACTCTTTTGAGCTGAAAGTAAACATAAGGTATATGTAAATGAATAAATATTAGAGAATAATGTTTGGATAACTCTTGTAGTTTTGTGAAATTTCACTTATAGGTCTCATCTTTTCAAAATTACAGTCTTATACTCGTTTTTTAGAAATTTCCTAACGTGAATGAAAGTTAGTTTTATTAGTTTAGGGTGGTTTGAAATAACTACATTATTTTCCCCATTAAAAAAAATTAAAACATTACAAAAGTTTATGTTATTATTCAAAATTTCAAGTGGGCCCCAGCCCACTGTGTCGTCTTCTTCTTTCCCCCGCCCCAAATTAACCTAAAAACAAACAAAATCAAAACAGCAAAGCAAAAGCTACACTAAACCAACATCAAGCAATCATGATAAAACAGAAGCAAGAACGATATTATAAACGAACATTCACCGGAGGTCGTGGCAACAGCCTCGTTCCACCCTCCCTTCATCACCACTTCCGCCGAATCTGTTACTGATTGCCGGAGACGTTGAGACAGCCGTTCATGAGCGAGAAATATTAAAGGTGGGGTCCACCAAGATATTAAATAATCCAATCCTATTTCTTCTAACAGTTTATTTGTTATTTTTAGAGTGTGATTTAGGTCGTTTTTCATTTTGCGTTTTGATTTAAAAAAAAAAATTGTACTGCGTCATGAAACATGTGTTTTCTTGCGATTTGACATCTCGTGGTTACCCTTCTGCTAGATAAAGGAATATTTCGTTAGCCGGTTTAACGACGCATGGGTATTATGGTCAATTCACCATACCCTTCTCCTCTTCTTCTTCACAAATAAATAAGAATGTAGAATCAATGGCTCAATGTTTTGTTGACGTGAAAAATATAAGACTAGAAATTAAACAAGTTAGAAAACTTTTATAGGAGTAACGCTTTAAAAGAGAGGGGTAACGAAATCGAAAACAATCAAAATTTTCCAAAATTTACATTACAGTTGGAACGCCTAGAAGTAGCGGAGGCTACCCCTTATAATAAGCTACATCCGCCCCTGAATGTAGCGTTATTGCATACATTCTACCACCTTAATTACTAACGAGTCACGTAACCCCATTGTGGCTAATAATACATCACACACCTTGAAGCCATGAAAACTCACATACAGTTTAGAATCACGGAAAGTCCCATGTGATTCATTTTATAAGACACTACCCAAGTTATGACTAACATTTTATTTATAAAATCAATTTACAAACTCTTTTTTATAATTGCTTACAACATTACATTACATAATATTAAATATAAAATCAAATTACTAAATGTATTAAAGCCTAAGTGTCGGGATCACAAGATGTCTAGTTCTACATGCCTTAGGGTATATTTTAATCGTTCTTAACTCCACCTAAGTGTCATATCACTCACTTTTCTTCATTTTACTCTGACTCACTCAAAGGGAATGGTTTAATTCGTTAAACTACATCTAATCCTATTTTTAGTGATTTTTAGTTTAAAAATTAAAAGAATAATTAATGCAATCTCTTAACATATGGTTAATATGTTAACAAATATCTCCTTTAACGCCCTTAACACAAGAAATGAGTGGTGTGCAATGTCGGTTAACACACCATGTCACTGTTAACACCATAAGTGTTAGGGTATATCCCATGGCTAGATTAACAAGGTTGCAACGAAGATCGATTAATCAAAAGTTACTCTTTGATTGTATTTATGGTAATAACTAGTCTTCATTAAATAAGAAAATAAAGTGCAATTGTTCATATGGTTTAGGGGCGCAACCACTATATGTCCCCCTTTTTGATTCTTGCATGCTGAGTCCCTATATTTTACCAACTTTTTAGTTTGTGTCCCTCCCGTTATCTCCTTGATAAATGGACATTATATAGGAGGGTACTTTTGTAATATCACCAAAGAGACTTATTTGGCAAACCCAACCATCTTCATCATCATCCAACGTTAACCCACCAACCACCTCTCAGTCGTCAACCGACGAGCTATTTTCTTAAAGTAAGCTGGAAATTAAAGCTTGGATATAACTCACAATACGAAGAATTTGTCTCGATCATCATTCTTTCAACCGGGATACCCTTTAGACCCTCAAGGTTTTCAGAACTTTACAGAGAGCACCCATAATTTAACTTTGCTAAAACATATAAAAGAAACAACTTCAAGTGGAGTGCCTAAAGAACCTAATATTTAAAAGAATATTTACATGTACGTTATGTTTGTCATATAGAATTTTGGCACTTATGTGTTTAAATAATCGTTGTATAAATCTTATTTAAGAGTGGAAGCAAGCAAGGCTTGGGACGGACCAGTAAGAACCTCGCCATAGACGTCGGTCCTATACCAATTTAAGGAAGAAACAAACAAGAACACCATCCCAAATTGAAACAACACAAAGATGAAAATGCCCCAAATAAGACAGAAAGGGGCAAAATACAAAAACACGATCCTCATGCTTCGAAACGAGAGGAGCAAGATGCCTAAGACTACTCGACATGAAGAGGACATTAAACGACACGTATTTGTCATATCAGCAGAAGAGGGTTTACACTTCAAGCCCTAAAAAGCAAAGGGTGCAAGGAGGTTGAAGATAATTTTATTAAAATTTATTGAAATAAACCCTCTTGGAAAGCCAGTGTTGGACCGTACAAGTCACTCAAATTTACAGGTGTCTTTCCAACACAAACTGGAGCCCCAAATATTATCACCTCACACCTACACTCTCTCAAAATTAAACCATGCAGTCTCGTCTACTTCCGGTGCCGGCATCTTTCGCCGGCACCGGCACCACCTTCTCTCTCTCTCGCAGCTACAACCGCAACCTCAATTTCCGTACCGCCACTTCTCCTTCGCTCTGCCGCCGTCCGATCGCCGTTACATTCTCCGTCGCAAACAACCAGCAGGATCATTACGCCGTTCTAGGTCTATCAACAGACGCTTCACAATCCGATATCAAAAAAGCGTATCGTCTACTCGCTCGAAAGGTATACAGTTACAGATTCACAGTTTGAGTGTGTGTGTGCGTGATTTCAATTTGTGATGTTACGAGTTACGTTAGGGCTGAAATTAACGGCTCTGTGAGATTACGTGATAATCAAGAATTAGGTTTTGGTTAAGAGGTTGTATATGTTTTGAATATTATCTGTATTGATTCTAGAAGAGGAAACTTGTGGAATCTATTGCATATTAATATCTAGTAATTATTGATGTTTTATGTGATATTTTGAGTTTGAGATTGTTTTAGTAACTAGGTTTAGGAGATGAATAATTAGGAGAGATGAATGGAAAGTGTAAACAACTCTGTGGAGTTTGTGATTGTCTGATTTGAGTTTATGTTGTCAGCGTGAAAGATTCGTGATTACGCGTTATGTTAAGGCTGCAATTAACGTCTGTGTGAAATTATGTGATAATCGAGAATTAGGTTTTGGTTAAGAGTTTTTGTATGTGGTTTGATTTTTGTTTGAGTTGATTCTAGAAGAAGAAACTTGTGGAATATGTTGTGTTCGTGTTTCGTTTGGTATGATGTTTTGAGTTTGAGATTATATTAGTAACTAGGTTTAGGAGATTAATAACCTGGACTCTGGAGAGATGAATGGAAACTGTGAACAGTTTTGTGGAGTCTGTGATTAGAATGATCAGAAGTATTGATTAGCATATGGAAGAAAGGATAAGAATTGAAATGAAGTGTATGGTTAGTGGATTAAGTTATTAAGTTTCTAGATGGTAGATTAACGGCTTTCTAACTAGCTAGGATGCACTATGAGGTATATTCATCCCATATTAGGGCCAAGCAGATGGGAAATGAAATGAATTTATACTAGGAGGTTTACGCTATAATAACAGTGGATTATATGATTAACGCAATAGTTATTGTTCATTTGTTTGTTTAATGTTTGCTAGTTTTCTGAATATAGATTATTAATAAGTGATCGTAGGTGAAAAAGAACAGGGACTGAAATAGATTAGTTACAACTTACAAGTATTACATAAAGGAAACAGAATCTGAACAAAATTTGAACGTGTGAAGGCCAATGTTTTCTTGACAGCTCTTTACAGTTGCTAGTTAGAGAGTTAACTATTTAGGTTTTGCGTCAATGTTGATCACTTGATTTTACAAACGAGAGCAAAAGCAAAGTAACTCAGCTCAACTATTAAAACGTAAACAGTGATTACTGGTAGTAGCATGAGGGACTGGCTTTACCTTGACCATTATGACCTGAAAAATGAGAGTTACTATATTAAATATGTAGACCTTGTTTGCCTTAGCCTCAAATTATTGAATTCAACATCATACTTCTGCAAGGCTATTTGGATCTAAGTTGGTTGATAAAAAATCCCTAATAGAGAACACGCTTTTTAAATTAAATTTTGATTTGTAAAAGGAAACTCTATAAGACAATCTTGCATACGCCATAATCGTTGCTATGCTATTTTTTTCTGCTTTTTTTATTGTAACTTTAAATTTGTGCTATGCTTTCACTTAATCACTTCTGTTTTGGGAACAATATTTGCCGGCCATTAAGCCACGTAGTCTCATTGAGCCCTTTTATGTAGTGAGTAGTGACTAGTGAGTAATCTTGTTTGGCATGCATAAATGATAAGTATAACAATTGTCATTATTGATGATAATTTACTCATGTCAGTATCATCCAGATGTTAACAAGGATTCACAAGCTAGTGAGGTGTTCAAAAGCATCCATCTTGCATATGAGGTTAGATTTTATTTTTCTTTGGTTTCAATATGTGCATGTGATTAATATCTGTGTTTAGTTTGACATGATATGGCAACAAATTAGAAAACCTTGTAACAGTTTTCCTTTAATCAACATATTTTCTGGTTAAGGCGGCATAAGGAAGAAAACAGCATAAAAATCAATAACTTGAAAGTAATCAAATTATATTGCCTTTGGTTTAAAAGGATTATGATCTTACAGCTATTTAGTTGGATATCATTAATTATGCATGTTAATTGCATCAATTGTTGCTGAATGAAGGCTATAGTGAGTTTTCTTCTTTGACAATATACACCAGTGGTTTCTTTAGCAGTATTTTGTCCATTGATTCGTAATGCATAACGACATAGAGCATATTGTTCGTTAAATATGTATATCACTTAGGAATATGTAAACTAAAACATGGTGATATAATGTGCATATTGTTGGTAATCTGATTGACTATTAAAATTTTCCTTTTTCCATCTTTTGATAGTGTCCATAGAGGGTAATATAATATTTATTCAGATAAATTATAAGGTGCCATAAATTTTCCTTTTGTAGAGCATCCCTCCTATTATTAGGTGGAGCTAATGAGCTATCCTTTTTTGTAGTTTGAAAACATGAAAAGGGCTCAGTCATTAAGATAGTTTTTAGAATTTAATCACTGCTGATCTTACTGAAAATATAAATGAGGTCGACTTAAATGTGGTGTGCATTGATCACAAGCTACACGGATGGTCCCTGTGGTTTACCAATGATTTGGATCAGGTCCCTAGTTTTCCTGAAGTACACGAATTGTGTCTATATTTTGGTCCCTAATTTTGTAATTATGTTAACTATTGCAAATACGAAGCATAAAAAATACTTTGATGATCCTTGTGACAATTCCTTTTCAGCTTGATTACTATAAATGAAGTTCCTGAGATGTATAATATACACGTTACCACCATATCTGTCAGGTCTTGTCTAATAACACAACAAGAAGCCAGTATGACAAATCACTTCACTTTCAACCAAAAAGCAGCCCACCATGGAGAACACACAACATCAACTTCGAAAATGAAATAAAAATACACAGGTGGTCTAATCCGAGACAGAAAATGAAATATCACAAAGGGTATGATTTTGATGAGGTGGATGGTGTAACCAATGAAAGAGGCACTTTCATTAACGTTCTAAGATCTGCATTTCTCTCCCTATTATTGCCGAAAACTATAGGGGCAAAACTGTCTTTAACCTTTAGCTGCGTGACGGCTTTGCTTGACCCGGAGTTGGACCATGGGTATAAGGTGGGTTATTTGGTTGCATGGATGATGGGAGGTCGAGGTGGAATTATGCTTGCATTATGCCTCCCGTTTGCTAGTTGGATATGCGGGAAAGCCAGTAGTAATGTTGTTGCACTAGGGGCGGTATCCATGTGGGTCGGGTCGGTTCTGTCAAGGGTGGCCCCACTTCCACATGGTGCCGTTCTTGCTCTTCTCTACATGTCTTTTAAGCTTCAGGCTGATCTAAACTGAAGCTACCTCATAGTTATACTAATGTTTAGATTGTCGATTAGAAAAATTATTTGTAAATAGTATTATATCGCATAGTCCCAACTAAAATGCTCAAGTTATGGTACTTTTAACAAAAAAAGGTTTTTTTAGAGGATGGGGGTGAATCTCGAATTAGTGTTTACTTCATGACATGACAATCGCATGTCAAAGTATAAGGCCATGAGTAAGTGTTGACAGAATAAGCGGGTTGGGTAACTAGTCGCTGGTTTTGGTTGACCGGGATAAAGTATAGTCTAACTTGACCTATTTATATGCAAACGGGTCAGACGAAGATTATCTCAACTCTTGAGATGGCATTAACACAATGCTTACATAAATATGAAGATCTATACAGTTAAACATTGACGGTACATATAAAAGAAGTGGTTTGACGTTGTTAATACACGAAAATTAGGATCGCGATAAGATTTGACTTTTAGTCGAATCCAAGGATCAATGGTTTTAAGAACTTTTCGTTTTCTCATCTTGCTTGGTTTAGGTTCCTCCATAGATACTTTCCACTAGCCATGTCAACAAAACCCCAGAATCCATTTTGAGCCATCTGAAATCCCAACACAAAATTAATATTTGAACAAAGGAGAATGTAGTAAATTCAATGATTCTAAGAACTCTTCACTTTACCTTGATAATATTAATTTCTTGTTTGTGAATGGATGAATCATCATCGAAAACATTGTTATCGGTTTCCGATGAGGTTCGAACCGATTTCCAGGCCATATAACCGGCTAGAATGGCTGAGAAAAACACCAACAGAAATCTCATGGGGCACATGTTGTTTGTGGTTGATTGAGGTGAGTTGTTTTTCTTTGAGGTTGTTTAGAATGATAGCTGGTGGTGGTTAACGTTTGGTTTAATCTTTTTGGTATATAATGTGTAGAGGAACGCGTCTTTGACTCAGTGCAGTTGGTTTTGCTATTACAAAGTCAAAGTTGGCTACACCTACTATTCTTTGCCAAAAGAGTATTATTGGCATTTCTATTCATATTGATCTAGTCTTAAAATGGGAACAAAGTTGATTTTTTATTTTATAAATAATGGAGGGTTGTAAAACGGACAAATTCTTGTCATCTAATTTCTCAATGAAAGATTCGGGGACACTGAAGTGATCCTAGGTTGCAATTTCACAATCTCATTAGTACTAAGGAAATTTAATTGTAAAAATTGTTCGCTAGGTGCTCCCTATTCGGTCGACCGGGTGGTTGAGAGTACTTGGCCTAGGTGGAGAGTACTCGGGGCGTACTCGGACATGTTAAATTATAAAGAAATTAGTTTTCGGAAATTAAATCTAGATCAAATAACATAAATTTACTAATATTTATAACAAAATACGTTAAAATTATATTCATTCTTTGATATGATAGGCATAAAAATTATATTTTATTTTCTTTAAGTCAAACTCGGTCCGAGTTGACCTACTAGATCCGATTCCGGTCAACGTTGACCGCGTTTGATTGATTTCGAATAATTAGGCAGAGTTGAAGAAAGTCACCTCGACAGCCTACCTTGTGATGATTACAATCATGCTGGTAAGCACTCTTAGGCTATGGGGTGTGGAGAAAGGTAGTTCTCAAAGGATGTTCCGCCATGTAGGCATCCAATATGTGTGTGTGTGTGTGACAGGCCCGTTGCAGGCGGCAAGGGGAAGCCAGAGGCGACGCTCACGGGCCAGGGGGTGGTTGTGCTGGGGGGGAGCCAGAACTCGCCGGCTTATAGACCCAGATGAGAAGCTTATGCCATACAAAGGTGTTGAAGCATCCCAAATTAATACCCATAGAGTTATTGCTTGCTTGAATTATGTCATGACCATCACGAGAAACCATTGGGCTAAATGCACTTTAGTGTTTTATCCTTTGTTACAAGTACCGACCGGAGGTGCACAAAAAAAGGTTCATGGACTGAAACCGGCCAAACTGACTGGAACGGATACAAGCCAAACAGGTTCGGTCGGTAATCCAAACCGTAGGTTTGACACCGGTTCCCCTCCCTTGCGTCAAAATCTGAAGCGGACCGGTTTCTAGTACACAACCCGGTTTGCAAAAACAATCAATTTTATATATATATATATATATATATATATATATATATATAAATTGCACGCATAAATATATATATTAGAATTATTAAATTAAAAAAAGTAATTTTATATAAAAGTTTGCCTTAAAAAATTATAAAATATACTCGCAAGAATTGGTTTGCAAGCCGAAACCAAAACTAAACCGAACCAAAGACAGTCATTCAAATCGTTGGTAAAAACTGACCAAAGCGGTTAGGATTTGAAAAAAAAACCCGTTTTGTGCATAGCGGTGCACAAATCGGGTTTTTCAAATGCCCGGTTTCGGGTAAGGAACCAGGTTTGGGTATGACCTGGTATTGGAAAATCGGGTATTGGCAACATCCGGTCGGGTTCAGATCCGGGTATTGTCTCTAAAAACCATACTCTAAGCATCGGGTTCGGATTTTTTGTGCAGCACACTATTTGTGCATCTCTACTCTCACAATCACAACCGACCTAAATACTTGGGCCATGGATTGTCTAAATAATGTGCCGCTCAACATGATTATATAAGTTGCCCAACACATTAATTGAGCCCATTTAATTTAATAAATATGTTTCTTCATAATAAGTTCCTTGTATGGAAATGGTACGGGTACGACATAGGAATATTTGAATAGTAATTTCATCGTCGTCATGTCTAAAACAAACTACAATAACATACTTTAGTTTAAAACAAAAAAAAATTAGTCATGTACTTTGTAAAAATAACTAAAACAAACCATCATAACATACTTTAGTTTAAGTAAATATTATTTACTTTATAATATCTATTATAAATATAAAATTGTAAAGTAAAACAAAAAATATATTTAAAAAAATCTGGGTATTCTATTGGCCTTTGGGCATTAAAAAAAAGAGTATCTGGGTATAACCGGGTTCAGGAATTCTTTCAGGTATGAACAAATGTTTATTACAAGTTCTAGGCTTAAAATGTGTATCATATCTATACCGTATGTATAGTTTAGATTCACGTTCAGTTATAGAAAACCCAAGTATTAAAATAATTAGCCTTCAGGTATTTGGGCCGGTAGCTGTTTTGTGCACCACCACTCGTACTTGTTTAGCTATATCTTATTTTAGTTCGAATACTCAACAAGTAATGTCTCTCGTGTTAGCTTGATTACTTCAAAAAATAATACACTTTTATCTGCAATCTATTAAGATACCAAAAAAACAACAACAACGATGTAATGTAAAGTATTTTACAATTGAGTATAGTGCAATTTGCATTCCTTTGATATGTTGTAAAAATCAAACTGAGTATCTATTTTTTAAAAAATAGATACAAGTATCGTATCAATAACACACGGCCACACGGGTACCATACCAAACTGATATTGGCTAGACAATGTTGCCATGGGTACAAATATTCATTTTTATGGTTTGCGGTTTTGATACGAGTTGGTCTTGGTATTTTTGTACTACCGGAACCAAACTATTTTTTTTATAATATTTCATTTATCATTTAATTTTTTTTTTCTCTTATAATTTGGTTTGTAAATTTTAAAATTCTAAATACACAATTTTTGTTTATTATTCTTTTTTTCTCAATATTATGATATAAATTGTATTGAAAACTAGAATTAAGCTCCCCGCATTGCGGCGGGGGCGTAAAAGTATGTCAAATAGCACTAATGTCAAACCACCACCAGCGACTACTAACACTGAGTCGATCAAGGACCGTGCGTTGCGACAAGCTTATCAAACGAAAAAATAAACCTAAAAACATTGAACCACACATGCACATTACGTCATGTTAACTTGCAGTCGGTGACGAAGGAGACGACGTCTCGAGACGGTGTCCTACGTGAGGTGGCGGCCGGTGGTGCATTGGGCCGGTCAGAGGGCGAAACGGCAAGGTGACCGGTCGAAAAGCGATGAAACCCTTTCCCCATTTCTTTCTCCATGTCATCTCGCTCTTAATCGCCCATTATCTTCATATGAAAGCAAGTTGTATTGTGGCGAAGGAGACGACGTCTCGAGGCGGTGTCCTGCGTGAGGCTGCGGCCGGTGATGCGTTGGGCCGGTCAGAGGGCGAAACGGCAAGGTGACCTGTTGAAAAGCAATGAAACCCTTTCCTCGTTTCTTTCTCCTTGTCATCTCGCTCTTAATCACCCATTATCTTCATATGAAAGCAAGTTGTAAGAGTGGGGGAACTCGAATGTAAACAGGGGTACGTGTGTGTAGATGGTGGGACACGTGTAACGATGTTGTTTAACCTAGTCTCAAACAAAAAGTACAACAAATTAACCAAACAATACAAACAACCCAAACATAAAAAAAACAACTAAGCAAAAAAGTACAACCAAATATTCAATAAACATGTTCCAAATTAATGGTATATAAATAAATTAACAGTATATAACAAAAAGTACAACAAATAAACCAAACAATACAAAGAACCCAAACATAAAAAAAACAACTAAGCAAAAAGTACAACCAAATATGGCATAAACATGTTCCAAACAATACAAACAACCCAAAGATAAAAAAACAACTATGCAAAAAGTACAACCAAGTATTGCACAAACATGTTCCAAATTAACAGTATATAACAAAAAGTACAACAAATAAACCAAACAATAAAAACAACCCTAACATAAAAAAACAACTAAGCAAAAAGTACAACCAAATATTGCACATGTTCCAAATTAACAGTATATAACAAAAAGTACAACAAATAAACCAAACAATAAAACAACCCAAACATAAAAAACAATTAAGCAAAAAGTACAACCAAATATTGTATAAGCATGTTCCAAATTAACAGTATATAACAAAAAGTACAACAAATAAACCAAACAATAAAAACAACCATAACATAAAAAAACAACTAAGCAAAAAGTACAACCAAATATTGCACATGTTCCAAATTAACAGTATATAATAAAAAGTACAACAAATAAACCAAACAATAAAAACAACTCAAACATAAAAAAACAACTAAGCAAAAAGTACAACCAAATATTGCACATGTTCCAAATTAATAGTATATAACAAAAAGTACAAAAAATAAACCAAACAATAAAAACAACCCGAACATAAAAAACAATTAAGCAAAAATTACAACATGCTCCAAATTAATGGTATATAAATAACTGGAGTGTTCTTATTAAATATTTTGGTAACGCAATCGATTTTTGCACTGCTTGGGTCGTTAACTTTGACCAAATATAATTCCGTCCTTGGGCTAGCCGAGGATGAAGAGTACATATTAACATTTTTTTCGTTTATACTCAATCAAGTAAAATATTTTTGGTATTGTTAACGGCAAAATTTAATCAAACAAAATACTTTTATTTTTTTTTATCATAAATGGATTTCCATGTATTCATCCAAGTACAATTTCTTAAAGCAGGTTTGGTTTTGTGTGTTTTTTTTCCTATATGGTCAGTCTTTTCATTTTAGTATTATATATATCATATAATTTTTTTTAGACATATATTTTTTCACTTATAATTCTTAAAATGTAATGTTTTATGAAATCTTCATTATACCATTTTGACATGCTTATTTATATCTATAAATTATATTAGAAAACGAGTCGTGTCAAATATAACAGATTTTTCTTTTTAATTTTAATACAATTTCATTTTTCTATTATAACTTCTCAAACATAATGAATTATAAAACTCTATATATAGTGTTCTGAAGTTCTAGTTTGTATATATGTTTCGATATAAGTTTTATTTAAAGCTAGTTTGTTTCCCATAGTTTTATTGGGACATCATATGTTCGAGGCATGCTCCTTGTTCATCAACACAATTTCAACATTTATTTCACTATAAGCTCATATTATAGCATCTCGCTGCACCACGCAGGTAAACTCTTACTAAATACGTAAGAGGCATGCTCATTGTTCATCAACACAATTTCAACATTTATTTCACTATAAGCTCATATTATAGCATCTCGCTGCACCACGCAGGTAAACTCTTACTAAATACGTAAGAGGCATGCTCATTGTTCATCATTCTGTTTCATTGAAATGTATTGTTTTAATACACAAGATAAGGTGTTTTTAACAACACATCTTTACATCTAAATATTTCTGGGTTATCCGTTAAAACAAGGCATATACGTATTTCATGCTTTCCGAGGGTTAATAATTTTACGAGAAAAGAGAGTCAAATTCACCAGCTCAACATGATCCGATTAGAGCGGATCATGTTGCACCAGGAGAGAGGTAACTACCCTTTAAAATAGTCTCGTCTCTCTCCTGGAGCCTCGTTTGATTTTCCAAGCAACTTCTTCACATCCCTAGTTTTAGTTCACAAGATAAGTCATCAAATGTTTTAAAATAGATTTGGATATGTTTCTCTTAATTAATCCTATTTTCATCCAAATTTTAAGAAAAAAAGCCCAAAAAATATAGAGATAAAACCCACAAATGGTGTCCCAGAGTTTTGTTTATTTCTCTGAGTTTTGTTTTTATTTTTATTTTAAATTGTACTTGACGTTAGCGGAGATACATATTAGTTCCAAAAAAAAAAAGATTGATACAAGATTTATACATTGATAAATACATACCTTATCATAATATCATTCAACTCAATGAGTATATTAAACTGTTATATGCAAGTGGATCATCTTGTGTCCACAACTTGCTCAAGAATGCAAGTGAAATTTGTCTTCAGTGATGGCTACCCGCAGGATACAACTTGTGTGCTTTAAGAGTAGAGAAGCATGTGACTTTTGTTAGAAAAATTACTACTGGAACAAATAAGTGTGTAGACAGAAAGAAATAAACGGTGAACCGGGCTTGTGTTTGACACAATTCCCTTAAACAGATTCGTCGTTTGTTCCCAGGGTACGCCGGTCCGAAGCAGCAACAGGGCACTGCCGGACTTGAACACTTGCCTGAAAAGATAACCGGAGATATTGCTGAGAGAATTAGAGAGGAAGAAGAGCTGTGTGTTTTGGTGTGTTTCATCTGGTCTGCCTTGGTCTGTATTTATACTTGCAGAACCATAACCGAATTCTGGCCATCATTGCACCGATTTAATGACCCAATAATGGTCATCAGTTATCAGTTTCTAGACTGACTTAATGATCATCCATAACTTTCAAAACTGTTCCGAATTTGAAAAGACTGACTTAATGATCATTCATAACGAGTTCTTCAATTGCATTCGTATTCGCAGGATGTGCGGGCGTACACAAGTTCAACTAAATTCAGCTCAACTTTATTTATAATCTATAATGTTCACTATCAATAACTGAAACGTGTAATCAGGCTGACAATCTTGACCCATTCACATAGCCTCTTAGCCCGACTTGACTAGTTTACAAATTGAGAAAATTTGAAACAAGCTTTTAACTAGACCAATATGATCATTTCTAAAAAATAACCCATCTTAATCCGAACTTATTTTAACCCAGACGAAATTAACTATTTTTTTTTAAAACAACCGGTTTTGAACCAAACCCATTTTGATCCGAACCCGGATTGACCTGCTAAACCGCCTGTTTTACCAGACATACATACATGTAGTTATTAAGTTGTGCTTAATTTTAGACACTATTTTTTGCAGTATTCAATAGAATCTTTTAGTAGTAAATATCCTCATAATTTAAATATACAACCACAAACATGATGTGAAACAATCACAAAGATCAAAATCAAAACTCAAATTAATAACCATTTAAATAACCAGCCTTAGTACTTGAAATTACTAGAGCAAGAGTGCTGTCTTATTAATATTTTTACAACAATTACTATTAGAATTATCTAAAATTACTAGAGCATTGGAACCGGTTTTAGTATTCAGTTTTATGGTTTGGTTTTCGACCGGTAACATAATGAAACGAATTAATACCGACCGAACAACATCAATACGGTACTGGCATTATCGCAATAGGTGTTGGTATCCGTTTTTGTGGTTTACGATTATTGTGAAGCACGTGTCAATATCCTCTTTTGGGCATATCACAACTTTATTTTCTTTCCGAGATTTATTTTTATGGTATTTTTCCGATACAAGCTGGTTGAGCTGTCGTAACGTGCGGGCATAATCCACCATTTATATATCATAATCATTTTTATCAATAGTAGTATTTTTATTGTTATTATAATTATTATTATTACTATTATTATTATCATCATTATCAGAGAAAATCAGGGTTTCTTTGTTTTCCATGTCATATGCGCCGTTAGGTTTCTTTCTTGTCGTTAGCATTCTTGTTGTCATCGGTATTGACTTCGATGACATCGCATGAGCTAAGACAAACATGTTCAATATTCGGATTCACTTATGTAGATGCCGTACGGTTTACCCTTTTGTTTATATGGATAGAAATTCTCTTCATATAAACTATCATCGTCGAAGATTTTATTAACGCATTGTCCTAGTTCATCATATACCCACTTGCCATCATCTTGACAATATCCCACCAAGGTTTCACCTCATTTGCCTTAGATGGATACAATGTATAATACATTTGTGATGCTAGAACAAGAAGCTCGGAATATTCAATCTTTAAGACACCATTGAGCAATCCATAATCCTAAAGACTCCAACAATTGTATTAAGCCCCCCTCACACATACAAAGTTCTTTTGGACATAAACTTGTATCCATTTACAAAATATCACAAATGCGACAAAACATAAATATGATGGATTTACGCGCTAGAGTTTCAAATTGATTGAGCCAATTGACATATTATTGAGTTAGAGGCAATGAAAAGACACTACATTATTAAGAAGGAACCCATATGGATTAGATACGTTATCTTTAAACTCAAGAAAAATAATGTATCTATAATATGTGCGTTATTGCATATCCACAAGTACTTGCTCAGATTGTGAAGTGAACTTTGTCTTGAGTGATAGCATGATGTACAACAGTTGTGTATACAACTTGTACGCTGTAAGAAGCTTGTGACTTTTGTTTATTTTTGTATTGTCTATATATATTGTAAGTTTTCAAACTGTTTATTTTTGTGTTTTCTATATATTAAATGTTTTCAAACTAATTAAATATATGGAACATTAATCCTTAAACTTGTATAAAATATTAATCCGAACTCTAAGATGATGTACCGCACAATCACAAGAATCATTATTAAACCTCTAGTCATATAAATCAAGGAATGTATACAGAAGTAACAGAACACACACACATATATATATATACACACACATTAGTACTTGAAATTACTAGAGCATGAGCATACAATAATTAACCTTCTTTTTAATGAGAATTACTACTAGAATTTCCTACAACGGATACTTACAGACTTTAAGGTAGATCTAGGGATTTGCAAGATCCTCTTATATCACTACCGAGCAGCTTCCAGCCTATTTCGTATTGTACCTGCAAGCTTAGTCTTTTGAAAATACGTCAGCTTACGCTGGTAAATACACCCGACTGACTCATTTTGAAAACATTTTAAAAAATTGATTTAAGTGCACAGAACACAAATCTTTTATAATTTGGGAAAGTCAGCTTTGTAACCTTGTTAACAGCTTTACATGTTTATCAATACATATGGGGCCTAGTACAGAGACCGAGACATGATTAACGTACACACCACTTATGAACCCACGAAGGAGTTACCCCAACTTGTGGGTAAAAATAATTTTAGCATTCGCATCTGTCGGGTGTATGCCTACAACCCGTGCTTTGGTCGTGGCCATTATCTAATGTAATGAGCCAAGGATATCCAGGACACGGTCGTTAACCCCCAATATTTAAGTTATCAAACAAAAATGATTAAAACTGAATATGTGGATTTACTAGCCACAATCCGGCATTCGATTGATCCCATTTCCGACCAAGCGGTAATAATTTACCATAATCCAAGCCCGTATAGGGAAAATAAGTCAAGAGTATTTACCTGAGCTAGTATTGATTTAAAAATGCAAGATTTAATATTTCAACCGTACTCAAAATGAAATAAGTGCAGATAGCATTTACTGGAAGGCTCTAATCTAGATTATGGCATAAGCTAACCAATTAGAATGCTAACGGTCTTTATTTAAGTCATAGACTTAGATCGACTAGCTTTAAGGATCAAAATCGGTACGATACGCTAGATTAAGCGATGACCGGATAGAATGTAGTTTAAACCCAACAAGTACTTAAGACTTGTATAATATGGGCAAACAATTAACAATCTGGAATTTTAGATTAAAATGATAAGGTTAAACCCGTTTTGGTTAATTTTCGTAAACTAGTTACATATATTTAACCGTATGCATATAAGCGATATCGGGTAACCGGATGAGTCATGAACAAGTTCTATATGTCATTATACTTTACATAAGTTGTAATATCAGTAGGATATCAACTTATATGCCCGAAAAGGTTTTGAAACGAAATTATGCCTCATAAGGGTGTTTTGGTAATTATATGTCGTATAAAAGGAACTTACGTGTATTCTGATATTATGATCATAAACATTTTGGAAAAATACTTAATTTGTGATATAATATCAGTAAGATAGCACACATAAGTGTGGTTTATGGTTTAAGACCAAACTATGCACCGAAAGGGCATTTTGGTCATTTAAAAAGTTTACGATATTATACTAAAATCAGTTTATGATCAGAATATTAACATAATAATATGTTAATTACATTAACATATCGGTAGGTATTTCATTTGCAAGTTAATTGTTGATTAAAGCCATGTTTTATGTAAAAAGGGCATTTTAGTCAAAATTTGACATTTTACGAAACTTGTGCATAAACTCAAATTATGATTATGATCATGTAATATAACCTCAGAGGGTTATGCTACATTGCATTACGATCATAATGTGACCTTAATACAGAAGTTAACTAATCTAAGTCGGGTCAGAATCGAAAGTCAAAGCAGAAGTCAAACTTCGTGACTTTCGGTTATGTACCGACTCTAGGACTGAAATTGACGGATCGAACATGTTCCCACATGTTCTAATAATTATTACCAACTTGTTTAAGTGTCAAAAATATATTTATAACATGTATAAACTCAGATTATGATTTTATGAAATCTGACCCGTTTGACTTTTTAAAACAATAACTTTGACCCGTCAATTGATCTAGTAAACGTGATCCTTAGGAGGTGCTTTTTTTAATGGATTAACACCCACCTAATTACGATCACTTAGCCATGTTCGTTTCGAACAATGGCTGGACCATAATGGTCTTAACCGAAAGTCAAGGCATTTGTCGAAAATCCTTGACTTTTGGCTATTAAAAGCCTATAAAAAGAAAAGAGCAGAGATGGAACACTTACAAATGATCCAAAGGAAACTTAGAACTCAAACGGAAGCTCCCAAATGGTCAGGAACTTCCAAGAGTGTAATAGAGAGGAGAAGAAGTGAATGAGCAAAGAATGAGGTGAACTTGAGTTGCTATTTATAGTGCAAGAGGGTGTGTAAAGATGAAGGCAGGTGTTAAAGGTGTTCTAGGATCATCACAAGTGTCTACCAAGGTGTCAAGAACTGCAAGAGTGTGGCAAATTGCAGGAGAGGTGGCATCTTGACAGAATTTTTGGGTTTTGACACTTTTAGTCCCTCAAATTTAGTTTTGTGGATTGTCATGAATTGTCCCTTGACTTATATCCAATGACATAATGATACAACTTAGTCTATTCGTTCAACACGAGATGTATTGAAGAAGAGTACGAACAACCGAAGGTTAACGGATGTCACACTAGGTGTTCTTATGACTTATAAGCGTTTACTAGCTTAAACGCGAAAGATACGAACACTTATGGTTTAATGGGTTAAATCACCCAAGCTAGTAAGGTCTAAGGTTCGGTGAAGATGTGTGATACTCGAGAATGGTGAATCACAAGATATTTCCTTAACCGGGAGTCATTCGGGTCGAAAAATGACTTAAATATGCAAGGAAAAGGTTATAATAAAGTCTAGGGGTCTCTGGGTAATTTTCTAAAAGTTACAATATAGAAAATATAAGGTTTAGGGGCTCGCTGTAGGCTACGGTCGCCTGACCTTAGCTTACGGTCAATGTTATTTTGTTTCAGCAACATCAGACCGTAGCCTACGGTCGTAGACAGGAGGTTACGGTTAGTTATACATAACATTCTTTTGTGAATTTTGGACTTGTTTTAGGTTTAGTTGAGTGGCTAACTTTTGAGGTATGATCCGAGGGTACGTACACATCGGTTTATTACCGAACATGAATTTTACGAGGTGTTACATCCTCACCCCCTTAAAAGAAATCTCGACCTCGAAATTTTATTAAAAAAGATGGGGGTATTTTTGTCGCATAGTGGACTCAACCTCCCATGTATATTCGGGGCCTCGAAGGGCATCCCACTTAACCTTTACAATAGGTATAAGCTTCCTTCAGAGCTTTTTAACCTGTCGATCCTCGATCGAAATTGGTTTCTCAGTGAACCTCAGGTTTTTATCAATTTGCACATCTTGATGTGACATCGCTAGCGACTCATCGGCTAGACATTTCTTTAAATTAGATACGTGGAACATGTAACATTTGTCAAAAACGGAACCCCCATTTTTACACATGATACAGGTGAACCAGCAGCAGCTAGGAACACATAGGATTGGACTAGAAGAATAAATTGATTTAGAGTTGGGATTGTTATGTTTGGTTTATTTTCTTTGTATTGTATGAACATGTTTGGATATTTGGAAATGTAACTTTGACTTTATTAAATATGAAACATATTAGTAAATGTCATGAGCTTTGGTGATAACCCAATTATGCCCCGACTCTTATTCCGCTGCGGGTCGGGGTGTGACAGAACACATCATGGATTCCACTTAGCTCCTCAGGCAACTTGAGCTTATAAGCTACAGAACCGACACATTCGATTACCTCGAATGGTCCAATATATCTCGGGCTCAACTTGCCCTTCTTTCCGAAGCGCATCACAACTTTCCAGGGCGATACCTTTAATAATACTTTGTCCCCTATTTGGAACTTAAGAGGTTTTCGCCTCTTGTCTGCATAACTTTTCTGCCTATCACGGGCAGCTTTGAGACGATCACGAGTTTGTAATATCTTATCCGTGGTCTCTAAGACAATTTCAGGTCCAGACAGTTGGGCTTCCCCAACTTCAGCCCAACAAACAGGCGTTCTACATTTTCTCTCATACAAGGCTTTAAAAGAAGCAGCCTTGATGCTAGTATGATAGCTGTTATTGTAGGAGAATTCTATTAGGGGTAAATGGTCATCCCAGCTTCCACCTAAATCAATCACACATGCCCGAAACATGTCTTCCAAAGTCTGAATAGTACGCTCACTTTGACCATCAGTCTGCGGATGGTAAGCCGTACTAAAGTTTAATCGTGTGCCTAATGATTGTTGGAAACTTTTC
The DNA here is from genome assembly GCA_947069175.1 of Scalesia atractyloides. Lineage (NCBI taxonomy): Eukaryota > Viridiplantae > Streptophyta > Magnoliopsida > Asterales > Asteraceae > Scalesia > Scalesia atractyloides. The sequence continues at coordinate 85,407,790 of CAMTDV010000001.1, read as the reverse complement.
CAAAAGTGAGAAGTGTATCTAGTATCTCTATCAGATATAATAGATACCGGCACACCGTGTAGGGACACAATCTTGTCCACATACAACTTAGCCAACTTGTCAGAGCTATAAGTCTCTTTATTTGGCAAGAAATGTGCTGACGTAGTCAGTCTATCTACAATGACCCAAATCGTGTCATTACCATGTTTGGTCTTAGGTAACTTGGTAATCAAGTCCATAGTTACCATTTCCCATTTCCAAGTGGGAATCTCAAGTTGTTGTAGAAGTCCTGACGGTTTCTGATGTTCGGCCTTAACTTACGAACATGTCAGACACTTAGCTACATAAGTGGCTATGGATTTCTTCAAACCTATTCACCAATAATTCTTCTTTAAATCTTGATACATCTTGTCACCACCCCGGTGAACTGAGTATCTTGAATTATGAGCCTCCTGAAGGATTAAATCTCTAAGTCCTCCAAACATTGGAACCCAGATTCTGTCATTAAATCGAAGGATTCCATCTTTTCCAGGCATTAACGGATCAACAGTTCCGCCTAATCCCTCATTAGGAATATTAGCCTCTAATAGGGCTTGCTTTTGCGCATCTAATAGCTTCTCATTCAAGCTATTTCTGCGCTCGATGCTCTTGGTGTAAACCCTAATAGGCTTAACTCGTTCCTTGCAACTTAAGACATCAGCAACGACATTTACCTTGCCGGGATGATAGCGAATTCGCAATCATAATCATTAAGTGTTTCCATCCATCGCGTTGTCGCATGTTCAATTCCTTCTGATTGAACAGATGCTGGAGACTTTTATGGTCTGTGTATATAATACACTTTGTGCTCCACAACTTTAGTGCAAATACAACGGCACCCAATTCCAAATCATGGGTGGTGTAATTTCTTTCGTGCACTTTTAGTTGTCGTGATGCATAGGCAGTCACTTTGCCCTTTTGCATTAGCACACAACCCATGCCAGTGTGCGAAGCATCACAATAGACTACAAAGTTCTCTATACCTTCAGGTAGAGATAACACAGGAGCATTACTCAACTTGTGTTTTAGAATCTCAAAAGATTTTTGTTGTTTTGGACCCTGGTTAAACTTAGTGTTGGGTCTAAAACGTGTAGTCTAACGTTATCAACGAGTCAAGTCAACAAAGTCAACGCCAACAAGTCAAAGTCAACGCGCAAGTCGACACGAGAAGATCGAAGAAAGATATGGCGTGTGAAAGATCAAGATCCGATAATTATATTGCTTCAGTTAATTAAATATATTTTGTTTAAGACAAAATATATTTATTATCTTAGCTAATTAGTTTTTCATATTTAGTGCTACTTTTAGTAAGTTATTATCTCTAGGGGCCTAAATGTAAATAGCCTAAGTGGTATAGGCTATAAATAGAAAGAGATGATTAGGGTTTAGAAAAACACACTCTCTAGAGAGATTTAGGGGAGTAATTGTATTCATCTTATGCACATCAATCAAGGGTTTTAAAGTTATATATTCTTGAGTGTGTTCATCTTGATTCTAATATAAAATCAGATTTGGCTCGTTTTGATCCTACAATTTGGTATCAGAGCCTGGTACTCGAATTTGGGATTCAACAATCTTCAAATTTCATCCTAAAAATCTGATTTTTATTTGAAAAGTTTTGAAACTTTTAGGGTTTTTGATTTTATTGACTTTTTGTTCAAAAATCTTGTTTTAAAAAGGTTTAAGTTATTTGTTTGCTGTTTGAGAGTTGAGATTAGTATTATTAGAAAGATTCATAGTGATTTTCATATCATTTAAAGACGTTTCAGTTCAATCAGAAGGTTTTAGATGAGTTTTTGAAGTTTCTGGGCGTTTTTATTGATGAATAAAGTGTTTTTATTAATGAATACAGTGTTTTTATTGATGAATTCAACGTGATTATCTTTCCGGCATATTTAAAGAACTCAGGCAACTTTACGGCGTATTTAAAAATTTCCGGCAAATTTAAATCCTGAATGCGAGTTCAAGTTCTCCGGCGTATTTGGTAAAAACGCCGGTAAGTCACGTTTTTTTCAATGTCGTTATTCTGACAATTTTTTTCAGTCAGCGTATATAAAAGTTCAGAAAGAGTAGAATCAGAATTAGGGTATCTAGCAATATTAACATATTAGGGTATCTAGCAATATTCTCCGGCGCTGCCGCCTTTCCGACAATCTACTTCCGACCTCCATCGTCGCCGGGACAACATCTTCTTCCTCCATACCACTACCACTGGATACCTCTGCTATTACCACCATCACTCCGCAACCTTACACAACCACCATCTTCCCACCATCCGTGTGATTTCTTTTAGACTCTTTACGTTTAGAGAGAGAGAAAGTAGATAGAGAAACAGGTTTTACGGTTCTTGTTTTCAACAAAACCACCACCTTTGACCATCCACACCACCTCCGCGACCCACTTGAACCACCACACACCGCTACCCTTACCTTCACTGTCACACCATCGTTGACCACCTACAATCACCGCTGCAACACATCCTCCTACCACTATCACACCACTGAAAAACCACCACCTTACACTATAAACACTACCCACGTCAACCATTCATCATCTTCAGTTCTAATATAACAAGAAGCAAGTAGAAGAAGAAATTAAGATTGAAAGAAAGAGGTGGCGGCTGTTATGTGCATTTGAAATGTTTAGGGTTTGTGGGTGTATTTTATTGTAGAGATAAGAGATAAAGTAACGGCTGAGATGGGTTGATTGATTTAGTAATTGGTTTTATTAAAAAAAAATAAATAACTTGAGTCAACATCAAACCAAAGTGGACTATGAATTCCATTTGAAAAGGTTTCGTCTTAAAAAAACAATAATAATAGTAATAAATATTTATTTTATAGATGTGCATTGGGAATCAGCATACCAAAAATTAATTTGGCTTTGAAAGCATGTGTCGAATAAATGAAAAGCACATTTAAAAAAAATTACCTTTCGAAAAACATAAAAAAATATATATAAAAAAATTAAGGTTGAAATTACATATAACTTTATTAAATTCTATTAGTTCATTGTTGGTGTCTGTTAGTATTTGGATGATAAAACTTAAAAAAAAAAACTAATTGGCCATATGAAGAATTCTACACAAGTTAAACTTGAAACCAACACTGGAACCCAAGATCTTGTTCAGGAAGAATATGACATGTTTGGAAGTATTCGCGGAGAAAGTCTGTCAGATCACATCAGTAGCTTTTTAAACATGCTGACAAAAATGAAGAAAGTTGGTAATCCCGTCACCAACTATGCCTCAATCAAGAAACTTTTGGACTCTCTTCCAAAAGACTGGAGCTTACAGTGCATGATGTTCAAAAGAACATTCTTGACCAGTACAACTCCAGTCACGCTTTCGGATCTGATCAACACTCTAAAGGCGTTTGAAATGGATGTGCTCAAGAGAGAGATGAATCAAGTAGCATACTCTCAAAAATCCATCCAATCTACTACTGCTACTGCTCCTAAGAACATGGCATTCCTTGCCCCCATAACCTCCGGTGGTTTAAGCTCTCAAAGTACTAGTGCATCTTACTTTAATGCTTCCGCAAGCTCTACAAAGGCTCCACAGTCTATCGAAAAGACTACTGTGGTCGGTGATGCTCAAGCTATGAAGGAGGAAGCTTAGCAGTGTCAAGAAGGAAAAAGATCAAGCTCCTACAGCAGCAATGAACGTCGAGTCCGCCAAAGAGAAAGAAGAAAAAGGCTTGGTAAATAGCATACCCTACGAATTCAAAGTGAAATTATGCTCACAACCGTGTGTTAACGTCGTGGCTCACTTTAAATCCCTCAACCGTGACCTAACTAGAGAAAAAGAAAGAGTTTTGCAATTTAACAGAGAACTAAAACAGAATGAAGCTGCATATCAGAGAAAGTTGAACTCAACTTTAGCTGAAATGCAAACTTTAAAAGAATTTGTTTTCAGAAAAGATTTCATTATAAATGATTTAACTAAAAAACTTGAGAAATCTACAAATGAAAACAATAAATTGCAAATCACCATCGACAAATGGAACGTAAGCAAGAAGGCACTGGTTGATATTAAAAACTGCCAACGATCGACATACGTGAAAGATGGCATTGGGTACAAAGATAAGCTTGGAAATGAAAGAAGAATCTTTCCACCTCCTCACAGCAAAAACTATATACCCATGCCAACCCCTCATCCAGAAAATGATTTAATTGATAAAACTGATTTAATTGCTCAAAGTAACGACAAAAGTACTAGCGTTTCTGAAAGCAATACAGATCCAACTGAGCGTGAGGAGGATGTGTGCGATGAGGAATGTGGTGGCACAAAAATAGGAATAGGGTATTCAGGTGATAGTTATACTACTGTTAACTGGTTCGCCAGGAACTGTGGTAAATCAAACAAAACTTTTATTCAGGATGAATGTAATAAGTCTTTACCTAAGATAGATAACTGTAATAGGTGTAGACCTAAAATTGATGCTTGTGGCGTGAGTGTTGAATGTGCTAACTTAAAATCTGTTTTTTGTAGTGACAAATCTATATGTGTACCACCTGCTTTTGTGCCCGCTTTTGAAAAGAACAGGTTTGGAAAGTTCTTAACTCAAGAAATTCCAGAGTTTACTCCATCATGCAGCAATAATTCTCAAAGCAGTTCAGATTTTCAATCATACCAAGAATGGGAAAGCTCAAATGACTCGGAAACTTCAGTAACAGATGTTGGTAAAAAGGTTGAAAACCTTGAACCAATGGGTGTTCAAGAACCAGCAACCACAAATGACTCTGCAAGTCTAGTATATCAAGATCCATTAGAAGAAGACTTCCATATTGATGATTGCCCGAGTTCAGATGATGAATCAAAGACAAATGAAAGTCTTGGGGAGTCAAAGATCAAAAGATCATATGAAGTTATCAAACCTCACGTTTGTCAACATGCTGAGTCAAGCTCAAAGCAATCCCCACACCTAGTTGCATTACACGAGACTTTAAAGCATCAAAAGCCATTCAAGGCTTGTTTTAAGTGTGGAAAAGAAGGTCATGTGCTCAAGCAATGCCCAGAACGACACGATCCAGATTGTAAAGGCAACAAGTATTGCTTCTCTAGATCAAACGGTAAAATCACACATCTTTGAAAGATCAGATGAAAAAAATTTCATCCAGATCTCCACATCTGAAGCCGGTTTCACATGATTCAAAGATGAAAAGGACCAACACATCAAAACCTCAGTCTTTCCCTGCGGGTCTTAAACATAAAATTATTTCAAACTTTAAATCTTTCACAAACAACTTTTTTAAACCAACACAGGTTTGGCGAGTCAAAACAATGGTTGTAAAAGAAATCAATGAGGGAAAAGATTTGGCATATCGGGAGGTTTCTTATTTTGATGAAAGAGGAAAACCTAAGACTACGATGGCTTGGGTTCTACTTTCTAATTGAATTGATTATGAGTGTAGGAACATCCAAGGAGGACTGTTAGTAACACCGGTTATTATCAGTGGTTGTTCAAGATACAAGTTTGAAGAGGAAAATCACAGGTTTGGTCATGGTATCTAACCTGGTCGCACAATCGACACCGTAATAACACGCTCATTCTCTTGCTGACATGCGTTTTATGTGCTTGATTTGGAAGACTTTGTAAATACATGTTTTATAGTTTTTCATTTTTCAGTAAGTCGTACAAAAATAAAACTTCAGAGGATTTCTTGACCAAGGGATGCAATTATTTCAACATAATTATGATCTTATATGAGAAATGATAGGAACTAACTTGATTATGTCTTCACATGAATAGGATCTGATGGAAGATGCAGCTCCAAGTTAACGATATGTCGGTAGATTCAGCATTTCAGACAAGTAATCTGCATCTTGGTGATAAAGATAAAGATCATATGATAATGTGGATACCCGCCTTGTTGTAGGATTGCACAAACCGATTATGTCCAAAAGGTGTTGCGAGATTAGATTTAGGCGTTCAAAAAGACACACAATGTTGTGCATATATATATACTTATTGAAAAGACACCAATGTGTGCAACCAAAAGACACCAATGTGTGCAACCCAAAAGAGCAAAAAGACACGCTATGTTAATGTCGTGCAACAGAAAAAAAAATACGCCAAAGCGCGTGCATATATTAAGTAAATATATTATATTAGCTATGCTCTCTAATCGGATGATCATCTTCTCTGCTTATGGAAACATAGACCTGAAGCTCTCATCATCTGATTTAAGGTGATCATCTCCTCTGCTTATGGAAACATAGACCTGGAGCTCTCATCACCTAGTATACACTATTTTAACGTTGTTACGGTAGTCATCTCAAAAGACCATGAGGACAGAAAAGTTTAACCGAACACGTGTGGGGTCCACTAGCTTCATCCTAAGTTTACCCAAAACATGATAAGTATCACCGAATGCATGTCGAAAGAATGGTGCATGGATTTAAATGGACAAACATACCAGCAATCGTTCTTGAGTCGTAGTTATCTTGAAGAAAGTTGAAGTGTGCCTAGGCTTTTCAAGTTGGTATGATCTCGTATCCGATCCGTTATATATCTCAAAGGTTTTAAAGTTAAAAAGAATAAAAAAATATAAAAAAAATTGAAGCTCAAGAATATTTTGATTTATTTGTAGTTTTCTTTAAATCTTCCATATCATATCAATTGTGTCTCAAAACCGTTTGAGATACTTATTTGATTGCTCACTCCAGATGAATACGGTTTTGTTTGTATGTTGAATTTATCTAAAAGGAAACTTGGAGTTGTGTTTGTGATTGTGAAAAGGCTACTTCGACTATTTGCTGCAATGATGGCCGATCATCAGTTAAGCAAGATAACAGACGAAAGCACCTGTTTCTAAAGATTGTAGAAGATACTGAGCTAGGAATCCTCCTCCTACGTCTTCTGATTCACTCAAGAAAATGAGAGGTAGAAAAGTTTGTTCCGACCGGTCAAAGATGATGCATGCAAAAAGGGGGAGCTTATCTAGATAAAGTACTCAAAGAGCAAAGTGTCAAAAGAAGATCTTCAGTAAAAAAATTTGGAAAGCATCAGTCTAGGGGGAAATTGTTGGGTCTAAAATTGAGACTGAAGCTTGCCAAATTAAAGATCACAACACGCATGAAGTTGACGGTTCTAAAGATGATACAAGAGTTTGATAACATTAGCCTAGGGAGATTGTTGGGTCTAAAACGTGTAGTCTAAAGATGGTGAGCCTTTCACCATATGGGGTTTTAATTTCGATTAGTTTTTATCACAGGCAATGCGGGCTTGGTTATGAGATAACCAATCCATGCCTAAGACTACATCGAACCTCGCCAATTCCATTGGCAGAAGAGAAATAGGAATTGAATGATTCTTAATGGATATAAAACATCCATCAAGAATAGAAGACGCTGTTTCTAAGGTTCCGCCAGCAAGTTCTACTTCATAAGTTATGTCTAGAGTTCTTATGGGTAAGTTTAATAGTTTGCTAAACTTATGGTCCACAAAAGACTTATCTGCACCCGAATCAAATAGAACTCTAGCATATACGTCATTTATGAGGAATGTACCTGTTATGACGTTGTTGTCATTAACAGCCTCTCTAGCATTCATCTGAAAGGCACGAGCATTCCTTTCTTGGCCTCTCCAGGCTTCGCATTATTATTCTTGAGATTCTTAGGGCAGTTAGTCTTAATATGTCTTTTTTCATTGCAGCCGTAGCAGATTGCATCCTTAAGATCCTTGCATTCTAGGGTCTTATGCCCTTTTCTTTTACAGATACCACAGAGTTTAGCCTGTGGATCAAAATTACACTGTCCCCAGTGTCTGCGGTTGCAAGTCTAACATGTCGGCGTCACAGCCGACTTATCTTGATTCTTTTTAAATCCAAATCTCCCCTTATTCTTTTTATTAAATCCTTGGGAGTTACCATCCTCTCTCTTCCTCTTCACGTCAGTCTCAGTCTTGACTGACTTTTGTCTCACCAAATCCAAGGTGAGTGAGAGAGATAGGTCAACAGCAGACCTATAAGTAGTAGGCCGAGCAGCCTTCACCATGCCTTTAATCTCAGGCGCTAACCCATTTATAAAACGCGCGATGCGTTTGGGTTTAGGTGAAATCAGATAAGATACTAATCTGGATAAGGAATTAAAGTCGGTAGCATACTTCCGACAGTCCAGATTTTTCATTGTAAGGGTCAGAAAATGTGTCTTTATCTTCTCCACCTCATGAGGTGGGCAGTACGTTTCTTTAACAAGGTCCGCAAACTTGGTCCATCCCAAGTTATACAGGTATACTTTTCCTGTTGACTGGACCATGGCCTTCCACCATATTAGGGCATCGCCCTTGAAGGATTGGGATACAAACTTCACCACATCCTTATCAGCACAATCGCTGATATCTACAATACGAGCCATCTCAAAGCTTCTATAGCCCCCTTTTCTCCATTAAAATCTCAGGGCTTGCAGGAGACAGTATTTATAGGTACATCCGTCTTTAGATGAACGAGACCTATCATTAAATTCCAGTCTCTTTGGTTCACTCTTCACATTTGAAGAGTGAGCAGAGCTCTCCTTTCGAGCTGATGATGGTGGAATAGATAAAGGTTTGGAGCGAGTAGCGCTCACTTCCTTAAATTTCTCCATGGCTTTTTCTACAGCTGCATCAATGCGAGCTTGGAAATCATCATTATTGATGGCTATATTTTCAGCTTTGTCAACACTATTATTACGGCGATTACTTTGCGCCTCATCTGAGTTTGCCATCTCTGATGTTTGGGTACTATATACTAAATTAAATTTTATATTAGCCATGGTATTCATAACCATATAGGCTATAAAGTTTGGATATATATAAATCCATTGCCTATTTGAACTAGTGTGCATGGAATCACAACTGTCAAGCTTAACATTTTAAATGAATGTTATCTATATTTGGCCTAGGTCTCAAAAGGACCATCAAAGGCAAATTACGATTTGGACATAGTCCATATATTATTAGACAGTGGATCGTAATGTCACAACTGTCATTGTCACTTGGACAATTATATATAGCACATAGGCTTGTCACAAAGGACATTTGATTATGGCACACAGGCCTGTCACTAATGGACATTAATATGGCACATTAGCCTGTCACTAATGGACATAAAATATGGCACATTGGCATGTCACTAATGGACATAAAATATGGCACATTGGCCTATCACTAATGGACATAAAAATATGGCACATTGCTCTATCACTAATGGACATAAAATATGGCACATTGGCCTGTCACTAATGGACATAAAAATATGGCACATTGGCCTGTCACTAATGGATGTTTAATTATATCCCCAAGGACAATACATCACTAATGGATGTTTAATAATCGCACTGATGATATTAGCTGGGATCAAATTTGATCACATGGGCTATATATGGTTAGGACATAATCCATTACCTAGAAGGCTAGTGTGATTCCTCAAGTCACACTACCAAGAGTATGAACATTCTTGAATGTTAACATAAGAGTATCTTAATGTTTGATTAATAGTCCCTGTCCATTGACCTTAACGACTTGGAGGCTTGAACTTAAGTCCACCACCTCTGGATAGAAGGATAACTTCCCTTAACTATCATGATAGAAGACCCCTTCGTACTTAACTATCATTTATACATTGGGCCAAATATGTGGTTTATGCCACTTGGCTAATCAACACCATTAAGATCTTTTTGGGATTATATAGCTGTTTATAAATTTCGAGTAAAATCGAGACAATCGCTTGAAGTGGATGAGTACATATATCTATAATTCCAAAATATTTCATTAAATGATAATAGAAAGTACAATACTTGAAATAAATAAATGAAATTGATTGTCCATGTAAGGACTAAAAGAAACAAAAATGTCCACGCAGGGACTACATATAATAAAAGAAAAGACTTCACTCATCTTTCTTTCCCTTAACCAACTTGGAGAGCTTCTTGAAAACTTATTTGTCTTCTTCTTCGTCTTCTCCGCTTGTTGCTGCATTTCTTTCATTTGTTCTAAGGCCTCGTTAATGGCCTCGAGTTGCGGCGGAGGTTGTGGTTGTAGTTGTGGCATCATAGGATAATGGTACCCATAAGTTGGATATCCAATAGGTGGATAAGCAGGTGGGAAAGGAGACGGGTAAAGTGCGTTATGCATGACCGCTTGCATATAAGGGTTATGTGATAGTGCCTGGTAATTTACCGACTTAGATGGGTTAAAAGGATCATATCCAGTTATATCCGGATATGTAGGAATATGGTTATTAAAATTCGATGGTGGTGGTTGAACCACTGGTGGTGGTGTCGGTTCCACCACAGGTTAAGCATTGGAGGGTCCACCCATTTGTGGATCCTCTTGAATGGTTGGGTAAGGTTTGGGCAAAGGTGGCAGCGATCCTGACCGTTGGCCCGCACGTACCGACATACATGCTCCTCTTTTTCTCCTTGGTGGCTCAGGTGGAGGTTGGGGTTGGTCCACGGGTTCCATGTGGACATCTTCCTGTATTGGAGGTGGTTGAGAGTGATGGGAAGGAGTATTAGTAAAGGCAAATTGACTCCAATATTGGTCTCACTCATTAGGACCTTGATATGGCGATCCGGCATAGGAGTTGGAATCGCTCGAGATTTCAATAGGATGCGTGTTCGATCCTGACGGCGGCATCTCCGGATCGGAGCCTTCGTCCATTGGGTTCAGTTGGTCCAACTGATTTTGGTCAGCTGGAGGTGTGTTAAAATAGTAATTAGGGTTAAACTCTTCATGGTAAGAGTGTGAATGAGAATGATGGGAATGGTGAGAATGGTGTGAATGATAGGAGTGGTGAGAGTGGTAAGAATTTTTGGAATGTGGGGGCGAGTGTCTATGAGAGACAGAGTGTCTCGCTGGTTGACAAGGAGACGGATCTCCTGATTCTTGGTAGGAATCTGAGTTATGAGGTTGTGAAGGGATGCGCCCCGATGGTCCTCCCCTCATTGGACCTTTTCCTCTTCCACTTTGTCCTCTTACTCTTGGCAGCATTTTCCTGTGAAAAATCAAATTTAAAACAATACTAATAACTTAATAATGAAATGAGTAATCCTGGGTCAAAGCCTAGACTCGGAAGTCTAAGGAATGTGCTTGTGTAAGTTTGAGATTAAACACAAGAAGGATAGTGTTTAATTCTCTCAAACCTTGGCTGATACCAACCTGTCACACCCCAAATTTTCAACCAAACACCGGTGGGCACGGGTGGGGAATATTGTGACGTAAGTTGATATCATCATAGTCAATTAAACACAGCACAACGGAAGTCTTGGATTTAAATTACTATTACAAACCAAAATGTTTCAAGAACAAAAATAATATACAGACGACTTGTAACGAAAGATCCACAGGCTGATCGTAAAATGTACAAAAATGTATAACAGACTTTAAGGCAGATCTAAGGATTTGCAAGATCCTCTTATATCACTACCGAGCAGCTTCCAGCCTATTTCGTATTGTACCTGCAAGCTTAGTCTTTTGAAAATACGTCAGCTTTCGCTGGTAAATAAACCCGACTGACTCATTTTGAAAACATTTTAAAATTTTGATTTAAGTGCACAGGACATAAATCTTTTATAACTTGGGAAAGTCAGCTTTGTAACCTTGTTAACAGCTTTACATGTTTGTCAATACATATGGGGCCCAGTACAGAGACCGAGACATGATTAACGTACACACCACTTATGAACCCACGAAGGAGTTATCCTCAACTTGTGGGTAAAAATAATTTTAGCATTCGCATCTGTCGGGTGTATGCCTACACCCCGTGCTTTGGTCGTGGCCGTTATCTAATGTAATGAGCCAAGGATATCCAGGACATGGTCGTTAACCCCCAATGTTTAAGTTATCAAACAAAAATGATTAAAACGGAATATGCGGATTTACTAGCCACAATCCGGCATTCGATTGATCCCATTTCCGACCAAGCGGTAATAATTTACCATAACCCAAGCCCGTATAGGGAAAATAAGTCAAGAGTATTTACCTGAGCTAGTATTGATTTAAAAATGCAAGATTTAATATTTCAATCGTACTCAAAATGAAATAAGTGCAGATAGCATTTACTGGAATGCTCTAGTCTGGATTATGGCATAAGCTAACCAATTAGAATGCTAACGGTCTTTATTTAAGTAATAGACTTAGACCGACTAGCTTTAAGGATCAAAATCGGTACGATACGCTAGATTAAGCGATGACCGGATAGAATATAGTTTAAACCCAACAAGTACTTAAGACTTGTATAATATGGGTAAACAATTAACATTCTGGAATTTGAGATTAAAATGATAAGGTTAAACCCGTATCGGTTAATTTTCGTAAACTAGTTACATATATTTAACCGAATGCATATAAGCGATATCGGGTAACCGGATGAGTCATAAACAAGTTCTATATGTCATTATACTTTAAATAAGTTGTAATATCAGTAGGATATCAACTTATATGCCCGAAAAGGTTTTGAAACGAAATTATACATCATAAGGGCGTTTTGGTAATTATATGTTGTATAAAAGGAACTTGCGTGTATTCTGATATTATGATCATAAACATTTTAGAAAAAAACTTAATTTGTGATATAATATTAGTAAGATAGCACACATAAGTGTGGTTTATGGTTTAAGACCAAACTATGCACCGAAAAGGCATTTTGGTCATTTAAAAAGTATAGTTTACGATATTATACTAAAATCAGTTTATGATCAGAATATTAACATAATAATATGTTAATTACATTAACATATCAGTAGGTATTTCATTTGCAAGTCAATTGTTGATTTAAAACACGTTTTATGTAAAAAGGGCATTTTAGTCAAAATTTGACATTTTACGGAACTTGTGCATAAACTCAGATTATGATTATGATCATGTAATATAACCTCAGAGGGTTATGCTACATTGGATTATGATCATAATGTGACCTTAATACAGAAGTTAACTAATCTAAGTCGGGTCAAAATCGAAAGTCAAAGCAGAAGTCAAACTTCGCGACTTTCAGTTGCGAACCGACTCTAGGACTGAAATTGACGGATCGAACATGCTCCCACATGTTCTAATAATTATTACCAACTTGTTTAAGTCTCAAAAATATATTTATAACATGTATAAACTCATATTATGATTTTTATGAAATCTGGTCCGTTTGACTTTTTAAAACAATAACTTTGACCCGTCAATTGACCTAGTAAACGTGATCCTTAGGAGGTGCCCTTTTTAAGGGATTAACACCTACCTAATTACGATCACTTAGCCATGTTCTTTTTGAACAATGGCTGGACCATAATGGTCTTAACCGAAAGTCAAGGCATTTGTCGAAAATGCTTGACTTTTGGCTATTAAAAGCCTATAAAAAGAAAAGAGCATAGATGGAACACTTACAAATGATCCAAAGGAAACTTAGAACTCAAAGGGAAACTCCCAAATGGTCAGGAAATTCCAAGAGTGTAATAGAGAGGAGAAGAAGTGAATTAGCAAAGAATGAGGTGAACTGAGTTGCTATTTATAGTGCAAGAGGGTGTGTGAAGATGAAGGCAGGTGTTAGAGGTGTTCTAGGATCATCACAAGTGTCTACCAAGGTGTCAAGAACTGCAAGAGTGTGGCAAATTGCAGGAGATGTGGCATCTTAACAGAATTTTAGGGTTTTGACACTTTTAGTCCCTCAAATTTAGTTTTGTGGATTGTCATGAATTGTCCCTTGACTTATATCCAATGACATAATGATACAACTTGGTCTATTCGTTCAACACGAGATGTATTGAAGAAGAGTACGAACAACCGAACGTTAACGGATGTCACACTAGGTGTTCTTATGACTTATAAGCGTTTACTAGCTTAAACGTGAAAGATACGAACACTTATGGTTTAATGGGTTAAATCACCCAAGCTAGTAAGGTCTAAGGTTCGGTGAAGATGTGTGATACTCAAGAATGGTGAATCATAAGATATTACCTTAACCGGGAGTCATTCGGGTCGAAAAATGACTTAAATATGCAAGGAAAAGGTTATAATAAAGTCTAGGGGTCTCTGGGTAATTTTCTAAAAGTTACAATATTGAAAAATATAAGGTTTAGGGGCTCGCCGTAGGCTACGGTCGCCTGACCGTAGCTTACGATCAATGTTATTTTGTTTCAGCAACATCAGACCGTCGCCTACGGTCCTAGACCGTAGGTTACGGTTAGTTATACATAACATTTCTTTTGTGAATTTTGGACTTGTTTTAGGTTTAGTTGAGTGGCTAACTTTTGAGGTATGATCCGAGGGTATGTACACGTGTCGGTTTATTACCGAACATGAATTTTACGAGGTGTTACAAAACTCAAGAAAAGTCAGTTTTTGACAAAATTTGACCCGGTTACAGCCGCTTAAAGTCGGCTGTAACGTTTCGGACAGAACCTGTTTAGTCATTCGAATCCCCAAAACGATTTATTTAGAAACCAAACAACCTATAATCATTAACCATAGAAGGTTTCTACCATAAACAAGGTCATATAGTAAGAAATTTATCACTAATAACTAGATTTAGCCCACCAACAACACCCGAGAAACATACCCGAACCCATGGTCGACCATAAAGCCAACAATTATAATTTTTGACAACCCAAATAACCATCAAGCCTCAAGATTCATTAACTAACTAGAAAAACGCAGCCTAGTTTACATACTAAAATCATGCTCGAATATTTATAATCATCACAACACATTATAGAACCCACAATTACACCCTAGCGGCCTAACCGATCATGTAAACGACCTAAACATCATAACCCATGATTTCTACCATCTAGCACTTCACATAACCTCAAGTTACCATGTATATCAAATAAACGCAGCCAAGGTACAAACCGAAAACATATATGAATTAAAAAAAGCTAACAATAGAAACATGAGACATCGGTACCTAGTAAAGTTGAGATCCGATCTAGCTTAGAACCGAAGCCTTGGAGTCTTGGATACTCCTTTTTCCTTGTCAACAGTAGCGAGAGGGAGATAGAGAGTAGATAGGGTGAATGTGAATTAGGGTTTTTGCTTAAGGGGATTAATTATATACATGCATGTATACGAGGCTAAGGGGATTAATTATATACATGCATGTGTACGAGGCTAAATAAAAAATATGATATGGCGGTTGATTCACATGGCTGAGGATCAAATTGATAATTGGGCTGCACCTAAAGAAAATAAATGGGGTAGGGTGTGTGTGTCGCAAATGAAGGAACAACAAAAAGATGAATTGGCAGATGGTCAATTGTTATATACATATTTTCTTTTTCTTTTTTTTAAATTACAAATATAATCAAATAATTATAAAAATATAATTAATCAATCAACAACTAATATAATGTATAATAACCAACTTATGGCTCGGGTCTCCTAAGTTTCGAGTTTCGCGAGTGGGTTGAATCGACATGTGAGACATGTACTTTGGTTCAAACGGTTCGGGTCGGTACAACACGATATAGATTTATATAATTTGATAAGAATATACTTGATTCATTAAATAAAATAAGTATGTGATTTGATTTATAGAAGCGAAATAAACAGGTTTCTACCTCGAAATTACGGGTTGTCACATCATCCCCAAGTTGAAAGAAATTTCGTCCCGAAATTTACAAACAGTCACTGAAGAAGCTAGTGCGGTTGAGCGTTTTCGTGAAGCATTACAAATTGTTATAACTAACAACTTTTACGAGGTATAAAAATGTCGAAGGAGAAATATCCACACTATTATATTTGGGTCAATGTAAGTAACGAGGTTAAAGCGAAATACACAATACCACATGTGGGTCAATATATATATACATACATTTTGTTTAGTAGTGGTAGAAGATACATATGTCTAGAAAATCCAATTTTGTACTATTTTCAAGGTGGAAATAAAATATAATACAAGAGGAAAGTTTTTCGAGAGATAAATTTGCATATAATTGATAGCATCTCTACTAGAAAACTGCTATACGTCGAAATTCCGTAGAAAAAGTGTCGGTATTTTTGGTGCATTTTAAAAAATTTTGATAGAAATATTAGCAGTTTTCTAGTAATGCATTTAGGTTGTTTTGTGACTATTTTGTATGATAAACTTCGTCCATCTAATATGTTAAAGGTACCTGAAGGCCTTGAAAATAATAGGCTAAATATATACATAGCGAAAACAAGTCCTTTAGATGTATTGCAAGCATATGGAAGGCAATTTCATAGCGACTTTACAAAGTTTTTACAACTACGCTATGAGGAAATAGTACGCGGTGGACGGATGGTTCTAGCATTTCATAGTCGGAGTAGCCTTGATCCAACTAACAACGAATGTAGCACTTTCTGGGAGTTGCTCACCATATCACTTCTCGATATGCTTAAAGAGGTATATAAAGATTTCATGCATCCAAAAATATAAACTAAATTTACGACGAATGCTATTGAAAGCTTCTAGCTAGCTTCATCGCCAACTGTTTACGCTTTTACTCACAGGGGCTTGTTCAAGAATCAGATATTAACTCATTCAATCTCCCATTTTATTTTCCACATGACGATGAACTTAGGAGCATTATTGAAGCAGACGGATCGTTCTCTTGACGATATGGATATTTTTGAAGTTAATTGGGATCAAGATGATATTGAATGTAACAACCATGGGAAAAACACAACTAAATTGATAAGGGCTGTTACGGAACCATTGTTTACTTCTCATTTCGGGGACTCCATAATTGATATGCTATTTGAGAAGTATGAGAAGCATGTGGCAAAACATTTAGCTACTAAAAAAACAAGACACTTATGTGTTGTCATTTCATTGATAAAAAAAAATTAGTGATTAAAAAGTTGAGATGGGTATGTTGGTTTTAAATTTAAGTGATGCATATGCAGATTTTTGTACCCAGTTATTTTCTTTCGTAAAAAAATGAGTATTATTGTATTAAGTATTATCTTTGTCAAAGGAAGAGATAATTTAATTTTATATGTATCGGTCATTCAATGAACTAGTGTGTGATTATCTAATGAAATATGTACACAAGGACGCGTTCTCATAATTTTGTTTAGTGGTTGATTGGCCTGTTCTCTCTAGTAAATACGTAGGTTCAATCCCGCTTAGGCCATTTTCGATGGACATTTGGGTGAAGGGACAAATCAAGGCTAATTCTGGATTCGAACCATACGAAAGGTGAGGATTTACAGATTCCATCTGGTTCCCGTACATTAGGGGGCACGGTCTCATAACGGTCGAGAAGCCAACCTTAAACATAGCCTCAAACATGTGAGTTTAAACGTAAGATTTTTGTCGTTCAAAAATAAAAATCCACAAAGACGGACATCAATCTTTCATCCAACACTTGCGTAGTTCATCAAATGATTTTACACTCATCCTTTTGTTTTCATGTGGTTACCCTACATTTATTTTATTTTTTTGTTTGAAAGATTATTTACTATTACACTTTTTACTTTTTTATATCTTATAGTTTTTCGTCCGCCCGTGTTGCGGGACACTAAGCTGAATATTTCTTTCTCATAACATGTACATCTATGTTTCGGTTATTTATACATACTACTCATAACATAATCTAAAAAAAAATTATATCGAGTCAACCAATTAAAACAAAATAATACCATACTTTTGATTAATAAAAACTAAATAGAGCCAACCAATTAAAACAAAACACTGCCATAATTTCGTCCAAAAAGAAACATTAAAACGAATTTTACACCGGGGCAAAATCATAATTTGACAGGAAAAAAGAACAAAAACAATAGCAAAACTATAAATTTAAGCCGATGACAAAATCGTAAGTTGGCTAGAAGAAGAAAAAACAAAACAATGGCCTGTAAATTTAAACGAGACAAAATCATAATTTGGTTGGACCAATGGAGAAGTGCCAGACAACTACCTTTTATGCCCCGCCTGCGTTAGGGGGCGCTAGGTCGAACATTTCTCAACCAATTAAAACAAAACACCATCATAGTTTGGCTAAAAAAACTAAAACGATGGCAAGACTATAATTTCAAGCTGGGGTAAAGTTGTAATTTGTCAGGACCAATGAGCGAGTGCTAGACAACTGTTTGGCACGAATATAAATTATATGGAGACAACCAATTAAAACAAACACAACCATAATAATGGCCAAATTGTAATTTAGAACAAGGTAAAGTAATAATTTTACACTGTGGGTAAATTCGTAATTTAACAAAAGCTAAAATGATGACAAAATTGTAATTTGGAGCTGGTTGCAAAATCATAATTTTTAATAGAGGGCAAAAGTGTAATTTTTTAACAGGAGCCGAAATCATTATTTTTAATTGGGTAAAATTTTAAATTTTCTAGACCAATTAGTGAAGTGCCAGGTAGCTGTCTGTCATTATCCCTCTTCATGTTCTATATATAATAAAGTACTTTTATAAATTGCATAAGTTTTACATTGGTATAGAAATTTGGATAATGGAAATCGTTTGATTATGTTTATTCTTGTGGTTTTCGATTGAAGTGAATCATACGTCAACATATTTTTAGGCATACCACAACTTTGTTTTTTTAGCATACCGAGTGTTGCTATCATAATAAACCAAACCATATCAAACGAATACTCACGACGACACATTGGGAAATTAATTCTACTAGTTATTGGTAAAATGCGTAGGTAATGAACAATAGATATAATAAATTGTTTTTAATTATTTTATTATTATAATTACTGTAGAGCATAGTTTGTTTCTGTTATAATTTTTAAATGCGATGTTATATAAGATTACGAGTTCCTTGCTGCAATATGTCTATTTTCATATACGTTTTGATATTTTTTTTGTTCAAAATCAACTTGTGAATAGTAATGTATAATTAAAACACAAACGTAAATGTTATCAAACTAACCTTATGTTGACCACGTTTACCCTTTTCGTTATTCAAATAATATATTGTTGTTCCTTATAAGATTGTGAATATACAGTTACAACATAGTTATTTTTATCTACATTTCAATGTAAGTTATTTGCTTTAATGTGACGAACCAAACTGATGTCGTCTGAACAGCTTTGGTAGCTGTAAGTGTATTTGTGTTTATGGTTAACGGTATGATTTTTGTTGAAAACAGAGTTGTGTTCACTATAGAGTATCTTTTAGATATCAAAAGCTATAGCAGTTGTAGGTACTCTTTAATTTGGTATAATTTTTGTTAAAATATTATCGTGTGGAAATATTATGTACATTTAAAATTCATGGGGAAAGAAAAAAGGAAAATGCTACATATAGATTAAAATAAAAGGAAACGTTTATTGCTTAGTCGTTTTCAAGTTTGTGGGACCCACCTTGAGAACAAATAAAAAATGAAACATATAAGAGATAGAGGCTACATAGACTAAGAGACAGGCTAAGTGATTAAAGTGTATAATCCCTAACTATTACCCTGAAACGGATAGGGTACAAATGAAAAGACTATGTAGCATTTTCTTATGCTCATAATTTTAAACATTCATAACTTGTTAGCATGGTAATTTTTATTTTCAGAAAATTACACCAAACTATAAAGCATTTATTTTTTTTATCTGATGTAACTTTTTTAAAGTATTATCGTATGAAAAAAATTATTTTCGTTTAAAGATAGACTAGAGAAATAAAAAGTTCCTCCATGTATAGCCCATAGAGAATGCCTTTCCAATGTTTATGCCATTTGTAGTTGGTCAATGTATATCTTGGTAATTTTCCCAAAAGAAAATGCTCCAGGTGAGATCCTAACAAGTGATATAAAGAATAAGCAAGACTAACCACTCAATTATTTGTTTGATAATTAGTGATTTAAGAGTCTTGTACATGAAAGAAAAAAAAAAGGCTCGAGACGACAAACTGTAGAATATTTAGAAAGGGTCTACACACACCTTCTACCTATTTAGACACTCTTTAGACGGGTCGTCTAGACCTAGACGGGGCGTCTAGATTTCCTTTTCTCCGCCTGCGCCCGTACAACGTCAAATCAGTCACATCAGACGGGGCGTCTAGCCTTAGACGAATGCTGAAGACGACCAGCCCAAGACGGGGCGTCTAGGCCTAGACAAGCCGTCTTAAAGGTTGTGCTCTGCATGCATGTTAGTAATGTAGTAAAGTGATACGCCCCGTCTAGGTCTAGACGGGGCGTATATTTCTTTGTTAAATAGACCCATGCCGAGCATTTGATGTCGCAGAAAACTTTCAATTCGTCGTCGGAATTCTCTCCGTCATGAACTTTGGCTTATATTACTTCATCTGATATCATTCAATGCATGTCAGTAAGTAGTAAAGTGATACGCTCCGCCTAGGCCTAGACGGGGCGTATATTTCTTTGTTAAATAGACCCATTCAGAGCATTTGATGTCGCATAAAACTTTCAATTCGTCGTCGGAATTCTCTCCGTCATGAACTTTGGCTTATATTACTTCATCTGATATCATTCAAAGGTGGTGAAATGTCATCAAACTGGGACGACAACTATTTATTTGAGGCCTATTCTGGCGAGTCATGGGTGCCTTAAGCCAATACGGTAACAATTATTTGGTTAAACTAGTTGTTGTTTTAGTTATTTACTAATGTTGATATCGTTGTTAGGGGGAGAGCGGTATTCCCAATTCTAAAGAGCAAGAGGAGGTTGTGTCAAGTGTACAAGGAAATCAAATCAGACTGTTTCTAGATTTGAACGAGCTTCCTCCTGTTGAAGAAACATCCCATGTGGACGAGACTGTTACGAAAGTTACAAGGCAAGACATTATTCGTGATGGTGGAGGATATGGTGGTGAGGCACCCCCATGCGCAGGCTATCCATACCTCACAAAGACGGTATGAAAAGCAACCCATTATATAGTGAGATAAAAACACATTTTAATGGTTTAAAAGAAAACAATAGCAGTATGAAGAAAAGCTGTGAATTCTGAAGAGAAAGTAAACAAAGAACAAGTGTGTTTTATTCCATGCTAAAACATGCCTTAAATCGGCTTAACTAGTTATTAAGGTCTCGCAAAATTTACCCATACTAACCTTCTATACACTGAATGAGGCAAGGACTTTACCCATACCAACCTTCTAACCCCCTTTTAGGTAGTTAACGCGCTTTATATAGACCGTAAAGACACAAATAAGTGAATCAACAAAACATGAAGAGATAATAGAATAAAGTTCACTTTCAATATAAAAAACTAGTTATTAAAGTCATTAATACATACTTAATTAAAAAGTTAACCAAAGCTTGAAAGTAATAAATAAATAACTTGTATTCACCAAGTGATGTAAGAGATTAGCCAAGCATGGCTTTTGTTTGTGTAACACCCCAAAACTCGTATACTTTCTATTCGCTATCGAGTTCTCTTGAGTTATGTCGTGACATAAAGTAAGTAGGTAACCTAACTTAGTTAAAATGACTTTTATATTAGTAGAAAGAAAGAAGGAAAGTAAAGGGACCATTTGTGACTTTTCTTGACAGAGTTACAGTGTTCAACAAAAGGAATAGGAGTCAAAATTCTGCATTTTTGACAAATATATGTGTGTGTGTGTCGATGCTAGAGAAGGAGAAGAAAACCCTTTCTTGTTCAATCCACAAAATCCAACCAAATAGATATCAAAATGGAGATTTTAGCCTTGCATGGATGAAGAATTCTCTTCATCTAGACTTGCTAAACACGTGGTAAGTTGTAAATTGTGATTTGATGATTTTGTATGAAGTGGATTATGATCAATTCATGAAATTGTATGAAATTAAGCATGAATATATGTTAAAATCACCATATGGAACATGAATTATGCAAGTTTTAGATGTCATTTGTTGTGTGGGGGTGAAACCCACTTGTAGTAGTGAGGAAGATGAAGTGAGTGAATCATCCATGTTCAATATTTGTGTAATTCTTGATGTATTATGTTGAATATGATGAACTCTTCCAAGTTAGGTCGAATATGGTATGAATTTAGTTTGATGTTTTGTTGTGTTGAAGATAGAAAGTAATAACATGAAAGATTATGCATAAATTAGTTTTATATTGTGCATTAAATGGTGTACGTACACCAAGTTTTTGATTAAATGTCTAGGTGAGATTACTAAATGAGATCGGATATAAGTAATAGATGAAAATGTATAATATGAGGATGTCATGTATTTGGTGGTAACTGAACATGAGAAATGTATTTTAGATGGAATACATGTATGATTTTTTGTTGGTTATATGGTTTGGTAAAATGTGTGCATTAGAATGTTGTACTCTATGTTGGAGTGTTATGATGTTCACCATATGTTTGACTAATTTCTTAATTGAAATTATGAATTAAATGTACACTAATGTGAAGCATATGAGATTTGTAGAAAGGAGTAATATTGGAATGATATTGGTTTAGCTAACATGTTCACCAAGCGTTGGTCTAATTCTTCCCATGTTAGTGGCACGGGAGCTAGGTTTGAACTTACTCCTATGGTTGGGTTCCCTGCTGGTTTTCCAGTTTGTTTGGTTGTCGTTGCGGTTGGGTTTTTCTTCTTTCTTTTGTGTCTTTTACTTTCCAATCTAATCTTCTCTTTTTCGGAGGTGCCCTA
This sequence comes from Scalesia atractyloides, assembly GCA_947069175.1. Taxonomy (NCBI): domain Eukaryota; kingdom Viridiplantae; phylum Streptophyta; class Magnoliopsida; order Asterales; family Asteraceae; genus Scalesia; species Scalesia atractyloides. The sequence continues at coordinate 85,385,277 of CAMTDV010000001.1, read as the reverse complement.
TTTATCGGCTGAGCCTGAAATATCATTGGTTCGTCTTTATCGGCTTCGTATCTGGTTTGTGTCGGCCTGATCTTCATCCATATCTGAGTTATTAATAGATATGTGTTCGAAAGCTTCGGCCAAATCTCTATCGCTCATACTATTAGCCAAAAACAATAAAAACAACGAACTCTGAAAATCGTATATATAATAATTTGTTAGCATCACAATGATCACATAAGTTATTTCATGTATTCTCTGACTACTAATTTTAAGTATTTTCACAATACCTAATTAGCTTAAACCAGTGGCTCTAATACCACCTTCTATCACAGCCCCCGACCCTACCCTGGGCGGGAGCCGTGATCAGATACAAGTGGTACCGGTGTTTATTAAGATTGTCGCAGCGAAATTTTTATCAGAACCGGGTGTTAGGAAATTATCAGAGTTTTCAAAACACCGTAGGTTTTATTTCATAATCTGTGGATGAAACCCATATTTACATAAAGGCTTTTCACAGGGATAAACCCTTGATTACAATACACGTTTTATTTAGGTTTACATAGCCACTTATTTAAGCTTGTGTGCTTCATATCACTTTCCTTTCCTTTACTGTAATCACATGAAACGCGTTTTAAATACATTTTTGGTCAGCAAAAAATACTGATGAGTTCATTCAGATTTTAAAAAAAGACATCGTATTGTAATTACAACATTATGGGTTTTTACATTTGTTTATATCTGTCAATTACTCAATCAATATTTGTCACTTAGTGGAAGTTCCTGTGACTGTGGTCATATCACTCATTGGCTAACCCGATGTCCAATAGTGAAGATTATCAAGTAGTGTATACAAAACCCTACATACCGGCAGTAATTTCAGAATACAAAAACTTAATCACTTTCAATACAACTTGGAAAACATTTAGGGTTTTGCAAAGGCATTTGAGACAAAAGAGATGACTCACATTGCAGATTTAAATTTATAGTAATAGCCTCCTAGTCTAATTCTTGGGTTCCTAATTAAACGCACAATGCACACGTATTAGTGTATTAACCCATTTGAACTTTAACGATAATCACGAGATCAAAACCACAACGTGATATCAAAGTATAGCCTTATTCAGGCAGCACTTAAACATCCGTTGTATTGTTTATAAATCGATCGGACAGGTATCGTACTAGTGATCCGGGTTAGTATGCTGGCTACGGGGCAGAGTTTAGGGGTTTTAGGGGATTCGGTATTCGAACAGCTATTCGAGAGAGAAGAAGTATCGATTTTGAAATTGAAAATGAGCAACTGAACTCGTCCCATGCTACCCGTTATATAGCCCACATAGGCTTCCCCGCGCGTCGCGGGAGGAACCAAGGACTCCCCCGCGTGTCGCGATGACTCCTAGCTAGGGCTAGTTCAGCATCATCACGCATATAGGCTTGCCACTCGTCGCGTCCTGGTGCCACGTGTCTTGTTACTCCCCCGCACATGGCGGGAGATGCAGGGGTATCCCCGCGTGGCGCTCGGGATGCCAGGATGTGGGTTTTTCGTTTTACCTGTCGCGTTTGTCGTATGTGTCCGGGGGTTTCGATTACGGTTCCTTCTAGGGTATTTTTGGGAGTTGTTACAGTATGCTGAAATGTTGCACGCGATGCTATAACTAGTTAAAAATTTGGATGTTTGTTCTTTTTGACCATTAAACGGTAAAAGGTTTTAAATATTTTTTTAAACCTTTTCCAACCTATAAATATACCAATCACTTTAAATTTTTAACCACAATCCCACCTCTCATTTTCTTTACTCTCTAAGTTTTTTAAAAACAAAAGGTTTCACTTAAAAAAATGCAACACTACAACCCGCGTTTCGTTCCTCCTCGTCCAAGCGACGCTCTGGAGCAAGATCCGAACCAAAGTCACGTTCCAAACCAACCCTTTGTTCTGGTTCCTACCTGACCAACCGAGTTTGGAACTAGGTTTGTCGATTTTACGACAACAACTAAACCGGTTTCGTGAACCTCTTGAATCCCCAAATTGGATGGCGGAAACCAAAAAACATGCAATGTGGACGGCGAACGGAGTATGCGTTAGCCCAGGCTTGGCTCGATGTATTGGAGAATCCCCAAATTACTAAGGTTTTCTTATAGGCTTTTTTCATTTTTAATTTTTATTTTATATTTTTATTTTTAATGTGAACATGCGTACTAATTTTTTTTTTTCTTATAACCAACAATCAAAATGAAAATTTGTTTTGGAGACAAATCCGAACACTCTTTTTTGGGCTCTCGACAAAGAGGAGGGTCACCAGCCAAATGATTCGGTGTCTGGCAAGTAGACCGATATGACACTAAATGCCAAAGATTTCAATTGGTTTATCCACGTGCTAGAAACGGTTGGAAAAGCGGCGCGGATGATAAGGATATAATTTTGATGGTTGTCATAGAATATCAAGCCGGACGAGGGCACTTATCGTACTTAAAGTGTTGGAGGCTTCTTCGTGATAGCCCAAAGTGGGCAAACGTCCCTCTGCTGGGAGGAACTTCTTCCGCAAAGTCAGGAAATAGAAGGTGTGTGCAAGTGTGACATTTAAAATAAACCATATAATAGTAAGAAATCGCAAAATAACATGTAAACACATAACATTTAGCATGTATAACCACTAAAAGTATTCTCATCAATATGTGTGACATTCATAATTTAAAACATGTGAAATTTAATAATAAGTTAGGACAAAACAAACAATTAAGCACATAAGGAATCTAATTAGGCTACCTAATTCTTAATACCTATAGTCATTGGCTCTGATACCAATTTGTTACACTCTAGCCCGTGACGGATTATCGATCAGTTGTACAAAGCCTATGACACTATTAAATATTTCATAATTACACATGTCGTAAATTTAAATTATCACACTTTACATATAAGTTCAAATAAACCAACATATATAAAAAAAATAACATAATCAATTCTCTTATTTAACTCAAAGGGGCTTGTTCGTGAATCAGATGTTAACTCATTCAATCTCCGATTTTATGTTTCACAAGAGGATGAACTTAGGAACATCATTCAAGCATATGGATCATTTTCTCTTGATAACATGAATATTTTTTTAATTAACTAGGAACAACAGAATACTTATACTGATAATAATCGTGGGAAAAACATACCTAAATTGATCATGGCTATTAGAGATTGTTGCTTACTTCACATTTCGGGAACTTCATAATCCACGTGCTATTTAAGAAGTGTGTGAAGCATGCACAAATATGAATGATTTATGTTCGTTAGTTTCTACTTGCTCTGAGTATTATGGCATTCATCATATGCATCTTCAACCCTCTACATAGATATATTTATTTATTTTGGTTAATAAAAGGACTTTATTAACTTGGGTTTTCAGATAAAATATGATAAGTTAATATGCATTTATATTTATATACACTGCAATTCATAAAAAGGAATAGTGTCAGACAGTTATTTAGCACGTCATTATTGGTTCAGCTAAATTACTATTTTGTCATGTTTAAATTTACAATTTTTTAATTGGTTTGTTTTGACTTTCCCTCCTAGTCAAATTACGATTTAGACCTCTGTTCAAATTTACAGTTTTGCCATTATTTGTTTTTTTTCCATTGTCAAATTACGATTTTGTCACTAGTATAAAATTATAATTATGTCATCGTTTTAATTTTTTATATAAAACCATGATAATGTTTTGTTTTAATTAGTTGACTCGGTGTAATTTTTATTCGTGTCACACGGTCACCTGGCACACGCTCATTTGTCCTAAAAAATTACAATTTTGATCCATGATTAAAATTACAGCCTTTCTATCGTTTTAGTTTTTTAGCAAAACTATGATGGTGTTTTGTTTTAATTGGTTGAGTCGATATAATCTTTTTTGAGATCGCGTTATAAGTAGTATGTACAAATAACCAAAACACGGACTTGCATGTTATGAGAGAAGAATATTCCGTGTAGTGCCCCGTAACACAAGCGGAACAAAAACTAGTTTATGTAGAAAAGTTAATTAATACCGTCGATCATTGTCTTATCATGTCAACTTATGATAAACCCGAACAGTAAATTGTTCTTACAATCAACCTTTCAATTTACCCAAAATAAAAGTTAAATTATGTATCATGTCATATGTCAAATACATAGAGATTTAATTTTCTCCGTTAATGAAATCTTCAAAGGGTACACATTAGTTATGACCACAAACCAGATGTTCTCCTTCATCTGCTGCACCCTAACTTAAAATCATATACGATACACACGTCTCTCTTTGTTCTTCGTTCGTTAATCTTTTTTGGTTCTCTTTCTCATTCTTATTTTGATTTTACAGCAACATAAGATGATGATCATCGGGCCGACTTTATGCTCACATGTAATCCCGGTTTGTAAAAGCTCCAACGGATTCAATTCTGTCAGCAATTCAGCATACGGTTCGTCCATAACACATAGATGCAATATATAGATTTTTTGACCATTTCGCCTGCAAAATGAACACTCAACTCTTTCAAATAAATTGTCGAATAAAAACGATTTAGGCTACTAGCTAGATTTTTTTGATGTGACCCAATTACAGTCCATAGTGACCCATTCATATGAATGGGTCAATATTGTCACCTGTAGATGGTTGTTTTGAAACCAATGTAGCTATAAAAGTATAAAACTCACTACTTTCTTTGAATGATTCTAAATCTTAAAGGGGGCATACGCATACTAATACCTTATTAAAGAAAGGAGTAAAGTACACACATGGTTCCTGTGGTTGATCAAAATTTGGATTTAGTCCCAAGTTTTTCAAAAGTACACGAATGGTCCCTGTGGTTTGCATTTTGTAACGGATTTAGTCCCCAACTTTTGCCAACAGTACACGGATGGTCTCTCTGGTTCGCACTTTGTAACGCATTTAGTCCTTAATGTTTAGTGACTAAATGCGTTACAAAGTGCATGCCACACGGACCCTCCATGACTTTTGGAAAAAGTTGGGGACGAAATACGCTACAAAGTGTAAAATACAGGGACCATTCGTGTACTTTAAAATGTTGGAGACTATATCCAAAATTTGGTTAACCACAGGGGCCATCCGTGTACTTTACTCTAAAGAAAGATACGGTTTTTACCTTCACGTGGGTACTTGGGAAGGAAGATGTTCTCAAAGTCTCTTGTGTTTCATCCACTATTTTACGTCTCGGGATACTCAATATAAAAGCCGCTTGATCAGCTGTAGCAGCCATAGATGTTATCCTGTATCCACTTTCCCATCTACGGTGTATTCCTTCACTTGGGTAAAGAAAATCAAGTTCTACAACCTAGAGTAACAGTACGATTTTCAAAGGTAGATGATTATTGTCGGTAAAGGATTAAAGGTTAACCACCAAGAAAGATAAAGGTGTGCTTTAATCATTCGTTAATTCAATTTCTAACATACATGTGGGCTTTCGGTCATTATCGGTTGGGTATAGCAACCGACATGTAGTTTACATTGATTGAAAACCATAAAAGCAAATAACCGTACTGGTACCAGTGTTCTTCGGTTCGGTTCGTTATGGTACCGGTATTGTAAAGACACTCGATATAACTTACGATACCCAAAAAATACTTTATGGCGAATATAACTCTGTGTTCAACGAATTTTATACCGTCGCGTTGAGAAAACAATAAAAACGAATACGGTACGGATGTTGCTTGGTTGGTATATGTTCGGTTTGTGATGATAGAAAATCAACTATATATGACCCGTTCGAATAGAACTTTCATCTAATCGTACATAAAAATAAGCACATGACGACTGTATTTTCGAATTTTATAAAACGTTTTATTATATTAATAAAACGGAAAGGGTAATCGACGTCATTTTATAAAAAATAAAAATAAAAACTAAAACTGATACCTGTTCAGAGAATCCAGAATTCCTTGACATCACAACGCCCCAACGACTTCCGGCTGTAGCCATTGAAGTCACGTGAAATCCCTCTTTCCATTTTTTGCTGATCCATTTGAACGGAAATGATTCACTCACTTTATAAGACTGTTGAGTATAAGGTGTTCCTGAAAAGTGAGAAGTAAGTCAGTAACCATTATAGATGTTGAATATAAATAATATAATGAAAGTTGGTTAATGCCTAAAAATGGCAACATATATTTGGATTTCCATATTGGAACTAATTAGCTAACTATTGTGACTTGAAGCCTGCACTAATGTGGTTCTTTTATATTTGATGAACTGATTCTGCTTCTAATTTCATAATCAGTTCCCATTTCACAGACCCTCTCAAACTCCATTTTTTGTTAACAAAATGTCCTTTTAGTCAATTTATCTATTAATTTCTCAAATAACTGAATTTGCCAACCGTTAATTATCTCACTATTACACAAATTCAAACAACATGCACACATCAAAACACAAATTTCTACGGTCCATTTTATTACAGCATATAATCTTATTCTGAATATTCAACATCACATAATCGTTTTCAAAACACACATCCAAACACCCCCGTAAGAAGGTTTTGAAAACTACTCTTACAAAATTGATCCATTTTTTTAATTAAGTGGATTAAATCACTTTAAAATTGTTTAACACGTTTCATTTCAAACCATTTTAAAAAAAAATACCTGTAGGAGCAGTTACATAAAATATAACCTAATTGACCCATATGACATATGGATTAAAATTGCATGCTTTAATATAAGACAAACTACAATAGAAGCAAATCTAACCTTTAGACATAACAACCAAAGAGCTTTCATTGGCTGCACCGGCAATTGAACTGATGTAATAATTTTTCTCCCACTGTTCCATAATCCAGTCCTGAATAACATTTTATAAATTTGTGTTAATTAAAGTACACGGATGGTCCCTGTGGTTTACAAAAATTTTGAATTTGGTCCCTAACTTTCTAAAAGTACACGGATGGTTCCTGTGGTTTTGCACCTTGTAACGCATATAGTCCCCAGCTATTTTCCAAAAGTACATAGATGGTCCCTGTGGTTTACATTTTGTAGTAGGTCCAAGTTAGGGACTAAATGCATTACAAAGTGCAAACCACAGGAACCATCCGTGTACTTTTGAAAAGTTAGGGACCAAATCCACAATTTTGGTATACCGCAGGGACCATTTGTGTACTTTACTCTTTGTGTTAATTAATAAATTGAAAACATGAAATTTAATAATATTCAAATCAAAATTACAATAACCTTGTGAAGAAAAACGGGTGAGATGTCATAAACTTGGGAACAAAATCCAGTTCCTGCATCCATAATTAAGGCCCAAAGATTCGAGGCCGATGCCACACAGCTTATGTATAAACCGTCTTCATTACCCTTTTCAACATGCTGGCGAAGCCTTGCATCTGCAACGTTATAGTGATATCTGCAAAAAAGGATTATTATATTAAAGAAAAACGCCAAATGTTAACATTGTTTTTTTAAACCAACTTGGGCAATATCTCCGTTGTTTGTAGACATATTATTGTTCAATTAATAAGCAAATATACATACACAAGTTGAATAAACGAACACTAATAGTTCTTGTTTTAACCAATGAATAATACAGGAAAAGCATATTAAAATGTGAACATAAACCCCTTTTTGGGAGGGATAAGAAACCTTGGTTTTACAAAACGCGGAGCGCACAAAAGTGGCGGGCTATTCGTACCCGAGACGCAAGACCATTATATATATTTTTATATATCCCATAGGTTTTTAGCTTCCCCTACTCAAAATATAGCTACATATAAAGTATTAAATGATTTAACCTACATGTACAAGCCAAAAAACCCAAGGTACAACAGTTTGCTGCATAAAAACACCCTAGGTACAAAAGGTACACGCCTCAGGCCAGAAAAAAACCCCAAGATATGTGTTTTTTTCGGCGCTTCTTGTAAAAAACGCGCCTTAGGCTACAAAAGGCACAAGCACCTACGCTTAGGCGCGCTTATTAAAACCAAGTAAGAAACAAACGTACAACATATTAATCAAAATAATATAACGTATCAAAAATATGTAACACCTTAAGCTATTAAAAACATGTGAACAAACGATATGCGCAAGATGATTTTATATATATATATATATATATATATATATATATATAAATAGAGAGAGGTGCCGGTTAACATACAAAATGCCTTAACGTACGATGCGTACGCGATGCATTATCAACATGCGAAATCTGGTAACTAACATGCGAATTTGGGTTTCCTTAACAACATGCGAATTTTTTACACAACATGCGAAATTGTATTTGTTTTGAACATGCGAATTTTAGTTTTTGAACGTGCGAACTTTCGTTTTAATAACATGCGATATTCTTTTATGGGTTTATAACATGCGAACTTGCCATCGCGTACGCAGCGTACGTTAAGGCATTTTGTACAAGACACTTTTTCTATATATAGATATAGGGTGGCAGTTAGCTAGTCCGGTTTTCCTACAAAGTGTAAAAAGTCATAAAACACCATAATGTCAACCATAAAACACACTCAAAACCCACAAATAACATAGTGAAGATTACTAAAACACCATATTTATGGGTTTTGTGTTGTGTGTTGGATGATAAGGCTTTGATTATCGAATGACTAACATTAGGGTGTTTTATGTTGATTATCATGTTGTGTTTTATATTCATAGTTGTACGATGGTGTGTTTGAAGTTTTTAAGGACTTTAGGGTTTTGATATTGTGTTTTAGTGATCTTCACTATGTTATTTGTGGGTTTTGAGTGTGTGCTTATGGCTGAAATTGTGGTGTTTCACAAATGAACCTAACCCTATATATAGGGGATGGATCATGAGAAAACTAGTTTAAATGAGAACCAAAAAACTAACTAAAAAAGCCTAAAAAAACCTATCAAAATTTTATTTCATTTTTTTTTGAATTTTTTAATAAAAATCGCTATATATAATATATAAAAAAAACTTTTTTTTTTTTAAAATGGTACCGCACATGTGCATTAATATGAAAAAGCCTAAACCACCTAACCCACCCCCCCCCCCCACCGACACCACCAAAAACCTAAAATTATTATTGTATTCGAATAATAATGACAAGTGTAAAAAGAAATTTTGAATTTCACTTGTTTTTGACCAAGTTCTAGTGGTTTTTTCATTCGTTCTCACGGTTCTCGCGATATTTAGCGTTCTCATTTAAACCCTGCCCAGAACGAATGAAAACAAGTGAAATTCAAAATTTCTTTTTACACTTATCATTATTATGCGAATACAATGTTAGAAATTAAATTTACAGATTTAAATTTACGTGAATTCGGAGAAAAAGAAAATTTACACATGTGTAAGTTTGCCATTTACGTGTAAATTTGTTATATTTACACATGTGTAAAAAATCTAATAAGAGTGATTTTGAAAGAAGAAATGAATTATTTGTTGTAATTTCTTTTTTTGATGTTGTATTTTTAATTAAAATGATAATTGTATTAAAAAATGGTTTTGATTGGTTTTCTCATTCGTTCTCACGGTTCTCGCGATATTTAGCGTTCTCATTTAAACCATCCCCATATATATATATATATATATATATATATATATATATATATATATATATATTAGTAAGGGTTATGGTAAAAAGGCTTAAAACCATAGGAAGGCTAGAGGGCACAACACGTGTCAAGGACCATGTAGACTCACATGCGACTCATATGCCAAGGACCCAGCACATGCACAGACTTGAAACAACTTATACAGACTAAAAACACTATGGACGGAACCAATAACACCATGGATAGATTCACCCACTTAAAACGCAACTTTTTTTAATTTTATATAGCAATACCATACTCATATTAAAGATATGAACGTTAAAAAGGATGGGGGAATATACATGTGACTTGCATATGCTGTTAGCCAACAATGACTGCAATTCCCATTATACCCTTCCAGCCTTTTCATCCTTTTAAATTCCTCTCCTTTGACTTGGCACCCCTACAACCATCCAATTTCAAGATCAATGACCAAGATTGTTTCCTACCCTTCCTATGATTTTTAGCCTTTTATAGATAGAGAGAGAGAGAGAGAACAGAGAGAGAAAGAAGCATACACATATATAATATAATATTATCTATCTTTATATATCAACAAAGTATAATCACACAACCTACCTTTGTTTCATGGGGCGACGAGCATTATATACAGAAATCCATCGTGTAGCAGGACTACCTAATCGTACTTTCTTTTTGGGCTGTTCATCTTCTTCCAAATTGATAAGCAATCGACCCCGTTTCTGCCCAACCTAAAGTGGCATAGTCACATCAAAAAGAGGTTTATATCGAATAATCCCTAAATAAATAGGACAAAACGATAAGGTACTTAAGTTTATGCAATTTTCCATTTGACTTGTCAATTAAACGTATTAAACTTTTTTATGGATAGAAAAAGGATTTTTGCATGTTCCAAGTCACAAAAAGTCAAAAACTTAGTCAGCAGATCATGTACATTGTGGCATATCACATGTACTGCCACATAAGCAAACGAGGTGAGGTGTCATGTCATGTGAACTGCCACATAGGTAACAGATGTGACGTGGCATGCCACGTGTACCGCATGTCTGCAACTTGGGCCACGTCTGCGGAACAGTGACCCGTAACCTTAACCTGCTTAACAGATCAAACCGTTCTTCTTGTATGCATAAAAAAAGTCGGAGACCTTTAATTGAAAAAAAACCAGGGCTGGCATATCGGAAAAACCGATCTGTTAAGACACTAACAAGATAAGCCACAAACCCGAAACAGGTAACCACAACACGAAATCTTATCGTGTCAGATTTTCCAAACTCAAACCTGATAATAAACAGGTTACACGAAACGACCTGTTAAGACACGAAAAAATTACCAGTGTATCATACGACCTGTTAAGACACGAACACGGCCTGTTATTAGTTATTACATATTTGATATTTAGCCATTCAGGAACCTGTCCCACATTTTTTAACTTACTGGCAAGTCACGCATGTGTGTATTCAGGTCCCACCCAATGTCCCCACATATTTTCTTTGTCCCCACATATTTTCTTTTTAAAATTATAAACATGTCATTAACAGGTTAACGCCCGTTTAACCTGTTTAGACACGAAAATAAACAAGTCTTATCGTGTCGACATGTTTTAGACACGAAACCTGTTAAGGTCAAACATGAAACCTATTAACTTTGTGTGGGTTCGTGTCGTGTTATCGTGTTTGTATCAGAATTGCCAGCCCTACAAAAAAACAATGTCGAGTACCTTAAAATGGAAAATTGCACAAAATTCTGTTTCTTTTTATGTAACTTTCCCAAAGAATAAAACGAAAATTAGTAAAACGCATGAACCTTAAGTGCCCCGTCAATTCGGATAGGTCTTAATGACGTAACGGGTTCAATAAGGCTCTCAAATAAAGAAATAAGCTTTGAATAATTAGGCTCCTCATCAAACTTCAAATTCGTAACAGCTTCAAGAAAATGTTTAAACGGTGCAGGACAAAAGCAACACATCAACTCAGGAGATGTAGCCATTTTCTTTTTACACACAAGAAAACTCTTGTCGTCTCCCTGTGACATTGAACTAAAAAAGTTAAAAAGGTAAGAAAGAAAAATAAAAAGAAATGTAATAAAGTGAGACGAAACTGACCTGGTAGCCTTGCCATGGTAACCTTCCTTTGATAAGAAATATTAAGGTGTATGCAAGTGATTCAAGATCATCCCTTCGGCTTCCTGTTCGACCCAAATGGGCATGCACACTTGCATATCTAATTGTACCTCTGCAAATAGAAACAAATTGTTTCGGGAGATCTACACCGGAGCCAGTAAACTTGACCATTATATATAGTAATATACAGAAAACGCACAAACCTGAATATATCCGGCCGTTGATCATACTCAACATGCTGACTAGATGTTGATTCTTTCCATTTCGATGCTGAAACAGCGATAAATAGCATGTTAATGACACTATAAAATGTTAAATGACAAAGTAATGATATAGAATATAGAGATCCTTAAATTATAATACAGTTAATTACACAGATAGTCCTTGTGGTTTGTTGAAAGTATCACCTTTGATTACTAACTTTATTTTTTGTAACGGGTTGAGGTTCTATGGTTTCGATTTTGTAACACCTTTTGAGTATTAAGACTAACCGCCGTTAATTTTTCTGTTAATTCAGTGTAAAATGACTAAAATATCCATATATAATCTTCTATTAGTACTCAAAGGTGTTACCTTCAATAAACCACAAGGACTTTCAGTGTAATTGACTCTAAAAAAATATTTAAAAAAAAACTATTATAAAATATTTATACACGAATACACATAGTTAAGGTGTGAATCCATTGTTTCCATGTAGTCACAACTCACAAGCCAAACCCAACTCATTCATATGCACACACTTACTTTCCCTCGTAATAGACGTTTGGTAATTGTATGTATATTAATTTTAGGAATATAACTATTGAATATTTTATGTAGCATAGTTATAATATTTTATTACAAATATAATGGATTTTTATAATTTTTTAGAGTTAGTTACACAGATAGTCCTTGTGGTTTATTGAAAGTAACACCTTTGAAAGAGAAAATTATACAAGGGTATTTTAGTCACTTTACACTCATTATAATATAATCTTATAATGATAGACAAAAACCAGATAGAGCATACCTAAACCAAGATCAATAAGATATAGTTTCTTTTCATCAACGGATCCTGGTTGACCAAGTAAGAAATTTTCCGGCTTCACATCTCCATGTACAAATCTAAAATCAAGAGACGAAGGGGTCAACGAATGGTCAACAAGTATCTTTAAATTTGCAGCTATATTGTTCAGAAATGCCTTACCCCTTTAAGTGAAGCTTTTCAAGAATTGATATCGACTCAACGGCAATGCAAGCCACCATACTTGGCGACATCCTGTAAAAGAAATAATATAAACAATTAGTGAAAAAATATGCATGTGGGAAGAAATTGGATAAAATATAAAAGAGTAAAACGCCATTTTCGTCTCTGAGGTTTGGCCAGTTTTGCAACATTTTGTTCTTTCGCATCTGGATCCAAAAGGTTTGAAATCTTATCATTTTCATCCGGCTCATTAACTCCGTCCATTTTTCTCCGTAAGTCAGGGGTATTTTCACCTTTTCTATTAACTTAAAGGGCAATTCGGTCTTTTTCAATTTATGTACATTATGCTAAATGCTTGTACATAAAGTGAAAAAAGACCGAATTGCCCTTTAAGTTAACAGAAAAGACGGAAATACCCCTGACTTAACAGAGAAAAATGGGTAGGTTTAACGAGCCGGATGAAAATGGCAAGATTTCAAAACTTTTGGATCCAGATGCGAAAAAACAAACCTTTAGACGAATGTCACAAAACTGGCCAAACCTGAGGAACGAAAAATGGCATTTTACTCGATATAAAATTATAAAACTGAATAAACCATCAGCTTACGCTTGGCCAAAAGAATTCCAAACATCCCAAAGACTAGGTCCAAGCATGTCCATAACCTGCAAAAGGAACATTGTAATTTGTAAATAAAAAATATATATGTATTCTACTACAAAATGAGTGTTTCGTGTAGTCGAAGTAAAAACTCACCAGAATGTAAAAATCGCCTTGCCGACCCTTGTAGTGAACCCATGGAATCCCATAACATCCATTCAATGTGCTTTTATAACAGAAATTAGATTATTAGATTATAAGGTTATAGCTTGAGGTTCACATATGAGATTAAATTCTCCAGATCTTTTTAAAAAACGATGAGCAATTAAATACCTGTAAACCTGCCACTCATAAGGAGGACCGTAGTTGCAACCTTTACTATTACGGTGCTCAAACTTTAATGCTACCTATACAAACAGAAGTATAGAACCACAAAAGGAATCATATTTTGGTGGCATCAATAAGCGGTTTTATTAAAAATATTAGTATCTTTTTTAACATACCTCAACCGCATCGGGCCCCGTTCTTTCTGTTCCACCGCTTACCCTCCTACCAACATAGACTTGACCAAAACCACCCTTTCCCAACTTTCGGTCCGTCTTATATATAGGAGAATTACCGACTTGTACCTGCATCAAACCGACAACAAATGTTAAATACAAATTTTATGCAAAAAGTACACAAGTTGATTATCTGATTATTGTGACTTAGTGTTGCAATAATCGGTTAGTATTTAGATCAACAGAATATCTTCTGAAGACTTGATTATTTAGGGGTAAAAATAATCAGTTCTTGGTAATAATTGCAACAAAACTGATTATCTACAGGTAAGACAAAATCTATGCAGTTAATGCGGTAAAAAATCGGATCGGTCAAGGACCGATATTTGAAATATAGGTTATCGCGGTGGGATATCGGTAATTTTAATATCATGCAGAATTTATATACATAGCAATTTAACACTTAACAATTCAGTATACTCTTAACTCTCCTACCATTAACAAATAAGCTTTTGCAACTTGCAAAACACTAACAATTGTAGCACGTAGGAACTAATTAAGACTTAAAACACCAACATTTAACAATTAGGACTTAAAACACTAATAGCAGCAATAAGAAGAAAGACGAATGATAGAACTAAGAAGAAAGGTATTGATATCGGCAAAATCGGTGACATGTCGGTCAAATATCGGTCAACATCGCCGATAATATCGGTACAGATATTTGACACCGATATTTTACATGAGGACCGATAGCCGATATTAACTGCATAGAACAAAATTACTTATTTACCCTTTCAGGCACAACAGGCGTGTTTCCGTCTTCTTCAACTCCCATTATTTTATCAGCACTTCCACCGTCCATGGCAATATCTTTATCCGCAACTGCGCCTATTCTATTTAAACCAGGCTCACGAACTCCAAGAACCGCAGGGTCCGGAACAATATCACACGGCGGTTCCGGGTCCAAATCAATCAATCTACCACCTCTTCCTCTACCGCCAGCTGTCGTTCTACCTGGCGTTGCTGTAACAAGCCCTTTTGTTACACCTGCAGCATTACCTCTCCCCCTTCCACCACCGGTCTTTCTTTTGCCTCTGGTTGGTGCGGTCACGTTTTCGGTTTGAACAATGGGTTGAGTGGCAGGCAGGAGATCACCGAGCCGTTTTGATCTCCTTGCTCCACTTCGGAGTTGTGGCATCGTCACCCATGCAATTTATATCAACCCCATTACCCCCACGGCCCCGTTCATACCTTCAAATTATCTATACAAATCAAACAAACAGGTGTAAAACAAAAACGATATAAAAGCAGCTAACAATAAAACACTTCAGTAAAACAATGTTGCTAGTAAAAGCAGTATCATCAATCTAGTGATCTACAACCACCGCCGAACAAACACGTGAATTCAAAAACGAGACTGAAAAAGTTGCTTAATCAGAAAGCATTTTAGATATTTATAAGGACAGTAACATTTTAACAAAAAGCACTTGGAGATATTTATAAACATTCTAAAATCTGCTTCATATTTGATTCTGTTGGGACCAAAAACCTAGCAACCCAACTGCATACAACATATATATCCGAAAGCAAACCTCTGCTTTTAGAATCAAATCAGTTTCCTAGACGGACGCATATAATCAATATAATAAATAAAACATTTACGGATTTATGAATCATATCGTTTTTATTATCCGGCACATGTAATACACACCAAATTCGTATAAACCAAGAAACATTTAATAAAATCCAACAGCATACAACATATATCTTAAAGCAAACCACTGCTTTTAGAATCAAACCAGTTTACTAGATGAATGCATATAAATAAAAGTAAATCTTTATCAGTGCTATCGAATTCGTATAAACGACGAAAGATATAACAAAATCCAACAGATTAATAATGCATAACTACTAAATCCGATCATCTACTGACTCAATATCCATACATTTCATTAACTAAACAAAAAGTATTTCAAAAAGCAAATAAATAAATAAATGAATAAAAACAAATCGATTATAAAATTTAAACTATACCTCTGGAACGGTAAAATTAAGATGATCGGAGCTAAATGCTTGATGAATTGACGAGTTTAAGAGATGAAAAGCCTAAAAAACTTGAACTTGAAGCCTCGATCGGCAGTAAACTGGTAGAATTGTAGCTTGTGGTTTGTGTGATCAGCTAAATTAATGAGAATTTCGAGAGTTTGAGAGGATTAGGGTTTGAGGAAACGAAATTTGGGGGAAATGAAAAGAGATTTGAAATGAAAAAACGTACAAATCGGCATGTGTTTGTGTTTCTACTTTCAAGCTTTGGTGTCCGATGGGCTTTTTTTTTATATTTAGGGTATATTTGTCATGGAACTTTTTTAGAAGATTTTAGAAGCTTCAAGCTTTTAAGAAAAAACTCTAACTTAATAAAAAGTCTTATTTGGTTGAAGGAGATAGAAGCTTTTAGGTTAGGAGTTTGAAGCTTTTGGTTAAACGTTCCTACTAGTAGCGTTTAGAAGGAGCTACAAGCTTTTAGGAAAAAAAATGACTATTTTAATCTCTAAAAATAATGAACTTTCTAATGTACCAACTTTTTAATGTCCACTTTGGTCATTTTATATATTTTATTAAAAACTCCAGCCACTCTGCCAAACACCTAAATATATCTAAAAAACTACAATTACAGCTACCAGCTTCCAGCCTCCAGCTACCAGCTTCTAGCCTCCAGCCACCAGCTTCCAACTACCAACAACAGCTACTTTTACTAAGCATACCCTTAATAGAAATAGAAATTAGTTTTTACGTCTATTTGTGTTTGGGCGATAAAACAAATACTTCTTAACCAATTAAAATAAATTACCATTACAGTTTGTAAAAAACGAATTAAAAGGATGACAAGACTATAATTTTAAGTTGGGGTCAAAATTGTAATTTGTCAGAACCAATAAAAGAATGTTTGGCAACTGCTTAGCATAAATAAAAATTATATCGGCTCAACCAATTAAAACACAACACTATAGATTTGCTAAAATACTAAAACGATGACAAGACTTTAATTTTGAACCGGCAAGAAAATCGTAATTTTGACTAGGGTAAAATCGTAATTCGCTAAAAGCTACAATGATGGCAAGACTCCAATTTTGAACCGGGGACAAAATCGTAATTTGTCAAAAGCTACAACGATGACAAGACTACAATTTTAAGCTGGGGGCAAAATTGTAATTCTAAACTAGGGTAATTTGTAATTTGTTTGAGCCAACAAAGACAGCTGCCTAACACTATTCTGTTCCCGTGCTCTTTAAATATATATATACAATACAATATTAAAAGTAACTTGTTATTATTATTATTATTAGTATTTATTTATTAAAAGTTATTTGTTGTTATTATTAATTTTGTTAGTGTTTATTTTTTAAGGAAAAATGGAAGAGAAAAGGTGGACTTGGTGAAGTGATGAAGCATGCAAATGGTGGTCTTCAATATGACCAAATTATTATTCTTGTAATTCTGATGTTTTTAGTAGGGTATAATTGCATGTAATAAATAAAAAGTTGAGTTAGTGGATACTTAAGTGTTTTTATAGGGTTAAAGATTGTTAAAAAAAATATAAGGGGAGGAAATAATTATACTTAGCACGTCTTGTAGATTGAGAATATGGCTAATCTTGTGACGATGTTAAATTTCCTTGACCTAACTCTAACTTAAAGGCAAGTCGGATGTGTTTAAAAGAGGAAGGGATAAAGGATAGTTGAGAGTTGTAAATGAGTGTATTTGATGTTTGTTTGTTATATTGATTTAAGTTCACAGCTTCTCTAATTAGGAAAAAAAAAAGTAAGAAAAAGGTTGTGCAAGCGATTATCTTTACTGTGGTATGGTGTATTTGGAAAGGGAGAAACGATATGGTATTTGCAAGGAAAACGGTATCTATAAAGAAATTAAAGAAAGAAATTAAAGCGATAAGTTATCTTTGGATCAAGAATAGGTCGTCGTTTTAAAGGATAAGAAGGAAAAATTTGTGAAAAATTTTAATGTAATTCTGTGTTATATTGTGTTGTTTGAGGGCTCTAACGATTAGCTAGTAGTCAGTTTTTAATGAAAGTAGCCGTTCAATAAAAATTGTCACGTTCATTAGTGACTTTTACATACATATTGTTTAAAGATGATAAGCTATGCTAGATGGTCAAAATCTCTTTTTAGCTATTTGCTTTTGTGCAGGACTTGGCATATACATGGAGCATATTGTATATATTAACAATATTGGCAAAATCTCTTTTAGAATAAGGTAGATCAATAACACAAAAGTTAAGCAAAGCCATCATTTATCAACAATATTGTGAAGTCTTAGATTCCACTCCAACAAGAGCAAAAGTTTTATCAACAAGCATAACAATTCATGTGTTTATCAACAATATATTGTAGTCTTATTAGTTCTTTCCTTTTTTATGGTTTTGTATTTATTTTTCATAAAAATGCAAGAGAAAAAGTGAAGGACATGAAGCATGGGAATGGTGCCTTTCAATATTCCAAGTATTGTTCTTGTAGTTTAATGTTTTTGGTAGAGTATAATTGCATATAATGAACAAAAAGTTTTATTAACCGATGATACTATTTAAAATTATAGTAATATTATTCTTATGGTAGGAAAGAATCGTAACCAGAGAGTCGGGAATGTGGTTAATCTTGTCATGATGTATGATTCTCTTGACCCAACTCAAGCTTAACAGTAAGTCAAATATGTTTGAAAGAGAAAAGATAGTTGATAGTTTGTCATGGTGAGTGGTGATATTTACTACTAATTTTTGTGTCATGATGATGAATCTTGTTAGATTGTGTTTTAGGTATTTGCTTGTTTTGTGTAAGACATAGCATAGACATGTAGGCTAGCTTTTATTAAGTGTCTAGTGGTTCATGGGTTGTTTTCATGGTTGTTGTCACTTATCTGAACTGCTATATGTTCTAAGGTTTAGCCGGTATAGATTCGGATAGGGCTATAAACGAACCAAACGTTCGGCGAACAGTTTGTTAACGGTTTGGCGGGAAGTTCGTTTGTGTTCATTCGTTTAACAAATGAACGAACACGAACAAGAATTTTTAGTTCGATTAGTTAAATGAAGGAACACGAACAAAGCCTCTGTTCTTTCATTTGTGTTCGTGAACGTTCGGTAAGATGTTCGTTTAAGTTGGTTCGTTTATGTTCGTTCGTTTAAGTCCGTTTCTGTCCGTTTGTTCGGTTGTTTATAAAATTTTATTACTTTTCATTTATAAATATAAATATAGTTGAAGTTTTAAAATAGATAATTCAAAACCTAGCATATAAATGAAAAGTGTCCAGCACTCCAGCCCATTTTTTAACTTGTTCTCTTTCAAAATTAGGGCTTCCTCCTTTCCACAGCCACCACCTATCCTGCGACCCCCTGCTTCGTCACCTGATTTTAGGGCTTCATCCTTTCACGTAAGCTTCTTCCTCTCTATTTTGTGGTATTAAAGCTTCCTCTTGTTTTTGTAAGCTTCCTCCTTGTTTTTATTTTCCAGTCAAGGGTTGAATCTGAATCTATAAACGATGTTTTTATTTTTCAGATCTTCGTAGGTGTGTATACCAATGATTTGCTTTGGTAATTTGATCTGTTTCAGTTAACTAAATAAATACAAGATATACAAAACCCATCATCCTAAAAGCTATATCACATAATCTCAATTGGTTATTCAGGTTTTTTTGCTAAACGAGATAACATACTTGTTATTTGTAATTTAAGTTTATGTTTAAAATAAGTTTATGTTTAAAAATTTGATTAAATAATCACCAAACTCCAAACATACAGAGACGAACAAAATCAGAAAGTGCCTAATTTCCTACCAAACATTGTAGAACCTTTAAAAGTGCTTAATTCCCTACCAAATATTTTTCTTGAGCAACAGATGTTTGATTGATGATAATTTATCATATTGATATTTGCTTGATGACATTTTATCATAATGAATTAATACTCTAGTTTTATCATAAAGATGTTTGATTGGTGATGTTTTGATTTGCAGATGTCAAATGACTCTTGTAGTGGTCCACTCCTATTTAATGAAGATCACTATATAGACATACATTCCCCATTTGAATCTTCAGAATTTCAGTCCAGTGCTGACATTCCACTAATGGAGGATAATCCAAATGTTGTTGTTATAGATGAAGAAGCCAATGAAGCTGGTGTAGAACAAGCTAATGTTGCAAATGATGAACAACAACAGCCGTTTACTAAAAAAAGAAGAAAGAAAACTTCAGTCATCTGGGACCATTTTCGTGAGTTAACTTTGAATGATCAAACTATAGTGGTAGAATGCATTCATTGTGGGGAGAAGATGAAGAAACCTAAAGATGGTGGAACCACACCTATGCGTAGGCATATTGCTAAGGATTGCCCAAAAATACCACATCCGAAAAAAGGTCAGTTAAAGTTGAATATTTTACCTAGAGATGCAGATTCTTCATCAATGGTTAAAAATTGGAAGTTTGATCATGCTAGAATGAGAGAGGTTATTTCTCATACGATAATGGTTCATGAGTTGCCATTCAACTTGGTCGAGTATGATCTTTTTAATGTAGTGATGAAGGAAGCTAATCCGGCATTTACCAAGATCTCACGTGCAACAGTTAAGCAAGATTGTATTTCTAGTTATGAAATTGGAAGGAAAAGAATTCAAAAATAGTTGAATCAAGTTAACCGTGTTAGCATCACAACTGATTTGTGGACATCAGTTCAAAATATTCATTACATGGTGGTTACATGCCACTTTGTAGACTCAGACTTCAAGCTACATAAATGCATCCTGAATTTTGTTGATATACCTCCACCATATTCTGGTGTTCGAATCTATGATTGACTCTTTAAGTGCTTGAAAGAGTGGAAAATTGAAACGAAGGTGGCTTCTTTGACAGTTGACAATGCTATAACT
The DNA here is from genome assembly GCA_947069175.1 of Scalesia atractyloides. Classification (NCBI taxonomy): domain Eukaryota; kingdom Viridiplantae; phylum Streptophyta; class Magnoliopsida; order Asterales; family Asteraceae; genus Scalesia; species Scalesia atractyloides. Next base: position 85,364,443 of record CAMTDV010000001.1, on the reverse strand, counting down.
AATGACGTGGTGGCTGAAAAGCTAACGGAATACTTGAATCTTGAAAAGAAGCTTCCTCTTGATGGAAAGTTGTTGCATGTGTGGTGTTGTGCACATATTTTTAATTTGTTAGTACAGGATGGCTTATTAGAAATTAAAGAACTAATTCACAATGTTCGTGAGAGTGTGAAACATGTGGCTACATCTCCGGGTCGATTAAATCTGTTTAGTGAGCTTTCAAAGCAGTTAAAAAAGTCAAAAAAGCATTTGATCTTAGACGTTACTACTCGTTGGAATGCCACATACGCTATGTTGTCTACAGCCTTGGAGTTTAAAGAAGTTATTGTGAATTATGCCCAACGAGATCCTACATACAAGACTTTGTCGAGTGATGATGATTGGAAAAAAGTTGAAGATGTTTGCTCATTTTTAGTACTTTTCAACGAGGCTACAAAGCTGATTTCAGGTATTACTATCACAATATTTTGAGTAATTTTTTTTACAATTTTGCATATTTCTTTTAACATATTCTGTTTTTTGTTTTTGTTTTTATCTTAAAGGGTTTGAGTATCCAACATCCAATTTATTTCTTAGTGAGTTATATGGGATAAAAGAAACATTAGATTCTATAACTCTGGATGCGGATGATTGCATGAAAGATATGATTGATGCGATGAGAATTAAATTTGACAAGTATTGGGGTTCATGTAACTTATTGATTTCATTTGGTGCTGTTTTGGATCCTAGTTACAAGATGAAATTAATCGATTTTTTCTTTCAAACTCATTTATTCCAATGAAAGAGCCCTTGAAGAGATTCAATTTGTTCGTGATAGTTTAGATGAATTGTTTAAAGAGTATGTTGAGGATCATAAAGATTCTAATGTTGATTCATCTAAGAGTGCAAATGTTGAGAGTGGTCCGAATAGGAGTGGTCCGAGTGGGATTGGAAGTGGTTCTGGCTTTATGGCTTCTCGATTTGGTAAGGGTATTAAGACCGAAAGTGCTAAGTATAATCAACATATTAGAAGTATGGATTGTGTTGAAAGTGTGAAGTCGGAACTAGTTACTTACCTGGAAGAAGGAGTTACAAGATGAAATTAATCGATTTTTCTTTCAAACTCATTTATTCCAATGAAAGAGCCCTTGAAGAGATTCAATTTGTTCGTGATAGTTTAGATGAATTGTTTAAAGAGTATGTTGAGGATCATAAAGATTCTAATGTTGATTCATCTAAGAGTGCAAATGTTGAGAGTGGTCCGAATAGGAGTGGTCCGAGTGGGATTGGAAGTGGTTCTGGCTTTATGGCTTCTCGATTTGGTAAGGGTATTAAGACCGGAAGTGCTAAGTATAATCAACATATTAGAAGTATGGATTGTGTTGAAAGTGTGAAGTCGGAACTAGTTACTTACCTGGAAGAAGGAGTGTACATTCAGGAAACATGTGTGCATTTTGATGCATTAGGATGGTGGAAGGAGAACCAACTCAAATATAGAATTTTATCCAAAATGGTTGCTGATATCTTAGCTATCCCAATAACCACTGTTGCTTCAGAATCAGCTTTTAGCGCTGGCGGGAGGGTTATTGATCCACATCGTGCTTCTTTAGGAGCTAAGACAGTGGATATGCTGATTTGTGGAGCTGATTGGTATCGTCATTATTATGGTGTCCTTAAAAAGAAGAACAAGGTAGTCTTGATAAGGATTCAACTTGATATTTTTTTAATCATTTGATTCATATGATTATTTTTTGTTTTGTGTAGGAAAATGAAGATGCTATATATGTTGAAATTCCTTGAAGATTGTTAACTATTTTGGTTGGAGTTTTGGTAATGTCTTATTACAAGTTAATTTTATATTTTGAAATTTTTATATGTTTGCATTTTTTATTTAACTTGTTGCTTTGTTTATTAATCAACTCAGGATATGGTGAATGGTGATGACAGATTAAGGGTGTTACTTTGTTTATTAGTTTTTGTGTTTAGAACTTAATTTTAGTGTTGAAGGTATTTGGGATAATTATGTAAGGTTTGGATGATTATGTTTGAGACATTTCTTTATTAGATGTTTGGATTATGAATGTTAGCTTTTATTTTTTCAACTTAATTACTGTGTGCATTTGGTTCATGAGTGTTTGTTTGTGTTTGTTATGTTCATCACAGTTTGTTTGTGTTCATTAGAGTTCGTTTGTGTTCGTTTGTGTTTGTTTGTGTTCATTTGTGAAATTATCGGACGAACTCAAACGAACATGGACATGTTATTTTTCTTAATAAACGATCACGAACACTAAATCCTGTTTGGTTATATGTTCACGAACCGTCCGTTAGTCCGTTAAAACCTTAACAAACAAACACGAACATAGCCTTGTTCGGTTCGGTTCGGTTCGGTTCGTTTACAGCCCTAGATTCAGATACTCCGGGTGTAGAATGTGACGAATACAGGAATTAAGCAAAGCCATCAATGATCAACATTCAACTGCTATATGTTCTAAGGTTTATCTCAACAGGACTTAACCAATGGTAAAGCTTGAACGAAAAACCAGTAGGGGCCAGACTCTCAAAATTCAAATAAGTAGACTTTTTAAGATCCAATATTTTACACTTCAAAAAATTGTGAGAAATTTTTGGTAAAAATAACGCTATAAGCGAAACTTCCATAGGGGTGGGGCACCCTTTGGCCCACACAAAGCTACACCCAATCCATATCAACAAACATATGAATTCTATGTTAACAATGATAACTCGGTAACATCTCATGCCTGAGTGGTGTTACTCCTGATTAGACTTTTTTTCAAGCATGGCCACACTAAGTTTCTTTTTTTTTTTTCTGACCACACTTTTATGTTTAGATTCTTGTAAGTTATGGTTGTTGAAAAATCTAGATGTAAGATATTTGTAGATTTATCACAAATTCACAAGGCACATCATCACGTATGAATTGTTATTATATATGTTTTTCTAAAGAAGGTGTTATCGAGGTGTAAACCTTGATCTCTCACTTTCAACTCCAATGGTTTTGCCATTGCACTCAACACCCACCCTATGACATGTTTATTTACTATACATTCATGTTTTATATTGCATTTTGTTATTATTTATTCAATAAATGTGTTTCTTTAATTAGTATATTTTATTAATAAGACTCAAGACCATCAAGAAAGTTTTATATGTTAGCTTGTCTTGAAGCACCATTCTAACCTAATGTATATAAAGTAAGGAATACCCATCAATGTCATTAATCAGACTTCATTTTGTATTACCTTAAATGTCATTATTTTGTATAACCTTATACATACATTAAGAAGCACCATTCTAACCTAGTGTACCATAAAGTAAGGATCACCCATCAATGTCTTTTTCGCCACCGCCATAGGTCCGCCAGAACCGCCCAACAACATTCTCTCGCCGATTCTCTCCTGCCTTCGCCTTCATTTTCCTCTGTTAACGATCTTCATATCACTTCCATTCGTCCCTGATTTGGCACAATATTTTTCAATTTTCCATTCGAAGCTTCGATTATGGTATGTTCTCACTTCCATCGTTTTATATTACCGTTGTTGATTACTTGAGTTCTTTTTTATCATTTGGTTCTTTGTTTGTATGGTATGAACAACATGCGTTTTCATGTTTATAGAGTCTAAAAACAAAACAATGACTAAATTCACAAAAGTAAAACTTTAATCAATTTCACTCGAACCTTTAAGGAAAAAAACATCAATTACAAAATTGAATACGGAATCGTCACTTGATTTCCTAAAAACTGTAAAGACTAAAGATCTGAAAATAAAAAAAATCAAGACTCAAAAAATTTTTCACAATCAATCCACTATAAGAATTGTAAAGTCACATTATTTACACTCAAAACTACCCTCACCTATCCTCATTGATAGGAGCACAAACCTCAAACCCTCAACCACCTCATTTTTTTCTAATTATTATTTAAACTAAAAAAATAATCTAGATTATATATTTAAAACTTTGATAAATCTAATTTTATAAAATAAAAACAATAAAAATTACAAAAACACTTAACTAATTAAACTACTCTTCATTCGACTCTGCATACAGGATGTCTTGACTTGCAAGACATCCACAAGATCCAATCGAAGTCGAACATTTGTATCTACACCGTACAACTCCGAAAGGACATTATCGTCAACTACTAGATCCATTGGAGAATCCCTTATGTAGAACGGTGATATCATGTTTCCGTCATCCTTTAAGATTATATTGTGCAAAATGATGCATGCCTGCATCGTGTTTCTAATCTTTTCTTGCTCATGAGTTTGGGCGGGTCGTCTAAGTACCCTCCCTTTAGCTTTTACACTGAAAGCTCGTTTGACATCTTTTCTTACTGATTCTTGCACCTTCTTGAACTTCTTTTTCCTTTGGGTCTGTTGGATATGGGAACATTTTCACAAACGTTGACCAAGTTAGGTAGATACCATCGCTAAGATAGTATCCCCGTTTCTAGTGTCGGCTATTTACATGAAATGGACACTTAAGTGTGATTACAAGTAGACCGACGATAAATATTGGAGATTGTTGGAGAACATTGATGTCGTTGTTTTGAGCCGGTCGGACCACATAACGCATACCAAAACCACAAATTTGAAGTCACCGCCTCGAGGATGATCATCAGGTATTGGAGATCACCGCTCATAGATTGGCCACGCAGCATGGTTAGACATATTCTCCAAACAAGATGTGTACTGAGCATCCCTGAAAGGTGATGTCTTTCTTTATATGCTTGATACAAAAGTGCAATGTCGTGGCTTGTTGGTCTACGTAAAAACTCTCCACCGTACAACTGAATTATGGCATTGCAGAGATATTCTAGGCATTCACGTGAAGTACAATCGGCCATACATAAATACTCATTGTATTCGTCAGAAGGATTAACGGTTACGAACTGTCTAATCGTCGATATGCATTTTTGCAAAGCCATAAAACTCTTTTTCACTCTCATGTTTACGCCCTCTTGAAACCATTCAAATTTGGAATCCATATCTTCAACAATTTTTAAAACTAATCTTTTCGACATCCGAAATCTTGATCAAAACATACCCGCATCGTATTTTGGGTCATCTACGAAATAGTGTTCCATTAGAACCTTGAGAGCTTTTTCACTAAATAATCTCATCGAATAAATCAAACTCATATGATGAATCGGGAGGAAGATATAATTTGTGATCCAGATTGTGGTGTAAAAAGACTTGGTTGAATATTTGGATAAAAGAATTTAGGAAATTGTGAAAAATTTGGGTGTAGAACATGAAGATAAAAGAGAGAATTTGTGAAAGAATGAAGGTATATATATAGGTGGAATATTCAAATGAGAATAAATTTTTTGTAACAAGTAAAAAGAAGAAATTTCAACCAATAAGAATTCTTCATTTGACTTCATTTAATATTTGTATTTAGTGTTATTATAAGAGTATATTGGTAAACTTAAATATATCATTAATTTGTAGTTTTACTCTTTAATAACTAACTATATTAAATTTGTAACTTATTTTTAAAATACATATTTCTAAAAAAGTAAAAAAAATAAAAAAATCATTTACATTGTAGGATAAATTACGAGATGTGTAGAATAAATTCCGAGATGTGTAGAATAAATTACAAGTTGTTTAATGATAAATTTCAATACGTGTAAGATAAATTTCGAAATGACTCGGATAGTTTTTTATGTGTGTAGCCAAAAATTTGTAATGTGGAGGATGATAGTATTTAAGACTAATAAATTAGTCAAACATAATAATAAATGAGATAAGAGAAAAACTATTTATTATTTTACAATCGTACCATTTGTTCTTTTTATTCTTAATTAATTTTTTTCTCAAATGAACCTTCCCCTATATATATATATATATATATATATATATATATAGTGGAGAATTCAAATGATAAGAAAAAATTTGTAAAAATAAAAACAATAAGTTTTAAACCAATAGAAATGCTCCATTTTACTTTTGTATATTTAATGTTATTGAAAAGGGCATATAGGTAAATTTATAATTGTAATTAATTAGCTAACTAATTAATCTTGTAACTCACTTCTAAAAATACTCTTTCAAGATAAAATAATCTATGGTGAAAGAAAATTTACGACATATGTAGGATAACTTTTGGGATGTGTAAGATAAAATTTTAAATGCGTATGAAAATTTAGATACATGTAGGGTAAATTTCGGTAAATGTAAAATATATGTAGGATAAATTTTGAAATGTGTAGAATAAAATGTTGTTTGCTTTATTGATGAGAGATAACATAATTAATTAGAGTTATAAACTATTTAATGTTTACCATTATGTCCTTTCTTATTTTTTTCTTCTCATATTAAATATCTTCTCAAATGAACCTTCCATATATATATAGGTTTTATTATATTTTTTATTTGAGTTAATGACTGTTTAATGATCACAATTTTGAATTACAAAGCATCTCCCGTTGCCTCAAGCTAGCCAGCACCCAGACATGCTCATCCCTACCTGCATTAATGGCGACGGTGTTAGCCACATGAACTCACAACCCACAAGTCATTACCCGTGTATCGTGCAACGCCCCTAATACCCTAATCAAAATAGGTAAGCTCACACGCCTACACTATTGATTTCCGTATTAAAGGGATTAACTGATACAAAATATTGTAATCAAAATACGACTCTTCACAGTTAAACACTCACGAATCTTTATTATAGAGAAATCTAACTCAAAAACTCCAAATTACAATTTTCCCTACCAATTTGATTGGTATATATAACTAACCTAAACACGTTAGACTATAACTAGGAAACCTACTAATTAATTACATAATAATTATCTAAAGACACTTCCTAACCTAACATTATTGGAATCTTAGATAATATTCAATAATTAATTAATATTGTTTTATTATTTGTCTTGCACTCCAAGCAATCTTCCTAGCCGTTACACATTCCTAGCCATAGACGGACTCTGGAATTCCCAACACGTATTTAATAAGCAACGAATTATATTTATGTCAACAAAATAAAGCAATTATATTTCATGCAGATATTGGAAAAAAGCAATCAACATTTCATACATTATCATATGTATCAACATTCATATACTTTAGTAATATCCTAATTTGATAAACTTAATATATAATCATACCTAAACAATGGAATATTAGGTGTTGTTTGTTTTTCAAGAGGTAAAATGCTATAATCTGCAGACCACATCTATAGATATTTATAGAATAAGAAGTGGGCTAAACCTTAGCAGACTGCAAGAATAAGGTTGTTTGTTTTTTAACGTATGTAGATTTCTACAATAAACTGGTGATGGTGTACGGACGGGGGTGTGCTGGATGATGGTGGTGGGTGGTGGGTGGTGGTGGTGGACGGTAGTGGTGGGTGGTAGTGATTAACCCTCTGCAGACCTTGGAAGATCTTAGAAGTGGTTGAGCCAAGTTTGCACCAAGAAGAGTTCGCAAAGACGTTTTTTAGTGAAACCTCTTCGGAAAAACGAACAGTCTACGGATGACAATGTTTACGTGTGATCTGTGTGGCACAGAAAGAAGAGGCTGCGCAGAGAAACAAACACTTCTTTAATGTATAATTAGATGTCAAATGTTTACAAGGTTTATGCATTAGTGCATGTCTTATGTCAACAATTATGTAACACTGCATAAAGTGTCTAAATTTAAATGAGAAATTATATTGTATCAACTTAACAATTTTCGCATCTAATTTATCGATACTAAAGACATTCATAATTAACATCTTGTCACCACGAGCGGGCTGACATAAACTGGTTGATATATATATAGCAATGTTGCATAACACAAAACCTTGGTGCATCTCAAATTATTAATTACTCGACGTATAATTTTAACACGAACATAATATGTGCGTGATTATCAATTAATCTATAGTAATAATTTAAATATGGTTATAATCAATAAATATTGGTTTGCCGATTTGAGTTTCTTGTTGTTAAATTGTATATTTAGTCTAGACTTTATAATAATCTAAGTTCATATTTTATCATGATAGTTATTTTAGTTATGGGGTTGAAACTCAAAACAGTTAATGAACATCGAGCAGCCCTTATGCAAGTTCGGTGACAAAACTGTGGATCACTTGTTCATGTCTTGTATGATCGCTTCCATTGTGAGGCAACACGTTAGTAATTGGTGTATAGTGGCCCTTCTTCAATTTCTTGTTTAGATATCTCTTGGAACTCCACAATTTTGTCGGATTGAAAGGGTTGGCTAGAGAGCTGTTTGAGGTTATAATGATTATTAGGTGTTGGAGTATTTGACGTGCTAGGAATGGATGGGTCAAAAACATTATTAGAGGTGAAAGCGATTGGATATCTTTGGATCAGTAGTAGGTTAAAAGCTAGGTCTGTGTCTTGGACCGAGTGGTGTAATTTTGTAATTATGTATGTTTGTTTTGTGGTTTGGCCGCCTCGTTTTGTTGGTTGGTGGGTTTTCTAATGAAGTTTACATTTATAAAAAAAACATAGAACCGCCTCTTCAAAGGTTGCAATGGTTGGATGGTACTCTAATGTAGGGATGAGATTGGTACAGTACCCACTGGTATCGAAAATACCGATATTGAACTTATACAAAACTAGGTACCAAATACTGTACCAAATATATTGGTATGGTACAAGTATTTTGGTACGGTACCCGTTCTGGAATCACTTTGTTTTTATTTTAGTTTTTGAGCATTCGTAGGAGTACTATATAGGTAAAGTTGGCACGAATACCAATATAGTACAAGTACTAAATACGTAAAATTGATACAACTACCAATATGATACGGGTACCAAATAGGTAAAATCAATAAGAGTACCATAATATAAATAAAACATAATATAAAAAAATTAAGTTCTATATAAAATTCGGTACCAATACTCTTTTTTACCCGTACCTGTATCAATAGCGAACGTACTAAGTAACAAAATCAATAAAACTGGGTACCAATGCATGTACCGAGTACCTAAAATTGGTACCGATACAGATACAAATACGGATATAAATACAGGTATTTGGGAAAAAATAGTCATCTACTCTAATGTAATTGATACTAGAGTGGTTGCAATGAATAAAAAAAAATATTTTCTGTTATTTCTAAATTGGTTGCATCCATAGTTAAAGGTAGTAACATGTCAATACCCAATAGTACAAGGGTGAAAACAAAAATTCACAACAAACAATCCAACAAAAACATATGAAAACATTAGACTACACTTTATCACCGTATCATCTTTAATCTCATGGCTGCAACTTCTCTTCTATCTCTCTCCCTTCCTAAACCAACCATACTCATTCCAAAAGCCACGGCTTCCATTACAACTCCTCCGGTTACCGTCACCGAGACGCTTGATCAGAAATTCGGTCAAAAAGGTATTCGGTTCACGGAGAATGATCAGGTGGCTGAACTTACGGTGCGAAATGGCAGTTCATTGAAAGTTGGATTGAACAATGCTCATGTCACTTCGTATAAACCGAAAGTTTACTGGAAAGACTACGGGTTTGAAGAGATTTTGTACACGACTTTGGGTGGTAAAGGAGGGATTGGTTTGGTGATTGATAATGTTTCCGATGATTCGAAATCGCAAGGTGTTGATTTGTCTCAATGGGTTATTAAGGATGCTGATTCTGACTCCATTGATGCTGTTCAGGTGATGTTCTTGTTTAGTATTTTTGTAAGATTTTAGGTTGTTGTTTTTGAGTCATGAAGTTTTTTTTTATGATATGGATTGTGTGTTTTTCAGTATACAAATTTGTTTTTTAATTAAAAAAATATAAAATATGAGCCGTTATTTTCTGTTATCAATGTAGGATAACATTACGAAAATGTATGGTTCAAGTTATATATATGGTGTAAGTTGAGTATGGGTTGGATAATGACACATGGGTTATCATAAATTTATAATTATCCGGTTTAATAATCGGCTTGTGTTCAGTTTAATTAAATACGTTTGCTCATTAACCTGTTTTTTTATGACAGGTTGATCCGCTAAATTGTTTATGACATGTTTAACCCATTTTTTTACAGGATTAACATGTTTACGACTTGATTACCACCGCCAATCCGTTTGACACATTTAAGTAATTGGGTTTAATGAGTCATGCTCGAGTTACATGATATTGAGATTTTAAGTGTGTTGGGGGTTGGGGATGATGTTTTAACAAAAACAAATATATGGGCCATGTCCGATTTGAACAATTCAAACTGCCAACCCAACCGTCATCCCGACAACTAAACACAATTATCACCCATGTAGTTTATATGTATGTCCGTCTCCCTTAGGGGTGCAAACAAGTCGAGCCGAGCTCGTTTAACTTATGAAGGCCCGGGCTTGGGCTTGGCTCAATTCGAGTTTTGCTTTTTAAGCTCGAGCTCGGCTCGTTTAATATATATTATTTAGTTTATATTAATCATTATAATTATTTTATATATAATCAAGTTATTTTTTCATAATATTATACAAATTATTTATTATTATTATTTAAATGTATATTTAATATATTAGTTAAAAATTATATAAATAGTTGGCTTGTTTAGGCTTGCAAGTCGGCTCGAGTTCGAGCTCGGGCTTGTTTCCTAAACGAGCTTGTTTTTAGACTCGGGCTCCAGCTCGTTTAAGCTCGGCTAGTTTTAAGCTTTTTTTCCAAACCAAGCTCGAGTAACTCGTAAGTAGCTCGGCTCATTTGACTCTCACTTTTGATGTTAGATATTTGTCATACATGTATTTTATGGTTATATAATACCACATTTAAAAAGGAAACTCACTTGTACAGGTAGAATTGAGTTGCACCACCAGTGGAACCCTTGACATAACCTATGTGATCTCACTCTATGCTCTAAGCATGGCAACCGCGGTTATAGTTAAAAACAATGGTCGAAAACCTGTTAATCTAAAAACCGCGATACTTAGCCATCTCAAGTTTAAGAATAGAGGAGGAACCGCGGTTGATGGGCTCAAAGGTTGCTCATATTGCACCCACCCTCCCCTATCTTCTCCTTTTGAGATTCTATCCCCATCCGAAGCGTTAAAACCAGAAGATCCTGGCTTGTTTTCCTTTGGATGGGAACCCGAGAAGAAAGGAGGAGTTTGGAGTGTACAAGATGTACCCATCACCATTTTGAAGCACAAACTTAGCCGAGTTTATGGTACCCCTCTTGAGGAGAGATTAAAAGAGTTTTATAACACTATTCCATCAAAGTATGAGACCCTTGATCAGGTACATTTGATGATTATTTATTTTCTTCATCAATAAAGGTTACAAATTATATATAGGGTTAAGTTATTGTATAAATAAGTCTTAACATGCAAATTATCCTTAACGTAAAACGTGAGGAGGAAATTTTATTTTATTCTTTTTTTGAAAAATCTTTCCCCTATAATATTAAACACGCATTTTAGTCCCAGAATCCAAAAAAGATGTGATTTTACACTAGTAGAATAATTATTATAATTACCCTACAAGAGTAATATACTTACCCTACAATAATTACTCTACTACTGTAAAATCACGATTTTTTTTTATATTTTACAATTAAACGTCATTCTTAAGTAGAAGGGAAAAAATTCAAATCTTTTTTTCTCCTTCAGTTTGGGTATTTTGAATGTTAAGATTTATTTGTATTTGATCTTTACGCATTACATATAACTAGCGGACTTGATCAATCTATGCATCGATTTGCAGGGACGAGAATTGTTTTTTCGGGTAATAAGAATCGGGTTTGAAGATATTTACTTGTCGAGTCCTGGATCATTGTCGGCAAAACATGGACAGGGCTACTTTATATGTACAGGTCCGGCGTCGATACTGGCTCCGATCACAATTGAACCCGGTGAAGAGTGGAGAGGGGCACAAGTTATTGAGCATGATAATTTGTAAATAACTATGACTATATTTATTTTATAAATGTCACAAGCTCGTCATAATCCATTCTGTTTATGTACATGCGCCAAGGGTAATTAGTGAATCCCCTACAAAGCTGTGAAAAAAAATATATGTTGGATACATTTTGAAAACAAAGGTCTATGTTGTTGACTATCGCCAGTAGCCGTCATAGAAGCAATCATAAGTGTATTGTTGGATTTAGATATATGGATTCGATAAGTTTTGGGCAATGAATCTTAAATCCACTTAACTGGTATTCACAGACAATTCGTGGAACTAAATCTATAATAATTATACATATTATCGCGAAACAGAATTTATTGTTTATACTGGCTATAAATATTTTATAGTTTAATTACTTTTAATTAAACTATAATTTCCGAGCTTCAGATTACATCTGGATTTAAACTTGTCATATTAGGCTTTAGGGACCGAGAAATAACAGGGCATTAAGAGATTAATATATAATCTCCTAATACGCTAAGAGTCTTGTCGTCAAAAAACAAAATAAACAAAAGAAAAGGGATCAGCCTTTTTTTTTCCTTCTTGCGACAGAGTAGTCCAGCCACCATCTCAAAAGGGGTGCCAACCTCAAAAAGGGGTAGCCACCTTTTGTCTTGATATCAACCGGCCACCGCTCTGTTCGTGTTCGTTTTTTTAGTGCTAGTTCGTTTTATTTTGGTGTCTTAAACGGTTAATTATTAACCATAAGGTATATTTAATTTCATTGGTAGATTAATTATTTTATATATCGTATTTGCATGTTTGTAACCATCATCCTGTTCGATTCGTTTTGGTGTTGATTATTTTATGTATTCCGCTGCGTTTTATTAATTATATATTTAATTGATAAAATATATCAAACCCGTTTTGATAAAAAAGTAAAATTGACATCACTGAAACCCAACATGTATGACAGGTGAATTCATTTCGGAACATTTTCTTACTAAAATGATCTGAAACGAACCCATTTTGATCGAAACTCATTTTAATTTAAACAAAACTAGCAAGGGGTTGTCTGACAACTTCTGAATGATTAAGTGCTGAACTAGTAAGAGATTTGAACCATTAAGTGTTGAACCAGTAAGAGATCTGAACCATTAAGAGTCAATTTAATGCTTAACCATTGACCGACAAATATCTCTATGTCTCATCAATTCAGACAAGAGGTCGAAATCATTCACACTCAATATAATCCTTAAGCATTCGGAGGCAAATGTCTAAATCATTCAGACATCTGCTCGCGAAACAAATAGTCTAAACCATTAAATGCTAAGCCACTAAAAAATATAAACATTAAGAGACTACTAAAACTGAAACAAACAACCCCTAACTCATTTAAGAAAATCAGTTTTGACTCAAAGTTTTTTAAATAAGAATCTATGTTGACCGGTTATCTAAGCTTGCCAACCATAATCTACATATGTTTTCAGCCTTTAGTTTTATCTCCTAAAATGTGTGTTAAGTTTTAAATGGATAAAAGTTTTATCATAAAAGTTACCATATATAGAAAGTAACTATTAACCAATTGTTTCGCCAATTATCTCGCACGCTACGAACCCCTAACATTCTCATTCAACTTGCAATTCACAATCAAAAAAAAAAAAAAGAAAAGAAAAGAAAAGAACAGATAGATTTTCACAGTGTACAACAAAAACCAAAATAAAACCCAATCAAATTAGATGGTTATAAGGGAATGGCAAGTTCCCAACCATCTAAAAAACCCTCCAAAACCACCACCAGCGGGACGACCGTCCTCCGGGCAATCCATAAAGTTTGCCCGGAGGACTTCAAACGGACGTTACGTTAACTTATCAAAAGATGACGTTGATACGCCCGGTGACTCATCCGGGGATTACACAAATTACACCGTGCACATCCCCAACGAGCTTCCAGAGGCATCCGTGGCTACAAAAGCCGAAGAACAATACGTTCTAACTCGCTTTTTAGCGGAGGTTTCAATAGCGTGACTCGCGCCCATCTCATGGATAAAGTAATCGACTCCAAGGTGACCCACCCGCAAATGGCCGGGTCGAAAGGCTCTTCGTGCGCAATGCCGGCTTGTGACGGCAAGGTTGTGAAGGATGAGAGGGGTGTCGATATTATTCCGTGTGAATGCCGGTTTAAAATATGTCGCGATTGTTTTTTAGACGCGCAAAAAGACACGGGGTTGTGTCCGGGTTGCAAAGAACCGTATAAAACGGATGCGGACGATGACGCGCCTAGCGGAGCGTTATCGCTACCCGGACCGGACGGTAAGCGTAGGTCGTTGGTAAAAAGAAACCAAAATGGGGAGCTTGATCATAACAAATCGTTGTTTAACGATTCGTCGGGTACGTATGGCGTTGGTAACGCGTATTGGCCGACGGATAGTGGTGGTGGGGGTGGTGGCGGTGGGGGTGGTGAAGATCCCGCGGATAAACCTTGGCGGCCGCTCACGCGGCGGCTGCCGATGCCCGCGGGTATTATTAATCCTTATAGGTTATTGATAGTGGTTCGGTTTATAGTTTTGTGTTTCTTTTTGACATGGCGGGTTATGCACCCGAATGATGATGCAATGTGGTTGTGGTTCATGTCGATTATATGCGAGATATGGTTCGCGTTTTCGTGGATACTCGATCAGATACCGAAGCTTTGTCCGGTGAATCGGTCTACGAATCTCCAACTTCTTCATGATAAGTTCGAAACGAGCGACAAGAAAATAAATCCGCCAGGTCGTTCGGATCTCCCCGGTGTTGATTTCTTTGTATCGACTGCGGATCCGGAGAAAGAGCCACCGTTGGTCACCGCCAACACCATCCTCTCGATCCTCGCTGTCGAGTATCCGGTTGAGAAGCTCGCTTGTTACATATCGGATGATGGTGGTGCGCTTTTGAATTTCGAGGCATTGGCGGAGGCTTGTAGTTTCGCTAGGTGCCGTTTTGTCGAAAACACGACATTGAGCCGCGAAACCCCGATTCTTATTTCTCGTTGAAAGGTGATCCGTCCAAGAACAAGAAAAGAGCGGATTTCATCAAAGACCGGAGGAGAATGAAACGAGAGTTTGATGAGTTCAAGGTGAAGATCAATAATTTGCCGGATTCTATAAGGAGAAGATCGGATGCGTTTAACGCGAGGGAGGAAATGAAGACACTAAAGAGCATTCGGGAACGTGGTATTGACCGGACGGAGCCAATAAAGATCAAACGGGCCACATGGATGGCCGATGAAACTCACTGGCCCGGTACATGGGCTAATCCGAGCCGTGATCATGCCAAAGGCGATCATGCTGGTATCGTACAAGTAATGTTAAAGCCTCCGTCCCCTGACCCATTATATGGGTCAGGGGAAGAAAGCCTTCTTGACTACTCTGACGTCGATATAAGATTACCAATGCTTGTATATATGTCACGAGAGAAACGTTCTGGCTATGACCATAACAAGAAAGCCGGGGCAATGAACGCACTTGTGCGATCATCCGCAGTTCTCTCTAACGGACCGTTTATCTTGAACTTAGACTGCGATCACTATATATACAACTGCATGGCAGTTCGAGAAGGAATTTCCTTCATGATGGACCGAGGCGGTGAGGACATTTGCTACATTCAATTCCCGCAACGGTTTGAAGGAATCGATCCTTCAGGCCGTTACGCCAACCACAACACCGTCTTCTTCGACGGAAACATGCGTACACTAGACGGTGTACAAGGCCCATTTTACGTGGGGACCGGATGCATGTTCAGACGTTTCGCGCTATACGGTTTCGATCCACCAAAACCCGACTTGTTAACATCCAAAAAGAAGGACGACGACGACGCCGCCCAATCCCCCACCGAGACACAAGCATTAAAGGCGACCGACTTCGACCCCGACCTCGACGTCAAAGAGTTACCAAGACGGTTCGGGAACTCGACCCTTTTATCAAACTCAATCCCCATAGCCGAGTTTCAAGGCCGCCCTATCGCCGACCACCCGGCCGTTAAATACGGCCGGCCACCAGGTGTCCTCAGGAACGCCCGCGAACCGCTCGACGCCACTACAGTGGCCGAAGCCGTTTCCGTAATTTCTTGTTGGTAAATTATTTAAAATTACCAAAACACTATCACAATTCACAACACATAACTACAGTTTGTTTAACTTTAAAACCAGGTACGAGGACAAAACCGAGTGTGGCGACCGCGTGGGTTGGATATACGGGTCGGTAACCGAAGACGTGGTCACCGGATACCGAATGCACAACCGCGGGTGGCGATCAATCTACTGCCTAACAAAGCGAGACGCATTTCGCGGGTCGGCTCCAATCAACCTCACCGATAGACTCCACCAAGTTCTCCGGTGGGCGACCGGTTCAGTGGAAATATTCTTCTCTAGGAACAATGCATTTTTAGCATCAAAACGGCTCAAATGGTTGCAACGTTTAGCGTACATCAATGTTGGTGTTTACCCGATCACGTCACTTTTTTTGATAGTTTATTGTTTTCTACCGGCGCTATCGTTGTTATCGGGTCACTTTATTGTTAAGAATGTGAATGCGACATTTTTAATCTACTTGTTGTTGATGACGTTGTGTTTGATTGGGCTTGCGGTGTTGGAAATCCGGTGGTCGGAAGTGTCGTTAGAAGATTGGTGGCGGAATGAGCAGTTTTGGTTGATTTCTGGGACTAGTGCACATTTTGCGGCTGTTATTCAAGGGCTTTTAAAGGTGATGTTATTGCTAACTAATTAGTAGGGGGTAAAGTTAGGGGTGCAAACCATTCAAACGGCTCGTGAGCTATTTGAGAAAAAGCTTGAAACGAGTCGAGCGCGAGTCGAGCTTGAGCCTAAAAATAAAGCTAGTTTATTTATCGAGCCTGACATGTGAAGCTCGTCAGGCTCGTCGAGCCTTATCGAGAGCCGGGCTTATTTAAACTTGTTTACGAGCCTAAAAAGTCTATTATTTATATTATTTTTATTTAATTTATTAACTGATAGATGATAAACAAGCCAAATTCGAGTTTTGAAAACAAAACTCGAATCGAGTCACGCTCGAGCTGTTATAAGTTAATCGAGCTCGGGCTCTGCTTTTTTGCACCCTCAGGTAAAGTTGTTTATAAGCCATAGAAACCAATTGAACCATTGGGATCGAAGAAGTTCGGTTGGTTTGGCCTGTTCGAAATATGTAAGGTTTGGTTCTTGGTTCGGTTTTCACGATTTGATAGTTAACGACTTGACTTACTGTTTAAAACTTGAAACCGAGTGTTTAACATTTTTATGTTAGTTTAATATTATAATTCTTTAAAGATATAGTTATGTGGATAATATAAATCTTTAAGAAAAACCCTTATTATTTTTTCAAAACAAATACAAAAATTTATGCTTTAACAAAAATAACGATTTTTTTACTAATACCGTTTGACATAAAATAGTGAAAACCAATCGGTTTGGTCGACCCAACCAACCTAAGCGGTCCAGTTTGTGTTTTCCCAAAACCGTAGTTACGGTTCCACCCAAAGTTTTTGTCACAATTGGCTGAACCGGACCGTGAATGCACCTAACTAGGCTTGGTTTGATTTTTTTAGGTTTTTGTTTATCATGCATTGATTTTCATCTTTCTAATAGGTGTTGGCTGGAATCGAGATCTCGTTTACTTTGACTGCGAAAGCAGTTGAAGATAGCGATGATATTTACGCCGAGTTATATCTTGTGAAATGGACGTCACTCATGATTCCTCCGATTGTTATCGCGATGATTAACGTCCTCGCGATGGTGGTTGCATTCTCGAGGACGATCTATAGCATAACGCCACAATGGGGGGAGTTCGTTGGAGGTGCATTTTTCAGTTTTTGGGTGTTGGCTCATTTGTACCCGTTTTTCAAAGGACTGATGGGGCGGAAAAAAAAGACGCCAACAATTGTGTTTGTGTGGTCCCGGCTCATCGCTATCACACTCTCGTTGTTGTGGGTTGCTATAAATCCTAACTCCGGCCCGACCGATGCAAATACAGGAGGATCTAGTTTTAAATTTCCATAAAAGAATAAGATGTGTGTTTGTAACATTAGTGTAACCATATTAGAACAGGTTCAGCAGTTGCTTTTTTTTTTTTTTTTTGCATTGAAGTGGTCAGTTTTGTTTTTTCATAGGATGTTAGTAAGACATTTTAACTAGAAAAAGCACACTTATTGTAACTCTTGTAATCAATTAACACCTACATTTTAATTAGAGGAAAGCATTACAACATTGTATCAATATCTTTTTCTCTAGATTTAGGTTAGCCTATAGTAGATTAGCTAATTTTGGTCATGGTTTTCATAGGATATTAGTAAGACATTTTAACTAGAAGCTTGATGTACAAGTAGAATATCTCAATGCATAACAGAAAGGTAGCATAAAACATATCAAGATGACTGAAAAGAATCAATTTCGAGATGAGTTATCGTTATTTGTTTCAAGCAAAATACCGACATATGCTAGCAGCATGAATCCATGTGTCGCTCATCATATGTGTATCCGATGATGAAGAAATGGGCTTAGCAAACATTCAAAAATCTGAAGTCATGTGAGTCCTAACTCTAGAGTCGGTAATCCATGTGTCGGTCAGCATATGTGTATCTGATGAACGGATGAAGAAGAAATGGGCACAATTTTTCTTTAAAATTCCTGGTTATATATAGATGCGAATGATCGTCTGGTAAAACTTAGACGATTTTCTTATTTAATTTGTTTATTTTAATGGTCATTTAAAAAATAGTTTACATTATTTAATTGTTAAGACCTAAAGGTAAGGGATGTATTTTTTCTGGCCCGACACCTGAATCCTCAGCACCGCCTCTGGTTCAATTGTGAACATATTTTGGACCTGATCTGGCGTGAATTGACACTTTGAATAAGCAGTTGGGCTATTACTTGAATTATCCTATAAACAAGGGTCTATTAAGCCGGATTGGCCTATTGCCCTATTGGGTTGTAACCGGATGAAGGCATGAAGCAATAGAGGTTGTGGGTCTAAGGGAATCTATGGGCAGCCCATGTGCAACCCAGCATGGTCAAAAAGCCGGATCCAGCAATAGAGGGTCAAAGACGTCGGTACTTCTGAAATTTGGGCAAGCTCAAAAGGTGTTGATGGGGTAGAATTCACATAAGGGTCTAGAACTCTATATATCTATCTCATTGATTCTTATCAGAATAAGGTCATAAAGTTGGCCATTGTGGGTTAACGCCCCACACAAGCTCAGTCGTTAACACGACGCTACACCGCCCCATGGGCGTTAACCATTGGTTATAGGCAAGGGGGTGTGATGTTCTTAACAGGTGCGGGGGTGTAAAGTGGTGGGGCCCCACCCCTACAACCAGTTACATTTTTTCTTTTATTTAACTTTTAGTTATATTAAAACGGGATAGTTAAAGAGTGTGTTAGTTAAAAAATTTCGTCTAAGTAACAGTGACATGATGGGGCGTTATGCATCATCTGATGTCAGTGCAAATGACAATTACATATTAAAGTACCCTCCTACTAGCAAAGTGATTTTTCTGACAATAATTAAAAACTACACTCTTTTTTAAAATAATCATCTTATTTTCAAACCCTTTTCACTTTTCTCTCTATATATCTATACATATATAGCGTGAAAAGTGTGTTAATATTAACACCCATTTGAAATAACGTACTTGAATACAACTTGAAACCACATGGTCTGTCTTACTTCGATTCAGAGTACTCTTCACCTGTAAATACGATTAAATAGTCAACTTCTAAGTAGTGTACATATCTAATTCAAGCACCTGTTACTATCATGCTTACTAACCTGAATATATAAACATATCTACTTTAAATATTTATGTAGTACACAGGATAAACAATGTCAAATATATAATTTAAAAGTTTGTAATGTTATTTTAAAATAAAGAAATGTTGAAGTGAATCTGTAAAATTTAAATTATATTTTATTCATAAACGAATAAGCAAATCATAAGTCTCTAAAGATTTTTTTACATCATATTATTTGTCTTATTTGTAAGATTTGCAACTTTCTCTAATATCATATTTTACTTCGTCTCTGTTTTTCACACTTGATACTGCCACTTACAACTGCCCATGAGTGAAAATCGATTTTTTTCAAGTACAAACAAAACCATGATAGTGATTGTCCTTGGATTTTATCAATCGTCATTTCAAAACGTACAGACAGTATTAGGGGTGTGTTGAAAAGCCGAATTAACCAACCCATAACTGATAAAACCGTACCAAAAAAACCAATGGGTTTGTTAATTGTTTTTTTCCTGAAAAAACAGAAGTACCGGGTAGGTTAAGGTCATCAATGTTTCCATACATGCTATAACCAAACCAAACTAACATTTAGTAAATTTTGTCGGATATTGAACCATACAAAATTTATGTCGAATTGTAAATCAACTCAAAACATACATAAAATAAACACGTGTGTTGGCGTCGTACGCGGCGTGATAAAGTATAAACCACAATCGACCCGACTCGTTTCCGAACTAAATTTACGCTGAAACGTATAGTAACTCAAATTTATACTGTCGAATGAAAACGTAGTGTGTTTGACTAGATTTGTTTCTAAACAAAATTTATGTCAAAACGTACATAAAAGAAAAACATTATATAATTAACCCGACTCGTTTCAATATATCTATAAAGCTCTCTTGTAATCCCAACTTAACAACAATCAATACAATACATTATTCCGTATTCAATTCATGTTAATGTGAATTAATAAGCTTAATACATTATTCCTTATTCAATTCATGTTAATTTGAATTAATAAGCTTAATTACATCTTGGGTCAAATGAAAGTAGAGATGTAAAAATACGCAAACGTTATGGCAAAATCTATAAAATTTTGGACTGTAAATGGCTGGTATTCAGGTATACTAGTTAGGAAAACAAGTTGCAAGTTTGAGACCGGTATGATATTGAGTGATATCTTCCTGATTACCCAACTTGGGTTATACAAACCCGTTTACTTGCATCCAGACCGTATATAGTAATAGATTATATAATTTTTAAAAACATAAAAGATATAATTTGATTATTTTGAAACCTTGAAATCATTAACATTATTGAATTATGGGTGAGTACTTGATATTTCAATTCAACTTTTGAGTTGAATTTAAGATTGATTTTCAGGTTAGAGCTTCCTAATAAATAATTTTTAGTTATACAAAACCATAAATATACTGTGAACCCTATGTTGTTAATGAGGAACAGGTACGCATGTATACATGTATGAGACATGGTTTTTTAATCATTTGGACCACATAGTGTAGGTGTGGAAAAGTGACATGGCATTTCCACATAGGGAACACCACCACCCCTTGTGGTGGCGTGGACATGATGTGGTAATGAGGGCGGGGAGTTTTCTATCGGCGTAGGACGCATTTGGGTGAATTTTGAGTGTGTTTATTTTTTTTTTAATTTGTTTTTATAAAAACGCTACTAACCACGCCGCTCGTACTCCATTTTTTACACCATGCCACTTTTCTGACATGTGCTAACGTTGCAGCCAACTGTCGAATAACACCACTCTTTCATTCCCCTCACTCCGTATAGTCTTATGAAAGTAAGATTACTAATACTCATTTCATACCCGATTCATTGTCGTCCCGAAATAAAATACCAACAATCATTTCCACATATAATATATAAAGCAAAATAACCGATAACTTATATGTTACTTATAAAACTATAGGACAAAACCTTTCTAGTGCATAACATGCTTTTATAAGAAAATGTATATTATATAAAAGGTTGGTTTCATCTATGTCTATCGATCTAGAGTTGGATTGGTTACCGATAACACGAAAGTTTAAGTAATTAATAAAATTAAAAAGAAATTCACACCAACCTAAGACTACAGGATGTGGTATCAGGAGACGGATCGGCTTCCCGACGTGGAGCATTTCCCCATCGGGGAACACCCCCGGCGGTCCTCCCGTCGGTGAGCACCCCCGTCTGCCCTGAAATGCTTATCTCTCTCTTAATATTATTGGAAGAGATAGATGGGGAGACTATTTTTTTCTTGATGGAGGAAGAGAAAGAGGAAAAAGAAGGTGGTGAGGTGGAGATCACTTAAAGGTAGGGAAAAAGGACCATACCCTATAGTCAAAATTGGCAACCAGGTTGGTGGAGCAAGATAGGTTGCAACCAAACTAATTCCTCTAATAATTAAATTATTCAAATAATTTGTAATATTCAAACTTATTATTATCTTTGTAACATTCTAATAGAGTTTGTTCAAAAACAAATATTTTTAGGTTGAGATGAGTTGTAAATATTCGTTAAAAAATTAAGTAGGGTTGAGTTGGGTTATGTAGATGGAAAAAAGAAACATTAGTTTTTTAATAAAAGATTGGGTTATAGAAATACACTAATTAATCATAACCGAAATCTAAAAATCAGTTATAAAAAACCATCACTTTGTTAATTATTAGTTTATTTACATTTATCAAGTCTTTTTTTTTTTTTTTTTCTTTTTATTATGCCTAGGCTAGTCGTTATATTCTATTGGGTACACTGAGACCAAATGCGAATCATCTTAGATCTTATCAGCTAGATGACCTAATAAGCAGTGACGAGTGTTACAACCCTCCACAATTCCTTCTACTTATATAAACAAACACCCATACACCACAACTATGGCTGCCGAAACCACCCTCCACGACCGTGTTGCAATCGTAACGGGCGGATCCCGTGGCATCGGGAAAGCCATCTCCCTGCATCTCGCAACTCTGGGGGCGAAACTCATAATCAACTACACCTCTAACTCTACACAGGCAGATCTAACAGTCTCGGAAATTAATACCAAATTCCCTTCACAATCTCCAAGGGCTGTTGCTCTCAAAGCTGATGTGTCTGACCCAATTCAAGTGAAACGTCTATTTGATGCAGCGGAATCTGCCTTTGGCTCCGCGTTGTACATCTTTGTTAATGCTGCTGGAATCTTGGATTCCTCTTACTCGTCCATACCGAATTCCTCGCTTGAGGAATTCGATCGGACGTTCGCGGTTAATACCAGAGGCGCTTACTTGTGCTGCAAGGAAGCTGCCAACCGGCTGAAACAAGGAGGTTGGTGCTTCTTGTTGATCGGGTTTACTATTTGGGTTTTGGGTTGTTCAATTATCGGCTAAACTTTTGGAAAGTTGATGCGTTTTCACGAATTATTTTTGGAAACAAGCTAAAAGTTGAACCGATGTAGTTTAAGTTAATCGGGTTTTGGTATTGGAGTTTTTGATGTTTAAAGGTTTAAATGATACCCGACTCTAATAACAATCGGTTTTGGGTGCTCGGGTAACATTTGTTCAATTCAGCTTAGTCCATGTGTAGTGGTCAAGCCTTTTAAGGGGTTATGTGACAAGTGGCAAAGTGTGTAACAGAAGGGGCCATATAATTTGAGCGTGTAGTGGAAACAAGGTTATATAACATGTATATATGTATGTAAGAGAAATTATAGATATATGTACGTATATATGTGTGTGAGAGAAACAAAAACAATAACCCCCTTCTTCCTGTTATAGATATCATGGCTGACCACATAACCCCCCCCCCCCCCCATAACGCCTAGGGCACTACATAGCCTTGCGTATTTAACGGGTACGTGTAATCGGTTTGGCTATTCGGGTTTTTGATGTTTTAGAGGTCGTTTGGTTCATGGATTTCAAAAGAATTACAATTAGAAAACATTCCATCAAGAATCATGTTCGGTTGGTTTTTAATAAAAATAGAAATGGAAAACATTTTATCAAATTCCATCAATCAAAGGAATTTAGCAATCCTCCCTAAGAATTCTAAACTCTCCATTGGAATGTTTTTTTATTACCAAAATACCCTCTATTTTCATTTTAACTTTTCAAATAAAAGAATTGAGGATAAATTTGTCTTTTTTTTAGTTTTGATCGATTTCGGGTAATGGGTTTGTTGAAGTCAGTTGGTTCGGTTAATTCCCGCACTTGTAAAATTGATTTTCTAGGTTGTGTTGAGTAGAATGTAAAAGTTAGAAGTTTATTGTAACATTGTTATGTAAGTATTTGATATCATTTGATTAAGTAGAATGTAAAAGTTAGAAGTTTATTGTAACATTGTTATGTAAGCATTTGATATCATTTGATTAGGTTTCTTTTAACGGGAACTTACTTTTGTATTCTATCTAATAGGTGGAGGGAGGATTATATGTTTGACGTCGTCAATGGCGGCGGCTTTGAGACCAGGATTCGGGGCGTATGCAGCGTCTAAAGCGGCAGTTGAAGCTATGGTGAAGATTCTCGCAAAGGAGCTCAAGGGAACGAGAATCACGGCGAACTGTGTAGCTCCTGGGCCAATTGCGACAGAAATGTTTTTCGAAGGGAAAAGTGAGGAGATGGTGAAGAGGGTAGTGGAGGAAAACCCGTTGAGTAGGTTGGGGGTGCCGGAGGATGTTGCTCCGTTGGTCGGGTTCTTGGTTAGCGATGCCGGAGAGTGGGTTAATGGTCAGATTGTTCGGGTCAATGGTGGTTATATTTGAACTATGAAGAACCGAAAGTCGGGTCAGTTTTTTTTTTTTTTTTTTTTTTTTTGAATTTTGGATCGGGTCGGGTTAGTGGGTTATTTTTTATAAGAAAGGTATATCGTTGAAGTGTGTCATTGGAAGTATTAGACCATGTAATTTTATATCAACTTTTTTAAAAAATGGTAATGATGGTTGGTGAATCCTGAAGGTAACACTTAACACATATATATGGATTGGTGGTGTTGTGATCATTGTCAATTAGATTTATATTTGCTAGCATTAGGTAATTTAATTAGTTAGTTACTTGAAATGATTAGCTTCTTAATATCTCATAATAATGGAAAGTCACTAGATCTGATTGTGATTATTGTGCTAGGCGTATGAATGTTGTCGGTTGGAAACGCGCCATTTGTTTGGAATTCATGAAAAAAGTTAGAAATGTGGATTGAGAGATTCGTTGATCCCAAAACATCAATGCAGTTCATGGATTTTGGTAGTGTTTCAGGTCTTTGAATTTATGATGTGCAGGCTGATGTTTTATATAACTGCTGCTTTAGAAGGGTAACATGTTACTAACTTTAATATATCAGCTTGTTATGCTTTTAATATTATCATGTGCTAACCCACTAGCGCAACGGAGCCCGCAATACACTCGGATGGGGGACTTGTAGAGATAACCCGTACTTTGTCTGACCCATAGAGGTTAGGGTTCCAACATGGTGGTCCATGTATCCTTATATAAGAGATCTCCACCTCCATGGACGAAGCTTTTAAGGGGCGGGAGGGGGCGGCTGACCCCCGAACTTTTCGCTCAGTAGTGAAGAGTATATAGTTTTCGTATAGAAATTTTGGTTAATACGTTTTCGACCCCCGGTTTTATAGAAATTTTTAGGTCCGGTAACTTCCACCCACCGATCGAAATTCTCAAGCTTCGTCACTGTCCACCTCTTTATTAAGGCAACACCATGTGTGCCTCATACCACTTTTTGTAACTACAATGGGAATCTCTTCTTAGTACCCTCATGTTTCCTTTCTTTTTTCTAATTGCAAATCTAGATTTAAGTGAAAAACAAGGTCACGATTCTCAGTATCTTATAATCCGGATGATGTGGTGCTTCTTCAATAATGCATTTAGAAAATGGAAAAAATATACATAATACATTGGTCAACAAATAAAAAAAATAAATAGTATTACACCAGTTTGACGAATATTTAAAAAACAAAACACTACCGAATAAATATATTTTCCAAGGAACATTTTATTGATATTATATTCTGGAGTTGACTAACGACACAATCTTTGCAGCCATCAATTATTGAAACTTCAGTTAAGAGATGCAAAGTTTGACCCATCCAAGAATTTTCTCATCAATTATTCTGAATAGTCTTGCTTATAGCATTAATGACTAACGAATTTTCTCATGGTGTTGTTCAAGAGTCCACAATTGCTACTATAGTTCTATATATATATATATATATCTTAACACCCCTGCCCCATAACTAAATCATACACTACAACTATTATAAAACATTACATGCCTATGGCTGCCCATATCACCCAATCTCACCCACTCCAACTCCAGGACCGGGTTGCAATCGTTACGGGCGGATCAGGCGGCATTGGCAAAGCCATCTCACTCCACCTTGCATCCCTCGGCGCAAAGCTCGTCATCAATGACATTTCCAGTTCCAACCAATCCGATTTAGTAGTCTCGGAAATTAATACCAAATTCCCATCCCAATCGCAATCTCCACGAGCGATTTTTGTCAAAGCTGATATTTCTGATCCGCTTCAAGTAAAAACTCTCTTTAATGAAGCTGAATCCGCGTTCAATTCTCCATTGTACATTTTTGTCAACGTTGCCGGAATCCTAGACACGTCTCAGTCGTCCATCGCGGATTCCTCCCTTGACAATTTTGATCGCACGTTTGCGGTGAACATGAGAGGCGCTTACTTGTGTTGCAAGGAAGCCGCGAACCGGCTGAAACAAGGAGGTAACATTAAGTAGCATATCTATACTCTATCACACACACTGTTATCCTTATACCGTATCCATATATTTTTCTTTCCTTCCCTATGCGGAAGGGTTACAAAAGTAAAAGATAAATTTATGGAATAACAATTTTTAATTAAATTATAAAGATAAGGATGGAAGGGTTATAAAAGTAAAAGATAAATTTATGGAATAGCAATTTTTAGTTAAATTATAAAGACAAGGAATGTAACGTGAAAAGTTTATTGTAATATGGTTACCATAATTAGTCGATATGATTTTATTAATTTTATTTTAACAAACACTAACATATTCTATTTATTTTTTAGGTGGAGGGAGGATTATTTGTGTGACTTCATCATTGGTGGTGGCTTTGAGACCGGGTACGGGGCCGTATGCAGCGTCTAAAGCGGCAGTCGAAGCAATGGTGAAGATTCTAGCTAAGGAGCTCAAGGGAACGAGGATCACAGCGAACTGTGTAGCTCCGGGGGCTATTGCCACAAATTTGCTTTTCGAAGGGATAAGTGAGGCGGAGCTAAATACAGCGGTGGTTCAGAGTCCATTTGGTAGGCTTGGGGAGCCGGAGGATGTTGCTCCAGTGGTCGGGTTCTTGGCTAGTGATGCCGCAGAGTGGGTTAATGGTCAGATTGTTCGTGTTACGGGTGGTGATGTTTGAATTATGAAGAACGAAAAGTTGGGTCAAGTTTTTTCTTTTTCAAATTTTAGATTGGTTTATCTTTGATATTACTCGACACGTTTGTTTCATCTGTTGACACATGCATGACGCTATACAATTTACACGACCGGTTTCAAGTTCTAAACTATAATCTGAACTTTATATGCATATTAAACGTATACTTGCTTCGGTCTAAATTTGTTGGTTTCAAATGTTTATGAAAATGTTTATTCAGTGTTGTCTACAAAATAATTTTTATATTCCTGAACCCTTTTTCTAAACCGATATAATGTATGTAAAGCTGGCATGTAAAGAAGTTCATAATAACAAGCTGCTGTACTTAAGAAACATACCAAATTGACAACATATCAAATAACGAGGATTGAGGGGCAGAAATGAAAATTTGAGAGAGTTCGTGTATAGAATATTTAAAAAAGAATATTCGTTGTCTTGGAGAAATTTCTCATAAAAGAGCCAACAAAAAAGGCCAAACCAAATACCCAACAAAAAAAAAACCTAAGGTCTTTAAAGAAAAATGCATTACTCACTAGTCTCTAGAGTTAACTCTTTTAAGGGTGAAACGGGTACTCCTTAAATGAAGAGTGACAAACTTTTTCTTTAACCAATAATATCATGTCATGTCAACTCACCACTACACTCCTTAATTTACACTCAAACACTAGAGGTGCTCAAACACATGGGGTGTTTATTTGTTTTTTTATATATATTTTATTTCTAGAAATTATGCATTAAAAATAAATAAAACATATATTAAACAAAATAAAACCATAAAACCTAAAATTTAGAAAGGACATGGCCAATTATATTTTTTTTGCGACGTTTCCGCGCTAGAATAAATGGCAACATCTCGGTGAAGCATGGTCGTGTGGCTTAGTAAACGTCTCCAAATCCAGATCATACATAAGTTGTTTCACCGCCTGGCATTGTTCTGCCACTAACACTATGGTGTCTTCCTCACGTTTCTTTTTTATATTCGACAACTCCATCGCCCGTGCTTGTTTTGCTTCTTTCATAAGGGTGTATTATGAGAGCTTCTCGGTCAAAGCCGTTTCCGCGCTATCGGATGGTGTTGTGGCTTTCTTATCTTTCTTTCGTGATCTTGTTGGTGAGGGGTCTACGTTTATGTCGAGTATATCGCTAGTGAACTCAATTCCCGGTGTACCCGCATTATAGTTACCTGAATCCGGCGACTTTCTTTTTTGGCCTGAACTATCACATTCTTCACCCAACAATGGTACAAGGACCCATTTGTCATGTTTACTAACAACCTCCCACGCCTCAACATGTTGAAAACCACCCATTCAGATTGTTAATCTTTTAAAGCCCTATTCATGACATCGACGTCGCCTCACCTACTACCACGAATACGATCCTACATATATAATAAATATAAAGTAAAATATAAAAAAATAAAAACAATGTTATAGAAAATGTTTTACAAATGTTAAAAAAAATTACCTTTTGTTGCAAAGGTCGTTGAGGTCGTTTATCTTAGTCAACATAGGGAGCCATTTTGAACGTACTTGATGGTTGGTTCGTGTACTTCCGTCGACTGTAGCGTTGTAATGCTCGAGAACTTTTCTTCCAAAAACTATCTGATTTTTGTTGGTTGCATTTTTTCTTGTTTACCGAACAATGAACCCATGCCTTGGCTAAGGCCTCTTCTGTTTTTTTCGTCCAACTTTAACGCTCCGTCTTGCCTCCCTTTTCTTTCGGCTCACAAGCTTCACCGCTATCTTCGGCTTCAACCACATATTCTTCTTCATCGACAATAATTTCTTCCAAATCTTATGTTTCCGGGACAACCTCTACATCTTGGTCTTCATTGTCATCGAAGCTCAGAAGTGAGCGCTCGACATTCTCTCTTGTTGATTGAATTGGCGGGGTCCTAAATGCAAATGGATCGAATGAGTTTTGCGCTTCCATGGAGTATTCGTATATGCCGGGAGCGACCATCGTTGGACCATGTGGGTGTGAAAATATTTGTGGCTGATGTTCTAGAAGTAGTTAATTAAAAACAAATAAAATTACCCTAATTCTAGACTCAAATTAAACTCTATGTAACATCCGTCGAAAAACGGGTTTTTCAAAACCCGCTTCGTTTATTAATCGAATAGTCAGTTACATTTTTCGTTGCTTATTTAATGCTCTTTTTAATTTTAAATTATACATAATTAATAAATATATTAGAATTTATAAACTATAGTTAATAAACAATAAAAACGGTTGAAGAAAAAATAAATGCCGCTGTCGGGTTTCGAACCCGGGTCAGCCGGCTCATTTAACACACAAACACTTCACCACTCCGCCACTTGATTCTTTTGTGTAATCAATGAATCAAATAAACCTTAAGTTCCACCAAGAATTCATCTGTTTGCGCCAAAAACTGAAACCGCTCATCGGCTTTCAACTATCCAGACTTTTGAGTGATCGCGAGTTACTGAATATAACCGATAAATCAATTACAACCCACGTTTTCTAATCAATTCTGTCTTCAATGAACTCGCTTCATATGATTTTCGTGTTTGAAAACCGAAATCATATTACTCCTGTTTTACACTGATAATTCCATCGTCTCATAACTCGGAAACACTCGCAGAACCTTCAATTTCATTTTCACTCTAACTTCTGTTCGTCGGAATCGTTATCTGCTATCGCCGGACTTTCGCCGGAAAACCGTGACATACATCAAATCGGTAAATTTCTCGATTCTTCCATTTTCAATCCATTGTTAGACTTTCACTAACTTAAATCCTTCAACCAGAATCGGTCCCAGACGACGTTACCGGATATTCTACACTCGCCGGAAAATCTCTGGACAATTCCGAAAACACGCTGTGAATCGGTACAAACATCTAAACCCTCTGATAATCCTTGTTTAGTAACTTAATTTCGCAACTAATTGATCAAAACTGTAAATTGATCCGATCAGACGGAATTCACAAAACAGAGCCGACGACCTTTGCCGGAGTTCTGAGAAAAACATCTTTTCCGGTACATTCATTTCCAAAACCTTCTTTATCCATTACATTTCAATCATTTATATGTCCGACGAATGATTTAAACAAGAACTGTCGAATATTGGTTGTCTGTGTCTTTGAACGAAGTGTAACATCCGTAAAAAACGGATTTACCAAACCCGCTCCGTTTATCAACCGAATAGTCAGTCAAAAATTTTCGTTGCGAATTAAATGCCCAAAATAATTTTAAACGATACATAATCAATTATTATACGGGAATATATAATTAGTTTTTGAAAAACTGTCAAAAATAAGAAAATAAAAATATTTTATTCCTGCCGGGATTCGAACCCGGGTCAATCGCCAAGTCGTTTCAGAGACTTAACTCTCAACACACAAACCACTGTGCCACTTGTATTGTTTGATAAATATTGGAATCATTTAAATTATAAAGTGACGTTACGAATTCAAAACCGGCGCCCAATAGTTCAGTCGTCGGAAATCCCGGAAATCTCGCGAGTTTTAACGATGTTTTCAGTTATAACGTAAACTATTATTAGGACATCGGTTATAACCGATGTTTGAGTCCGCGACCAAAGTTATAACCGCCGGAGTTTTTATAATTTACGAATACAGTCGGAAATCAGACCAGGTTCTTCGACGATTTGCCCTATAAATTCACCCACAACCCACTGCAAACCTTTTCGCTCAAAACCACACCTTTTCTCGGCGTATTTCCACTCGCCGGAATCTTTCTGTTTGTCGCCGGAAAACCGGTTTCTCCATTACCGAGCCTTATTGAACCCCCTAAGCTTATACCGAAGTCACCCATACCTTTTTCAAGTTTTCTGGAGACTCGCTGCTGCAAGACACTCGTCGCCGGAGCCTATTGCTGTCGCCGGAGTTCTGCCGGAAAACAGAGGAAGATAGTCGGTATACCTCTCCGCCTAATTTCTTTTTCTTTTCACTTATATCTCACCGTAATGAACTGTAAGACGCTAAGAAACCGATTAACACTTCGAACCAGTCTGTTACCGATTCCGGTTAAATCTCAACGAGGAAGACGATGTTTCGGTAGTTTATAAGTATAATTAAAATCAACTTATTAATCGGGTTAGACACACAGTCCAGCGGTGGACTGTGTGCACATTAATCATACAAAGTCACGAGTTCGAATCCTGTTTCACACACGCCGCTTTAATAAAATGCCTTTTTGTTTTGTTAACCAAACCGGAGTCGCCACAGGTATATGTTAAGTATATTAATAATCGGAATAATAACCAAGTTAGACACACAGTCCAGCGGTGGACTGTGTGTATGTTTATATCACAGGTCACGCGTTCGAGTCCGGGCTACTGCACCGACTCGGACAATTATTTAACCTTTTTAAATAAAGTCAGAAATGAAACCAAATAATTTGTATTTAAGTATAATAAAAATTGAATTATATAACATGTTAAACACACAGTCCAGCGGTGGACTGTGTGTTAGTTTAAGCCACAGGTCCCGGGTTCGAGACCTGTGGAGCGCATCGTCCGAATAAATTAAACTGTTTTTAAAATAAAATGATTTTCGGTTTAAATTAATTAATATATATATACAATTAAAATCAGATATATAACGGGTTAGACACGTAGCTCAGTTGGTAGAGCTGCGTGCACGCGTACGGGAGGTCTCGGGTTCGAGCCTCACTCAGCGCACCTATATTCCGATTCGAACCGGTCAACGGTCAGGTCAACGGTCAACGGTCAGAGAAAAAAATCAAATTTTTTTATTATTTTTATTTAATTATTTTAATTAAAAATACTTAGAAATAACATTTTTTAAGGTTAGAATATAGCCTTAAACTCACAAAAATACACCCAACAATCCTACTAAAATAGATTAATAAAATCCGTTTACTTACCAAACCATAATGCGATTTATCTAGGTTAATCTCACTCGTGGTTAAAACCACTTCGCGTGCATTCAACGTCATCAACCGAACGCACCCACTGTGAGTGAATCTTACAACTCCCCCTTTTAAATTACACGTTTTGGGGTGTGTCATGTGTTATGAAAATAATTAACTTATTTATTTAAACTTGTGCCATACCACATCATGACCTAAACTTAGATTGTTTATATTGATGTGATTACTTATTTCCTTTTGTCAAATTACATGAAACTCATTCATTAAGCCCATCAGTTCCTCGTGGGAGACGAGTTGAACAACGCGTGCCTCAAATCAAATTCATTATTGTTCATGTGTGTATCATTGAGTTTTATATGTTTGTAGTTGTGTCATTCATATTATCATGTTTATGCAATTCATTCATTAGGCCCCTGAGTTCCTCGTGAGAGACGAGTTGAGCATCGCGTGCCTCTAAATGTTCCATTATTGTTCATGTGTGTTTCATTTAATATCTTATGATTGTTGATTAAGTTTACATCTATTTTTACTCATGTCTGGTTGTGCACATATTTCATAATCAATTTAAATAAATTTGTTCAAATGTTTTCCATAGGATTCACTCGCCAACATTATGTTGATCCAAAAACCCTTTTACACATGATACAGGTGAACAGGTTGAAGCAAGGAAAACATAGGATATGCCTTAGAAGAGAACAAAGAAGTTTAGATTGATAGTTAGAACATGTTGTAACATTTATTGTAATTTTCCATTAAATTGTATTAATGAATATGAAACGCATAATAAATGTCATGAGCTTTGATGATAACCCAATCATGCCCCGATCACCTTTTCCGCTGCGGGTCGGGGTGTGACACGAAGAAGATGAAGTCCAACATTAGGTATAAGTTTAATTAAAACAAGATATTAAACCGGTTAGACACACAGTCCAGCGGTGGACTGTGTGCAAACACACAACGCACGTCACGAGTTCGAATCTTACAAACGCACCGGCTTTCCGAATTAAAACCAATTTTTTTTAAACTGAATCAGAGTAGGTCCCAGGATGTTTTTAAGATTAATGTAAACTGTAAGTTTAACAGATAAAACACACAGCCCAACTGGTTGGGCTGTGCGCTTACAAACCAAAGGACCCGAGTTCGATCCGGTTTCCCTGCAACCGGTTCAACCATTTAAATTCTTTTAATATAAAACCAAATAAATTAAACATTTAATTAGTATATATATATAATTAAAACATAGAATATTTCGGGTTAGACACGTAGCTCAGTTGGTAGAGCTGCGTGCACGCGTACGAGAGGTCTCGGGTTCGAGCCTCACTCAGTGCACTTACACCACAGTCTGACCGGTCAACGGTCCGGTCAACGTCAACTGTCAACTGTCAACAAAAAGTCAACATTTTTTTTTATATTTTTATTTATTTATTTAATTTAAAAATCAATTAAAAATACTTAAAAATAATATTTTTAAAGTTAGAAAATGACCTTAAACTCACAAAAAAATAAATCTAAAAATCCTATTAAAATTGTTAATAAAATCCACTTATTTACCGTACCATTTCGTTATTATTTTAGGATAGTTTTCCCTCGTCGATCAAATCCCAAAACTCGTGCGCATCCAACATCATCAAAAGAAGGCACCCAATGTGAGTGAATCTCTACAAATTCCCCGTTTTAATCACATTTTGGGGTGTATCATGTGTCGCTTATTATTTATTACATTTAAACACTTGTGCATCCATCATATCCATGATCAAATGTGTATCCAATATGTTTCAATTGTTTGTGTGGTTAATGTTTATATTAAATTTATCATTTTCAGTACACATCATCATAGGCTCGTCTGTTCCCCATTACCTATGAGCGGAATCGTTCCCCATTACCTATGAGCGGAACGTGGCGTTGCCAACATACGATCGGCTCCGTTTGATTGAGCCTTGATCGCACATACATCATCATAGGCCGTCCGTTCCCCATTACCTATGAGCGGAACGTGACGTTGCCAACATATACATTATCATTCATGTCATATACTCATGCAAGGTGGTTTGTTATTGTTTGTTTGATTATATACGTTTGCTCACATATGATTATTGCACAATTTTTCCATATTAAATACAATAAGAAATCAATATCAAATGTTTTTAACAAGGTTCACTCGCCAACTTTTGTTGACCCAAAATTCCCCATTTTTACACATGATACAGGTGATCCAGTTGCAGCAAGAAACATATAGGACGGCCTAGAAGAATAAATCAGTTTAGGCTTTGGATTGTTTACTTAGTTACTTTTTCCTTGTAATTGTATGAACTTGTTTGAAATATTGAAGTTGTAATTTGAATTTAATAAATATGAAACATTTTAGTAAACATCATGAGCTTTGGTGATAAACCAATTATGCCCCGACTCTTATTCCGCTGCGGGTCGGGGTGTGACAGATTGGTATCAGAGCCATGACTATAGGGATATAGGATAGGTTATTAGACCCTTAGAGCCTATACTATAGTTGATTAAGAATTTTAAAATTTGTTTATGTGTTACATACAAAATTCATGATGTTATATGCTTTATGTTTATTGTTACATTCAATGTTATGCAAGCATGTTCATAAGTACATATTACTATACAATGCTCATCATGATCATATCCTCATAACATATCATATCCATGAGAGCACACACCACACAATTTCCATGATTTTTGCAACGATTTTTGTATTTTTCAAATCACATCAAAGTGAGTTCTCATGACGGGCATGTAGTAACTGGAAGGGTACAAGTACCGGTAGTCGGAACGTCCTGTCTAGGCTTGGCATTCGTATAACTCCAAAATAAAGGACCAGTTTGCCTACCTGGGGACTAACGATGAGAGTACGAAGGACCTATTAGGCCAAAGCATGCTATACCAAACGTCGTGTGAGCTAACCCCACTTTGAGTTGTCATTGTGTCTACACCTGGACACCCTCCTACCATACATCTCGCAAACATATTTCATGGTTTTCATTCGGGTGATGCGAGTGTTAAACCGCCAACACCAATGTGAATCCTACTAAGCCCATAGTCATGGGGGCCCACATGACTATACAGGCGATGGTATGGGGGACATTGGAGGCCCAAACATGAGCAAACGCAAGACATCCTATGGATGTAGTTGCATTATTGATGTTTATGTTATTTTTTTTTAAAAACGACACATGACACCTAAAAAGACTCCTTAAACTCATCATCTTCTTATGTATGTTTCTGTAGATGTCGGCTAGGCAGGAACGTGGAGGTAGAAAATCAGGAAGGTCAAACGAACGCTTGGCCACCCAAATCGCAAAACAAATGGCCGCGGTGCTTCCTGACATCATCTCCAACAAGCTCTCGCCGCCAATCCCATCAACCCTCCCAATCAAGAAGACCAGAACGTCGACAACCCTCCCTCCACAAAGTGCTCTTACAAACACTTCAAGTCTTGCGATCCCCCGAAATATGAAGGGACCGAAGGTGTCACTGCTCTCCTCCACTGGTTTGAGGAAATGGAAAACACCTTCCTCAATTGCGATTGTCCCGAGGATCGCAAGGTACGTTACGCAACCGGGAGACTATTTGGAGTAGCTCTTACCTGGTGGAATACAGAAAAAGGTAAGAGAGGAATCGAAGATGCAATGGCCTTAACATGGGAGTAGTTAAGGGAAATCATGACGAGACGTTTCTGTCCAAGAAGCGAGATCAAAAAGTTAGAGGATGAATTCCACTCGTTAAAGC
Source organism: Scalesia atractyloides (assembly GCA_947069175.1). Taxonomy (NCBI): domain Eukaryota; kingdom Viridiplantae; phylum Streptophyta; class Magnoliopsida; order Asterales; family Asteraceae; genus Scalesia; species Scalesia atractyloides. The sequence continues at coordinate 85,328,796 of CAMTDV010000001.1, read as the reverse complement.
AAAAGGAAGGAGATCATACTTCCTACAACAAAAGGTTTCTAGAGTTGAACCAAATGATCCCCAACTTGTTCACCCCAGTATACCGCTTAGTCGAACACTATATTCGAGGCCTCCCCTCGAAAATTCAAGACTCAGTTCTAAGCACTTCGCCTGCAACACTTGAAGCTGCTATGGAACTAGCTACCGAGCTTACCGAGAATCGCATCCGAAACGGCAAATTTAAGGATGAGAAAAAGAAAGCCCCCATTGAGGGCCAAACTTCAAACCATTCCACCTCCTCCTCAAAGTTTGCTAGTAAGAGGAAACGAAACGGCAGAAACTTTGCTGTCACCCAAACAAACTTCCCTATCCCTGCTGCACCCATCACCCAAGTTGCTCCCTCAGTTGCACCATATAAAAAGCCATACTCCGGCCCATACCCAAAATGCAACCGTTGCCAATACCATCACTTTCCTGATCATCCCTGCCAACATTGCAACAGCTGTGGCCGTGCAGGTCACACCATCCAAACCTGTTGCGCACTTCAGCGAACGAACCGCAATCAGCCCTCAACCCAAACCCACCATCAGATAGTGGGTCAAGCCCAACAACCTTTACTCCTACCACCTGCCTAACATGTAGCCCAATCCTACTACCAACCCAACTATCCCATGATGCAACCTATGCGGGCTTGTTACAACTGTGGAGACCCGAACCACTTCAGGAACACCTGTCCACGCTTGGTGAACATTATCCATGCCCAAGCTCAAGCAAATCCAGTAAACCAGGCTAACCAAGCTCCTCCGCCTGCTAGGGGAAGAGCTTTCAACATCAACGCCAATCAAGCTAGGGCTGACAACAATGTGGTTAACGGTACGTTTCTCATCAATGGTAGTTATGCATCCATGTTATTTGATACTGGCGCGGATAAGAGTTTTGTGTCCTTAGAATTTGAACCCATCCTCAACCAAACTCGTGATAAACTCATGGAATCCATAACGGTAGAAGTTGCTGACGGAAAACCGGTCTCATTAAACTCTATTATACGCAATTGTACTCTCACCCTAAACGATCACGATTTTCCAGTTGACCTCATACTTATGAAGTTGGGAAGTTTCGACATTATAATTGGTATGGACTGGCTCAGCCAACATCATGCTGAAGTTGTATGCCGCGAAAAGTTTATTCGCATTCCTCTTACAAATGGTCAGACTCTACGAATCTTTGGAGAAACCCCTTCGAAAGGACTCAAATTAATGTCCTCCTTCAAGCCCGAAAATATCTCCGCAAGAATTATGTCACATTCCTAACTCATGTCGTCAAAAAGGGAACCAAGGAGAAGAAACTCGAAGACATCCCAGTAGTAAAAGATTTTCCGTAAGTTTTCCTGACGACATTTCAGGACTTCCTCCCGTGAGAGAAGTCGAATTCCGCATTGATCTTATACCTCGAGCTACACCAGTTGCAAAATCTCCTTATAGGTTAGCCCCATCCGAAATGCAAGAGCTGACTGACAAAGGATTCATACGTCTTAGCTCATCGCCTTGGGGTGTACCTGTCCTTTTTGTGAAGAAGAAAGATGGAACGTTTTGCATGTGTATCGACTACAGAGAACTCAACAAGTTAACGGTCAAGAACCGCTACCCATTACCTCGCATCGATGATCTTCTAGACCAACTTCAAGGCGCCACCTGTTTTTCAAAAATCGATCTTCGTTCTGGTTATCATCAACTCAGAGTACATGAAGAAGACGTCCCAAAGACCGCCTTCCGAACTCGTTATGGTCATTACAAATTCATGGTCATGCCATTTGGTTTAACCAACGCTCCAGTAGTATTTATGGATTTAATGAATAGGGTCTGCAAACCCTATCTCGACCGTTTTGTCATAGTCTTCATCGACGACATCCTCATCTACTCAAAGTCTAAGTCTGATCATGAACGACACCTTCGACTCATCCTTACACTCTTAAGGACAGAAAAGCTGTACGCTAAGTTCTCGAAATGTGAATTCTGGTTAAGGGAAGTACAATTCCTTGGACACGTCGTCAATGACAAGGGAATTCATGTTGATCCCTCAAAAATCAAGGCAGTACAAGAAAGGCAAGCGCCACGTACACCTACCGAAGTAAGATCATTTCTTGGTTTGGCTGGTTATTATCGCCGTTTCATTGCAAATTTCTCCCGTATTGCTGTATCACTCACGGCTTTAACACATAAAGGAAAACCCTTCATATGGGGACCCAAACAAGAAGAAGCCTTCCAAACCCTTAAACAAAAACTCTGTGACGCACCTATCCTCACACTTCCTGAAGGTTGTGATGACTTCGTGGTTTATTGCGACGCGTCAGGGCAGGGACTAGGTTGTGTACTGATGCAAAGAGGAAAAGTGATAGCTTATGCTTCTAGACCATAAGCCGTTTAAATTCTTTTAATATAAAACCAAATAAATTAAACATTTAATTAGTATATATATATAATTAAAACATAGAATATTTCGGGTTAGACACGTAGCTCAGTTGGTAGAGCTGCGTGCACGCGTACGAGAGGTCTCGGGTTCGAGCCTCACTCAGTGCACTTACACCACAGTCTGACCGGTCAACGGTCCGGTCAACGTCAACTGTCAACAAAAAGTCAACATTTTTTTTTATATTTTTATTTATTTATTTAATTTAAAAATCCATTAAAAATACTTAAAAATAATATTTTTAAAGTTAGAAAATGACCTTAAACTCACAAAAAAATAAATCTAAAAATCTTATTAAAATTGTTAAAAAAATCCACTTATTTAACGTACCATTTCGTTATTATTTTAGGATAGTTTTCCCTCGTCGATCAAATCCCAAAACTCGTGCGCATCCAACATCATCAAAAGAAGGCACCCAATGTGAGTGAATCTCTACAAATTCCCCGTTTTAATCACATTTTGGGGTGTATCATGTGTCGCTTATTATTTATTACATTTAAACACTTGTGCATCCATCATATCCATGATCAAATGTGTATCCAATATGTTTCAATTGTTTGTGTGGTTAATGTTTATATTAAATTTATCATTTTCAGTACACATCATCATAGGCTCGTCTGTTCCCCATTACCTATGAGCGGAATCGTTCCCCATTACCTATGAGCGGAACGTGGCGTTGCCAACATACGATCGGCTCCGTTTGATTGAGCCTTGATCGCACATACATCATCATAGGCCGTCCGTTCCCCATTACCTATGAGCGGAACGTGACGTTGCCAACATATACATTATCATTCATGTCATATACTCATGCAAGGTGGTTTGTTATTGTTTGTTTGATTATATACGTTTGCTCACATATGATTATTGCACAATTTTTCCATATTAAATACAATAAGAAATCAATATCAAATGTTTTTAACAAGGTTCACTCGCCAACTTTTGTTGACCCAAAATTCCCCATTTTTACACATGATACAGGTGATCCAGTTGCAGCAAGAAACATATAGGACGGCCTAGAAGAATAAATCAGTTTAGGCTTTGGATTGTTTACTTAGTTACTTTTTCCTTGTAATTGTATGAACTTGTTTGAAATATTGAAGTTGTAATTTGAATTTAATAAATATGAAACATTTTAGTAAACATCATGAGCTTTGGTGATAACCCAATTATGCCCCGACTCTTATTCCGCTGCGGGTCGGGGTGTGACACTCTAGACTCCTAAATTATATTAAACTACTAACGGGCAAGTGAACCGATCAATTGTAGAATAGTTTAAGTAAGTCCGAATTATCGAACCCACGAGACTCTCTAATTACAGTGGCTACTTAGTTTAGACTCAATTAAAACAATTATTTATATTTTAGGAGGGGGGGGGGGTTTCTAACAATTCTAAATTATTAAAATAAACTAAAATTAATTAAGTAAAACAAATTGAACCTTGAACTTTTTAGAAATTGGAAATTAATTCAAGAGTAGTGAGCTAGTTACCTAGGTTGGATTTTATATTACTACTTATTTGGTTTAATAATAAGTTAATTAAGTTGAATGATTAACCGGGATCTAAAAATATTAAACTCTAGGTTTTACCGAACAAGATCCCGACCCTTCTCGGGAAGACGCCTATGATACCCTGAAATTATTTTATGTTCACCGGTTTTAAAGACTCCTTCTCAGTTATCTTATAATTTAACAAAGTGTCTATTTAGTTGATTATTTCTCAATAATTAACCTAGACCAACAATAACTTCTAGCTTAGCTAACCGACTCAATTATGACAAGTAAATTAGATCCGGGGTTTTCTCAAAACCTAAACCTAACAATTCATCTAACCAATTCAGCCAACTAGATATTATTTCTCAATAATTAATTTAGGTATAATGATTAAACTGATTTTATATTTTATTTAGTTGTTTTTTCCGATTTTATTGATTAAACTGATTTTATATTAATTTAGTATAATGATTAAACTGATTTTAAACTGATTATACCGATAGTTTCCCGAACCCCTAAAGTCTCGAAAAAACAACACAAACCTATTCTATGGAAGACATCCACCAAGATTCATGTAAAACAAGCAAATAATCACAAATCAACTTATATCATGCAAATACACTAAACTAGAAGTTAAAGTTGTGAACTTTACCAAACAATCATTCAAACCATAATTAAACTAAAATAAAAACCAAACTTTCATAAAATAATCCAATCCTAGGTAACGAAAATAGATCTAGCCAAGTATCATGTTTTTGGAAAACAACCAAACAAGGTTTAAACAAGAATTCATATCAAGGTTAAAAAACAAAGAATTAGAAGGAGTAAGATGTTGCAATAAAACCGTATGTGCTCCTGTCTCGAAATTCTTTGCTAGCCTAGACGATTCCCGTATCCTAGAACACTCTCTTTCAGCTCAAACAATCCGGAAAATATGCTCCCCAAGATCTGAGTTCGTCCAATATGCTCTAGATGTCTTTCAATAATATAATGACTCGATTATATAACACCACAATCATGCAATAGGTGAAATTACAAAACTTTCTGCATAGAACTCCCTCTCGCTGGCCGCGAGAGGGATATATGGTCTCGGTCCAGGATAAGTATTGACCTCTCGCGGGGCGCGAGAGGTGTATGTTGATGCGGTCGTGGCCCGCCAGAGGCATAAAAACCTCCATTTTCGATTCGTTTCCTCTTCCCCGCTCCAATTACGTTCCGGCTCGGTTCTAATTATCACTTTAGCTCGTTTTTCTCATCCTTCCAACCGGTTTCACGAACCAAGACCTACAAAACGCATTTGGATTAAAAGTAGATAAATTCTTGACAAACCGAAAAGAAAACAGGTTAAAACTCTACAAACTCTAACACGATAAGTGCATGTATTATTCAATACATCAGTGGCGTAAAATTAGGTTGGGATTGGGTGTTATAAAAAGTCGGTTGTGAAGCTTAGGGTAAAAATATTGAGGTTGAGAGTATGGAGTTTGAACCGGTGCACTTGGACCGTTAGAACCGCCTCGTCTCGTTTGCGACACGCGTCCACTTGAGTTTGAACCCGAGCCTCGGCTAGCGGAACCATTTTTCTTGGGTTCACCTTTGTTTTATTTATCCATGGTGTGGTGTGTAGTAATTTTAGTGAGAGTGGTGTGTGAGGTGTGTGAGATGAGTGAAATGTATAGGTTTTAAATAAAAAAAAACAATTTTTTTACCCAACGGTAACCCCCAACGTTCAAAAAATCAAACGGTTTCGGTGACTAGTCACTGATTGGGGGACTCATGTCACACCCCGACTCACAGTGGAAGCGCATGCGGGGTGCAACAGATACATGGTATGAATACTTTATTTAAAAAGGTACGGTATTACACAACACAAGCATCGGTTACAACATTTGATTACACAGTAAGGTTTACTATACAGGCACTAATGTCCCAAAAGTGGTTGTCTTTGCTAAGCATGCTTCTATGTACATTAGTATCTAATCAACAAAACTTGAAACCCATACGCACTTCACTTTATCCTTCTTTAGCTTTACCTGAAAAGCATGTTAAGTTTGAACGGTCAACTACAAATAGCTGGTGAATATCACTGTTTTAGGGTGTTTCACAATTTAATTTGAACCGGTTGATTTTGCATGTTTGACATGAAATTATACTAAGCCCACAAGTGAAACCTTAACTGTTCTCAAGTGTCGTGTCCCACAACCGACACCTTAATATGTTTACCGAAGGGGTCACCGAAGGTGCCCCTTCCACCCTAAGGAGAACTAGGATCTCCAGTAACCAACCCGGCTCATAGCCCTCCTAGCCGAGAAATAAGCTAGGTAATCCTTGGATACACATCCAAGTTGAAGGTTTTCAAATCTTTAGAGGGTTGGTTTTACTTTGTAAATCACAATTTGAAAAAAAAACCAACAAAATGAATGACACACTTTAATGATATTAGAATTGTATGTGAAAAATCTTATTGAGAAAAATTGTGTGAACTTTATAAGAAAATTCTATGAACTAGCTCTTTTGGTTACCTTATATCCATCCGTCCGTTATGAAAGTTCTTGAATATATTGAACAAACCACTACAACTATTGATATTTCTAATCAAGCGGGAAAGGTTTGGAAATATGAAAAAAAAATACGATTTTGTTATTAATTTACATTAGATGAAGCATATTTTAGATTCCACAAACAATTTGCCCCAAAGTCTTCAAAGGAAAGAACAAGATTTGGTGAATGCAATCTCTTTGGTTAAATCGACTAGGCAGCTACTCAAGACGTTTAGATTACATGAATTTAATTCATTTTTGAGGAAGTTAACTCTTTTTGTGAAAAACACGAACTTGAAAATAGTGAACATGAATGATCCATACATTAACCCAAAAAAACCGAAGCAAAAGACAAATATCACATTGCGCCGCTACTATGAATATGATCGTTTCAACATAGTGCTAGATAGGCAAATCCAGGAGTTTGGAAACCGCTTTTACGATGCAAGATCTAAGTTACCTTTTTGTATAAGTAGTTTTAGCCCATATGATAGTTCTTTTTTTCGGAAACATCCGAATTACTTATTTTATAAGTAGTTTGAGTCCATGTGATACTTTTCATGAGTTTCGCTATACTAAAGGTATTGCGATTAGCCAATATATATCCTTATAACTTTGATGAAAAGGATAAAGATAAACTTCATACGGAACTCAAAGTCTATATTGATAATTTGAAAGAAGATAAAAGGTTTGCCAACTGGAACTATATATCTAGTCTTGTGCAATTGATGGTTGAAACAAAGAAACACACTAATTGTACGTTGGTTTACCGAATTATCGAAATTAGCTCTCAGGTTACCTGTAACGACTTCAACTAAGAGATGCTTTTCATCAATTAAGCACATGAAGTCCGGTTTGCGTAATCGGATTGGTAATGAATATTTAAGTGATAGTTGTATTTGTTTTATCGAAAAAGATTTGCCTAGAAAGATTTCGATAGAGTATCTAAAGAATAGGTTCAAAAATGAAACCCCATAAAGAGCAACTTTAATGAATCTCTGTTATTCACTTGTAATATTGACTAACGTATTTTTTTTGTCAATTATTTGCATTTCAGCTTGACTTTTGCTATTTATATTATGTCACCTGATCCTAACCGCTTAACCGACCGGACAGAAAAAGCCAAAACTCAGTGATAGATAATTGATCATCCGTCGCTCAAAATTTTCCGAACCCGTACATAGGGCGGGAACCGGATAATGGCATGATATTAATTTAAAAAGGCGGGCTACATATGGGCCTTATTTAACTACACGTTTTATAGCCCAATTACATTTTATCACCATAACGACATTTTGTTTTGAAATAACAACACTAAAGAATTAAACTTTGCAAGTATGCAGCCCATTTGTGATTAGAACATGAGTTAAGGTTCAATAAGCAATCAGATGTATTTCAAGACTGGTTTGATATGGAGAGAGCAAAGCTTGCCTAGAAATATTACATTGGAGCATTAATCTTAACATGGTTTTTTCACAAACAAACAAGAATAAATCATTTGCACGTGTTATATCACATTCATATTGTGTTTTATGCTTGTTTCATTTATATGAAATAGTTTTTAATTAAGTGCTGGTAATTGTTCTCTTTGGCAAGTTACTGCTTGTTCAAGTTGCAACTAAGAAAAAAGGTCAAAAACTCTTGAGGAAATAAACATGAAGTTGCATAAGGCCCCAAAGGTATTTCTTTGTATGGTGAAAGCTTTTTTATGAATGATTTCTTTGTATACAGAAGTAACAAACTTTATATGACAAGATTGATATTTTGGGCCTATTTCGGTTTCGGCAAAGAACGGTCGTCCATCCGGCACTTGCTTTTGGCTAGTCCTCGGCCAATGTAAGAGTAGTGGAGGGGCTTGAAAAGAGAGCGTTATTCGACATGTGGCAACCGCGATAGCACGCGTCAGAAAAGTGGTGTGGTGCAAAAAAGGGAGGAGGGGGACGGGGCGTTAAAGGGTGGCGTTATTCAACACGTGGCACACTTCTTGTATTTATTTTATATTTAAAAAATAAAAGAAATTTATTAAACTAAAAAAAAAACATTAATATAATGCCTAAGTCAATCAACATCCGCCACGTCACACCCAACAAGCCCCTCCACGCCAGTGAAAAACGTCCCGCCCCCTCCCCCATGCCGCCCTCCACGCCACCCACGGGTTGGTGTACCCGGCGTCGAGTGGCTTCCACGCCCACTCCGTATAGTCTAAGTGTCTTACCGATCTTTAAAAGATATATATACTTCTATTGTATATAGACTTAATCTAGTATTTTATGTATACTTATGTAGCATATGTTATTCTACATTTCTATGGATACGTGTATAAACTCAAACTCATATGTTAACTCGCGCATATATAATCTTTAATCTATATAGAGCATTTCTAGGTATAGAACTGTGAGAACCAACCGCTTAAACATTTGTACATGTTACTTTAAATGTGATACATTAGGTAGTTTATGTAACTGGATAATATAACTACATAATATAGACTCTCTCTCTCTCTCTTACTAGTTCACCATTTAATGGTTCAGACTATTTATTTCACGAGCAAATGACCAAACAACCCCTACATCTTTTAGTGCATGATTGAAAATCTTATGGGGCGTACAGCATTGTGTTTTGTAGTAATAATGGACTTTTTTTAAAGATGTAAATAATGAGCTTATAGTATGATATTTAGGTATCACGGACCTGAGTTTGATTATTTAAGGGTCCTAATAACTGATAATTATCACTTTAATAGTAGTGTTTAGTTATTTAGTCTTTTTGTCTAGACACTCAAAAAGCTAATAGCATTTACAATTTTCCCATCCGAATTTAAAAACCAGATCTCAACCCAAGTTCAAGCGATGTGGCCCTCGTTATCCGCAAGTCTGGTCTAGAAATGTGAGCATCTTGCAGACTTCATGAGTGGGCTTCACACACACAAACAATATCATTCGTATAGTATTTTACTAGGCTAAGTACCCGTATGATACATGAGCTTAGCAAGGGAACATGTCGTGAACTATCAATACATAAGAAATATCTTAAATTCTTTTAAAATTGTAAAACGTAATACAAAGTAAATCGATAATTTAACATAATATAGGAGTGGTTCATAGATCTTTAAAAACTTCTTTGTACACAACGTTAGACGTTTTATTGGTAACATTGTCATCCTTGTCAATTATTAGCAACTTCAAACCGGCCTTGCTTTTAACCCTTTACATAGCGACATGCAATTGTCATGTGTGACGACTAGGTATTTCAAATACAACTCAACTCTAGATAAAGACTCTCTTTGGCTCTTGTTTATTGTCATTGCAAACCATACCGATAATGGAAATTGTCGACGTTAAAACTTGAATGGAATTTTATTGTCGGAAGGTATCAAATTGATGCGTGAAAGTTTGGTGTTATGAAAAAATGGAGGGTTTGAGAGAGGTTTTAAATCTGATATAACAGTTGAGGTGGAGCAGGTTTGTGGAGATTTGTAACAACCGCTGGATGCTCTAATTGTGATATTTAATATCCACAAAATTCTACAAAATATTGTCTAATATTAGAAACTCAAATTTATCTAGTCAACAACTTTCATATTCATTCTTAAATTAACAATAGTTACTATATCAAGTATACAATGTCTTTCTAGTTACATTGTGTTGTACAAAGTGTGGCCCTACGGTTAAACTTAAGTGTTCTTGTCAAAGTCACTAACCAATGTCTCACAAAAGCTCATATGGTGAAAAGTCATACTTATCCGGATATTAGGAATGCAACACATGTTTTTTATAAGTTTTTTTTTGTTTATTCAAGCATGCTTCAAAGATATTTGTTGACATTGCCTAAGTAAGAAGTCATGTGTGTAATCAATAGTTAAAGATACTCTTAAAAGAGATGCATCCCCCCCCCCCCCCCCCCCCCCTCCCCCTCTTATGCTCTATCATACAAATTACCAAATGATTTGCAGCCTCATCGTATCACAAACTCACAAAATGTAGTAAAGTGTTGCACCCTGGTTAAGTGGTGCGGTTCTAGTCTCGTAGTGAGTATTAACATAAAATTTAAAAATAGATTTATTAATCATGCATATTTGTAGACACAAGTATTGTTTCTCTTTTTAATTTTCATAATATCAATCTTTAAACACTAAAATCACTTACCTATAATAATAAAATTTTTAAACACTAGAATCACTTACCTATAATAATAAAATTTTTAAACACTAGAATCACTTACCTATAATAATAAAAATTTTAAACACTAAATCACTTACCTATAATAATTATAATGTTTGTATTGAATAAACGAGAAAAAAACGTTATGAGCTAAAATGATTCACAACAATAATGATGTTTATCAATTTGTTTATTAGGTGAAACAATAATATAATTTGTATCACCAATTAGGGTAACACACTAATTTACATATTATTATTATTTGGCCTAAATATAAAACTTTCTAATTTACATATTATTATTTGGCCTAAATATGAAACTATCTGTTTCTATCAAAGCTGATGTCTCTGATCCAATTGAAGTGAAAAACCTCTTTGATGCAGCTGAATCCGCGTTCAATTCTCCTTTATACATTCTTGTCAATGCCGCCGGAATCTTGGACTGCTCTCGCTCGTCGATTTTGAACTCTTCGCTTGACGAATTCGACAGGATGTTTGCGGTGAATACGAGAGGGGCTTACTTGTGCTGCAAGGAAGCCGCGAAGCGGCTGAAACAAGGAGGTGATATTAAGTAGAATATATAAGTTAGTTTAGGGCAATACCGTTACCATAATTAGATGATATGATTTGATTAGGTTTATTTTAAAAGCCCTAATAATCTTGTGTCACCCCCAAGGTCAAATGGTATAAGTATTGACCCTCAAACGACCGTTTAAAAGTAGAGGGCTATGACGCAGGTCTTAACCTTTAAATGACTGTTTGAAATAATATGGGATTGGATTGTCGTAGCGTGTGTATAGCATATTTTAATAATCACTAACTTCTATTTTCTATTTATTTAGTAAAAACACCTTAAAGTGTGTAATTGTGAATTGTATTGAAATGTTGTATGAAATGAGGTTATAAAAGATAAGTATTTATATAACTCGCGTTTACACAATACTACCTCTAATATTTACATAATGAAACTCTAGCTATCCATAATTACTTTTTTGTCAAATATATTTAATAGGTGGAGGGAGGATTATTTGCCTGACTTCATCATTGGTGGCGTCTTTGAGACCAGGATTTGGGGTGTATACAGCATCTAAAGCGGCAGTCGAAGCAATGGTGAAGATTCTAGCTAAGGAGCTCAAGGGAACGAGGATCACGGCGAACTGTGTAGCTCCGGGGCCTGTTGCCACAAATATGTTTTTCCAAGGGACAAGTGAGGTGGAGGTGAAAATGGCGGCGGATGAGAGTCCATTTGGTAGGATTGGGGAGCCGGAGGATGTTGCTCCGTTGGTCGGGTTCTTGGCTAGTGATGCCGGAGAGTGGGTTAACGGTCAGATTGTTTGTGTCAACGGTGGTTATATTTGAACTGTGAAGAAGTGAAAGCTTGGTCGGGTTTTTTTCTTTTTTGAAAATTTATCGGGTCAGGTTGGATCGGGTTGGACAAGAAGATCTTTGATATTATTTGTAACCACAAATTTCGTTAGATGTTTAATATGCCAGACATGTGGATTGATTTATTAAGTTATGTTTCCCTTTTGGAGTGAAAAATATTGTAACCCTTAGAACATCTTCATTAGTGTGTAATAGTAGGCATAATGTGTAATAAGGCATACTCTAATAGTGACGGATCTAGAAAATCCGTCAAGGGGTAACATTTCAAAAAAACGGGGTAACGAACTCAAAAAAACATCAATTTTTTTTTTTCTAAAATTTACACTACCGTCGGAGCGTCAAGGAGCAACGGGGGTTACCCCTTTATAGATCCGGTTGTGCCCCGTAATTTGCTAACGAAGTTGATTGAAGCATATGACATGGAAGTAGTAGATCTTAACAACAAACTCTGAGAAAGTTTAGGGACTTTGAGGCCTTGTGCAGTTGAGCCACAGGTGAGAAGTAGACCTTTGAAATAAAAACTTCTATATAACCAAAATCCGTAAACGATAATTGTTATAACAATAAATAAAATAAAGTTGTTGTAGCAAATTGACTTATCTTACATATATAAATGATGGATTGGCTGCGGTAGCATTCTTGAAAACAAAGTTGTTAAGAGATCAACTCTTCATGATTTTATACTCTCTACCAAATCATTAAGTAGGTTATTATTTTTAAGTGTTTAAAAGGGCCAAAGGGCTATTAAGTATATGGGTTAGATGTTTAGTTGATTAATGGGCTAAAGGTAGATGGTTATTGACATGTTTGGTCCTTTTTAGAACATGAAATTATTTATTATTATTATTATTATTATTATTATTATTATTATTATTATTATGTATAATGTCACACCCCGACCCGCAGCGGAATAGGTGATCGGGGCATGATTGGGTTAACTCGAGAGCTTATGACTTGCTATTACTTGTTTTAAAATTTTCATTAATTCATATCAAGTGTATCACAATACAAATAATTCACATAAACAATTACAAACGCAAGACGATGTTTATAACAAGTATATTGCACTAATCCGTTTCTTGTTAACTAAGGCCCATCCTATGTCCAATCTTCTCTTCATACATGTTCACCTGTATCATGTGTAAAGATGGTTTTTGGGTCAACAAAGGTTAGCAAGTGAATCTTATTTAAACATTTGAACAAATTAGTTCTATTGGTTATTTAAATAAAAATGTGCATAAACCAAATATGAGTAAACGCATATGTAAATCTAACCACAAACCACATATTATCAATCAATGTACACAAAAGCATGACAAATGATGAACAATGAGATCAAGGCTCAATCAAACGGAGCCGATCTAATGAGGCACCTGATGCTCAACTCGTCTCCAACGAGGAACTAATGGGCCTAATGTAAATGATTGCACGCAACTGACAAAAATGTAAACACACAGTACAACAAATAACATTTACATCACACGTTAGATCATATAATGGTAATAGCACAAGTGTTTGAAACGAAATATATGAAACGACAGATGATACACCCCAAAACATGAATAAAAAGGGGAATTTGTAAGGATTTACTCATCGTGTTTGCGTTTTTAATCCTTAGTGAAAAACCGTACGAGAATAAGGAGAAAATCCAATTGATAAGCGTGATTTAAGCTAGACAAATGAATGCAACAAGAAAAGGGTAAACGTTATGCTAGGGACAGCTAAATTAACGAACATGATATGTTAGACTCGTTGAGCCTAACGAGCCTCTACAAGGCTACGTCAAGCCTAAAGGCTAGCCTAAACTAGGCTACCTTAACGAGCCTAATGCTCCTTAACTAAGAATCTAAACTAAACTAATTAAACTAAAAAAAACAATAAATAAATGAAATAAAAAAGGAAGATTACCTCGAAGAAGAACTTTACAAAATGAGAAGAGCTTGAAGGGCAGCACCTCCTCGTCGAAAGCGGAAATAAAAACTACTACACACCACACTCAAAGGGGTATTGTGCTTGTGGAGCCACCAAATTTGGTTATTCCACTTGTTTATACTCAAAATAAGAGTTGCAAGTTATAAAGAACCAAGCAAGGGTATTTATAGGTGTGAAATGGAGCACAAAATGGTGATTGGGGCGATGTGGGATGACTTTAAAATAAGATTTTCGCGTCTTTCAAATCAGCAACAAACACCAAACTTGTTTTCATGATTCCCGCTTCGTTATAACTCCGTTTCGCGCACGGTTTTCGCCTACGTTCATTATTTTCAGAGTACTATCATATGGAAGAGTGTAATCCACCATCTATGGTGTCGAGAATTGGGCTTAAACCTTGGGTCTTGATGCGGGTCGAGGGTTATGTTCTAAAACTTGTGTTTGTGATTCCCGTTACGCTGGAGCTCAGTTTTATGCACCATTTGAACCTACTTGATCCTTAGTATACCAAGTATATCTTGGAGCTTTGAATGGACTAGAATGATAGCTCAAGGATGGAGAAAAGTTGACAAGAAAGTCACCCGAAAGTCATCTTATGACAAAACTAAGAATACGACATGTAGAGCTTTTTACTTGCTATCATTTACATCTAAACCCTCCAAAACACAATGTCTTATAATGAAGTTTGGATGATAAGAAGGTTTGGATATGATGTGCTAGGTATGTTCACAAAATCTCCAAGTTTTTTATTAACTTAAGGGAAAAACCTTACTTTTAGATCTTAGGGATATGGAGGGTTGCTTCAAAATACATGGAAATGAATTTACAAGGTCGTCTAAAACATGTATAAGACTATAAATCACCAGATATGATAACATGTATGATCAAAACATAGAATCCAAGACATTTTATTGCTTAAACATTAAACAAAATTACGTGGAATATGAAACAGATCGAGTTACAAAAACGGGTTAGGTTTTAGGATTCATTTTTTTTACGAATGTTACAGTCTCCCCTACTTTTGGAAATTTGTCCCGAAATTAGGAGGTAACCGTTTAGCTATTTAACAATTGGGTGGTAAAGGTAATTCAAAAGGGATTGCAGTGTTTAAGGATTTTGGAAATGGAAATTTTAACAAAGGTTTGATGTGGTGGAGTGGCTCAAATGTTTCGTTTGTTGGCGAGACCCGGGTTCGAATCCCTGGTCCACTGTTATTTTTTTTTAATTTAAAGTTTTGAAATGTTACAAATCAGACCCCTTAACTCTATTACACATGATCATCGAAACTCAATAGTTGTAACATTTGTCAAAAACGGGTTTTCAAAACCCGCTCCGTTTTGTAATCGAATATCAAGTTATAAATGTCACGTTGAATATTTATGATTATTTTGATTTAAAATGATACATAATTAATAAATAAACTTAAAAATTATATTTGATAAAAAGTTAAAACAAAATAAATAAAAAGGATATGTTGCTGCCGGGACTCGAACCCGGGTCGGCCAGAACTGAATCCAAAGACTTAGCACACACTCACATCACCACTCCGCCACTTGTTGTTTTCTGTTATCTCTAGGAAACAAATATCATTTATACACAAACTCGGTTAAACCGGTTGCGCCAACTGAGAAACGGAAATCGGCAATTCAATCGTCAAATCGTTTGATTACTCGCACATTCACGTCTATAACCGATGAACCGATGATTTTAATCAATTCAGAAGTGATTGAACATCAATTTTCATTACTATCGGTTTTTATAACCGAAAAGAATCAAAGTCCCAATTACTTCAACTCCAGACCCCTCTCGCGACTCAGAAACATTATACCAACATTCCATTTCACTTTCGTCACACTTTCAGTTCGTCAGAACGCTTAAATCAGTTCGCTGGAATTTTCTGCAAAATTCGCCGGAAAACCGTATTCATCCTCAAACGGTAAATCTTTCAATATCATTGTAGTTCAACAATTGTTAGGCTATTTCTAACTTAAACCTCTCAATTGAAATCGAATTCAGGCACTGTATTCAGCTAATTTCAGTTCGCCGGAAAGATTCTGAAAATCTCTATATTCATCTGAGAATCGGTAAGGGCATTCAAACCCTCTGTTAACATTTGCTGATCACTTCAATTTCACGATTAGCTAATAAAAATGGTTAATTGTCTTGTTCAGTTGAAGAGCATAAAAACAGGGACCGACACATTGCCGGAATTCTGAAATAAACCGTTCATCGTATGTTCACCCCTAATTACCGTCTCTGCCATTTCATTGTAGCATTACGAATGTTTGTTAATCGTAAAAACAAGAAACGGATTAGTGAATCAGTTGACTGTAATCTGAATGTAGAAGACGAAGTTAGTTAAGTTATAAGTTTATTTAAAATCAGTAATATGAACGGGTTAGACACACAGTCCAGCGGTGGACTGTGTGCAAAACATAGTCGCATGTCACAAGTTCGATTCCTGATACACGCACTCCTTATGTAATAAAATGCCTTTTTGTTTAAAACTGAACCGGGTTAACTCCGTTAGTTGTTAAGTATAATAAAAACCGAGATAATAACCTGGTTAGACACACAGTCCAGCGGTGGACTGTGTGCAACACTAAGTCACACGTCGCGAGTTCGAAACCTGATACTGGCACCGGTTCGTTGAATTAAAATGTTTTTGAAATTAAAAGAATTTTGTTTAAACCGAATTAGTATATAAATATAATTAAAAACAAGATTATTTCGGGTTAGACACGTAGCTCAGTTGGTAGAGCTGCGTGCACGCGTACGGGAGGTCTCGGGTTCGAGCCTCACCCGGCGCAAACAATTTCGCTGACCGAACCGGTCAACAAGTCAACAGTCAACGGTCAACGGTCAACGCAAAATAAACAATTTTTTTATATTTTTATTTAAATTAAAAATCAATTAAAAATACTTAAAAATAACATTTTTAAAGATAGAAAATAGCCTTAAACTCACAAAAAATATATCTAGAAATTCCATTAAAATCCTTAATAAAATCCACTCATTTACTATATTTTTCCGTTATTATTTAGGTTAAGAATTCTCGTTGTTCAATTCTTCCGATTCGTGCGCATCTTATTATCTCCATTCAAACGCACCCAATGTGAGTGAATCTTTACAAATTCCCCGTTTTAATCACGTTTTGGGGTGTATCATGTGTCTTGTTATAAATATTATAATTAAACCATTGTGCATACATCATATCATGAACATGTGTATTCAGTATGTTTCAACTGTTGTGTAGTTATTGTTGAATGCAATTTATTATTTTCAGTACATGCAATTTCATAGGCCGCCGCTCCCCATTACATTATGAGCGTTGAGCATGTTCCCCATTTCATTATGAGGTTGAACCTGGCGTGCCCACATACGATCGGCTCCGTTTGATTGAGCCTTGATCGCACAGACATTTTTCATTTTCAGTACATGCAATACGATCGGCTCCGTTTGATTGAGCCTTGATCGCACAGTTTCATTTATGTTATTTATCGTATGATGTTGGTATGTTCATGTATGCTATCATATGTTATTGTATGTTATAGTTGTGATTGCTATTTGCCACTGCTTGATTATTTACATTTGCTCATTTATGATTATGCACAATTTTTCATTGATAAACTAACAAGTAAAACATTAATAAATGTTTATCTAATAAGGTTCACTCGCCAACTTATGTTGACCCAAAAACCCCCATTTTTACACATGATACAGGTGAACCAGCAGCAGTCAGAAACACATAGGATTGGACTAGAAGAATAAAATGATTTAGAGTTTGGGATTGTTATGTTTGGTTTATTTTCTTTGTATTGTATGAACATGTTTGGATATTTGGAAATGTAACTTTGACTTTAATAAATATGAAACATATTAGTAAATGTCATGAGCTTTGGTGATAACCCAATTATGCCCCGACTCTTATTCCGCTGCGGGTCGGGGTGTGACAGATTGGTATCAGAGCCATGACTATAGGGATATAGGATAGGTTATTAGACCCTTAGAGCCTATACTATAGTTGATTAGAAACTTATAAGATTTTTGTGTGTTACATGCCAAATTTCATGATGTCTATATGTTTTATGTTAAATGTTACATTCAATGTTATGCAAGCATGTTCATAAGTATATATTATCATATAATGCCTATTATGAATCATATACTCATAACATATCACATCCATGAAAGCACACACCACATCATGATTGCTTTTACAATGATTTTTGTGTTTTCAAATCTCATCAAAGTGAGTTCGCATGACGGGCATGTAGTAACTGGAAGGGTACCAGTA
Source organism: Scalesia atractyloides (assembly GCA_947069175.1). Lineage (NCBI taxonomy): Eukaryota > Viridiplantae > Streptophyta > Magnoliopsida > Asterales > Asteraceae > Scalesia > Scalesia atractyloides. Next base: position 85,310,543 of record CAMTDV010000001.1, on the reverse strand, counting down.
CCGGTAGTCGGAACGTCCTGTCTAGGCTGGCATTCGTATAAATCCAAAATAAAGGACCAGTTTGCCTACCTGGGGACTAACGATGAGAGTACGAAGTACCTATTAGGCCAAAGCATGCTATACCAAACGTCGTGTGAGCTAACCCCACTTTGAGTTGTCATTGTGTCTACACCTGGACACGTTCCGACCAAACATCTCATGAACATATTTTGTGGTTTGCATTCGGGTGATGCGAGTGTTAAATTGCCAATACTAATGTGAATCCTACCAAGCCAATAGCCATGGGGGCCCACATGACTATATAGGTGAAGGTATGGGGGACATTTGAGGCCCAACATGAGCAAACCCAAGACATCCTATGGATGTAGTTGCATTATTGATATTTATGTTATTTTCATTTTCTTAAAGACACATGACACCTAAAAAGACACCATAAACTCACAATCTTCTCATGTATGTTCCTGTAGATGTCGTCCAGACAACAACGAAGGGGTAAAAGATCAGGAAGGTCTCAGGAACGCTTGGCCACCCAAATCGCGAAACAAATGGCCACGATACTGCCTGACATTGTGGTCCAAGTGCAACAAGCCCTCGCTACAAATCCTACTAACCCTCCCCAACAACATGACCAGAACATCGACAACCCTCCTACCAGCAAGTGTTCATACAAACATTTCAAGTCTTGTGATCCTCCTAAATTTGAAGGGACCGAGGGTGTCACTGCTCTCCTACATTGGTTCGAGGAGATGGAAAACACCTTCCTCAACTGCGATTGTCCTGAGGATCGCAAGGTTCGATACGCTACCGGGAGACTATTTGGGGTAGCTCTCACTTGGTGGAATACTGAGAAAGGAAAGAGGGGAACTGAAGATGCAATGGCCTTAACTTGGGAGGAGTTAAGGGAAATCATGACTAGGCGTTTCTGTCCTAGGAGTGAAATTAAAAAGCTGGAGGACGAATTTCATTCTCTAAAGCAAAAGGAGGGTGATCACACCACTTATAACAAGAGGTTCTTGGAGTTGAACCAAATGGTTCCAAATTTGTTCACCCCAACTTATCGTCTGATCGAGCATTATATTCGAGGACTTCCCTCAAAAATCCAAGATTCAGTTCTCAGTGTTTCACCAGTAACACTTGAAGCTGCTATGGAGCTAGCAACTGAACTGACCGAGAACCGAATTCGCAACGGGAAGTTCAAAGAAGAGAAAAAGAAAGCCCCTGTTGAGGGTCAAACTTCAAACCATCCCATTTCTTCCTCTAAGTTTGCCAACAAGAGGAAGCGCAACACCAGAAATTTCGCTGTTACTCAAACCAACCTCCCAATTCCTGCTGCACCCATTACTCAAGTCACTCCTTCACCCGCACATACAGAAGACCTTACACTGGCCCGTTACCAAAATGCAACCGTTGCCAATATCACCATTCCCCTGATCATCCCTGCCAATATTGCACCGGCTGCGGTCGCGCAGGTCATACTGTTCAAACCTGCCGCATGCCTCAACGAACGAACCGCCACCAACCTTTAACCCAAACCCACTAACAGTTAATGGGTCAAGCCCAACAACCCCTACCATTACCACCCACCCAACATTTAGCCCAAACATACTACCAACCCAATTATCCTATGGGCCAACCTATGCGGGCTTGCTACAATTGCGGAGACCCAAGCCATTTCAGAAACACTTGTCCAAGGTTGGTAAACATTATTCATGCTCAGGCCCAAGCCAACCCGGTGAATCAAGCGAACCAAGCTCCTCCACCTGCAAGAGGAAGAGCTTTCAATATTAACGCGAATCAGGCTAGAGCTGACGGCAATGTGGTTAACGGTACGTTCCTTATAAATGGTAGATATGCATCTATGTTATTTGATACTGGTGCGATAGAAGTTTTGTGTCTTTAGAATTTGAACCTATCTTAAGCAAAAATCGGGATAAGCTCACGGAATCCATAACGGTAGAAGTGGCGGACGGGAAACCAGTTTCATTAAACTCTATTATACGCAACTGTACACTCACCTTAAACGACCACGATTTCTCAGTCGACCTAATTCCTATGAAGCTGGGAAGTTTTGATATCATAATCGGTATGGATTGGCTCAGTCAACATCAGGCAGAAGTTGTATGTCGCGAAAAATTTATTCGTGTTCCTCTTTCAAACGGTCAGACTCTTCGAATCATTGGAGAAACCTCGTCGAAAGGGCTCAGCTTAATGTCTTGTCTTCAAACTCAAAAATATCTTCGCAAGAATTATGTCGCGTTTTTAGCTCATATCATCAAAAAGGGAACCATGGAGAAGAAAATTGAAGACATTCCTGTAGTAAAAGACTTCCCGCAAGTTTTTCCTGACGACATTTCAGGACTTCCTCCAGTTAGAGACGTCGAATTCCGTATTGATCTTATACCTGGTGCTACACCAGTTGCAAAGTCTCCTTATAGGTTAGCCCCCTCTGAAATGCAAGAGTTAGCCAGTCAATTACAAGAGTTGACTGACAAGGGATTCATACGTCCTAGCTCGTCGCCTTGGGGTGCACCTGTCCTTTTTGTAAAGAAGAAGGATGGATCGTTTCGTATGTGCATCAATTACAGGGAGCTCAACAAATTAACAATCAAGAATCACTACCCTTTACCTCGCATTGATGATCTTCTTGACCAACTTCAAGGTGCCAATTGCTTTTCAAAAATCGACATTCGATCTGGCTATCATCAACTTAGAGTGCATGAAGAAGACATCCCTAAGACTGCTTTTCGAACTCGTTATGGCCATTATGAATTCATTGTCATGCCATTTGGTTTAACCAACGCACCAGCTGTCTTCATGGATCTAATGAACAGAGTCTGCAAACCTTATCTTGATCGATTTGTCATAGTTTTCATCGACGATATTCTTATTTATTCAAAATCTAAATCTGATCATGAGCGTCATCTTCGACTCATCCTTGCACTTCTAGAAAAGGAAAAGCTTTATGCCAAATTCTCCAAATGTGAATTCTGGTTAAAAGAGGTGCAATTCCTCGGGCATGTAGTCAATGACAAGGGAATACATGTCGACCCTTCAAAGATCAAAGCGGTTCAAGAATGGCAAGCTCCATGTACACCAACTGAAGTAAGATCTTTTCTTGGTTTGGCTGGTTATTATCGTCGGTTCATTTCAAACTTCTCTCGCATTGCTGTACCACTCACGGCTTTAACTCATAAGGGAAAACCTTTCATATGGGGACCCAAGCAAGAAGAAGCCTTCCAAACCCTTAAACAAAAACTTTGTGATGCACCAATCCTCACTCTTCCTGAAGGTTGTGATGATTTTGTGGTCTATTGCGACGCGTCAGGGCAATGATTGGGCTGCGTTCTAATGCAAAGAGGAAAAGTTATAGCTTATGCTTCGAGACAACTCAAGACACATGAAAAGAACTACACCACTCATGACCTAGAACTTGGAGCCGTTGTGTTCGCTCTTAAGATATGGAGACATTATCTCTATGGTACTAAGTGTGAAATATACAGTGACCACAAGAGTCTTCAACATATCTTCAATCAAAAGGAGTTAAACATGAGGCAACAAAGATGGGTCGAACTTCTAAATGACTACGACTGTGAAATTAGATACCACCCTGGTAAAGCAAATGTGGTGGCTGATGCACTTAGTCGAAAGGGTTATGCGAACTCCATTCGTCTCCTATGTTCGCAAATTATAACCGACATTAAAGATCAAATTCGAGAAGCCCAACACGTTTCAATAACGGAAGAAGATGTACGAAAGGAGATGTCCTGTGGAACTGAGCTAAAAATTGAAACTAAATCTGACGGTATTCTGTACTACCTAGATCGTATCTGGATTCCTAACCACAACAATCTTCGTGAAATTCTTATGAATGAAGCTCACAAAACGCGATATTCTATACACCCAGAAGCCGATAAGATGTATCAAGACCTACGATACACCTATTGGTGGCCTGGAATGAAGAAGGATATTGCTGTTTTTGTTTCTAAGTGCCTTACATGTTCCAAGGTGAAAGCTGAACACCAAAGACCCTCAGGACTTCTGGTCCAACCTGAAATACCTGTATGGAAGTGGGAAAATATAACCATGGATTTCATTACCGGGTTACCTCGCACTTCTGGTGGGTATGACACTATATGGGTAATTATAGACCGACTTACAAAATCAGCTCACTTTATTCCTATCCGCGAAGATTTCAAGAACGAAAAGCTTGCTCGTATTTATATCAGCGAAATCGTAAGCCGACATGGGGTACCGTTAAGCATTATTTCTGATCGTGATGGTCGTTTCACTTCACGAACATGGCAAGCAGTACAATCCGCTATGGGTACGCGATTAGATCTCAGTACCGCCTATCATCCTCAAACTGATGGACAATCTGAGCGCACCATTCAAACTCTTGAAGATATGCTTCGAGCATGTGTCATAGACTTCAAGGGAAATTGGGACGTCCACCTACCATTAGTTGAATTTTCGTACAACAACAGCTATCATTCGAGTATCGGCATGGCACCTTTTGAAGCTTTATATGGTCGTAAGTGCCGATCTCCTGTATGTTGGCACGAAATTGGGGAAGCTCAAATCACTGGTCCATAATTGATCCAAGAAACCACAGACAAGATCCATCAAATCCGAAACAATCTTTTAGCGGCTCAGAGTCGTCAAAGAGTTATGCAGATAAACGACGGAAGCCTTTAGAGTTTAACATTGGTGATCATGTACTTCTAAAAGTGTCACCGTGGAAGGGAGTAGTTCGTTTTGGTCAAAAAGGCAAGCTAGCACCACGCTACGTAGGACCTTTCAAGATACCCGAAAGAGTCGGACCTGTAGCATACACGCTTGATCTACCAGAAGAACTCAACATGATTCATCCCACATTCCACGTATCAAACTTGAAGAAGTGCCTCGCTGATGAAAACCTCCACATTCCTCTGGAAGATATTCAGATTGATGAATCTATGCATTTTATTGAAAGACCAGTAGAGATCATGGACTTCGGAGAGAAACGTCTACGACGAAGTCGCATTCCAATTGTTAGGGTACGCTGGGAGTCGAAACGGGGACCTGAGTTTACTTGGGAACGTGAAGACTCAATGCGTGAAAAATACCCGCATCTTTTTCCAACTACTTCAACTACTTAAATTTCGGGACGAAATTCCTAAAAGTAGGGGATACTGTAACATTTGTCAAAAACGGGTTTTCAAAACCCGCTCCGTTTTGTAATCGAATATCAAGTTATAAATGTCACGTTGAATATTTATGATTATTTTGATTTAAAATGATACATAATTAATAAATAAACTAAACTATAAAAATTATATTTGATAAAAAGTTAAAACAAAATAAATAAAAAGGATATGTTGCTGCCGGGACTCGAACCCGGGTCAGCCAGAACTGAATCCAAAGACTTAGCACACACTCACATCACCACTCCGCCACTTGTTGTTTTCTGTTATCTCTAGGAAACAAATATCATTTATACACAAACTCGGTTAAACCGGTTGCGCCAACTGAGAAACGGAAATCGGCAATTCAATCGTCAAATCGTTTGATTACTCGCACATTCACGTCTATAACCGATGAACCGATGATTTTAATCAATTCAGAAGTGATTGAACATCAATTTTCATTACTATCGGTTTTTATAACCGAAAAGAATCAAAGTCCCAATTACTTCAACTCCAGACCCCTCTCGCGACTCAGAAACATCATACCAACATTCCATTTCACTTTCGTCACACTTTCAGTTCGTCAGAACGCTTAAATCAGTTCGCTGGAATTTTCTGCAAAATTCGCCGGAAAACCATATTCATCCTCAAACGGTAAATCTTTCAATATCATTGTAGTTCAACAATTGTTAGGCTATTTCTAACTTAAACCTCTCAATTGAAATCGAATTCAGGCACAATTTCAGTTCGCCGGAAAGATTCTGAAAATCTCTATATTCATCTGAGAATCGGTAAGGGCATTCAAACCCTCTGTTAACATTTGCTGATCACTTCAATTTCACGATTAGCTAATAAAAATGGTTAATTGTCTTGTTCAGTTGAGGAGCATAAAAACAGGGACCGACACATTGCCGGAATTCTGAAATAAACCGTTCATCGGTATGTTCACCCCTAATTACCGTCTCTGCCATTTCATTGTAGCATTACGAATGTTTGTTAATCGTAAAAACAAGAAACGGATTAGTGAATCAGTTGACTGTAATCTGAATGTAGAAGACGAAGTTAGTTAAGTTATAAGTTTATTTAAAATCAGTAATATGAACGGGTTAGACACACAGTCCAGCGGTGGACTGTGTGCAAAACATAGTCGCATGTCACAAGTTCGATTCCTGATACACGCACTCCTTATGTAATAAAATGCCTTTTTGTTTAAAACTGAACCGGGTTAACTCCGTTAGTTGTTAAGTATAATAAAAACCGAGATAATAACCTGGTTAGACACACAGTCCAGCGGTGGACTGTGTGCAACACTAAGTCACACGTCGCGAGTTCGAAACCTGATACTGGCACCGGTTCGTTGAATTAAAATGTTTTTGAAATTAAAAGAATTTTGGTTAAACCGAATTAGTATATAAATATAATTAAAAACAAGATTATTTCGGGTTAGACACGTAGCTCAGTTGGTAGAGCTGCGTGCACGCGTACGGGAGGTCTCGGGTTCGAGCCTCACCCGGCGCAAACAATTTCGCTGACCGAACCGGTCAACAAGTCAACAGTCAACGGTCAACGGTCAACGCAAAATAAACAATTTTTTTTATATTTTTATTTAAATTAAAAATCAATTAAAAATACTTAAAAATAACATTTTTAAAGATAGAAAATAGCCTTAAACTCACAAAAAATATATCTAGAAATTCCATTAAAATCCTTAATAAAATCCACTCATTTACTATATTTTTCCGTTATTATTTAGGTTAAGAATTCTCGTTGTTCAATTCTTCCGATTCGTGCGCATCTTATTATCTCCATTCAAACGCACCCAATGTGAGTGAATCTTTACAAATTCCCCGTTTTAATCACGTTTTGGGGTGTATCATGTGTCTTGTTATAAATATTATAATTAAACCATTGTGCATACATCATATCATGAACATGTGTATTCAGTATGTTTCAACTGTTGTGTAGTTATTGTTGAATGCAATTTATTATTTTCAGTACATGCAATTTCATAGGCCGCCGCTCCCCATTACATTATGAGCGTTGAGCATGTTCCCCATTTCATTATGAGGTTGAACCTGGCGTGCCCACATACGATCGGCTCCGTTTGATTGAGCCTTGATCACACAGACATTTTTCATTTTCAGTACATGCAATACGATCGGCTCCGTTTGATTGAGCCTTGATCGCACAGTTTCATTTATGTTATTTATCGTATGATGTTGGTATGTTCATGTATGCTATCATATGTTATTGTATGTTATAGTTGTGATTGCTATTTGCCACTGCTTGATTATTTACATTTGCTCATTTATGATTATGCACAATTTTTCATTGATAAACTAACAAGTAAAACATTAATAAATGTTTATCTAATAAGGTTCACTCGCCAACTTATGTTGACCCAAAAACCCCCCATTTTTACACATGATACAGGTGAACCAGCAGCAGTCAGAAACACATAGGATTGGACTAGAAGAATAAAATGATTTAGAGTTTGGGATTGTTATGTTTGGTTTATTTTCTTTGTATTGTATGAACATGTTTGGATATTTGGAAATGTAACTTTGACTTTAATAAATATGAAACATATTAGTAAATGTCATGAGCTTTGGTGATAACCCAATTATGCCCCGACTCTTATTCCGGTGCGGGTCGGGGTGTGACAATAGTCATAGAACATGATTAAATTGATTTTGCCAAAATTTAGTATCATTATTATAAAAAATACAAACTGCAATGGTAGGTAAGATGATAGGAGATTTCCGAACAAAAAAGATTGTGAAATCGGTTAAGAGATTAGCTGAAAAAATACGCAGTCCATGATTGATAAAAAAATACCTCTATGTTTTTTTAACGACAAAAAAAGAACCTCTATATGTAAAAGATGGTGATGACAATTTTACTTTTGAACAATGGTGATGGTAGATGGAACAATGAGCGAAATTGAAATATTAATAAAAAAGAATAAAAAAGTCTTTTTTATTGATTTTAATCGAAACTACGTAATTTTAATTAGCTTTGAGTCTAAGCTTAGACGCCTGACAACATCGTATTCCCTTTCCTCATATATAAATAATAAGTATATAAATAACTTTATTAACAATGATTTTAATATATTATATGACATTGTAGATTGGGAGACCAACTGTGTATGGGTTGGCCGGAAAGGGAGCTTATGGAGTTAGAAGGAATGTTGAAGGATGAACTTGAGCTCAAAATGGCTCTTTCTGGCTGCCTAACTCTCAATGATATATGGATGTCACTTTGTTTATGATTTATGAAGTGAATTCAATGATATTAAATTAAATTTTAGATGTTTGTTAAATCAAAGAGGACTTGCATCTATAACGTTGGATGTGGGCAATTGAAGAGTGTAACAAGAGGAGACAAGGTGGCGATAAAAAGTTGAAGATCAACAAGAGGAGATTCTGAGAGCAACAAGAGGAGACAAGGTGGTGAGGAAGTTGAAGATCGAAATCTGAGATCGCGTATTGAAGAGTGTAACTCGTAGGCTTCGGTTTTGATTTTTGTTCGTTTTTTCTGTTTCGAACAAGATGTTTTCTGCATTTGAATTTGTTTTGATTATTTAAACATGTTTAGAGGCTAAACTTCTATAACCTCCTAGGTTTGATGAACTAATTCGCATGTTTTGACTTTGTTCAATTCGACTTTTTACCTAGGTTATGTGTTTGATTTAGAATAGTTTTTATTGTTGCTGAATTTGATCATGTTTACTATTATTTGCTTATATTAATTGATTGGTTTACATTATTGATGTGTTTGTAAAGAAAAATTCATCATAGACACGTTAAAGTTATTAGTTAATTCGTTAATCTGGCCGGTTCTCGTTTTAACCATATTATTAGAAATAATATAGCTAACTTAATCAATTAAAAGTCAGTAGACATAAGTGTGCATCCAATTTCGTTGAATTGAAATATAATTTAGGATTGCTAGGATTTGTTTATTCGTTGTTAAGTAGTTTTAGGCACTCGATAGCTTGGGGTCTTTCTATTTATTCTCGTCTAAAAGATTCTAGGTATTCAGTGTATCAATTAAAACTAGCTTCACAATTAAAAGTTGATAAAGTGAGTTACTTTTTCATGTCTATAGTTGTGTGATTTGGTTTCGATAGATCGAGTCGTGTCTATCTAGCACTTCATCAACTATCTGATTGCGCGTCATAGATCGATTCTTAGGCTTTTGTGTGTGGGTCACATTCATCTTGTCTAATTACTGTAGGATTTTTCTTCTTTAACGAGAGGGTAGTCGGTCTAAAATCAGAAAACTTGGCAATTATCAACCGTAGAAGTCTTGCATGTAGTTTGGATTTTTGCCTAAGTGGTTCGTTCATCATTATTGGTTACACTCGTGCTTGCTTTTGATCACGTCTTCGTCTTAGTTCTTGTTAGTTAAATTTAGGTTATTACTTAATCAATTAAAATAAATAATTAAAATCCAAATTAATTTTAGCTAGTATTTCGAGTTTGATTGAATTTTAGAGTTTGCCACATCTAGTTCCTAGGTTTGATACTCGGTCTTATTTTCTATACCATACACGTCCGATATACTTGTCGTTTGTGTGTAGTTTTTTAGGTAATTCTATAATTAAAACTTGAACATAAATTAAATACACATTCACACACATTAGTTGGGTTCACTTGTTTCTTATATTCGTAATATTCTCGTTAATACACATAATAAACAGTGTATGATGTCTCGGTTCACCTCCACCTCTAAATAAAAATCTAGCCACTGTTCATTAACTTTTATACCTTCCATGTTTTACTTAATGGCAAATTTAGATCACTGACAGACTACTGTAGTATCATCGTACTACTAACGGAACTACTTGATTATATCCATCTCCACTAGGCAATAATGCCTATACACCAATTCAGAAGGAAAATCAAATAAATCTAGAAAAAAACTCACTGTGAGAATCGAATCCAGGACCTAATGGTCAATAAAGTGGTGTTTGTTTTTCTAAAAAGGATCTGCGCAACCTCTTCTAACTGTGCCGCGTTGACAATGCCATATACATACTGTTTGTTTTTCTGAAAAAGTTTCAACGTCTGCCCTAGCTTTTTTTGGTGCAGACTTGGCCTGACCAATTCTAAGATCTTCTAAGGTCTGCAGAGAGTTAAGCACCACCACCCACCACCGTCCATCACCACCACCACCGTTTACCACAACAACCGTCCACCATCACCCACCGTCCACGTCCACCACCCACCACCATCCACCACTACCATTCGTACGTCACCATTAGTTTATTTTTTAAGTCTACATATGTCAAAAAAAATAAACAGTCTTCTTCTTACAGACTGCATAGGTTTGGTCCACTTTTTCTTTTACAGATGTCATGCAGATGTGGTCCGTAAACTGTAGACATTTTACCTCTTAAAAACCAAACAACACCTAAGTCTTATTCCACCCTAAGATGAAAATAAATTTTAAAACCCTTCTAGTAAGTATGACATAATGACTTATTCTTTTGAGAGAGAAAAATGTATATAGGTTTATTTGAGTCACACAAAATTAAATAATGAGTTAATTAATTTGGGTTTACTAAATACACGGGTAAAAACATATCACTTTTATACATCTTGTTGATATAAAATGGAACCAAACAAGTTGGTACCACATACAACCATTGTTTATGCTAACCATTTACTCGTCTTTGACGCCGCCTCCATTGTTGTCGCCACCACCCCCCGTTACCATCTCTACCATACCTGCTTCTGCCTCCACCATAGTCACCACATCTGCCGCCTTGGTTGTCACCTTGACCCGTCGTTGGTCATCGTAAAAAATATAGTGCATGAACTGATTTTGATAATTTTTTTTATAACGTCTCGTTTCAACCCAAAATGTTTTTATGAGATCCCATTTTTTAATCCATTGATATTAGGATTTTAAAAAAGATTTATCCTTTTCTGCATTTAAATAGTTAGATGATTTGAATTTATGCTGAAACCAAGACGTCGTATTATTATGCCTGACATCTTTGTATTGTTGCAGGCTGTGTATTTGATGTTGTGGAAATTGTTTTTCCTTTCAATTGAAAGAAATAGTACTTATATTTCATCCTGTTAAACTTGTCTAAGCTAAAACTAACATTTTAAAAAGTAATTATACATGTCTTTTACATGATTTGGACCTATCGTAAATTAGTTTGAGAAAAAAACACCGTTCGAGTGGGTCAAATGGGTGCCAAAAAAATAAAATAAAATTTTTGGGTGGAGGACGGAGCAAGACAGGCTTCCAACTCTTGAAGGTCAAACATTCATACGAGGGAGATGTCATGTAGACTTTGTGGTGAAGGGTGGAAAACTCAGACCATCTTTTTACAAATGTTATGTGGCGTCAGTTATACGGAATAAGGTGAGCTCGTGGCGCAGAATACTGCAGATTTTTGTGTTCCAAATCAGAGATCCAAGTGGTACAAGGTCTTATGTTAGTGGCATGTTGGACGATATGGAATATATGTGGTGCAAGAGCAGGGCGAAGAGACAGGATATCGACTAGGCGAAATGGCTTTCTTTCAATTTTGATTAGTTGTAATGTCTCTGCTTTACCAAACTGGGTGTTTAAGATGCAATGTGGTTTGTTTCTGCTGGGCTGCGCGCTAGCATCTTGCTTGCAGCCGCAGCATGTAAATCTTTTGGGTGTCCAATAAAAATTTCTGCCGTTCAAAAAAAACCAGGCTTTGCATAGGACCAGTCCTTGAACAGCAAATCTACACTACAGGACTAACTAAGCCTAAAACCACGTCTGATTGGACTGGGCCTTGTCAGTCCGCACACATGACTAATTGTGCATCTTCAAACAATCCCGTAACTTTAAGATTATACTGGGTACGTTTGGCTGATTTAAAAGAAAACCATAATACGCTTTTTTTTTACCTATTGCCAGGCTTTGCCCAGAACTGGCCTTTGAACTGCAATCTACAGGACTAATCAAAACAGAAAACCATAATACGTTTTTCTTACCTATTGTCAGGCTTTGCCTAGAACTGGCCTTTGAAGTGCAATCTACAGGACTAATCGAGCGTAAAACCATGCCTAACTGGATTGGGCCTGTGCATCTTTAGACTATCCCATATATATATTTTTCTACTTTGTTTATAAAATACAAGTAGAAATAATATAATGTGCCAATTCATAATAACACATTATAAGCAATACCAACATGTAATAAAAATAAAACATACGAAGAAACTATATGTATAGCAAACCTGAGAGCTTTGCACATACCTCATTAAATTGGAACGGGAACAAAAAAAATCACCCCCAATTCGCCCATCCTTGTTCTTGTGACCCCTGATGCATGGCAACATGAGTTGGGACCCACAAGATTCCGTCTCCTTGTCATTCCCATGAGTAAACTAAAAGAATGAATCCATATGTGCACATGTTGGAACCCAACAACACCATTAGATTTGCCAAAGCCAACATCAACAATCTTATAACAATAATAATACTATCCAAATACTCAATACAGCAACGCTCCCAGATGAAGGAAACAAAACATGTTCTAGCATAACAAAACATGAGCCAAAGTACTAAAGACATGTTATCAATTTATTACAAACCAAAAAGGAAATGCAAAAATCATAATGTATATACATTAATCAAGATTAAAGATAACACGTTACTCGTCATCTTTGTATGGATACTCCTCTGGAACTTGTTTAAGAAGCTTCACCTGTAACTCAAATGCATCATCTCCTCTAAGCATATCCCTGACCCATGTGACCTCAGTCTTCATCGACACCTACAAATGTGACAAAAAAGTGTTGACATCAATTTATTCTAAGTTTAACGTGAGAAAAACGTGTCTGGTCAGATAAACCATACCATCTCTAGAGCTCCCCTGACAACTCCACTTAAAATGTTGCAGTAATATAAGCCTTGACAGGTGTCTGGAAGCTCGACAAAGTCTACAAGCGGGTTATCCTCTAGAATGAGACTGCAACAAGTTCCCTCTGTATCCCAGTTACTCACGGATGCAGTTACCCCTAAAAACATTTTGAAGCCAACCTATTTGGAGACATCAATCGAGACCATAAAAATGGGTATCAATGAACACATAACTTGGATACAATACATATTGATCGATCAAAACGCAGAAACAATACATTTCACATTCCAGAAAAAAAAAAGTTTCCCGTTACATATTGTGCCATCCAAAAGGACATAACTCATGATTGTAACAATGTTGATAAACTATATACCACCCATATAGCCCCAAAATAAGTACACACACACACACACACATATATATATATGAGTAGGATTCAGTACAAATAGCTTTTGATGTGCGCAAGCACTAGTGTAACTATTACGCTACAGTTTTAAAGTAGAGTTTTAATTACGCTACTTCAATTTGTTGTAGTTTAACAATTACAACACTATAACTAAAAGTAGCCTATTGGTAAAGTACTAAAGGAAACATCTTTCCATTGGATACGCTGCCCGATTGCAAACTCGGTATAGACTCAGATTTTCATGTGGCTTAAATTGCCGGCAGGTTACGTAGTTGACTCGGTGGGGGAAATGTTGCAAAGTGTTAATGGATTGGTATGTCGTTGAAAAGGAAAAAGGTTGCACATGCAGTTTTCTTATTGACTCTTTGGAGCTTGTGGCAATTGCGGAACGGTAAAGTTTTCAATAACAGAAGCATCTCGATTTGTAAGCTGATTGAAGATATAAAGGATACATCTATACAACAGATCCTACACAGATCAAGTTTCAGGGAAGTTTCAGGGAGTGAATGGAGACACGTTGTAGGTTCTTTTTGATTTGATGTATCTTTGCTGTAGTGCTGCTTGCATTTGTATTGTGGGTGTGCTTATGGCTGCCTTAGCATCTTGCTATGGTGCCTTGTTTTGTTTGGTTTTGTAATAAAAGTTCTGTTTTTCCGTTGCAAAAAAAAGAAACTAAAAGTAGCATAACTATTTGCTCAGTAGTGTAATTAAACAGTTTACAAAATGTCAGCACGTGTATTTTTACTTTGCTCCGTATCTTTCGCACCGGAAAACCGACTTGTATTCGATCCTAACACGATATATATATATATATACACACAAAGATATAAAAAAGTCAGGAGAGAAGATAACAATACCTTGGCAATGACTTCAGCGGTTTCCCTAAAATCAACACATCTAGTCACATTAGATTTCGCAAGAAACTCATCAATTAACCGGATTCCAATATTGTAACCCCTGATTAAACAACAAAATTGAACACAAATACCATCAGAATAATGAAACCAGATAGCACTTGCTAGCAAGCAAGTCATGCTCATATGTAGACATGAAGTTGAAACTTGGTCTTAAAAAGCGGAAAGCCGACAAAAGCGACAAGGTCTAAAACCCAGGCGCAAAGCACCAAACGTACTCCTTTTCGTACCCAAGGCACAAATACTTAAAGAATTCCTATAGGTTTCTAGCCTCATTTACACACAAATACGCTTTATACATGTTTCAATATCGAAATTACATACATGTACAGCCTAAAAAGCATGCTGTACAACAACCTGCTGCACAAAAACATAGGAAATACAAGAGGCGCGTGCCTCAGACCTGCTTTTTTTTTAACTCAAGAGTTGAAAGTGAGTACAATAATTTTGCAATCTAAAATGCATACATTTGATCGAGCTGCTTATTAACTTCCTCAACCTCTTCCAGATCTGTAAGCAACTGTCGCACTATCGCTCCATACGTCAAAGTAAACAACTCAGCGTTCTACAAACAATCAAATTAAGACATAAATTCAAAACCTAAAGACAAATCAACATATCTTATAAACAATCAATTTCAGATGCAGAAACATTACCACACGCTCAACGTTGGCGAATATAGCGTCACCGGATCTAGGAACAGCGGGAGCCATTGAACGTCTAATTCATAATTACACAACATTTTTATAAGGAGAAAAAGTGAAACCTAATTTTGTGTGAAATGCAGATATTTGAATAGTAATGAACATCGTGAAATTAGGTTAAATAATTATACCTCGACGGTGGATCTCAGATCGGAGGGTTGGTTTTGCAGGTGGAGAGTACAAAAGAGGGAAATTGCGAGGATTGCAAAGAGAAAGTACAGTCGGTTGTTTTTGTTGCTTGCAAGTAGTTTCATCTGGTGATGAGCGTTTGGTATCAAATATAGATACTGTATCGGTTCTGAATTGATACTGATATTAAATTTCTTGTATTCGGTATTGATACTGATATCTACTTTTTAACATTTTCAGTATTGGTATCGGTTCAGTACGATACCGGTAAAATACTAAACTTTACCTTCAAATATCGATACCATACCAAATACCGGTATCGGTATCCAGTTTTAACGAAATTCGGTATCAGTATTTTCGATATCGATAACGGTTCAGTATGATACCGATACCATGCTTATCCCTAGTTTCATCCAGATTTAGGTAGGCCTATGACTTGATATCATGAACTTAGTTTGGGTCTAGTTCAACATATATCCCATAATCTGTTTCCTAAATTAACAACCGTCATCTTTAATTCTATATTAAGTCTCCATCAATATAAATGAAAATATAATTTTTCATTTAACAGCTCTCACTAGTTTAAGAACCCGTGAATTTCACGGGTTGTTAAAAGAAAATATATTTATTATCATTTTTTACATAAATATTATGATTTTATATATGTTAAAACACAAACGAATATATTAACGATAGATTGAAATACATGAATATGCAACGACCACAATTCGTTGAAAATCTCTTTATGAACCACATTAGTTGATTTATCTGTAGGTTTGCCGATGTTGTTAAGTATTAGTAGTTTGACTCCATCTCATGTTTTTACCCTTGATAAAACAATATACAATTGACCATAAGAGAAGATAGGTTGTTTCAAGTACAAACTAACTCTAGAAAGTGATTGCCCTTGACATTGTTATTGCGAAACATATGGTCAGTGGAAATTGCCTCCTTTGAAAAGCAAAAGGAATCCTTTGTACCGTTGCACAAACCATTCCGTTGGTCAATGTTTCGTAATAGCATTACTAGAAAACCAACTTTAAGCGCTAACCTATGATTTGGTGAGCCTAATATTTTGAGACTGTTGAGCACATCCGGAGAGTATATTATTTGTTGTGTAGAATTTAGCATCTTTGTCGGGCAAAGGCTGTCAGAACTAAGATACTCTCTTTCTTCATTAGGAAACATTGATAACAACCTGTCATTAATCTCATGTACAACGTCATTCTTAGGTGCAAATATAGCCCACTCGCTAAAATAGTTATGATTGTTGACGCTTTCCAAGATTGAAGGATAAACAAAATCAATTAAACAGGCAATTAGGTCAGATGTGTCGGTAATTAGAAGATCTGGTGGTATTTCAATCATTGCTTTTCCGTCATTTGGACCACTAACATTTCCCGCACCCAAATCCAAAAACCATTTGGCAAAACTATTTATTTCTTCAATATCTGATGTAGATCTTTCAACGCTTAACCTCATGTTTTTTTCTTAATCTTAGCAATATATATTTACTCCACAAAGAAGACGATCATAATGGAGCATTAACAATCTCTTGTCTTCCACCATTTGAAACAACAAGTAGTATTTGTCTAAAATCACAGTCGCCACCAAAAACAATAACCTAACATCCAAACCGGAGTACACCTTAATTACATAGGAGTATGGCTCCACTTTCCACAATTAAAATAAACTAAAAAACAAACCAAAAAATTTGCAAGTGAAGCAACTAAGGACATGTATGTAATGAAATCTCATAACCAAAAACTTAAAAGAACGCCCAAACTTGCATCCAAGTCAAACAACTACATGCACCGCAAACTATAATTTTCGTTTATATCATAATAAAAAACCTATACCATACAATGCATATCTTTTCTCTTGACGACGATCAAGCTCAGAAGATGGCAAACGCAACTTCATTATCCAACTCGAACACAGCCATGTTTCTTCTCTTGAATTGAAAATGAAGATCCTCGTAAATCTTAAGGTTCGCCTCTTCTTTTCCCTAGTGTTTGTGACGGATCCCTAACAACAACAAAGAGGTTTTCTTTTCAGTATTAGTTTTTACCGGAACCAATAAAGAACACAAACAAAATAATCCAAATACTAACAAACTTTCAAATAGTAACATGTTAAGCCCTCTCTCTTTCATAACCAATCGCACTTACAATCCCCAAAGTAACATCATCAAACCTTATAAAAACACATAAAATTAGGGGGCTAAACGGGCCGTGTTCGCGGGCTGGCTGGTTCAACCCGACCCGAACCCGAATTTGAAAATTGTGCCATACATATGAACCCGAACCCGACCGGAATATTCGTGGGTTGACCGAACACGACCCATTCGACCCAAATTTTTTATTTTTTATCCCCAAATTAATATATTAAATTTTAAGTTACTTAAAAACATAAATGTATATAATACAATTACATTTAAATTATGAAATATTATGTGAATTTCTCCTTTTTAATTATAAATAGGGCATAAAATACACATACAGTTAACTTATGACATAAACATATTGTAAATAATATAATATAAAGGGTTTAAACGGGTCAACCCGCCAACCCGACCCGTTTAGCTAAACGTGTTCGCGGGTTCAACCTGAAACTGACCCAAACCCGTTTAGACTAAACCTAAACCCACGAATGTCGTGTAAGGTGCGCGTCGTGTTTTCGGGTCGTGTTAGAGATTCACACCCCTATTAAAAATCACTTATCGCGCCAAAAATAGCTTCAAAATATTTATACATCCCTTTCGGTTTTACCTTCATATCCATCAGTGTCCACTCGCCTGAGAAGAACTCCCACTTCTCTTCTCACTACAAAACCCACTCCATTTAGTCTCACTACTCTATGAATCCGTCGTGCTTCCAGCAAACCACCATCTCTAATGAAACTATCTTTAGCCAAATCCTTAGACTACTTCATCTATGGCCACCGGAGCACCGTCACACCTCCACCCCTTCAATGGAAACTTACTCTCAATCTTTTTTGTGTGCTAACAAAAAGGAAACCATAAATGTAACGAACTTTAGTAAAATTTGGATTTAGGTAGCAAAGAAAACTTCAATCTGTATGTATATGGTGCAAAAATATCAGTTTCGTCAACTCAAAACATTACGCTACTTAAAGCTAGTTAGATAAGAAATCAATACGACCACACTTGCACACTACATTGTCGGGCCTGTAATTGGTCCATAGTGATAGCAAGGTTGTCCTTGAGAATTCGGAGCCCTTAAGGGCCCTATGTAAGTTAAAAAAACAGGCCTTTAAATATAAACTTATATATAAAAAATCAGTAATAATAGAACGTTAATTGTTATAACATCAGAACAATAAACAAAACATGATTATTGAACATTTTTAAATTATAGATTATAATTATAAATTTGGTGCTCAAGATGAAGAAGAATTAATTAATTAAAATTATTAGGCATGCAATATAATCACTTGGAATAGTAAGGGTCCACTGTCACTGTAATAGACAACAAAAAAGAAGGTAAAAATATTAAACCTTAGTGGGGTTAGAACAAACCATTACACCACCTAGGAAATGAACATTATATCATATGTATAGTATATTTTTCTAATTTATATATAATTTAAAAAGAATTGATCCACTAGCAAAAGCGAAACATGTACGATCGCTAATCCTCCACATGAGTCATACCATCCCTACGTGTTAGTCTTTGCTAATGATGTCCAAGTTATCCATGTCAGATTAGATAATGGTGTCCAAGTTATCTGTCACACCCCAACGATGACGGAAATACTGGAGTGAGACGGAAACACACGGTGAGACTTCATAACATTAATTGTGACAAGTATTTAATAAATAATATTTCATTTCATTTCTAAAATCAGATACATCGTTTGGAAACAAAGTACAACAACATAAGCAAGAAAAAATACAACATAAGTTCTAAATTAAAAATGGGTGTCTAGTTCATCCTATTAGATTCCGTTCGTCATCATCACCATCAATTTCCTGCAATACGTATTAGAGTACATGTCAACACATAAAGTATTGGTGAGCATACAAGTTTATCTAATAGCATAAGTATAAAAACGGTTAAACGAATTCACATGGCATAAACGAAATCTAGAATATATCATGGCAATACTAACATGCAACTCCTACTTGTCAACCCAAAGTTTCCCGCTAGCGTAATCTTATCGTAGCAACGATAAGACCGTTTTGTTTCTTAACATGACCTCAAGAATATGGTGGTGCGTTAATTCAATAGCGCTATACATGTTAAGGGATGCTTGATCGAAGTTAATGACAAAGCATAGTGCAAATAAGTTCTAGCATGTATGAATTCCTAGCATAACATATTAAGCATGTATAACGGATTATGTTTTTTTTTTGTAATTTAAGCATAAAGTATGTGACTAAGTGATTTTCATAAGGTATACGTATTGCACCCAAAGTGACGAAAATTAAAAAGGGGTCATGTACACTCACGGTTTTGCAAAGCTTTACGTTAAACCACGAGACTGACGAGCGTTAAGAATGGAACACCGAAATTACCCTACCTTGGGGAAACGAAGGTGTGAGTATTCGGATTGGGCGAAGCATTCGAATTCGAAAGTAAGTATATAAAAGTATATGGACAATAGTATATCTTGTCTTAAACACTCGTTTTGACACTAAGATTTTATGTGATTTCATGGGTCCAAACTTGCCCATTAGAATCATAAACGGGGAATTTAGAACAAAGATAATTAACTTACGTTCATGACATATAACCATAATCCAGTTATCATCAAGAATTCGTTTATATATTATATAGTATGTAGATTATATTATAGGTCCATCATGTATTATCATGTAGTGTCATATAAGTCAAGCATTGAGGTATGAATACCTCATTGTATGATTCACCAAATCACAAAGTTTACCAACATAGTTGGTAACCCGGTTGGTCATGAATAACAAGAAATAAACTAACTAATAGATTATCCAAGTAGCCAAATAAGAACAACTTGGGCGTGTCATACCCAACATGGCAAATATTGGAGGCGAAGCGGGGTTAACTTACTTTGATTCTAGGAAGCTACTTGATATTATACTCCAAGTCTTGAAACAACCAAGAGAGCAAGCTAGGTGCGTGCATCCCGATCATGGAAAATGTTCGGGGACTTGTCATAGCCTTGTCTCTGTAATGTAAGTTTTTTTTATAACTTAGGGTTTGAATAAAGAAAATTATCAAGTGAGGTGGTGGAACAAGATTGGAAAGCCAAGGCTTGCATGGTTCACACCTTCTATCAAAACACAAGTCTTGCCATATGAACCATGGTAAACTTGGATGGTCTCAACACTTGTAGGTTGTCCAAACCTTGTCAAAACAGAAAGTTTAGAGGGTGTTTGCACCTCTAAACTCATAAGAATCATCCTTAAACAAGTCCCATAATCATAAATGAGCTTAGGAACATGTTAGGCATAAGATTCATGCAAAAAAGTTTAGTTTATAAAAAGTTTACACATGTAACTTCCAAAACAGAAAGTTTTGACCTCAAAATGGTGGTGTTCCACTATAGTTTACCATGGTAAACTTGTGGAAACACTCCTAGAGGTGTTCCAAGATTTCAAGAGGAAGATGAAGTGAAGAAAAGATGAAGAAATGTGAGAAAACGTGCTCACTTTGGCACTTAGATAATTCTGCCTTTTCTTGAGTTTGCAACTGATTTGATAGTGTTTTGAGAGTGTAGAGTGGGAAAGTGAAAATGGGATGTAGGAAGCTTGTTTATTTAATGGAAAATTATGGTTTTGAGTTAAATGAGGCTTAAAGGTGATTGGGGAAGAGAAAGGTGGGAAAAATAGGGCCAATCCGTATCTGGGAAGCGTGCTTTTGTGGATCGGTAACCTTGGCATCACGCGACAACAAAGGGAAGTGAGGGTCGCGCGACGCGGCGCTCTATGTGATCCGCCCAAGTTTCATTTATTACATATTGGCCCCTGAACTTTGATTCTTTTATCATTTTATGCAATAACCTGGTATTTAGACATGTTTTCAAGTATGTAAAGCGCATGCAAGTATAATTCTAGTGTCGTGAATGTATGTACGAGTATTTGCACGTATAGCAAGTGTTGGTTTGCAAGTAAACACATATTTAACGATTGATTTGTAAGTATAACATGTATGTGTAAAGTATGAATTTCATTATGATCGAAGTCTTAGATTACAATTTGAAAAATGAAATATGAATAAAATATGATTACAAGTTTCCAAAAATAGAATTACGATTACATCTTTCTAGTTAAGGAAAGTATAAAATGCGAAGCGTTACAGTCTCCCTTACTTTAGGGAATTTCGTCCCGAAATTTATTCAATAGGAAGACTCTACGAACAGATGCGTTTGGTCTTCATTTCACTCTCGAGTTCTCAAATGAATTCAGTGCCACGTTTTCCTTCTCATCGAACCTTGACTATGGGAATTCGACTGTGTCTTAATTGCTTGGTTCCTCGGTCCATGATTTCAACCGGTTTCTCAAGAAGTGTAAGGACTCGTTGATTTACAGATCATCCACGGAACTTGAAGTCCTTCTTCGGCTAGGCACTTCTTGAGGTTGGACACGTGAAACGTAAGATGAACATTGTTGAGCTCTTGAGGTAGATCCAGTCGATACGCTACCTTGCTAATCCTTTCGAGTATCCTAGAAGGACCTACGAAGCGAGGAGCGAGTTTGCCTTTCTTACCAAATCGAACTAATCCTTTCAAAGGGAATACCTAGAGAAGGACGTAATCACCAACATTAAATTCCAAAGGTTTGCATCTTCTGTCAGCGTAACTCTTTTGTCGGCTTCTAGCTTTGAATAGGTAATCACGAATCTGCTAGATCTTGTCCGTCGTCTCTTATATGAGCTCGGGACCAGTAATTTGAGCTTCTCTGATCTCGTGCCAACAAATAGGAGAACGGCACTTCGGACCATACAATGCTTCAAATGGTGCCATTTGATAGGCCCGTCCCCGTTTGACAAGTTCGTTCCAATGCGCGTGTCCTAAATCGACTAAGTTTTTATTTCTATGTTTTACATTTCGGTCTAATTTATTCGCATTAACACATCGTAACAGGTGTGCGTGATTCAACGATTTTACGTTTGTTTTCCGGTCAGTGTTATTTTATTTATTTACTTATTTTACGAGCTCTTCTGTTGTTAGTGGTGTGGCATTGGGGCTACTTGGCACGATTTTACAAACGTTTTTAACCTATTAATTTTTTAACTAAAAATTATTTGTTTCGATTTTACCCCTATACCTCCTTTACTTAAAAAAAACTATTTTTACGTGCATATTTTTATTTACGTGTCGGTATGAATTCGATTTACTCTATTCGGCTTAAACTTTTTCTGAAAACGAGTTAGACCAAATATAATACGTTTTTGTTTAAAAAACATTCATTACGTGCTTACTTTTATGTATGTTTCAGTATAAATTCGAGTTCGTAAACTTTTTTGGGAAATGAGTGAGGTCAAATATAATACATTTCCGTGTTTATTTTATGAATGTTTTGTTAATTTTGTTTCAAACCGAGTGGAGTCAATTGTGGTTTTTTCTCTTTTTTTCAAAAGTTCTAATAACTTTTGATTATACGTGTCAGTTTTACCGTTATACTTGTTATATTTTCTATGATACGTCTAAATGCACGTTTTCATATGGTTAATATATCACATAATGATTAGACTAATTCGTTCGATGTTTGCGATGTGCTCACGCCACAACGTAGACAGGTCTTATTGCTAGTTATGATTTATTATGATCAATCATTTTTGTCATCTTATATTATATATTTTTTTATACATCTTATACTAAAATGTCGGTTGTTTTTTCATATGCACCCCCAATGCTTTCATTATATTGGCATTTGTTGCAATGGTTGATTGAATTTTCATATGCACACCCCAAACTTTATCATATTGGTGTATTGCAAAGGTTTTTTCATAGAGACCTCAAGTTTTCACCATATTACAACTTATATCCCTTCGTTTTGCTACATTCAATTTTTTACGAAATGACAATTTTAGTCCTTAGACTACTACTTTGATTTACAAATAAAACCCTCAAGTTTTTTATGTTTTCACTTTATCTATGTATCATGTACGTTTTTAACCTATTTGTGTTAATCCCCTGGAGTTTCTAAAGTTTCAAGTTTACCCATTTCTTTCCTGTACTTTAAAGAACTAATTTTTGTGTTTGTGTTTTATTATAAATTCGAGTTGGTTTACGTTTGAATGTAAACTTTTTAAAAAAACTAACTTTCGAACGCAAAACATGGTTAAATGTAATACATTTTCATTCGACGATATAAATTCGAGTTACTCTATGTTTCGACCCCTAGCAACGGAAGACATGTAAAATTACAATTATTATTATTATTATTATTATTATTATTATTATTATTATTATTATTATTATTATTATTATTATTATTATTATTATTATTATTATTATTATTATTATAGAAACCATTGTCATTGATGTTTACACTCTCGACTTTAGTCCTTTCAATTTCCAAAACACTCATGATTGCCCCTTGATATGAATGTGTTTTCTTTTTTCCCTTTATGGTTTCTATTTTTCTAAAGCTACAATATTACACATGTTAGTTATTTCTCTATACACGCTTTATGTTTTATTGGTGTGTTACGTTATAACTGTGGTATAAATTCGATTTATTTTACGTTTTGATTCAATTGTAATGCTTATATAGGTTACATTGAGTTGAACCGAGTATGTCAAAACATACATTTTCATATGGTTAACGCATGACATAACGCTTTAACTAATCCATTTGATGTTTGCAGTGATCCTGCAGTGCATCGCCCACGAGTCATATTACTAGTACTAGTTAAAATGTTATGTCGGCGGGGTCTGTTTTTTATTTTATTTTTTTATCTTTTTATTATTATAATTACTTTTGAGCATATTATGTTTTTCATTTACAGTTTTTTATAGTTTTTAAGATACGATGTTTTATAAAATTCCAAGTATACGTTGTAGCATACCTATATTTATCTACGTGTAAATATAAATTTTACTTAAAATCGAATTAAGAATTGTAATGTACAAGTGACTGAAGCATAAGTGTAGATGTCATCAAAATGGGTTTTCCCTTTACGTTATATTGTATACTATCTTAAATAGCAAAGTCAGTGAGATTTCCCACCGGCTTCCATTGGCTTTGCTACCCCCTCTACTTTGAAAATTGTCACTTTTAGCCCCTAGCCTTTGATACCACCCTCCACTTTGCAAAATGTCACATTTGGCCGATACTTTTTTTACAATGTTTACTAACTATCCCCTTCGGTTTCTAATGTTTCAACTTTACACTTATACCATATATAGTGTAAGCTTTTAACCTATTAATTTTTTTACCAACCTAATATTCTTCAATAGCCTTCGTTAGCTAAATTCTTTTTTCAAAAATATTTTCTATGAAATATCATTTTGTCTGCCTCAAGTTTCTACAGTTTCGAGTATACCCTTTTCGTTTCTTTACTTTTAAAATACCAACTTTTACATGTGTATTATTATGTACATGTGTATATAAATTCAAGTTATCTACGTTTCAATGTAATTGTTTTTGAAACAAGTCAGATCAAATGTGACACGTTTTCATGCTTATTTTATATACGTTTCTAGTTGGTCCACATTTTCGAAGTAAACTTTGCTCCAAACCGATTGGCGTCAAATCTAATACGTTTTCATTCGAAGGTATGAATTAAAGTTACTCTGCATTTACGACGGGTAAAAATAATATTATATTATATGTTACACCTCATGACTTTGGTCATTTCACTTTGCAAAACACTCATGTTTACCCAATGTGTTTTCTTTTATCATTTTGTGGTTTTTTTTTGTCTTTTTTAAAGCTCTAATTAGTCCCTTTTGATTATACATGTTTGTTTATCCTTTATACATGTTTTATGATTTTTGTGTGTTTTTCCTATGTATGAGTCAGATCACATATAAATATACAATAAGTAATGATTGTACGATATAAATTTAATATACTTTACGTTTTGATCCAATCACAATACTTATATAACTTACATTGAGTTAAATCGTGTAACATCCGTCAAAAACCGGGTTAACCAAACCCGCTTCGTTTACTAACCGAACAACCAGTTAAAAATTTCGTTGCGTATTTAATGCTCAAATTAATTTTAAACGATACATAATTAATAAGTATATTAGAATATAAAATTTATATTTGAAAATGTATTAAAAATAGTGAAATAAAAATAAAATGCCGAAGCCAGGTTTCGAACCCGGGTCAGCCGAGAACTCAAAGACTTAACTCACACTCGCCCAACCACTCCGTCACTTGTGTTGTTTGATAACATATTGAAACAATTAATACATATAATAAAACTGGAAATCGAATGCAATTACTCAGCGCGCCCAAATCACTCTCGCCGGAAATCCCGACGAAATCGTCAATCATTAACGTGTTCTTTTGACATAACGGATGCAATTACAGCAGCGCCGGTTATAACTGAAAATTTTAAGGTCACTCATTCAAATCATCAAATCGTAACCGAATAACTTTGAATTCAAAACCGGAAATACAATTAAAACTGAGATATACTTTATTCATCAGTTGAGCTCACGAATTTATCCAACTTACACTCTCCATTTCGCTCAGAAAACTTCGCCGCAAGTCGCCGGATTTCTCTGTAAATTAACCGAAAATTATCACCGAAAAACCGAATTCATTCCATCCCGTCTGCTTACCCAAAAATAAGATCTTTGGAGCTCATACCGACATCACCCACACTCACCTTAAACCCCCAGAAGAATCTCTGTCGCAAGAAATACATCGCCGGAATTCTCTGCAAGTCGCCGGAAAACCGAGACTTTCATCAACACGGTAAATACCTCGACTTTTTCTGTTTCATTCCATTATTAGACAAATTCTAACATCAATCCCTCACCCAGAACCTATTCCAGACGACGTTGCCGGATATTCCATTTTCGCCGGAAAACTTCTGGAATTTTCAGAATCACACTGTTAATCGGTATGATCATCTAAACATCCTGATAATCGTTGCTCAGTAATTCAATTTCATATCTAATCAATCAAACTGATTTTTGAATCCGAACAGAAGGAGTTCACAAAACAGAGCCGACGATCTCTGCCGGATTTCTGAAGAAGACAATCTGTTCGGTACATTCTTTCCCCAAACTTTTCTGTTCAATACCTTTAAATTTCTCATAATATTCGTTAACCGAATTAAACAAGAAACAGTTGGTTTAACCATTGTCTGTGTTTTGAACGAAGAAGACGAAGTCGCTTAGGTTATAAGATTAATTAAAATCAATATTATGAACGGGTTAGACACACAGTCCAGCGGTGGACTGTGTGCAAATAAATACGCATACGTCCCGAGTTCGATCCTTGACACACACACACTCGCTGTAATAAAAATGTTCTTTTTTTTTACCGAACCGGATCCACACGCAGAATCATGTTAAGTATAATAAAAACCGGAATATTTACCAAGTTAGACACACAGTCCAGCGGTGGACTGTGTGCCAAACTAAACCACAGGTCCCCGGGTTCGAGACCTGTGGAGAGCACCGAGTCGATACCATTAAATCCTTTTTAAAATAAATGATTTTCGGATTAACTTAATTAGTGTATAAATATAATTAAAAACAGAAATATTTCGGGTTAGACACGTAGCTCAGTTGGTAGAGCTGCGTGCACGCGTACGGGAGGTCACGGGTTCGAGTCTCACCCAGCGCACACATACAAACGACCGAACCGGTCAACGGTCAACAGTAATGGTCAACAGTCATGGTCAACGGTCAAAAAGTCAACATTTTTTTATTATTTTTATTTATTTATTTTATTTAAAAATCAATTAAAAATACTTAAAAATAACGTTTTTAAAGTTAGAAAATAGCCTTAAACTCACAAAAATATATCCAATAATCCTACTAAAATTGATTAATAAAATTCGCTTATTTACCGAACCGTTATGTCATTATCTAGGTTAGTTTCTTTCGTGGTTAAATCCAATTTCGTGCGCATTCATCATCAATCCAAGAAACGCAACCACTATGAGTGAATCTTACAACTCCCCTTTTTATTACACGTTTTGGGGTGTATCATGTGTCGCTTAAAATAATTCGTTTATTCAAACTCGTGCCATACCATATTATGATTTAAACATAGAATGTAAATATTGTTTGTAGTTATGTATTACATATTGTCAAGTTGTATGCAAATTATTTGTTAGGCCTATCAGTTCCTCGTGGGAGATGAGTTGAACAACGCGTGCCTTAAAACTCATTCATCAGGCCCATCAGTTCGTAGAACAACGCGTGCCTCAAAACTCATTCATTAGGCCCATCAGTTCCTCGTGGGAGACGAATTGAACAACGCGTGCCTCAAAACAATCTATTATTGTATGTGTGTGCATTATTTAATATTAAGTGTTTTGTGAATAAGTTTACATCTATATTTACTCATATGTGGTTATGCACTTTATTTTATAATGAATTCAATAAACTTGTTCAAATGTTTTTCAAGTGATTCACTCGCAAACTTTTGTTGATCCAAAAACCATTTTTACACATGATACAGGTGAACAGGATGAAGCATGGAAAACATAGGAAAGTGCCTTAGAAGAAAAATAATGAAGCCTAGAAGGATGTATAGGACATGTTGAACTTGTATGATATGATTGTATGATCTTCTTTAAAATTATGATAATAAATATGAAACGTTATAATAAATGTCATGAGCTTTGATGAAAACCCAATCATGCCCCGATCACCTTTTCCGCTGCGGGTCGGGGTGTGACAGATTGGTATCAGAGCTTTTGACTATAGGGATATAGGATAGGTTATTAGACCCTTAGAGCCTATACTATAGTTGATTAGATTTTAATTGTTTATGTGGTTATATGCAAACTCATGATGTTTATTTCTTTCATATTTATTACATACACAAATGCATGCAAACACTTCCAATACTACATTTTGTGATACATAGTGAATTATACTTACAGTCAAACATACATAATTACATACACCTTCATCATACATATTTCAATGCTCACATATTCAAATCATCTTCATACTTCCGTTATTCAAGATTTTGTCGCATTTTTCATTTTTCAAATCTCATCGAAGTGAGTTCTGCGACGGGCATGTAGTAACTGTAAGGGTACAAGTACCGGTAGTCGGAACGTCCTGTCTAGGTTGGCATTCGTATAAATCCAATATAACGGACCAGTTTGCCTACCTGGGGACTAATGATGAGAGTACGAAGGACCTATTAGGCCAAAGCATGCCACACCAAACGTCGTTCGAACTAACCCCACTTTGAGGTGTCACCGTGTCCACACCTGGATACATTCCAAATATCATACGTTACATACATATTTCTCGATTTTCTCTGGGTTTTAGTGTACGTAACCAGGCTAACACATGCGAACCATATGAAAAACCCGGTAATCATGGGGGCCCACATGATTACGAAGGTGAAGTATGGCGGCATGCAAGGCCCAGTTACGAGGAAAGCCCAAGACATCCTATGGATGTAGTAGATTTATTATTCTATATTTATTTTATGAATGTTCATTCCTAAATACGACACATGATCCCTAAAACATCCAACTCATACTCTTGATATGTATTCCTTGTAGATGTCTTCTAGTCTCGCTCGTAGGAAGATGAGATCAGGAAAAGCCCGCGAGCGCATGGCTGCCCAAATCGCTCAACAAATGGCTGCAGTAATACCCAACATTGTAGTTCAAGTTCAGCAAGCCCTTACCGCTAATCCCGTCAACCAAGAAGATCAAAATGTTATCAACCCTCCCCCAAATACCACTAAATGCACCTTCAAGCATTTCAAATCCTGCGACCCTCCAAAATACGAAGGGACTGAAGGTGTCACCGCTCTCCTCCATTGGTTTGAAGAAATGGAAAACACTTTTCTAAATTGCGATTGCCCCGATGATCGCGAAGTGCGATATGCTACTGGTCGTTTACTTGGAATAGCACTTACTTGGTGGAATACAGAGAAGGCCAAACGAGGCGTTGAAGATGCTATTACTTTGACTTGGGAAGAGTTGAAGGAAATCATGACAAGACGGTTTTGCCCAAGGAGCGAAATCAAGAAATTAGAGGATGAGTTCTATTCGTTGAAACAAAAGGAAGGCGACCACACCACATACAACAAGAGATTCATCGAGTTAAATCAAATGGTTCCCAACTTGTTCACTCCTCTTTACCGATTGATCGAGCACTACATTCGAGGTCTTCCTTCACAAATTCAAGACTCTGTAATAAGTACCACACCTGCAACTTTGGAAGCAGCAATGGAGTTAGCTACAGAGCTCACCGAGAACCGCATACAAAATAAGGACTTCAAGGAGGAGAAGAAGAAGGATAAAGCATCGACCGAAACCTCAAACTCCACCCAAACCGAATCCCCTTCTCAACCCATTTCTAAGAGAAAACGAGATGGGCAACTTTTCGATGTCACCCAACGCAATCAACCAGCCTCACAAGCCGTACCCCTCCAAGCTATCCCAATCACTCAAGTAGCACCCAACTCAACTTACCCAAATAAGAAACCTTACCTTGGACCTCACCCCCAATGTAACACCTGTTTTTATCACCATCCATCTACCTTACCTTGTCGACTATGTGCGAATTGTGGACGCTATGGTCATTTGAGCAAGGTTTGCCGTACCCCTCAAACCCAAATCTCACCCCCTACTCAAAACATGATCCAAACATATCAACAACCCCAATACCCCATGTTACCTTATTGTCGAGCTTGTTTTAGTTGTGGCGACCCTACCCATTATAGAAACACGTGCCCTCGATTGGTTAACATCATAAACGCTCAAGCTCAATCAAACCCAGTTAACCAAGCAAATCAAGAAAACCCAACCACTAGGCCACCAGCAAGAGGAAGAGTTTTCAACATCAACTCCAATCTTATTGAAGATAATAACGGCCCAAATGAACCACCCAACTATTCTCCTTCACCAAAAATCATGATTCAACTCCAACCGCTTAGTTTTTATGTTTTTTATGTTATCTCAATTTTCACGTATCTCAATTACAAATTGGAAATTTATCCAAGAATTTTAATGCAAATTACTATTTCAGTTGTTCTATACTCATTGATTTAACATTCATATCATCATACATCTCAACGTATTTCAATCTCATCATTTAAGGAAGATGGGTTATGTCTCACTTCTACATAGACTAACCTCTCCATCATAACAAACGAGAGAGGTACCGTTATCATTCAAACATGTATACTATCAGAATTAAGACTCAAGCTTTGATTGTTGTGTTTGTTATGTTTTAGAGTCACATAGGACTAATCATAACTTACTGATAAAACCAATGAAAATTTGACAAGAATATGGTGGATACGCCGCTGGTACTTCCTATATATAAGTATTCTTGCCAAAGGATCAGAGGCATTATCAGGCGGTTATGAGAAGTTCCATGTAGGATTTAGTATTGTCTTGGTTGAAGTTTGTGTTATACTCACTGATTTAACATTCATATCATCTCATCATTTAAAGAAATTGGATTGTGTTCTATTTCTACATAGACTAACCTCTCCATCATAACAAACGAGAGAGGTACTGTCACCATTCAAACATGTATACTATCAGAATTAGGACTCAGACATTGGTTGTTGTGTTTATTTATGTTCCAGAGTCACATCATAGAACCAATCATAACTTACTGATAAAACCAATGAAAATTTGACAAGAATATGGTGGATACGCCGCTGGTACTTCCTATATATAAGTATTCTTGCCAAAGGATCAGAGGCATTGTCAGGCGGTTACGAGAAGTTCCATGTAGGATCTAGTATTGTCTTGGTTGAAGTTTGTGTTATACTCACTGATTTAGCATTCATATCATCTCATCATTTAAAGAAATTGGATTGTGTTCTATTTCTACATAGACTAACCTCTCCATCATAACAAACGAGAGAGGTACTGTCACCATTCAAACATGTATACTATCAGAATTAGGACTCAGACATTGGTTGATGTGTTTATTTATGTTCTAGAGTCACATCATAGAACCAATCATAACTTACTGATAAAACCAATGAAAATTTGACAAGAATATGGTGGATACGCCGCTGGTACTTCCTATATATAAGTATTCTTGCCAAAGGATCAGAGGCATTGTCAGGCGGTTATGAGAAGTTCCATGTAGGTTTTAGTAGTAGAAGTTTTGTTTTAGGATATAACCTTATCTTTCCAAACATATCAAAACTCTTGCGCATGAAATCATATTTAATCAATCAACTCTATTTATCAATATTCATTATCATAGGCATCAAAAAAAGCGATTCCTGAAGCAGGGTACTCAACCCTTACAAGGAACGTTACCGCCTCAAACAAAATTAAACTCTTACTCCCTTCTAAGTGTGTAACTGTCAAATTAAAACACCATCCTTTTTGTGACAAACATGCCACTACTTAAATTTCGGGACGAAATTTCTAAAAGTAGGGATACTGTAACATCCGTCAAAAACCGGGTTAACCAAACCCGCTTCGTTTACTAACCGAACAACCAGTTAAAAATTTCGTTGCGTATTTAATGCTCAAATTAATTTTAAACGATACATAATTAATAAGTATATTAGAATATAAAATTTATATTTGAAAATGTATTAAAAATAGTGAAATAAAAATAAAATGCTGAAGCCGGGTTTCGAACCCGGGTCAGCCGAGAACTCAAAGACTTAACTCACACTCGCCCAACCACTCCGTCACTTGTGTTGTTTGATAACATATTGAAACAATTAATACATATAATAAAACTGGAAATCGAATGCAATTACTCAGCGCGCCCAAATTACTCTCGCCGGAAATCCCGACGAAATCGTCAATCATTAACGTGTTCTTTTGACATAACGGATGCAATTACAGCAGCGCCGGTTATAACTGAAAATTTTAAGGTCACTCATTCAAATCATCAAATCGTCACCGAATAACTTTGAATTCAAAACCGGAAATACAATTAAAACTGAGATATACTTTATTCATCAGTTGAGCTCACGAATTTATCCAACTTACACTCTCCATTTCGCTCAGAAAACTTCGCCGCAAGTCGCCGGATTTCTCTGTAAATTAACCGAAAATTATCGCCGGAAAACCGAATTCATTCCATCCCGTCTGCTTACCCAAAAATAAGATCTTTGGAGCTCATACCGACATCACCCACACTCACCTTAAACCCCCAGAAGAATCTCTGTCGCAAGAAATACATCGCCGGAATTCTCTGCAAGTCGCCGGAAAACCGAGACTTTCATCAACACGGTAAATACCTCGACTTTTTCTGTTTCATTCCATTATTAGACAAATTCTAACATCAATCCCTCACCCAGAACCTATTCCAGACGACGTTGCCGGATATTCCATTTTCGCCGGAAAACTTCTGGAATTTTCAGAATCCACTGTTAATCGGTATGATCATCTAAACATCCTGATAATCGTTGCTCAGTAATTCAATTTCATATCTAATCAATCAAACTGATTTTTGAATCCGAACAGAAGGAGTTCACAAAACAGAGCCGACGATCTCTGCCGGATTTCTGAAGAAGACAATCTGTTCGGTACATTCTTTCCCCAAACTTTTCTGTTCAATACCTTTAAATTTCTCATAATATTCGTTAACCGAATTAAACAAGAAACAGTTGGTTTAACCATTGTCTGTGTTTTGAACGAAGAAGACGAAGTCGCTTAGGTTATAAGATTAATTAAAATCAATATTATGAACGGGTTAGACACACAGTCCAGCGGTGGACTGTGTGCAAATAAATAAGCATACGTCCCGAGTTCGATCCTTGACACACACACACTCGCTGTAATAAAAATGTTCTTTTTTTTTTTACCGAACCGGATCCACACGCAGAATCATGTTAAGTATAATAAAAACCGGAATATTTACCAAGTTACACACACAGTCCAGCGGTGGACTGTGTGCCAAACTAAACCACAGGTCCCTGGGTTCGAGACCTGTGGAGAGCACCGAGTCGATACCATTAAATCCTTTTTAAAATAAATGATTTTCGGATTAACTTAATTAGTGTATAAATATAATTAAAAACAGAAATATTTCGGGTTAGACACGTAGCTCAGTTGGTAGAGCTGCGTGCACGCGTACGGGAGGTCACGGGTTCGAGTCTCACCCAGCGCACACATACAAACGACCGAAACCGGTCAACGGTCAACAGTAATGGTCAACAGTCATGGTCAACGGTCAAAAAGTCAACATTTTTTTATTATTTTTATTTATTTATTTTATTTAAAAATCAATTAAAAATACTTAAAAATAACGTTTTTAAAGTTAGAAAATAGCCTTAAACTCACAAAAATATATCCAATAATCCTACTAAAATTGATTAATAAAATTCGCTTATTTACCGAACCGTTATGTCATTATCTAGGTTAGTTTTCTTTCGTGGTTAAATCCAATTTCGTGCGCATTCATCATCAATCCAAGAAACGCAACCACTGTGAGTGAATCTTACAACTCCCCTTTTTATTACACGTTTTGGGGTGTATCATGTGTCGCTTAAAATAATTCGTTTATTCAAACTCGTGCCATACCATATTATGATTTAAACATAGAATGTAAATATTGTTTGTAGTTATGTATTACATATTGTCAAGTTGTATGCAAATTATTTGTTAGGCCTATCAGTTCCTTGTGGGAGATGAGTTGAACAACGCGTGCCTTAAAACTCATTCATTAGGCCCATCAGTTCGTAGAACAACGCGTGCCTCAAAACTCATTCATTAGGCCCATCAGTTCCTCGTGGGAGACGAATTGAACAACGCGTGCCTCAAAACAATCTATTATTGTATGTGTGTGCATTATTTAATATTAAGTGTTTTGTGAATAAGTTTACATCTATATTTACTCATATGTGGTTATGCACTTTATTTTATAATGAATTCAATAAACTTGTTCAAATGTTTTTCATAGGATTCACTCGCCAACTTTTGTTGATCCAAAAACCATTTTTACACATGATACATGTGAACAGAATGAAGCATGGAAAACATAGGAAAGTGCCTTAGAAGAAAAATAATGAAGCCTAGAAGGATGTATAGGACATGTTGAACTTGTATGATATGATTGTATGATCTTCTTTAAAATTGTGATAATAAATATGAAACGTTATAATAAATGTCATGAGCTTTGATGAAAACCCAATCATGCCCCGATCACCTTTTCCGCTGCGGGTCGGGGTGTGACAAATCGAATATGTTGAAACACGTGTTTTCATATGGTTAGCACGTCACATAACGCTTGGACTAATCTCTTCAATGTTTGCCATAGGTCCACGACACATCGCTTACAGGTGATAATACTAGTTAACAAAATAATATAACAACTTATAAATTTCGAATATACTATTATGACGTACTTATTTTTTTCTACGGTAAAGGTCAAAAATAGTTTATTTCATTCTTTGTCGTTAGAAACGAGTTGATATCGTCTAAAGAATTTCAGTACCAATACCCTATTCGTTTTTATGATTTTGTGGATATGGCGTATTTTAATGATTATATAATGTTTTATAATTTTGAATACACCATTGTGTCGTGCTTATTTTTATCTACGATTCGAAATATAGTTGATTTTTTTGTTTAGTGAGAAACGAACCAATGTCATCTGAACAATATTAGTGCCATATACGTTTTTATGGTTGACTCGACGTGGGGGTATATAAGCTATAGCGAGTACATGTACGGTAATGATAAGTAACGAATCACACATACCGATCAATCAACATTAGTGTCAGTACTGGTAACGTACAATTGATTGAAGCACATGTGGACATGTCATCAAAATGGGTTTACCTTTTTCTTTATATTAACAATATAATATAACACCTAATAAATTTTGAATATACCGTTATGAATTACTTGTTTATTTATACGATAAAGATCAAATATAGTTGATTTTCTTTCTTTTCCGTTAGAAAGAAACTGATACTGTCCAAAGAATATTGGTAGTGGTACCCTATTCGTTTTTTATGTTTTTGTCGATATTGCGTGTTTTAGTAATATTATACAACGTTTTATAATTTCGAATACACCGTTGCGTTGTACTTATTTCTATATACAATTCGAAATATAGTTGGGTTTTCTTATCGTGAGAACCGAATTGATACCATCCAAACAATATCGGTACCGTATACGTTTTTTAGTTGACTCAACGTGGCGGTATATAAGCTATAGTGAGGGTCTGTACGATAACGGTAAGTAACGAATCTAGCCGATACCATGAGTATTAGCATTCGTTTTTTATAGTTTTTGATAAATTTAAAACATGTGTCGACTGTCGATATTCTATTGAACATGTCTCTTTTAGTTGTTACATCGGGTGCCAGTGTTATACAAGTACATATGAAACCGAAACTAATAATGTAACGAACCAAACTGATGCAGAACGAAACCCCGTTGCGAAGCTCGAGAAATACCACTAATTGAACTTAATTTTATAACAAAACATGAAAAGAAACTATAAAATTAAAATAATATTGAAAGAAAATAGTTTACTAGACAAAAATGTTCCTTTATTCGTCGAGTACGGATATAATGTCTTGTTACCACCTCTGTGAAAACAATAATAAGTATGCAATAAAAAAACAAAACTGCACCAGTCCCAAATCATTGGTTACTTTGCATGCATATGTATGTATATGTATCTATGTATGTATGTATGTTGTATGTAAGAGTGACATCATGATCATGTGGGGTTTCTCTTTGATTGACAAAATTTAAATTTTGCTACATTTTATCTGCCGACCCAAAAAATAGAAAAGTTTTTGCTTTACTCTATTATATAATATTCTTGCTCCAAAAAATGTCTCATTGGTACAACACCTCTTCTTCTATGGATTTCTGCCAGAATATCTCTCTTTCCGGCGGTATTCCGGCTGACTATCAGCCGGAGCAACACCTTCTTTGCAGCCTTGATGACCTCCTTTCCGGTCATTCCATGGTACCCTTCATATATTAACTCTCTTGTGCTTTACCTTTTATTTTTAACGACTAACTCACACACTCACAAAACTGACCCTAAATTTACACCAATGTTTATTAGAGACTAAAACTCTTAAACCATTAGCCAGGGATTAACATGTTTACTAAACACCTTGATACTGCTAGGCGAAAAGCCTGTTGGTTCTTGTGCTTTACTCGCTTGTACATTTGTTACAACCGTGCAGTATAACTTGTAACTCATGCAAGAAATGTTGTCATTCTTTTGAAAAGAAAAGTTGCCTCTTTGTTTTCAAATATTAATTATGTAACATGTAATATTCGGGTTAGAGTTGTTTAAATAGCTCGTGTCGGTAGCTCGTATAAATTAGTTTGTTAAAACTTTAATTTGTGTAAAACCTCTAATTAGTTTTAATAGTTTAAACTAACTTGGTTGTTAGCTTGTATAAATTAGTTCATTTTTTATAGTTTTTATGAAAAAAACCTACAAAATCATTAAAAATGAGAAAGTTCGAGTCAACTCGTCGACTCGGTTGAGTTGGAGGCAAGTCGAATATGAGCTCAAATTCTAACCCGGTTAAAAAATACCACGAGTCGACTCGTATTATTACTGGCTTGAGCCTGAATTATGTTGGCTCGAGCCTAAACGGCTTTCGCTATACTATGCATTAAATGTTGTACCCTTGAAAACAGGAAGAAGGTGATGTTAACATGGAATGGCTATCAATTTTTGTGGAGGATTGTTTATCAAGCAGTGGGAATTGTATGCCACTAGAAACAAAACCCCAGGGTACAACTTCCACTGCACAAGGTACAACGACATCAACAAAACCCGAAGCAAAAGAGCCGCATTCCATGCTTAAACTAGTTGTACCTTGCAAAGCAAGAGGAAAAGAAGCCCATCATGTTGGTTAGCCGAGAGTGAGTTACTTTTAAATAAAAAATGTACAACTCCCTATAGCACCGGTTTCGGGCAGGCGGAAGGGGGCAGCGGGCAGGGGCAAGGAAGGAAGGAAATGCACACATTGTTTATCACAAAGAACCCCACAATGGCGGGCAGGACCACGAGGACCAAAAACGTTGTGTAATGCATGTGGTGTGAGGTACAAGTCGGGCAGGCTGCTGCCCGAATATAGGCCAGCAAAGAGTCCTACTTTTGTGACCCATAAACATTCTTATTCTCACAAGAAAGTGTTGGAGATGAGAATGTCTCTTTTACCCTCGTCCTCTAGCAATTCCTCTCCATCCTCTTAGTTAGAGTGAGGGCATATTAGTAATCTTCCATCTTAGCCCATTATGTAAGAAGTTAATGGAGATGGATATTTTTATCAGAAACTTTTGTTTTTTTTCTTTTAATTTATTAGCTAGTTAGTAATTAGTAACTGGTATAATCTATTAATGTAATATACAAGGAGGGTCGTTTTCCCTCTATTCTATTTTTTTAATTTTTATTGGATAATGTGTATATGCATCAAGAAATAGAATTAAATACAAACTGTATTTTATATAAAAATTGTAAAAATTATTTAAAAAGTGTCATGTGGAATCAAACCAATTATAGAGAAATGTAAATAATAACCTAAATAATATCAGTTTATATTGAATTCCCTATAAATATGCAAACAAGCAATTAATTCTTTATTTGAATATTTCTTTTGTTTTCAATGTGCTCATAGAAAGAAAAGTGCTGATGTCTTCATATATGTGCTAAAATTAATTATCTTGATTAATTTTCGTGTGCTAATATAATTCAAAAGTTCTACTTTATGCATGTATTGTTTTAGTATGTGCTAATTTAACTTTTTTTTAAGTACTAGAATATGTTCTCACGGTTTGTAGGATAAATATGGTTTGTATTGTAACCAACCCCTATGCCTCAAAATGACATAATGGAGAGGTTCATTTTATAGAATCATGAGAACTTACAAGTTTTTTAACCGTGAAACTCCAACCAAAATATGGACATCGGACAAGCAAACAGACAACTGGAACTATGATAAAATGAAAAAACATCCCAACAAATTACAAGACTACATCACGGATATTAAATTCACACCATTTATTTCAGTTAAACTACGTTATCAAAACCAACTCAACATTAACAACTATGCTAGTAAACACAAAACCTACAAGTTAACCACTTGGGGGAGAGTGACCTATTAAATAGAGGGGACCAAAAGTTTGAAGAAAAGAATAGGAGGGGAGCTCAATACATATAGAAATTTTGAAAGTTTTTTGATAAAATTTACACTATCAAGTAAAAAAAACAGAGAAAGTGAGCACCCCTGGCCCACACTAAACTCCGTCTATGAAGTGAACAAAACATCAATACATAACTAAAGAGTTGATTATGGATTCACTATGATAAGTCGTAATGGCAGTTAAGTCTTTGACGCTAGTTAACTGAATATGTATTGATACAATTAAGATATTAGGTGTAGGGTGTGGACCATTGTAAGAGGAGTATTAGATAATATGTAAGGGTGCTCATAGACATAGCCCCTCCCCCCTCCACGCCAACCAATAACTTTTCTTCTCACGGATGTCTCTTTCTCCTCTTTCTCTCTTTGCCTTCTCTTACAAAAAAAATCAATGTCAATATGTTTAGAGTTTATTTAAAAAAAATTAAAAGAAAACGCATCAACCCATAAAATGGGGCGCACAACACAAGTGAGCTACACACTTACAAAATTACACCACTCGGTCCAGGTCGTAGACCTAGTTTTCATTCTACTACTAAACCACAAAAACCAATCGATCTAATCTCACTAAAAATGTCTTCCACCCGAGCTTGACTATTAGAAATTTGACTCCATTCCTAGCGCGCCAAATACTCCAACAACTAATCATGACAATCCCATGAAAAATCTCCTTCGCTAGCCCTCGTAAACCGATATGATCGTGAAGGTCCAAAAGCTCCGTAACCGCGTGGACAATAAAAGGAGCAGCTCTACACCATCTCGAGATCTGATGCCATATCCAGCTAGCCACCATACATGAAGTAAATGATGATTGCTCATTTCCTCATTAGATCCGCAGAGCGGCCAAGGCACGTCTTTAATCATGATGTTTCTACCTTTAAGCGCCTTAAGCGCCACACTGGTGAGAATTTTCTGCATTTCAGCTCTCCATGCATGAACATTACATTTTATGGGAATCCATTTGTAGTATTTCATCACGTGGTTCCTACTATGGTACGTCCCTCTTTTGATAGCCCTTCTAAACTTTTTTGTCTGAATTATAGAATCAATGCACATTTCAATACATTTTAAAATAAAAACAGAAGAGATAATATAACATTCAAGAATTTTGAATATACCATTACGACGTGTTATTTTTATCTACGATTCGATAAAAATTTTATTCGAACGAAAATTGAGAAAAATTCCTCAACAAGATGATACCAAAATCGATGAGTTTTTCTATACACATTTACATTCTTTACCTTTTTCTATTATTTAAGTAACATAATATAACATTTTTGGATACACCGTTGTAACATGTTTATTGTTATTTACGATTCGATAAAACATTTTAATTGAATGGGTAAATATTATTGATTTTTTTTCTTCGAGAAATGAGAGAATAAACTATTAAAACAATTTTCATGCTTATAAGGTCCCTAACATAATATTGATATGAAATAAATGTTCTCACACAGACGCGTACGTGTGTGTATATATATAACAAATACACTCAATAATATCCAACTATTGGAGTAGGGTACTAGGAGGGTGAGAATAGTATATATCTTACCTCTATCTTAAGGGAATCACAATGTCAACGACAGAACTTGACCAAAAGTTCTGAATGGCGGAAAGTTATTGGACCAATTTTTTTCCCTGTAGTTATGTTTTTGGTTATATGTTCCGGTCAGGTCAAACAATAATAACTCCAAATAAAACTATATAATCTTCATTCATTCAAATGAGGCGTTATTACACATAAAAAACGCTAAATATTGTTTAACAAAAATAAAAACCAAATATTTATAATGATGCGAGATAAATTTTAAGTACCTGTACGAAGAATTACAACTCAACCCAACGATCTTTAAGATAAATGGTAAGTACCTTTAAAATCTTTAAGATAAAAAATAACACTAAACTTTGATTTATATATAATGTAGTAACAAATTTACTTAAAGTTTAGCCCATTCTTCACAATTTTTTTAACTCAATACGAAAATATGTATAAATATTTTTGACAATAAACTTGGTAGGGGTAGGGGATTTTAGACAAAATAATTGGCGGGGACAGATCTATATAGTTTTAAAATCTTCGGACAAAAAGCGAGAATATTACAATTCTGATCGAAACATTCGAGAGAGGGGGCACCCCGTCTCTTAAAAGCTACGCCACTACACACTACTCATGTTGAAACCTCCAACACACATGTGTACACGCTTTTATTTTCTTTATTTTAAGTAAACTAATTACCATTATATTAGTGGAGAGTTCAAATGAGAAGAAAAAATTTGTAAGAATAAAAAGTATAACTTTTAAATCAATAGAAATTCTCCATTTACTTCATTTAATGTGTGTATTTAATATTATGAAAAAGGATAATTACTAATTAATTAAACTTATAACTCATTTTTTTCATATACTTTTTCAAGATAAAATAATTTATGGTGTAGGACAATTTTCGACATGTGTAGAATAAATTTTAGTATGTGCAGGAGAAATTTTGAAATGTGTAGGGTAAAATTACATGTGTGTAGAGTAAATTTCGGAAAATGTAAGACATATGTAGGATAAATATTGAAATGTGTAGAATAAAATGTTTTTGCTTTATTAATTAGAGATGACATAATTAATGATAGGAGCTATAAACTATTTAATGTTTTACCACTATGTCCTTTCTTCTTTTTCTTCTCACATTAATTTTTTTCTTAAATAAACCTTCCCCATTATATTATATTATATTATATTATATTATATTATATTGTTGTTGAAGTTTGATGAATAGTATTTTTAAATTTAAAGTAATATATACTGATTTTTTAATATTTTACTATTTTAATATTGTAACATTTGTCAAAAAACGGGTTTTCCAAACCCGCTTCGGTTGTAATCGAATATCAAGTTATAAATGTTTCGTTGTATATTTATGTTTATTTTAATTTTAAACGATGCATAATTAATAAACAAACTAGAATTTAAAAGCTATAATTGGATAAAAAGTAAAAATAAAATAAAAATCAGGCTGCCGGGACTCGAACCCGGGTCAGCCGGAAAGGCTCAACAGCTTTAACTTGCGCACATCCAACCACTCCGCCACTTGACGTCTTTGTGGATTCTAGGAAACAATTAAATCATATCTATAACCGAGAATCAACCTGTTGCGCCAACTGAAACCGATATCGGCTTTCAAACCGTCCAAGACGGTTGAGTGCTCGCGGAATCTTGATCATAACCGATAAACCGACATCTTAAATCAATTCAGTCGTTAATGAACTTGAATTCTGGTGATGTTTGGTTTTTATAACCGAAAACATTCATTTCTGGAATTACTTCAACAAAACCCTCATCTCGCGATTCAATTACCTCCCCATAGCTTCTAATTTCACGTTTACTCTATTTTCTGGTCGTCGAAATTACTTTCTGATCATCGCCGGAATTCTCTGCAAGTCGCCGGAAAACCGAGACTCACCTCAAAACGGTAAATAACTCGACTCTTTCTGTTCCATTCCATTGATAGACCATTACTAACATCAATCCATCACCCAGAATCAATCCCAGGCGACGTTATCGGATAATCAACTCTCGCCGGAAAACTTCTGAAAATTCCTATTTTCCGCTGTGAAACGGTATAGTCATTCAAACCTTCTGATAACTCTTGTTTAGTACTTCAATTCCACAATTAGCTAATCAAAACTGTTAATTTGTTCGCTCAGTCGAAGTTCATAAAAACAGAGCCGACGACTTCGCCGGCGTTCTGAGAAAGATCATCATTCCGGTATGTTCATTCCCAAAACTTTTCCTATCCGTTACATATATATCATTAGTACGTCTGTTAATCGAATTAAGCAAGAAACAGCTGATTAATCATTGTCTGTGAATTGAACGAAGAAGATGAAGTCTATTATGATTATAAGATTAATTAAAATCGGTATTATAACCGGGTTAGACACATAGTCCAGCGGTGGACTGTGTGCGAACAATACGCATACGTCCCGAGTTCGATCCTTGACACACGCACATTCTCTGTAATTAAAATGTTCCTTTTTAAACTGAACCGGATCCATTCGCAATTAGATGTTAAGTATAATAAAAATCAGTATATTAACCAAGTTAGACACACAGTCCAGCGGTGGACTGTGTGCAACATTAAATCACAGGTCTCGGGTTCGAGACCTGTTGCACACTCCGGTTCAATGATTAAAACTTTTTTGAAAATAAAAGAATTTTGAATAAACTAAAACAGTATATAAATATAATTAAAAACAGAATTATTTCGGGTTAGACACGTAGCTCAGTTGGTAGAGCTGTGTGCACGCGTACGGGAGGTCTCGGGTTCGAGCCTCACCCGGCGCACACTTACACTTTAGCGAACCGGTCAAACAGTCAACAGTCCGGTCAACGGTCAATGGTCAACGCAAAAAGTCAACATTTTTTTATATTTTTATTTATTTATTTAATTTAAAAATCAATTAAAAATACTTAAAAATGATGTTTTTAAAGATAGAAAATAGCCTTAAACTCACAAAAATATATATAAAAATCTTATTAAAATTATTAATAAAATCCATTCATTTACCATACTTCCCGTTATTATTTAGGTTAGTTAAGTCTCGTCGATCAATCCTCCAAACTCGTGCGCATTTCATCATCTTCAACCAAACGCACCCAATGTGAGTGAATCTCTACAAATTCCCCGTTTTAATCACGTTTTTGGGGTGTATCATGTGTCTTACCATTTATTATATTTAAATCATTGTGCATACATCAAATCCATGAACAAATGTGTATTCAACTTGTATCAACTGTTTGTGTGATTATTGTTTAGATTTAATTTATCATTTTCAGTACATACGTTATCATAGGCCGCCGCTCCCCATTACATTATGAGCGTTGAGCTGTTCCCCATTACATTATGAGCGTGAACCGGGCGTTGCCAACATACGATCGGCTCCGTTTGATTGAGCCTTGATCGCACAGACATTCATCATAGGCCGTCCGTTCCCCATTACATTATGAGCGTGAACGTGATGTTGCCAACATATACAGTTTCATTCATGTTATATATTCATGCAAGTTGATATGTTATTGTATGTTATTGTTTGTGGTTGTTATTGTTATTATTTGATTATTTACATTTGCTCACATATGACTATTGCACAATTTTTCCATGATAATGATAACAAGAAATCAATAATAAATGTTTATCTAACAAGATTCACTCGCCAACTTATGTTGACCAAAAA
Source organism: Scalesia atractyloides (assembly GCA_947069175.1). Taxonomy (NCBI): domain Eukaryota; kingdom Viridiplantae; phylum Streptophyta; class Magnoliopsida; order Asterales; family Asteraceae; genus Scalesia; species Scalesia atractyloides. Next base: position 85,266,888 of record CAMTDV010000001.1, on the reverse strand, counting down.
ACCCCCATTTTTTCACATGATACAGGTGATCCAGCTGCAGCAAGAAACACATAGGATTGGCTTAGAAGAATAAACTGATTTAGAGCTTGGATTGTTTAGTTGATTATTTTTCTTGTATTTGTATGAACATGTTTGGATTATTGAGGATGTAATTTTGACTTAAATAAATATGAAACATATTAGTAAATATCATGAGCTTTGGTGATAACCCAATTATATTCCGCTGCGGGTCGGGGTGTGACAAATATTAGATAACTTTATTATTATATTTATTTTTAAGTTTTAACATATTTTCTTTTTTTATATTTTTATAAATATCTCCTTTTTGCCAGTTACTTTTTCTTTTCATAATTCTATTTTCTTTTTTAAATGATATAACCTTTATAATTAATTTTATATTTTTAATAACATTCGTTCGTTAAATAAAAAAAACTTAACTACGCAGTTATGTTTATTCCTCTCCCCTCTTGAGATTCCGGTATAAGTATTGTTAAAAATGAAGTCCTATTCAAATTAAAGTATTTGTTTGGTATCGTTTTACGGTACGATAATAAACTAAACCGATTATACTGTTTGGCTTTCAAAACAACATTCTTCATTTTCAAATATCGTTTGTTTAACATTATCATTTGCTTCGTTTCGCCGTATCGCACTTCACCAATAAAACCTAGTTTATAATTAAAATAAACAAAAAGTTAGAAATGGTTTACTTGTTCGATACATGTTGTTTTCAAACTATGTGTCAAAAGGGCATTTATAAAGACTTAGGAGTGAGAGAGAATAGGTGTAAAGACTACAACTTAGAAAAGTGTGTATTTTCTTTTGTCCGAAGAGAGAGGGGCACTAAGCATACAACTTAAAATGTGTGTATTTTTCTTTTGTACAAATAGAGAGTGGCACTAAGCTTACACCCACTATAGGCAATCTTGGATTTCTATTTTATTTGAAAATTATACTTCATTCACATCATCATCGCCTCGACCAATAGGTAAGACGGCGAGATAACAAATAAAACTAAATCAAATTTACATCAATTTGTTCACAAGATGGACTTATATTTTGACCTATTCTTTAACCATATATATTCAATACTCCAATCCTTATTTGAAAACACATTTTCGTTTCTCACTTTCCAAATACACCAATGTACGACCCAATATTATTAATGAGACTCCAATAAAATCCTCATAAAAACGTATAAAGGTGTGTATAGATATGTGCTTGTATAAATATGCATGTATAGATATGCACTTATATAATTGAATGAATGATACTATTCTATAAAGTACTTTTGAGTTTTGACTGTTTATAAATGTTTATTAAAGAGTTCCTTTCCATTGAATTCCATTATAGTAGCAATGTGGTGTATAAATATACACTGATTTTGTAAACCTTACATTTCATGACACGTTTATTGCATTTGATCATGAAGTTAGTGCTATTTAAATACATAATGTTTTTAGAAAATATGATTGTGATGGGCCCTGTTCCAGGGGCGGACCTATCTTAGGGTCTACCTTAGGGGAAGGGGTAGTCTCCGTTACCTCTTAGCGCTCCGACGGTAGTGTAAATTTTTGAAAAATTTGATACTTTTTTGATTTCGTTACCTTTTTTTTTATAAAACGTTACCCCTACGAAGATTTTCTGGATCCGCCAGTACCCTGTTCTATTTTTAAAATAGCACAGTGAAACATCTTTAAATCATGTTATTTTTAATAATTTTACATCAAAACTGTTACATGTTTTTCATAGCACGCCTCTCCCGAATCTTGATCGTGTGTTGGTTATTATATATCAGGCTTTTAATGAAACAAGGTTTGAGAAATTTTGTAGATGAACTAAAACATCATAATTTTAACAGATTGTCTCTAAACGTATCTAACTTAGATGCGTGATAACATTATTCATTTTTTTACAAAAACATATACATCAATATATTGTGATATCTCTTCACGAGCATTAAGTGTCTTATAAAAAATATATTATTATTGTTTATATATATTAGTTTGTAATATTTGGATGAATCGTGTCTAAATTGTCTTTTTGTTTGTTTGTTTTTTTCCATAAGCATAGTAAACTTTAGGTTTTTGAATTTTGTAACAAATTTTTGGTTTTTTTATATTTTCAGTCACAAGAGTTAAATGAGTTTATTTTTTTTTACAATTTAAGGCTTATATATTTATATTATTGGAACCGGTATTATTATTTGCTTTCATGGTTTCCGATTAGCTGCACCGATAAACCCCGAGGGGCATGGTTACGGTTTTACGCCTGTTCCGCAACGTGAAGGCTTTACACTAGTTATTATTATTATTTTTTTTTATTATTATTATTATTATGATTATTATTATTACCGCCATTGCCTCCACGACCAAGCCTTGTTTGTGGCAATCAGTGGCGTAGGATAGTGGGGGCGGGAGGGGATGGCCGACCCCCAAACTTTTCGCTCAGTAGTGGAGAATATGTAGTTTTCGTATAGAAATTTTTGGGTATATATACGTTTTCGACCCCCGATTTTATATAAATTTTTGGTATACACGTTTTTGACCCCCCAATTGAAAATCTCAAACTTCATCACTGGCAATCACTTAATATATGTGAGCTAGACTTTTTTAATAATCACCATAGGAAATATGTACAGTTAATCGTCTCCTATGTAGCTACATGTTCAAATGCATCCCATAAAAGTAAAAAGAGAATCATCCCAATAATTACAACTTTGAATAACTTTCTTCAACCTCCGGTAATGAAATTTTTCGTCCATTCTTGCTATGCATGCGATAATTAAAGTACGAGCTTCACAATGAATAAAAATTACGGTAAATTGAGAGAAATAACATATGTTTTTATTTTTCATTTTTATTTTTTTGATGTATAATTTCAAAAACAACATTTTAACAAGAATAACATGCGTTTATTAAACAAATAGCAATATATCTTACATTTTTTTGTTTGTTTTAGAATGCTAATGTGAAAAATTATAATATACCTCGTACCTTTGTTCTCTTCTATAATTTTCTTCTTTCACTCTGTGTGAACACCCCTCTTTTTGTCTTTGGTACACCACCACAACGTCGCCACCTCTCTCGTCCCCCATGTTCAGTTTTTGGGTTTCTACTCGGTTTTCCTTGAAATATGGCTATGTTTCGAATTTTGGATGTAGTCAAATTTGGTCGATATCTTTTTTGGTTTCATAATCTGGTTAACTTATATATGTTTTGTGCACGAATTGAATGGATTTGGTGGTGGATAGTTATCAACGACGGTTGTATGTGAAGATATGCTGGTGATTCATCATTCAAGTGTCATCAGGGCAATTGGATTTACTTATAGACCAAATAAGAACTCATATTAAATATTGGTATGAATTAGGAGGTGTGGGGTAAACTCTTGATCAATAATATTATTATTGTGTTATTAAAGAACTTTATAGGTTGTGAGGGGCTCGACCATGGGGGGTTCCAAGCCCCCCCCCCCCCCCCCCCAATCCTGGCATGGGGTTTAGCGTTAGCCCCCAATAAGGTCCAATAGGAAACTCCCCCCCCTCCCCGCTAGGGTCGCAATGAATTTAGAGTGTTTTGTAAAGCTGGTTAGATTCGTACGAGGTTATAAAGTAAATAAAATCACCCAAAAGTTTTTGATTTTGCATTATAAGTGCTTCATTGGAAACGCATCAAATTTACATGGACTGACGAAGCTTTGCTTGGAACTGTTCCTTCAAAGTGACTAAACATCAGTCGCGAATTGCTACTACTCCGTAGGAACTGAGACAAGAAGGTTAATAGTGACAGAATTGCTACTGCTCGATAGCGGCAATATCGTTACAGAGAAGTTTATTAGCTAAACTGATGTAATTATTTGTGGTTGTACCCCTAACCGTATATATAACCACAACCAAAATGTTGTGATGGTTCAATACCACGTAAATTGAAGTCATTTGGTCTATTTCATGGTTAAAATATTCGTACTTTGGATGACCTTTTCGTTCTTGGAAATTCATTTTATGTATTAATCGAGTGTTGATTTCGTATATCAAAGAAATACTTCAATATGAAAGTGCTTCATCACGATTCGCTAGAAGTATGTCTATCTAATAAAAAAAGAGGTAATGATTTCTCTGGCATTTGAATAAGTAAATTTCTATAAACCTTATTAGCTTGTGTTTAATGTGTTTGATAATATTTAAATTGCTTATACAACAAAATAGTTGTCTCAACTAAAAGTTTGTTCAAACCCAACAATATATTGTTTATATAACAAACTACTTTATCCTGACTTGTAAATTTTTTATTTTTTTTCCTCAAAACAACAGTGTTACTCATACAAACTTTAATGAGAACATTTTTCTTCAAAACAAAGTAATTATTATTGAGTAGTAAAAGTATTTGGTAAATGTAATTGTAGTGACTAAGATTCAGTGACGGTGATAGGGTGTGCGGATAGAGCCACCGCACAGGGCCTGTGATTTCAAGAGACATGTGTTTTTTTTATAAAAATTGATATATATGTTAAATTTTTTTAAATAGTATATCCATACCAACGACAAGATACACCCATTTACAAAACTTTTTTATGGTTTAAAAGTTAATTCATTGGCATTAGGTTTAGTGAGTCAAATAACATTTGATTTTAAATAATAATAATAATAACAACACATTACGGAATGACACATTTTTTCGAGCTCGAAAAGGATACATAAATTATCAAAGACGCCCCTGCTAAGATTATTAAATTGCATTGGAAAAAAAAGCTTACTGTTTATTAGATAGGTGAATTTTTAAGCAGAAGTCAAAAACTCATAAAATCTAGGTCCCAAACAACAAACATACTCATGGAATGGTAATTGCATTAATATAATTTTTAGTTGATATCGAAAAAGAAAACGAAAAAGAAATGGTAATTGCTCCAACTTAATGTTACAATTATTATTTAATAAACCCCCACCCCACAGACATCACAATAACTATATTCATGGTGAAATATAAACTCTCAATGTGACATTCCACCTAACCTTCATATCATGATTTGTTGATCTTTAATTCCCACATTGTCTCTAAATATATACAATAGTCTATGTATGTATACATGTGCATATATATGTATATGAGTTCAAACTGCTCTAATTGTTTTAGATGCACCATCGTAATTAGTTAGACCAACATTTATAAAATATTCTTTTCGAATGAGAAATATAGCTATACTATGTTCAAATTAAATATAATTAAATATTTGATGTTGTGCCATATTATATTACGCCTTCGAGTGGTTGATCAACACTATTGTTTACTTCCAACACCAATGTTTGATGTAACTTTATAACTCACAAATTTATGTTTTGTTTACTTATAAAGTTATGTCAAACAATAATAACATTAACATATGGTGCTTGCTTACATGTGACATTACGCGTTTTTTACTTTGTTACACATGTTATGTTCGTGATATTAACATCATTAATTGTTGAAATTCCACATTCTTATTACAATTTGCTAATCCTCGATTTATCTAATGCATATTGGTTCTTTTTTCTCTATGATGGGCTGTGCATTTGGAGTGTCCATGGTGGGCCTCATAAGCCCCCTTTTTTTTTAAGTTGTGAAGCCCAAACATGCTTTACAATTGAAGAGTGATTTCTATTCAGTATCTTGATCAAAGACTCAAGTAGGGATAAGCAAATGGTATTGGATAGATACTGGTACCAAATTTTCTGAACCGACTCTATTTTTGGTACCGATTTGGTACTGAAATTTAGCGTTTTCGGTACCGGTATTTACCGTTTTTAACCTTTAAATACTGGTCTATATCGGTACCAAAACGTACAGTACCGGGTATTTTTGTAACGGTACTATTTTTTGGGATTTTCGGTATTTGTAATTCTTTGGAAGAGGTGTTCTTTCCCAACTTAGTCGTGGAAGCATAACTTTGTCCAAGAATTGTTGATGGCAATTAAAAACCAGCATTCAACCTTGTCAAGCCTATCAAAATCTAAGGAGGAAAAGGAGATGCTAAGGTTTGTTAATGTGGGAAGAAATACCAACTTTACACACTTTGAGAGGGTTAGTAGAAAGAAGATAAATGTGGTTCATATGTTTAGGATGCATACTCAAATCTTCAATGAGAGGGGCAAAACAAGATTGTTGAATCAATGGATGAGTTTCAACGCAAGGGTCGAAAGGGACGGCCTATAGTGCTCATATTAGAACCTTCAAAACGGATGCAATGCAAATGATGCGTTGCAATGAAATTTAGATGTTGCTTTAGTTATGTTGCAGGTAAAATCAGGCCTCCTTACAGTGTCAAATTTGCACGTTGTCAAAAGAAAATAAATTACATCAATTCAAGTATTCAAACAAAAGAAAACTAATTTATTCATGCCTTTCTAAATCCACCTAGTAGATTTCTTAAACATTATCATCAATTCCCTGCAATATATGAATAATAAAGGTCAACAAAATAGTTGGCGAGCATACAAGTTTGGTCTGCATAATATAGAATAAAAGTTCTTAGTCTAACATGGCAATTTGTATACTACTAGCATGTGTAAACTATCAATCAAACCAAGTGTCCACTAGCATTGTAACATCTGTCGAAATATGGGTTCTAAAACCCGCACCATTTTCTTTTGTAATCAAGTTATGTTATGATCTTGTTGTTATGTATTTATGTTAATCGGTTAAGATATTCGTTATACTAATAATATAAAATAATAAATAATAAGAATAATAATAAATAAAATATTAATAATATTAGTAAGAATATTAAAAAAAAAGATGAAGACACGGGGATCGAACCCAGATCTCCATCATGCACACGCATCATACCAACCGTTACACTGCTGAGTGTTTTAGTGTAAACTCATCCAACAAATAACCATTTATGTACTCCGTAACTCTTGATCTGAATTCAAAAGAAAACCGCCTGTAACAGATGCGATAAGTCTGGCAAATCAATCAGATGTCCGTTTTCTATGAAATTGAGTGCTGAAACCATTCACAATCATGTATCTAGATCTAGATGTGAAACCGAGTCAAGCACATTCAATTATGATGGCTGACATCACGCTATAACCGAATTCAACCCAAAATCTGACCGAAACTGAAACTCAATGCCTGCGACTGTATTCAACTATAAATAGGAGCTCTGGAACCCTTTAGAACGCACAACGCACTCACCCTAAACTCTCTACAAACTTATGTCGGTAAGAACACTTCATCAGAGACCTGCAATGGCCGGAATTCTCGCCGGAAATCGTAGAAAAACTTCTGTTCGGTATATCTCTTACTTAGTCTTTTTCATTTTTATATATAACATGAGTAATTAGGTGGGAAATTCTAAAGATTTAGCAAACCAAAACAATTCAATCGCATCAACAGTTTGTGTTTATAAACTGAAGAAGATGAACTGGAATAATGTTTAAATCAATTTAAAATTGGCATTTACACCGAGTTAGACACACAGTCCAGTGGTTGGACTGTGTGCATATGAAGTCAAGGACCCGGGTTCAAACCATGTTCATGTTCCGATGCGCTGAATTAAATCAAACCTGTTTTAAAACTCAATTATGAAACACGATAACCAGTGTATAAAAGGAATAAAAAAATCAAGTAATCATCGGGTTAGACACACAGCCCAATTGGTCGGGCTGTGTGCACACACGAAGCAGAGGTCACGGTTTGATACCGGTTTCATACACAGTTCTTACATTAAATCAAACCTTTTTAATTAAATCAAAATATGAAAAGTGTGAGTAAGTGTATAAGTTTAATTAAAATCTAATATATTTCGGGTTAGATACGTAGTCCAGTTGGCCGGGCTGTGTGCACGCAAACGAGAGGTCACGAGTTCGATCCCACACGCGGTCGGTTCTTGAGCGGTTTTATACGATTATTTTGGAAAATAAAACATTTTTTAAAATCAACTAAACCCTTAATTTTTCTTCCAAAAATATATTATATTATAATCAACTAATTTTATTTACAAATTAAAAGGCTAGGTAAATATAAATATAGTAATGGAAATAATAAAAAGAAAAATCAATTTAAATTATCTAAGAAACTAATTAAAAATACTAAATTCAACCAAAAGAAATATATTTTTATCTGAATTATTTTGTGAATATTTAGGTTAGCCATTTCGTCGTTTGGTATCTCAACCACTCCATCGTGCGCAATCTTAGTCGAATCGTAATTGCATACACTGTGAGTGAATCTTACAACTCCCCTTTTATGTCATATTTTTGGGTGTATCATGTGTCGCTATTATTATCTCATTATTTTAAATCTCGTGCTATTACCATTATGTGATCTAACGTGCTATGCGATATTGTTTGTTTGTTGTCATTTTGTGTTTATATTTTCATTACAGTCAATCTCTCACATTAGACCTACTTGTTCCCCGTTACTTACGGGTGGAGCGTAGCGTTGCCTAATATACTAGATCGGCTCCGTTTGATTGATCCTTAATCTCGCAGCATATCGCTTATTGTGCTCACATGTACATTAGTAGTTGCTGATGTGGTTTGTGAATTAGATTACATATACGATGTTCCCATATTTGGTTAATGCACATTTTTATAAAATACTAAACATATCATTTTCTTAATGATAAAATGAGATTCACTCGCCAACTTATGTTGACCAAAAACTTTATTTTTACTCATGATACAGGTGAGCAGGTTTGAAGCGTGGATCATATAGGACATGGGCCTTAGAAGAAAATAAAATGTTATTTGCAAGTTTGTTTGGAACATTATAGTGTTTGTATGAATTATGTGTTGATTGGAATGTTTTAATCAAATTTGGAATAATAAATATTAAACTTTTATAATAGTAAATGTCATGAGCTTTGATCAAAACCCAATCATGCCCCGACTACCTTATCCCTTGCGGGTCATGGTGTGACAAGCATGTCCTTTCCACATAGGGGAACAGGCCGTATAAGATTGAATACTTAACAATACCACATAAGGGCGGTTTGCTACTCCTATACCGCTATAATTGTTAAGGTAGGCGATTGAGTAGACAAGAATGATTTCTAGCATGTATGTATGACAAATAGCATGCATTCATATATTGAGTGTTTGAATAATGTGATTGATTGTGTGTAGGTGAGTTTTTATAATTTCATATATTGCAACCCAAAGTGTGTTTAAACGAAAAAGGGTTCGAGTATACTCACATTTTGCATAGTAAACCGAGATAGTCAACAACAAGTAAGGCGAAACGAAATCTAGCCTAAAAGAGTAAATTGAAATGTATAAGCGTATAAAAAAGAAAAGAGATAATTGAATATTAGTTAAAAGATGTAAATGAGAAATAAAGAATAACTAATTAAGTAAAATGTATATGTATATATATATATATATTAATAATTATAAAAACTTGTTATATAATTATATGTAATATCACCTATAATATAATATTGTTACTATAAGCATAACTAAGTCTAATTATTATAAATAAAGTACAAAATCTCATAGTTAGGTAATTAGTAGGTTGTTTATGGTAAATATATAGAGAAAGGAATGATTAGACTATTTAAATTTAGAAAATTAATTTAGTAGAATTTCTAACAAAATATATATATATATATATATTATTTTATGTCTAATTATATTTACTATAATGCAATTTTGATTCGGTTTTTGGAAATTATATAAAATAGATGCAAAATGTTCACGCAAGTAGATAAATTGTGGAATTTGTATCCTAACCAATACAAGTGTACCTTAACACAAGATCAACCAAATATTTGGTTAGTTTGGTGTCATGGTTTGGTTTTGGCAAATTAGCCCAAACGGGTCAAACAAATGTATGAACTAGAAGTAAAAGACATGAACGTAAAAGCATAATGTAAATGTTAGAAGTTAGGTATGACATGAATGTAAATTGTTAGAAGTTAGACAAGACACGAATGTAAATTGTTAGCGGTTAGTGTATTAGTTTAGTCATATAATAAATTGTTAGCATTATAATAATTAATAATGTAAGATGAAAATGACATAATTAAAGGTAAAAAACATGTAAAAGAAAATCCAAGAAAAACAAGAAGAAGAGAAGAAGAAGGTGAAAGGAGATGTAACTCACTTTCAAGAAGAAAGAATTCTTTGAGAAATGACAAAGAAAAATGGTGGAATGAGTGTGGTATATAGGGAAGAGATTAGGGTTTAAGATGATGAAAAGATATGGAAAGTTGAAAACCGACCTATTAATATATTTTTTTTTGTTTTTGGGCCAAATGTCATGGGCTTGTTTGTTTTATGTATTTTTTTTGTTATTTGTAAAAATTTGAGTTTCTAACATAATTTATAAACATAATATGACACAATAGTTGATTGATTGGGTCTCGAATATCAAATTTACACAACATAGGTTGGTTTTTGAATGATTTAAACGTGTCTTAATGATTATACAAATAACACCTATGTTTAATTGAACAATTATTGAGAGAGAAAAAAAATAAAATATCAATATAAATAAAATGAATTCTATTATGATAATAAGTCTCGGATTATAGTGGTTGCATACGAAAAACATAGAAACGAATAATACAATTATTGCGGAATGTTACAGATTATGCCAAGGGAGTTCCCATTTGTCTCCACTTCATAATAATAGCAAACACCAATTGAATTGTAACTAGGGCTGTGCAAAGGTCGGACCCGACCCTTTTGGACTGGAACCTCCAGAACATTTACCCTGTAAAATGAGACTACGAACTAACCTTTTATGTTTATCCGGGTCCAAAAGGGTCTGATGGATCGGGTAAAGAGTCTGGTGGGCAAGAACCTTAATTTAGTTTAGAATTATAAACTGAGCTGTATTAAACCAAAAAATGTTCCATAATAGTAGTAACATCAATCTAAAATAGCAAAAAGAGTCTCAACTCAAGCCCATAAACCACACTTATCTTTTTATCTCAATAACCTTGTCAAATTCTCTAACTTAGCATTTCTTACACCAATGACAAGGTAGAACTTATCCACATAGTTTTTTTTCACTTCGTAAATGAATGTTTCTAGGAAACATAATTGAATCGTTCTTGTTCAAAGATCCGTGAATACAAGATTCTAAATATCTATTAGGAAAATCATCACCTTAAGCAAATAACTTACTTGACATTGACACATTTTTTGTGCATTTTCTGTTAACAATGGATCAAATACAGTGCAGTTTGATGAAGTGCAGGGCGTAAATTCTATTGCTAGGAGCAAGTGCACTTTTACACAGTCTAAAAGCTGTCACAAAACTTCGGTTCTTATACATTTAACCCATTGCCAAAATATGAAGCGTATGCCTTTTATGGCTGCCAACATAGTGCATTTTATGTACTTTAAGTGTTGTAAAAATAGTGCACTTTTACGCACTTTAAGTGTCTTCAAAATAGTGTAGTGTACCTTGTAAGATTAAGTATATTATTTATAATATTTAATATGTAGCCATTATAATCATTTATATTATATTAGATCAAAATATATTAATCCTATAACATAATTAGTTGGTAATTGTTGATGGACCATATTACCCTTACTAACTAATTAGGGTTTCCTTCTGGGTGTATATAAGGAGATGATTAGAGAGGTTTAGGGTTAGACACTTACAATAACATCACTAAAGTCGCCCACCTCTCTCTCCATAACTTAAACTGAATTCATCCCTAGTTTGGTTCTTACCATCATAATCTTACACCCTAAGGAGGAACCAGATCATACTCACAATTATGTCAAACCCCATAGCTGCGTCTCTGACTAGATTCTCTGCTGGCCTGTCTGCCATCACAGGTATTTCTTTATGTTTTCCATTATGTTGAACAGAACTGATCAACATACCTGGACACTAATATTGCGTAGTCACCTGCAACCCATTTCAACATAACAGATGACCACCTTACATAACCTTCATGAAGATTAGGCTATACAAGTGAAATATGAGCCTTAGATTCCCCAAAAAGTAGACAAACATACTGGTTGCCATGTGATAACACATGATCACAATCGTTACTACTTTTTTTTGAACAGCGAATGTTATTCATTTACAACTGCTACTATTTGTTGCCTTGTAACACCAAACAGAATCACATGACCATCACAGACGATATGCATTTAACTAGGCAGCTTTCACGTCAAAACGGATAAGATTTGGGCACTTTGATAAATACCATGGTGTATATCATACATCACACAATTGTACAAAATAGCTACAGTAGTTGTAACTCATATAGAAAAGTTCCAATTTATAATAATAATAATAATAATAATCAACAATTATCGTTTGATTTGAGATCTCATTATTAATCTCTTAACCTAAAAAATGTAATCTTTCTCGATAAACTCGGTTGATTAGGGTCAAATTGTATCCCTTCTGAACCGTACAGAAGCCTCTTGACGCATACGGTTAAAAAAAAAGAATCAATGCGTAGATTCCAATAAGTTTTTCTTTTTTTCATAGCAAGTTTCTTTTAACTCATTATTATTATTATTATTATTATTATTATAATAAAAGGATTTTTAGGTAATAACTAGTGTCATAATACTTGAGATAAATTTTATAATTTCTTACATAGCACATATTGGCCAAAAACTATTATCATTTTTAAATGTGATAAACAATAATAGCTTAAACAAAACAAGAATTGAAGCAAAAAAAAATCTCTGTTATGAATATATTTATTATTAATGTGGTTATCAACATCTAAAATAGATTAGACTTGTTTCACAAGTTCTCCTCTACTATATATATAGTTTTTTATACCTCTTATAATATATATCTCAACCAATGAAATATTAGATCTCTTCTCCCTGTTATTTTCTTCTTCTTTGCTATTAGGACAGTTTCACAACAGTCTCGTCTTTTTCCAAATAATTTGATTTTAGTCATTTATTAGTTAGTGAATAAACATACAGGGAAATGCTATAAAAAACAACATACTTTCTGTTTTTTTTTCATAAAAGTCCTTTCATTTTTTCTTGCACTTAAAAACCAATATACTTTCTTTTTTGTCTCATAAAAGTCCCTATACAACTTTTTGCATATATAAATCTCTTCAAATGTTAAATTTGAACAAAATTGTGGATATATTTTTCTTAATTTCTTAATATCACGTTAGAAAAAAATTGAGATGAATTAATATTTTAAATTGGATATATCGCAAACCAAAATCTCTTCAATATTTGTCTTTTCTTTTCCATTTTAAATTCAATAAATTGATAACAATAAATATTATTTGGAAAACAATATAGAGCGTGGATGACATAACTTAAAATAAAATAATCAACATATAAAATGGTATGTATAAATTTAAAATTGTTAAAAAATGTTATATAATTTGCCAAATAATGTTTTCTTGATTTCATCTGATCATAATTAAGATATTCTTTTTAGTTAAAGTTTATCATTTTAAGGAACATGTATAATACAAGAATAGAAAGTATGTTGGTTTTTTATATATAAAAAGTTGTTAGGAGAATTTATGAGACAAAAAAGAAAGTATGTTGGTTTTTTATGTGAAAAAAAAATAGAAGGACTTTTATGAGACAAAAAAGAAAGTATGTCGGTTTTTTAAGTACAAAAAAGAGTGGAAGGACTTTTATGAGAAAAAACTAAAAGTATGTTGGTTTTTATGGTATTTGCCCTTAACATATTACTAAATTTTCACAAACTCAAAATACATTATTGAGTCTTACTGTCTTAGCGTTAATTTAAAAAATGTTATTGGGCCTAGCCCAAATATAATTTATTTATAATATCTTATTCTCATACGTTCTTATATACTTATAAAATCTTACTCTCATACGTTCTTATATTCTGCATGCATATCAACAACAACCACCAAACCCTATATATGCTTTCTCAATACCATCCTTCAATGGAACGCATGCGTCTAAAAAATGTGATGTTCGACGTTTTACCCAGACTTCCGGTCAAAAGAGTAATCTACTGTAAATGGGTGTGCAAAAAGTGGTGCGGTATTGTTTCTGATCCTTTACTTTGTCCATCTTCATTACTCGAGATCGCGTGAGTGCCTAATGATTAACCATGACCCGATTTTAGAGTTGGTAGAAGTGGGACACAAAGTTGATTACCACGGTTAAACCGTCACTCATGTCAAAAACCTTAACCTCATAAGAGAAAACTGCCCGGATAGTCCATGTGGCTTACCCAGATTTCATCTATAGTCCCTACACTTCTAAAATTACAGTTGTAGTCTCCAATTTTGGCAATTTCGTTCTCGGATAGTCCCTAGGCCTAACTTCAATTAGTTTTCTCAGTTATTAGACATGAAATAACAAAAACACCCTTACTATAAAACAAAACAAAACATAACTTAAACTATTAAATAGATATATTTATTTGTGGGACCCACTTTTTAAAAAAACAAAATAACAACCCCTCCCCCATCCCTTTCTTCCTCTTCGTCTTTCCGGTCGGGAAGTCCGGCGACAATTCCGGCCACCTGGAAACAGTAATACACATCGATTGAACACGTTTTTTTTGTATTAATCACTTATCTCCTCCATCTTATCTCAAGCCACTAACAAAGTATCATCCCATATAATCTGCCTTTTATGTATATCCGATTAAACAACCACCTCTGCATAATCCTAACTCGATCCCCAATCGTTAATCGCCTTAGACTTGTATAAATAGGGGCCCCTAGATCCCATTCAGACTCGTCAAACTTGACACAATGTCCAATTCTCTCATCTATGATTATCTATCTTCTCGTCAGAATCCTAAACTCCGACCAACTCGCCATCGTTCAATTCCAAGCACTTCTGAGGTACAATTTTGATGTGATGTTTGTTGTAACATCCGTAAAAAAACGGGTTTCCAAAATCGAATACCCAGTTAAAAATTTTCTGCTCAAATTAATTTTAAACAATACAAAATTAATAAATAAATTAGAATTTAAAATCTATAATTGAAAATTAATAATAAATAAGGAATAAAAAAAATAAAAGGAGAGGCCGGGTTTCGAACCCGGGTCACCCGGATAACCAAACACACTCTACACCACTACACCACACACCCAACTTAATTCAAATCTAAAACAATTAAATTTTATACACAAACGGACACCGAGTCGGAAATTCAAACTATTGAATCTGTAACCGCCAAACCTGAATCATCTCGGCGACTAACGTTTTTCTTTGCCAGTAACTGAAGGTAACCGATGTTAAACATACGTTATAACCGAAATCTAACCTTAATTGCATTCAAAAACTGACCAAATTCAATGATTTACAAAAAAAAACCGAAGAATGATTTAACCATAACCGAAATCGGTGATTTGCCCTATGAATATCGATGCCCCACCTCACTTTCACTCGCTCAAACTCTCAATCATTACCCTCTGTACAAATTTTGTTGTTTCTGAATCCTCACCGGAAAACATTTTGTCGCTGGAAAACCGAACCCATTTCATTTCTTCTGCTTTACTCTAAAATAAGACTTCTAGAGCTCAGACAGAAAACACCACACTCACCTTAAACTCCCTATAGAGCCTCTGTCGCAAGTTATACATCGCCGGAATTCTCTGCAAGTCGCCGGAATCCTCAGTTACTCGCCGGAATCATCACCGGAGGATTTCAATTCGACTCTGATCGGTATAATCTTTTGATCCATGTCCTTTTATCATTTAATTTACTAAAGTATACTAGATTTCTGATTTAGCAGTCGAGTTCGAATACTGAGAATTTAACAGGAAGAAGATGAAGTTTATATAGTGCATATGTATAAATAAAACCGGTTATAAAACCAGGTTAGACACACAGTCCAGTGGTGGACTGTGTGCAAATTTAAATCAAGGTCTCGGGTTCGACTCTGTTCTTGTTTCGATTCGTCATAATATTCAAACCTTTTTATAAAACCCAAATATGAAACTTGACCGTAAGTATATAAGAGAAATAAAAATCACTTATCATTCGGGTTAGTCACACAGCCCAGTTGGTCGGGCTGTGTGCAACACAAGGCTATAGTCGCAGGATGAGTCCGGTTCGAGTCTGCTGTGCTCCGATCCACTGAAATATCATACTCTTTTTATAAAAACCAAATCCTGAAGCACGTGATAAGTATATAAATATAATTAAAATCAGAAATATTTCGGGTTAGACACGTAGCTCAGTTGGTAGAGCTGCGTGCACGCGTACGGGAGGTCACGAGTTCGAACCTCACTCAGCGCATGGAATAAACACGGTCCGACCGGTCAACGGTCAACGGTCAAAGTCAAAAAAAGTCAACATTTTTATATTTTTTTATTTATTTATTTAATCAGAAAATTATTTAAAAATACTTAAAAATAATCTTTTTAAAGTTCGAAAATGTCCTTAAACTCACAAAAATAAATCTAACAATCCCATTAAGAACACTAATTAAAAATATTAATCGCAATTAAAAGTTTTTTGTTTACCGAATTATTATGTTATTATTTAGGTTAGTTTCTCTCGTGGTTAAATTCAAATTCGTGCGCATTTATCATCAATCCAAGAAAACACACCCACTGTGAGTGAATTCTTACAAATTCCCCTTTTTTATTCATGTTTTGGGGTGTATCATGTGTCGCTTTAATTATTTCGCTTATTCAAACTCGTGCTATCACCATTATATGATCTAAACTTATAATGTAAATATTGTTTGTTGTAATGTGTGTTTACATTTAGTCAAGTTGCGTGCAAATAAATTCATTAGGCCCATCAGTTCCCCGTTGGAGACGGGCTGAACATCGCGTGCCTCAAAATCATTCATTAGGCCCATCAGTTCCTCGTGGGAGACGAGTTGAACATCGCGTGCCTCAAAATCATACATTTGGTGAGTGCGTGTGTATTAATTAATATTATGTGTTTTGTGATTAAACTTACATTTACGTTTATTCATATTTGGTTATGCACAATTTTATTCAAATAACCAACATAACTAATCCTTTCAAATGTTTAAATAAGATTCACTCGCCAACTTTTTGTTGACCCAAAACCCTATTTTTACACATGATACAGGTGGACAGGTTGAAGCAAGGAACACGTAGGAAATTGCCTTAGAAGAAAAATAATGAAGTCTTGATAAATGTAAAGAACATGTTGTACTTGTATGTTGATTGTAATGTTCTCCTTTAAAAGGAAATAATAAATATGAAACTTAATAGTAAATGTCATGAGCTTTGATGAAAACCCAATCATGCCCCGATCACCTTTTCCGCTGCGAGTCGGGGTGTGACAGATTGGTATCAGAGCTTCTGACTATAGGGATATAGGATAGGTTATTATACCCTTAGAGCCTATACTATAGTTAATTAGATTTTAATTGTTTATGTGGTTACATGCAAACTCATGATGTTTATTTGTTTCATATTTATTACACATACAAATGCATGCAAACACTTCCACTATCATATTGTGTGATATTTAATGAGTTATACTTATTTTCAAACATAACAAGCTTACATATACATTCATCACACCTATTTCAATGTTCACATATTCAATTCATTCTCATATTCCTTTATTCAAGATTTTGTCGCATTTTTCGTTTTTCAATCTCATCAAAGTGAGTTCTACGACGGGCATGTAGTAACTGTAAGGGTACAAGTACCGGTAGTCGGAACGTCCTGTCTAGGTTGGCATTCGTATAAATCCAATATAACGGACCAGTTTGCCTACCTGGGGACTAACGATGAGAGTACGAAGGACCTATTAGGCCAAAGCATGCCACACCAAACGTCGTTCGAACTAACCCCACTTTGAGGTGTCACCGTGTCCACACCTGGATGCACTCCGAATATCATATGTTACATACATATTTCTCGATTTTCTCCGGGTTTTAGTGTACGTTACCAGGCTAACACATGCGAACCATATGAAAGACCCGGTAATCATGGGGGCCCACATGATTACGAAGGTGAAGTATGGCGGCATGCAAGGCCCAATTACGAGCAAAGCCCAAGACATCCTATGGATGTAGTAAATTTATTATTCTTCATTTATTTTATGAATGTTCATTCCTAAATACGACACATGACCCCTAAAACGTCCAACTCATACTCTTGATACGTATTTCTTGTAGATGTCTTCTAGCCTCTCTCGTAGGAAAATGAAATCAGGAAAATCCCGCGAGCGCATGGCTGCCCAAATCGCTCAACAAATGGCGGCCGTAATACCCAACATCGTAGTTCAAGTTCAACAAGCCCTTACCGCTAATCCAGTCAACCCAATCAATCAAAATGTTGTCAACCCTCTCCCAAAAGCCACTAAATGCACCTTCAAGCATTTCAAATCCTGCGATCCTCCAAAATACGAAGGTACTGAAGGTGTCACCGCTCTCCTCCATTGGTTTGAGGAGATGGAAAACACTTTTCTCAATTGCGACTGTCCCGATGATCGCAAGGTGCGATATGCTACCGGTCGTTTGTTTGGAGTAGCACTTACATGGTGGAATACAGAGAAGGCCAAGCGAGGTACTGAGAATGCTATGACTTTGACTTGGGAAGAGTTGAAGGAAATCATGACAAGACGTTTCTGTCCAAGAAGTGAAATCAAGAAATTGGAAGATGAGTTCTATTCTTTGAAACAAAAAGAGGGCGACCACACCACATACAACAAGAGATTCCTTGAGTTAAATCAAATGGTCCCCAACTTGTTCACTCCCCTCTACCGTTTGATCGAGCACTACATTCGAGGTCTTCCTTCAAAAATTCAAGACCCTGTAATAAGTACCACACCTGCAACTTTGGAAGCAGCAATGGAGTTAGCCACAGAGCTCACCGAAAACCGAATACGGAATAAAGACTTCACAGAGGAGAAGAAGAAGGATAAAGCATCAACCGAAACCTCAAACTCCACCCAAACTGAATCCTCTTCACAACCCACTTCTAAGAGAAAACGAGATGGGCAAATTTTCGCTGTCACCCAACACAATCAACCAACTTCACAAGCCATACCCCTCCAAGCTATTCCAATCACTCAAGTAGCACCCAACTCTACTTACCCAAATAAGAAACCTTACATTGGACCTCACCCTCAATGCAACACCTGTTTTTATCACCATCCATCTACCTTACCTTGTCGACTATGTGTGAATTGTGGACGCTATGGTCATTTGAGCAAGGCTTGTCGCGCCTCTCAAAACCAAACCTCACCCCCTACTCAAAACATGATCCAAACATATCAACAACCCCAATACCCCATGTTTCCATATGTTCGAGCTTGTTTTAATTGTGGCGACCCTACCTATTTTAGAAACACGTGCCCTCGATTGGTTAACATCATAAACGCCCAAGCTCAAGCAAACCCAGTTAACCAAGTAAATCAAGCAAACCCAGCTCCACCGCCAGCAAGAGAAAGAGCTTACAACATCAACGCCAATCCTGTTGAAGATAATAACGGCCCAAACGAATCACCCAACTAGCTTTCCCTCACCAAGAGTCAAGACTCAACTCCAACCGTTTAGTTTTAATGTTTTCTTTAAGTTACCTCGATCTTTACGTCTCCCAGTTATAAATTGGGAATTTATGTATCCAAGAATTTTAATGCGAATTGATATTACAGTTTTGTTTTATACTCATTGATTTAACATTCATATCATCAAACATCTCGACGTACCTCGATCACATCATTTAAAGAAGTTGGGTTGTGTCTCACTTTTACATAGACTAACCCCTTCATCATAACAAACGAGAGATGTACTGTCATCATTCAGTCATGTATCCTTTCAGAATTGAGACTCAAACTTTGGTTGTTGTGTTTATTTATGTTTTAGAGTCACATAGAACTGATCATAATTTACTGACAAAGCCAATGAAAATTTGACAAGAATATGGTGGATACGCCGCTAGTACTTCCTATATATAAGTATTCTTGTCAAAGGATCAAAAGCATTGTCAGGCGGTTATGAGAAGTTCCATTTAGGTTTTAATATTGTCATGGATGAAGTTTTGTTTTAGGATATAACCTTATCTTTCCAAACGTACCAATTCTCTCAAAACTCTTATGCATAAAAATCATGCTTAGTCAATCAACTCTGTTTATCAATATTCCTTATCTTAGGCATCAAAAAGCGATTCCTGTAGCAGGGTATTCAACCCTTACTAGGAACGTTACCGCCTCAAATAAAATTTAAACTCTCACCCTCTTCTAATTATGTAATTGTCAAATTAAAACATCCTCCCTTCAAGTCAAATATACCACTACTATTTAAATTTCGGGACAAAATTTCTAAAAGTAGGGGATACTGTAACATCCGTCAAAAAAACGGGTTTCCAAAACACGCTTCGTTTATTAATCGAATACCTAGTTAAAAATTTTCGTTACTTATTTAATGCTCAAATTAATTTTAAACAATACAAAATTAATAAATAAATTAGAATTTAAAATCTATAATTGAAAATTAATAATAAATAAGGAATAAAAAAAATAAAAGGAGAGGCCGGGTTTCGAACCCGGGTCACCCGGATAACCAAACACACTCTACACCACTACACCACACACCCAACTTAATTCAAATCTAAAACAATTAAATTTTATACACAAACGGACACCGAGTCGGAAATTCAAACTATTGAATCTGTAACCGCCAAACCTGAATCATCTCGGCGACTAACGTTTTTCTTTGCCAGTAACTGAAGGTAACCGATGTTAAACATACGTTATAACCGAAATCTAACCTTAATTGCATTCAAAAACTGACCAAATTCAATGATTTACAAAAAAAAACCGAAGAATGATTTAACCATAACCGAAATCGGTGATTTGCCCTATGAATATCGATGCCCCACCTCACTTTCACTCGCTCAAACTCTCAATCATTACCCTCTGTACAAATTTTGTTGTTTCTGAATCCTCACCGGAAAACATTTTGTCGCTGGAAAACCGAACCCATTTCATTTCTTCTGCTTTACTCTAAAATAAGACTTCTAGAGCTCAGACAGAAAACACCACACTCACCTTAAACTCCCTATAGAGCCTCTGTCGCAAGTTATACATCGCCGGAATTCTCTGCAAGTCGCCGGAATCCTCAGTTACTCGCCGGAATCATCACCGGAGGATTTCAATTCGACTCTGATCGGTATAATCTTTTGATCCATGTCCTTTTATCATTTAATTTACTAAAGTATACTAGATTTCTGATTTAGCAGTCGAGTTCGAATACTGAGAATTTAACAGGAAGAAGATGAAGTTTATATAGTGCATATGTATAAATAAAACCGGTTATAAAACCAGGTTAGACACACAGTCCAGTGGTGGACTGTGTGCAAATTTAAATCAAGGTCTCGGGTTCGACTCTGTTCTTGTTTCGATTCGTCATAATATTCAAACCTTTTTATAAAACCCAAATATGAAACTTGACCGTAAGTATATAAGAGAAATAAAAATCACTTATCATTCGGGTTAGTCACACAGCCCAGTTGGTCGGGCTGTGTGCAACACAAGGCTATAGTCGCAGGATGAGTCCGGTTCGAGTCTGCTGTGCTCCGATCCACTGAAATATCATACTCTTTTTATAAAAACCAAATCCTGAAGCACGTGATAAGTATATAAATATAATTAAAATCAGAAATATTTCGGGTTAGACACGTAGCTCAGTTGGTAGAGCTGCGTGCACGCGTACGGGAGGTCACGAGTTCGAACCTCACTCAGCGCATGGAATAAACACGGTCCGACCGGTCAACGGTCAACGGTCAAAGTCAAAAAAAGTCAACATTTTTATATTTTTTTATTTATTTATTTAATCAGAAAATTATTTAAAAATACTTAAAAATAATCTTTTTAAAGTTCGAAAATGTCCTTAAACTCACAAAAATAAATCTAACAATCCCATTAAGAACACTAATTAAAAACATTAATCGCAATTAAAAGTTTTTTGTTTACCGAATTATTATGTTATTATTTAGGTTAGTTTCTCTCGTGGTTAAATTCAAATTCGTGCGCATTTATCATCAATCCAAGAAAACACACCCACTGTGAGTGAATTCTTACAAATTCCCCTTTTTTATTCATGTTTTGGGGTGTATCATGTGTCGCTTTAATTATTTCGCTTATTCAAACTCGTGCTATCACCATTATATGATCTAAACTTATAATGTAAATATTGTTTGTTGTAATGTGTGTTTACATTTAGTCAAGTTGCGTGCAAATAAATTCATTAGGCCCATCAGTTCCCCGTTGGAGACGGGCTGAACATCGCGTGCCTCAAAATCATTCATTAGGCCCATCAGTTCCTCGTGGGAGACGAGTTGAACATCGCGTGCCTCAAAATCATACATTTGGTGTGTGCGTGTGTATTAATTAATATTATGTGTTTTGTGATTAAACTTACATTTACGTTTATTCATATTTGGTTATGCACAATTTTATTCAAATAACCAACATAACTAATCCTTTCAAATGTTTAAATAAGATTCACTCGCCAACTTTTTGTTGACCCAAAACCCTATTTTTACACATGATACAGGTGGACAGGTTGAAGCAAGGAACACGTAGGAAATTGCCTTAGAAGAAAAATAATGAAGTCTTGATAAATGTATAGAACATGTTGTACTTGTATGTTGATTGTAATGTTCTCCTTTAAAAGGAAATAATAAATATGAAATTTAATAGTAAATGTCATGAGCTTTGATGAAAACCCAATCATGCACCGATCACCTTTTCTGCTGCGGGTCGGGGTGTGACATTTGTATTGCTGTATGCATTAAAAGCCCTCTGCTATTATTTATTAACAGGGGGTATAACACGTTTAATTTGAAGATGAGACAAATTTAAAAGTTTATGGAGGTCTGTTGTGTTGTCATCGTCGTGGTCGGCTGTCAACCCGGATTTCCAACCCCGAAATCAATACACTGTTGGGCCCGGGTGGGGAGTATCGTGACATCAGTTGATAACATCATTGTCAATTAAACACGACACATCGGAAGTTTTGGAGTAAAATTACTATTACAAACCGAATGTTCGAAAATACAAAATAATATACAAGCTTGTAATAGAAGATCCACAGGCGGATCATAAATTGTACATGGAAAGAATACAAAACAGACTTTGGGCAGATTTAGGATTTGCAAGATCCTCTATCACTACCGAGCACTTCCGGCCTATTTTCGTATTGTACTTGCAAATTAGTCTTTTGAAAATACGTCAGCTTTCGCTGGTAAATACACCCAACTGACTCATTTTGAAAACATTTAAAAAATGTTTTAAGTGCGTATCAAAACAAGATCTTTTTATAACTTGGCTTAATTGATCGTCCAACCTTGTTAACACATTTACATGTTTGTCATACATACGGGGCTCGGTACGAAAACCAAGACACAATTAACGTACACACCACTTTGGACTCACGAAGGAGTCAATTTCCTCCCAACCTTGTGGGAATGCATAATTGAGCGTCTATCGGGTGTATGCCTACACCCGCGCTAAGGTCGTGGCCATTTCCTATTGTAATGAGCCGAGGATATCCAGGACACGGTAGTTAGCCCCCGATGTTTAAATTATCAAGCAAAACTGATTAAAACAGAATATGCGGATTTATTATCTCCGAACCGGTGTTCGATTGAATCCCATTTCCGACCAAGCGGTAATAATTTACCGTAACCTAAGCCCGTATAGTGGAAATAAGTCGAGAGTATTTACCTGAGCTAGCCTTCTTTTAATTTTTAATAACTCAGCCGTACACAAAAGAACTAAGTGCAGATAGCATTTACCGGCAAGTCTCTAGTTTGGATATGGCATAAACTAACCAATTAAATACTAACGGTCTTATTTAAGTCATAGACTTAGACCGACTAGCGTACTTGATCAAACGTATGACGCTAGATTAAACGATGATTGGATAGAATGTAGTTTAATCCAACAAGTACCTTGACTTGTTTAATATGGGTAAACAATTAACATCCTGGATTTTGAGGCTTAAATGACAAGGTTAAACCCGCTTCGGTTAACTTCCGTAAAATAGTTACATATACGTAACCGTGCGCATATTAGCGATATCGGGTAAACGGATAAGTCATGGACAAGTTCTATATGCCATTATATTTTAAATAAGTTAAGATATTAGTAGGATATAAAATTGTATGCCCGTTATGATTTTAAAACGAAACTATGCCTCATAAGGGCGTTTTGGTAATTTCATACCATATAAAAGGAACTTGGATATAATTTAATGTTATAATTATAAGTATTCTGGAAAAATACTTTATTTATGATATAATATCAGTAGGATACCAATTATATGTGTATTTTACCTTTTATGACCAAACTATGCACCGAAGGGGCATTTTGGTCATTTTACACATAGTTTATAAATTATTTGAGATTCTAAGTTTATAATATATACATACTGTAAATATGTTTTAAATAAGTTTTAAATTCAGTAGGTATCAGGTCTTGGTCAATAATATAGTTTAAAACCATACTATGCGCCGTAACGGCGCTTTTGTCGTAAAATGACGTTTTTAAACGATGTTTACGAAAACTGACATTAGGGTCAGATTAAAATGTTTAAAATATGTTATTTAATATAACATATCAGTAGGTAAATGATTTATCTTGAAAAGACTGATTCAGAATCATTTTGTGAGCCACAAGGGCTAAAACCGTCAGTTATCGACATAGTTTAAGGACCTGCTTGAAAACTTAGTTTATAACTTGGTTTAACATTCCAAATAATCCTACTTATAATATTACATCAGTAGGAAACTCATTTTCAAGTTCATTTTCATTTAAAACCTTGTTTTGTTCAAAAAGGGCATTTTGGTCAAAAATGGCATAATTATGGAATTTGCGCATAAACTTGGATTCTGATTATGATCATGTAATATAAACTCATAGGGTTATGCTACATCATATTATGATCATAATGCAACTTTAGATCAGTAAGTAACTAATCTAAATCGGGTCAGAATTGAAAGTTAAAGCAGAAGTCAAACTTAGCCACTTTCGGTTGCGAACCGACCCTAGAACTGAAATTGACGAGCCGAACATGTTCTTACATATTCTAATAATTATTACCAACTTGTTTAAGTGCCAAAACAGGTTTCATAACATATATAAGATCAATTTATGATCTTTCCGAAAAATGGCCTGTTTGACTTTTTATTTTCAAAACTTTGACCCGTCAATTGGTCTAGCAAACGTGATCTTCAGGAGGTGGCCTTTATAGGGACTAACACCTACCTTCTTACGATCACTTAGCCATGTTCATTTCGAACAATGGCTGGACCATAACGGTCTTAACCGAAAGTCAAAGCATTTTTTCGTAAAACGCTTAACTTTTGGCTATAAAAGCCTATAAACAAAAATGCAAGAGCAAGGAACACTTACAAGAGGTTCCTACAATGCAAGAGAACTAAGTTGGATACTCCTTTTAGCTAGGAACTTCCAGAGGAGGGAGAAGAGTTATGATTTAGAAAGGTGCAAGTTCAAATGGTGAACTTGATCACCTATTTATAGTTGGAGAGCTCAAAGGAGGTGAAACCAGGTGTTTAGGGGTGTAAGAAGAAGCTTACAAGTGTCCCAAAACGTGGCATAGCAGTTTAGAGAAGCCATAGTTTCGAATTAATGGTTTTGGAGTTTTGCTTGGAGACCAAACAAAACTTTCTGCAGCAGACCTGTTCTCGCACCCCGCGAGAGACCCAGGCCTTGTCTCTCGCGGCCCGCGACCGCCTCAAGGCCACTTTCAAAGTTTGACACTTTTAACCCCTTAACTTAGTAAAGCTTCTAAAAACCTTTTTAAACACCTTTTTGGCACTTTTAGCCCTCCGTAGCCAATACTTGACAAACCCAGGATTATGCCCGGACATTGTCGAGCTCTCGGTTCGTTAAAAGGTCACTCAGAGGTATAAATTAACATGTTGACACTTTTAATCCCTCCATCATCCAACTTTCACATATTTACAAAATTAAACCCTATCGTCCAACAAATGGCACGTATGAGAGTTAGGACTTCGCAAAGGATCACTCAGAGGCTTATTATAAGCATGTTGATTCCGATGTCACTCAGAGGCTGGGCATGTTGACATATCAGTCACTCAGAGGCCAAATTTCAAGCATGTTGACGTATCAGTCACTCAGAGGCTAATGATTTAAGCATGTTGACATATCAGTCACTCAGAGGCTGTTATTTATGCATGTTGACATCGGATCGTCACTCAGAGGCTTAGATTGAGCATGTTGACGCCTTTAGTCCTTATTGGTCTTTAACAGACTATATTTAAAAAAAAATACAACACGTGTCACTATACTATTGGACACGATTTTTACAGGGTGTTACATCGACTGGCCACCCTCCATCTCCACCTTCCTATTTCTCTCGCTTCTCTCTCTGTTTCTCTATTTTACAGGTGTGTGTGTGAGTGAGCAAGGTCAAGAAGTGGTGTAGGCAGTGGTTTGATGGTGTTGGTGTGATGTTGTTTGGATGGGGATAGTGGAGGTTTATTTACAGAGAAATGGGAGAGAGAGTAGAGAGAGAGGGAGAAAGCAGAGTGAGAGTATAGAGAAAGATTTGTTAAAATGTTCGAACGGTTGTTTGTATGCAGAGAGAAGGAGATAGAGAGAAAGATGAGGGGTGGGGTGGGTAGGTAGGTAAAAAGTGGGCTATCCGAGAACGAAATTGCCAAAGTTGGGGCTATAGCTGTATAGAAGTGTAGAGACTATAGGTGAAATTTAGGTAAACCACAGAGACTATCTGGGCACTTTTCTCATCTTTTAATTAGTCCAGTTTGTTTCCTTTCCCGCTAGTTCGAGTGGTTCAGCCAATGGTTTGATCTGTGTGTGACACCAATATGCTAGATCAAGTATGACTTATGAGCTTTGTTTATGTCTCATTAAATAAAACCTTCCTTTTTGTCAAATTTGAAAGGGTTTGTCTTTTATTTTATTTTATACTAGAAGGGCACCCGTGCGATGCGGCAAGAACACAATCACTGTCAAGGATGTGCAGAATTTGGTTTGGTTCAGTTATTAGCCTCAACTCAAATCGAAAATCATTGTTTATCATTTTACTAACCAATTGGTTTTCGGTTAAACAATTCGGTATATTCGGTTAGCTTGTCGGTTATCGGTTCGGTTGGGTTTATTTCTGTTAATAATCAAAACCAAACTTGGGCTAATACTATCGCTTAGAAATACTTAAAATTGAGGTAATGAAGATATAAATAACATGAAATTGAGGTATAAAACATGAAATAAAAGAAATGGAGGCATAAAACATGGAATATATGAAAATATGAATGATTCGGTTCGGTTGATTTCAACTAACCAGAGTACAAAAAGAGCAGATAACCGATTTTCTGTTAATTCGGTTTTCGGTTTCGTCTGTTTTCGATTCGGTTTCGGTTATTACTAACATAGACACTGTTAATCATGTAACATATTTTTTTTTGTTAAATTAAAAAAAAAAAAGAATTGTAGCAATACTATACTTAAATTAAAGAGAATAAAATGCTCATTTTTGTAGTGTATTTTTTTAAAAGTATTAACGTAGGAAAAAGTTATAGTCGTTTAAAAAAATGAACAATTACATATTTCCCCTTATAAACCATATCAATTACATATTTACCCAATCATAACTTAAATTGCATATTTCTCAGTAATCTGAGTCCGCCCTTTAATATTGTAATCTTAATAATTTAGAGTATAGGAAGGTAGTAATTCATCTTACTGAACCACAATAATTGATTAACAATTTGTGTAGAGAACGAATTTGTCATCCATATTAAATATATATGAACGCATATACGGATTAAGGCCAGGCGGAGGAGCGAAAATTGTAGGCTTGTTATCACTATCAGGAAGTGATAACGATTTGTGTGTTATTATTTTTGTAAGAAAATGGAAGTGATAAGAATATTCGTATTAAAAAGATTGTTAAATACAAATACCTGGATAGAATGATTCAATTGAAACATTATTTTTATAATAACAATGATAATTATAAAAGAAATGACAAAAACATTAAAAAAATAGTTAAATTTTAACGTTTTAGTGGTCCTCACGTATTCTTTTAATAAAATAAATAAAAATGGGTAAATTTGTAAAAATTTTTATAAAAGAAGGAGAAATATGCAATTTTAATTTTGGATCGGGTAAATATGCAATTAAGATGATTTATAAGGGGAAATATGCAATTGTCCCTTTAAAAATTATGGGGTAGTTAGTTTACTTGGTTTGGTTGATTTCGACTAAGAGTACAAAAAAGCAAATTACCTATTTTTTGTTTGTTTTTTTGGATAATTTGATTTTTAATTTCGTCTGTTTTCGATTTGGCATCGGTTATTGCTCATACATAGACATTGTTAATCACGGAACATATTAATGTTTGTTAAATTAAAAAAATATGTAGCAATACTATAGTCAAACTAAAGAGAATAAAAAGCTATTTTTATAGTGTAATTTTCATCAAAAGTATTAGCATAGGAAAACGTTATAGTCGTTTAAAAATCGGGGGTAGTTAATATAAAATAAGAGGCAAAAGTATAATCATATAAATAACCAAAAGTTGAGTAAAGTTAACTGGCAAAAATGTAAGTATAATTTAAAAGACGAATTTATTTCTAACTTTTTTAACATATGCATTAAGTGTTGTAAGTCAGACAATTCTACTTGTTACTTCAAATTTTAAAAGTCCAAATGTATTATAATATAGCATAGATAAGGGGTGGGTTGATTGGAAACAGTTTTATACACAAATTCTTGAACTTTTTTATAAATAGTTAGTATGTCCCGTATGATTACAAGATCATCATATTTCAGTAAGAGTCATTTCCTTGTTAGAATGATTTCGGAAGGCCTTTAGTTATAGTGGTGTTGGAGGCAGGATGCACATTGGTGCATGTCCTTTTTGTTGTTGATTCTTTCAGAAGTTGTCTTTTTTGTCTTTGTGAGAGTACTATGTATGGGCATGCCTAGTGATGCACAATTGTGCATTGGACACGTGTCCAGACATGTCCCGTATTTGGCGTACTTATTGTCTTCATATTTGTGTTGTTTGCCTTGTCTTTTCAGGGAGGCACAACCATGCCCTTGATGTGCACGACCGTACGTGTACTTTTTTATTGCCCACCGAGTTTGTATGCTTATTGTTGATTTTTCAGAAGGCGGGTTTAAGGAGGCATGACAGTGAACCATGATGAGCACGAGCCTGAATGAGGAATTTTGTATTATTTATATGTTTTAATCGTTTTTCGTTTCTTTTCAGTTTTGGATCTTTAAATCCTACAAGAAAAAAATAAACAATTTAGATAGTGTTTACTCGTAATAAAGTCTCAAAAGTACATAAAATTGGGGAGGGGGAGGGGGTAAAGATGCATATAAAACAAGTATAATTATATTGAGAAAAGAGTTATCCGTTACCAAATTACCCAATAAAATGCACAAAACCCACAAACCTGGTACAAGACTGTGAAGCACCATGTACAACCTTTATCGTGTGAAAATGATGTACATAAAGTCACATAAGTATTGAAAATAGTACACCAAAACAACAAAAATATTTAACAACGATTCAAGTATCAATTTAATTTTGTTTAGTTTCGATTATATATATAGAAATGAGATCATGAGAAAATGACTGACAGTGTGAAAACAGTGAGAATGATTTTCCGCCACAAGATTTTTGTGATTTGTGTCTTAGATTGATGCGGTGACGTTTTTGTAAATATTGGGAACCTTACAACTACCAGGAGGGGTAAATTAGGAAGATCCAAACAAATGTACACATGCTAATCACATGCCATTTCCCCATCATATTTAAACATCCATAACTTTTTTATACATGATTTTTTTTAAATTACACCATAACATCCAACGGTTTTATCTTTTTAACGAGTATACTATTGATATACTTTTCGAAAAAAAAAATAACTGGATTTTCATGGCAGTTTCAACTTTTGGTTTGTATGGCGTTTTCACATGGCTTTTATGGTGTTTTTCCGAACCGGGTGTTTTTATGGCGTTTTCAGCTAAGTTTTTTATGGCGTTTTTCTGAATTGCGTGTTTTGTGGCGTTTTCAGCTAGGTTTTTTAATGGTGTTTTTTGAAATAGGTGTTTTATGGCGTTTTCAACTGAGTTGTTCATGGCGCTTTTCTGAACTAGTGTTTTTATGGCATTTTTATTTGAACATCCAGTTCATAGTTCATGTTATTTTTTTTAATTTCAAAAGTATAGCAATAGTATACTCGTTGAAAATATAATAAAACACTCGATTTTATGGTGTAATTTAAAAAAAATAATCATGTATAAAAACTTACGGGAGTTTATAAAGATGGCGGAAAATGCGTGTGACTTGCATGTGCACGGTCTTTGGCATGAGTGGCATGTGCATGGATTTTTTGACAACATTACCCTTAGTGTAATTTAGCATCAACGCCACATGTTAACACTAAAATCGTTCTCACCGTTTTCACACTTTTAGATGTTTCTCTGAATCCTACCCATATATATATGTTTCACAATGTAAAAGTATCATTGGCTTCACGAATGCCCTAATTTATAACCATGAGTGATATGATTAAGAATCTATGGTTTGAAAAATGTTTATAAAGGCTTGTCAATGCTAAAACTTAATAAGAATCATATGATTAGTTCAACGGTGTTTCAACATATTAAATGATATTGTAAATTATGTCATTGATGATGATCTGAAGTCTTTTAATATTTTGCAAAATTCAACAAGATTCGTTTACAAAGACTTCTCACATTACAATGTATATGTACGCTCTTTTATGCTATAATCACATCTAAACGAAGCAACCTACCACCTTACAATTATAACATAAAAAAGCCGTTCATCAACATCTAACAAAAAAAAAATAATCGAATCTAAACCATAAAACCTATAAACCAAAGTAAACTAAAGTGACATTGCAACATTATTTTCCAAAGTGACTAAACACTTGAATCGAGCAAGTATATCCTCATAGACATAATTTTCACACCACCAAAAAGCCATAGACATTCATGTGCCTAAATCCATGTAAAAAAGAAAAAATATCCAAAATCTCACACCCCAAACCCGATATTTTCTCTTAAATGTCCCAAAATATTATTATATCTCTCTTAAATATAGCTCCACCCCCATTTTTAGGGTTTCTGATTTCTCCTAAATTTCTGCTCTCACGCCATTGATGCAAAATCTCTCTCATAATCTTCAACTTTAGCACGAAAGGTGTGTCTTCATCTTCATTTTCTCAATCCAAATCTCTACAAATATGCATATGATGCATAACAAATCATTATACATTTGCGAATCTGTTTGTTTATATCATTTTGTTCCATTTTGTTGTCGATCGGATGTAGTGTATTGAATTATCGTTTATGTATCTTTCGAGACTTGAATCTGTGTATATGTACGTATGCATATGTTTGTTTGTGGATGAATCGGTTCGTATCGTTAAGATTTTGTGTTAATTTTGATAAATCGATTTGTGCGATGATGCATTGATTGTTTTGTGGAGTCTTGGAGGTTTTTTGTGTGTTTTTGTGAGATTTAAGTAGCTAAGTAGTAATTATATGTGTGATATTAAGTAGGTGAGTTTATTTGCATTTTAGGTTTTGATTTTTGTTTGCAAATCTCTATAAATGTTTATAGTATGCAGAGCAATCATCTTGCTTTTGAGAATCTGTTTGTTTATATCATATTGTTGTCGATCGGATGTACTGTATTGTTTATGCCTACCTGTATATATGTACATGTGTAAATGTTTGTTTGTGTAGAAAACGCTTCATATCGTTGAGATTTTGTGATAACTTTGATTGATTGCATTAGATGTTGTAGGAGGTTTTTTGTGCGATGATGCATTGATCTTTTTACAGTGTTTTGGAAGATTTGAAGTGTTTTTGCAAGATCTAAGTAGCTAAGTAGTACTTATATATGTGATAGTAAGTATGTGAGTTTATAGGGGATGCCTATTTGCATTTTATGTTTTGGTATCTGTTTGAAAATTTCTACAACTGTTTATAGCATGCATAGCAAATCATCTGACATTTGTGAATTCGTTTGTTATTATCGTTCTGTTGTCGATTGGATGTACTGTATTGATTGTTCATCTTTTGAGACTTGAATCTGGACCTTTTTTTTATATGTATGTATATCTTTGTTTGTAGATAACTCGATTCATATCGTTGAGATTGTGTACCTATTAATGTTGAAGGAGCCTTTTTGTGCAAAGATGCATTGACGGTTTTGTAGAATTTTTGGTAGTTTTTATGTGTTTTTTGCAAGATTTAAGTAGCTAAGTAGTAATTATGTATGTGATATTAAGTAGGTGAGTTTATAGGAGATGTTTATTTGCATTTTAGGTTTTGATTTTTATTCTATGTGCTCAGGGATTGATCTATTATTTTTAAAGCAATCTGGAAAAATCTGTCAATTTAGGTCAGAGACTTGTATTGCCAGTAACGTTGCGAATCGGTAGTAGTAATCATGAGAACTTCATGGGCAGACGCAGTTGAAAACGCAGCTTCGGGTTCCGAAAACAACGTGGCTGGTGGGGCTACAGCGGCTTCCAGCAAGCCTGCTTACGTTCCGCCTCATCTTCGTAACAGAACACCTGCATCCAGTCAAGTAGCTGGTTCAGTTTCATCACAGGGTTCTGCACCGGCTACTAACGATAGGTCAGGACAAAGCGGACAAACGAGCGGCTCACGATGGGCTGCACCTAGGTATGAAAACGGTAGGTCGGGATACGTTACCGGAGGTCGTGTCGGTGGTTGGGGAAATAGAGGCGGTGGTTGGGGTGGTAGAGACGTGGAGGTTAATCCTTTCGGTACTGACGATGTCGACAGTTCTGAAGAGATTAAAACCGAACAGGAAAACAGCGGTATCAATTTCGATGCGTACGAGGATATTCCTGTGGAAACGAGTGGTGAAAACGTGCCACCTCCGGTTAATACATTTGCAGAGATAGACTTAGGGGAAGCTCTGAATAATAATATTAGAAGGTGCAAATACGTAAAACCGACGCCTGTTCAACGTTATACGATTCCCATTTCGCTTGCGGGCCGGGATTTAATGGCATGTGCTCAAACTGGGTCGGGGAAGACAGCAGCGTTTTGCTTTCCGATAATCAGTGGAATTATGAGAGGACAATTTCCGCAGAGACCACGTGGGACCCGGGCTGTGTTTCCGCTTGCGTTAATTATATCCCCTACAAGAGAACTCTCCTGCCAGGTTTTTATTTATGAATAAATCTTTAAAAGTTATTTATGTTTTTCGTTATTTATGTTTTTTTGATGATTTGCTAAGTTGACGTATGTATATTGCATTACATGCAGATACACGAGGAGGCAAGGAAGTTTTCATATCAGACAGGTGTCAAGGTGGTGGTTGTTTATGGAGGAACACCGATTAATCAACAGGTAACTCGAACTGAAGATTTGTATTTAAGTAGTAAAGGAATGCTTAGTAATTGATTAAGTGCTCTTTTCTTGATATATTTACATTAGTTAGTAGTTATGCAGATGATTAACTGCAACTTTTAACATGACTGGAGGATATATGTGTGTATCTTTTCTTTTTGGGTTAAAGTGACTCTTTTTACCAGATCTGTGGATATGAAACATTTTCCATACACTGTGCTTTATTATTAACACCCCGATATTTTTTCCAGTTAATGGGCGTATATAGAATGTGGATCACCACTTAACCATGCTTGGTAGGACTACAAACGAACCAAACGTTCAACAAACAGTTCGTGAACCGTTCGGCGGGAAGTTCATTTGTGTTTGTTCGTTTAATAAATGAACGAACACGAACAAGAAATCTGATTCGTTTAGTTAATTGAACGAACATGAACAGAGGTCGTGTTCGTTCATTTATGTTTGTGAACGTTCGGTAACGTGTTCATTTATGTTCGTGTATGTTCGAAAGTTCATTAGTGTTTTAGTTTTTATATTTTATTTAAATAATTAAAAATTCCGACAGATAAAATATTTAATTACTATGAGTGTATTATATATATTCTACTCATGAACGCTTGTTTGTGTTCGTTTGTATTCATTTGTGTTCATGAACATTAGATTGTGTTCATGAATGTTCATCTGTGTTATATTACCTAAATTAACATTAACAAACGAACACACTCATTTCTTTAACAAACGAACACGAACAGAAAATCTCGTTCAACAAGTATTCATGAACAGTTTGTGAACACATAATAAATTTCCTTAACAGATGAACACGAACAAGGTTTTGTTCGTGTTCGTTCGGTTCCTTTGCAGCTCTAATGCTTGATGTACATTGTATTCGTGACCCATCCCTGTTACTTCTAGTTTCATGTCTTTGTTCTTGCAAATCTTTTAATATTTTAATCATTAGCGTTACTGGTTTCTAATGGCATCTTATGCACATGTAGTTACGAGAGCTCGAGAGAGGAGTTGATATTCTTGTCGCCACTCCAGGAAGGTTGGTTGATTTATTGGAGAGGGCAAAAGTGTCATTGCAAATGATAAGGTATCTAGCTCTTGATGAGGCTGATCGGATGTTGGATATGGGATTCGAGCCTCAAATAAGAAAAATAGTCGAGCAAACAGACATGCCTCCACCAGGAGAAAGACAAACAATGTTGTTCAGTGCCACATTTCCTAGAGAAATCCAGGTTTGCTGGTTGTTCTTTATTTCACCTGTCCTATATGCATTGCTAGTATGCTACTACAAAAAAAAGAAGGAACTTTAAATTTTTTATTAGTAAAATGCCATTTTTGTACCGGAGGTTTGGCCAGTTTTGCGATTTCGATCCAATGGATTGTTTTTCCACTTCTGGATCCAAAAGGTTTGAAATCTTGCCATTTCATCCGGCTCGTTAACTCCATCTATTTTTCTCTGTTAAGTCAGGGGTATTTGTCTTTTTTGTTAACTGAAAGGGCAATTTGGTCTTTCGAATACTTGTATATAAAGTGAAAAAGACCGAATTGCTCTTTAAATTAACAAAAAAGACGGAAATATCCATGACCTAACGGAGAAAATTGGATGGAGTTAACGACCTGATGAAAATGGCAAGATTTCAAACCTTTTGGATCCAAATGCGGAACAACAAACCTTTGGATGAAAGTCACAAAACATTCCAAACCTCATGGACGAAAATGGCATTTTACTTTTTTTTTTTTTTTTTTTTTTCTGATTTTAGCAAACAACTTTTAGTTAAGTGCAAATTAGAAACCCAAGGGCTCGTTTGGTTCGAGGAATTTGAATTAATTCCCTCAAATATTTGTGTTTGGTTGGTATTGATTGAATTGCATTTGGAATTAGTTTCTTCATTTTTTGGATTTCGACAATCCTTTACATAATGAAAGGAATTCTCAACATTCCTACGGAAGGTTAACTAATTACCAAAAACTCCTTTACTTTCTTCCTAACTTTTTGCTCACTATTCACCGTTACGGATCAATTCATGATTATGTTATATATTTCTAGATTACTATCAATTTATTTTTTTTTCTACTCGTTTCCTATTAAAATCGAATGGCTTTTCTTAATCAAAGGAATTCTCTTTTATTAGTTTGTTCCATTGAATTCTTTTATCAAAATGAGTTCTTGTGTTCCATTTAATCACATCAGATCCAAAAAATGAAATCGAAACCAATGGACCTGTGAATTTCTTTATGCAAACTTAAAACAAAATATTGATCGGTGAATTTGGGGACGAAGTAGAACCATGTTAGTGTTGCAAAGCAGACCATTGTAAATTTTTTAGGGGTGTTTTAATTTAAGGGTAATTTTGTCTTTTAATTTTTTTTTTGCATTCTAATTCCATTAACAATACCAACCATTCACCTTATCAATTTTTAATGGATTTCTTTCAAATTCCAATTCCTTTTCCAATTCCAATTCCCTTGCATTTTTTTCTGCGAACCAAACGGCCTCCAAGTGTTGGGAATGTTGCAAGTTGTCTAATACAATAATCAAGGATGCGAAAGTAGAAAAGTTCTCTCGACTAGAATTACTATTAATAGCTTTTGGTGATTAGAATTGACTAGTAAATAATTTTAATCTGGTTTATGCTTTTCTAATAAACTTTTGCTGGGATATTATTAATAAAATCCGGAATTTGGTACTTATTTGACCCCGTGTTTAATTTTTGTTCGAAGATGATATTCGTTAATGATTATCAGTTGCATTCACCCTTTTTGGGAATAATTATGTTCTATGGCTGAATTTTTGTACCAACATTGTATTGTTTGCTCTTGTCTATTTCCTATTATGTGATGAACTTATGATTTTTTTTTATCTGAACAGAGACTGGCATCTGATTTTCTATCAAATTACATATTTTTAACGGTGGGTCGTGTTGGTTCAAGTACCGATTTGATTGTCCAGAGAGTGGAATTTGTTCAAGAAGTTGACAAAAGAAGCCATCTTATGGACCTCCTTCATGCTCAAAAGGAAAATGATTCTCATGGAAAGGTACCACTTTAAATATTTTTTTATTTTATCTTCATTCATGTGCATAATCTCTATGTGGTCATATGGATCCATTTAGAGTAAAGTACACGAATGGTCCCTGTGGATTGCACTTTGTAAAGCTAACGCATTTAGTTCCCAGCCAACAAATCTAAAGTTTTTAGCATGTCCAAGTTAGGGACTAAATGCGTTACAAAGTCTAACCACATGGACCATCCATGTACTTTTGGAAAAAGCTGGGGACTAAATGCGTTACAAACTCATCCATTTACTTATGAATGAGATAAAACAGAATTACATCAAACGGGTCAAGGCTACTAGGGTCAGGTTTGTATAACCCAACTCGAACATTACCCCATTACTTAAATCTGGCCGAAAAGTTGAATCCTAACCCGAGCACGAGCCAACTCGATTACCTAAGTGGGTTAAACGGCTTGTTAGGTTTAAGGAGTTGTAAACGGTTTGGTGGGTTTGATGGGTTGACACAGTTTATTGTTCTGATAAAACAAAATTTTGGACAAAACATTCTGTGTCTAATATGATCTTTTGCAATTGATTCTTTATATTAATATCCATCTGCAGCAAGCTCTTACGTTAGTTTTTGTCGAGACAAAGAAGGGAGCCGATTCACTTGAACATTGGCTGTATGGAAATGGATTTCCTGCTACTACAATTCATGGTGATAGAACACAACCAGTAAGTTGGATATGAATTTTAAGAACATTATGGTGGTGTTTGAATTTGCTTTTTTGGACCATCTCTCTCTCTCACACAGCACACACACAGTTAGGGGTGTAAACGAGTTGAGCCAAGCCCAAGCTCACTTTAGCTCGAGCTTCTGCAGCTCGAGCTTGAGTTGCGAGTAGTTTTAAAGCTCGAGTTCAACTTGTTTATCATTTCTTAGTTATTTTATTTATAATTATTTTTTTATGTATTATTTTACTTGCAACATAGTATATTGTTTGGTTATTTTTATCAGATTTCAATATATAGTAATTATTATCATGTAAATATATATATATTTTTAACATATTATATAAAATTATATATATAATAAGCTTGCAAGCCTGTGAAGTTTGGACTTGAGCTCGTTCAAGCTTCACTCGATTCGAGCTTTCAACAAGTTGATCTCGAGCGACTTGGCTCGTTTAAACCCCTACCCGCAGTGAGCTGAAATCCAAAAATGAAGGGGCACTTAGAAATTTAGTAAATCATTGTTTTTAAACTACTAATTTGAATGGTAGGAACGGGAACAAGCACTGAGATCATTCAAGAGCGGAAAAACACCGATTCTAGTAGCGACTGATGTGGCAGCACGTGGGTTGGACATCCCACACGTTTCTCATGTGGTCAACTTTGACCTTCCCAACGACATAGATGACTACGTGCACCGAATAGGAAGAACCGGGCGAGCTGGCAAGACGGGATTGGCTACAGCTTTCTTTAACGAAAACAACCTGTCATTAGCAAAATCGTTAGCTGATTTGATGCAAGAAGCTAATCAAGAAGTACCCGCGTGGCTTACTCGTTACGCCAGTCGGGTATCTTATGGTGGTGGTAAGAATAGGCGGTCTGGAGGGCGGTTTGGCGGTCGTGATTTTAGAAAGGATAACTCTTTTAGCGGTGGTGGTGGATATTATGGTGGTGGTGGATATGGCGGCTATGGTGGCGGTAACAGTGGAGGCGGATACGGTGGCTATGGTGGTGGTAACAGTGGAGGCGGATATGGCGGCTATAGTGGCGGTGGTAGTGTGCCTAGTGCTTGGGATTAGTCATTTGGAATGAGTGTATTGATTCATATGTTTTGAGTCAAGCATATACATCATTTTAGCAGGAATTCAGAATTATAATGTGCTTAAATTATGTTCTTATCAAAATTTGTTTTAAAATATTATTTTCAAATTCAGTTACTGATCCTGTTAGTTAGCTGCTCACCGGCCTCACACGTACAACGCTAGCAATCAAATCAGTGTGTTCATCAACTGTTGAAACATACCATATCGGTGATCGGAAGCAACTTAACCGATTTATACGATTTGGATTACGGTTTAGTTTGAAAAACCAGGTTTATCGATTCAGTTCACAGGTTGTAGCTTAAAACGGCTGTGAAACCCAAACCGATCCGGAACTTTCATACAAACAAAAAAAAAAAACAAACAAAAAACAATTACGCCAAATTTATTTGTCATTTTCGAAACCATGATTAGCGGTTCAGCCTAGACTTTTCCATCAAACCTCATCAAGTTGGACCATGAACACCGGCTATATCAAAGAATCATACACAACTTACAATCTGTTTCTCTAAAAAAATGCCGGAAAAAGTATCAGAATCATCAAAATTTGGGGACTGTCAGCCACTCAAATACATAGTACAACACTACAACTCACACTATTGTAAACATGACGCCATTTTTAGTTTCGATGAGAATGCTTTCTACTGCTATAATACGCCTCTCCGCTCCTTCGGTTTCTTCTTTCTATAGTTCTGAAGAAAAACGATGCCGCGCCTATGGCAGCCATTGCATAGAAAGCTTTGTAAGGAGCCAAATCTAAACCCGCAAGATAGCAGCAATACCCGGCAATCAGATACACAAACCCTTGTCTTATCTCATACCCTCTCATTCCCGGTATCTGAAAGAAGACGTTAAACTCGGGTTTCGAGTCACATATACCATGCAGGACGACACCCATGCAGAGCATGGAATCCAAGAACCATGGGAAGTTGTGGCCCATGCTTAACCTCTGCAAAAACACAAATTTTGATAAGAAACTATTTAAAACTATTAAGGGACTTTTACAATAACTTTTAATCATATTTGAGATTATTTAGTATTATAAAAATAGAACCTTTGGACAAAACAAATAACATGGTCATATTTACCCTGTTATTTCGTAAAAGAGTAAAATGTCATTTTCGTCCTAGAGGTTTCGCCAGTTTTGCGACTTTCGTTCAAAGGTTTGTTTTTCCGCATCTGGATCCAAAGAAATCTTGTCATTTTCATCCGGCTCGTTAACTCCATCCATTTTTCTCTGTTGAGTCAAAGGTATTTCCGTCTTTTTTGTTAACTTAAAGAGCAATTCAGTCTTTTTCAGGGTAGTTGGTTTTTTACATAAAGTGAAAAAGACCGAATTGCCCTTAAGTTAACAAAAAAGACGGAAATACCCCTAACTTAACGAGAAAAATTGGATGGAGTTAATGAGCCGGATGAAAATGGCAAGATTTCAAAGCTTTTGGAACCAGATGCGGAAAAACAAACCTTTGGACTAAAGTCACAAAACTGACCAAACCTCAATGACAAAAATGACATTTTACTCTTCATAAAATTTAAAACATTTGGACAAAAACTGTTTCCAGTCAACCACACTCGTATAAGAAATTATTTGTTTTGACCGGAGAACCCGTTGGGGAACTATGGAATGTACCTCCAACCAAGCGACAAGTGAAGGAAGAAACATCAAGAGAGAAAGAAGATGCAGGATTAGCAAGCCGTGGCGGTGGTGGAATATCTCGAGCTGCGTGTCACCGTAACTTTTTGCAGAATCCGGGCTGTTGGAACTGTTCTCATCCCCCGATAATCCCTCCTCAGATTTATCACTTTTGAAAATGGACGATTTCCCGCCATTTCCAAACCCGTAAAAATCTTCAGTAGGGGCCTTACTGGATGCTGTAAAATAACTATAACAGAAAAAGAATATTTAACTCATTAAATAATTAAAAATACTAGAGGTAGCAAGATGGACGGTTGGGTTGGTTGGTAACATAAAATGCTTTATTTAAAGGGTAAATTGCATTTTATGTCCTTTAAGTTTGAGAAAAATTGTACGCGTAACGAAATTACACTGGATGTCCTTTATGTTGTAGTTTCTCATCACGCGGTGTCCTTTTGCCCTAACCTAGTTAATTTTTTTTGTTAACTCTTAACACGTGCCACTCACATGAGGGCATAATGGTCATTTTCACTTGATACTAAAACAAAAAATAATAAAAAGTACCTGTGAGTGGTACAAAATGGGTCAAATTGGCCAAATGTCACCCAAAAGATACAACCTCATAAAATGCACTATGCAAAAAAGCGCTTTGTATGGTTTTTGTAATCATATCTAACACACTAACTATTTATTTTAGAAAATGGGGAAAAGAGGTTCGGGCCAACTGTCAATCTGACCCATTTCGACTCATACAAAAACTACCCGCCGGTGAACCAGACCGCCATTTAGTCAAGAGGAACAGAAGTTTGGAATATTACCTGCATAATGCATGGTGACAACACAGGACATGTGAGAGTACAAGAATTAGGAGTCCTAAAGCTGGATGAACAAAACAGACCAAAGCAATAGCAAGCAATGATGTAGCCAATGACGGATTGGCATTTATAACTCTCATCACCTATCCCGCAGTGAGAATTAATGATTTTTAGATAGTATCCAAATGTGGGAAAATAATTGAAAAGGAAAAAGGGAATAAGTTTAGAGAAAGCTAGAAGCAATAGATGGAACGCTAGAAACCAACAATTACCTTAAATGAGAAAAAACTAATGGAGGTATCAAGTATCCGCCATCTCCACCTGCAATGGACCGATTTGGTTACATTCATCTCTAACAGATCAAATGCACCATATTATTATTAACATAATATGTACATATGCCGTCTGTACCCTGGAGGTGTACAAACCAGTTTTTTTTACAAACCAAACCAGTTTTTGTAAGTTGTAAACAACACAGGACATGTGAGAGTACAAAAACCGGTTCTTTTCAAACCGATCCATTTTTAAAACCGGATTCTAAGGTTCAAACGCCAAACCGGTTAAACCGATTTGGTTCGGTTTAAAATCGGTTTGAGACAAAAAAAAAACGGTAAGAAAAAGTTATGGCCATTAAAAATTGTGGGGTAGTTGGTTTAAAAGTCTACGATATGTTTTAAAGGATCGTACCATATGTTTTAAAAGTTGTAATTACAAACTCTTAAAATTATGTAAAATTACCTTTTTGTCCTTGTATGTATTATAATATAGTACAGATATATACATATATATATATATATATATATATATAGAGAGAGAGAGAGAGAGAGAGAGATGGACTGACCTTGTCTTAAAGAAGACATGTATTCTAGCAACCACGTGCAAAAGTATCAGTGTGGTTAATATCAAAATAATTACGGTCCCATTTGCTATTAGATAGCAAATCATTGAGACAGCAAAGAAACTACCAACTCGAGGAAATGACTTTGGATTTAGACAGGAATAAAACAATGCAATAAGAATCGGGGAGATTGTAAGTAGAAGGAATGGTAGTGGCACTCTTAGATTTGATTCTACTGCAGACAACAACGACGGAACGGGTAGATCAAGCTCCCATGCATTTGCTTGCCTCATTAGAGCAAATAATACTACCGCAAATGATAAACCAATAATCTGCATCACAAGAGTCCAATTATATTAAATAACATAATTAATAAATACAAGTGTCACTAAAATCAAAATAACAAATATGCAGAAAGCTATAAGGTAATTATATATACTATAAATATGCTATTTTGTCACATCAACCAACATTGGCCTCTCAACTTTGGCATTAACCAACTTTAGCACGTCAACTTTAATAATGACATGTTTAGCCCCTACCTTGGTAATGACCGTTTAGCCCCTTAACTAAAACAACTTTAGCCGCTCAACTTCAATAATAAACAACTTAAGCCCCTCAACTTTAATAATGACATGTTTATCCCCTTAGCTTTAATAATGACATGGTTAGCCCCTTAACTACATTAAACAACTTCAGCTCCTCAACTTTAATAATAAACAACTTTAGCCACTCAACTTTAATAATGACATGTTTACCCCTTAACTAAAACAACTTTAGCCCCAAAGTTTAATAATGACATTTTTAGCCCGTCCACTTTAATAAATGACATGTTTAGCCCCTTAACTAAAACATCAAACAAGCTTAACTCTAGTGATTGCTTATATTTATCTGCATTTCGAACCAGCTGCGGAGCGCGGGTGGTAACCCACTAGTTTGATTACAAAGCAGGATTATTTTACTATTTTCTTTCTTTTCCTTACACGCAATGAGAAAAATATAGGTGGTAAGTATAATTAAATCGCGAGACACTTGGGCAACAACAGCCGGGTTGGAGGCAATAGAGTCCCGTGCTTGTTGGCGACGCAGATCTGAGTCGAGCATGTCGCAGGCATCTTCCCATGAGGGAAGGGTGTTATTGATGATAGAGGCTTGAACATCGAATTCCGGTGGTAAGCCTCGAACCAGCTGCAGGACAAGGCGATCTTCTGTGACTGGTTGCTCAACAGCTTTCAGTTGGTCAGCGAGATACTTAAGACGCTGACAGTAGTCTTGGAGGCTGGGCATGGAGCGCAGGGTAAGATTGACAAACTCTGTTTCAAGGGCTGCTGCACGGGCACCCTTGTTGTTCAGAAAGATTTTCCGAATCCGGGTCCATGCGCCATAAGCTGTTGTTTCCTCATCAAGAATACGTGCCAGCAGGTCATCTGAAAGTGTCCCATAGATCCACTGAAGCACAAGAGAGTCAATTTTGGCCCAGTTGGCGTAGTCCGGATCTGTTTTGGCAGGCGGTTCAGTGCCATCAATGTGGTGTAGCACCTCGTAACCGCGTGCATGCAGGGTGAACAGCTTGACCCATGATGCATAGGTGACTTTGGAACCATCCAAAACACGAACTTTGTGCTGGATGTTAGTCACCGAATAAGCAGGGTGAAGGCTGTCAGTGTGCTTGGAGGATTCTGGTTTGTCTGACATCGAGATGAACAAAAGAAGGAAAAAGAATCGGCTGCAGGTCCGTGGACAGGGGCTGCTGCGGATGAACAAAAGAAGGAAAAAAGAATCGGCTGCAGGGTCCGTGGACAGGGGCTGCTGCGGATGAACAAAAGAAGGAAAAAGAATCGGCTGCAGGGTCCGTGGACAGGGGCTGCTGCGGATTTGTTTTAGGTCAGAGCAGTAGGCTCTGATACCATATAATTAAATCTGAATTCCTTGATTTCTATTGATGAAGAAGAGAACAATATATAATACAAGAACCTAACTAACTCCTAACTAATTCAGGGATAATTCCTAACTAATTTAGGGATAAAATATAAACCGGATATACATAAGAAATACATAGATATACATAAACTATAAAACGGATATACATCCGCTAATAGTAAGATGGATGGGTTGGGTGACGATCTGAAACAGATTGGCCCAAAAGAAGTATTTTGCATTTTTTAAATTCTTTCATATATAAATAATGAATTAGATATTACTATATGTTAAATTAGTGGATAGAGCAATTTTGGGTGTCTCGTGCATTAAAAAGGAAAACTGGATTTTAATAATCTCAACTTTGACATATTGGCCGGCAACAGTCCCAACTAAAGAAATGTTTTGTAACTGTCCCAACTTTTAACCTATTTTCCTTCAACGATCCATACTAACTAAAAGTTAAAGAAATGTTTTGTAACAGTCCCAACTTTTAACCTATTTTCCTTCAGCGATCCCCCATACTAACTAAAAATGTTAACCCATCTAGTTTTTGCTGACGTGGACAGCTTATGTGGCAGAAAGTCAAGGTTTTGCTGACGTGGACTGCTTATGTGTTGGTTCAGCCCCTTCAAACACACACTCAAAACTCACGAAGAAGGAAAGTAACTAAAAATGTTAACCCACCTAGTTTTTGCTGACGTGGACAGCTTATGTGGCAGAAAGTCAAAGTTTTGCTGACGTGGACTGCTTATGTGTTGGTTCAGCCCCTTCAAACACACACTCAAAACTCACGAAGAAGGAAATTATTTACTGCTTGAACTTTCTAATTATTTAGAATTGGGAGTACAAAATAAACTAGTGCTATTACCTGCTATTTATGAGAAAAAGAAACAAACACATGCAAAAATAAAAACCACGATCTCCTGCTTTCAAGCAACAACCCAACGTTCACTTTCATCAAACTCGGTCAATCCGTGACTAAATCTCCAACAATCTCTCAAACCCGTTGACCCATTTATATCCGACCCGTATCCGTCGACCCATCGAGATTATCCAGCATTATGTGGCAAACAAGTGAAAATTTTGATGATGTGGACTGCTTATGTGGCAAAGTTTTAATGATGCGGACTGCTTATGTGGCAGTCCACGTCAGGAAAAACTAATTGGGTTAACTTTTAGTTGGTACGGGATCACTGAGAAAAAATAGGTTAAAAGTTAGGATGTCACAAAGCATTTCCTTAGATGGGACTGTTGTCGGCCAATATGTTAAAGCTAGGATTATTAAAATCCAATTTTCCTTAAAATATATAACCTAAAGCCAAGCATCCATAAGCAAATGAAAATGACAAAGAAGTAAATATATAGCATTATAGTAGCGATCATCGATCGTGCGAATTCTAAGAGCATGTTCGCTTGACACATTTGGAGAAAATTTTTAGCAGTTAAAGAAGTAATCATATAGCATTTAAACAAGACTTATATAAATTACCTGGGAATTGTATAAAAGCATAAATCTTCGACCAGCAGAAGTTAGAGAAACAGCAACACTAGTTTTATAGGAACAATGTGGATCAACCTGCATACAAATCACCTTTAGAATAT
The DNA here is from genome assembly GCA_947069175.1 of Scalesia atractyloides. NCBI lineage: Eukaryota > Viridiplantae > Streptophyta > Magnoliopsida > Asterales > Asteraceae > Scalesia > Scalesia atractyloides. The sequence goes on along the minus strand of CAMTDV010000001.1, from coordinate 85,221,913 downwards.
CACTTGAAAAGTTTTTTGATTACATAAATGAACAGATATTGTATACATGTAACATGTCAACTCTACCAGTAACAAAACATTGGTCTTCTCAGATCCTTGAGTTGAGGTCCATAGTGCAGGTGATGAGTCCACTTCGATTGTACGAGAATATAAATTAGGAAAAAAATGAAGACCGGATGTAGGGTCCCGCGCAAGGGCAACAGATGGAAAGCATCTGAGCTTGCAAAGTTCTTCAAGATCAAAAAGGGTAACCATCAACAGAAAATATATGAGAAAGAGTAACGATTTATAATTTAAGACTAAATTGCATTTTACGTCCTTTAAGTTTGAGCCAAATTGCAAACGTTGTCTTTAAACTAACGAAATTACAAAAGATGTTCTTTATGTTACTGTTTCTCATCAGGCGTTGTCGTTTTGCCCTAGCCCAGATAATTTTTTCTGTCAACTCTTAACACGTGCCACTCACATGAGGGCATAATGGTCATTTTCGCTTAATAATTATAACAAACTTAAATAAAAATAATATCTATTAACAACAAAACAAGTGAAAATGACCATTATGCCCTCATATGAGTGGCACATAGAGTTAACAGAAAATCAATTGGGTTAGGGCAAAAGGACACCACCTGATGAGAAACAGTAACATAAAGCATAAAGGACATCTAGTGTAATTTCGTTAGTTAAAGGACAGAGACTGCAATTTGGCTACAACTTAAAGGATGTAAAATGCACTTTACTCTAAATTTAAGAAGACAGTTAATGAAAAAATGTTATTTTTAGGTTTTAATAAATAAGCTAGAAAAGAAATCTTACTGCCGTTATCCATGTCTCCAGCTTCTTCAACAGGAAGTCCTGATTTTTTTATCCCACAGCCTGTAGTTACCAGAGACACTGTAACAGGCAAAAGCGCTAAGCTGATACCGAATGTAAAATCCAGTACAATAGGATGATCTTCCTTAATGAAAATGTCCTGCAAAATTTTAATTCCAATGGGTCCCACTTCTACATATCAATATATAATGAAGAAATGAGGGGTGGATCTAACATCTAAGCCTCATAAGAGACGGTTGTGTGTCAGTGTGTGTTTAGCAGATGAAAAAGAGAACATAAGGGGGACTGGAATTACATCAAATCAGACAAAAGATAAACGGAATCGGCTAGGGCTAAACGAATTCAGGTAGTAAATATGGGTCGACGTGACTAACTTATACAACTAACGGCCCTAGCGCATGTACCTGGCTAAACTTTTTCCAACCCCCTTAAAATTACTTATATATATTAATTCACAACACTATCTATATATATTAATTCACATTCACAACATTGGGAGGAATAGTATTTTTTTTTGTCTTTTGTGGGTTTTTTTATTTTTGCATATAAACTTTAAGGTTTTTCATTTTTGTAACAAAACTTTAGTCTATTTATAATTTTGCCACAAAAGTTAAATGAATTTAGTTTTTTATTACTTTTTGTCTTACGCTTTTTCCGCATTTGATCATCGTCGGTTGCTACTTAGCACGGTGTTTGGTTGTCAATTGTCATATTTGATCTCTCAGTTTTTTTTGCCCCCTCGACTTTCTAGTATGTGTCGGCATAAATTCAACTTCGTCTACATTTTACGTTAGGTGAGTTACTAGGTGTTTGAAATTCGTGTTTTTATTTTAGGTTTTTTACTGATTTTGATCATCGTTCGGTTGCTACTTAGCATGGTTTTACACACCCCCCCCACACACACACACACAACCCTGGTAGCACGGTTTTACGCCCCCCTCACCAACCAAGCGGTAAAAAAAGGCAAAATCCAAATTCATGCTATGTATATATACATTATATATTTATATGTAGTTCTAGAAAGTACTAACCTTCTGAGAATACATAGACCGAAGCAACGATTTAGGAGAAAACTCTTTACGCCCTTCATCTGGGTTGAAAAACTGCCCAACTGCCATTGAAGCTGCAGGTGGAGGTCTCCTGAAACAGTCTTTATATATACAATAATTGTTAGTTGCTTCCTTCAGAGAAAATTTGTGAGTGAATGTATATTTGTCAAATAAACCATTGGCATAATGAGATCGTTCTAAACATTTAAACATCAGTTTTTTTAGTCCCTGACTAATGATGAAACCCATTGTAACTCGATAAAAGAGATGAAACAATCAAGGCTCGTTATAAAAAAATACAATATAATAATGTTACAGTAAATATAGGATGCAAACAAGGTAATTTCCGATAGATCATTATTTGTCCGCATGTTATCCAAACACATGTTACATGAGTGAAAAACAATACATGTCGGTCATTTGACAGTAGAAACTACGGCATAAATACAGAGGACTCGTCATTTTAAGCTGAAAATATCATCTGAATTGCATTTTTCCAATTTGATACTCAAATCAAATCAAGCACATTGACCAGTCAAAACTCTAATTGTGTATTCACAATTAGGGCTGCAAACGAACTGAAGGAATCGTTTGTTAAGGAATATATCTATTCACGAACTGTTCATGAACACTTACTGAACCAAATTTTATGTTCATGAATATTTGTTAAGGAAATGAACGAGTTCGTGTTCGTTTGTTAATTTTAGGCAAAGAACGCAATCGAACGTTCATGAACACAAATGGAAACAAACGAACACAAACAAGCGTTCATGAACAGACCATATGATAAACTTATACTTATTATATATTTTATTTGTCAGAATTTTGAAGTAGTTAAAAAAAATATACAAACTAAAAACACTAATAAACCATCGAACATAAAAGAACACGTTCACGAACATAAATGAACGAACGAGGCCTCTGTTCACGTCCGTTCATTAACTAAACAGACGAAATTTCGTGTTCGTATTCGTTCATTTATTAAATGAACGAACACAAATGAACTTCCCGCCAAACGATCACGAATTGTTCGCTGAACGTTCGGTTCGTTTGCATCCCTATTCACAATATCTCAATATTTATGCCTTCATCACTAATAAGAAGTTGAAAGAATTTTAATACAAGACAAAGCTGAAATCATCTTCTTTGGTGTGCTTTACATGACATTAGGACACAAGAACATATTAAGTGCTGAAAAACTATTAATTACCAGTGGAAATAACATTTATTATGTGATACAGTTCAGTTAAAGAACTTGTTTAATTACAATATCAACTCAGGTTTCAACAAAGTTTATATAGGGGAGCTACTTGAGACAAAATACATAATAAAAATTGGATGTTAAAGAAAACACTACCGGGCTTGGTGCAACTGAGATCGTAAGGAATCTGAAACCGTTCATATCCTTAGTGTCCAACCAAAATACAGCTGATGGTGGTGGCTGTTCCGTCTGACTTCCAGGTTCAATCTACAGACATAACAGTAGTACAATACACTTAGGTATGTAACCAATTTAAATAGCACATCACAAATGATACACCATGTACATCATACGACTTTAAATTTTCCATCAGAAAAAACAGCAGTTGCATAAATCAGATGAATATAATATGTAGAGGTGGAAAGATTGGCAGGTTGGATGCTTGGGTAACAGGTCAAAACGGGTTATTTTTAGTATGTGTTAAACATGCCGGGTGGATTTGGTTGACCCGCAAACATTTTTGTTTACTTTTTGGATTCATTATTATAATCAATATTTTTAGTATTATTTCATTTGGGGAGGATCATGAGAAAACTCATTTTAATGAAAAAACTAAAAAACTCCAGCAAAAACACGTTGCGGACCACATGAATAAGTACTTGCGGTCCGCAAGGCTAAAAACAGTGTATTACACATGTGTAACACATGATATATTACACATATGTAATAGTACATTTTTTTTCCAAAATTTTTATTTTTCGTATCATGCATGTATGCAGCAGCATATCCAAGAAAATAAAAAATTTTGGAAGAAACAAAAAAAACGTACTATTACATACGTATAATATATCATGCATTACACATTAGCAATATAAAAAACGCCCTTGTGAATTGCAAGCACTTTTCCATGCGGTACGCAGCATGTTTTTGCTGGAGGTTTTTAGTTTTCTCATTTATAAAGAGTTTCTGATGATCCTCCTATAACATTAATAATCTAAATACTTAATAAAAATGAATTAGGAGGTTGTATGCAGTAAAATCTACTCTGGGTGACTTTCAACCTATTTAATTCACTTAACCCATTCATGTATTAGCTAAGAACTTTTTATCACCCATTTGAAATCAAACGCAGCCCAAATCAACTAAAATTGCCACTTTGAACATTAATATGCCTTGTAACTAAAAGTGAAAATGGTTCATAGTGAATGTATATAAGAAAGCAGCAAAAAGGATAAAGACATTAAAAAATAAGAACATAGTAGGTAAAGGTTTTAGTACCTGCCTTGGTGCTGGTCCTGAAGGAATCTGAACAATTTTTGAAGTCACTTCTACAAGCCTTTTGTTAAGAGGCAAATCTGAATCAGAAGTTCCTTTTTCAGGCCAAAGATGAAGTCTAATTCCATAACACGGAATAAGATTTGTCACAAGAACAAAGTTGGTTCTTCCATTTGACCCCTGATATTTGAAAATTTTTAATATGATTGTGAGAAAGGTAAGATAAGAAACTATATGGTAAACCACAATGGCACAAAATGTCACTAAAGCAAATATTTAACGTAACTTAAGATTTTTAGCCAGATGTTAAGGAATAAATGTCATTTTCCAACAAGTAAATGGATCTATATTACCACCTCTAGTATTAGTTATTTTTTAAGTATATGTGTTATACTTCTATAGTTCTATGATAAGATCTAGAAGAAACTAACACCAATAATATGTCAGTATTAGGTTCATTTTGATGGTAGCGAATAAAACTTCTAAGTGATATAATCTGTCATATTTCACTTTTTTGCCAGTATATTCATGATACTTTAATGGTGTGCGCGCGCACGAAACATCAACTAACATTAGAAAAGTGAGAACTGGTAAGTAATTCATATAGGAGTATAAATATAAAACTTAAAGTAATTGAAAGGGTGTTAATGTCCATATATACTAGAAATATGCTATTTTGTCACATCAACCAACTTCGGCCTCTCAACTTTAGCATTAACCAACTTTAGCCCCTCAACTTTAATAATGACATCTTTAACCCCTAAACTTTGGTAATGACATGTTTAGCCCGCTATTTTGTCACATCAACCAACTTGGCCCCTCAACTTTAGCCCCTTAACTTTAAAAATGACATATTTAACCCCTCAACTTTGGTAATGACATGTTTAGTCCCTTAACTAAAACACTTTAGCCCCTCAATGTTATTAATAAACAACTTTAGCCCTTCAACTTTAATAATGACATGTTTAGCCTCTCAACTTTAATAACGTCATGTTTAACCCCTTGACTAAACAACTTTAGCCCCTCAACTTTAATAATGACATGTTTATCCCCTTAACTAAAACATCAAACAACTTTAACTCTCGTGATTTGCTTGTTTTTATCTACGTTTCGAACCCGCTACGGAGCAAAGGCGGTAACCCACTAGTTAATTATATAATTTAATAGATGACATCTTCAAATTTAATTGATTTCCAACTGAAGGCCAATTCATGCCTAATCAATGACATCAACATTATTGTGTTTAGTTTATATATAAACAAAGTGAACAAACTATAGAAATATGCAAAGTAATGACTAACCAGTTCTTTTATGTCCAACCAACGTCTCCTGCCATCCATTGCTAAAATAGTAACGCTTGGTGTCTTGATGTAAAGATCCCTTTCAAGTCCCTCAACATTCCAATGAATTTTACTGGGGCATGCAGGAAAATCTTTTTTCTCAGATCCTGGATGGCCAAACAAATGATCTTTTATACTTTGTAACGCATTTAGTCCCTAACTTGGACCTCCTAAAACCTTTATATTTGTTGGCTGAGGACTAAATGTGTTACAAAGTGCAAACCACAGGGTCCATCTGTGTACTTTTGGAAAGGTAGGGACCAAATCCAAAATTATGAAAAAACCAAAGGGACTTTATGTGTACTTTATTAATATTTTAGCAAAATTATGTCTTCTTTTTTAATTTTTTAAAAATGTTTAGGAAATTTTACTACAACTCCTGCTGACAAATATTAATGTTAGGCTATTAGGTAGCTAGATCATATGACTATCATTCTAAGCTTTTTCACTAGATTTCACATATACTAGCTTAAGTTTTTCAATAAATATATTGTTTGAGGATCTTCTTAGGTGACATATGCAAATGCAATTTAAACTAAGTAATAGTGATAGTAGAGGATATGGAATACCAATTCTCTTACAGTATCTAATAAACAAAACATTAACATTCAAAAAAGGGCTCAATCGCTCATTTGTTTGAGATTGAGATGATTAAATCAACTCCAACAGGATATGGAATATAGATTCTCTTACAGTATCTAACAAACAAAACATTAACATTTTTATGTTAAACACCCAAAAATCACATGCTCAGTTAACCATCATGATAGCCAATAATAATGCAGCCACAAAAAATGAGGAACATGCTAGACTCAAGACTCAGGTACCCAATTTGATTTATGACATGAAACATATGGTAAAAAATTAAAATAAAATATAAATGGTTTAAACGGTCAACCCGACCAGGTTGACACGAACCCGACCTGTTTAGCTAAACGGGTCTGCGGGTTCAACCTGAAACTAACCCAAAGCCGCGAATTTCATGTTAGGTTCGGGCCGTGTCAGAAACTCACACCCCTACATATAAAGTATAAACAGATTTTCACCGTAAGACCATTAAATTTTTTGACTTTTCAGCAACAAGTACTTATCTGTTTAAAGAAAAGTAAATAGAAGTATAGTATTGACGTACCCGGATTATTTCTCTCTTTCTGCAAAGGATGATGTGACGACTGCTGAGGATGATCAGATTGCCTCAACAAACTTCTTGGCATTCCACTTTGAAGCATTTTTGTAAATATTGTTAGTCGTTTCCTTGTGCCAGAAATTGGGTGATCCGTTTCAGGGTCTACCAAACTAAGAAGAGTATGTGAAACCTGAAACTCATTTATCAGACCAGACCCATTTATGATATATTATGATATAACAATTAATAACTTGGAAAAATATAAAGGAAAAGTAAGACTCACTTGCACAACAAGTTGATTACACCATAAGATAACTTGGTGCTCCATCGATAGCCATACATTCTTTACCCCCATGCTACTAATCATAAACCCATTGGTAGATGGCACGATACCGTCAATAGATTCCAGTTTTGTTCTTATCTACATCGAGAAGACCTAAAAAATAAATCATGCTGCTAGTCTAATAGTCAATGCATTACAATTTACAACAAGTGTGTTAAATCTCTGTGTGATGCTTTCTCGCATTTGTAAGCATGTAGAAATATTTCAAGCTATGCAGTTAATGCGGTAAAATATCGGATATCGGTCAAGGACCGATATTTGAGATATAGGTTATCGCGGTGGGATATCGGTAATTTAAATATCATGCAGAATCTATATATATAGCAATTTAACACTAATAATTCAGTATACTCTCCTACCATTAACAAATTAACCTTTTACAGCTTGCAAAACACTTAACAATTGTAGCAAGTAGGAACTGATTAAGACTTAAAACACTAACAATTAACAATTAAGACTTAAATCACTAATAGGAGCAAGAAGAAGAAAGACGAATGGTAGACCTAAGAAGAAAAGTACTGATATTGGGAAAATCGGTGATATATCCGTTAATATCGCCGATAATACCGGTACCGATATTTGACACCGATATTAACTGCATACTAAAACACATAATACATAATTGTGGATATTAAAAAGGTCCACACTTAGCAGTGGAGATTACAAATATTGAGATCTAACGAATTATTCCACACTAAAGCTTAAAAAGAGTGGAGATAAAAGCAATTTTTACACACTTTATGTGTGTAGTTTTAACAGGGTTCTCCACGTTATGGGTAAGTTCATGTTCGTTAACTGATTGAATTGCAACCTTTATATGCTTACGATGAACGCGTGGAACTAATGTCACATAAATCGAAATACACAAACGAATTTACAAAAACAAATAATCACCTGGTAATCATTACCACCACCAGAAATGGAGATAACAATCACTCTAGATAGCTGAGGAGCTGCACGTGAGGTTTGGACCTCGTAACCCTTTCTCCATTTCTGATTTATGTATTCGTAATAGTGGCCCAATGATGGTTGCAGTGCTAGAGGAGGTGACCTGGAACAAAATTGCAAAAAAAAATTAAAAAAAAATTATATATTATATAGCCATACAAATACAAAAAGCAAAAAGTTGTGACTTTTAAAAACCAACTTTTGTTGAAAAGTTGCGTCGTATCATACAAAAAACAATTACAATTCTTCGTTCTGATATGTAACCGCCCCGTTCCAAGAAATACATCTTAACCGCCATCTTTAAACTAAAAAAGAGTGGTGTTAAAATTCTTCGGTTCCGATATGTAACCGCCCCGTTCCCAAAAGGCATATTAACCGCCATCTTTAGATTGAAAAATAAAGTGGGGCGCTGTATATTTTATTTAATACGTTATTTTCCTTTTATCAACTATTGAATTCAACTTTGTCATTACACGTGTAAAAGCTTATGTTACTTTAGAACTTACAATTAACATTATATATCTTGCAACAATCTACCAAAGCTCTAATTTATATATTTAACGTTTCCTTTTTCTTTATGTACACATATATATAACGTATAGGGTTCATTTTAGTATGTAGGGTAGAATTCTTCTATGCAGTGATTTCCAATTTGTCTCTGCTTCTTCTAATTAAGACGTTTATTTATAAACTGATCCAAATTAAGACATCATATTGATCTTCTTTTTCACAAGTTCACAAGTTTAAAGGTAATATTTACAAGATTTTTATATTTGTAATCATTTTTAACACATTGCCAATTCCATCTGTTAATAATGTTGATGTTTTTTAGATGGCTTCATAAAAAAAGGCGCCAGTATAAATGTTAATTATTACCTATTGTTGCATATCACATACCTTTTCTTATATAAGTTTTAAAGTTTATATAATTCTATATTATGTTAAGATATAATTGGACATCAGTTTTAAACTAAAATGAAATATGCATGTTTATTTGTATTGTTTAAGGTTACATATATAAGTAGTTTTTAAATTTAATTCATATCAATAGGAATAAACAAAATACACATCCATACTTTTCATTTCATGCTAAAATCAACAGATAAGCCTAAAACATGGTTCTATTATTAACGGAATTTTGTATTAAAAAATGTTAAAAAAACATGCATTTTAAACTAATGGGCCACTTTTAAGAGAATAACCCTTTTAAAAGAAGAACTTATTATATGTTAATAGTTAAACCATCTGGAATTTTCCAGTTTAAAAGTTCCCACATTTATGACATACCTACATTCTAACATAATATAAACCACACCACAGCCACTAATGCCATTTTCACCATCGCATTCTGACATTTTCTTATTTCTTCTCTAGCCGTTTCACTTTCCCCGTCATTTTTCCTTTGTTTCTGTTCGCCATATGAATTTCATTCGTCCCTCATTTGGCAACGTATGTTTTCGTTTTTCCATTTGAAGTTTCGATTCCGTAATGTTCTTACTCCCATTCATAAAGATATTCATAATCAAAATCCTGCCGCAACGCGCAGGTTGACGTCAGTATAATACAATTACCAACTTTTTTGAACAGTGACTTTTCTTTCTTTTTTTTTTGTCTTTTTGTATTTTTTGAACACCTTTACCCCTCAACTTTCAGCATTGACACTTACAACCCCATAACTTTCTAAAGACTTTGAAATCGAGTTTTACGTGTTTAGTTTTATGTACATGTGGGTATAAATTCAAGTTGATTTACATATCGACATAAATTTTTCCCGGAAATGAGTCGGGTCAAATATAATACGTATCCGAGCTTATTTTTATGTACGTCTTCAATTGGTCTACTTTGACATAATTTTTTTTCGGAACGTCGCGGCAACGCGTGGGGCAATTTACTAGTTACAGTACAATTATGACACTATCAGATGCACAAAATTTTAGAAAGACCAAGAGAACTCACTGATGTGGAGCTGATAGTGTAAGAATCGTTTCCACGGCTGATTTTCTCAAATTAGGGTGCACAACTGCAGCTCTTGCAACAAAACCACCCATTGAGTGGCCAACCAGTATGACACTGTTTGGCAGACTACTAGATTCAACACCGCCTTCTTTTACTCGAGCATCTCGAGATTCTTTATATTGATCCAGGATCTACAAGCAGAAGCGGGAAAATTTAAACTTGTTTGCGAAAGAACATGACTTTATATTTCGAGTAAAATGCTAATTTCGTCCCTGAGGTTTGGCTACTTTTGCGACTTTCGTCCAAAGGTTTGTTTTTCCGCATCTGGATCCAAAAGGTTTGGAAATTTCCATTTTCATCCAACTCGTTAACCGCATCCATTTTGTTACGTTAAGTCAGGGGATTTTCGTCTTTTTACACATTTTTTTGTGATGATTAAAGGGTTTGGGTGGGGAGAAAGTCAACAGAAGTAGGTCTTTATTTCTTATAGTGTTTTTTATTTTAATTAAAAAATGTCTAAAAAGACGGAAATGGCCCTCATTTAACAGAGAAAAACGGATGGAGTTCACAAGTTGGATGAAATGGCAAGATTTCAAACCTTTTGGATCCAGATGCGAAATACCTTTGGACGAAGGTCGCAAAAGTGGCCAAACCTTAGGGACGAAAATGGCATTTTACTCGTATATTTTCGTCAGTCGGTTTCAAATAACTTATTATAGGTGCTTTAGACGAGGATAATAAAATTGATACCCTGTGAATCGCGTATACTACGTATTCTGTGTGTTCTTCAAGTATTTGACCATCCATTGCAGAATGTTCACCTTCAAGGTCTACTGCAAACCAGTCAAGCCGACGTTTATACTGGTTGAATATCGGAACATCGGTGTCATCTATCTCTACTCCCTCAAGCGTTAAGGAAGCTTCTTGGTATAACATAGGTTCAGGTGGGCCACCTTGATAAGCGCTGTCAGATTCTGCTGCTAATGACCTGACCTGTGAGAATACCATTTAAAATAAAAATGCATGTTAGATATCTTTGAGATAGGTGGTTAAATGATCAACGTATATCATGAAGACATATACTATATACAGGGATTTTATAGAGTTTTTGTAGTTGAAACTTGAAAAAGGCCCAATTCACAAAGTGCTTCGTAACAAGCAACATATCTTGAGGATATGACGTAAAAATCATTTAAACTAGTATTTTGACCCGTTGCGCGTTGCGGCGGCATCGAAACTTAAAGTAACTCGAACTTATACCGTCAAATATTTGACCCGACTCGTTTTCGAACAAATTTACGTAAAAACGTAGACCGACTGAAAACGCACTTGAAAATAAGCACAAAAACGTATTATATTTGACCTGATTAGTTATCGAGAAAATTTACGTCAAAATGTAAACCAACTTGGCTTTATAACGAAACGTACTTAAAAATAAGCAGGTCAGAAAATGGTGTTTTTTTACGTTAAAGAATGGCACCACGCGTTGTGGATGAGTCGAAACGCAAAGTAACTCGAATTTATACTGCCTAGTGAAAACGTATTATGTTGGACCAGGTCGTTTCCGAACAAAGCATAGACCAACTAAAAACGTACATAAAAAGTAAGCACGAAAACGTTTTATATTTGACCCACGTACATAAAATAATCATGTAAAACTAGAGGGGGTCAAAATGATATTTTACAAAGTTTTTAGAAAGCTGAAGGGGTATCAGTGGCAATGCTAAAAGTTGAAGGGTTGAGTACACAGAAGAAAAAAAAACCATTGATGGCATTGTTGTAAATATGACAAAAAAATAAAAAATAGAGGTTGTGTCCTAGGTACTATTACACTAAGACACCCTATTTTGTTATATTAATTTATAATTCAAGTTTTCCATGAAAAAATCTTATAAAATCCAGAGTTAAATAAGTGATAATGGGACAAAAAATAAAAGGAAACACAGCAAAATTATGTATCAGAATAAACAGAAATTCACCTGCTTGTAACTACCACCATTGCCAGGGATGAAAAGAACAGGAACCCCGCTAAGTTGTTTAAGATGCTCATTAATATCGATTTGTTTCCACCCTTCATGATACAAATATAGTCTATACTTTGAAGAAGACAAACTTTCTGTGGCTGATATTGGGATGTAGGTCGGGTACATGTATGTCATGGCACAACCATTCGAAATCGGTTTCAACAAACCAAATGTAGCAACCAGAGCAATCCCGATAGAAAAAACAACTACAGTTACTAATCTAAACTTAGCCTTGAATCCTTCCATCTTCTGGATTAACAGGCACACAATCCTCCCTTAAACTTGCATCCTTCAAGCACAACCAAACAAAATTAATAGATCAACAGATCATGTTCGTTATGACCAATATAAATCTGTCTCCGTCGTGTTTATCAAATAGGATAGTTAAGTTTTGAAATTAAATTGGTGCAAGCGTTTATGTTAAAAAAACACTTGTTGTAAGCTTCCTGTGTCAAATCTTATCATCAGCTATTTACCATTTTTTAAACCTATCATGTATTGAGTATCAGACTAGCAGCTCCTGTAGTGTTACAGTTATGGAACTATGAGCAAAGCACATGTAAAATATGAGCTCTTATACTGTTTATAGTTAGAGATCATGTTCATTATGACCAATATAAATCTGTTTCAGTAGTGTTTATCAAATACAATAGCGTGTACCTTTGAAACTAATAAATACAGACATTTATGCCAAGAAGTAAAAACACTCGTTCTGAGCTTCTTGTGTCGAATCTTATTGAGTATCGGACTATCAACTCCTATACTGTTATAGTTATAGATCATGTTAGTTAAAACCAGTATATATCTGTTTCGGTAGTGTTTATCAAATACAACAGTGATGTTTTGAAATCAATAAATGCAGATATTTATGCTACAAAAACACTCGTTCTGAGCTCCTTGTGTCGAATCTTATCAATTTGAATTATCATACCCTCTTTACCTAAGTTTTAAACCTATCATGTATTAAGTATCAGACTATCAGCTCCTATACTGTTATAGTTACAGATCATGTTTGTTACAACCGAAGTAAATCTGTTTCAGACTTCAGTAGTGTTCATCAAATACAATAGTGACGTTTTCAAATTAATCAATACAGATATTTGTGCTAAAAAACACTAGTTCTGAGCTTCTTGTGTCGAATCGCATCATCACCTCGGTATAATATTATTAAACCTAACGTATACTATTACAGTTCTGGAACTATGAGCAACAAACGTCAGAATAATCAACGTCACAGTACGTCAAGAAATTTATCACAGACACTATTTACAACTTTTGCGTGATTCAAAACTGCATATATATCGAAATTAGATTCAATACATGAATCAAGCTTCGATCTCAAATTACAACTACTTAAACCTAATTTACGATGCAGCTATTCATTCGTCTGAACTAAAATTTGTATAAAATCCGAAGAAGCGAGTCAGAGTACCGTGATGCAATCCAAATAGTGTGTAATTATGTGATTCTGTCTGTAAAATTGTGACTAACGTATATTGAGTATCAACTCCTACACAATTAACGCAACAGTGTCGTGAAGTATTCACAAACACGATTAATGACTACACAACACCTGAATCAAGCTTCGATCTCGAATTACAACTACGTAAACCTAATTTACGAAGCATCAATTCGTTCCTATTAGGTAGAATTTGTGTATAATCGGAAAGCTGGATCTACGATGACGCGCACCTTAGATTGATCCACCAACGACGAATTTGAGAGTCTGAATACCGTGATTTGATTCGAATAATGTGTGATTTTGTGATTATGTTTGTGTGATTTTGAGCTGTGTTGGTTTCCTCCGTTGCCGCCGGCCGGAAATGAGTGATGACGGTGTCACGGTGATGTTGGATTTTCCGGTGAAGTTGAGAGTAGAAATAGACAAATGAATCTCAGGGGGTTTAGAGGTAATTAAATTAGCATAAAAAAAGTTGTTAGATATTTGCTTGCTCGTTCCGGCATGCTTTCGTTCGGTATCAGTTCGGTTTATTAAAATAACATAATAGTATAATATTGGCACTCTGTATAGTAATCGACATGTATTTTTTTAATCGATCAAAAATCATAAAAACAAGTACCGGTCCCTTTGTGTAATCGGTAGGTTTGGTTCATCATAGTAATGGTACGGTACCTGCACTCGATACAGCATTATGATATTAAAGATAATTTGTTGTGATTATGTGAATACAGCTTTTGTTCAACGAATTTATACTATTGTTCAACGAGTTTTATATTGTCACATCGAGAAAACGGTAAAAACGAATATGGTATCAGTGTTGATGTTCTTTGATCGATATATGTTCGGTTTGTGATGATAAAGAAAAAATCAACTACATTGATATGTTCGAATAGAACTTTATCGAATGGCAATGGTATTTTCAGAATTTTATAAAGCGTTATATTATATTATTACGAAAAACGAAAATGGTAAACAACGTCATCTTATAAAAGAAATAAAAATAAACGATGTTAGATGTTATATGATGTCGGTACCATTGTTGTTTGAACGATATTGGTATGGTTTGCCACGATAAGAAGCCACAGAAAAGTCAACTATATTTGATTCATTTGAATAGAAATTTTAAAAAACATTATCCTACACAAAAAATAGAACTTTAATCGAATCGTAGATATAAATAAGCATCCCACAACGATATATTCTGAATTTCATTAAACGTTGTGTTACATAATTAGAAATAATGTGACATAATTTTGATAATATGTGCGTATGTGCTTCGACCACTTTTGCATTTATACTCACAACTCATTTTTGCGTAAAATTTGTATGTGGACATAGATAAAAATAGGTGTGTCGCAATGACATATTATGAACTTTATCAAACATCATATATTTGACAATGATAAGCGAAAAAACAAAACATAGTTAAAAGTAATTATAACTAGTGGTTTTTCCCCGCGCTATTTGGCGGAAACTTAGTTGGTATCGGTTCAGTTCGGCACTCGTTATAACAACTAAAAGTAAATACTAAATGTCACACCTCGACCCGCAGCGGAAATAAAGTGGGGACATAATTGAGTTATCACCAAAGCTCATGATATTTACTAAAAGGTTTCATATTTATTAAATTGGGATTAAACTTCAAATATCCAAAAACAAAGAAACAAGCAAGCACAAATAAACATTGTTCTCAACAATTTGTAATTTATTAATCTTCTAAGGTCTTTCCTATGTGTTCCTCTCCTCAGCATGTCCACCTGTATCATGTGTAAAACAAAGGTTTTGGTCAACAAAAGTTGGCGAGTGAATCTAAGTAAAACAATTTAAACAATTCTTATATTGGTTATTTAAATAAAATTTGTGCGTGAATCATAAGTGGGCATATGCATATGTATAAACATTCACAAACCACACAATATCCATAATAACGACATGTCATGATGAATGATGAACTTGAGATCAAGGCTCAATCAAACGGAGCCGATCTAATGAGACACCTGATACTCAACTCGTATCCCACGAGGAACTGATGGGCCTTAAATGAATGATTGCACTGAAATAATAAAATGTAACCACACATAATCATACCAACAAAAAGATACACATTTGATCACATAATGATATTAGGACAAGTGTTTCAATAATAAATAAAACATGTACGACACACGATACACCCCAAAACGTGATTAAAAAGGGAGTTTGTAATGATTCACTCACATTGGGTGCGTTTTCTTGATTGAAGAAGAGTGCGCACGAATTGAGGATTTTACCGACGAAGGAGACTAGCCTAGATAATAATGTAATAATTTGGTAAATATATACAAATTAATGTTTTAGATTTTTAGGTTATTTTTGTAATATTTATTAAGATTTTTAAACCTACACAATTGTATTTTAAATGTTCTAAAAATTGTTTTTAGATACTAAATTATTATTGAATAAAAAAAGAAAACCTTATATAAAAATATATCCTGTCAGGCTGACAGGAGAAAGCCTAACCGGTTTGCTGAGGACTTTTGGCGTCGTGTGTGGGATTCGAACTTGAGACCTCCCGCTTGTGTGCACGCAGCTCTTCCAACTGAGTTACGTGTCTAACCCGTTAGTTTCTTGATTCTTATTATTCTTATACACTTGTTAGGTTGTATCAGAAATGATTTAAATTAAAAAGAATTTTAATTATCGAACCGGTGAGGGATACAAGTCTCGAACCCGCGGTCACACTGACACTTTGCACCCAACCCAACCAACTGGGCTGGGTGTCTAACCCATCATAAACTGAAATTTCTTTATATTCATATACTTACTGAAAACGGATCTAGTTAGGCTTTTAAAAAGAAACATTTTATTCCAGAAAACCGGTATCGTACTGGGCTCGGACTCGGGACATGCATGTTAAATATGCACACAGTCCACCACTGGACTGTGTGTCTAACCCGGTTGTAACCCGCCTTTAAAATAATTTTATACACATCTTATACTTCATCTTCTTCATCGAATCATTTCAGAACTGAGCCCCGTTTAAAATCAGATTAAAACCAATACCAGATGTTTATTTGATTACTGATATACATAAGGTAATTCGAATCGTAAAAGAGATAAACAAGAATTTTTGTTACCCACAAAACGAGGATGGTGAACTTCGGCAAGATATTCCGACAATGGCAGGATGCACAGAAAAATTGAGCAAAAGGTCTCTAAAACCGTTTTGAATTAATAGACGAATTGGGCTTTCTAACATAGAGTATTTATAAGCACAGGGGATCTCCAATTTAGTTTTCGGTTTCAAACCTTGATTGATGAATCATTAAATTCAAACAGGTATCACCTATAATCATGGGGTTTTCGATAAAGGTTTCAATGATTTGAAACCGGTTAAAGCCGCTGAAAGGAAACGGAAATCATGAATCAATGTTTTGATTAAAAGGGCGGTTACAGGTTCTGGGTTTTGAATTTATAGACGATCACAAGTTCACTATATATTTTATTTGATTCTAAACCTACACAATAAGTGTGTGTGGTCTAGTGGTGTTCAATGTAGGTGCATATGCGGGTGACCCGGGTTCGATTCCGGTTTCCCCTTTTATTTTTTTATATATTATTTGTTATTATTTTAAAGTTTAATTTAATTTGCTTATTGTTTTTTTTATTTTAATAATTATGGTTTTAATTCTATTGACATTTATTAATTGCGACAAATTAAAATAATCGACACTAATAAATACGAAATGAACATTTAACCAAAAACTTGATTAATAAGCGGTGCGGTTTTTTAAACCCGTTTGTATCCTCTACTTTTAGAAATTTCGTCCCGAAATTTAAATAATAGCCGTAACAGGAAAAAGATGTGGGTATTTCTCGCGTATGGAGTCTTCACGTTCCCAAGTAACTCAGGTCCTCGTTTTAACTCCCAACGCACTTTGACTATTGGAATACGACTTCGTCTCAAACGCTTTTCACCGTAGGCCATGATTTCTACTGGTCTTTCAACGAAGTGCATTGATTCATCAATTTGAATATCTTCTAAAGGAATATGGAGGTTTTCGTCGGCGAGACACTTTTTCAAGTTTGATACGTGAAATGTGGGATGCATTCTGTTGAGTTCTTCTGGTAAGTCAAGCTTGTATGCTACAGGACCCACCCTTTCGAGTATCTTGGAATGGTCCCACATAACGTGGTGCTAGCTTGCCCTTTTGACCAAAACGAACCACTCCCTTTCACGGTGATACTTTGAAAAGTACTTGATCACCAACACAAAACTCCAATGGCTTCCGCCGTTTGTCAACATAACTCTTTTGACGACTTCGAGCTGCTAGAAGATTATTTCGAATTTGAAGATATTTGTCAGTCGTTTCTTGAATCAACTCAGGTCCAGTGATTTGCGCTTCACAAGTTTTGCCAACATACAGGAGATCGGCATTTACGACCATATAAGGCTTCAAAAGGAGCCATACCGATGCTTGAATTGTAACATTTGTAAAAATCGGGTTTTCAAAACCCGCTCCGTTTTGTAATCGAATATCAAGTTATAAAAGTTACGTCGAATATTTATGATTATTTTAATTTAAAACGATACATAATTAATAAATAAACTAAACTATAAAAATTATATTTGATAAAAAGTTAAAATAAAATAAATAAAAAAATTATGATGCTGCCGGGACTCGAACCCGGGTCAGCCAAGACACACTTCAGCGATTTAACACACACTCACAAGACCACTCCGCCACATTGTGTTTTCTGCTAACTCTAGGAAAACAAATGAAATTTATACACAAACCCAGTTGAAACCGGTTGCGCCATCTGAGAAACGGTAATCGGCAAACCAATCGTCAATTCGTTGTCTATTCACACATTCAGTTTATAACCGATGCACCGACGGTTTTTAATCAAATCGGAATTGATTAAACATAAAACCTCAATCATTATCGGTTTTTAAAACCGAAAAAAAATCATCAAGTCCAGAGTTCTTCAACTTCAGACCACTCTCGCGACTCAGAGATATCATACCAATACTCCATTTCATTTTCGTCGCATTTTCAGACCATCAGAACGCCTAAATCAGCTCGCCGGAATTTTCTGCAAAAGTCACCGGAAAACCGTATTCAACTCAAACCGGTAAAATACCTCTACTTTCCTGTTTCAATCAATTGTTAGAACCTTACTAACATTAACCCATCGCTCATACTCAACCACAGACGACATTGCTGGACTTTCTGTTTTCGCCGGAAAACTTCTGGAATTGTCGGAAACTCGTTGATTACCGGTATGCTCATTCCAACGTGCTTATAATCAATACTTATTAGTTCAATTTCACATCTAATCCCTTAAACCTGTTAATTGATTCTCACAGCCGAAGGTTCCAAAACAGAGCCGACGAACTTCGCCGGATCCTCTGAAGAAGACGATCTGTTCGGTATCTTCTTTCCTCAAACTTTTCGGTTCAATGTATTCAAATTGGTCATCATGTTCGTTAACTAAATTAATCGCGTATCAGTTGTTTTGATTAATGTCTGTGTTTGTAATGAAGAAGACGAGTTCAAAGATGAGATAAGATTAATTAAAATCGGAATTATAAACGGGTTAGACACACAGTCCAGCGGTGGACTGTGTGCAAAATACACACGCACGTCCCGAGTTTGATTCCTGCTATACGCACTCCTTATATAATAAAACGCCTTTTTGTTAAAAACTAAACCGGGATAACTCAGTTAGTTATTAAGTATAATAGAAACCGAGATAATAACCAGGTTAGACACACAGTCCAGCGGTGGACTGTGTGCAACATGAACCATACGTCGCGCGTTCGAAACCCGTCACTAGCACCGGTCCGATTGAATTAAAATGTTTTTGCAAATAAAGGAAATTCTGTTAAATTGAATAAGTGTATAAATATAATTAAAAACAAGATTATTTCGGGTTAGACACGTAGCTCAGTTGGTAGAGCTGCGTGCACGCGAATGGGAGGTCTCGGGTTCGAGCCTCACCCGGCGCAAACTAATACGCTGACCGAACCGGTCAACGGTCAACGCTAAATAAACAATTTTTTTATATTTTTAATTATTTAATTTAATTTAAAAATCAATTAAAAATACTTAAAAATAACATTTTTAAAGATAGAAAATAGCCATAAACTCACAAAAATTTATCTAAAAATTTCATTAAAATCCTTAATAAAATCCACCAATTTAATATATTTTTCCATTATTATTTAGGTTAGTATTCCTCGTTGATCCGCTCATCTAATTCGTGCGCATCTCACCATCTCCAATCCAACGCACCCAATGTGAGTGAATCTTACAAATTCCCCGTTTTAATCACGTTTTGGGGTGTATCATGTGTCTTTGTATATATATATTATAACTAAACCATTGTGCATACATCATATCATGAACATGTGTATTCAGTTTGTTGCTGTTAAGTAGTTATTATTGGATGCAATTTATTATTCAGTACATGCAATTTCATAGGCCGCCGCTCCCCATTACATTATGAGCGTTGAGCATGTTCCCCATTTCATTATGAGGTTGAACCTGGCGTGCCCACATACGATCGGCTCCGTTTGATTGAGCCTTGATCGCACAGACATTTTCATTTTCAATACATGCAATACGATCGGCTCCGTTTGATTGAGCCTTGATCGCACAGTTTCATTTACGTTATTTACAGTATGATGTTGGTATGTTCATGTATGCTGACATGTGTTATTGTATGTTATAGTTGTGACTGCTATTTGCCATTGCTTGATTATTTACATTTGCTCATCTATGATTATGCACAAATTTTCTTTGATAAACTAATAATTAATTTATTTATAAATGTTTATCTGATAAGGTTCACTCGCCAACTTATGTTGACCCAAAAACCCCCATTTTACACATGATACAGGTGAACCAGCAGCAGCTAGGAACACATAGGACTTGGACTAGAAGAATAAAAACGATTTAGAGTTGGGATTGTTATGTTTGGTTTATTTCTTTTGTATTGAATGAACATGTTTGGATATTTGAAAATGTAACTTTGACTTTATTAAATATGAAACATATTAGTAAATGTCATGAGCTTTGGTGATAACCCAATTATGCCCCGACTCTTATTCCGCTGCGGGTCGGGGTGTGACAGATTGGTATCAGAGCCATGACTATAGGGATATAGGATAGGTTATTAGACCCTTAGAGCCTATACTATAGTCGATTAGAAACTTATAAGATGTTTGTGTGTTACATGCCAAATTTCATGATGTTATATGTTTTATGTTAAATGTTACATTTAATATTGTGCAAGCATGTTCATAAGTATGTATTATCATATAATGCCTATCATGAATCGTATACTCATAACATATCACATCCATGAAAGCACACACCACTTCATGATTGCTTTTACAATGATTTTCGTGTTTTCAAATCTCATCAAAGTGAGTTCTCATGACGGGCATGTAGTAACTGGAAGGGTACCAGTACCGGTAGTCGGAACGTCCTGTCTAGGCTGGCATTCGTATAAATCCAAAATAAAGGACCAGTTTGCCTACCTGGGGACTAACGATGAGAGTACGAAGTACCTATTAGGCCAAAGCATGCTATATCAAACGTCGTGTGAGCTAACCCCACTTTGAGTTGTCATTGTGTCTACACCTGGACGCGTTCCGACCAAACATCTCATGAACATATTTTGTGGTTTGCATCGGGGGATGCGAGTGTTAAATTGCCAATACTAATGTGAATCCTGTAACATCCGTCAAAAAAAACGGATTTACCAAACCCGCTCCGTTTATCAACCGAACAGTCAGTCAAATTTTTGGTTGCGAATTAAATGCCCAAAATAATTTTAAACGATCCGTAATCAATTATTATGCGGGAATATGTATTTAGTTTTTGAAAATCTATCAAAAATAACAAAATAAAAATGATTTACTCATGCCGGGGTTCGAACTCGGGTCTGTACCGGGTCAAACCAACGCTTAACTCACACACCGTAAACCACTCCGCCACTTTGATTTTCTGTTAATGAAGAGAATCAATTAATTCAAATATTCAAGTTAGGAAGTCAAATTCAGTGAATTGCCGCCCAAAAGAACTTCACGCGTAAACAGCCTGTAACTCTTTCCTTTTTCACGAATCTTGATTGACCGGGACGCGTAATTGTGATTTCCTTTCCGTGTTTACGCCAATCATGAACCTACCTTTGGAACCGACTCGATTCGGTTCGGAAAACACCTATAAATAACCGACGTCCACAAGGTGTTTAAACCGCACAACTCATCTCATCACTCTCACACCTCTAAACCATACTCTCATCTCTCGCTCTCTGTTTTAACGCTAGTCGCCGGAAACACAAGAATCACTCGCCGGAAATTTTTATTACACTCGCCGGAAAACCGTATCAGTAATCTCCGAGGTTACTGAACCCACTAAACTTTCACCGAAGACACCCACAACCTTTGTAACCTTTCGGAAGACTCCCTTCTGCAAGAAACTTGTCGCCGGAAAAAGGTTTCTGTCGCCGGAGTTCTGCCGGAAAACAGAGTAAAACCAGTCGGTACATCTCACGCCTATTTCCTTCTCTTTTTACTTTTATCTCGTCTGTAATTGATCGTTAAACACTAAAAGAACATGAATTAACTTTTCGAGCCAGTCTGTCGTCACTTCCGGTTAAAACCGGTGAAGAAGACGAAGTTCAGTAATGGTTAAGTATATTTTAAATCAAGATAATTACCGGGTTAGACACACAGTCCAGCGGTGGACTGTGTGCACTTTTAAAGCTATGGTCACGAGTTCGATTCCGGTTCACACACGCCGCCTTGATAAAAATCCTATTTTTAGCAAACTGAACCGGAGTCGCCTTGAGTATATGTTAAGTATATTGATAACCGAGTTATAACCAAGTGTGACACACAGTCCAGCGGTGGAGTGTGTGTCCGCTAACCCACAGGTCCCGGGTTCGAGACCTGTGGAGCGCACCGGTTCTCGAGTCTTAATCTGTTTTTAAAATAAATTGATTTCTGTTAAATCTAATTAATATATATATATAATTAAAATCGGATATATAACGGGTTAGACACGTAGCTCAGTTGGTAGAGCTGCGTGCACGCGTACGGGAGGTCTCGGGTTCGAGCCTCACCCGGCGCACAACAATATGCTATAAACCGGTCAACGATAGTCAAAGTCAACGGGTCAAAGTCAACTGTAGCAAAATAAAATATTTTTTTTTATTATTTTTATCTAATTATTTTAATTAAAAATACTTAAAAATAACATTTTTAGGTTAGAAAATAGCCTCAAACTCACAAAAATACACCCAACAATCCTACTAAAATAGATTCATAAAACCCGTTTACTTACCGAACCGTAATGCGATTTATCTAGGTTAATTTCACTCGTGGTTAACACCATTTCGCGTACATCCAACGTCATCAACCGAACGCACCCAATGTGAGTGAATTCTTACAAACTCCCCTTTTTATTCATGTTTTGGGGTGTATCATGTGTCGCTTAAACTAATTTCTTTTATGCAAATTCGTGCTATACCATTATGTGAACTAAATTAGAATGTAACTATTGTTTGGTTGCGATGTATTTCATATTGTCAAAGTTGTATACAAATTATTTAGGCCCATCAGTTCGTAAGAACAACGCGTGCCTCAAAACTCATTTATTAGGCCCATCAGTTCCTCGTGTGAGACGAGAACAACGCGTGCCTCAAAACTCATTTATTAGGCCCATCAGTTCCTCGTGTGAGACGAGAACAACGCGTGCCTCAAAACTCATTCATTAGGCCCATCAGTTCCTCGTGAGAAACGAGTCGAACAACGCGTGCCTCAAAACAATCATTTGGTGTTTATATGTTCAATATTCAATATTATGTGTTGTGTGAATAAATTTACATCTACATTTACTCATATGAGGTATGCACATTATTTATAATCAATTGGATAAACTCGTTCAAATGTTTTTCCATAGGATTCACTCGCCAACATTATGTTGATCCAAAAACCTTTTTACACATGATACAGGTGGACAGGTTGAAGCAAGGAAAACATAGGATATGCCTTAGAAGAGAACCAAGAAGCTTAGACTGATAGTTAGAAGATGTTGTATAATTTATTTCCATTGAATTGTATTAATGAATATGAAACATATAATAAATGTCATGAGCTTTGATGATAACCCAATTATGCCCCGATCACCTTTTCCGCTGCGGGTCGGGGTGTGACAGATTGGTATCAGAGCCATGACTATAGGGATATAGGATAGGTTATTAGACCCTTAGAACCTATACTATAGTCTGCCTAAATTTTAATTGATTAGATGGTTACATACAAACTTGTGATATTTATTTGTTTCATATTTGTTTACATTTCAGTCAAACATACATGCTCATTCATTATACATATATACATATATCGATGTTCATGTATTCAATTTATTTTCATACTCTCAGTATCCAAAGATTTTATGCAATTTTCAAATCTCATCAAAGTAAGTTCTGCGACGGGCATGTAGTAACTGGAAGGGTACAAGTACCGGTAGTCGGAACGTCCTGTCTAGGTTGGCATTCGTATAAATCCAAAATAACGGACCAGTTTGCCTACCTGGGGACTAACGATGAGAGTACGACGGACCTATTAGGCCAAAGCATGCCACACCAAACGTCGTTCGAACTAACCTCCCTTTGAGATGTCACCGTGTCTACACCTGGACACATTCCGAATATCACACGTGTATACATATTTCTCGATTTTCTCCGGGTTTTGTGTACGCAATCAGGCAGAAACCGTGCGAACCATATGAAAAACCGGTATTCATGGGGGCCCACATGATTACACAGGTAAAGTATGGCGGCATGACGGGCCTAACAGCAAGCAAAGCCCAAGACATCCTATGGATGTAGTAGAGTTATTTTTCTATAATTATTTTATGAACGTTCAATCCCAAACACGACCCACGATCCCAAAGGCATTCAACTCATACTCTTGACATGTATTCCTTGTAGATGTCTTCTAGTCTCGCTCGTAGGAAAATGAGAGCAGGAAAAGCCCGTGAACGCATGGCTACCCAAATCGCTCAGCAAATGGCGACCGTAATACCCAACATCGTAGTTCAGGTTCAACAAGCCCTTACCGCTAATTCCGTTAACCCAACCCAACAAGAAGATCAAAACACTATCAATCCTTCAGTCACTAAATGCACCTACAAACATTTCAAATCCTGCGATCCTCCAAAATACGAAGGTACTGAAGGTGTCACCGCTCTCCTCCATTGGTTCGAAGAAATGGAGAACACTTTTCTAAATTGCGATTGCCCCGATGATCGCAAAGTGCGATATGCTACCGGTCGCTTACTTGGAACGGCACTCACATGGTGGAATACAGAAAAGACCAAACGAGGTGTTGAAGAAACTATGACCTTGACTTGGGAAGAATTGAAGGGAATCATGACAAGACGGTTTTGCCCAAGAAGTGAAATCAAGAAATTGGAGGATGAGTTCCATGCTTTGAAACAAAAGGAAGGCGACCACACCACATACAACAAGAGATTCCTTGAGTTAAATCAAATGGTTCCCAACTTGTTTACTCCCCTCTACCGTTTGATCGAGCACTACATTCGTGGTCTTCCATCAAAGATTCAAGACTCTATAATAAGTACCTCGCCTGCAACTTTGGAAGCAGCAATGGAGCTAGCAACCGCGCTCACTGAGAACCGAATCCGAAACAAAGACTTCAAGGAGGAGAAGAAGAAGGATAAGGCATCAACCGAAACCTCAAACCACACCCGAACCGAATCCTTTGCACCACCTATTTCTAAGAGAAAACGTGATGGGCAAATCTTCGCTGTCACCCAACGTAACCAACCAGCTTCACAAGTTGTACCTCCTCAAACTATCCCAAACGCTCAAGTAGCACCCAACTCAACTTACCCAAACAAGAAACCTTACATTGGACCTCACCCTCAATGCAACACCTGTTTCTATCACCATCCATCTACCTTACCCTGTCGACTATGTGCGAATTGTGGACGCTACGGTCATTTGAGCAACGTTTGCCGCACCCCTCAAAACCAAACCTCAACCCCTACTCAACCCATGATCCAAACATATCAACAACCTCAATACCCCATGTACCCATATGTTCGAGCTTGTTTCAATTGTGGCGACCCTACCCATTTTAGAAACACGTGCCCTCGTTTGGTTAACATCATAAATGCCCAAGCTCAAGCAAACCCAGTTAACCAAGCAAACCAAGCAAATCCAGCTCCACCGCCAGCAAGAGGAAGAGTTTATAACATCAACGCCAATCCTGTTGAAGATGTTAACGGTCCAAACCAACCACTTAACTAGCCTTCTCTCACCAAAAAATCAAGATTCAACTCTAATCACTTAGTTTTTATGTTTTTATCTCAATTTTCACGTATCTCAATTGGAATTTTATCCAAGAATTTTAATGCAAATTACTAGTTCAGTTGGTTTTATACTCATTGATTTAATATTCATATCATCATACTTCACGACATATCTCAGAAGTTGAGTTGTGTCTCACATGCAATACATTTCATTTCATTTTACATTTCAATACGCTCGGCTCCGTTTGATTGAGCCTTGAGCTCACAGATCAATTTACATTTCCAGTTCATGCAATACGTTCGGCTCCGTTTGATTGAGCCTTGAACGCACATACATTTTCATTATCAGTATCTTGTGGTTGTGGTGTTTGTTGTAGAGTCGCATAGAACTAATCATAACTGGCGGATGAAGCCAATGAGAATTTGACAAGAATACGGTGGATACGCCGCTGGTACTTCCTATATATAAGTATTCTTGTCAAAGGATCAGAGGCATTATCAGGCGGTTATGAGAAGTTCCATGTAGGATTTACTATTGCCTTGGTTGAAATTGTGTTACCTTTATATCATCTCACTATTTAAAGAAATTGGATTGTGATCCATTTCTATATAGACTAACCTCTCCATCATAACAAATGAGAGAGGAACCATCATCATTCAAACATATACGCTATCAGAATGTGGATACAATTGTTAGTTGTTGTGTTTATTTGTGTAGAATTTCTGCCTTAGGAAATAACCCTAAGCATATTCAAACTCTTATGCATGTTATCATTTTAGCGAATCATTCCTGCTTAACAATACTTATACAGTAGGCAACAAAAAGCGATTCCTGTATTAGGATACTTAACCTTTACAAGGAACGTTACCGCCTCAAACAAAAACTTAAACCCTTATTTCTTCTAAGTATGTAACAGTCAAAACTAAACACCATCATTCTTTTAGTCAATTATATCCCTGTTTAAATTTCGGGACGAAATTTCTAAAAGCAGGGGATACTGTAACATCCGTCAAAAAAAACGGATTTACCAAACCCGCTCCGTTTATCAACCGAACAGTCAGTCAAATTTTTGGTTGCGAATTAAATGCCCAAAATAATTTTAAACGATCCGTAATCAATTATTATGCGGGAATATGTATTTAGTTTTTGAAAATCTATCAAAAATAACAAAATAAAAATGATTTACTCATGCCGGGGTTCGAACTCGGGTCTGTACCGGGTCAAACCAACGCTTAACTCACACACCGTAAACCACTCCGCCACTTTGATTTTCTGTTAATGAAGAGAATCAATTAATTCAAATATTCAAGTTAGGAAGTCAAATTCAGTGAATTGCCGCCCAAAAGAACTTCACGCGTAAACAGCCTGTAACTCTTTCCTTTTTCACGAATCTTGATTGACCGGGACGCGTAATTGTGATTTCCTTTCCGTGTTTACGCCAATCATGAACCTACCTTTGGAACCGACTCGATTCGGTTCGGAAAACACCTATAAATAACCGACGTCCACAAGGTGTTTAAACCGCACAACTCATCTCATCACTCTCACACCTCTAAACCATACTCTCATCTCTCGCTCTCTGTTTTAACGCTAGTCGCCGGAAACACAAGAATCACTCGCCGGAAATTTTTATTACACTCGCCGGAAAACCGTATCAGTAATCTCCGAGGTTACTGAACCCACTAAACTTTCACCGAAGACACCCAAACCTTTGTAACCTTTCGGAAGACTCCCTTCTGCAAGAAACTTGTCGCCGGAAAAAGGTTTCTGTCGCCGGAGTTCTGCCGGAAAACAGAGTAAAACCAGTCGGTACATCTCACGCCTATTTCCTTCTCTTTTTACTTTTATCTCGTCTGTAATTGATCGTTAAACACTAAAAGAACATGAATTAACTTTTCGAGCCAGTCTGTCGTCACTTCCGGTTAAAACCGGTGAAGAAGACGAAGTTCAGTAATGGTTAAGTATATTTTAAATCAAGATAATTACCGGGTTAGACACACAGTCCAGCGGTGGACTGTGTGCACTTTTAAAGCTATGGTCACGAGTTCGATTCCGGTTCACACACGCCGCCTTGATAAAAATCCTATTTTTAGCAAACTGAACCGGAGTCGCCTTGAGTATATGTTAAGTATATTGATAACCGAGTTATAACCAAGTGTGACACACAGTCCAGCGGTGGAGTGTGTGTCCGCTAACCCACAGGTCCCGGGTTCGAGACCTGTGGAGCGCACCGGTTCTCGAGTCTTAATCTGTTTTTAAAATAAATTGATTTCTGTTAAATCTAATTAATATATATATATAATTAAAATCGGATATATAACGGGTTAGACACGTAGCTCAGTTGGTAGAGCTGCGTGCACGCGTACGGGAGGTCTCGGGTTCGAGCCTCACCCGGCGCACAACAATATGCTATAAACCGGTCAACGATAGTCAAAGTCAACGGGTCAAAGTCAACTGTAGCAAAAATAAAATATTTTTTTTTATTATTTTTATCTAATTATTTTAATTAAAAATACTTAAAAATAACATTTTTAGGTTAGAAAATAGCCTCAAACTCACAAAAATACACCCAACAATCCTACTAAAATAGATTCATAAAACCCGTTTACTTACCGAACCGTAATGCGATTTATCTAGGTTAATTTCACTCGTGGTTAACACCATTTCGCGTACATCCAACGTCATCAACCGAACGCACCCAATGTGAGTGAATTCTTACAAACTCCCCTTTTTATTCATGTTTTGGGGTGTATCATGTGTCGCTTAAACTAATTTCTTTTATGCAAATTCGTGCTATACCATTATGTGAACTAAATTAGAATGTAACTATTGTTTGGTTGCGATGTATTTCATATTGTCAAAGTTGTATACAAATTATTTAGGCCCATCAGTTCGTAAGAACAACGCGTGCCTCAAAACTCATTTATTAGGCCCATCAGTTCCTCGTGTGAGACGAGAACAACGCGTGCCTCAAAACTCATTTATTAGGCCCATCAGTTCCTCGTGTGAGACGAGAACAACGCGTGCCTCAAAACTCATTCATTAGGCCCATCAGTTCCTCGTGAGAAACGAGTCGAACAACGCGTGCCTCAAAACAATCATTTGGTGTTTATATGTTCAATATTCAATATTATGTGTTGTGTGAATAAATTTACATCTACATTTACTCATATGAGGTATGCACATTATTTATAATCAATTGGATAAACTCGTTCAAATGTTTTTCCATAGGATTCACTCGCCAACATTATGTTGATCCAAAAACCTTTTTACACATGATACAGGTGGACAGGTTGAAGCAAGGAAAACATAGGATATGCCTTAGAAGAGAACCAAGAAGCTTAGACTGATAGTTAGAAGATGTTGTATAATTTATTTCCATTGAATTGTATTAATGAATATGAAACATATAATAAATGTCATGAGCTTTGATGATAACCCAATTATGCCCCGATCACCTTTTCCGCTGCGGGTCGGGGTGTGACAAATCCTACCAAGCCAATAGCCATGGGGGCCCACATGACTATGTAGGTGAAGGTATGGGGGACATTTGAGGCCCAACATGAGCGAACCCAAGACATCCTATGGATGTAGTTGCATTATTGATATTTATGTTATTTTCATTTTCTTAAAGACACATGACACCTAAAAAGACATCATAAACTCACAATCTTCTCATTGTATGATCCTGTAGATGTCGTCTAGACAGCAACGAAGGGGTAAAATATCGGGAAGGTCTCAGGAACGTTTGGCCACTCAGATCACGAAACAAATGGCCACGATATTGCCTGAGATTGTGGTCCAAGTACTGTAACATCCGTCAAAAACGGATTTTACCAAACCCGCTCCGTTTATTAACCGAACAATTAGTTAAAAATTTCGTTGCGAATTTAATGCCCAAAATAATTTTAAACGATACATAATTAATTATTATATGGGAATATATAATTAGTTTTTGAAAAACTGTTAAAAATAAGAAAATAAAAATAATTTGTCACTGCCGGGTTTCGAACCCGGGTCAGTCGCCGGGTCAACACAGACTTAACACTCAACATTTAAACCACTGCGCCACTGATGTTTCTTGTTAAAAGTTAGAATCACTTAATTAATAACATGACTTTCTGAATTCAAAACCGGCGCGCAAATGCAGTCGTCGGAAATCCCGGCGATCTCGCCAATAATTTAACGATTCCTTCAGTTATAACGTAAACTTTAAACACACATCGGTTATAACCGACGCCTGAACTCGCGACACAAGTTATAACCGCCGAAGATTTTCTAACCGACGAATCAAGTCGGAAATCGGGCCAAATTCATCGACGACTTGCCTTATAAATACCCCCTCGAACCTCTGCAAACTTTTTCGCTCAAAACCGCACCCTTTCTCGGCGAAAACTCACTCGCCGGAAAACTTCTGTATCTCGCCGGAAAACCGAGTCCTTCATTTCTAAGCCTTACTAAACCCCTGAGCTTATACCGAAGTCACCCACATCCTTTTCAAGCTTTCTGAAGACTCTTTGCTGCAAGACACACGACGCCGGAACTTGTTGCTGTTGCCGGAGTTCTGCCGGAAAAACAGAGGAATCCAGTCGGTATACCTCACGCCTAATTTCTTCATTCTTTTTATTTAATCTCACTTGTAATTAACTAAAGAACGCTAAAGAAACCGATTAAAACATTGAACCAGTCGGACTTCCGATTCTGGTTAAAATCGACGAAGAAGACGAAGTCCTGTAATGTTTAAGTTTATTATAAATCAAGTTATAACTCGGGTTAGACACACAGTCCAGCGGTGGACTGTGTGCACAATAAACACTAACGTCTCGAGTTCGAATCTTGTCCCACACACGCTGCCTTAATAAAAATGTTTTTTTATTAACTGAACCGGATTCATTTCATATATATGTTAAGTATAATAATAACCGGAATAATAACCAAGATAGACACACAGTCCAGCGGTGGACTGTGTGTATGTTTAAATCACAGGTCACGAGTTCGAGTCCGGGCTACTGCACCGACTCGGACAATTATTTACCTTTTTAAATAAGTCAGAAATGAAAGTACTTAGTTGGTATTTAAGTATAATAAAATCGGTTTATATAACATGTTAAACACACAGTCCAGCGGTGGACTCTGTGTTAACGCAACCCACAGGTCCCGGGTTCGAGACCTGTGGAGCGCACCGGTCCGATTCAGTTAAATCATTTTTAAAATAAATGATTTTCGAATAATCTAATTAATATA
The DNA here is from genome assembly GCA_947069175.1 of Scalesia atractyloides. Lineage (NCBI taxonomy): Eukaryota > Viridiplantae > Streptophyta > Magnoliopsida > Asterales > Asteraceae > Scalesia > Scalesia atractyloides. The sequence goes on along the minus strand of CAMTDV010000001.1, from coordinate 85,190,778 downwards.
TAAATATAATTAAAAACAAAAATATTTCGGGTTAGACACGTAGCTCAGTTGGTAGAGCTGCGTGCATGCGTACGAGAGGTCTCGGGTTCGAGCCTCACTCAGCGCACATATACACGCATACGAACCGGTCAAAGTCAAAGTCAACGGTCAACAGTCAACTGTAGCAAAAAATCAATTTTTTTATTATTTTTATTTATTTATTTTAATTAAAAATCAATTAAAAATAATTAAAAATAACATTTTTAAGGTTAGAAAATAGCCTTAAACTCACAAAAATACACCCAACAATCCTACTAAAATGTATTAATAAAATCCGTTTACTTACCAAACCATAATGCTATTTATCTAGGTTAATTTCACTCGTGGTTAAAACCACTTCGTGTGCATTCAACATCATCAACCGAACGCACCCACTGTGAGTGAATCTTACAACTCCCCCTTTTTAATTACACGTTTTGGGGTGTGTCATGTGTCACAAAATAATTAACTCGTTTATTTAAACTTGTGCCATACCATATCGTGATCTAAACTTAGATTGATTATATTGTTGTGATTATGTATTTCATTTTGTCAACTTGTATGAAATTCATTCATTATGCCCATCAGCTCCTCGTGGGAGACGAGTGAGCAACGCGTGCCTCAAAACCAATTCATTATTGTTCATGTGTGTATCATTGAGTTTATAGTGTTTGTATTATGTCTTTCATATTATCATGTTTATGCAATTCATTCATTAGGCCCATTAGTTCCTCGTGAGAGACGAGTTGAGCAACGCGTGCCTCGAAACGTTCCATTATTGTTCATGTGTGCTTTATTTAATATCTAATGATTGTTGAGTAAGTTTACATATATTTTTACTCATGTGTGGTTGTGCACTCATTTCATAATCAATTAAATAAACTTGTTCAAATGTTTTCCATAGGATTCACTCGCCAACTTTTTGTGTTGATCCAAAAACCCTTTTACACATGATACAGGTGAACAGGTTGAAGCAAGGAAAACATAGGAAATGCCTTAGAAGAGAACAAAGAAGCTTAGATTGATAGTTAGAACATGTTGTAATATTTTTTGTAAATTTCCATCAAATTGTATTAATGAATATGAAACGTTAAAATAAATGTCATGAGCTTTGATGATAACCCAATCATGCCCCGATCACCTTTTCCGCTGCGGGTCGGGGTGTGACAAGTACAACAAGCCCTTGCTACAAATCCTACTAACCCTCCCCAACAACAGGACCAGAACATCGACAACCCTCCTACCAGCAAGTGCTCTTACAAACATTTTAAGTCTTGTGATCCTCCTAAATTTGAAGGGACCGAGGGTGTCACTGCTCTCCTACATTGGTTTGAGGAGATGGAAAACACCTTCCTAAACTGCGATTGTCCTGAGGATCGCAAGGTTCGATACGCCACCGGGAGACTATTTGGAGTAGCTCTCACTTGGTGGAATACTGAGAAAGGGAAGAGGGGAACCGAAGATGCGATGGCCTTAACTTGGGAAGAGTTAAGGGAAATCATGACTAGGTTTCTGTCCTAGAAGTGAAATTAAGAAGTTGGTGGATGAATTTCATGCTCTAAAGCAAAAGGAGGGTGATCACACTACCTACAACAAGAGGTTCTTGGAGTTGAACCAAATGGTTCCAAATTTATTCACCCCAACCTATCGTCTGATCGAGCATTATATTCGAGGACTTCCCTCGAAAATCCAAGATTCAGTTCTCAGCGTTTCACCAGTAACACTTGAAGTTGCTATGGAGTTAGCAACTGAACTGACCGAAAACCGAATTCGCAACGGGAAGTTCAAAGAAGAGACGAAGAAAGCCCCTGTTGAGGGACAAACTTCAAACCACCCCATTCCTTCCTCTAAGTTTGCTAACAAGAGGAAGCGCAACACCAGAAATTTTGCAGTTACCCAAACCAACTCCCCTATTCCTGCTGCACCCATTACTCAAGTCACTCCTTCACCCGCACCATACAGAAGACCCTACACTGGCCCGTTACCAAAATGTAACCGTTGCCAATATCACCACTCCCCTGATCATCCTTGCCAATATTGCACCGGCTGCGGTCGGGCAGGTCATACTGTTCAAACTTGCCGCATGCCTCAACGAACGAACCTCCACCAACCTTTAACCCAAACCCATCAACAGATAATGGGCCAAGCCCAACAACCCCTACTATTACCACCCACCCAACCTTTAGCCCAAACATATTTCCAGCCCAATTATCCTATGGGTCAACCAATGCGGGCTTGTTACAATTGCGGCGACCCGAGTCATTTCAGAAACACATGTCCAAGGCTGGTTAATATTATTCATGCTCAGGCCCAAGCCAACCCAGTGAACCAAGCAAACCAAGCTCCCCCACCTGCAAGAGGGAGAGCTTTCAATATCAACGCTAACCAGGCCAGAGCTGACGGCAATGTGGTCAACGGTACGTTCCTTATAAATGGTAGATATGCCTCTATGTTATTTGATACTGGTGCGGATAGAAGTTTTGTGTCTTTAGAATTTGAACCTATCTTAAACAAAAATCGGGATAAGCTCATGGAATCCATAACGGTAAAAGTTGCGGACGGGAAGCCAGTTTCATTAGACTCTATTTTACGCAACTGTACACTCAACTTAAACGACCACGATTTCTCAGTCGACCTTATTCCTATGAAGCTGGGAAGTTTTGACATCATAATCGGTATGGATTGGCTCAGTCAACATCAGGCGGAAGTTATATGTCGTGAAAAATTTATTCGTATTCCTCTTTCAAACGGTCAGACTCTTCGAATCATTAGAGAAACCTCGTCGAAAGGGCTCAGCTTAATGTCTTGTCTCCAAGCTCAAAAATATATTCGCAAGAATTATGTCGCGTTTTTAGCTCATATCATCAAGAAGGGAACCACAGAGAAGAAACTTGAAGACATTCCTGTAGTAAAATACTTCCCGCAAGTTTTTCCTGACGACATTTCAGGACTTCCTACAGTTAGAGACGTCGAATTCCGTATTGATCTTATACCTTGTGCTACACCAGTTGCAAAGTATCCTTATAGGTTAGCCCCCTCTGAAATGAAAGAGCTAGCCAGTCAATTGCAAGAGTTGACTGACAAGGGATTCATACGTCCTAGCTCGTCGCCTTGGGGTGCACCTGTCCTTTTTGTAAAGAAGAAAGATGGATCTTTTCGTATGTGCATCGACTACAGAGAGCTCAACAAGTTAACAATCAAGAATCGCTATCCTTTACCTCGCATCGATGATCTTCTTGACCAACTACAAGGTGCCAGCTGCTTTTCAAAAATCGATCTTCGATCTGGCTATCATCAACTTAGAGTGCATGAAGAAGACGTCCCTAAGACTGCTTTTCGAACTCGTTATGGTCACTATGAATTCATGGTTATGCCATTTGGATTAACCAACGCACCAGCTGTCTTCATGGACCTAATGAACAGAGTCTGCAAACCTTATCTTGATCGATTTGTTATAGTCTTCATCGACGATATACTTATTTATTCAAAATCTAAATCTGATCATGAGCGTCATCTTCGACTCGTTCTTGCACTTCTAGAAAATGAAAAGCTTTATGCCAAATTCTCCAAATGTGAATTCTGGTTAAAAGAGGTGCAATTCCTCGGGCATGTAGTCAATGACAAGGGAATACATGTTGACCCTTCAAAGATCAAAGCGGTTCAAGAATGGCAAGCTCCACGTACACCAACTGAAGTAAGATCTTTTCTTGGACTAGCTGGCTATTATCGTCGGTTCATTTCAAACTTCTCTCGCATTGCTGTACCACTCACAGCTTTAACTCATAAGGGACAACCTTTCATATGGGGACCCAAGCAAGAAGAAGCCTTGAAACTCTTAAACAGAAACTTTGTGATGCACCAATCCTCACTCTTCCTGAAGGTTGTGATGATTTTGTAGTCTATTGCGACGCGTCAGGGCAAGGATTAGGCTGCGTTCTTATGCAAAGAGGAAAAGTCATAGCTTATGCTTCGAGACAACTCAAGACACATGAAAAGAACTACACCACTCATGACCTAGAACTTAGAGCCGTGGTGTTCGCTCTTAAGATATGGAGACATTATCTCTATGGTACCAAGTGTGAAATATACACTGACCACAAGAGTCTTCAACATATCTTCAATCAAAAAGAGCTAAACATGAGGCAACGAAGATGGGTCGAACTTCTAAATGATTACGACTGTGAAATTAGATACCACCCTGGTAAAGCAAATGTGGTGGCTGATGCACTTAGTCGAAAGGGTTATGCGAACTCCATTCATCTTCTATGTTCGCAAATTATAACCGACATTAAAGATCAAATTCGAGAAGCCCAACACGTTTCAATAACAGAAGAAGATGTACGAAAGGAGATGTCCTGTGGAGCCGAGCTAAAACTTGAAACTAAATCAGACGGTATTCTGTATTACCTAGATCGTATCTGGATTCCTAACCACAACAATCTTCGAGAAACTCTTATGAATGAAGCTCACAAAACGCGATATTCTATAAACCCAGGAGCCGATAAGATGTATCAAGACCTACGATACACCTATTGGTGGCCTGGAATGAAGAAGGATATTGCCGTTTTTGTTTCCAAGTGCCTCACATGTTCCAAGGTGAAGGCTGAACACCAAAGACCCTCAGGACTTCTAGTCCAACCGGAAATACCTGTATGGAAGTGGGAAAATATAACCATGGATTTCATTACTGTAACATCCGTCAAAAACGGATTTTACCAAACCCGCTCCGTTTATTAACCGAACAATCAGTTAAAAATTTCGTTGCGAATTTAATGCCCAAAATAATTTTAAACGATACATAATTAATTATTATATGGGAATATATAGTTTGTTTTTGAAAAACTGTCAAAAATAAGAAAATAAAAACAATTTGGCTTTGCCGGGTTTCGAACCCGGGTCAGTCGCCGGGTCAACACAGACTTAACATTCAACACTTAAACCACTGCGCCACTTGTATCTCTTGTTAAATAATGAAGACAATAAATTCATAACATGTTATTCCGAATTCAAAAACCGGCGCCCAAATGCAGTCGTCGGAAATCCCGGCGATCTCGCCAATAATTTAACGATTCCTTCCGTTATAACGTAAACTTTAAACACACATCGGTTATAACCGACGCCTGAGTCCGCGACACCAACTATAACCGCCGGAGAAATTATAACCGACGAATCAAGTCGGAAATTGGACCAAATTCATCGACGACCTGCACTATAAATACCCCCTCGAACCTCTGCAAACTTTTTCGCTCAAAACCGCACCCTTTCTCGGCGAAAACTCACTCGCCGAAAAACTTCTGTATCTCGCCGGAAAACCGAGCCCTTCACTTTTAAGCCTTACTAAACCCCCTGAGCTTATACCGAAGTCACCCACATCCTTTTCAAGCTTTCTGAAGACTCGCTGCTGCAAGACACACGACGCCGGAGTCTGTTGCTGTCGCCGGAGTTCTGCCGGAAAAACAGAGGAATCCAGTCGGTATACCTCACGCTTAAATCGTTCATTCTTTTTCTTTAATCTCACCTGTAATTAACTAAAAAACGCTAAAGAAACCGATTAAAACATTGAACCAGTAGGATTTCCGATTCTGGTTAAAAACGGACGAAGAAGACGAAGTTCGGTAACATATAAGTATAATTAAAATCAAGTTATTTCTCGGGTTAGACACACAGTCCAGCGGTGGACTGTGTGCACAATAAACACACTAACGTCTCGAGTTCGAATCTTGTCCCACACACGCTGCCTTAATAAAAATGTCTTTTTTGTTAACTGAACCGGATTCATTTCATATATATGTTAATTTTATTAATAACCGGAATAATAACCAAGTTAGACACACAGTCCAGTGGTGGACTGTGTGTATGTTTAATCACAGGACACGAGTTCGAGTCCGGTCTTCTGCACCGACTCGGACAATTATTTACCTTTTTAAATAAGTCAGAAATGAAAATACTTAGTTTGTATTTAAGTATAATAAAAATCGGTTTATATAACATGTTAAACACACAGTCCAGCGGTGGACTGTGTGTTAACGCAACCCACAGGTCCCGGGTTCGAGACCTGTGGAGCGCACCGGTCCGATTCAGTTAAATCATTTTTAAAAATAAATGAATTTCGATTAATCTAATTAACATATAAATATAATTAAAAACAGAAATATTTCGGGTTAGACACGTAGCTCAGTTGGTAGAGTTGCGTGCACGCGTACGGGAGGTCTCGGGTTCGAGCCTCACTCAGCGCACATATACTCGCATACGAACCGGTCAAAGTCAACGGTCAAAAAAGTCAAAAAAAAATTTATTATTTTTATTTATTTATTTTAATTAAAAATACTTAAAAAATAACATTTTTTAAGGTTAGAAAATAGCCTTAAACTCAAAAAAGTACACCCAACAATCCTACTAAAATGGATTAATAAAATCCGTTTACTTACCAAACCATAATGCTATCTATCTAGGTTAATTTCACTCGTGGTTAAAACCACTTCGCGTGCATTCAACATCATCAACCGAACGCACCCACTGTGAGTGAATCTTACAACTCCCCTTTTTAATTACACGTTTTGGGGTGTGTCATGTGTCACAAAATAATTAACTCGTTTATTTAAACTTGTGCCATACCATATCGTGATCTAAACTTAGATTGTTTATATTGTTGTGATTACTTATTTCATTTTGTCAAATTATATGAAATTCATTCATTAAGCCCATCAGTTCCTCGTGGGAGACGAGTTGAACAACGCGTGCCTCAAAACCAATCCATTATTGTTCATGTGTGTATCATTGAGTTTATATTGTTTGTAGTTGTGTCTTTCATATTATCATGTTTATGCAATTCATTCATTAGGCCCATCAGTTCCTCGTGAGAGACGAGTAGAGCAACGCGTGCCTCTAAACGTTCCATTATTGTTCATGTGTGCTTTATTTAATATCTAATGATTGTTGAATAAGTTTACATCTATTTTTACTCATGTGTGGTTGTGCACTCATTTCATAATCAATTAAATAAACTTGTTCAAATGTTTTCCATAGGATTCACTCGCCAACTTTTTGTTGATCCAAAAACCTTTTTACACATGATACAGGTGAACAGGATGAAGCAAGGAAAACATAGGAAATGCCTTAGAAGAAAACAAAGAAGCTTAGATTGATGTTAGGTCATGATGTAATTATAGTTGTAAATTTCCTATTAAATTGTATTTAATGAATATGAAACATATAATAAATGTCATGAGCTTTGATGATAACCCAATCATGCCCCGGTCACCTTTTTCGCTGCGGGTCGGGGTGTGACAGATTGGTATCAGAGCCATGACTATAGGGATATAGGATAGGTTATTAGACCCTTAGAGCCTATACTATAGTCTGCCTAAATTTTAATTGATTAGGTGGTTACATACAAACTTGTGATATTTATTTGTTTCATATTTGTTTATATTTACAGTCAAACATACATGCTTATATACATATTCATTATACATATATCAATGTTCATATATTCAATTCATTTTCATACTCTCATTATTCAAAGATTTTGTTGCAATTTTCAAATCTCATCAAAGTAAGTTCTGCGACGGGCATGTAGTAACTGGAAGGGTACAAGTACCGGTAGTCGGAACGTCCTGTCTAGGTTGGCATTCGTATAAATCCAATATAACGGACCAGTTTGCCTACCTGGGGACTAACGATGAGAGTACGAAGGACCTATTAGGCCAAAGCATGCCACACCAAACGTCGTTCGAACTAACCCCACTTTGAGGTGTCACCGTGTCTACACCTGGACACATTCCGAATATCACACGTTGTATACATATTTCTCGATTTTGTCCGGGTTTTAGTGTACGCAACCAGGCAAACCCATGCGAACCATATGAAAAACCGGTATTCATGGGGGCCCACATGATTACAAAGGTAAAGTATGGCGACATGTAGGGCCTAATGGCGTGCAAAGCCCAAGACATCCTATGGATGTAGTAGATTTATTTTTTTATAATTATTTTATGAATGTTCATTCCTAGTGCGACCCATGATCCCAAAAGCATCCAACTCATACTCTTGTCATGTATTCCTTGTAAATGTCTTCTAACCACGCCCGTAGGAAGGTGAGAGCAGGAAAAGCCCGTGAACGCATGGCTGCCCTAATCGCTCAACAAATGGCTGCCGTAATACCCGACATTGTAATCCAAGTACAACAAGCACTTACCGCTAATCCTGTCAATCAAGAAAACCAAAACATTATCAACTCTCCCCCAAATACCACTAAATGCACCTACAAGCATTTCAAATCATGCGACCCTCCAAAATACAAAGGGACTGAAGGCGTCACCGCTCTCCTCAATTGGTTTGAAGAAATGGAGAACACTTTTCTAAATTGCGATTGCCCCGATGATCGCAAAGTGCGTTATGTTACTGGTCGTTTATATGGAATAGCACTTACTTGGTGGAATACAGAGAAAGCCAAACGAGGCGTCGACGATGCTATGACTTTAACTTGGAATGAATTGAAAGAAATCATGACCAGACGATTTTGCCCAAGGAGCGAAATCAAGAAATTAGAAGATGAATTTTATTCGTTGAAGCAAAAGGAAGGAGACCACACCACGTACAACAAAAGATTCCTCGAGTTACATCAAATGGTTCCCAACATGTTCACTCCACTTTACCGTTTGATCGAGCACTACATTCATGGTCTTCCGTCAAAGATTCAAGACTCGGTAATAAGTACCTCGCCTGCAACTTTGGAAGCAGCAATGGAGCTAGCAACAGAGCTCACCGAGAACCGAATCCGAAACAAAGACTTCAAGGAGGAGAAGAAGAAGGATAAAGAATCGACTGAAACCTCCGACTCCACCCAAACCGAATCCCCTTCTCAACCCACCTCTAAGAGAAAAAGAGACGGGCAACTTTTCGCTGCTACCCAACGTAATCAACCAGTTTTACAAGCCATACCAATCCAAGCTATCTCAATCACTCAAGTGGCACCCAACTCAACCTACCCAAATAAGAAACCATATCTTGGACCTTACCCTCGATGCAACAACTATTTTTATCACCATCCCCTTACCTTCCCTTGTCGACTATGTGCAACTTGTGGACGCTATGGTCATTTGAGCAAGGTTTGCCGCACCTTTCAAAACCAAATCTCCCCCCTACTCAAACCATGAACCAAATCTATCAACAACCCCAATACCCCATGTTTCCATATGTTCTAGCTTGTTTCAATTGTGGCGACCCTACCCACTTTAGAAACACATGCCCTCAATTGGTTAACGTCATCAACACTCAAGCCCAATCAAACCCAGTTAACCAAGTAAACCAAGAAAACCCAACCGCTAGGCCACCAGCAAGAGGAAGAGTCTTCAACATCAACGCCAATCCGGTCGAAGATAATGACGGCCCAAGCGAAGATACTCAACTAGTCCTCTTCACCGAAAATCCAGATTCAACTCCTATCGTTTAGTTTTATGTTTTTCTTTATCACATAGAACCAAACATAACTCAAGGATAAAGCCAATGAAACTTTGACAAGAATATGGTGGATACGCCGCTGGTACTTCCTATATATAAGTATTCTTGTCAAAGGATCAGAAGCATTATCTGGCGGTTATGAGAGGTTCCATGTGTAGACTGTTAGCGTAATTATTGTTTATTATTTTCAGTACATGCAATTTCATAGGCCGCCGCTCCCCATTTTATGAGCGTTGAGCATGTTCCCCATTTCATTATGAGGTTGAACCTGGCGTGCCCACATTTTTTTTCATTTTCAGTACATGCAATTTCATAGGCCGCCGCTCCCCATTTTATGAGCGTTGAGCATGTTCCCCATTTCATTATGAGGTTGAACCTGGCGTGCCCACATTTTTTTCATTTTCAGTACATGTAATACGATCGGCTCCGTTTGATTGAGCCTTGATTGCACAGACATTTTCATTTTCAGTACATGCAATACGATCGGCTCCGTTTGATTGAGCCTTGATCGCACAGACATTTTCATTATCAGTATCTGGTGGTTGTTGTGTTTGTTGTAGAGTCGCATAGGACTAATCATAACTTGCGGATAAAGTCAATGAGAATTTGACAAGAATATGGTGGATACGCCGCTGTACTTTCTATATATAAGTATTCTTGTCAAATGATCGGAGGCATTGTCAGGCGGTTATGAGAGGTTCCATGCATAGGCTGTTTGTGTGATTGTTGTTTAGATTAAGTTATTCATTTTCAGTACATGCAATACGATCGGCTCCGTTTGATTGAGCCTTGATCGCACAGATATTTTCATTTTCAGTACATGCAATACGATCGGCTCCGTTTGATTGAGCCTTGATCGCACAGACATTTTCATTATCAGTATTTTCTGGTTGTTGTGTTTGTAGTAGAGTCACATAGAACTAATCATAACTTGTGGATAAAGTCAATGAAAATTTGACAAGAATATGGTGGATACGCCGCTGGTACTTCCTATATATAAGTATTCTTGTCAAATGATCGGAGGCATTATCAGGCGGTTATGAGAGGTTCCATGTATAGGCTGTTTGTAGTTAAGTTTATTATTTTCAGTACATGCAATACGATCGGCTCCGTTGATTGAGCCTTGATCGCACAGACAATTTCATTTTCAGTACATGCAATACGATCGGCTCCGTTTGATTGAGCCTTGATCGCACAGACATTTTCATTATCAGTATTTTCTGGTTGTTGTGTTTGTAGTAGAGTCACATAGAACTAATCATAACTTGTGGATAAAGTCAATGAAAATTTGACAAGAATATGGTGGATACGCCGCTGGTACTTCCTATATATAAGTATTCTTGTCAAAGGATCAGAGGCATTGTCAGACGATTATGAGAAGTTCTATGTAGGATTTAGTGGTTTCTTGGTAACTAATCATAACTTGTGGATAAAACCAATGAAAATTTGGCAAGAATATGGTGGATACGCCGCTGGTACTTCCTATATATAAGTATTCTTGCCAAAGGATCAGAGGCATTATCAGGCGGTTATGAGAAGTTCCATGTAGAATTTAGTATTGCCTTGGTTGAAATTTGTGTTACATTTATATCATCTTGCTATTTAAAGAGATTGGATTGTGTTCCATTTCTACATAAACTAACCTCTCCATCATAACAAACGAGAGAGGAACTGCCACCATTCAAACATATATGACATCAGAATGTGGATTCAAATATTAGCTGTTGTGTTTATTTATGTTCTATAGTCATAGAACCAATCATAACTTACTGATATTAGCTGTTGTGTTTATTTATGTTCAAATATTAGCTGTTGTGTTTATTTATGTTCCATGTAGGTTGTAGTATTAGAAGTTTTGCCTTAGGATATAACCATATCCTTCCAAACATATCCAAACTCTTATGCATGATATCATAGTTAGCGAATCAATTCTGCTTATCAGTACTTTTACAGTAGGCAACAAAAAGTGATTCCTGTAATAGGATACTTAACCCTTACAAGGAACGTTACCGCCTCAAACAAAAAACTTAAAACTTACTTTTTCTAAGCATGTAACTGTCAAACTAAACACCATCATTCTTTTCGTCAAATATATCACTATTTAAATTTCGGGACGAAATTTCTAAAAAGCAGGGGATACTGTAACATCCGTCAAAAACGGATTTTACCAAACCCGCTCCGTTTATTAACCGAACAATCAGTTAAAAATTTCGTTGCGAATTTAATGCCCAAAATAATTTTAAACGGTACATAATTAATTATTATATGGGAATATATAGTTTGTTTTTGAAAAACTGTCAAAAATAAGAAAATAAAAACAATTTGGCTCTGCCGGGTTTCGAACCCGGGTCAGTCGCCGGGTCAACACAGACTTAACATTCAACACTTAAACCACTGCGCCACTTGTATCTCTTGTTAAATAATGAAGACAATAAATTCATAACATATTATTCCGAATTCAAAAACCGGCGCCCAAATGCAGTCGTCGGAAATCCCGGCGATCTCGCAAATAATTTAACGATTCCTTCCGTTATAACGTAAACTTTAAACACACATCGGTTATAACCGACGCCTGAGTCCACGACACCAACTATAACCGCCGGAGAAATTATAACCGACGAATCAAGTCGGAAATTGGACCAAATTCATCGACGACCTGCACTATAAATACCCCCTCGAACCTCTGCAAACTTTTTCGCTCAAAACCGCACCCTTTCTCGGCGAAAACTCACTCGCCGAAAAACTTCTGTATCTCGCCGGAAAACCGAGCCCTTCACTTTTAAGCCTTACTAAACCCCCTGAGCTTATACCGAAGTCACCCACATCCTTTTCAAGCTTTCTGAAGACTCGCTGCTGCAAGACACACGACGCCGGAGTCTGTTGCTGTCGCCGGAGTTCTGCCGGAAAAACAGAGGAATCCAGTCGGTATACCTCACGCTTAAATCGTTCATTCTTTTTCTTTAATCTCACCTGTAATTAACTAAAAAACGCTAAAGAAACCGATTAAAACATTGAACCAGTCGGATTTCCGATTCTGGTTAAAAACGGACGAAGAAGACGAAGTTCGGTAACATATAAGTATAATTAAAATCAAGTTATTTCTCGGGTTAGACACACAGTCCAGCGGTGGACTGTGTGCACAATAAACACACTAACGTCTCGAGTTCGAATCTTGTCCCACACACGCTGCCTTAATAAAAATGTCTTTTTTGTTAACTGAACCGGATTCATTTCATATATATGTTAATTTTATTAATAACCGGAATAATAACCAAGTTAGACACACAGTCCAGTGGTGGACTGTGTGTATGTTTAATCACAGGACACGAGTTCGAGTCCGGTCTTCTGCACCGACTCGGACAATTATTTACCTTTTTAAATAAGTCAGAAATGAAAATACTTAGTTTGTATTTAAGTATAATAAAAATCGGTTTATATAACATGTTAAACACACAGTCCAGCGGTGGACTGTGTGTTAACGCAACCCACAGGTCCCGGGTTCGAGACCTGTGGAGCGCACCGGTCCGATTCAGTTAAATCATTTTTAAAAATAAATGAATTTCGATTAATCTAATTAACATATAAATATAATTAAAAACAGAAATATTTCGGGTTAGACACGTAGCTCAGTTGGTAGAGTTGCGTGCACGCGTACGGGAGGTCTCGGGTTCGAGCCTCACTCAGCGCACATATACTCGCATACGAACCGGTCAAAGTCAACGGTCAAAAAAGTCAAAAAAAATTTTATTATTTTTATTTATTTATTTTAATTAAAAATACTTAAAAAATAACATTTTTTAAGGTTAGAAAATAGCCTTAAACTCAAAAAAATACACCCAACAATCCTACTAAAATGGATTAATAAAATCCGTTTACTTACCAAACCATAATGCTATCTATCTAGGTTAATTTCACTCGTGGTTAAAACCACTTCGCGTGCATTCAACATCATCAACCGAACGCACCCACTGTGAGTGAATCTTACAACTCCCCTTTTTAATTACACGTTTTGGGGTGTGTCATGTGTCACAAAATAATTAACTCGTTTATTTAAACTTGTGCCATACCATATCGTGATCTAAACTTAGATTGTTTATATTGTTGTGATTACTTATTTCATTTTGTCAAATTATATGAAATTCATTCATTAAGCCCATCAGTTCCTCGTGGGAGACGAGTTGAACAACGCGTGCCTCAAAACCAATCCATTATTGTTCATGTGTGTATCATTGAGTTTATATTGTTTGTAGTTGTGTCTTTCATATTATCATGTTTATGCAATTCATTCATTAGGCCCATCAGTTCCTCGTGAGAGACGAGTAGAGCAACGCGTGCCTCTAAACGTTCCATTATTGTTCATGTGTGCTTTATTTAATATCTAATGATTGTTGAATAAGTTTACATCTATTTTTACTCATGTGTGGTTGTGCACTCATTTCATAATCAATTAAATAAACTTGTTCAAATGTTTTCCATAGGATTCACTCGCCAACTTTTTGTTGATCCAAAAACCTTTTTACACATGATACAGGTGAACAGGATGAAGCAAGGAAAACATAGGAAATGCCTTAGAAGAAAACAAAGAAGCTTAGATTGATGTTAGGTCATGATGTAATTATAGTTGTAAATTTCCTATTAAATTGTATTTAATGAATATGAAACGTATAATAAATGTCATGAGCTTTGATGATAACCCAATCATGCCCCGGTCACCTTTTTCGCTGCGGGTCAGGGTGTGACAATTACCGGGTTACCTCGCACTTCTGGTGGGTATGACACTATATGGGTGATTATAGACCGACTTACAAAATCAGCTCACTTTATTCCTATCCGCGAAGATTTCAAGAACGAAAAGCTTGCACGTATTTATATCAACGAAATCGTAAGCCGGCATGGGGTACCGTTAAGTATTATTTCTGATCGTGATGGTCGTTTCACCTCACGAACATGGCAAGCAGTACAATCCGCTATGGGCACACGATTAGATCTCAGTACCGCCTACCATCCTCAAACTGATGGACAGTCTGAGCGCACCATTCAAACTCTTGAAGATATGCTTAGAGCATGTATCATAGACTTCAAGGGAAATTGGGACGCCCACCTACCATTAGTAGAATTTTCGTATAACAACAGCTATCATTCGAGCATCGGCATGGCACCTTTTGAAGCCTTATATGGACGTAAGTGCCGATCTCCTGTATGTTGGCACGAAATTGGGGAAGCACAAATTACTGGTCCAGAATTGATCCAAGAAACCGCAGACAAGATCCATCAAATTCGAAACAATCTTCTAGGCTCAAAGTCGTCAAAAGAGTTATGCAGATAAACGACGGAAGCCCTTAGAATTTAACATTGGTGATCATGTGCTTTTAAAAGTATCACCGTGGAAGGGAGTAGTTCGTTTTGGTCAAAAGGGGAAGCTAGCACCTCGTTACGTAGGACCTTTCAAGATACTCGAAAGAGTAGGTCCTGTAGCATACAAGCTTGACCTACCAGAAGAACTCAACAGGATTCATCCCACATTCCACGTGTCGAACTTGAAGAAGTGCCTCGCTGATGAGAATCTCCATATTCCGCTGGAAGATATTCAGATTGATGAATCTATGCATTTTATTGAAAGACCAGTGGAGATCATGGACTACGGGGAGAAACGTCTTCGACGAAGTCGCATTCCAATTGTTAGGGTACGCTGGGAGTCGAAACGGGGACCTGAGTTTACTTGGGAACGTGAAGACTCAATGCGTGAAAAATACCCGCATCTTTTTCCTACTACTTCAACTACTTAAATTTCGGGACGAAATTCCTAAAAGTAGGGGATACTGTAACATTTGTAAAAATCGGGTTTTCAAAACCCGCTCCGTTTTGTAATCGAATATCAAGTTATAAAAGTTGCGTCGAATATTTATGATTATTTTAATTTAAAACGATACATAATTAATAAATAAACTAAACTATAAAAATTATATTTGATAAAAAGTTAAAATAAAATAAATAAAATAAATAAAAAAATTATGTTGCTGCCGGGACTCGAACCCGGGTCAGCCAAGACACACTCCAACGCTTTAACACACACTCACATCACCACTCCGCCACTTTGTGTTTTCTGTTATCACTAGGAAACAAACGAGATTTATATACAGACTAAGTTGAATCGGTTCCGCCAACTGAGAAACGGAAAACGGCAAAGCAATCGTCAAATCGTTTGATTCCTCGCGTATTCACGTTCATAACCGATGAACCGATGTCTTTAATCAATTCAGAATTGATTGAGCATCAAGTCTCATCATTATCGGCCTTCATAACCGAAAAGCAATCAAATCCTGAATACTTCAATCCAAGCTCACTCTCGCGACTCAGAAACGTCATAACCTTACTCCATTTCATTTTCGTCACATTCTCAGACCATCAGAACGCTTAAATCAGTTCGCCGGAATTTTCTGCAAATCCCGCCGGAAAACCGTATTCATCCTCAAACGGTAATTCTCTCAATATTATTGCAGTTCAACAATTATTAGACTATTTCTAACCTAAACCTCTCAATTGAAATCGAATTCAGGCGCTGTATTCAACTAATTCCAGTTCGCCGGAACTCCCCTGAAAATTTCTAATTCCGTCTGTGAAACGGTAAGGGTCTTCAAACACATCGATAACGTTTGTTTATCACTTCAATTCCACATTCGACTAATCAAAATAGTTAATTATCTTGTTCAGTTGAAGAGCATAAAAACAGGAACTGACACATCGCCGGAAATCTGAAATAAACCGTTCATCGGTATGTTCACCTCTAATTACCGTCTCTGCCTTTTCATTTAAGTTTTAATAATGTCTGTAAATCGTAAACACAAGGAACGAGATAGTAAATCAGATTGACTGTAATTAGAATGAAGAAGACGAAGCTAACTAAGTTATAAGTATATTTAAAACTAGTAAAATGAACGGGTTAGACACACAGTCCAGCGGTGGACTGTGTGCAAAATACAAACGCACGTCCCGAGTTCGATTCCTGCTATACGCACTCCTTATATAATAAAATGCCTTTTTGTTTAAAAACTAAACCGGGATAACTCAGTTAGTTGTTAAGTGTAATAAAAACCGAGATAATAACCAGGTTAGACACACAGTCCAGCGGTGGACTGTGTGCAACATAAACCATACGTCGCGCGTTCGAAACCCGTCACTTGCACCGGTCCGTTGAATTAAAATGTTTTTGAAATTAAAAAGAATTTCGGTTAAAATGAATAAGTGTATAAATATAATTAAAAACAAGATTATTTCGGGTTAGACACGTAGCTCAGTTGGTAGAGCTGCGTGCACGCGTACGGGAGGTCTCAGGTTCGAGCCTCACCCAGCGCAAACCATGCTCCTGACCGAACCGTTCAACAAGTCAACAGGTCAACGGTCAACGGTCAACGGTCAACGCAAAATAAACAATTTTTTTATATTTTTATTTATTTAATTTAATTTAAAAATTAATTAAAAATACTAAAAAAATAACATTTTTTAAAAATAGAAAATAGCCTTAAACTCACAAAATATATCTAAAAATTTCATTAAAATCCTTAATAAAATCCACTCATTTAATATATTTTTCCGTTATTATTTAGGTTAGTAATCCTCGTTGTTCCGCTCATCTAATTCGTGCGCATATCACCATCTCCAATCCGACGCACCCAATGTGAGTGAATCTTTACAAATTCCCCGTTTTAATCACGTTTTGGGGTGTATCATGTGTCTTGTTATATATATATTATACTTAAACCATTGTGCATGCATCATATGATGAACTAGTGTATTCAGTTTGTTTCTGTTGTGTAGTTATTGTTGGATGCAAGTTTATTATTTTCAGTACATGCAATTTCATAGGCCGCCGCTCCCCATTACATTATGAGCGTTAAGCATGTTCCCCATTTCATTATGAGGTTGAACCTGGCGTGCCCACATACGATCGGCTCCGTTTGATTGAGCCTTGATCGCACAGACATTTTCATTTTCAGTACATGCAATACGATCGGCTCCGTTTGATTGAGCCTTGATCGCACAGTTTCATTTATGTTATTTACAGTATGATGTTGGTATGTTCATGTATGCTGTCATATGTTATTGTATGTTATAGTGTGACTGCTATTTGCCATTGCTTGATTATTTACATTTGCTCATCTATGATTATGCACAAATTTTCATTGATAAACTAACAATTAATTTATTAATAAATGTTTATCTAATAAGGTTCACTCGCCAACTTATGTTGACCCAAAAACTCCCATTTTTACACATGATACAGGTGAACCAGCAGCAGCTAGGAACACATAGGACTTGGACTAGAAGAATAAAACGATTTAGAGTTGGGATTGTTATGTTGGTTTATTTTCTTTGTATTGAATGAACATGTTTGGATTTTTGGAAATGTAACTTTGACTTTATTAAATATGAAACATATTAGTAAATGTCATGAGCTTTGGTGATAACCCAATTATGCCCCGACTCTTATTCCGCTGCGGGTCGGGGTGTGACACCTACAATGCAAGAGAACTAAGTTGGATGCTCCTTTCAGCTAGGAACTTCCAGAGGAGGGAGAAGAGTTATGTTTTAGAAAGGTGCAAGTTTGAATAAACACTTGAACACCTATTTATAGTTGGAGAACTCAAAGGAGGTGAAGCCAGGTGTTTAGGGGCATAGCAGTTTAGAGAAGCCATGGTTTCGAATTAATGGTTTTGGAGTTTTGCTTGGAGACCAAACAAAACTTTCTGCAGCAGAGCCTTTCTCGCGCCCCGTGAGAGACCTAGGCCTGGTCACTCGCGGACCGCGACCGCCCCACGGCCAGTTTCAAAAGTTGACACTTTTGACCCTTGAACTTTATAAAGCTCCTAAAAACCTTTTTAAACACCTTTTTGGCACTTTTAGCCCTCCGTAGCCAATACTTAGCATACCCGAGATTATGCCCGGACATTGTCGAGTTCTCAGTTCGTTAAAAGGTCACTCAGAGGTATAAATTAACATGTTGACACTTTTAATCCCTCCATTATCCAACTTTCACATATATACAAAATTGAATTCTCTCGTCCAACAAACGGCACATATGAGAGTTAGGACTTCACAAAGGATCACTCAGAGGCTTATTACAAGCATGTTGATTCCGATGTCACTCAGAGGCTGTTTATTTATGCATGTTGACACCGGATCGTCACTTAGAGGCTCAGTTTGAACATGTTGACGCCCTTAGTCCTTATTGGTCTTTAACAAACTATATTTTAAAATATAACACGTGTCACTATATTATTGGACACGATTTTACAGGGTGTTACATCCTCCCCCCTTAAAAGAAATATCGGCCTCGAGATTTATTCAAGAAGATGGGGGTACTTTTGTCGCATAGTGGACTCAACCTCCCATGTATACTCGGGACCTCTAAAAGCGTCCCACTTAACCTTTACTATAGGTATCATCTTTCTTCGGAGCTTCTTAACCTGTCGATCCTCGATCGAAACTGGTTTCTCAACAAACCTCAGGTTTTATCAATCTGCACATCGTTGTGCGACATTGCTAGCGACTCATCGGCTAGACATTTCTTAAGATTAGATACGTGGAATACATCATGGATTCCACTAAGCTCCTCTGGCAATCTGAGCTTATAGACATGTTCGATTATCTCGAAGGGTCCTATATATCTAGGGCTTAACTTGCCTTCTTTCCAAAACGCATCACACCTTTCCAGGGTGATCGTTTTAGCATGACTTAGTTCCCTATTTGGAACTGAAGAGGTTTAAGCCTCTTATCAGCATAGCTTTTCTGCCAATCCCTGGCAGTTTTGAGACGATCATGGATTTGCAAAATCTTTTCCGTTGTCTCTAGGACAATCTCTGGTCCTGATAGTTGGGCCTCCCCAATTTCTGCCCAGCATACGGGCGTTCTACACTTTCTCCCATACAAGGCCTCAAAAGGAGCAGCCTTGATGCTCGTATGATAACTGTTATTGTAGGAGAATTCTATTAGGGGTAAGTGGTCATCCTAGCTTCCGCCTAAATCAATCACACATGCCCGAAGCATGTCTTCCAAAGTCTGAATAGTACGCTCACTTTGACCATCAGTCTGCGGATGGTAAGCCGTACTAAAATTTAATCGTGTGCCTAATGATTGTTGGAAACTTTTCCAAAAATGAGATGTGTATCTAGTATCTCTGTCAGATACGATAGATACCGGCACACCGTGTAGGGACACAATTTTGTCCACATACAATTTAGCCAATTTATCTGAATTATACGTCTCTTTAATTGGCAAGAAATGAGCTGACTTAGTCAGCCTATCCACTATGACCCAAACAGTGTCATTACCACATTTGGTCTTAGGTAACTTGGTAATCAAATCCATAGTTACCATTTCCCATTTACAAGTGGGAATCTCTAATTGTTGGAGTAGTCCTGACGGTTTCTGATGTTCAGCCTTAACTTGCGAACACGTCAGGCACTTAGCTACATAAGTGGCTATGGATTTCTTCAAACCCATCCACCAATAATTTTTCTTCAAATCTTGATACATCTTGTCACCATCCGGGTGAACAAAGTATCTTGAACTATGTGCTTCTTGGAGGATTAGATCTCTAAGTCCTCCAAAGATTGGAACCCAAATTCTATCATTAAATCTTAGGATTCCATCCTTTTCAGGCGCTAACTGATCAACAGTTCCACCTAATCCCTCATTAGGGATATTAGCCTCCAATAAGGCTTGCTTTTGCGCATCTAGTAGCTTCTCATTTAAGCTATTTCTGAGCTCAATGCTCTTAGCGTTAATCCTAATAGGTTTAACCTTTTCCTTGCGACTTAAGGCATCGGTAACTACATTTGCCTTGCCTGGATGGTAGCGAATCTCGCAATCATAATCGTTAAGCGTTTCCATCCACCGGCGTTGTCGCATGTTCAATTCCTTCTGATTGAACAGATGTTGGAGACTTTTATGGTCTTTGTATATAACACACTTTGTGCCATACAAGTAATGTCTCCATAGTTTTAGTGCAAATACAACGGCACCCAATTTCAAATCGTGGGTGGTGTAATTCTTTTCATGCACTTTAATTGTTGTGATGCATAGGCAATTACCTTGCCATTTTGCATTAATACACAGCCCATACCGGTGTGTGATGCATCACAATAAACAACAAAATTCTCAATACCCTTAGGTAGAGATAACACAGGAGTGTTGCTCGACTTGTGTTTAAGAATCTCAAAAGATTCTTGTTGCTTTGGACCCCAATTATACTTAATATTCTTACGGGTCAAGGAAGTTAAAGGAGTGGCTATCCTTGAAAAGTTCTCAATGAACCTCCTATAGTAACCAGCCAATCCTAAGAAACTACGAACCTCCGTTGGGGTCTTGGGCACTTCCCAATTCATTATGGCCTCAATTTTGGCGGGATCCACTTGGATACCACGCTCACTTACCACGTGTCCAAGAAATTGGACTTCTCTAAGCAAAATTCACATTTAGAGAACTTTGCATAAAGTTTCTCCTGCCTTAATAATTCTAGGATGCACCCCTATTGATTACGAGAATAGATAAGTATGTCGTCTATGAAGACAATAACAAACTTATCTAAATATGGTTTGCAGACTCTATTCATGAGATCCATGAATGCTACCGGTGCATTTGTGAGCCCAAAAGGCATCACTAAGAATTCAAAATGACCATAGCGGGTCCTGAAGGCTGTTTTAGAAACATCTTTACTTCTAACCTTTAGTTGATGATACCCTGATCTCAAATCTATCATAGCAAAATAACTAGCCCCTTGAAGTTGGTCGAATAAATCATCGATCCTGGGCAGAGGATATCTATTCTTAATTGTTAGTTTGTTCAGCTCGTAGTCGATGCAAATTCGCATCAAACCGTCTTTCTTCTTTACAAACAGAATAGGAGCTCCCCAAGGTGAGGAACTAGGCTGAATAAAGCCTTTCTCCAAGAGTTCGTCCAATTGAACTCTTAACTCATTCATTTTGGTTGGAGCTAGCCTATATGGAGCTCTAGCTACAGGTGCTGATCCTGGTATAATATCTATTCTGAACTCCACTTGCCTATCTGGAGGTAGGCCTGGTAATTCTTCAGGGAAAACATCGGGATACTCTGAGATAACTGGTTGATCTTCAAGGTTTGGCTTTGGTTCATTTATGGTAACTTGCGTGATATAGATGACACAGCCTCTTCTCAAACACTTGGATGCCTTAAATAATGACACCTTGTCCGGCAATCCATAGTGTGAGTCTCTAGGGATGGTGATCATTTCACCAGATGGGCGAGAGCTTTTTATCACAGGCAATGCGGGCTTGGTTATGAGATAACCAATCCATGCCTAAGACAACATCGAACCCCGCCAATTTTATTGGCAAAAGAGAGATAGGGATGTAATGATTCTTAATGAATATAGAGCATCCATCAAGAATGGAAGAAGCAATTTCTAAGGTTCCATCGGCGAGTTCTATCTCATAAATTTTGTCTAGAGTTCTTATGGGTAAGTTTAATAGTTTACTAAACTTATGGTCAACAAATGATTTATCTGCACCTGAATCAAAAAGAACTCTAGCATAAATATCATTAATGGGGAAAGTACCTGTTATGACGTTGTTGTCATTAACGTCCTCCCTGGCATTCATTTGAAAGGCACGGGCATTTCCATTCTTGGCCTCTCCAGGCTTTGCCTCATTACTTTTGGGTTTCTTGGGGCAATTGTACGTTAATGCCCTTTTTCGTTACAGTTGTAACAAACTGCATCCTTGAGATCCTTACAATCTAAGGTCTTATGCCCTTTTCTCTTGCAGATACCACAGGGTTTGGTTTGTGGATTTATACTACAATGTCCCCAGTGCCTATATTTACAATTCTTGCACAGAGGTTTGTCACTAGACACGTGTTGGTTCTTCTTGAACCCGAAATTTCCTTTCTTCTTAAATCCTTGGGAGTTATTATCCTCCCGTTTCCTCTTTCCGTCAGTTTCAGTCCTAATTGACTTTTGTCTTACCAGATCTAGGGTGAGGGAAAGAGATAGATCTACAGCAGACCTATAGGTATTAGGCTGTGCAGCCTTTACCATACCCTTTATCTCGGGCGCCAACCCATTTATGAAAGGTGCAATGCGTTTGGATTCGGGGGTGATCAAATAGGATACTAACCTAGATAAGGAGTTGAAATCGGAGACGTACTTCCGAAGTCTAGGTTTTTCATTGATAGAGACAAGAAGTCTGTCTCTAGCTTCTCCACCTCATGGGTTGGGCTGTAAGTTTCATTTACCAAATCAACAAACTTGGACCATCCCAAGTTGTACAGGTGTACCTTACCTGTTGATTGAATCATGGCCTTCCACCATGTTAGGGCATCACCCTTGAAGGATTGTGATACGTACTTGACCACATCCGTATCAGCACAATTGCTAATATCTACAATCGTTTCCATCTCATCTAGCCACTTTAGGGCTTCTACCGCTCCTTTCTCCCCGTGAAAGTCTCGGGGCTTGCATGAGATGAAATACTTATAAGTACATCCGTCCTTAACAGAACGGGACTTTTCAGTAAGATTTATTTTCTTTGGTTCAATCTTCGCATTTGAAGAGTGAACAGAGCTCTCCCTATGAGCTGAAGATGGTGGAATAGATAGGGGTCTAGAGCGAGTGGCACGCTCTCTTAGCTTTTCTATGGCCTTACTCATTGCCCTTTCCACAGCCGCATCAATGCGAGCTTGAAAATTTTCATCATCTATATTTTTGTTTTCAGCTTTATTAGATTCAACATTCCTGTGGCTACTCTGTGCTTCGTTCGAGTTAGCCATCTTTAAGTCTTGGTTTCTATATACCAATAAAACTTCACTTAGCCATGGCGCACTAACCATATCGGCTTTCAATATTGGATATAACAATCCATTGCCTATACTAGTGTGAATAACATCACAACTCTTAGACTTAACATATCTATATTTGGCCTACGTCTTAATAGGACCATCATAGGCAAATTACAATTTGGATGTAGTCCATATATCATTGGACAGTGGGTCGCAATGTCAAAACTGTCATTGTCATCATTGACAATTATATAGCTCATAGGCTTATCCCTAATGGACATAATAATTGGGCGCATTGGCCGGTCATAATATATATATGGCATATCAGCCTGTCGCATTGGACTATTAATTGGGCACCTTGGCCTACATCATTTCAGATGTACATGGCATATCAGCCTGTCCCGTTGGACAATTAATTGGGCACATTGGCCTACATCATATTAGATGTACATGGCATATCAGCATGTCCCATTGGACAATTAATTGGGCACATTGGCCTACATCATATCAGATGTACATGGCATATCAGCCTGTCCCGTTGGACAATTAATTGGGCACATTGGCCTACATCATATCAGATGTACATGGCATATCAGCCTGTCCCGTTGGACAATTTAATTGGGCACATTGGCCTACATCATATCAGATGTACATGGCATATCAGCCTGTCCCGTTGGACAATTAATTGGGCACATTGGCCTACATCATATCAGATGTACATGGCATATCAGCCTCTCCCGTTGGACAATTAATTGGGCACATTGGCCTACATCATATCAGATGTACATGGCATATCAGCCTGTCCCTTTGGACAACTAATTGGGCACATTGGCCTACATCATATCAGATGTACATGGCATATCAGCCTGTCCCATTGGACAACTAATTGGGCACATTGGCCTACATCATATCAGATGTATATGGCATATCAGCCTGTCCCTTTCGACAATTAATTAGGCACATTGGCCTACATCATATCAGATGTACATGGCATATCAGCCTGTCCCTTTGGACAATTAATTGGGCACATTGGCCTACATCATATCATATGTATATGGCATATCAGCATGTCCCTTCGGACAATTAATTGGGCACATTGGCCTACATCATATCAGATGTATATGGCATATCAGCCTGTCCCTTTGGACAATTAATTGGGCACATTGACCTACATCATATCAGATGTACATGGCATATCAGCTTGTCCCTTTGGACAATTAATTGGGCACATTGGCCTACGTCATATCAGATGTATATGGCATATCAGCCTGTCCCTTTGGACAATTAATTAGGCACATTGGCCTACATCATATCAGAAGTACATGGCATATCAGTCTGTCCCGTTGGCAATTAATTGGGCACATTGTCCTACATCATATCAGATATATATGGCATATCAGTCTGTCCCGTTGGCAATTAATTGGGCACATTGTCCTACATCATATCAGATATATATGGCATATCAGCCTGTCCCTTTGGCAATTAATTGGGCACATTGGCCTGACGGCTAGTGTGGTTCCTCAAGCCACATTACCAAGAGTATGAACATTTCTTAATGTTACATAAGAGTACCTTAATAATTGATTAATGGTCCCGGTCACCTTCGACCTTAACGACCTTGGAGGTTTGGACCTAGTCCTTTACTCCTGGATAGAAGGATAACTTCCCTTAACTATCCTGATAGAAGACCCCTTCGTACTTAACTATCACTTCTTGGCTAATGTGTGGTCTGTGCCACTTGGCATAATCAATCTATTAAGGTCTTTTGGAATTATATAGCAGAGCATAAATTCGAGTAAAATCGAGGCGCTCGTTTTCAAGAGGATGAATTACATATATATATAATTCCAAAAGTAATTTATTAAATTTCCATAAGAAATTACAATACTAGAAGGATGAAATGAACTTGTCCATGCAAGGACTTAAAGAAATAAAAATGTCCACGCAGGGACTAAAGAAATAATAATGTCCTCGCAGGGACTACATATTATTAGAAGAGGCTTCACTCGTCCTTCTTTCCCTTGACCAATTTGGAGAGTTTCTTGAAGAACTTACTCGTCTTCTTCTCCGTTTTCTCCGCCTGTTGCTGCATTTCTTTCATCCTTTCTAAGGCCTCATTAATGGCCTCAAGTGATGGCGGAGGTTGTGGTTGACGTTGTGGCATTATCGGATACTGGTACCCATAAGTTGGATATCCAGTTGGTGGATAAGTAGGTGGGAAAGGAGACGGGTAAAGTGCATTGTGCATAACCGCCTTCATGTATTGGTCTTATGACCACGCTTGATAATCTACTGGCGTAGACGGGT
Organism: Scalesia atractyloides; assembly: GCA_947069175.1. Classification (NCBI taxonomy): domain Eukaryota; kingdom Viridiplantae; phylum Streptophyta; class Magnoliopsida; order Asterales; family Asteraceae; genus Scalesia; species Scalesia atractyloides. Next base: position 85,165,179 of record CAMTDV010000001.1, on the reverse strand, counting down.
TAAAAGGATCATATCCAGACGTGTCTGGGTACGTGGGATTTGGGTTAGTATAACCCGTTGGTGGTGGTTGAATAGCAGGTGTGGGTGTTGGTTCCACTATAGGTGGAACATTAGGGGGTCCACCCATTTGTGGGTCCTCTTGAATGGTGGGGTAGGAGTTGGGCAAAGGTGGTAGCGATCCCGACCTTTATCTGGCACGTACCGACATACGTGCTCCACGCTTCCTTCTTGGTGGTTCAGGTGGTGGTTGAGGTTGGTCAACAGGTTCCATGTGGACATCTTCTTGAACAGGATGTGGCTGAGAGTGGTGAGAAGGGGTGTGGGCGAATGTGAATTGGTTCCAGTATTGATCCCACTCATTAGGACCTTAGTAGGGGGATCCAGCGTAAGAGTTTAAACCGCTTGATATTTCAACGGGATGCACATTTGATCCTGACGGCGACATTTCCGGGTCGGATCCTCGTCCATAGGGTGTGGTTGGTCCAACTGATTTTGATCGGCTGGAGGCGTGTTAAGAATAATGGTTGGGGTTAAATTCTTCATGGTAAGAGTGATGAGAATGGGAATGGTGAGAATGATGTGAATGATAGGAGTGGTAAGAATTTTGGGAATGTGAGGGTGAATGTCTATTAGAGACATAACGTCTCGCTGGTTGCCATGGAGACGAATCTCCTGGTTCTTGGTATGCATCTTCATTATGAGGTTGAGGAGGAATGCGTCCCAATGGTCTGCCTCTCATTTGACCTTTTACTCGTCCACTTTGTCCTCTCACACGTGGCGGCATTTTCCTGTTAAAATTCAATTAAAAAACAATACTAATAACTTAATAATGAAATGAGTAATCCTAGGTTAAAGCCTAGACTCGGAAGTCTAAGGAATGTGCTCGTGTAAGTTTGAGACTAAACATAAAAGGCTACTGTTTAATTCTCTCAAACGTTGGCTCTGATACCAACCCTGTCAGACCTCGGATTTCCAACCCCGAAATCTATACACCGGTGGGCCCGGGTGGGGAGTATCGTGACAACAGTTGATAACATCATAGTCAATTAAACACGGCACAACGGAAGTCTTGGAGTAAATTACTATTACAAACTGAATGTTCAAAAATACAAATAATATATACAAACTTGTAATAGAAGATCCACAGGCGTATCATAAAATGTACATGGAAAGAATACAAAAAAACTTTGGGTAGATTTAGGATTTGCAAGATCCTCTATCACTACCGAGCACTTCCGACCTATTTTCGTATTGTACCTGCGGATTAGTCTTTTAAAAATACGTCAGCTTTCGCTGGTAAATACACCCAACTGACTCATTTTGAAAACATTTCAAAAATGTTTTAGGTGCGTATCAGCACAAAATCTTTTTATAACTTGGGTTAATTGACCGTCCAACCTTGTTAACAGATTTACATGTTTGTCATACATACGGGGCTCGGCATGAAAACCGAGACACAATTAACATACACACCACTTTGGACTCACGAAGGAGTCAATTCCTCCCAAGCTTGTGGGAATGCATAATTGAGCGTCTATTGGGTGTTGCCTACACCCGCGCTAAGGTCGTGGCCATTTTGATTGTAATGAGCCGAGGATATCCAGGACACGGTAGTTAACCCCCGATGTTTTAAATCATCAAACAAAACTGATTAAAACAGAATATGCGGATTTATTATCTCCGAACCGGCGTTCGATTGAATCCCATTTCCGACCAAGCGGTACTAATTTACCGTAACCCAAGCCCGTATAGGGGAAATAAGTCGAGAGTATTTACCTGAGCTAGTCTTCTTTAAATTTTTAATAACTCATCCGTACACAAAAAGGACTAAGTGCAGATAGCATTTACCGGCAAGTCTCTAGTCTGGATTATGGCATAAACTAACCAATTAAATACTAACGGTCTTATTTAAGTCATAGACTTAGACCGACTAGCGTACTTGATCAAAACGTATGACGCTAGATTAAACGATGAGGGGATAGATAATCCAAACAAGTACCTTGACTTGTTTAATATGGGTAAACTATATACATTCTGGATTTTGAATCATAGATGACAAGGTTAAACCCGTTTCGGTTAATTTCTGAAAAATAGTTACATATACGTAACCATGCGCATAATAGCGATATCGGGTAACCGGATAAGTTATGCACAAGTTCTATATGTCATTATACTTTAAATAAGTCAAGGTATCAGTAGGATATCAACTTGTATGCCCGTTAAGGTTTTAAAATGAAATTATACCTTATAGGGGCATTTTGGTAATTTTATACATAGTTTATAAATTATTTGGGATTCTGAGTTTATAACATGTACCTACTATATATTTAAAATAAGTTTTAAAATCAGTAGGTACCAAGTTTTGGTCAATAATATGGTTTAAAACCATACTATGCGCCAAAACAACGCTTATGTCGTAAAATGACGTTTTTAAGCGATGTTTACGAAAACTGTCATTTGGATCAGATTAAAATGTTTAAAATATGTTATTTAATATAACATATCAGTAGGTAAATGGTTTACCTTGAAAGGATTGATTAAAATCATTTTATGAGTCACGAGGACTAAAACCGTCATTTATCGACATAATTTAAGGACCTGCTTAAAAACTCAGTTTATAACTTGGTTTAACATCCCAAATAATCCTACTTATAATATTACATCAGTAGAAACTCATTTTCAAGTTTATTACCATTTAAAACCTTGTTTTATGCAAAGAATGCATTTTGGTCAAAATGGTATAATTATGGAACTTGCGCATAAACTTAGATTCTGATTATGATCATGTAATATAACCTCAGAGGGTTATGCTACATTATATTACGATCATAATGCAACTCTAGATCAGTATCTAACTAATCTAAATCGGCTCAGAATCGAAAGTCAAAGCAGAAGTCAACTTCGCGGCTTTCGGTTGCGAACCGACCCTAGAACTGAAATTGACGAGCCGAACATGTTCTTACATGTTCTAATAATTATTACCAACTTGTTTAAGTGTCAAAACAGGTTTCATAACATATATAAGATCAATTTATGATTTTTCCAAAAAAATAGCATGTTTGACTTTTTATTTTCATAACTTTGACCCGTCAATTGGTCTAGCGAACGTGATCTTCAGGAATTCCCTTTATAGGGACTAATACCTACCTTATTACGATCACTTAGCCATGTTCATTTCGAACAATGGCTGGACCATAATGGTCTTAACCGAAAGTCAAAGCGTTTTCCGTAAAATGCTTGACTTTTGGCTATAAAAGCCTATAAACGAAAATGCAAGAGCAAGGAACACTTGCAAGAGCAAGGAACACTTACCTCAGGTTTTCATCAATCTGCACATCTTTGTACGACATTGCTAGCGACTCATCGGCTAGACATTTCTTAAGATTAGATACGTGGGATACATCATGGATTCCACTAAGCTCCTCTGGCAACCTGAGCTTATAAGCTACAGTGCCGACACGTTCGATTATCTCGAAGGGTCCTATATATCTAGGGCTTAACTTGCCCTTCTTTCCAAAACGCATCACACATTTCCTGGGTGATACTTTTAGCATGACTTTGTCCCTATTTCGAACTGAAGAGGTTTCGCCTCTTATCAGCATAGCTTTTCTGCCTATCCCTGGCAGTTTTGAGACGATCACGGATTTGCAAAATATTTTCCGTCGTCTCTAGGACAATCTCTGGTCCTGATAGTTGGGCCTCCCCAACTTCTGCCTAGCATACGGGTGTTCTACATTTTCTCCCATACAAGGCCTCAAAAGGAGCAGCCTTGATGCTCGTATGATAACTGTTATTGTAGGAGAATTCTATTAGGGGTAAGTGGTCATCCCAGCTTTCGCCTAAATCAATCACACATGCCCGAAGCATGTCTTCCAAAGTCTGAATAGTACGCTCACTTTGACCATCAGTCTGCGGATGGTAAGCTGTACTAAAATTTAATCGTGTGCCTAACGATTGTTGGAAACTTTTCCAAAAGTGAGATGTGTATCTAGTATCTCTGTCAGATACGATAGATACCGGCACATTGTGTAGGGACACAATTTTGTCCACATACAATTTAACCAATTTATCTGAATTATACGTCTCTTTAATTGGCAAGAAATGAGCTGACTTAGTCAGCCTATCCACTATGACCCGCATAGTGTCATTACCACATTTGGTCTTAGGTAACTTGGTAATCAAATCCATAGTTACCATTTCCCATTTCCAAGTGGGAACCTCTAATTGTTGGAGTAGTCCTGACGGTTTCTGATGTTCAGCCTTAACTTGCGAACACTTCAGGCACTACATAAGTGGCTATGGATTTCTTCAAACCCATCCACCAATAATTTTTGTTCAAATCTTGATACATCTTGTCACCAGCCGGGTGAACAGAGTATCTTGAACTATGCGCTTCTTGGAGGATTAGATCTCTAAGTCCTCCAAAGATTGGAACCCAAATTCTATGATTAAATCTTAGGATTCCATCCTTTTCAGGCGCTAACTGATCAACAGTTCCGCCTAATCCCTAATTAGGGATATTAGCCTCTAATAAGGCTTGCTTTTGCGCATCTAGTAGCTTCTCATTTAAGCTATTTATGAGCTCAATGCTCTTAGTGTTAATCCTAATAGGTTTAACCTTTTCCTTGCGACTTAAGGCATCGGCAACTACATTTGCCTTGCCTGGATGGTAGTGAATCTCGCAATCATAATCGTTAAGGGGCGGCTTGAGGGGCGACTTGCGTGATTGGGGCAGCAGTGATGGGGGAATTGGTTTGGGTAACAGCGAAATTCTTCCCATTGCGCTTCCTTTTTCCAGCAAATTTGGAAGACGAACCTGCTGGAGTTGGGGTTGGAGTTTCGGCAGGTGCCTTATCTTTTTTTTTCTCATCTTTAAAATCGCCATTTCGAATGCGATTTTCTCTCAGTTCGGTAGCCAGCTCCAATGCAGCTTCGAGTGTTGCAGGTGAAGTACTTAACACAAAATCCTGAATTTTCGAGGGAAGACCTTGAATGTAATGTTCGATTAGACGATAGAGTGGAGTGAACAGATTGGGGACCATCTGATTCAACTCGAGAAACCTCTTGTTGTAGGTGGTGTAGTCTCCCTCCTTTTGTTTTAATGAGTTCGCTTCTTGGACAGAAGCGTCTCGTCATTATTTCCCTCAACTCATCCCAAGTCAAGGCCATAGCAGCATCAGCACCTCGCTTACCCTTTTCTGTGTTCCACCAGGTAAGTGCTACTCCAAACAAACGACTAGTAGCATAACACACCTTGCGATCATCGGGACAATCACAATTGAGAAAAGTGCTTTACATCTCCTCAAACCAACGGAGGAGAGCAGTGACGCCTTCAGTCCCTTCGTATTTTGGGGGATCGCAGGATTTGAAATGCTTGTAGGTACATTTGGTGGTGTTGGGATGAGGATTGGCGATATTTTGCCCTTCTTGGTTGGTGGGGTTGATGGGATTGGCGGCAAGTGCTTGTTGAACTTGCACAATGATATCAGGAAGTACAGCAGCCATCTGTTGAGCGATTTGAGTGGCCATACGTTCGCTAGATCTTCTTGACCTTCTACCGCCTCGAGAGTGTCTAGCAGACATCTACAGGAAATACGTAGCGAGATTATGAATTGAACGTTTTTAGGTGTCATGTGTCGTAAAAAGTGAAAACATCATTCCAAGATAAATGAAAACAAGAAATTAACTACATCCATGGGATGTCTTGGGCTTACTTAAGATTGGGCCTCCAAATGTCTCCCATACTTCGGCCTTGGTAGTCACGTGGGCCCCCATGACTACTGGGCTTGGTAGGGTTCACATTGATGTTGGCCTGTTTAATGCTTGCATCACCCAAATAAAAATCGTAAAACATAATTGTAAGGTATAAGGTCAGAAGGTGTCCAGGTACAGACACAATGACAACTCAAAGTGGGGTTAGTTCACACGACGTTTGGTGTGGCATGCTTTGGCCTAATAGGTCCTTAGTACTCTCATTGTTAGTCCCCAGGTAGGCAAACTGGTCCATTATTTTGGATTTATACGAATGCCAAGCCTAGACAGGACGTTCTAACTACTGGTGCTCGTACCCTTCTAATTACTACATGGCCATCGTAGAACTCACTTTGATGCGATTGGAAAACATGAAAACATTGCAGAATATTTGAGAAGAAATCACGAAAATTGTGAAATCGTGATGTGGGTGCTTGCGTAGGCATGATACGTTAACAACATATAATCTATAATGAACATCACATATTAGCATGTAGTAGTGAAAGTGCTTGCATGTATTTGTGTGTGAAAAAAAAATAAACATGAAACATATAAACATCATGAGTTTTGCATAAACACATAAACAATTAAAATCTAATCAACTATAGTATAGGCTCTAAGGGTCTAATAACCTATCCTATATCCCTATAGTCACAAGCTCTGATACCAATCTGTCACACCCGACCCACAGCGGAAATAAAAGTCGGGGCATAATTGGGTTATCATCAAAGCTCATGACATTTACTAAAAGGTTTCATATTATTAAACTGGGATTAAACTTCAAATATCCAAAAACAAAGAAACAAGCAAGCACAAATAAACATTGTTCTCAAGAATATGTAATTTATTAATCTTCTAAGGCCTTTCCTATGTGTTCCTCTCCTCAGCCTGTCTACCTGTATCATGTGTAAAACAAAGGTTTGGGTCAACAAAAGTTGGCGAGTGAATCTAAGTAAAACAATTTAAACAATTCTTATATTGGTTATTTAAATAAAAATTTGTGCGTGAATCATAAGTGAGCATATGCATATGTATAAACATTCACAAACCACACAATATCCATAATAACCACATGTCATGATGAATGATGAACTTGAGATCAAGGCTCAATCAAACGGAGCCGATCTAATGAGGCACCTGATGCTCAACTCGTATCCCACGAGGAACTGATGGGCCTTAAATGAATGATTGCACTGAAATAATAAAATGTAACCACACATAATCATACCAACAAAAAAATACACATTTGATCACATAATGATGTTAGCACAAGTGTTTAAATAATAAATAAAACATGTACGACACACGATATACCCCAAAACGTGATTAAAAAGGGAGTTTGTAAGGATTCACTCACAGTGGGTGTGTGTAGGTCCCCTAGTATCTAATCTAGAGTGCGGAATCCCTATATCAGATTTCACAGAAACAAGAAGAACACAAACACAATTCCTTCAAACTGTCTTTCTATTGATTATCCAACACAAAGGTTTAAATCAATTCAAGACTCTCTCTCTAAACCTCTCTGAAACAATTCAACAAATAGAACCAGCAACCTAAACCCTAATGCAAACATCCCTTTATATAGAGATAGGTTATGCAACTGGGCTAGGGTTTCCTACATGGACTGCTAATGGGTTTAAAGCCCAATTCGCCTACCATGCACTATTTTGTGTCTAGTTCAGCCCAATTAATTCTAATTCACTAATACAAAACTAAACCCGCTAACCGTTTATCATTTTACTAATTACAAGATATCCAAAGACCAAATCTAAGTTGTTGTCACAAATATACACCAACAAACTCCCCCTTGACAATAGCTTCATAAAATAACTTAGTCTTCAGTCTTCTTGCAATCTTCAGTATCTTTGAAAAACGTTGGTCTTTGGATAGCTTCAGCTTTAATAGCTTCTGTCAGCAACAGACTCCCCCTAAACTGATGTATCCAATCACCAAATCTTCTAAATCGTTAGCGATTGAGTACTCATGTTTAGTCCTTGCATAGCAATCTTCAAACTCTTCAATTTTGTCTGCAATGTAGAAAGGAGGTTCTACCATGCATCCAAGCAAACTCCTCTTCACGAAACTTCTCAGCAACACACTGCTACAATCTGTATACTATAAAACAAACATTTCGAGAAACCATAAGAATTTTTCAACACAAGTTAAACAAATTATTATTATGCAAGAGATAGTTAAACTGTATCACAGATTAAGCACTTTTCAATTCAAATCACATTCTCAAAATTTTTAAACACCATGAACCTTCGAGATCTTAAAAAATTTTGAACTCATCTTCTAACACCGTCTCCCCCTATCGGTAACAACTCCTCCATGAACAACCAATATCCGTACATTAAGAATTTGCATGCCATTCATCATGTGTTTAATGACAAAAGATGAATCTCTGAATTGATTTAATTTCTTTTCAAGCTCACAAATTTTAAGTTGTGCCTCCGACAACTCTCTGAATTTTTCAGAAATTTCTTTTGTTTTCTCACTCATCGTATCATGAGCTAAATCAATAACTTGAAGTTTTTCGTTAAGCTTACAGGTTAGAATATTGATTTCTTCTTCATAACCTTTAATTTTCTTCAAGTATAATGACTCATTTCGTTTTACGAAAAAGTTTGATTCTTTTAGGTTCGAGAGCTCATTTAACAGACCTTGGTTTTGATTGGTTAACCTGTCAACCTCACTTTGCAGTTCACGACACTTCAAACAAACATAACTACCAGAGTTAGAACATACCTCGCCTTTTGATTTGCTTAGATCAGCCATGAAAGCATCAAAATCAGCAGCCATCTTCTTCTCTGTAGCATTCTGTTATCCATCAACTTTCTCAGCTACCTTCTCTTGCTCTCCCTCAGCATCAATTTTAACTTCTTCATCAACAATGGGAGCTATCTCAGCCATAAACGCCTGTGAGGCATTATTATCACTCTCCAGATGAACACTCCAATCATAAGAACCCTCCCTGGCAGTAGAAATCAGGGCCTTTGATGCAGTGTTGTTTGACGCATTCCTGTTGCTTGAACCATGACCAGGAAAATCTTGAAAGGATGAACTAGAACGAGATTCAGACTTAGGTCTTTGACACTCTCTAGCGAAATGTACGTAGTTGTGACAATTGTAACACTTCACTTTCGACTTGTCAAAGCCCACACTCTTGCCAACGAACTTCCTGCCCGTTCTGTTCATGAACCTCTTCACCCTTCTAGAAATCATGGCCATCGGCCATTGCAAATCCATCTCCTCTAGGTCATCAGGGTCAATCTAATCATAATCCTCATCAAACGTAGCAGGATCAGATATTCTTCCCTGAATGTAGTTCTCGTAAGAAGCAGCGAAAGAAGCAAGCAATGCCAGGTGTTCTTCAGCACTTTTAACACTCAGGGGCATAGACTTAGAACTGCTGTTATTATTACTTGATTGTTGTCTCTTAGCCCCTATCGAGCCTCCTGAAGCAGCACCAAAACATACTTCTCCATCAGAATTTGTCACGATCTGTTCATTCTCACATGAGAGAAACGCAGTTGTAGTGTCACTAGAAGCATTGTTGGAAGATGAAGGTGTAAGACCTTTATAAATCCCCGGATCTTGAACCTGATCATATCCAGTCTCCTTCTTCTTCATATTGAGCTCATAAGCTCTCAATTTCCCAACAACCTCTTCCAAGTCTTTCTTTTCATAATCAGATTCACCTTTTATCATCAAAGTATAGATATCCCACTTTACAGGTTAAGCATCCAGTAACTTGTCGTTTATCTCCACATCCGTGTATCCCTCTATGTCATAATTATCTATTTCTGACATCAGATGATAATATCTCATGATAATATCTTCAAGGGACTCATTTCTCATTCCTTTGAACACAGCAAACTGTTTCTTTAGCAGATCAACCTTATTCTTCTTCACATTTGTATTGCCTCATACCTCTTCTCCAGGGCATCCCATATCTCCTTCGATGTAGTATAACGTTTAAGGACATCTTTATAGCAGCTAAGGCCTTCTTCTCAGACTCATACATTCTCTTCTCAGCCTCTGACATGTTCACATAGGCAGTGACACATTGTCTACCCTCAAAATCATGCATTGGGTTAGCGTACCCATCTTGAATACAGATCCACATCCGTGTGTCCTGATATTCAATAAAGGATTGAAACCTATCCTTCCAAGTAAGATAGTTCTCTACCTTCAGCATCTTTGGAGGTTTGTTTCTGGTACTAGCCTCGTGCTCCATTCTTAACAACTCATTTAGGTTAGACATATTAGACATTTTTTTCGAACCGGCTCGTTAAAAACGTTAAAACTTGTCCGAAATGAGTGGTTACCAAATTATACTGTTAGACTCATCTTGACGATACGATTCTAATGATGTATTTGTCCGATTATGATTTTTGGGATTTTCGTGCCTTTTTTTGTCCTAAAAATCATGCGAGTCTAACTGTCCAATCGGTTCGTCAAAATTCTCTATGGATCAAATTCTATGTCCGAAAACGTTTAACTCTGGTTACGTCAGCTGGTTAACTTTCCACCTTTTTGTAGATAATCCGGAACAGTACCAAATCCGAAACAGTAACTCGGATAGTAAATCCGAGATAGGAATCCTGAACAGTAATCCGAATTGCTAATCCGAAATGGTGATCCGGAATAGTGATCCGAGATGAAATCCGAAATGCACTGTTTTGATCCGAAATGGAAATCCGGAATAGACTACTCTGATCTGAGATGGAATCCGGAATAGCTTCTGATCCAAAATTCAATCTGAAATGAGCTTTTCAGATACGAATTACACTTCTGATGATTCGAAATGCAGATCTCTGATCTGAAATTCAAGTATGCAATCCGAAATGCTTCACTTTTTGATCCGAGATGCCTTTCTTCAATCCGAAATACCTGCTGTTAATCCAAAATACCTGCTGTTAATCCGAAATACCTGCAGAAACCCTAAAACAATCGTCAAAACCCTAATTCAACTGTCACAAACTTCAAGAACAGCCTCCAAAACGCCCAAAAAACCAACTTATTATGCTGTTATGATTCTGAACCGAGCAAAATCAAGAGCCGAATGCTCTGATTGTAGGTCCCCTAGTCCGTATGGATCTTCACATAATCGTCTATCTAATCTAGAGTGCGGAATCCCCTAGATCAGATTTAACAGAAACAAGAACACGAACAAGAACAATGTCTTTCAAACAGTCTTCTATTGATTATCCAGCACAATGGTTTACAATCAATTCAAGACTCTCTAGAAATCTCTCAGCCACTCTCTGCAGATTTCTCACACTGCTATCTGTTCTGTTCAACCTCCTAAACCCTAATGCACCACAATACTACATGTTTGCATACTAGGCTTTATACTGGGCTCGGTCATTCTCCAAGCCCATTACAACTCTAAACAAGCTAAACACAAATGCTAAGCCCAATACAAAATATCCAAAGACTAAACTATTAAACTATTAAGCTATTGTCACAAATATGAACCAACAGTGCGTTTTCTTGATTGAAGAAGAGTGCGTACGAATTGAGGATTTTACCGACGAAGGAGACTAGCCTAGATAGTAACGTAATGATTTGGTAAATATATACAAATTAATGTTTTTATTTAATACTCTTTTTGTTAGATTTTTAGGTTATTTTTGTAATATTTATTAAGATTTTTAAACCTACACAATTGTATTTTAAATGTTTTAAAATTGTTTTTAGATACTAAATTATTATTGAATAAAAAAAGAAAGCATTATATAAAAAAATATGTCTTGTCAGGCTGACAGGATAAACCTGACCGGTTCGCTGAGGACTTTTGGCGTCGTGTGTGGATTCGAACTTGAGACCTCCCGCTTGTGTGTACACAGCTCTTCCAACTGAGCTACGTGTCTAACCCGTTAGTTTCTTGATTCTTATTATTCTTATACACTTGTTAGGTTATATAAGAAATGATTTAAATTAAAAAGAATTTTAATTATCGAACCGGTGAGGGATACAAGTCTCGAACCCGCGGTTACACTTACACTTTGCACCCAACCCAACCAACTGGGCTGGGTGTCTAACCCATCATAAATTGAAATTTCTTTATATTCATATACTTACTGAAAACGGATCTAGTTAGGCTTTTAAAAATAAACATTTTATTCCAGAAAACCGGTATCGTACTAGGCTCGGACTCGGGACATGCATGTTAAATATGCACACAGTCCACCACTGGACTGTGTATCTAACCCGGCTGTAACTCGCCTTTAAAATAATTTTATACACATCTTATACTTCATCTTCTTTATCGAATCATTTCAGAATTGAGCCCCGTTTAAAATCAGATTAAAACCAATACCAAATGTTTATTTGATTACTGATATACATAAGGTAATTCGAATCGTAAAAGAGATAAACAAGAATTTTTGTTACCCACAAAACGAGGATGGTGAACTTCGACAAGATATTCCGACAATGGCAGGATGCACAGAAAAATTGAGCAAAAGGTCTCTAAAACCGTTTTGAATGAATAGACGAGTTGGGCTTTCTAACATAGAGTATTTATAAGCACAGGGGATCTCCAATTTAGTTTTCGGTTTCAAACCTTGATTGATGAATCATTAAATTCAAACGGTTATCACCTATAATCATGGGGTTTTCGATAAAGGTTTCAATGATTTGAAACCGTTAAAGTCGCTGAAAGGAAACAGAAATTATGAATCAATGTTTTGATTAAAAGGGCGGTTACAGGTTCTGGGTTTTGAATTTACAGACGATCACAGGTTCACTATATATTTTATTTGATTCTAAACCTACACAATAAGTGCGTGTGGTCTAGTGGTGTTCAATGTAGGTGCATATGCGGGTGATCCGGGTTCGATTCCGGTTTCCCCTTTTATTTTTTTATATATTATTTTTTTATTATTTTAAAGTTTAATTTAATTTGCTTATTGTTTTTTTTTCTTTTAATAATTATGGTTTTAATTCTATTGACATTTATTAATTGCGGTAAATTAAAATAATCGACACTAATAAATACGAAATGAACATTTAACCAAAAACTTGATTAATAAGCGGTGCGGGTTTTTGAAACCCGTTTTACGCAAATGTTACACTATAAAAATAAAATCATGATATGCCTAAAAGGATACCGACACGTGTTTCATATCAATCAAATACCATTAAAATACCGGTTATGATACTACCAATATTGTTACAGATGTTCGGTTGAAATTGGTTTGGTTCGTCACATATCCATACTCGTATAGTCTATGATTAATTTTTTTTTAATATTGCTATCGACACTCATATAGATTACCATAAAATAAATAAACTACTATTCATTGTCGGATTTGGTACAACAACGAGTATCATATCCATTTTCAACTAAAATCAAATTAGAAAAAAAAACAAATATAATATTAAAACTTTAGATTTAATAAACGGGTTAGATATCTATATGATTTTAAGTATTAAAGAGTTAATCTAAAACTTAAATTAATATTTAAAAAGTTCATGACTTTGTTTATGAGCTCTTTGAATCCATATGTATGTATTATAATAATAATTATAAAGTATTGTAATACTAAATTAATAAAAGAATAATAAATATATAATTGACTACATAGTGTGTTAATCTATATAGTAATGTTTTTTTGAGTACGATTCATGTGAGTACTCTTCTTCTTGTGTACAACGTTGTCTATATTTACAAAATAATCTATACAATAATGTTGTTTTTTGGGTATGATCCACGGGAGTACTCTCTTTGTGGACAACTCTTGTCTCTCTTACAAAACTAATACAAACACTAATGACGTGTGTTCCTGTCAAGTTTTGACGTTTAGGCTTAGCTGTTATGAGGTTTTGTCCATCGGTCTCCATTCAATGAAAGAAAGATCATGGTGGCATAGAAGGAAACGTGACAACTAAAACAAACTACCATTGTCGGACTTAAAGGCGTCGTCATCTCCACCCCGTTAGGGTGTCTATCGCTAACGTTATCTCAAAGATTTCCCTTCTCGTCGGCAAACTAATTTGGTGTAGCGATAACCATATGAAAAAGTAAAAAACCAAGTAACGAAAGAAAGATGATGGTGGCATAGAAGGAAACGTGGCAACTAAAACAAACTATACTTCAGTGACTTGTACAGGGAGCTTGAAGGAGTTGCATAAAGTTAAACACTAAAACTAAGACACAAAAGCATTTTGTGAATTAATAGAGGGATAATTTTATTTAATTTATGATTTTAAAGTAGTGGTAAGAGTTAAAGATATTTTCTATTATTATATAATCTACACTATATTATAATGCATAAGAGCAATGCATTTTAAGATATCTAAAAATTAAATAACTTTTTTTTAATTTAATACATAAGGTATAATCCAGAATTGAGGGTAAATTAGAACTTTAAACAGTAATTACAATTTAGTCCCTTATTTTGTTACACTTTAATACCCTCATCTATAACCAAATCATAGATAATTAGTTAGTATTTACATTTTATCTCATTATAAAAACTAACCACCCCAGGATTTTTAAACGTCCATAACTTATTCGTACGTTAATCTTATTTTTTAAAAATACACCAAAAAACAAGCATTTTATTCTCTTTAATATAAGTATATCATAACCAACAAAATTGTTTATTTTTTTTAAATTGATGTGTTTTGTGATTAACAATGTATAGGAGTGAGCAATAACTAAATTGTTAACCGAAACAGATGAACCGAACCAAAATCAACCAAAACTGAAAACCAATTAGCCGATAACTGATTAGTCGAATACTGAACTAACCAAAAGCCGGTTATTAGTTTTGTGTAGCCCCGTTTAACCAAAATTTGTTGAACCGAACCAATTATTCACATTTTTATATATTTATAACTTTTATACTCTCAGTTCATGTATTTCTTATCTTATACCTCCATTTGATATATTTATATTTCCATTTCATGTATTTATAAATCAATTTCATGTATCTACATCTCCATTTCATGTATTTTTATAAATCCATTAGTTTTGGCTATTAACTGAAATTACACTGAACCAAATAAAAAGCCATCAATATTGATTGTTAATATAATAGACTAATTAATGACTTCGATTTAGGATATTAACTATAACTGAACCGACGTAATCATGCACACCACAATGAAATTGACTAACCCTTGACTTCGCTTATGACGTATATCCATCACAATAATGCTACAATAAATATTATACGAATAAGAAAACTACCAAAACAAGTACTGCAATCCAAAGTATCGTCCCGCCGCATGGTGCAGACATCCTACCAGTGTAAACATAAACATATCAAGTTAATTACTAATAAATGATAACATATAAAATAGCTATCATATTTTCCCGGTCACACTTAAACATGTTATATAACCAACGTTATTTATTTTATAATCTTGTATGTACAACAATTTCATTCACAATTGGGGACAAACGACTGAACTGTAAGTTAAGTGTATTCTAAATGGAAAATTTTGAATAATACAATGTCAAACTACTCGGAAAGTATTTTCTCACGCTTAAACATGTTATCTATTTTACTGTTTAAGTACACTTGACGTACATATTCACAAAAATTTGATGGATACTCTTCACCCTTTTACCTGTGCATCTAAACATGTTAACAATTTTGAAACTCGACTAAGACCAACACTACCTACCAAGAACACTAATGTAACAAGGAATTAAATGCCAAGATCATGTGTATCCACCATTTTTATTATAAAACATCATTAGAGAGTTGGAGCAACTGTGTGGGGACGAAGCCGGAGACGGCATACTGCCATGGTTCCATCACCCGTTGCCCGTTGCTGGGGTCTGGCCTTTTTCTCTATGGTTCTCGTCTTTCTCTCTCATATGGTACATATTTGGGTTTTGTGAGGCGTCTTAGTATACGAAGGTACAAAGACTAAACACAAAAGTATTACACCTATTTGCACTGCAGAGGTTACAACCACTTTAAGGCCAAGTGTGTTACTAATTCATGGTTATATAATTACGCAACTATTTCATGTTGTTGTTTACAGTTGTTGTTTTTTTTTTTTTTTTTTTTAACTTGGTGGTTCAAATATTTTTGGTGTGGTTGTGCTTTTCCATGTGAAAAGTTTTAGAGAAGAGATACGGAGGAAATATATGTTTACACAAGATTTATGTAGAGAGGCATGGTTAGTATTTCATGAATCTAGAGATAGTAGTGAAATATGTGTAAAACAAATTAAGATCTAAAGGGTTAGCAAATTAGTTGACAAAAAGCAGTAAAAAAGATGAAGAGAATTAGAAGTGAAAACTGAAAGACTTGTTCTATATACATCCCGTTTTTACTAATTACACTCACACCTGTTAAACCATCACATCAATCAATAACTTTTATTTTGTTTCGAGTTTTTCTCAATACACCTTCATCTATTTTCTTTTCACACCCTAATCTATTAATAATAACTAAACTAGAGTATGACCATATAGATTTATTTCTCTCTCCTTGAATTTCTAAGTTATATTTAATTACAACATATCAAATATTAATATTTCTAAACGAAAATATCAAATATTAACATTTTTAGTATGTCATTATTTTTTTTATTAATATGCATTTTCTGCTAATATACCATTTTCTTTTATTGCCACTATATTTCAAAGTTTATAGTTAGTCATGACTTTATGATTAGTTTAAAGTTAATGATTCTTGTGATGTGGTTAACAGAGATAAAGGATGACTGTTAAATTACTACACGTGTATAGGTAAAAATATATTAGATTTTAAATATTAAATGAAAAGTAAAATATAAATATAAAAACAGTTGCAAACTTACATTAAACTTTAATTAATATAATATGGTAAAAAAAGAAAGAAGAATTACTTAAAAAAGACTAAAAAATAATTATGGTGGTGTAATTATAAAAGTAATAATTAAAAATTGGTTGATAATTAGCTAATAATTATGATATTTTTTTTTAATAAGTAATAATTCAAGTATCTATAGAGTAGGTGTCGTAAATTAGGGTGTGTAAAACTACAACCCTTTTATTTTTATTCTTTTTAGTTGTTTTTTTTATCTTTTATTTTATGATTTGTTACTTATTGTTTGTTTATTATTTATAATCATAACTAAATAAGATAATGAAGTATACACTTATTTATTTATTTATTATTAGTCTTTAGTTGCTATAATTTATCAAATTATATTTACAGCAGTAACAAAAGATATATAAAAATAAGTACCTTTTTACAAACCTATTATCATTTAATAATTTACATATCGAGCTTTAAAATATAGCAGGTTGTGCTATCTAAGAATTATACATATTTTGATGTGATTCAAATATATTTTCCTAGTTAGCTTCATCATTTTCTCTCACTAATTTTCATAGGTTGTTTGTGCTGGCAGTTGGATACTCTCCTTGCAATTCTACAATTATAAAGTGGTTACCATTAACGTGTGCAATTGTAATCTTTTTTTCTGGGAAATGGTGAAGGTCTCTCCAAAGCAAAAAAACAAGTTGAACTGTTTCTTTTTTCTTAAGATAAAAATGAACGATTACATTAAACTTATTCGCAATCAAGAATCCTGCCTCTGGCATAACCATCAAGTGTTTTTCTAGTGCAACCCCCGACTCATACGAAGCCAAGGACGTTAACACATCTTCAAATGATAAGAAAGCTTTAGTGTACTTATTTCTAAACTTGAGTAGCTCTTCCATCAGTGACCTCCGAATAAATAACCATTCATCTTCACCCTACCCGAGAGCAGAAGCTGTCGCCCGAAACCCGTAATTTCCATCACATAACACATTATGTATGCGTGTAACATACGCCTGGAAAATCTTTGGAATTAGATGAATACATTTGTGTATCACTTTGTGATGTTTGATCTTGATTCAACCCCATGAAGTCATAGCCCGGCGCACTTGTAGGGTTGGCGAAAGAACTTTGTCCGATAATATCTTGGTTCAATCCCATGAAATCATATCCCCGGTGTTTAAAAGGTTGGCAAAAAAACCATGTCGGTCAGTATCTTGGGTCATGAACGGACTTGGTTCACCTAGAACTTGGTTGTTTACAAATGGACTGGCGTAGTAGCCCCTATTATCATCATAGTCCTTGAATGGTTTTCTTTCGCCAATATCTTGATTTATGAACGAACTTGGTTCACCAGGCACTTGATAGTTCATGTATGGACTGATGTAACCAACATAATCATGATGACCCCTCAATGAACTTTCTGTAGTAGCCTCTAGATACCCGAATGAACTATGTCTCCAAGGCTCTTGAGTGTAATCTTGCTTTTGATAGTTCATAAATGAATTGTGCCTTGCAGGCTCTTGAGTGTAATCATGATCTTGGGAGTTACCAAACGGACTATGCCTTGGAGGCTTTTGGGAGTAGCTTCGTTGAAGCGGAGGTTTAGCAATTGCACAGTTTGATTTTTTTTATTTTCTTTAGCATCAGGTTCTTCAACAAAAGGTATACATGGATCAATTATTTCTTTTAGATTTTGTAGTAAACTTTTCTTTACAGGCTTGGATCGATTATCGATTGCTTTTTTAAAAACTTTCCAATTCGGCGTCACCAGTTCTCACAATATACTGGTAACTCGAGTTTCCTCCAAAATTCATCGACTGAATCTAAAGGAATAGATTGACCTGCATTGAAACATGAGTTGTCAGCTTTTAAATATTACCAAAAAAAACTTTGGATTTTATATTATCTTAATTTAATATACTGACCTGCTTTCTTATACTTTGAGATTTCACAAGCATATGGTAATCCATAACACTTACGAACTTGACAACGACAATGTGAATGCTTTAAATGACGATCTGCTATTATTGTATCAAGTGCTTCATGAGAAATAAAACCACCTAATAACTTCAACAACGGTAGGTTGTGTCTATGCAGTAGAACAATTCTACTTTTTTCGAAACTATCTTTAACTATTGCATATTGTGAGTTCACTACTTCATCAACGTGACCAATAAACTTATCTAAGGTACAATTTGTTGAATTCAAGAATCTTTTTAGCTTGATATGTTCGCTTTCAGCTATGTTAGTTGTTTGATTTCCGAAATGTAAGCATTCGTCAGTCCATACAGACACAAACATTTCTTTATGCTTGTTTAACCAAGTACTATTCAAGTAATTCAAAACATCTGCAAGATTATAATAATGATGACGATGCTAATAATAATAATAATAATAATAACAACAACAATAATAATAATAATAGGATAATAGTAATAATGAATACCTTGATGTTGGATTAACATTGATTGAAGTTGCTTATAATTTTGGAGGTATGATGTGCACGTTTGAGATTCAACGAGTACATTCCACGTTATATTGAAGGAATCCCAATCATGTTGCGTGATGAAAGATGATTTGAAGTTTCTATATATACTTTGAGAAATGTGCCACCTACAAAATAATCGGGTAGCATTCGGAAAAACTTTCTCGCATGCATTCATCAGAGCTAACTCCATATCCATAACTATAAGACATGGTTGCACACTCTCTTCTAGAGTTTATTTTAAACAGTTTAATACCCAAACATATCTCTCCTCTATTTCTTTATGCATAACCGCAAAAGCTATGGAAATTGTATTGTTGGTAGAAGTTAAGCCAACAACTTGAATAAAAGGCAATCTATACTTGTTCGTATTGTATGTAGCATCCATAAGCAACACGTGTGGAAAATCAAGGAAGTACTTGTATGATGTTTTATGAACGAAGAATAAGTCTTCCAACTTGTTTGAAATATTGGTAGAAATTTCAAAAATATACCCTTTATGATCATTAGCACCTCCATCAGAGATTTCCCTTTATGATCATTTGCTCGAATTTTATCACGTGCGTTATATATGTTTTTAATCGTAGAGACATTATTTTCATCACGCACCTTCATAATACATAAAATATCTTCTGGCAACACACGCTTCCCCATTAACTCTGCCACCAATTAGTGTTCATTAGGTGTCAATCGTTTGAAGATTGGGTGTTCCTCCATCTATTCTCCGGGTGGATGATTATGTTCACTAGGTTTTACTTTTTACGTCCCAGAACCATTATCTTTTGAACATTTCCCTACCATTTAAAACAGACAGTTAATCTTTCTAGTGCCGGTTGCTTTACTTGAATCTTAGCTGATTTATACACACCACCATGATCACACATAAGTACAACTTTAGACACATAGCCATTTTTTGTTTTCGATCTTTTAGTGACAATAGCGTAACCAAGACTAGTCTGGTGTTTCTAACCCATTCCATCAACTCCTCACGAGACTTGAACACCTAAAAGTGAACTAATATTAGTTACGAAAAATTAGGTGAACAAGCTTGGGTAGTTACAAAATAAAAATTAAAACCTTCATAATTATTTTCCAAACAAACTCATTTAAACTAAAACAAAACCCTTAACCTAACTAGGTTATATAACTAAGTTGAAACTTGAAACATAGGGATTAAAACTATACTTGATCCGTTGAAAATCCAAGCATAAGTAGATCACCCTTTGAACAAGTAAATTTATGAATACATAATAATCACGATGCAACTTTTTGAATGGCTTCCTCGAGTATATGTCAAAGAAACTAGAGTGGAAAACTTGGTGTAAATTTAAGATGGCTTGGTAAAATATAAAATGCAGATTTAGTTCTTGCTATTATATATTGGTTTTGGTTACATATGCATAATTTCATTTCACTATATAGTACCAATATTAGCATCTTGCCAGATAAGAAATAGTCATATAAACAGGGAATATCATCATTGTTTATTTATTTTGAAAGATTTTTTGAGATGTAATACACTAAAAAAACAAGCCACATACATCTGTAAATCTTTAAGTAAACTTTATATCAATATTTATTATATATAATGAACTATAAATGTTTTACATATAACTAAACTTTATATTAATATTTGTTATATCTAATGAAGTATAAGTCTTTTAAGTTACGTAATGAACAAAAAAAAAAACAAGTCAAATATATAATGTAAATGTTTTACATATAACTGAACTTTATATTAATATTTATTATATCTAACGAAAGTTTTATTGTAAACAAATTTCACACATGTCATAATTTAATATAGACATTAATAAATGGGTTAATCTAAATATTTTTCCTATTTTTTTAATATTACCTACAATTTGTAAAATATTAATAATAAAAACAACAAAAGACAAAATAACAAAAATGGATAATTCTAACAAAGAAAACAAAAAACAAAAAATAAAATAAAATATAATACAATGATGTGATGTTTTTACAAGAGTATAGTTAATTAAAGAGTTAAATGCTTGGTTGGTCCCTGTGGTTTGCGAAAATTGCAGATTTGTTCCCAATGGTTCATTAATTACACACTTGGTCCCAATGGTTGCAATTTTTGCACTCGGGTGGTCCTTATGACTAACCCATGTTAACTTTCTCAGTTAAGTCTATGTAAAATTACCACACTACCCTTACTATTAAAAAACAAAAATAAATAAACACCTTCTTCTTCACCCTGATCTCTCTTTCTCACTTTCCTTTTCTCTCTCAAAAACCACAAGACCATCGTCTCCCACCTCCACCACCGCCTCCACTACCGCCGCCTCCACCGCCGTCTCCTACCTTCTCCTCCCATTCACTGTTTCAGGTAATTAATCTCCCTATTTTCCTAACTTAAAATAGGGGGCCTCTTCATTATCATCTTATCTCCTAAAAAAACCTACCACCCAATAACAACCAACGACCACCATCCTCACTGCCCTCAACTACCCAACCCGCCGGAAAAATGACGTGGGTCATCGGAACACCACACCAGCCGCCGCTACTGCTGCCGTCATCGTAAACCACCGCCCATCACCACAAAACCTACCGCCATCGCCATCGCCACCTCCTTCAACCTCCACCGTACACCCTTCAACCCCTCTCTCTACCTCCCAGCTGATGATGCACATCGAACTGCCGGAACCTACTACCGGAAAAATGAACCTGCAACTCATCTTCCACCACCGATATGTGCATCATCGGATCCGACATCGCCGGCTCCTCCGTCGCCCCTTCGACTTCACTGCATCGTGTTTAGTTTCTGATGATTTGTTTTTGTGTAATTTTGTTCCTGATTGTTTGTGCTATTTAAAAATTGACGTGTGTTATGTGTAATTGATGCATATGTGTGTGGCGGTGATTTGGGGAAGAAGTGGTTGTGGCAGTGTGAAGCAGCAGGGGCAACGAGCTGGTGTGGTGGTTATCGGCTGTGGTAATAGCCTGCCCGGTGGTGGAGGTGTTCGTTGGTGGTGGTTGGTTTCAGTGTTGGTGGGTGTTTTGGTGTTCCGGGGTGGAGGTGAGAAGTGGCGGAGGTGAGACGGTGGCGGTGGGTGTTCGGCGGTGGAGGTGAGATGGCGGCAGAGGTGATATGGTGGTGGTTATGCTGCTTGTTTGAGAAGAGACCTGTGAAGATATATATAACTTGGTAATAAGCAAGGGTATTTTGGTCATTTAACATGGACTTAACTGGAAAACTTAACAGATGTTAGTGATAAGGACCACCCGAGTGCAAAAATTACAACCACCGGGACCAAGTGTGTAATTAGTGAACCACTAGGACCAAGTCTGCAATTTTTGCAAACCACAAAGACAACCAAACATTTAACTCTTAATTAAAAGGGAAATGCATTTAGTATCACCCAAATAAGAACCGTACAAAAGATTTTACGTTTACACAGAAAATGCGTTGGAAACATATAAAGGGTTGTTTGAAAGCAAAGAGTAAATGTCAGCTTTTCTAATTGGTTTTATTTAATTTGATTGAACAGACTGATGGATAATGGCATCATTAAAGTTTAAATAATTCAGTTTTATTTAATCTGATGGAATAAACCGATGATAATGGCATAGCTAAATTTTAAATAATGTTGTGTTAGGTTTAAAAGCATTAGTTTTGTTAAATCATGGAAATATATTAAAAAATAAAAGGTATTGAATTTATAGATGGATACGAACTCTAATATTACTTGTTTATAAAACTTGGTATGTGTTACACCCAAACCGATGGTGGAAACATCGAAGCAAGATGAAAGCGAGATTGTAGCAGACTTCATAACGACTATTTGTGACAAGTATTTAATAAGCAAAATTCATTTCATTACTAAATCAAAGGTCCATTATTTGAAAGCAAAATACAACATCTTGTAACATAGAAATCAAATACAATACATGAACTCAATTTAAGTGCGTCTCTAGTCACCCTACTAGATTTCTTTTAATGTGACGTCATCAAGATCCTATAATACATATTAAAGTACATGTCAACACAAAAAAAGCGTTTGTGAGCATATAAGTTTGATTTACTAGCATAAGTATAAAAAGTTTAAACAAATCCACGTGACATAATCGTATACTAAGGCATATCATTACAACACTAGCATGCATCACATAATGTCAACCCAAATATTCCATTAGCGTAATCTTGTCGTCTCAACGACAAGACCGTTTTTTGTATAACTTAATATAACCACAAGAATACGGGCAGTGTGCTACTCATATATCGTTATACATGTTAAGGTAGACTTGTACGAAGTTAATGATAAGAATAGTGCAAGTAAGGCTTCTAGCATGTATGAACTTCTAAGCATCACATACTACACATGTATAATGTGATTGTGTACTACACATGTATAATGTGATTGTGTGACTTTAATAAGTCATATGTATTGCACCTCAAAAGTGTCTAAAATTACAAAGGGGTTCATGTATACTCATGGTATGCGTAGATTTTCGCGAAAGTGATTTTGACGAGTCGTTGAGTTTGCAAGACTAAAGTTATCCAACGATGGGGAAACGGAGGTGTGCGAGTCTTATGAGCTTGGTTAACATATTTGGATTCGGAGTTAATACGGTATAAATTATACAATAAAATTTAAGGTACCATATAATGGTCATGTAAGGAGGTTGGATGAATTTCATCCATTCAACCTCATTGTATGGATTCACCAAAGCACAAACTCATCAACTTAGTTGATGATTTCGGTTGGTCATGAATGAAATAAATAATGTACAAATAACTAATTATCTAAATCATCAAGTAACCAATTGAAACTCAAACTAGACTTGTGCATTACAAACATCGCAAATGTTTGAAGACTTGGTGTAGTTTGGACACTTTGTTACTAGAAAGCTTACTTAATGACCTAGGTTTAAGAAAATAAATGGGTTTAACCAACTAAGTGAGGTAGTGAAATCATAGGTGGAAAGCCAAGGCTCCATTATTCACACTTTACCAAAACATAAGTCTTTCAACATTGAAGATTGAAAGCTTGGATGGTTTCAACACTTTGTAGGTTGTTTGGAAAACTTTAGGGCAGTAGGTTCTTGAGGTTTTTTAGCCTCTAATCTTCTGGAAATTAACCATGAGACAAATTTCCATGAGTTTGATTGAGGACAAACTCATGAGTTTGATTGAGGACAAGGTTGGTACAAGATTCCATAAGATGAACAATCAAATGAGACAAATTTTTAAAGGTTTTTATAAATCGGAATTCAAATATGACTTTGGAGCCTTATACAGGTGATGTACCACCTTATTACACCTTGGGTAACATCCTTAAATGTCATTCAATTAGATTGATGCAAGAAAATAAGAAGAAAAAGTGAGTTAGAACTAACTTTGAACACAAGATAGTATTATGTCTAAAACAAATTTTTCTTGCACTTTGAAAGGGTCTTGAGAAAGTTTGTAAAGTGTGGAGGAGTGGTGGAAGTGATGTACATATAGTTTGGGATTAGGGTTTGGGTTAAAAGAAGGTTTAAAGGTGATTGGAGGAGAAACAAAGTGAAAAAGAGGTGAATTCGCACTTTTTTAAACATTCTGCCCACCTAGTACCATAGGCTACGACTTGCAGGTCGTAGGCTACGGTTTGGTTTGGTTTTGTTTTGGCATCTCAAGTGATATATAAATGTTTGAATATAAAGAATGTATATGAGTATAATTCCGAATATAATTAAATATCAAGTATAATTCGGTTTTGTATATAAAGCACGTATTCGAGATTGATTAAGTATCATGTATTTATGCATAAAAAGTGTGAATAAAAATATATCTTCATTATCATCAAAGTCTCGGATTACAAGATTAGAAAAAGAAATACGAATTACGACAAGATTACAAGTTTCTAAAAAAATAGAAATACGATATACAACTTCCTAACTAAGGAAAGTAAAGAAATGCAAGACGTTACAGTATGAATCCCGGCGCAAGTTTCTCAAATTAATACGGTGTATTTGGTATATATCCCTCTAATTAATACATCGGTCTATGGTAGGAATCCCGCCCGAATACAAGTTTCTCTAATTAATCCGATGTATATGGTGTGAATCCCGCCGCATTACGGCGGGTGATAAATCTAGTTAATTGGCATTCACAACAAATCACATTAATTAAGAAATAAACAACAAATAATCTAACTCGTACAAAATCGTATTTCCATCATTGAGTTTCATTTAAGTTTAGTCCTCACATGCTTCAAGATTGACAATTGACCTCCACGAAGTATGATTATTATCCAGGGTAAGGTAACACATGGAAATCCATCATTTGAATTATGTTAGGTGTCATAAAAAAAGTACATCAATATACACGAGGTCAAATAACACATCCTGTTTATTGGATTTGTAGAGGTCCACAATGTTTAAATAAGTACACTTTAACCATATAAAGATTACAATCATTACACAATGCGAGGGACAATGAAAACAGAAGACAATGACATAGTAAGAAGGAACATAAACGGAAAGAAGAAATAAAAAAGCCCATGTCTAAGATCGATTTATTTATAATAAATATAAATAAATCATAAGAAGTAAAGGGTTCTAGGGTCTAGCGTGGTTTATGTTATGGGATAATGGAATCAACGAGGTAATGAAATGGACAATGAATGAAATAAATTGTTATCATTCGATGGTCTTGTTTACAAGTCATTAACTTGTGTTGTTTGGTAGGTTGAAAAAGAAGAATGAATAATGTCGGTGATGGTTGGCGGTTGTAAGTGGTGGCGGTGGTCGATGGTGGCAGTGGGTGATGGCGGCGATGAGGATGGTGTTCAGCGGCAGAGGGTGCCGATGGTTGGTCAGGTGTTCGGTGGAGGAGGGTGGCAACGTTGGTCGGTGGTGGCAGTGGATGGCGTTCGGTTGTCGGCGACGGTGGCAGGGGGTGGTGGTTGTGCCGGTGTTCGATGGCGGTGGCAGCGACATGGTCGGCAATGGCAGTGGCGCCGACGTAGGGTGGCGGTAGCAACAACGGTGGGTGGCCACCTGTGGTGATAAAGGTTAGAGATGAAATGAAATGAAAAAAAAAACAATGGGTGTAAATGAAATGAATATGAGGAATGAAATGTTCTATGTAATGAGTGTTAACTAACTAAACAAATTTTTTTGTTTCACTTGTAATAATAATCAATTTTATTCCGACTCTAATTCCTGCGGTACGAGTAAAACTTTGACGTCGAAATGACAACCAAAAGCAGGAAAAATAATGATAAAAAAATACCTATAAACTTTTGAAATTTTGAAGTTGTTCAACGGGAGGGAAACTTTTTATAAATTTACAATTTCCCTCAAAAGTCAAAACACACGGTTTTCCCGCTCGTTCCAAACCCTAAATACTCCAACATTTCGAAGCTCACACTCGCAATCACTACTTCATTTCACTCACTTCTTCATCATCAGCAGATCACCAAAATGGCGAAAGGAGTGAAGAGAAACACGAAACAGGAAGCCATTGATTCATCCACACATTCTTCCGATACAAAACCATCGCCTCCGTTGAAGAAATGCAAAACATCTCCGTCCACTGCTGTTTCAGACGATGAAGAGGCTCGCTTCGTTGGAAAACCGGTTCCGGCTGAGCAAGCGAGGGAGAAATGGCCGCATCGATATGAATCGAAGGTGTAGTTTGTTAGATTCGTGTTTTATATGTATTTGTTGTTGGATTGATTGAGTGTAGATATGTACTGTTGTGTGATTTGTGGTTGCAGAATAAAGTGAAGGTTATTTCGTCATCTGATGAGTGAGTTTTTCTTTCTTTTCATATTTCCAGTTATTTTAAGCTTCTTGTGTTTGTCTATTTGTTTGTTTTTTTTACACTGGAATAGTTAATATATTTTTTAAAAGTGTTTGAAAACGAGCTTAGTATGATCTAAAACAGAGTATTGAACTATTTAAGGACTTTTTTTTTGCAAAAAAAGTTATAAATTTGGCATTGTTGTAGAAATCGCTAGGCGTTAGGTGATGATGATTGATTGGTTTGGAATTTATGTATGTAATGTTTCAAACTTATACATATGCACACACACTACGGTTGTAAAAAACCCGCCTAGCCTTGCTAGTTCCAGGTTCACTGAGTAATTTTCATCTAATTGGCCATTTAACTGCTAGGCGGTCAACAATGGTTAAATCTGGTCCTAATCAGTCAAAATTCGGTGGCTGTCTAACGATTCTAGCCAAATTTGGGCCATAATTTGGCCAAAATTTATAAATTTTGGCAATTAGTCCTATCTACTTCAAAATATGGGTCAAAGAAGGTGTTTAAACATATACATATGCACACACACCATGGTTGTAAAAATCCCGCCTAGCCTTTGATTGGTTGCTGATTAATTGCTAGTCCTGGGTTCACCGAGTAATTTTCATCTAATTGGCCAGTTAATCGCTAGGCGGTCAACGATGGCCAAATTTGGTCCTAATCAGCCAAAACTCGGTGGCCGTTTAGCGATTTCGGCCATTATTTGGCCAAAACCTATAAATTCTGGCAATTAGTCCTATCTACTTCAAAATATGGGTCAAAGAAGGTGTTTAAACATGTCTACTTAGAAAAATTACATATAAAAATGTGTGTATATACATGTAAAACTGAAAGTTACATATAAAATCTCAATCCGATTAATCCCTGTTAATCATGACTAATCGCTAGTTGGTACCCACCGGCCGACTAGTGCCTAGCGATTGTTACAACACTGACACACACATATATAAGAATATAATTATTCAAAGTTTACATGGTATAGTATAAACATAAAAAATTAAACTTAAAATCAAGTTCTTAAAAACTCAAACATTAACATATTAGTTCAAATACTTAAAAAACCCATGAACTGTTTGGTCTGACTTTGACCGATTACCAATTAATGGGTCCGTTTAGGTAAAATTTAATCAGTGAATTACTGGTTTTCGATTAATCCAGATTTTACAACGCTTAGTTTTGGAAATTAGGTAACATCATCTGTGTATTTTTTTGTGTATTTTGGCAGTGAGGAAAAGGAGATTTTTCAAGCTAAGTGCCATTATACCAAAGCTATTGTTGATGGTATTTCCTTTGATCTTTTTGATGATGCTTATGTCAACGTAAGCTTTCAATTTACTTTTTATGGTCTTCATTCATTTTGTGGGTAGCACATAAAATGCATCTGCATAAGTTTGTAAAATTCACAAAATTTTGAAGTTTATGCAGTAATAGCTTTTGGTTGGGTTGTTCAACTTATAAAGACTCAAAGAGCTTATGAACTACTATGTATACTTGTATGAATGTGAAATTTTACAATTGCAAAAGTGATTTATGTTTTTTTTCTTCAATTAATTATAACTATTAGTTTGTAAGCTATAATGTACTACTATCTTTTTAAATAAACTTGAAACTTGCAAGTTGCAATGCACAAGTTTTGTTAAATTTATAAACCTTTTGAATATTCATGTTCAGTGGCGGATTCAGAGAATTTTTCCAGGGGGTTCCTTTTGGTAGATTTTCACTAATTCTCACTATTTTTTTTTTCAAGTCATACAAGGTTTCCGCTACTTTTTTCCAACCCGAGGAGGTTCGTGGAACCCAGGAACCCCCCTGGATCCGCCACTGTTCATGTTAACAGGATTATTGAACTATTGGCCCAATGTATATAGACTTTGATAGTTTTTAAGCAATTATAAATTTTAATGACTATGATACTCTCCAACTCACAAGTACCACAATGATATTTGATTATTTATCTGAAACTGTATATTAATTGTTTGATTTAATTATAGTAATCCACAACATGTTGCTATAAGAAATTAGAAATATTTTTAGATTTTTTGGCACATAAAACACGTGAATATTAGAATTTTTTTTTCCTTAAAAACATATTACACCATAAAGCAACATGCATAGTTGTGTGCCTGTTTTTCAAAGTTAACATTCATGAAAGCTAAACATTTATATAACTTGGTCGTGTCAGGCTCAAGGAGGGAAGCCAGATTACATTGCTCGTATCGTGGAGATGTTTGAAACTGTTGATAAAGAGTTATATTTCTCAGCTCAGTGGTTTTTCAGAGCTGAAGATACGGTGAGATTTTACTTGCCAATGGCTTAATATTATCTTTTGTGTGCGTGTGTTTCAGGTGTTCTGTCCAAATGGCCTAGTTGTATGTTACTATAGACTGACTATTGGATATATAATATTCTCAGGTTATTAAAAGCCAAGCCCACCTTATTGACAAAAGACGCGTGTTTTATTCTGAAATGAAAGATGATAACCCTCTAGATAGCATTGTGTCGAAAATCAAAATTGTTCAACTTCCTCCAAATGTATGTATCTCTCCTACCTACTTGTTGATGTATCGGTTTCTTTATATGAGTTTACATATTTGCAACTTTCTAGAAAATTCTATATACTTATACAGTCAACATTTTGCTTATTAATGGTGTAGCTTTAATTGATTTTTATAACAGGTTGACTTGGTTGAGAAAGAGAAAGCACTCTCATCGTATGATTATTACTATGATATGCAGTATTCAAAGCCGGTTACATTTACAACTCTACACAAAGGTCAGCATTTTAAAAACATCTTTTATATCCTATACATATAGAAGAAGGTTCAAATACAAAGTCAGTTTTGCCTAAAAAAGTAGGAATCAAATCATCATTGTGAGCCTTTGATCAAACTACTTTAATGGTTAAGATAGAATTTGAAGTTATTAATGTTTCGAAAGGGCAAAATAGGAAATTTATCCTCGTTGACTTTTTTTTTTCAAAAGATATTAGTTTTACCAATTTTTAAATTCAAATAACTTTTATATATATTTTTTCTTTTTTTTAGAAGTTATATAATAAAATCAAGAACTTGATTCTTTTTGATATGAATATAATATTGCTATATAAGTAAAATGAACAGATTTGTTTAGAATCAATTCTAATACATGTGCAAAACCAGTACAATTTATGGTTGGTAAACCAGCATAGCTGTGTTGTACCTTGCGCGCGTATATGGACTCAAATACTCCTCACCCATAGAACCAACAGCGTACATGTGACACATCTTCATTACTTTATGTTCACATATGTTTTATTACTTAATAAAGTTTAACTTTGCATGATAAAGTTTAGTTTACTTCTAAACTGCAGAAAGTTTAACCACAGAGAGTGGCGAGTCATCCGTGGTTTCAGATGATGCTTGCTCAAATGGGGTAGTAGAGAGTAACAATAAAAATGCAAAACCAACAAAAAATAATGATGGTGAAAGGTCTGAAATGACCCTATTAGACTTGTATTCGGGTTGTGGTGCCATGTCAACTGGGCTTTGTTATGGCACAAATATGGCTGGTGTAAAACTTGTGACAGTAAGTCTCTTTCAAAATTCTTTTTTGTTTCAATGCTCATTTAAACCTTTTGCAACAAAAAAAGTTTCTCATATTTTTATACAAATCATACAGAAATGGGCAGTTGACATCAATGAACATGCATGCGAAAGTCTGAAGTTGAACCATGCTGAAACTCAGGTTGGTAACACTTATGTGAATTTCTGATATTTTATATGACCTGAAAACCCGGCACAAAATTCACGGGTTTGGGTTTAGTTTAAACGGTTTCGGGTCGGTTTCAGGGTGAACCTGGGAAGTGCGAACCCATTTAGCTAAACGGGTTGTGTTTATCTGGTTGGTTTGGTGGGTTGACCCGTTTTCTAATTTATATTATATTTTATTTTTTTACATCTTGTCAAATTGGGTGGTTATTTTATGCCATAATTATAACTTAAAAAGAGAACTTAACGTAAGATTTATTTTTTTAAATGAAGCTATTATATTTTTATAATAATTAAAATGTAATTGTCATATATACATTTTTGTTTTTTAATTAAACTTTTAATTTTCATATACTAATTTGCGAAAAAAATAAAAATGAAAGTAAAAAAATCGAGTTGAAGGGTTGTGTTCAGGTTAACCCACGAATATTCTAGTCATGTTCATATGTATGACATGATTTTTGGGTTTGGGTCGGGTTGGACATGCCAACCCATGAACACGACCTGTTGAGCACCCTTAACAAATTAGTAATTTTGCAACTTTTTTCATTTGTGCTGATTGTTAATTATTTTTATGCAGGTGAGAAATGAAGCAGCTGACGACTTTTTATCTTTGCTGAAAGATGGGAGAAACTTTGTAAACAGTTCGGTTTGTCGGGTTCAAAACGTGATGAAGATACAACTGTAAAATCTGAAGAATCAGATTCTGAGGAGATTGATGAAAGTCGTGATCCTTATAAAGGTGAATTTGAAGTACAGAGATTGACGGCTGTTTGTTATGGTGATCCAAACAAAGCCAAATGACAAAAACTGCATTTTAAGGTAAATAATGCATAATTTTTCAAATGTTTTTCTATGTTTTTTTCTTTTGATGAAATATCACTTTTGTAGTAGAAACTATACATGCTTACTTTTTCTTATATTTTTTAGAGATATTTGTGTTGCTCTACATTTCTCTATCCATTTGTACTTTTTATGTTTTAATAATATTTGCTTCATTTAGGTGCGATGGAAGGGCTTTGGTCCTAGTTATGACACATGGGAGCCAATCGATGGTTTGAGGTTAGTCATGTCATTTTGATAGAACATTTTTTTAAAAGTCACATTTTTAACAGATTTTATGGAAAGTATACATTTTTAACATAAGTTTTATTTATTTGCAACAGTAATTGCGAGGAGTCTATAAAGGATTTTGGTACCAACGGATACAAATCAAGAATGCTACCACTTCCTGTAAGTTAACTCTACTTTTCATTTAACATTTTATAGTCTGTTCTCTTTATATGCTAAATGTGCATTGACTATTTTAACCTCAGGGTGATGTGGACTTCATATGTGGAGGTCCTCCATGTCAAGGAATCAGTGGTCATAACCGGTTTAGAAACTACACCGATCCTTTAAAGGATCCAAAGAATCATCAGCTTGTAGTCTACATGGATATTATTGATTTTTTGAAACCAAAATTTGTTTTGATGGAGAATGTTTGTGATCTTGTGAAATTTGCGGATGGTATTTTGGGTTATCATGCTGTTGGGCGTTTAGTTTCGATGAATTATCAAACACGTATGGGGATTATGGCAGCTGGATCTTATGGAGTTCCTCAATGCAGACTGAGGGTCTTTCTTTGGGGCGCTAATACGATGATGGTGAGTATTTTTGAATATTATGGTGCCAAATCTATTGGATATGTGTATGATTGTATTCCATATTTAATTATATATATATGATGCAACAGAATTTGCCTCAGTTTCCATTACCAACACACGTGGTTGTTGGAAGAGGAGTTGTTCCTGTTGAGTTCAAGGTGGGTACATTAAGTAAAACAATATCATTTTTTTAAGTTTGTTTTTGAAAGATTTTATTAAGATATTTTCTATATAATTGTAGGACTGTATTGTTGGGTCTGATAATGATAACTCATACAAGTTAGAGAAGAGCATACGTCTTGGTGATGCAATTTCAGACTTGCCTAAGGTAAATGCTAATTACTTTTATAATGTCACAAAAATGGTCTTTATAATACGCTGGAAACTTATTTTTTTTAAGGAAATGTGTCATCTAACAATAAACAAGTTTCTTTATTGTTCCATATAAGTCACCCAACCTTTTTTTAACTACAAAAAACTGCTAAGTTTTAGTATTGTTTTAGTGTTGATATTTTTATATGTGAACATTAAGTGACCTAACTGGCACACATATTAAACTTGCTTACTATTTAGTTATTATATCTTTTTAAGTTTAGCCTGAAGGAGATACTTGTGAATAAACAAAAGACCTTAAATAATAACCAAATCCTATAATTGGTTATTTTCAAGTCCCAATCGAATATCAAACGAACAGAATATTATGGCTAACTCCTACAATATTATTAAATCATCACCAAGAAAACTAACTCAAAAACTTGGACTACAAATCCCTACCCAATACGTGATATATATAGCTAACCTATCATGTTAGACTATAACTAGGATTCCTATTAGTTAATTACATAATAATTATCCAACAAACTTCCTAACATAACACGTATAGGATATTAGACAGTTATCCACTAATTAATTAATATTGTTAATCTATCAACTCCCAAACTCGAGCTGATCATTATCTCTAACCGCCTCCACACATTGAAGCCATGAGTATGATTAGGAATTCCCAACAATTGTTCCATTCTATTGAAACAACTATGAAAAGTTGCCTACTATTTATAATTCTTTCATTCTATTGAAACAACTATGAAAAGTTTACAACAATGGAACAACATTGAAACTTGATTGCCTTTTAAAAAAATACTAGCATTGAAACATGGTTATTGTTTTCCCTTATATTATTAGTATTGTTATTTCTGTAATTATTTTTATCAATAATAATACTTTATTTTTTCCCTTTAGGTTACAAACAACAATGGTAAGGATGAAATGGAGTATGCAGGTGCCCCACAAACAAGTTTTCAGAAATACATCCGATTGAGAAAACAAGGTGACTTTAACAATACATATCCAGATTTAATTTTTTATTTTTGTTAAAGCATATGATATTCATACTGCATATGTTTTACCGCTTTGGGGAAAGATTCTTCAAAAAGAATGATGCTTTACGATCATAGGCCATTGGAACTAAACGAAGATGATTATGCTCGGGTTTGCCATATTCCAAAAATTAAGGTTCTTTCACCAAGCTTTCATTTTTTAAATTTGCCCATGAAACTTTACATTTTTTGTTATCATGGCCTAATTATTTATGATATGCTTAACTTATACAGGGAGCAAACTTTAGGGATTTACCAGGGGTAAGAGTTGGTAAAGGGAACAAAGTAGAATTGGATCCTGACGTCGAAAGAGTCTTGTTACCTTCCGGAAAACCTTTGGTATTGATTTAATTTTCATCATCAATGCTTTTATTACATAACAATATTTTCCTATATCTAATACCATCATACTTAATTATTTATATTTAACACATTAAATTGTTATTATTACAGGTCCCAAATTATGCTATAACCTTTGTTCGTGGTACTTCAAAAAAGTATGTTTTCTTCTATTTATTTTAAATAGATAACGGTAGGGGTGTTTGTAAACTGTTGAAACCGATCAAACAACCCAAACCATGGTTAATTTCACTCACAAAAGTCCTTAAAAGTTATTATATTTGTTTCAAAGGTTGGACTATTATTAACAAAAATCATATGCTTGCAAAAGTCCTTGAATGATGATCTCTTAATAACTTTGACCATGTTGACTTTTTGACTTGCGCCAATGGGTGCAAACAAACTTGGTTACCCTAGAACAACATCTAGACCAAAATATGTTATCTTTAATGCAGTATCCATTATATAGTTTTAACCTTGTGGTGTTGGTTGCTACTGTTTACTAACATATTATATAATGCAGACCCTTTGGTCGCTTAGGTATGGATGATATTGTCACAACTGTAGTTGGTAGAGCTGAGCCACATAATCAGGTTCTTCATCTTATTTTACACCGTTATTTATTATTATTATTTCTTATTATGACTAATATTACATTATCTGTATTGAATCAAGAAACTGCATATTAAGTTTTTGTTTGGTCTTTTATGAATGTTTTATGTTTTTTTTATAGGCGTTGCTTCATCCTAACCAAGATAGAGTGCTGACCATTCGGGAAAATGCACGTTTACAAGGATTTCCTGATCATTATAAACTTTGTGGACCTGTTAAAGCAAGGTAATGTTACTAAAATGAGTGTGTTTTAATATTTTCTCACACATGGTTTTGTCATTACTGTTCTTGACATGGTCTTGACTTCATTGTTAGTTTAAAAGTTATAAAAGTTTAATACAATCATGAAATAGTTGAACGTATTTTGAGATACTTTTTTTTTTGTCTTAAACGACCCGTTTTGACATGACCAGCATGATAATCAAACCAAAAATTAGGCGTGCAAATGAGCCGAGCCCAAGCTCAACTAGGCCTGAGCTTGGCTCGTTTAAGATAGGAAAAGTCGGCTTCATTTAAGCTTTGTTTCTAAAGCTTGAGCTTGGCTCGCAGGCATCTTTTCAAGCTTGAGCTTGGGCTCGGGCTTGGCTCATTTATTAATTAACTTATATTAATTATCATTATATTCTTTCATATAACTTAATTAAATTTTATAATTAGTATTTACAATTATTTAAATATATATTTAATATAATAATTAATAATTATATAAACAGTGGTCTTGGTAAGGCCCTAGCTTGATAAGCGAAGCTAGGGCTTGTTTACCAACCGGGCTTATTTTTAGGCTTGGGCTTGTTTAAGCTATAGGCTGGTTTGAGCCGAGTTGAGTCGCTTGGCTCATTTGCACCCCTACTGAAAATGAATTCGTCAAAGAACGAATGTTCATTGTCATTTCATCTCTTAGCTTTTTACTTAGAAATAACAAGGATCTTGGTATATTTATGTTTTGATATCGGTTTCGGTTTCAGGTACATGCAAATTGGAAATGCAGTTTCATTCTCTGTATCAACTGGATTAGGGTACAGCTTAGCCAAAGCAATTCAAGGAGTTTGCACCAGTAAACCAATCAAACTCCCACATAAGTTTCCAGATTGTCTTGGGCAACTATCTTCACTATAGACAAGACATTCAAGAGACATTGATGACAAAATTGGTTTAGTCTTTAGTGAAAGATTAGGTTAATTTATGCATTTAACTTGCTTATTTCGGCATCAATTAATTATGTGATTCTCATCAGATTAGAGTGTAATTCAACATTGATTCTATGTAAGTTTTGTTAGATGAGCAACTATGCTTTTATTTTTTTACAATTTTTCTTATGCCTTTTCAAGTTATCTTATGGCGTGATGAGTGTATGTTCATTCAATATTATTTTAATATAAGTAGATTGGTTAAGAATAGTGGCGACCCAAGATTTTCTTTTTCGAATGGGGTCTACATTTTTTGTTCAAATTTTTTCACCGCAAAATGTTAAAATTTTTTGAGTTGGTTGTCGTTTAGGTCGGGTCGGGTCGAGGAACATATACAAAAATATATAATTATTACTCATTAGAAAACAACAATAAAAATACAATGTTATTTGAAATGAAAAAAACAAACATTGCAATTTTTTAACGTTCAAATTCATAGCATACAGGTTGTCAAAGATTCTTGCATTAGTTTTCAATGTTTCTTGTATCATTAGCCATAAAATTCAAGTTTTAAGAAACTAAGTCACAAATTCTAAATTCAAATTCATAGCATACAATTATACAAATATTTACATGTTATTCTAATTTCCAAACTTCATATTCATAGTAACAAATCCTTAAACAAGTAACTAAATTCAAATTATAAAACTCAAAAAATTAACTAGGTTCACATGTATGTTTTTGTCAGTTTATTTAAGAAACCACGGTTTAAAATTAAATAAAAGAAATTGAACAACGACAAAGATAAGGGTTTTCCATTACACCAACTTTCCTTTTCTTTGTATCATGTCCACCTAATTATTTCTATGAAATCCTTAGAAAATTTAATATACCAGATCTACTAATTTTAATAAAAAACATTAGGGTCCGGGACCCCGACCCACGCTATGTGGGTCCGCCCTTGGTTAAAACAAAATGAGAAATTATAGTAAACATTGATATGAAAAAGGAAGTGAAGTGTATGTTCATCAATGCTATTATGTTTTTCGGTTCGAGCTTTGTTTAGCTTGAGCTCGGCTTATTGGTAGTTTCTCAAGCTCGGACTTGGCTCTTTTATTATCTATTTACTAATATATCAAATGAATATTAGACTCATTTAGACCCACAAGCTTGACAAGTGAAGCCCAGACTCAGGCTCGTTTAATAAATAAGCTTGTTTTTAGGTTCGTTCGCGGCTCGAAAACAAGTTTAAATAAACTTGGTTTGGCTCATTTACTAGACAACTTTAAATAAGAGGGTAAATGTTATCAAATATTAATAAAAGCTAATATTACACTAAGGTTCGACAAGCTTGGCAAGCTTCACATACCAGGCTCGAGCTCGGGCACGATAAATACGTGAGCTTTATTTTAGGCTCAAGCTCGGCTCGGGCTTTATAAAACAAGCTTTATTTTAAGCTCAGGCTCGGCTAATTTCAAGTTTTTTCTTGAGCCAATCTCGAGTTGCTCGGCTCATTTACAAACCCCAGTTCCAAGCAGCAAAACCTCAGATGGCAACTTGGTTCAGTAGTGTAACACTGCCAATTGAGCTCAATAGTAAGTAACTTTAGCGTGGTGGCAATTTAATCCTTAGTGAAGTTATTAATGATAAGTCACTAATAAGTAAGTTCAGTAGTAACTATGCTTGGTTGTTGGGGCGGACCTACCTTAGGGGAAGGGGTAGCCTCCGCTACCCTTTAGCGCTCTGGCGGTAATGTAAATTTTGGAAAATTTGACGTTTTTTCGATTTCGTTACCCCTTTTTTATAAAACGTTACCCCTACGAAGATTTCTAGATCCGCCACTGCTTGGTTGTAAATACAAACATTAGTAAAAATGTTCAATGCTAACTCATAGTAGTAGTAACTTTTAGTTTCGCTAATACAGTTATAACGGTTGTTCAATTTCACGAAGAGTCGCAACAATCCTATATCAAGGAATTTATTTAGTTTTTTAACATACGGATTTAGAGCTTCATTTTTCATACAAAAGAAGATCCTCATTTATTTATTTATTTTAATTTATGTTTTATCCGATTATTGATTCCTCACCCACAAAATACTTTAAATTGATATTGATAGTGAATTCATAGATGATTTAGAAAGCTATGTATGGGTTTGAATTACGAAACCTACATGAGCTCCTCCTTGTGATAAAACATTTCATAGCTTTTTGTTTATGTTTTTGTTTATATAGTTAAAAAAGTCATTAGTGTTTTCCATATGACATGCCTTCTAGATGACTTCAGACCAGTAGTTTGAGGGTGTCAATAAGGTATGGTATATATCGTTACTAAAGTTACTGTGTATAAAAATAATTGATGATAAACATTGTACACACTTAGAATTATCTATGCAAGTCTTTTGAACATTTTCTAGGTTTTCTCTACAACTCTAAACTCTTTATACTCTCACTGACTACAACATATGCATGAATTGCATGTTGAGGTCAGTGGCTAGTTTTCTAACAGCTGTAAGTGTTGTATATAGAGATGGGCGTATCCGGGTTTTTTTTTAATACCAGGAATCGGTTCCTAACTGAACCCGGTTTCTGAATGAGTGTGAATGGAACCGGTTCTTGGTGTAACCGGTTCCACTTCTTACCTGGGTTTTAACCATTAAAACTAGAACCGGGTGTAACCGATTTCGTGTAGAGTTGGAACCGGTTCCTCTGAAGAACCTGTTCCGTCGGGTAATTCAAAGAAAAGCTGCAAAAACACTGTAGGAACCGGGTCCAACGGCTATAATGCCGTTGGAAACCGATTAATGCTCATTAAAACCGGTTTCTACTATATATATCCATCTTCTCCTTTCATTTTCAAGCACCCACTTCAAACATACAATACTTACACCTTTAAATCCATATTTTCAAAGATCCAATGGCGTGCAATAATGAGGTCGTAATGGTTTTGAAAACTAAATGAAACCCCGCAATTTGGAAGCAGCTTGACTTGTGCTTAATGACCGATAGCCACGAGATGGTAGGGTGCAAAGCATGTGGGAAATTCATGAAGGCTACGGCCAACTCCACGTTAAAGAAACACACCGATCGTCATTGTCGGGTCACAAAGACGAAGAAAAATGAAGCCGGTGAAGGATCTGGAACCAGTTCTTGGAATGTTTAGTGTGTTTTATGTAATGTAGGATTTGTAGGATTTAACTTTCGTTTAAATTGTTATGTAACGTAACCGATTCTAATAATATTTATGTTTCGGTTTATACCTTGTAACGGGTTATAAAAAAAACTTACATTAATAAAAACTTAAAATAATAACAAAACAAACACTAATACTTGGAATAAAAAAACAAACATTAGTAACCGGTTTTTTTTATAACTTGGAACCGGTCCTAACAAATTACATTTATTTCTTTGACCGTTTACTTGCGGGTGCGGCATTTTGACTTGCGGCTCACTTTGGTGCGGGCACGTCGGTACAATCGTCTTCGGAATAATTAGTCTCACTTCGTCTTCCTCCTCTTCATCAACAATCTTGTTCTCTAGTTCCACTTCGTCTTCTAGACCTGTCTTATCTTGAATACGGTCCACGACATCCAAATGATCGTTTAGGCAAATTGCCAACTCTAATCATTCCGGTCTTAGTCTTGTTCTTCGAATGGAAAATACCCTGCCACTAAGAGAAGACGCACTTTTCGAAGCTATTGTGGAAGCTTGGACCATTAGTATATCACGAGCCATGGTGGCTAGAATCTAGAATTCCGATTCTTTTGATTTCCACCATGACAAAATATCAAAGTTTTTATATTCTTCGGCGGTCATAGTAAGCGAATAATTTGTCTTTGTATCTACCGAGTTCACTTGATGGGTCATTACGCCTTTGTTGTTTAGCCATTTAATATCTAACGACATTTAACATTGTTATGATTGGGTCCCCAATCGTAGTCGTACTACTAGAGGCCGACGATCGAGACCCAAACAAATTAGTAGTATGTTTTCCCCATATTTGTTTAAATTATGATCATAAACCTTAGATAAACAAGTGTTGAATGTTTTTTTTGAATTTTTCTTTTAATCTTGGATCCTTTTCATGTCCAACTTGTCATATATTTCCTGAATTACAGCTTCAACACCAGGGACATTTAAAATTGGATTTAAAGCGGCGGCACATAGAAAAACCGGTGGTAAATCCAAAAAATATTTTTAAAATTTTTTCGATCATTGGTTTTATCATGTTCCTCAACATGTTGAATTTTCGAAGTTTTTAAAATTGGTTGTTATCAAATACAATTCCGAAAGAACTATAGAACTAGTAGGATAAAAAACCACATAATGTTGTATGAAAAGCTTTTAAAGTGCCCGTTTATTTTAAAGCTATTTCAAACATATGACATGTTGAATTCCATCGAGTTGGTATGTCCCAATTAGGTCCAATAATTTTTTGATTTACATTTTTACAAAGTTTTTTATAATCTTGATATATTTCTTTTCCACTTTTGAAAACATCATGTAGACAACTCTAAAAGCTTTAAGAAAACCCGAAACATATTTATCATGGAGCCCGGTTTGTACAACTAAATTAATAATATGTGCAACACAACGTGTGTGATAAAATGCCCCATCAACAATAGGTTTGTACTTTAATTTTAATTTATCGATCGCCAATATGTTGTTTGAAGCATTATCAAATGATATTTAAAATATTTTATCCTCTAAACAATATTTAATGATTGTGGCATTTATAATTCTATAAATATTTTCTCTGGTATGAGAAGAAGGAAATCGTCAAACGTAATCGTACACTTCATCATTTGCCACGTATCGGGGTCAACCCAATGAGCGGTGACACAAATGTATGATTCCCGTAAACCGTGTGGAGCCGACCACACATGACTAGTTAAGTTAACACTAGTTTTTAAATTAAAAAAAACAATTAAGTCTTTTTTGCATTTTCCCATAAATTTAAACAATGGCGTTTTAAAGTATGACGACTTACATGTTTGTAGCGTGGTTGAAGCGTTTCCCTAATAACCTTAATTAAAAAAGGGTTGTTGAAGTGTCCAAATGACAATGCTTGTTGAATCACCAACTTAGCCATCCTATCCCGAGCTAACATATGATCGTAACGGAATATCAAACCATCTTTAGATAGTTGAACTTGACCGGGTGTTACTTCTTTCAATGCTTTACAATACTTCTTAATATGCTTCGTCAATGTTAAATTCAAGTCCTTGCTTAACAAAGATCTACAATGTTTGCATTGAGCCTTTTGAGAACCGTCACTCATTTCCACCAAATCCCAATTGCTCCATACCTCCATATTGCGATTATGTGATAGTGTCCCAACGATATATGAAGCGGATTGAGGACCGTTGTTAACGGATGGAGAATTTGTTGTTTTGGAATTCTTGGATGGCATAGTAGAGCTTATTGAGTAGAAAAAGAACCAAGAAGAAGATGAAGATTGTGTGATGATCAAATGAATATGGTTAACTATTTATAATGTTAAGAATCGGTTCCAACGGTCAGGAATCGATTCCAACGGTAACAAAAGCATTAAATGCATGGTTTGCAACGGTTAGGAACCGGTTCCAACGGTAACATAATCAAGAATTTAATGCACCGGTCTGAATTGGTTACGGAGGAACCGGTTCCGGGTAGGAATCGAGTACGGATCGATTTTATTTATAAAATGTGAAACCGGGTAAGAACCTACGGGTTGTTTGAACCTGGACCCGGTCTTCGATAAGACGGGTAGGAACTGGAACCGGTTCCAGTTTGGTTCTACAAAGTCCGGTTTGAAACCGGTTATTATGCCCATCTCTAGTTGTATATGCTCACTGCTAAGAGGCAGTCGTCAATTACAGGCCCAACAATTATAAATGGGCCAGTCAATGCAAAACCAACTAAACATCAGCCTAGGAGAGCCCAACACTAGAAAAAGACAACCTCCTTCTAAATTACAGTATTATAGCATGAGTACCATATCAGCTGCAATTCCAAGGAGGGGGGGGGGGGGGGTATGTGATGGTTATAAGGGTAGGTAGAACCAACTAAACATTAGCCCATGAGAGCCCAACACTAGAAAAAGGCAACCTCCTTCCAAATTACAGGATTATAGCATGAGTGCCACATCAGCTGCAATTCCAAGGAAGGGGGGGGGGGGGGGGGGGGGGGGGGGTATGTGAAGGTTATAAGGGTAGGTAGAATCACTTAGAACAATCATGTATGGAGTTTGTTAGATCTATCTCTCTGATTTCTCATTCTGTAATCTTTTTTTCTATCCTCTTCTTGTTGAAGAATGAAACAGCCTTGCCCTAATTGTTAATATGTTGAATCTCAGTTATTAACCATTACACTGACCCATAGTTGGCAACCATGACCCATTATTTAAAGAAGAAACGGTTGATGTGAGAAAAAAAAAACATTTTAAGTTACGGTTTTTTGTTCCTTATGATTTGGTCATTTTAACAAATTGAGTCCAATCGTCAAACCTTCCGGTTTCAACCACTTGAGTTCAATTAACCACACTAGACATTTTATGTTAGTTTTCATGAAAAACCAAAATATCCCTATTTATTAAAAATAATAAATAAAAACAAAAACCTCATTTAGCCCCCTCCCCAAATGTTCTTTGTTACCGCTACATACACAATCGCAAACCATGCATAACTAGACTAAACCCATTGGGGTCACAAGTATTAGTTAGAGCCAAATTGCAAGCAAAAAAAAAAAGATACCTTGATTAACCACATGAAAATAATAGGAAAACAAAAAGAACCTGATTTACAATAACTGAAACTCCTACTGAATGTTTAACAACACACCTTTACAAACCACACATTCCCAATTCCTAACCCCAAACACTACCATCTATTTCTATTCTCACTTTCAAACACATCTATACCAAGTCCTCTCTTTGACCAATCCCATTCCACATCTCGAACCCGTCAACCCCGATCCCGACCCCTCAGCTCGACTCCAATTCTTCGGGTTTGGCTCCTTGTGACTTCTTTAGCTTTGCTACAAGAACCCACATATGTGCAAGCTCGTTTTCAAGATACGACTCTCTCTGTTTGGACTCCTCAACCTTTTTTTGTAAATCCGATTCTATCCGCGCCTTTTCAGACAGCATTGCTTCATACGACATTTCTCTTTCTCTGCTCGACGCGAGTTCTCGCTTTAGTTCTGATTGTGTAGGACTTGGTTCTTTTAGTCTGAAGTACCC
Organism: Scalesia atractyloides; assembly: GCA_947069175.1. Taxonomy (NCBI): domain Eukaryota; kingdom Viridiplantae; phylum Streptophyta; class Magnoliopsida; order Asterales; family Asteraceae; genus Scalesia; species Scalesia atractyloides. Next base: position 85,122,313 of record CAMTDV010000001.1, on the reverse strand, counting down.
GTTGTCTTTACGTCCGTTTTTAGTGGAGAATGTTGATCTACGGTGGTGGCTCGGGGAGTTCTTGTGTGATGCCAGCTCAGCTGATAGTTGCTCGTTGTGGTTCATCAGTTTTGAAACTTCTTCGGATAGTGCTTTGAGCTCAACGGCGGCTGCTGAAGCTAAGCCTTTTGCGTATGCGCTTTCTTCTGCTAGTTTTTTGTTTTGGGATTCTAAATGCTCTCTTGAATTAATTAATTCGGTTACTTTCTGTTTGAGTTTTTCAACCTCATGTGCCTGTTTTGATACCATTTGCTTTAGTTCACATGCTTACTTTGATGATTAGAATATGTTCATTGTTAAGTTTTCCACATAATTACATTGTATATACTATAAATATGCTATTTTGTCACATCAATCAACTTTGGTCCCTCAACTTTAGCATTAACCAACTTTAGCCCCTCAACTTTAATAATGACCAGTTTAGCCCCTTAACTTGGTAAGACATGTTTAGCCCTTTAACTAAAACAACTTTATCCCCTCAAGTTTAATAATAAACAAATTAACCTCTCAACTTTAATAATGATTAATGACATGTTTAGCCCCTTAACTAAACAACTTTAGCCCCCCAACTTTAATAATAAACAACTTTAGCCCTCAACTTTAATAATGACATGTTAACCCTCTTAACTAAAACATCAGACAACTTTAACTCTCACAATTTGCTTATTTTTATCTACGTCTCGAACCCGCTGCGGAGCGCAGGTGCCTAACCGATTTAGATTCGTCTAAGCTTCTATTGTTCTTAATTGAGTAAAATGGCATGTTCGTCCTTGGGGTTTAGCCACTTTCGCGAATTTCATTCAAAGGTTTGTTTTTTCGCATCTAGATCCAAAAGGTTTGAAATCATGCCTTTTTCACCTGACTCGTTAACACCATCCGTTTTTCTCTGTTAAATGGGGGTAATTCCATCTTTTTAGACATTTTTATTGAAATAAAAAACACTATTAAGAAATAAAGATCAGCCCCTGTTGACTTTCTAGTTATGACTTTTCTTAGTTTATTAACAAATAGGTAAAAGGACGAAAATACTCCTGACTTAATGTTAAAAAATGGATAGAGTTAACAAGTCGAATGAAAATGGCAAGATTTTAAACCTTTTGGATCCAGATGCGGAAAAGCAAACCTTTGGACGAAAGTAGCAAAAGTGGTCAAACCTCGGAGACGAATGACATTTTACTCTTCTTAATGTTCTGGACCCACTGAGGTCCAGTTTTGTCCAGATGAGTAACCATAGTTTAAACCCGTACCTTATTATTATCCATTTAGCCCTTAACCCGTTACCCATCCTGTCAGACCCGTTTATTTTGCCACCTTGATATACGTATATACAAGTAGTAATATAGGAATGAACCTGAGATTGACGAAGCAGCATTATCTTTGCATCTTTCTCTGCATCAAATTCATGACGTGCATCAGAAAGTTGTTGTTTCAAGGATTTAATCGTTTCTTGAAGTCCTTCACATTCATTGATCTGATGAAACAAAAAACCTCACAAAATCAAAAGCATTAAAAAAACATAATGTTGTAGGGGGAAAACATCAGCATCGGGTTCTTACCTTCTGGTTGAGCTGCTCTTGAAGTACTCTATTATCCCCGGTTTTGACCTGGCAAAGAGAGTAGCATATGTCTCAGATTAAAACTGTATCTTTCAAGAAATTACCAAAATACCCCTAGGGTGTTAAAATTATTATTTTGGCCATGGTGTAGTTATGTGTGTGTGTGTGTTTTAAGATGACATACCTCTATAATTGAATCTGAATTCCTTGATTTCTATTGATGAAGAAGAGAACAATATATATAATACAAGAACCTAACTAACTCCTAACTAATTTAGGGATAATTCCTAACTAATTTAGGGATAAAATATAAACCGGATATACATAAGAAATACATAGATATACATAAACTATAAAACGGATATACATCCGCTAATACGCCCCCGCAGTCGTAGCAGTAGGTCTTCCGATGCATAGACTGGACCGAAATCGTTGAAACAACTGGCGTGGAAGACCCTTGGTGAATATGTCAGCGTATTGATAGTCTGCTGGAACATGAAGAACTTTGACAGAACCCATACGAACCTTATCGCGAACAAAATGAATGTCAATCTCGATATGCTTGGATCGTTGATGTTGGACCGGATTCTGAGATAAGTAGACAGCAGAGATATTGTCACAGTAGACAACTGTGGCCCGGGTAATTGGAAGATGGAGTTCGAGAAGCAGGTTTCTGAGCCATGTTGTTTCTGCAACAGTGTTGGCCACACCTCTGTATTCAGCCTCGGCACTGGAACGTGAGATAATCGCCTGACGTTTTGAGGACCAAGAAACCAGATTATCACCGAGGAAGACACAGTAACCTGAAGTAGACCGTCGTGAATCAGGGCAGCCTCCCCAATCCGCATAAGAAGAGGCTGTGATATGAGCTGATTTGGATGGTAAAATAGAGATTCCATAGTCTAGTGTACCCTTGAGGTATCGAAGGAGCCGTTTCATGAACTGGAAATGAGGATCTCGAGGGGAGTGCATAAATAAACATAGTTGTTGCACCGCTTATGATATATCAGGTCGTGTGAAGGTTAAATACTACAGTGCACCAGCAAGGCTACGATATAAGGCACCATCTGAGAAGGGTTCTCCAGCAGTTGCACTTAGTTTAGAATTAGTGTCAGTAGGTGTGGCACATGGTTTACAATTTTCCATTTTAGCACGAGCTAAGATCTCTGCTGCATATGTGGTCTGAGATAAGAACAGGCCACCATTTCGTCGGGTTACCGCAATCCCGAGAAAGTGATGTAGTGGTCCGAGATCAGACATGGCAAATTCCCTGGAAAGAGTGGCAATGAAGTGCTGCAAAAGTGTCGGATTGGAGGCTGTCAAGATGATGTCGTCTACATAGAGAAGTAAATATGCCATTTGATCACCCTGTTTGTAGACGAACAAAGAAGTATCACTCGTGGTAGATCGAAAACCACACTTTTGTATATAGGAAGCAAATCTGAGGTACCACGCACGTGGAGCTTGTTTTAGCCCATATAAAGACTTTTGAAGTCGACAAACATGCTTTGGATTTTTACTGTCAACAAACCCAGGTGGCTGAAACATGTAAACAGTTTCATTAAGGTCCCCGTGTAGGAAAGCGTTCTTGACATCCAGTTGATGAATGGGCCAAGAACGTGAAGTTGCTAAGCTGAGGACAGTACGAATCGTAGTGGGCTTAACCACTGGGCTGAATGTCTCGTCACAATCAACACCCACCTGTTGAGATTTGCCATTTACAACCAAACGCGCTTTGTAGCGCTGTAATGTACCATTGGCATGGTATTTGTGGCGAAATAGCCACATACATCTGATAATATGAGCATCTGCAGGTCTTGGCACAAGCTCCCATGTATTATTAGCTATTAATGCCTGGTATTCGTCGGTCATAGCCGAGTGCCAGTTCTGGTCGGTCAAGGCCTGGGTGTGGGATTTGGGTAGTGGGGAAATATTATGCTCGGAGGTGGCTAAGAGGGTGGGATCTGTTGAGGGTAGGGAACCCGTTTTAGACCGGGTCTGCATAGGGTGGGTAGAGGGTGGCGGTTGTCAGGTTAGATTGTGACGGAGCTAGGGTGGTATGTGCATGTTCTGGGAAGAAAACAGGTCTGGATGCAGTTGAATCAGACCTGTTTCTGCGGCTGTAAGTGTGGGTAAGGGGTGGGGAATGTGGCTGTGAGAGCGTGGGGGTGGGGGTTGGTGTGGAAGCATGGGCTGGAAAAAAAATGGGTCTGGATGTTGCTGGGTCAGACCTGTTTCGTCGGCTGTAGGTGTGGGTTATGGGTGGTTTAGATGGTTTGGAAGTAGTAGTGGTGTCGGTTGTGGGAGGAGAGGAGGTGAAATGAAACGGGGTACTCATGGGTGAAGGTTCCGAATCAGGGTGAGAGCTTGGGTTGATATGAGGTGTAGGTGGGGTAGAGAAAGGAAAAGTGGATTCGTCAAAGGTGACGTGACGTGATAAATAGACACGTCCAGTTGAGGGGTCTAAGCATCGGTATCCACGATAATTCATTGGATATCCGAGAAAGATGAATGGTGTAGAACGGCGGGCTAGTTTGTGGGGTCGAGTGGCATTGTGATTTGGAAAACAAGCACACCCGAAGGTACGAAGGTGAGTGTAGGTGGGATGCCGGTGATAGAGTTTGTATGTGGGGGTTAGAAAGTTATGGAGTTTGGTAGGAAGAATGTTATGTAAATAGACGGCAGTGTGAAGTGCTTCAACCCAGAAATGGGAAGGTAGAGAAGCATGGGTAAGGAGGGACATAATGATGTCATTAATTCGTCGGATCATACGATCCGCCTTACCATTTTGTTGTGAAGTTTGGGGACATGAAAATCGAAATTGAAGGCCGTGAGTGACAGCGAATGATTGAAATTTGGAATTATTAAACTCACCACCCATGTCACACTGAAAAGTTTTGATATATTTATTAAATTGGGTTTGGACAAGGCGGTGAAATTGAGTAAATTTGGTGAAGGTTTCGGATTTATATTTGAGTGGATAAGCCCAAACAAATTGGGTGTGGTCGTCAATGAGGACCATGTAATATTTGTAACCTGTGTTGCTGGGTATAGGTGAAGTCCACAAGTCACAATGTATGATGTCAAAAGGTTGAAAAGTAACGGAATCAGAATCATGAAATGGTAAACGCTTATGTTTAGCAATTTGACAAGAGTTGCAAAAGAAATTGTTCTTAGATTTATTACAAGAAATTAAATTACGAGAAACTAAGAAATCCATAATAAAATTGCCAGGATGGCCAAGGCGATCATGCCAAACATTAGAGAGCGAAGAAGTAAGCAAAGCAGAAGCAGGTTGGTTGGTTTTGGTGTTGAAGGAGTACAGTGGGCCGGTACTATTGTGGCGGCTCAGGAGCGTTCCATTCTTGTAGTCCTTCACAGAAAAGCCAAAAGGGTCAAAAGACATGGAAACCATATTGTCAGTAGTGAATTTACGAACTGAAACAAGGTTTCGGATAATATTTGGGGTGTAAAGGACATTTTTAAGGGTGTAGGGGTGGACCCGGGAATTGGGTGATTGAATGGTTGTATGACCGGACCCGTGAATTGGCACACGGTTACCATTTCCAAAAATACAGAATTAATAGTAGTAGTACAAGGAGTGTGAATATTACCTGGTTCGTGTGTCAAATGATCAGAGGCACCGGTGTCAGCAACCCAACTGTCATCTCCCAAGTTCAGTGACATCGCCTGGAAAGCTGCCCCTAATTCTGATGGTTCCAGTGGGTTTACATCTGCCAAGTGGGCCTGAGCAGGTGGAGTGGACCAGGGCTGGTGCTGTCGTGAAGTTGGGCCAGTGGCCTGTGGAGGCTGACCAGGAACAATCGGCCAAGATGGGCCTGCCCAACTGGGCTGAGTTGGGTAGGGACATGGTGGGGCCGCAGCCCACCATGGTGGCCAGTAGGGGGATGGACCTGGGCTCCAGACATTGGGTCGGACCAATTGATGCTGGGCCGAAGACTGAAAAGAACCACGAGGCTGGTTGCGGTTAGAGGGCTGCTGATTACCGCGACCTGTGCGATGTTGCTGTTGACCGAATGACTGCTGAGGCCTGTGAAATTGACGTCTTGGCTGCTGTCGGTTGTTGTTGCGATAATGAGGGGGGTCCCGGCGGGCCGTAGGTGGCTCGCGAGACACTTGGGCAACAACAGCCGGGTTGGAGGCAATATAGTCCCGTGCTTGTTGGCGACGCAGATCTGAGTCGAGCATGTCGCAGGCATCTTCCCATGAGGGAAGGGTGTTATTGATGATAGAGGCTTGAACATCGAATTCCGATGGTAAGCCTCGAACCAGCTGCAGGACAAGGCGATCTTCTGTGACTGGTTGCTCAACAGCTTTCAGTTGCCATGCGCCATAAGCTGTTGTTTCCTCATCAAGAATACGTGCCAGCAGGTCATCTGAAAGTGTCCCATAGATCCACTGAAGCACAAGAGAGTCAATTTTGGCCCAGTTGGCGTAGTCCGGATCTGTTTTGGCAGGCGGTTCAGTGCCATCAATGTGGTGTAGTACCTCGTAACCGCGTGCATGCAGGGTGAACAGCTTGACCCATGATGCATAGGTGACTTTGGAACCATCCAAAACACGAACTTTGTGCTGGATGTTAGTCACCGAATAAGCAGGGTGAAGGCTGTCAGTGGGCTTGGAGGATTCTGGTTTGTCTGACATCGAGATGAACAAAAGAAGGAAAAAAAATCGGCTGCAGGGTCCGTGGACAGGGGCTGCTGCGGATGAACTAAAGAAGGAAAAAGAATCGGCTGCAGGGTCCGTGGACAGGGGCTGCTGGACAGGGGCTGCTGTGGATGAACAAAAGAAGGAAAAAAAATCGGCTGCAAGGTCCGTGGACAGGGGCTGCTGCGGATTTGTTTTAGGTCAGAGCAGTACGCTCTGATACCATATAATTGAATCTGAATTCCTTGATTTCTATTGATGAAGAAGAGAACAATATATATAATACAAGAACCTAACTAACTCCTAACTAATTTAGGGATAATTCCTAACTAATTTAGGGATAAAATATAAACCGGATATACATAAGAAATACATAGATATACATAAACTATAAAACGGATATACATCCGCTAATAACCTCAAGCTCAAAGGACTTCTCATGTAATTGTGCTTCTATCTCCAAAACAGACTGCATGAGACACTAATGTATATACTATAATCATGCTATTTTGTCCCATCAATCAACTTTGGCCCCTCAACTTTAATAATGACATGTTTAACCCCTCAATTTTGGTAATGACATGTTTAGCCTCTTAACTAAAACAAATTTAGCCCCTCAACTTTAATAATGACTTGTTTAACCCCTTAACTACATCAAACAACTTTATCCCCTCAACTTTAATAATGACATGTTTAACCCCTTAACTAACACAACTTTAGCCCCTCAACTTTAATAATGACATGTAACTCTCACGATTTGCTTATTTTTATCTACGTTTCGAACCCGCTACACAGTGCGGGTGGTAACCTACTAGCCTCAACTTAGGATGCAAAGAGTAGGGGGGTTGGGTAACTAATCAAAATGGGTTAAGGTTGAAAAGGTCATACAGAAAACATATTATTACAATCACAACATGAATCTTTGAATTAAGTGAGTTAAAAGGTATTACATGTTATATATAGATTTAGAGGGACTTGCAACCTGTTTGACCCGTTCCCCTTTTAGCTAATTTTTGTTTTTAACTTTATTTTTATATATGACACGTCTGGTTCCTTTGAGATAAACAAAGCCAAATCAACTCATTTATGAGTTAATGGGTCAAAACTGCCATGTCAAGTGGTAGCACTTACTCGCGTTTGTTCAACTCCATCCATACTACGATGAGATGATACAACAGAGCTAGCAATTTTGTCTTCTAGCTGTTTGATTTCATCATTCTTCCGTTTGATTTGTTCATTCAATCTGGCGATCTCGGCCTGTAGGTTATAATTATAAAGTGATTCTCATCAGTATATAAGCACCGGTCGAAGTAGATGAAGATTTGTTTATTTATTTATTACATTTACGAAATCCCGTTTGGAGTCTTTTGAAGAATCGAGCGACAATCGTTTTAGAGCACTTAAATGAACTGCCATCTCCTCAGATAAGACCTTATGCTGCTCTTTTAGAAGGTCAATTTGGTCAATTGTTTTTATGCTAATCTGCAAATCATGTAAGTGGAAGTCTAAATGTAAGAAGATACCCAATACAATCAATAAAAAGAAAAAGAAAAATGCAGGTAAAAAAAAGCACTAATTTAGATGGACCCACCCACTTTCAACAGAGCTCCTGAATCCAAGATTCTTGCAAATTCTTTTAGCTGTATGACTATAACATTGATGTGACTCAATATTGCTAAGTCTCTCCACACTTTTTTCTCCAAATTATTTATTTATGTATAAAAAAATTAGCATCTCAAATATGATTATTACAATTATAATATAATTTGAATAGAATGATTTAAGCTACTTTCATTTTACCTTTGGCCTTTTATATTGTACAATACATATTATGTTAAGAGCCCAGTATCTATGCAGTTAATATCGGCGATAGATATATCAGTTATCAGTCCCCATGTAAATTATCGGTACCAACGATATTGACCAATACATCACCGATTTTCCCGACATTAGTACCTTTCTTCTTAGTTCTACCATTCGTCTTTCTTCTTACCATTGCTGTTAGTGTTTTAATTCTTAATCAGTTCCTACTTGCTACAATTGTTGGTGTTTTGCAAGTTGCAAAAGGTTAAAATGTTAATGGTAGGAGAGTATATTGAATTGTTAGTGTTAAATTGCTATATGTATATATAAATTCTGCATGATATTAAAATTACCAATATCCCACCGCGACAACCAATATCTCAAATATTGGTCCTTGACCAATATCCGATTTTTTACCGCATTAACTGCATAGCCCAGTATGTTGTCCAATGGGCTTAGGGTTTAGCTTAGTGGTGGTTCCCTCCTCTATATATACATAACCCATGTATGAGGTATATTGACGAAAAATATACTATAAGTTGTCACTTTGAATCTGTCTCTGATAACAGACCTCATAACAACCCGAACCTCTTTAATAAATGTGTATGCATTTGATGCATGGTTGAGTTTATTTATTCATGTACGTATGGATAAAAAAAGAAGGGGAAATGAATGCTTACTAGAGGACTCTCATGTTGCAAAAAAGCATCCCCATTGATTTCTTGATGTTGTGGGGCCCCTGGTGAGAATTCAGCAGATCTGCACTCTGTTGGCAAAGAGAGTGAATGTCTGGATTCAACCAGATTATCTGCTTGAGTTGAAGCTGTGCTGATAGACTTGGCCCCACTTGATTTATCACTAGTACTGGTATAAACCCCAGAGATACTGTCTCGTCTCTAGATAAAGCAATAATATTAAACTATTAATAAACCTCCAAATGTAGATTGAAAAAATTATTGCTATCGAATAAGGTTACACAAGTTCTATACTGGATTTCACAATAGGGCTAACAATTTAAGACACAGACCTGTCAACACGACATGTTCTTAACAGTTTCGTGTTTGGGCTTAACAGGTGTCGCGTCTTAAACAGATCAAACACGTTTAGGACACGATAATATTCGTGTCTAAACAGGTTAAAAACCTGTTGACCTGTATATATATGTAATGGATGTTATGATTTGATTTTTATGGATTGTTGTTTTAAATTTGCTAAGGATTAATATGTTAAGGACTATTACGTTATGGGTTATGTATTAGTTAATACTCTTATGAACTTTTTGGTAATTTTTGTTTCACTAAACAGGTTCCTAAATATGTGATATTTATCGTGTCCCTAAATAGGTTTGTTAACATGTCGTTTCGTGTTGACCTGTTTCTAAACAAGTCGTGTTTGTGTTTGGAAAAAATGACACGATAAGTTATTGTATTGTGTTCGTGTCTAGCATCTCAGGTCGTTGTGTCTTATCGTGTCTGACCTGTTATGCCAGCCCTATTTCACAATAAGTCTGAGGTCTCTGCATAAACGAGAACCCTTTTGTTTACAATAATAGAAGCACAAATACACTTCCCATTTAAGTCGACTGAACCGACTTATTAAGAACACTTTGCCCAACAAAAAGATAACTGAGAATACATGGACCGAAGCTAAGCATACATTTTGTTCAAAAAAGGGTAAAATACATGACACGCTTGCATTAAAGAAAGTGATTTTTCATAGTAAAGCGAAGTTGAATAACATCCTTCTAGATATGTATAAAGAAAAATAGGGCTGATTCTTTTACAATTAAAACTGATGGTTGTGTTTCATGATCTCAACTAAAGTTAAAAACATCTTGAGAAAATATAGTGTAGCAAAAAAGGATACCAACGTCTACGAATAGTCGAACACCACTTTTAACCAAGAGTAAAGTACACGAATGGTCCCTTTGGTTTACCAAAATTCTGGATTTGGTCCCTAGCTTTCCAAAAGTACACGAACGGTCCCTATGGTTTGCACTTTATAATGCATTTAGTCCCCAACTTTTTCCAAAAGTACATGGATGGTCCATGTGGTTTGCGCTTTGTAACGCATTTAGTCCCTAACTTGGACATGCTAAAGCCTTTAGATTTGTTGGTTGCGGACTAAATGTGTTACAAAGTGCAAACCACAAGGACCATCCGTGTACTTTTGGAAAGCTAGGGACCAAATACAAAATTTGGTAAACCACAGGGACCATCCGGATACTATACTCTTTAATCAATGTCGAAAATTAACTATTCATACTTCAAATGATTGATGGACAGTATATTATATATATTAAGAAAAGTTACATTCTCTTACATGAGCAACCTTAAGCATGTGTTATAAAGATTAAAGAATACTAGAATAGTTAACCTGATATACTTGATACCAAAGGAAGTGAAAATTTATTACTATATATAAGTTAACAAAATAAATCCTTATAAACAAGGAAGAATTGTATAGGAGACTGACCCGTGGTTTCAACCAATTAAGTAATCCGGGCTTCTTGGTCCTTTTCTCCTCCTTCAGTGCATCATTATTATTTTCCGCACTTTCATCAAGTGATACATGCAACTCCGTGTTTTTGTCATCCAATATTAAGTCATGCTTTCGATGCGGGAGATATGCAAGCTGGCCATTGCAAAATATTATTTAGATCATGTAAGTGCTAGAGGTGCCAAATTGTTTGTATATTTGTTCATTTGAGATGCGTTTATTTCAAATGTATTAATAAAAAAAGTTAGCAAAACAGGAACAAGTTGGACGGATTTAAAGCCATCTAAAGTCTATTTTAATGATACAACCTCCTAAAACACTTTATTCGAATATTTAGATTGCTATTGGAATAATAATTTTTCTGTAATCATGATTAATACGTCAAAGTATTTGTTAGAATTTTGAGTACACGGATGGTCCCGCTGCTTACCAAAATTTTGGATTTGGTCCCTAATTTTCCAAAAGTACACGGATGGTCCATATGGTTTGCACTTTGTAACGCATTTAGTCCCTAGACAACATATCTAAAGGTTTTAGCATGTCCAAGTTAGGGACTAAATGTATCACAAACTGCAAACCACAAGGACCATCCATGTACTTTTGGAAAAAAATGGGGACTAAATGTATTACAAAGTGCAAACCACAGGGACCATCTGTGTACTTTTGGAAAGTTATATCAAATCCAAAATTTTGGTAAACCACAAGGACCATCCGTGTACTTTTGGAAAAAGCTGGGGATTAAATGTGTTACAAAGTGCAAACCACAGGGACCGTCTGTGTACTTTTGGAAAGTTAGGGACCAAATCCAAAATTTTGGTAAACCACAAGGACCATCCGTTTACCTCACTCTTAGAATTTCACAAAATAGACGAAAAAGGCACTAGTGGTTCAATTCAACCCAAATCCATTTTTTTCAAACCCACACACCCCAACCATCTTGCCATCAGTAGTAATACCATTTTATAAAAACATTTTTAATGTATCAGTGTATGAAATTTTTGGTATGTTAACCAAATACCGATATGACAAAATCAATAAATTGTTAACTAAGAAAAATGTGGAAGAGATCTACTACCTCTTCTTCACCAAAGGAATGCCTTCTTATTATAGTTGACCGATGAGAAAGTCTAGATGAGGGTGAAGACTTGGTGGAAACTAGAATTAATTTGGTCAGCCTTTGTATTCGGCTTAACAAAGCAGCCTTGGCTTCTTCTTCTTGCTCCAGTCTTGACTGCAGCTTCATTTGACCATCTTCTAGCTTTAAACATCACAGACACCCAAAAGAAACTGAATAAATAAAAAAAGAAACAGCTTTTTGAAGGAATCTGTAAATGACACGATGTTTATATTAGCGGATGTATATCCGTTTTATATTCTTATGTATATCTATGTATTTCTTATGTATATCCGTTTTATATTTTATCCCTGATTTCCAGGGAATTAGTTAGGAATTAGTTAGGGTCTTGTATTATATATTGTTCCCTTCTTCATCAATAAAGATCAAGGAATTCAGATTCAATTATATGGTATCAGAGCCTACTGCTCTGACCTAAAACAAATTCGCAGCAGCCCCTGTCCACGGACCCTGCAGCCGATTCTTTTTCCTTCTTTTGTTCATCTCGATGTCAGACAAACCAGAATCCTCCAAGCACACTGACAGCCTTCACCCTGCTTATTCGGTGACTAACATCCAGCACAAAGTTCGTGTTTTGGATGGTTCCAAAGTCACCTATGCATCATGGGTCAAGCTGTTCACCCTGCATGCACGCGGTTACGAGGTGTTACACCACATTGATGGCACTGAACCGCCTGCCAAAACAGATCCGGACTACGCCAACTGGGCTAAAATTGACTCTCTTGTACTTCAGTGGATCTATGGGACACTTTCAGATGACCTGCTGGCACGTATTCTTGATGAGGAAACAACAGCTTATGGCGCATGAACCCGGATTCGGAAAATCTTTCTGAACAACAAGGGCGCCCGTGCAGCAGCCCTTGAAACAGAGTTTGTCAATCTTACCTTGCGCTCCATGCCCAGCCTCCAAGACTACTGTCAGCGTCTCAAGTATCTGGCTGACCAACTGAAAGCTGTTGAACAACCAGTCACAGAAGATCGCCTTGTCCTGCAGCTGGTTCGCGGCTTACCACCGGAATTCGATGTTCAAGCCTCTATCATCAATAACACCCTTCCCTCATGGGAAGAAGCCTGCGACATGCTCGACTCAGATCTGCGTCGCCAACACGCACGGGACTCTATTGCCCCCAACCCGGCTGTTGTTGCCCAAGTCTCTCGCGAGCCACCTACGGCCCGCCGGGACCCCCCTCATTATCGCAACAACAACCGACAGCAGCCAAGACGTCAATTTCACAGGCCTCAGCAGTCATTCGGTCAACAGCAACATCGCACAGGTCGCGGTAATCAGCAGCCTCCCACAACCGACACCACTACTACTTCCAAACCATCTACCCCACCCATAACCCACACCTACAGCCGACGAAACAGGTCTGACCCAGCAACATCCAGACCCATTTTTTTTTCCAGCCCATGCTTCCACACCCACCCCCACCCCCACCCCCACGGTCTCACAGCCACATTCCCCACCCCTTACCCACACTTACAGCCGCAGAAACAGGTCTGATTCTACTGCATCCAGACCTGTTTTCTTCCCAGAACATGCACATAGCACCCTAGCTCCTTCACAATCTAACCTGACACCGCCACCCTCTACCCACCCTATGCAGACCCGGTCTAAAACTGGTTCCCTACCCTCAACAGATCCCACCCTCTTAGCCACCTCCGAGCACAATATTTCCCCACTACCCAAATCCCACACCCAGGCCTTGACCGACCAGAACTGGCACTCGGCTATGACCGACGAATACCAGGCATTAATAGCTAATAATACATGGGAGCTTGTGCCAAGACCTGCAGATGCTCATATTATCAGATGTATGTGGCTATTTCGCCACAAATATCATGCCAACGGTACATTACAGCGCTACAAAACGCGTTTGGTTGTAAATGGCAAATCTCAACAGGTGGGTGTTGATTGTGACGAGACATTCTGCCCAGTGGTTAAGCCCACCACGATTCGTACCGTCCTCAGCTTAGCAACTTCACGTTCTTGGCCCATTCATCAACTGGATGTCAAGAACGCTTTCCTACACGGGGACCTTAATGAAACTGTTTACATGTTTCAGCCACCTGGGTTTGTTGACAGTAAAAATCCAAAGCATGTTTGTCGACTTCAAAAGTCTTTATATGGGCTAAAACAAGTTCCACGTGCGTGGTACCTCAGATTTGCTTCCTATATACAAAAGTGTGGTTTTCGATCTACCACGAGTGATACTTCTTTGTTCGTCTACAAACAGGGTGATCAAATGGCATATTTACTTCTCTATGTAGACGACATCATCTTGACAGCCTCCAATCCGACACTTTTGCAGCACTTCATTGCCACTCTTTCCAGGGAATTTGCCATGTCTGATCTCGGACCACTACATCACTTTCTCGGGATTGCGGTATCCCGACGAAATGGTGGCCTGTTCTTATCTCAGACCACATATGCAGCAGAGATCTTAGCTCGTGCTAAAATGGAAAATTGTAAACCATGTGCCACACCTACTGACACCAATTCTAAACTAAGTGCAACTGCTGGAGAACCCTTCTCAGATGGTGCCTTATATCGTAGCCTTGCTGGTGCACTGCAGTATTTAACCTTCACACGACCTGATATATCATATGCAGTGCAACAAATATGTTTATTTATGCACTTCCCTCGAGATCCTCATTTCCAGTTCATGAAACGGCTCCTTCGATACCTCAAGGGTACACTAGACTATGGACTCTCTATTTTCCCATCCAAATCAGCTCATATCACAGCCTATTCTGATGCGGATTGGGGAGGCTGCCCTGATTCACGAAGGTCTACTTCAGGCTACTGTGTCTTCCTCGGTGATAATCTGGTTTCTTGGTCATCAAAACGTCAAGCGATTATCTCACGTTCCAGTGCCGAGGCTGAATATAGAGGTGTGGCCAACACCGTTGCAGAAACCACATGGCTCAGAAACCTACTTCTCGAACTCCATCTTCCCATTACCCGGGCCACAGTTGTCTACTGTGACAATATCTCTGCTGTCTACTTATCTCAGAATCCGGTCCAACATCAACGCTCCAAGCATATCGAGATTGACATAAATTTTGTTCGCGAGAAGGTTCGTATGGGTTCTGTCAAAGTTCTTCATGTTCCTGCAGACTATCAATACGCTGACATATTCACCAAGGGTCTTCCACGCCAGCTGTTTCAACGATTTCGGTCCAGTCTATGCATCGGAAGACCTACTGCTACGACTGCGGGGGCGTATTAGCGGATGTATATCCGTTTTATATTCTTATGTATATCTATGTATTTCTTATGTATATCCGTTTTATATTTTATCCCTGATTTCCAGGGAATTAGTTAGGAATTAGTTAGGGTCTTGTATTATATATTGTTCCCTTCTTCATCAATAAAGATCAAGGAATTCAGATTCAATTATAGTTTATAAAACCCATGCACGATGTATTGTTATTATTTGTTATAGAGACTAATTCTGTTCACTATTTCATGGTTTTAGATAGGGGTGAGCAGAAAACTGAAAAAAATGAACAGTACAAAAATCCGAAAAAAACTGGACCGAAATAACTGAACCGAAATTTACGATTCGGTTACGGTTTTGCAATTGATGAAAAGCGATAAAAGCTGAACTGAACCGAATAACCTAAAACATTATTTTATTATGTTTGATACATATTGATTTAGGATTTATTAATTTTATTCTTGAATGTCAAGTATTATAATAAAAACATCAACATGTTTATACATCTTTGAAATGATTTATCTATGTCTACAAAAAATAACAAAATATAACATAAAAATTAAATGGTTTTCAAAGTATTATAAAAGAAAATGTTTTCGTAAAAACTTTGGAGAAACATAAAAATAGATTAGAAAGTTAGGTTTATGTGACAATATTAATTAAACAGGATAAACATATTAACATAAACGTAAACATCTAAGAGATATTATTAAATCTTAGATTATACGTTTTATTTTTAAATCTTACGTAATTTTTTCCAAAAACCAAAATAACAGATAAACTGAACTGAACAGGTGCTAAAAAAACCGAAACCAAACTGTTTTCAAAAACCGAATATTTCGGTTATGCCAAAAAACCGAACCGTAGCGAACCGTGCACACCCCTAGTTTAACATAATATTCTTATCAAAGAAAGTACCTTTTGTTTAAGAAGAACAATGTCATCTCCACCGTTATCCTTAAACTGAGGAACTATAACAATGCCACTTTTTAATTGTTCTAGTTCCTCCTTCAATGATCGAATTTCATTTTGATATTTCTTTATGAGGGATTTCTCATCAATGATCTGCAGAATTATACACTTGCTTCAATATAATGTCAAAGATAAAATTAATTTTAAGGCATCAAGTTTAGTGTCCATAGTCCATACCCTATTTTGTGCTGCTTGAATTTCAATTTTTTTTGCACGGTGGGCAAACTTTAATGTATTATGCGTCTCCTCAGTATTGCTTGATGAGGGAGTAACAGTGCAAATAAGCTGCAAGAGGATGCATATAAGAACAATATTATGGTTTGAAAACACTGTTGCACGGGACCTGAATAATTTAAAACTTATATGCAAATTTTGGGGGTGTGCAAAAAACCGAATTAACCGACAAAACCGAACCAAATAAAAAACCTGTGGGTCGGTTAACTGTTTAATTGTTCTTTTGAAAACCAAAAATAGCGGGTCGGTGATGGTTATCAATGTTTCCATACCCGCCATAACCGAACCGACATGTAGCAAAATCTTTGTTGAATTTTGGACTTTTCACCACTTTTTCAATATTTGATTTTTTGGTTGAACGTTTTTTTTAGAATATATGGATTATATCACATCGTTTTGGTTGGATGTTCGTTTGAATTTGTGGATTATCATATCGTTTTTGTTTGAATATTCATTAATAGTCGGCAATAATATTATAGATTATATGTATTCTTTAGTAGTATGTAATATACTAATATATGAAATGTGTAATAATTTTATTCCATGGTTAAAAAAACTGAGATATTTTTAGCTAGGCCTAAATTCACGGTTAATCGATCCATAACCGACCCTCTATAACCATCAAAACCGATTAACCGAAACCGCCATAACCAATCGCTTACGGTCATCCATTAACCGACATCACGGTTATGGTTATGGTTTTTGAGCCAATCCCGACCCATGCAAACCCTAGCAAGACTTACAGATACTCGTCCACGACCACTTAATGAATATTGAAGGAGCCTAGTCAATTTGGAGTCCCTGTATGGTATATGAGCTGCTCTCACGTCAATTTGGAGTCCCTGTATGGTTATAGAGGGTCGGTTATGGATCGATTAACCGTGAATTTAGGCCTAGCTAAAAATATCTCAGTTTTTTTAACCATGGAATAAAGTTATTACACATTTCATATATTAGTATATTACATACTACTAAAGAATACATATAATCTATAATATTAATGCCGACTATTAATGAATATTCAAACAAAACGATATGATAATCCACAAATTCAAACGAACATCCAACCAAAACGATGTGATATAATCCATATATTCTAAAAAAACATTCAACCAAAAAATCAAATATTGAAAAAGTGGTGAAAAGTCCAAAATTCAACAAAGATTTTGCTACATGTCGGTTCGGTTATGGCGGGTATGGAAACATTGATAACCATCACCGATTAACCGAAACCGCCATAACCAATCGCTTACGGTCATCCATTAACCGACATCACGGTTATGGTTATGGTTTTTGAGCCAATCCCGACCCATGCAAACCCCTAGCAAGACTTACAGATACTCGTCCACGACCACTTAATGAATATTGAAGGAGCCTAGTCAATTTGGAGTCCCTGTATGGTATATGAGCTGCTCTCACGTCTGTCAATTTTGATATAACCTGTGACAGTTCCGAGTAAGAGAACTCTACAACATATACAATTATCAATATATGAATAATAATATATAAAAGCAAATGAAAAACCCACCAATCCTCCTAGCTTAGATCCGCACTATAGATATACAACAATAAACTTGGTAAAGAGAAGTTGGGGTTTAGTGAGTTTCAAATATTCATGTTACACCACACAATGCCAGAGGGTTAAGGTATTTGTTGCCCGAAGATTTCAGATATACTGATACAAAACCTTGAGGTATAAATAGTAGAATAATGCTATGTAGCAAGAGGGAGTTTAAAACATAATACGGCTAAAAGTAGACAAGACACTTGTAGAGCAACTATTACACTGATAAAATAATGGCAATGATTGAGGCCTCACAGTTCCAAGGGTTAGAAGACTTTTATTAATATAGGATCCTTCTTTCCTACGAACACCAGTAGTCTCGGCTTTAGAGCTCTCAGAACCTGCTAAATCTATGAGGTTCTGCAATTGAAGGTGAAATAAAGAATTATTTAACCAACAAGATATTAAACAGATGATAGTATTTTAACAACAATAAGTGGACAAAGCTGGTTACTTTAGAAGAATCTATGCATGATGTTCATATAAGTAAAGGTTCAAAAGCATACCAACTGTGACAAGTTAACATCTCCACCGTCACCATTTTCACCACAAGGGCTACTTTCTATCGTCTGTTAGAGAGTAGAAATGTTAAGAAATATATTAACAGAGAGATTAACCCAAAAAACAAAAAATGAAGTGGCAAAAGAATAAACAGTAATAGATAAAGATAACACAAGATCAAGCAGTGGTGAAAATTTACATGAAAACAAGAGGGCCTAACTCTAAAAACATGTAGAGCCTTTCTACTTGTGAAATAAGGGTCCATCTCAAGTGTGCATGTTTCAATATAAGATACATTGTACTGAATACATATGGTAGTCACTTTGTATCAGGTACCGCGGTATTCAATTGTTTGTTATGTGCAAAAAAAATGAATTCTTTAAGCTGGTTCAGAAAGTTACCAATGTAAATATTGTGTGACTTCTGCTGCTGAGCAAATTAAAATTCGTTGAACCAACATGTCTGTGTTCTGTGATAACAAAGAACAAAAGACTGGAGATCAATTACATTTAAAAAATAACAAGGATACGGAAAAAAAAACTAAGTCTTTCTAAGTGACCTACCTAAATGTAAAAACAACAAATACACGAGTATAGCACAGAAAAAGACAAACCTTCACCAGCTGCAATAAGGGAAAGCGCATGGGCAGGAGATAATACAACTTCCTCCTGTATACCTTCAACAAAGGTTCCCTACAAGCAAAATAATTATAGCATATAGTCATATACCAATTTAGAATAGCTCAGGTTTTGATGGAACTGGAATATAATATTTTGAAGACAGGGGCATGTCATATAAAGTTATGTACTAAATAGGGAAATAACCTAGGATATTAAATAATGGTGGTACAATATACTACTATACAAGTCATGTGTGGTGAATATAACATTGACATGCTCGGTTAACCCGTGTCTGGTATTTGATTTTGACAAGTGACTATGATTTGCAGTTCTATTGCCAATACAACCTCCAATTTTGCTAAGCAAGCAATCTAGCATTGTTCAAATAAAACTAGTTTTTTTTACCGGTCGCGCGTTGTGGCGGCGACGTATGCGACATGATAAATTATAGACAACAATCAACCCGACTCGTTTCCAAATTAAATTTACGTAATCCGAATTCATACCATTGAATGAAAATGTATTATATTTGACCCGACTTTTTCCAATATAAAATTTACGTCGAAACATAGACCAACTCAAAAAACGTAAATAAAATAAAACGTGTATTTGCATAGTAGTAGTAGTAGTACACGGCGTGATAAACTATAGACTACAATCGACCCGACTCGTTTCTGAACTAAATTTACGTCGAAACATATAGTAACTCAAATTTGTACCGTCGAATAAAAACGTATTATATTTTACCCGATTTGTTTCCAAACAAAATTTACGTCAATATGTAGTCCAACTCAAAATGTACATAATAATAAAACATTTTATAATTGACCCGATTCCTTTCCAAACAAAAATTACATTAAAGCATAGACAAACTCGAATTTATACTGACACGTACATCATCATCATCATACTCAGTAAATCCCACCAATAGCAAAGCTAAGGTAGGGTCAGAGGAGGGTAAGATGTAGACAGCCTTACCTCTACCCCGTAGGAATAGAGAGGCTGCTTCCGGTGAGACCCCCCGGTTTTGCCCCCCAAAATAGAGAGGCTGCTTCCTGGTGGCATGGCCGGTGGGAAACCCCACCAAAATGTAGGGGGTGAAAATGACTATTTTCAAATTTTAGGGGTCTTTTGTTCGGTGGCAAAGGCCACCAACCTTTGTTTTTAAGAAGATATATAATAAAAAGGAACAATAGCAATATCTTTAAATAAGCTGACATTTTATCCTAAAATATCAATGACTTGCTTCTTTTCTTTATAGGTCTTTAACCCCCTCCCTTTTTTTCTTTCTGTAAACAAGTCATATCAAGGTGACTTTTCGTGCCAGACGGTAAAGTTTGATTATAATTAAATAACCTAAAGAAGATATGGAGACAAACGAAGAAAACAGGTATCAGGGACAAAGATTACCTGACTATCCTCCCTTATTCTTAAATTTTGCCCTGCTGGATTCAACAAGTCATTAACAACCTGAAGAAAACAGGAAACTCAAGATTGCAACATCACAGATATGCATTCAGCATGGAGTGAGTTATAAAGAAGTGGATATAATTGCAAACCAGACAACTGCAAGTAAAACGCATAAAATACAAAGAAACTATGAAAACAGATACATATTTTGTACATCACTACATCCAACTACAAATTGAAAGCTGAATTATAAATGGTATTAAACTAATAGTGGTTGTGAAATAAAGAATGCCACAGAGATACTCACGAAAAAGTTGAATCATTTTTAAGAAATTTGTAAAGGAACACTACAGAGAACGACGCCCAAGACATGAGAATGATGTCCGAGACATGAGAATGGTGTTAAAAGGATGTCCAACAAGCAAATATGTCTTCTAGTCATGATTAGACCAGGTGTGATGCATATATTTGCGCATTTATTTACTATATCTTAATATCAAAGGTCAGTGGCCTTTGCTACCGACCAAAACACCCCTACACTATAAAGTTTTTTCACTTTACACATTCAAACTTTTGACATGATCACACCCTCAAACTTTTGACATGAAACAATATTAACCCTCATCTTTAAGTAAGTTACACATTCACTTTTAACTTTTGGTAATTGACAACTTTGACCCACCAACCTTTTCTACTTTATAACTTGACACCTCCTTTTGTTTAACTTTACTTTTACGACTTTACACGGCAACGTGCGACAGATTATTATACTTTTTTTTATCTATGCCTAACTACGTTAATGTCTAAACTACTTTACGACTTTACATTACACCACTGTCTAAGTTACTTTTGCGACTATACCCCACAACGTCCGAAACATACTCTTTTTTATCTATGTTTAATGACGTTAATGTCACAAACATAACGTGTATAACAAAGAAACGTTACGTGTGTAACAAAGTAAAAAACGTGTAATGTCATGTGTGCGCACTACATGTTAATGTCATGACCGTTAAACGTGAAACGAAGTCACAAATGTGACGTTGCCGCCACTGCGCGCGGCACGGGTCAAAATTCTAGTTCAACTAATAAACCAGACATACAAACAAGAGCTTGATATCGGCAAACATATGATTATGAGGCACAATTCCATTGCAAGCTTGGTATTGAAGACATATATAGCAAGTCATAAAAGCAAAGCAAAAAACATGCAAAAGCAGATGAATATAATGGTACATGTAGGACCGACCCGTTATTAAGATTGAAATATAACGATCAGATTAAGAGATTGTTCAGAGGCCTACCTCATTATAAATTTCCAAATACGAGACACGAAGGAGAAATTCACGACTTGGCGTCTGAAAATATACAAGGATTATTATATCTTCCTCTTAAAACAAGTATAAGTTGCCTAGGTGGTATCATAAGTTTAGCCACACATACCTCCTGAATGATACTGAAAGCATCCTTTACTGCCAACGGAATAATCCCGGGGGATCTCTGATCGCCCTGACTTGTGTATATGACAAGAATAATCAAAACACATACATTGGATTGACTCACGCAGTCACACACAGATATTATAACAGCTTAAAGTTCATTTATTCATGTATATATGAAGTTACAATATCACAAGACAAGAAAAAAATCTACTTACATGCATGGTGTGAGTTTTTCCACTACTTGTAACACCATAAGCAAAGATAGTCCCTGATATTGGATTAGGTCATTGCAGATTCATGAGAGTTTTAGCAGTCATATATACAGAATGATACAAACTAAGATAAAGACTAATTTTCTCGTAATACAAATATCACTAATCTAAGGATGTTTTAATCAAAGATGCATGGCAACCGAACTTTTTGTTGTATAAAATAAGAGGTGATGTTTTAATTGATTAAATAGTAAAATGCCATTTTCGTCCCTTAGGTTTGGCCACTTTTGCGATTTTTGACCAAAGGTTTGGATGGAGTTAACGAGTCGGATAAAAATGGCGGGATTTTAAACCTTTTGGACCCAGATGTGGAAAAACAAAGCTTTGGACGAAAGTCACAAAACCTCAAGGACGCAAATGGCATTTTACTCTTGATTAAATAACCAAAATTTTATGTGCACAAAAGCACCAAATATCTTGGACACCAGAACAGTCATTATAAATTGGTACGCATGATCTTTTACTTCACAGCCAACCCACTTGGTGGTAAACTGGTAATTAAGGATAAGTATATAAATCAGCTGCATAAAACATAAAATTACCATTTATGCCTTCCATAGCACCACCAACAACATGATGGGCTGCAATATCATATACATGACGTGTTGTTGTGGTAGGCCCAAACACCCGATCTATATAAAAAAAAAGATGAGATTACAATGTGAATCAAGATAACCTAAGCTCAAACGTACTTTGTTATATCAATTATGCAAGTTGCACGAGAATCATCTCTAAAAGAAATATATATGTAATGTGGAAGTGTATGGCTTATATGAAAAAATGAGATCATATTTGGATCAATAGCCGGATTCAAAGCCATTAGCCGGATTCAAATCTCAAAAAGAATCTACAATTTTAATCTTGATTTTGGCTGCCCATAAAAACCTCATATACTTAGCACACACCCAATCTGACTATATCAATTTTCACAAACATGTTCATGTCCTTCACATTGAGCTTGTCCACTAATTTTCAGTGAATATATTTACTACACATCAACATTATAACATAAACACCTTATCAATCTGTTGGGTATAAAATTAGTTTGGAAAATCTTTGACAGGTTGAGCATGGAAAGGGCTTAAGTTTGAGGCTAGCCTTAAAAGATAAATTGGTCCACTTGACACTTGTATTTCTCACTCAAAGATAGGGATTGCATGTAGCTTGTATATGATTTGGATCTGAGTCTAGCAAACTCTCAAGCCAGTCCTTAGTTGCATTACAGCCCTACCTAAAGCTACACAAAAAAGCAAGCAGACAGCATCATTCACAGCTACTACTTATATATGAAAGCAGAATTCCGTTGCTAGCAAGCGACACTGCTTAGGCATGGTGAGGGATGCTTATATGTGGAATCTTATCAATAGACTAACTAAACCAGAAAACTCTAGAGTTTAGTTTCACCTCATAACTTCTCAACTCTCAAGTAATACCAGCTTATCGAGGAAGATGCATTCACGTTCTGGTATGGAGCTTCGCGATGCCAATAAAATCATCGAACTCTCGCTTACTATTCTGATTTCATCCATGACAATTTTCACAGGACTTCTATGATCTTACGACTAAAATCAACGTGTAACCAATTGTTTAGTTAGTTGTATACTTGTATCCACTCTCACACACTAATATCAGTTACTACAGAGCAGTGTTTGGTAGCATCAAATCCAAGTTCCAATATATGAACTAATGTTAGGTCATTTCATTTAGCTAATCGTTGATTACTCTTAACTATGAGTGCAGCAATAAGTTCAACCACTGAATACTTGCAAGTATGACTTCACCATAATGTACCATACCGTATGCATAAGCTACCGATGGATTGTTCTCATTCCGAACCATCGTTTCTCCGTCCGCATACCACGCAATCTCCTCTCCCTGCCGTATTTCCCTCGGACTATCATAAACAAACAAACAAGTAATTAACTATTAGACATAGTTTATTATTACACTACATTCAACATCACATTCAACTTAAAATTCAAACAAATTCATCACCTGAGAGGCCGAAACCGCACCGTAACAGTCACATTCTCCTTCAATCTCTCTACACTCGACGGAGACCTCAAATTATCAACCGAAACTTCCGAAACAAGCTTCGAAGACGATTTCGTTGAAGAAACCGGCGAATTCGCATATTTTGAACTCGATTTTCGTGATTTTAATCCGATTTGCTTCGTCGACATTGACGAATTCAGCTTCTACTTCGTTAAACTTCGTTGAAATTCGATTAAACACAACACATAATCCAATTTCTGCACTTTTTGGTTGAATTTTATCAGTGAAATGAGCATTTATACGAAGAATTAGGTTTGAATGTGAGTGGTTGGTGAAATAGGGTTTTATTTAGGTGTGATATTTGTGCTTGCCTTGGAAGCGATGATCTAACGTTCAGTTCATGAGTGTTAAATATCTCTGTTGTTGTTTGTACTTTTTGAGAGATTTTTTAGACCACTAGAATAAAGGGGGAAATGGAATCTTGATATAATCTAGCTGGATGTGTACAAAAAGTTGTTTAGGTTTGTCCATGTGTGTTATATTTTATATTTAATAAAGAAATAAAAAAAAATTTAGTTGGTAAGATATAAAAAATAATAATATTATTATTATATCTACAGTCTTCAGGTAGCAACTCGTTCATAAAAAAAATAAGTAAAGTACACGGTTGATTATTGATTATTGTGATTATTAAAATTTTGGATTTAATCCTTAACTTTTCAAAAGTACATAAATAGTTCTTATGATTTGTACTTTGTAATGTATTTAATCCTTAAACTAACAACCCGAGTGAGCTTAGAATTTAAACTAACAACCTCACACAAGACCTAGGTCTATTACCTTAATCCAAAAAAACATAACACAAGTAATAATCAACACTTAAGTCCACTAAAAAAATCCCAATATCTTACCACTAAGCCACAACATCCTACAACCATGAGTTTGGCCACCCATAAAGAAATTGCTAAATAGTGAAAATTGAGAAGTACTCAAATTTGGAAGTTGGGAAGATGCTTTTGCTTAGGATGGTGGAAAGGACCAACAACTCATGATTACAACACAAAGTGGGGAACAAAATTGACTTATTACAATTTGACGTATTGCATGTCGTGTCCAACGTTAATTGGTCAAATGGGTCCTACTTGTGATTGGATACTGTCGGTACTAAGTTGTAATTCCGGAGGTGTAGATTTGTACTTTTAGCTTTTTTTTAAATTAACGAGGAGCATATTTCAAATACTGTGCAAAACAGCAAAAACGACGCAATTACGTGAACACTCAATAAGGCAAAAAAACAAAAGGCCAGCTCAAGTGGGCTTTTTGCCTTCTATTTTTTTTTCTGTCTACGTCTATATGATTTAACGAGGTTTATTATTATTATAAAAATTAATAACAGAAAATCATGTAGTTATTTATTTATTTAATACATAACGAGGTTTATTATTATAAAGTTAATAACAGAAAATCATATAGTTATTTGTTTATTTATTTATTAAATAGATTAAATAACGAGGTTTATTATTATAAAAACTAATAACAGAAAACCATGTAGTTATTTTTTATTTATTAAATAGAGTAGATTTTATTTCTGACATTTAGGTAAACATTTTTATATATTGAAGTTAGTATCAAATACAAAGTGTGATAACCCGCGTTTACGAGGTTAGCGCCATTTATTTATCTTGTCTCATTTATATAAATGTATGAACTTGGGGGACGAATAAGTTACACCTACCTAATGTATCTTTTAAAAGCGAATGCTTGAAGTCAAATCTTAGTCGTGCTGAGCTGACCCAAACCGTTGAGTTGTGTCTTGTTTATACATACACACACACACACACACACACACATATATATATATATATATATATATATTTTATATATATATATATATATATATATATATATATATATATATATATATATATATAATACTAGGGATGATAAAATTGTCTATTAAGATTATCAAATAATCATATTAGTAAAATAAGTAAGCATAATATCGAGCACCAAATTGCTGTCAACCAAATCACTTGCTTTCACCTGTTCACAACTTGGGCCAGGCATACGGAGCCCAAGACCCCATCACATTTTATCGGCCCAAGCTTCCATTCAACCGCCACGCATCTAGTTTTACGTATCTTTGCACATGTGGTATTATAATTTCCTCAATCCTTCACAACTAAAAATCCGATCCCGACTCCGTCTCTCTCTCCCCCACATCTCAACTTACGGCAACAAGAGACCTTCATCCATCGGCGCCTGCACCAGAAAACCGTAAGGAAACGCGCAGTTCGATCACCGCCCTTTCTCTCGACAACGTCTGCCAACTCCGGAGTAGCCACCCAAGGTCATCACCGCAGCCGTTAAGTGCCACTCACTCCGTAGTCTTGTAGCGAGGTCTCGTTGTTTTGGTTTCGGTTCAACCATGACTCTAAGACTTGCAATAAATAGGTTTATACAGGAAACTGTTTTAAGTATTATGTGCATTGGGGTGATGTAGCGAAGTATATGTGAGTGTAGTTATACGTAAGGAAACGTTGTTCGAAAATATAAGCATGTGTGAATTTTAATATGGAAAACCGTCAGGTACATGTTATGAATGAATAAATATACGAAACTTGATCTGAATTAGATGGGTTTTGTCATGGAAACTGTGATAAAAGGAGTGCTTTACATGAAGTGTGTTGACAGTTAGCATGATATTATATGAACGAGCATGATCGGATGGGTTTATACGTGGGAGGGGATACTTGAATTACGGACGTCACGGGTATTGACTTATGGGATGCTAATATACGTGATATGGGGTATGAATATGAAACCGTCTTTCCGGTCTTATAGGTGTGAGTATATGTTACTCATGAAGTTACTTACGAAACATATATATGTCGGTAGCGAATAATGGTCAAGTGATAAAACGAAACTGTAACCACATGTTAAGGGTAAAGGACGGCTTATGTGGATGTTGTGATAATAATTGGATGCAATATGTTTCTTCGTGGACTCGAGGTATGGTAAGGGTAATGAATTCTATGTTGGTAAAGATGATAAAATAGATATTATCCTATAACTAAATTAATTAATGTAACTAGTGCATGGAGGTATACGTAACCTTATGTTTCCATAAGAATGATGGTGTAGTGTAAGTGGAGAATATGCATAATTAATTAAGATATCATATACATATATATATAAATATATATATACCTTCGAAATATGTGAACTTATGGTTGTGTGGATCTTTAAAGTTGAGGATGCTAGTCTTCTTGCTTGGTAAATTTAGTTACGGTTATACTTAGGGGTCCCAAAAATCCAAAGTTTAAGGCAATAGCTTGAAACTGTACAAGACCCTCTAGTTAGATGTCTATTAATGAGATAATATTTATATCAGGACTTACTGAACCTAGAGCTTCAATACTTGTTTACTGGTCGATGTGCACCCTAAGGTGAGTTCACAACTATTTTCTAAAAGCATGCGTCCCTGGTTTGGGACAACACTTTTTACAGTATCCCTGATTTGGGCTACGCGCGCGTCCCTTGTGTGGACCACTGAAACATGCTATCCACTAGAGGTGGATAGTACACTTAGACTAAACGAAAACTCTATCATGAAAGTCCCTGTATTTTACCGATTAGATTGCCGGGTGGGCATACGCGGGGTATTAGTTGATAGCGCTATTAGGCTTGACAAACCTCACACCGTGCTGGAGGCCGGGCGTGAACTTCTAACCTTCACTCTTGCTTTAATGTTGATAGATATTATTGAGGGCACAAACGAAACGCCAGCATTCGGTACACAGTTTAGTCATATGATGAGGGTTAGCTACCCGAGTCATACTTAAGTTAAAACCTTGTGAACTATACTTTTACTAAACTCAAATTTGTGAACTCGCCAACTTTATTGTTGACACGTAGTTGCATGCTTTGCAGGTAAATAGGTACAGCTGTGGACGGGCATTGCAATCGGCTTGAGTGGGTGGTTCGTTTAAACTTATTATTTTGAACATCTATTTAACTTGTGGTTTTAGTTTCCTGTTAGGTTTTTAACTTTGTTTTCCGCAACAACAAAAACTGTCTTTTGAACAAATTAAACCCTTATCGCTAATCATGTTGATAGTGATGCTTTTATTATTTTAAATGGTTGGTTCAACATGATTTGTGGCTAGATCCTGGTCGGTCACACGCCTCGCGGTAAAACCCCACATGTAGAATTTGAGGGTGTGACCCAAAGTATTCTAAAAATAAAAAATCGTAAGAAGGTATCAAATAAATTTCGATTGACTTCATTTAAGTGACATTGAAACTGTCTTATCGAACTATACGATGTGAGATTTTAGGTTTTTTATTTAGATGTTTAGCTTGTAGATTTAAGTTTTTTTCTTTACGTCATTGTGTTTTTTTATTTATCATTGTGTTTTTCTATATTAATTGCATCTTTTTTCGACATTGTGCTATATTTTCGGTATCATATTATATTTTGCGATTCATTGTGTCTTTACTCTTATGTATTGACTTAACACTTTTTCAAAGTATGTAAATCTAGGTTATCTGGCTCACAGTCATGAAATAAGTTTGTGTGTCGTTAGCTTATGGGTATGTTTGGCAAAAGTAGCTGTTGTTGGTAGCTGGAGGCTGGAGGCTGGAAGCTGGTAGCTATAGTTGTAGCTGTTTAGATATATTTAGGTGTTTGGCAGAGTGGCTGGAACTTTTAATAAAATGTATAAAATGACCAAAATGGACATTAAAAGTTGGTACATTAGAAAGTTCATTATTTTTAGAGGTTAAAATAGTCATTTTTTTCCTAAAAGCTTGTAGCTCCTTCTAAACGCTACTAGTAGGAGCGTTTAACCAAAAGCTTCAAGCTCCTAACCTAAAAGCTTCTAGCTCCTTCAACCAAACAAGACTTTTTATTAAGTTGGAGCTTTTTCTTAAAAGCTTAAAGCTTGAAGCTCCTAAAAGCTTCTAAAAGCTCCTTGCCAAACATACCCTATATGGTTTTGGATTGTTTATAGTTTTGTTTGCTTTTCGGTATTCTTTTTGTTTTGTCCCTGCAAGTTGCTTGCTATTTTTATTTTTATTTTTAAATAAAGAGTTAATGTATTATCCAAAATGTCTACGGATGTACAATATTAGTCCAATAAGATGAAAAAATTTGGGTCATTTTAGTTTCACAGAATCATAATTCTCTTTATATTTACTGTTTTTTATAACATGTTTGTTTTACTTGTTGTTTGTATTTCTATCTAATCATTTTTTAAATTCATTTTACTTTTGATTTTGCATAAGCAAACTATAACCAAAGTTTGAGAATGTTAACATATATACATACTAGGTTATATCCCGTATGTTATCTGGGTTAACCAATTTAAATAATATAAGTAATAAGTGTTTAAATAAAGAAAATATAAATGAAACCACATATTACAATAAGTAACGAAAAAATACAATTATAGTTCACAAAACTATAAAGCATTTATTAAACTCTAAATAATTACTTGTATACAACATTTGATGTTATTTATATATTTTTAAAACTGAAGTTACAAATTACATTACATAACATAATTGCAAATACATAAACATGTAAAATTATTCAATACCGTCTATTATACCAATTGAATAAATGAACTATTATAAACAGATCGGGAGAAAGAGCCCACATTACCGCATTGTGGGGCACCCTTGATAATATGACACATGCGTCGCTGCGTGAGAATGTAAATAACGGTCTCTGATGAGAAGAGGATCCCATAAACTAATGATTGATAAATCAATTTATGTATCATGAGAAACACACCATTATCAAGTCAGTGATTCTCATCAAGTGCAATTTGAGTTGCTCTAGTAAAAGCATGAATTTCAAGGTCTTTTGTCAATTTGCACATTTAATAGCTAATTTCTAAGAATTGTCCACAGTATGAGCCGATCCAATTCATAATTTAAAATTATAAATCCACAATATCATTTAGCAATAGCTAAGAAATAAATAAGCAACCAATCCTTAATACCATTTAAAAGATAATTCTAACTGTGGAAGTGGGTAAATATCGGGGTGCTAGTGGGATGGTTCTAACTGAAGGTGAGTGAACCCGCAATGTCGCGTATACAACAATAAACAAAATTTATACCACAATTCCATCAGTTTCTGACACGTTTTGAACCCAAAAACCCATATAATCTTTAAATAAAGCTATAAAAACTTTTATAAAACAAAAGCAAAATATATAAAAGTGATAAAAAGTGAATTATTTTATAAAAAACTGTAAGCAAAATATATAAAAGTGATAAAAAGTGAATTACTTTATAAAAAAACCGTTAAAATAAATAAGGTTAAAATGATTACTATTTTTAATAATTTTTGAATAAAACTAATAGATTAAAATATATCTAAAATATTGATAATATTATAATATGTATCTAAAACTTTTTCCAGAATTAACTTGATTGTTTTAAAACATTGCTGCGTTTGTTATTTTTTGAAGTTCATGTCCTTATCTCTTCAAACTACAAAGAGAAATATCGTGGATGATTTTCAAATATATTATCAAAATGTCGCAATTAATTAGCCGTAGGATAAAAAGAGTGGGAAATTATATAAAGAAGGAAAAGTGTATTCAAAATTGGTTTCTTTTATTTTATTTTATAGTATAGATGTCTTTGTAAAGAACGCACGTTAATTTATGTATTAACTAGTAACTAGTAATTGTGTATTAGCCTTTGCCATCTCATATCTAAATTGGGAGATGGTTACAATCTAGAATTGTATAAACCCATATTTTGTGGTTAGTTTATTTAGTAAAATCTCACTTACATCTGGTAATTGAATTGGATGAAAATTAGGGTGTTCGTCGAATCGAATAACGAATTTTTGAATTATCGGAATCGAATTTTTTGAATAATATTTCTTTTTTGCATGAACTTGAATTCAATTGGTCAATTCAATCCGAATTTGTATTCGAATAAGAACGCCAAATTGAATTCTATTAAAGTTTTGAATTTTCGATTCAAATTCGAATAAATTCTATTAAATTCATTTAATATATGTAAGTTTGTTATGAGCTATTTGGACTGGGTAACGGACTATTTTGAAACTTAGATTAGATTTAGAGATTAATTTTACTATAGCCAAAAGTAAAGTTATATATGTGTATTATATATAAATATAACAAATAAACATGTATCATTTGAATTCGAACTTCAAGTTTTAAATTAATTCGTATTCGATTTAACGGACTCGAATTTGAATTGAATCAAATTTGAATTCTTGGTAATCGAATCGAGTCGAATTTCGAATTTTTCGAATCCAAATTAAACACCCCTAATGAAGACGATGTTTCTATTTTTTTAGATGTTGTACTTAATAATTTACAAGAAATGGTAACTTGGTCTCTTGTCCATCAAATTGGTGTCAAACAAATTGATGGCTAGGAAATCAATGTTGCTTAGTATACCAACCTAGACCCACCGATAGATGGACTTACAAACAACAATCATTAGTTTTCAATAAACATTTATCTTTGTTCAACTATCTTAATCCTATCTTTATTAATATTGTTGAGAGTAATTATGGTCATGATGTGTAAGTACTTCTTAAAAAGTGCCAATTGGAAGACAACCCCTTTTTTATTCAAGTAAATACAAGTGTCAATGGAAGTCTAAATCGCCAAGTCACTATTGACAAAATGACGTGGTATTTAACAGGGAAGAAGTTACACCATATTAATCGTGATAAATCATAGTTGATGCACAATCCATGACCACACAAGCTCCAAATATCTCATTCTCAAATCTTAAAAGTTATCCTTTTTACATGTTGTTTAAGGCAATACCTCAAAGACAAAGGCATGGTTACGTCAATAGTGATGGATGAATCATGAATGCATTCATGATTGTTTTAATTACAAAGCATGTAGATCATCAAGATATAATTTGAGACATCTTGTGTTTTCTACAAGTTGTAAATGATGTATATATTCCATGAAGTTTATAATTATTGAACTTGTAACTTTCATAAACTACCATACATGTTCAAAACTTGCAAACATGTATCAATATTTGTCTATCCAATAAAATAGTAACTAAAAACAAATTATTGTGTATATCAAGGAATATATATATATATATATATATAGGATTAGGATCATTTGTGAACAATTTTTTCATAGTGAATAGTGTGAACTAATCTGGACCATTGATCTCTTTTTATTATCAAGGATAGGATGGTAATTTAACTTATTATTTTAGTTTTTCAATTTAAAAAAAAAATCTTAACATGGTTGTTACATGGTTTCCTAAATTGTAGATCTAATTAATTCAAATTATTTTTTTATCCTTTACACCGATCTTCAGTATTTTTGGTTACAAATTCATATCAAGTCCCGATTTATTCAATTCTGAATCAATATGTTGTAGTCCACAATCGATTAACATATTCAGAATCATACGAAATCTCTGATAATATCCAGACTTTTTCACAGTAGTCGAACTGTATGTTTATCCGCAGTTTTGATACAATTTTCGTTCATATTGTTTCCTTATTATGGACGAACCTTTAACCTATACGAACAAGACAGTCGTGAACGATGATGAAGCAAACGATCAGCCTGTCGGTAATGTTTTCGTTACGACATTGGATCGACCAGGTGCGATTTAGTTTTTTATTAAGTTTTATATTTCGGTCGGAATTCATACCTTCACGAATGTAGTTTTTATTTCTGTCTTTTCTTTCGTCAAATTCAACAGTTCGACATGGTATATTCTGTTTTAAATGTACAGTTGTTCGTATGTTCATAGAGACATAATTCATTGCATGTTTTTTATACGATTGATTTACGTTGTGTTTGTAGTTTTGCTGTTTGTCGTAGTATCGATGCAGGTTAGGACGTATACGTTATGTATGCGATGCCAGCCATTGATCAGGACCATATCTACAGGATTTTTCCATTTTTGTATATCTGATTGTTTTGTTTCTTTAATTGTCAATTCGTTACATTACAGCACATGTGTATATTTTACATTAGTATAAACCAATTAGGTGATATACGCGTTTTGTATATTACAACAAGTAATAATGAGCATATCTGCTTTTTTTTCCGTTTTGTATATCTGATTGAATGGTTTCTTTAATTGTCAAGTTGTTACATTACAGTACACATGTGTATATTTTACAGATCAGCCAGTAATATTGATGTATTTGTCTACGTGTCAATTCGTTACATTACCGTACACATGTGTATATTTTACACTAGTATAAACCAATTAGGTGATGTATGCGTTTTGTATATTCCAGCCAGTAATCATGAGCATACCTGCTGTTTTTTTCCGTTTTGTATATCTGATTGAATGGTTTCTTTAATTGTTAAGTCGTTACACAATAGTACACATGTGTATATTTTACAGATCAGCCTGTAACATACGCCAAGAAGGGTACCCGTTTTGAAAAAAATGAATCTGAACCGTTTGTAAACTAGTTCGAGCCGTTATAAATAAAATATATTATTTTTTATTCTACTTCGATTTTTATGAAACTTAAGTTATATCACAGAGAAAAATGTGCTCATTCCAACATATGTTCGGATTTTTATAAAACTTTATACTTTTCAAGTTATACGAGAAAAACAAGTTAAGCAGCTGAATTAATTCTATATATATATATATAAAATAATAAAAAAATTAAAACTAATATTCTTTTTCAGCGGCAAATTTTAAATAAATAAAAAAAGAAGAATATTTTTCTATCTATAAAATGCAACATTTATATTCTAAATTAAATATTAATATCATGCTTTTAAAAAGCAAATCACAACCCTATATTTTATATCTCTATCTTCTCTCTAAAACCTTAGCCACCACCATCTCTCTCAAAGAAATCCTAGCCACCACCATTAAAGCCTTGCAAGTTTTCCTAAACCACCAAGAAGGAGGATCAAGAACCCAACATCACCCTCATCTCTATCCCTTTACCATCTCTTCTTCATAGGAGGTAGTTTTAATGTCATTCACTTCTTTATATTTCTTTATTCCTTATTGTTTCATGTTCATACTTTAGTTTCCTTGCAACTTATATTTTTATAATACTTGGGGTTTAGGACAGTTTGGGTTTTGATAGTAGTTATCATTGTGTTTTGATTTAAAATAGAAATTGTGTTGGCAAAATATTATGATTCTAAACTATTGTTATAAAAATATTAAAATTTCATAATTTTTGCTACTAATAAAATTAGTTTCATAATCATGTTTTAAAGTTGGTTTCATTTTGATCAAATGATGGTAGTGTTTGATTTAACATGAGTTCTGACTCCCAAATGTTTATATAATTTTATTTATTTCTAGAACTTCATATAAAAAAATCAGATTTTTATAAAAATATATGTATATTTGTCTTGCATACAAATATGGACAACTCAAATAGTTATATTATAATATCTTATCACCTATTAAATATATATAAATAGAATATGCAATATATATATATATATTATATATATATATATATATATAGTTTTCTTTCTTATACGATTATTGATATATATAGAAATGTCACAAAAATAGTTTATAACATTTAAAAAAAATATATATTATTAGTGGGACTAATTTGTCACATAAGCATTAGATATATTTATATATGAGATTTAATTACATAGTAATATTTATTTTAGGACGAAAATTCCAAGTATTAGGATGTAATATTTTTATATATTTTTTCTTGTGTTATTTTATTTAAGTATTTTGGTGTTATAATATTTAGGGTGATTGTGTCTTTTGTTGTTATCTCTCTTTCGTTACTCGTGCGCATTAGTTGGTTTTAACGGAACGCAAAACTGTGAGTAGATCTTACTTTTCCCCTTTTTGTCACTTTAACTTTTTGGGATGTTTCATGTGTCAACAATGAACATATGAACATGATGAATGATGAACTTGAGATCAAGGCTCAATCAAACGGAGCCGATCTAATGAGGCACCTGATGCTCAACTCGTATTCCACAAGGAACTGATGGGCCTTAAATGAATGATTGCACTGAAATGATAAAATGTAACCACACATAACCACAACAAACAAATATACACATTAGATCACATAATATCAACAATGAACATATGAACATGATGAATGATGAACTTGAGACCAGGCTCAATCAAACGGAGCCGATCTAATGAGGCACCTGATGCTCGACTCGTATCCCACGAGGAACTGATGGGCCTTAAATGAATGATTGCACTGAAATGATAAAATGTAACCACACATAACCACAACAAACAAATATACACATTAGATCACATAATGGTGGTAGCACATGTATTTGTATAAATAAAGTAAATTATGACACAAGATACACCCCAAAACGTGAATAAAAAAGGAAATTTGTAAGGATTCAGTCACAGTGTTTGCGTTTTTAATCCTTAGTGAAAAACCGCACGAGAATAAGGAGAAAATCCAATTGATAAGCGTGATTTAAGCTGGACAAACGAATGCAACAAAAAAATGTAAACGTCATGCTAGGCATAGCTAAATGAACGAACATGATATGTTAGACTCGTTGAGCCTAACGAGCCTCTACAAGGCTATGAAAAGCCTAAAGGCGAGCCTAAACTAGGCTACCTTAACGAGCCTAATGCTCCTTAACTAAGAACCTAAAGTAAACTAATTAAACTAAGAAACAATAAATAAATGAATATTAAAAAAAATAAAAAAAAAACAAAGAAAGGAAGATTACCTCGAAGAAGAACTTTACAAAATGAGAAGAGCTTGAAGGGCAGCACCTCCTCGTCGAAAGCGGAAATAAAAACTACTACACATCACACCCAAAGGGGTATTGTGCTTGTGGAGCCACCTAATTTGGTTATTCCACTTGTTTATACTCAAACTAGGACTTGCAAACTATAAAGAACCAAACAAGGGTATTTATAGGTGTGAAATATAGCACAAAATGGTGATTGGGGCGATGTGGGATAACTTTAAAACAGGATTTTCGCGTCTTTCAAATCAGCAACAAACACCAAACTTGTTTTCGCGATTCCCGCTTCGTTATAACTCCGTTTCGCGCACGGTTTTCGCCTACGTTCATTATTTTCAGAGTACTATCATATGGAAGAGAGTAATCCAACATCCAAGGTGTCGAGAATTGGGCTTAAACCTTGGGTCTTGATGCGGGTCGAGGGTTATGTTCTAAAACTTGTGTTTGTGATTCCCGTTACGCTGGAGCTCAGTTTTATGCACCATTTGAACCTACTTGATCCTTAGTATACCAAAGATATCTTGGAGCTTTGAATGGACCAGAATGATAGCTCAAGGATGGAGAAAAGTTAGCAAGAAAGTCACCCGAAAGTCATCTTATAACAAAACTAAGAATACGACATGTAGAGCTTTTTACTTGCGATCATTTACATCTAAACTCTCCAAAACACAATGTCCTATCTTAAGGCATGTATATAATGAAGTTTGAATGATAAGAAGGTTAGGATGTGATGTGTTAGGTATGTTCACGAGGTCTCCAAAGTTTTTAATTAACTTAAGGAAAACCTTAGTTTTAGACCTTGAGATATAGAGGGTTGCTTCAAAATACATGGAAATGAATTTACAACGTTGTCTAAAACATGTGTAAGACTATAAATCACCATATATGATAACATGTATCATCAAAACATAGAATCCAAGACATTTTATTGCTTAAACATTAAACAAAATTACGTGGAATATGAAAACGTATCGAGTTACAAAAACAGGTCGGGTTTTAGGATTCATTCATTTTTTTTATGAATGTTACAGTCTCCCCTACTTTTGGAAATTTCGTCCCGAAATTAGGAGGTAACCATTTAGCTCTTTAACATTTGGGGGGTAAAGGTAATTCAAAAGGGATTGCAGTGTTTAAGGATTTTGGAAATGGAAATTTTAATAAAGGTTTGATGTGGTGGAGTGGCTCAAGTGTTTTGTTTGTTGGTGAGACTCGGTTCGAATCCTTGGTCCACTATTTTATTTTACTTTTTTTTAAATTAAAGTTTTGAAATGTTACAAATCAGACCCCTTAACTCTACTATCCGAACTAACTTGGCTACTAACTCATATTACCTTAAAACTCACTTTAAAACCTAACAAAACTAACTAGATTTTATTAATGATTTTAATTGTGATATTATTTAAATTAAATTAATAAATAAATAAGTCGATAACTGAATTTAAATTAAACAGTAAAATCTTTCAACGGTTATTTCGTGAAAATTTCCGAAGTTTAAAGGTTAGGATCCGGATTTCAAAGTGGGTCGGACTTCTGGATACCCGTTTTTGGCGGATGTTACAGTCTCCCCTACTTTTAGGAATTTCGTTCCAAAATTAGGAGGGAACCGTTCTTGAGGGTTAGTTAATAGGGTTTCTTATAGATTGGATCTCGAGTATGCTAGGTAATAAAAATCTTGATGATGCTAAGGATATACATAACCAGGTGAGTGTGAAGTTTGGATTTTGATTGAGGCGGTAACGTTCCTAGTAAGGGTTGAATACCCTGCTACATGAATCGCTTTTTGATGCCTGAGGTGTAAAAATGAAAAGTGTTGTAACACGGAGATGGTTAACTGGATATTGTCTCATGATAAGGGGTTTTGAGAAAATCGAAGCGTCATAATGATAAAGTTACATCACAAAACGAAATCATCAACCACATCGTTATCCAAATTGAGATTGACACTACTTACACAAAACTTCCATAACCGTCTAACAATGCTTTTGATCACCAAACAAGAACACTTATATATAGGAAGTACCTGCGGCGTATCCACCATGTCTTTGTCAAATTTTCATTGGCCTTGTTATTAAGTCACGATTAGTTCTATGTGACTCATCCTAAAATCTACCAAACATAAACAAACACAACAACCCATGCTTGAATCTCGAATCCAAAGAGAGCAAGACTAAATGACGGCGGTACCTCTCTCATGTGTTATGAGGAAGTGGTCAATCTATGAAAAAGTGAGACACGACCCAACTTCCCTAAATGATGAGACGGGGTTCGTCGTGATGTATGATGACACGAATAACATGAAATTTAATCGATGTATAGAGACATGTAATGAAACAAATTGGCATAGCGTGATATAAATTGCATTAATGGCATTAATATGAAATAATGAAATCTTGAAACATTATTACCCAAATTGAAAACAATGGTAATTTGAATAGTCAGGAGAAGAAATGGAATCTATTAAAGCTTGAATTAGGAATAAAAATAAAATAAACAACTAGAGCAGAGTCTTGAGTCTTCATGATGGGAAGAGACTAGTTAGGTTGTTCGTTTGCACCGTCGTTGACCTCAATTGGGTTTGCGTTGATGTTGTAGGCTCTCCTTCTTGCTGGTGGGGGTGCTGGGTTTGCCTGGTTCGCTTGGTTAACTTGGTTCGCTTGGTTAACTGGATTTGCTTGGGCTTGAGCGTTGATGATGTTAACCAACCTAGGGCACGTGTTTCTGAAATGAGTAGGATCACCACAATTAAAGCAAGCTCTAACATATGGCACCATGGGGTAATGCAGTGGTTGGTAGGGTTGGATCATGTTTTAGGCAAGATGTGAAACTTGGTTTTGAGGAGTGCGACACGTGTTACTCAAATGGCCATAACGCCCACAATTGGCACATAGACGACAGGGTACGGTGAGTTGGTGGTGATAGTGGCAGGTGTTGCATTGAGGGTGGGGACCAATGTAGGGTTCTTGTTTGGGTAAGCTGGGTTGGGTGCCATTTGGGTGATTGAGAAGGCTTGGAGTGGTACGACTTGTGAAGTTGGGTTAGTCGAGGCAATAGCGTAGTTTTACCATCACGCTTTCGTTTGATATCGGAACGGGAGAATGTTTTGATCTTGGTTGTCTTTGGCTCTTCCACTGAAACCTTGTCAGTTGTGCCGTTCTTTTTAAAGTCTCCATTTCGGATATGGTTTTCGTTGAGTTTGGTGGCTAATTCTATTGCAGCTTCCAATGTTGCAGGTACAATGCTTATCACGGAATCCTGGATACCAGAAGGAAGACCCCTAATGTAATGTTCAATGAGATGTTAAGGAGGAGTGAACATATTTGGGACCATCTGATTCAGCTCGAGGAAACGCTTGTTATAGGCCATATGGTCTCCATCATTTTGCTTTAAGCGGTAGAATTCGTCCTCCAATTTCTTGATCTCACTCCTAGGACAGAACCGTTTAGTCATTAGTCCCTTGAGTTGTTCCCAAGTTAGGGCCTCAGCAGCTTCAGCCCCTCTTCGACCCTTTTCAGCGTTCCACCAGGTTAAAGCTGCCCCAATGAGATAACCGGTAACATAATGAACCTTGCGATCGTTAAGGCAGTCACAATTTAGGAAGGGCTTTCCATTTCCTCGAACCATCGCAGGAGTGTAGTGACCCCTTCTGTTCCCTCATATTTGGGGGGGGGGGTCACAAGACTTGAAGTGCTTATAGGAGCACTTGGATGTAGTTGCGGGAGCATTTACAGCGTTTGGTTTGACTTGATTGACTTGGTTATTAGTGAGGGCTTGTTGAACTTGGATCACAATGTTAGGAATCACGGCGGCCATTTGCTTGGCAATTTGGGCAGCCATGCGTCTACTAGAGTTTCCGGTTCTTTTTCCTCCAAGAAGGTGCCTAAAGGACATCTACAGGAATTCACGCAAACGAGATTGTGAGATTCTGTTGATGGATTTGCTAGCAGGGATAAAAAAAAATAAACATATGATAAAATGAAAACTTTGGGGTGTATTTGAAAACAATAACTTATGATAACACAACACTTTTAAAGTGTTCTTGGGCTTTGCTCGTAATTGGGCCTTGCATGCCGCCATACTTCACCTTCGTAATCATGTGGGCCCCCATGATTACCGGGATTTCGTATGGTTCGCATGTATTAGCCTGGTACGTACACTAAAACCCGGAGAAAATCGAGAAATGTGAATGTAACGTATGAAAGTAGGAGTGCATCCAGGTGTGGACACGGTGATACCTTAAAGTGGGGTTGGTTCACATGACGTTTGGTGTGGCATGCTTTGGCCTAATAGGTCCTTCGTACTCTTATTTGTAGTCCCTAGGTAGACAAACTGGTCCGTTAATTCGGATTTATATAAATGCCAATCCTAGACAGGACATCCCGACTACCGGTACTCGAACCCTTCCACTTACTACATGCCCGTCATATGAACGCACCTTGATAAATTTTGAAAAAGAAAAACATCACAAAAGTTTGAATAACATAAAAATAAGTATTTGGAAAATGAAGAGAAATATTTCAAAAATTTAAAGGAAATCGAGAACTTATAAATAAGGGTTTCATAAGTTTCGTATAGTACATTTCAGGTGGAGTGATATGTATATAAGTAACATATATGTAGACTTCATGACATAATTATAACACATTGCACGTATCACATAATCAAGTAACAAAGAGAGTGCTTGCATGCGTTTCTGTGTGAACTGAAAGGAATTTAAATGTCTGGGCAATAGCAAATCATAAGTCAAACAAAACATGAAATCACATAAGCACATAGGTCCTAGTTGACTAAAGTATAGGTTCTAAGGGTCTAATAACCTATCCTATATCCCTAAAGTCAATAGCTCTAATACCAATCTGTCACACCCCGACCCGCAACGAAATAGGTGATCGGGTCGTGATTGGGTTAACTCGAGAGCTTATGACTTGCTATTACTTGTTTTAAATATTCACTAATTCATATTAAGTGTCTCACAATACAAATAATTCACATAAACAATTACAAACACAAGACAATGTTTATAACAAGTATATTGCACTAATTCGTTTCTTGTTAACTAAGGCCCATCCTATGTCCAATCTTCTCTTCGTACCTGTTCACCTGTATCATGTGTAAAAATGGTTTTGGGTCAACAAAGGTTGGCGAGTGAATCTAAGTTAAACATTTAAACAGTTTGTTAAATTGGTTATTTCAATAAAAATGTTCATGGACCATATATGAGCATATGTATATATAATTAAATCACAAACCACATAATGTCAACAATGAACATATGAACATGATGAATGATGAACTTGAGATCAAGGCTCAATCAAACGGAGCCGATCTAATGAGGCACCTGATGCTCAACTCGTATCCCACGAGGAACTGATGGGCCTTAAATGAATGATTGCACTGAAATGATAAAATGTAACCACACATAACCACAACAAACAAATATACACATTAGATCACATAATATCAACAATGAACATATGAACATGATGAATGATGAACTTGAGACCAGGCTCAATCAAACGGAGCCGATCTAATGAGGCACCTGATGCTCGACTCGTATCCCACGAGGAACTGATGGGCCTTAAATGAATGATTGCACTGAAATGATAAAATGTAACCACACATAACCACAACAAACAAATATACACATTAGATCACATAATGGTGGTAGCACATGTATTTGTATAAATAAAGTAAATTATGACACAAGATACACCCCAAAACGTGAATAAAAAAAGAAATTTGGAAGGATTCAGTCACAGTGTTTGCGTTTTTAATCCTTAGTGAAAAACCGCAAGAGAATAAGGAGAAAATCCAATTGATAAGCGTGATTTAAGCTAGACAAACGAATGCAACAAAAAAAAGTAAACGTCATGCTAGGCATAGCTAAATGAATGAACATGATATGTTAGACTCGTTGAGCCTAACGAGCCTCTACAAGGCTATGAAAAGCCTAAAGGCGAGCCTAAACTAGGCTACCTTAACGAGCCTAATGCTCCTTAACTAAGAACCTAAACTAAACTAATTAAACTAAGAAACAATAAATAAATGAATATTAAAAAAAATAAAAAAAAAAAACAAAGAAAGGAAGATTACCTCGAAGAAGAACTTTACAAAATGAGAAGAGCTTGAAGGGCAGCACCTCATCGTCGAAAGCGGAAATAAAAACTACTACACACCACACCCAAAGGGGTATTGTGCTTGTGGAGCCACCTAATTTGGTTATTCCACTTGTTTATACTCAAACTAGGACTTGCAAACTATAAAGAACCAAGCAATGGTATTTATAGGTGTGAAATATAGCACAAAATGGTGATTGGGGCGATGTGGGATAACTTTAAAACAAGATTTTCGCGTCTTTCAAACAGCAACAAACACCAAACTTGTTTTCGCGATTCCCGCTTCGTTATAACTCCGTTTTGCGCACAGTTTTCGCCTACGTTCATTATTTTCAGAGTACTATCATATGGAAGAGAGTAATCCAACATCCATGGTGTCGAGAATTGGGCTTAAACCTTGGGTCTTGATGCGGGTCGAGGGTTATGTTCTAAAACTTGTGTTTGTGATTCCCGTTACGCTGGAGCTCAGTTTTATGCACCATTTGAACCTACTTGATCCTTAGTATACCAAGTATATCTTGGAGCTTTGAATGGACCAGAATGATAGCTCAAGGATGGAGAAAAGTTAGCAAGAAAGTCACCCGAAAGTCATCTTATAACAAAACTAAGAATACGACATGTAGAGCTTTTTACTGGCGATCATTTACATCTAAACTCTCCAAAACACAATGTCCTATTTTAAGGCATGTATATAATGAAGTTTGAATGATAAGAAGGCTAGGATGTGATGTGTTAGGTATATTCACGAGGTCTCCAAAGTTTTTGATTAAGTTAAGGAAAACCTTTGTTTTAGACTTTGAGATATAGAGTGTTGCTTCAAAATACATGGAAATGAATTTACAAGGTTGTCTAAAACATGTATAAGACTATAAATCACCATATATGATAACATGTATGATCAAAACATAGAATCCAAGACATTTTATTGCTTAAACATTAAAAAAAATTACGTGGAATATGAAAACGGATCGAGTTACAAAAACAGGTCGGGTTTTAGAATTCATTCATTTTTTGACGAATGTTACACAAGGTGTTATATTGTTTATCTAAAGTATGTTCCTCTTTTATTCATGTCGCGTTCACACATACTATATATTAAATAAATAATATATCTTTTATCATTATTTTTATATCTAAAGTATGTTAATTGCATTATTTCTTTTCCATACCCCCTTGAATTTCAATTATTTCGTTTAAAGTTTCGAATTTCATTTGAGTTTCATATCTCGTCAAAGTGGGCTAAGTGATGGACATGTAGTAACTGGAAGGGTTAGGTACCGGTAGTCGGGACGTCCTGTCTAGGCTTGGCATTCGTATAAATCCATTAAGGACCCATTGCCTACCTGGGGACCATCGATGAGAGGACCAATACCTATTAGGCCAAAGCATGTCACACCAAACGTCACATAAACCAACAACACTTTGATAAGTTAACCGTACCCACATTAAGTCATGGGTGCCCTCCCATAATGTTTCATATCACCCCAAAACCCTATCATTTCATGATTTCTTTTGGGCTATTTGTATGTCAAAGGGTAGATATATGTGGGCCATGCAAACGCTCGTTAATCACAGGGGCCCACGTGATTACGAAAGTGATGCATGGAAAGCATATTGAAACTCTAAGCATACCAACCCTACAACTTTTAGTATTTCATTTTGAAATATTGTTTTATCCTAAGTTTCATTTGACTCCATGATTCATATGATTTCATGATGAAATGTTTACTTATTATATTTTATTAATGAGATGTCAAGTTTCACATTATTTTATATCATAAGCTTCGAATTTCTCTATATATCATAAGTTTCTTATTTATTACGATGATCACACTTAATGTCCACTTGTTTATACTCAAAACTCACAACTTATTGCGTTCAATCCTTATAAATATCGGCCAAACGCAACCTCAATGGAAGTGTGTCGGAAATTAGAGACGACACATGGCGTCTCAAATTGCCAAAGAGATGGCCGCTATCCTTCCCAACATCGTGTCTCAAGTTCACCAAACCCTTAAGGGTGCTGATGACCAAGAGAACCATGGCGGTTCTGGTTCTTCCGAATGCTCGTACAAACATTTCAAGTCTCGTGACCCTCCTACTTATGAAGGCACCGGTGGTGCTACTACTCTTCTCCGTTGGTTCGAAGAAATGGAGAGTACATTTCTTATTAATGGTATTTATGCGTCAGTCTTATTTAATTCGAGGGTGGACAAAAGCTTTATATCTTTGGAGTTCGAGTCTATTCTTGGAGTGCCTAGGAAGAGTTTGGGCAAGTTCTACACTGTCGAAGTGGCTGACGGGAAACCCGTTACTCCTGAG
Organism: Scalesia atractyloides; assembly: GCA_947069175.1. Taxonomy (NCBI): domain Eukaryota; kingdom Viridiplantae; phylum Streptophyta; class Magnoliopsida; order Asterales; family Asteraceae; genus Scalesia; species Scalesia atractyloides. The sequence goes on along the minus strand of CAMTDV010000001.1, from coordinate 85,078,206 downwards.
TCTGTTATTCGTGGCTGCACTCTCAGTTTGAACGAGTACGACTTCCCAATTGATCTCATACCAATGAAGCTAGGGAGTTTCGACGCGATCATAGGCATGGATTGGTTATCCCAACATCGTGCTGGGATTGTGTGTTACGAGAAGTACACTCGAATTCCTCTTACCGACGGTTAAGTTCTTCGAGTCTTTGGCGAAACACGGTCAAAGGGACTCAAATTAATGTCATGTGTTCAAGCCCAAAAGTACTTACAAAAGGAATATGTGGCTTTCTTAGCCCATATTGTGGAAAAGAAGGGTAAGGAAAAGAAGATAGAAGGTATCCCTGTAGTTCGAGACTTTCCTCAAGTATTCCCTGAAGATATTTCTGGACTTCCTCCTGAGCGAGAAGTTGAATTTCGAATTGATCTCGTTCCAGGTGCAACTCCTGTTGCAAAAGCACCTTATCGACTATCTCCATCAGAGATGCAAGAGTTAGCAAGTTAATTGCAAGAATTGACTGATAAGGGCTTCATACGTCCTAGCTCGTCTCCATGGGGTGCACCTATTCTGTTCGTCAAGAAGAAAGATGGTTCGTTCGGAATGTGGATTGACTACCATGAGCATAATAAGTTAACCATTAAAAATCGCTACCCCTTACCTCAAAACAATGACCTGTTAGATCAACTACAATGGGCTCTGTGTTTCTCGAAGATTGATTTACGTTCTGGTTATCATCAATTGAGAGTTGTAGAAGAAGACATCCCCAAAACTGCTTTTCGTACTCGTTATGGTCATTACGAGTTCATCGTCATGCCTTTTGGACTGACTAATGCACCAGCAGTATTAACGAACTTGATGAACCGTGTATGCAAACCATATTTGGATCGTTTCGTCATCGTTTTTATCGATGATATCTTGATTTATTCCAAGACCAAGAGTGATCACGAACGACACTTCCGTCTCATACGGGACTATTGCGAACAGAAAGACTATACGCAAAGTTCTCTAAGTGTGAGTTCTGGTTAAATGAAGTCCAATTTCTTGGCCACGTAGTAAACGATAAGGGTATTCATGTTGACCCTGCCAAGGTCGAAGCTATCAAGAATTGGCAAACTCCGTGTACACCTACCGAAATTCTATCATTCCTTGGCTTAGCAGGTTATTATCGACGTTTTATCGCCAATTTTTCAAAAATTGCTTTACCACTCACAGCTTTGACCCATAAGGGCAAACCATTTGATTGGGGGCCTAAAGAGGAAGAAGCTTTTCAAACCTTGAAGCAGAAATTGTGTGACGCGCCTATACTTACTCTACCTGATGGCTGTGACGACTTTGTTGTTTATTGTGATGCATTAGGTCAAGGACTTGACTATGTTTTGATGCAACGAGGAAAAGTGATAGCTTATGCCTCAAGACAACTAAAGGTTCATGAAAAGAACTACACCACTCATAACCTTGAGCTTGGTGCTGTGGTTTTCGCTCTAAAGATTTGGAGGCATTATCTTTATGGGACTAGATGTGAGACTTACACTGACCATAAGAGTCTCCAGCATATCTTTAACCAAAAGGAATTGAACATGCGTCAACGACGATGGGTTGAACTTTTAAACGATTATCACTGTGAGATTCGCTACCATCCTGGCAAGGCGAATGTTGTGGCCGATGCCCTAAGTCTTAGAGAATGCTCGAATTCTGTTCATCTCGTGTGTTTTCAAATTTTGTCTGATATCGAATAACGGATTCGCAAAGCACAACATGTCTCTATTACTGAGAATGATTTATGCGATGAGTTATCTTGTGGAGCAGAATCAAAATTGGAATCTAAAGCTAACGGGATTCTTCATTACTTAAATCGAGCTTGGATACCTGATCGTGACGATCTTCGTACTTTCTTGATGAACGAAGCCCATAAATCCCGATATTCAATTCATCCTAGTGCCAACAAAATGTATCATGATCTCCGAATCACATATTGGTGGCCTGGAATGAAGAAGGATATTGTAGAGTTTGTTTCAAAATGCCTTACATGTTCCAAAGTGAAGGCGGAACATCAACGACCTCGGGTTTGCTAGTACAACCCTAAATTCTAGTTTGGAAGTAGGAAAATATAACCATGGATTTTATAACCAAGTTACATCGCACCTCCAATGGGTATGATGCCATTTGGGTTATTGTGGATCGTCTCACAAAGTCCGCGCATTTTATTCCAATCCGCATAGATTACAAGGATGAGAAATTAGCTCGAATCTACATCGATGAAATCGTGAGCCGACATGGTGTACCTCTGAGTATTATTTCTAACCGTGATGGACGTTTTACCTCACGCACGTGGCAAGCTGTGCAATCGGCGTTGGGCACTCGACTTGATCTTAGTACTGCTTACCATCCGCAGACTGATGGTCAGTCTAAGCGTACCATCCAAACGTTAGAAGATATGTTGTGTTCGTGTGTCATATATTTCAAGGGAAATTGGGATACTTATTTGCCCCTGATTGAATTCTCGTACAACAAAAGTTACCAGTCGAGTATCAACATGGCACCCTTTGAAGCTTTATACGGACGGAAGTGTCGATCTCCTGTTTGTTGGCACGAAGTTGGTGAAGCTCAAATAACAGGGCCAGAATTGATCCAAGAGACAACTGATAAGATACTCCAAATTCGCGACAATCTTTTGGCAGCTCGAAGTCGCCAGAAGAGTTATGCCGATAAACGTCGCAAACCATTAGAATTCAGTGTTGGTGATCGTGTACTCTTGAAAGTTTCGCCATGGAAAGGCGTGGTTAGATTCGGGAAAAAGGGAAAACTAGCTCCACGTTATATTGGTCCTTTCAAGATCCTTGAAAGAATCGGAACGGTAGCCTACAAACTTGAGTTACCTGAAGAACTTAGTAGGATTCACCCAGTTTTTCATGTGTCTAACTTGAAGAAGTGTCCTGCTGATGAAAATCTGCATGTTCCACTTAAAGATATACAAATCGATGAGTCTATGTACCTTATTGAAAGACCCGTGGAGATCAGGGACTGCGATGAGAAACGATTGAAGCGAAGTCGGATTCCAATAGTCAAAGTCCGTTGGGAGTCTAAACGTGGACCAGAGTTCACTTGGGAACGTGAAAACCAAATGTGAGACAAATACCCTCATCTTTTAGCACAAAATGTGTCCGCGTCAATTTCGGGACGAAATTCTCAAAAGTAGGGGAGACTGTAGCATCCGCCAAGAAGGGTACCCATTTTGAAAAAAAATGAATCTGAACCGTTTGTAAACTAGTTCGAGCCGTTATAAATAAAATATATTATTTTTTATTCTACTCCGATTTTTATGAAACTTAGGTTATATCACAGAGAAAAATGTGCTCATTCCAACGGTATGTTCGGATTTTTATAAAACTTTATACTTTTCAAGTTATACGAGAAAAACAAGTTAAATAGCTGAATTAATTCTTTATATATATATATATATATATATATATATATATCATATTAAAAAAATTTAAACTAATATTCTTTTTCGGCGGCAAATTTTAAATAAATAAAAAAAGAAGAATATTGTTTTTATCTATAAAAGGCAACATTTATATTCTAAATTAAATATTAATATCATGCTTTTAAAAAGCAAATCACAACCCTATTTATTTTATATCTCTATCTTCTCTCTAAAACCTTAGCCACCACCATCTCTCTCAAAGAAACCCTAGCCATCACCATTGAAGCCTTGCAAGTTTTCTTAAACCACCAAGAATGAGGAGCAAGAACCCAACATCACCCTCATCTCCATCTCTTTACCATCTCTTCTTCATAGAAGGTAGTTTTAATGTCATTCACTTATTTATATTTCTTTATTCCTTATTGTTTCATGTTCGCAACTTATATTTTTATAATACCTGGGGGTTAGGACAGTTTGGGTTTTGATAGTAGTTATCATTGTGTTTTGATTTAAAATAGAAATTGTGTTGGCAAAATATTATGATTCTAAACTAGTGTTATAAAAATATTAAAATCTCATAATTTTTGCTACTAATAAAATTAGTTTCATAATCATGTTTTAAAGTTGGTTTCATTTTGATCAAATGATGGTAGTGTTTGATTTAACATGAGTTCTGACTCCCAAATGTTTATATAATTTTATTTATTTCTAGGACTTCATATAAAAAATCAGATTTTTATAAAAATATATGTATATTTGTCTTGAATACAAATATGGACAACTCTAATGGTTATATTATAATATCTTATCACCTATTAAATAGATATAAATAGAATATGCAACATATATATATATATATATATATATATATATATATATATATATATATATATATATATATATATAGTTTTCTTTCTTATATGATTATTGATATATATAGAAATGTCACAAAAATAGTTTATAACATTTTAAAAAATATATATTATTAGTGGGACTAATTTGTCACATAAGCATTAGATATATTTGTATATGAGATTTAATTACATAGTAATATTTATTTTAGGACGAAAACCCCAAGTATTAGGATGTAATATTTTTATATATTTTTCCTTGTGTTATTTTATTTAAGTATTTTGGTGTTATAATATTTAGGGTAATTGTGTCTTTTGTTGTTATCTCTCTTTCGTTACTCGTGCGGATTAGTTGGCTTTAACGGAACGCAAAACTGTGAGTAGATCTTACTTTTCCTCTTTTTGTCACTTTAACTTTTTGAGGTGTTTCATGTGTCATGTTTCATATGATCCGTATACTTTTTCAATAACATGCCAAGTTAAGTGTCATATGCGCTCCTATTTGTTTTGTATGTTACATTACTTGCTATACGTGTTTACCGCTTTGTGTCATGGATTTCATAGTTTCGCTTTTCGCCTTTTGGGGGCTTGAATCTCATCATTGTATCATAGTTTTGCTTTTCGCCTTTCGGGGGCTTGAATCGCATCATTGTTTCATATCGCTTTTCGCCTTTCGGAGGCTTGAATCACATCATTGTTTCATGGTATCGCTTTTCGCCTTTCGGGGGCTTGAATCGCATCATTGTTTCATTTCTTATGTTTTGTTATGTCATATTATATTATTTACTTATGGATTGGTTTTTTTTGGATTAATTGATTTATGTCACCTATTACACTTAAATTACATGTTAATTAATTTTTATTAAATAAAATCAACTAAACTTTTAAAGTTAAATAGAAACAAATAAAGATCTATTCATCAACTATTGTTGACCCAAATTTCTTTTACACATGAAACACGTACGCAAGGTTGATAGCTACTTGAGAAGACACATAGGATTGTGCCTTAGAATAATTAAATCAAGACTTATGTTATCTTTTGCATTTTGAATATTATATGGTTTTATTTGAAACAATTATTTGGTTATGTGAGACAAATTAATATTGATGATAATAAATATTCAAACTTGAAATAAATGTCAAAACCTATGAAAGAATCATATCATACCCCGTGCCATATCCGCTGCGGGTCAGGGTGTGACACAGCCCGTAATATTGATGTATTTGTCTACGTGTTAATTCGTTACATTACCGTACACATGTGTATATTTTACATTATTATAAACCAATTAGGTGATGTATGTGTTTTGTATATTCTAGCCAGTAATCATGAGCATACCTGCTGTTTTTTTCCGTTTTGTATATCTGATTGAATGGTTTCTTTAATTGTCAAGTCGTTACACAACAGTACACATGTGTATATTTTACAGATCATCCAGTAATATTGATGTATTTATCCATTAAGGTTGCATCTTTATCTGTTACACATATCGTCGTCTTTGCCGACCTCAGGTTGCATCTTTATCCGTTCTGCTTTGAGACTTTTGCTTACTACCAAAATAGAAACAACAAATAAAAACTATTGCTTAATAAATTTAACAAAAAAAACACAATAATAACTAAATTATACTCCGTTGTCAACTAAATGTTCCTTTTCAATTATATGTATGTTTCTTTTTTTAAACACCGTATTCAGCAACAACATATCTAAATTTTTTTTTACCTTTTCCCTCTTTATCAGAGTTCGCTTCCTCATCCGAAAATTGTATAGGGTCGTCAATGGTGTTACTAAACCTACTCGCCTTCAAACGAGCTATTCTTTCGCTTCGATGACCTACATAATTAAACCATTTATATTACTTAAATTTTTCTACAAACAACTAATATATTACCAAATATGTTTTACCCATAAGTATGTTAACAATTTACGTTTCTTCATTTTGCTAACAAAAAGTTTGTATCCAATGCAAAACCTACTATAACCTGCACAAATACAAACAACACTATAATATACAGATAACACACATGTGTACTACACAGGTACTGGATTGCAACAACCATCATCCTTGTTTAACAACATATATTGCCATTGTTTACTTTATACACAATAAAAAAATATCACCTGACAATCCTAAACCTTGAAACTTATCAAACACATTTAACCGACCCAAAAAATTAAAACATACAGATAACACAGATGAGTACTACGCATGTACTGGATTCAAACAACCATCATCCTGTTTAACAACAACATAATAATCCACTTTTTCAAAATACAGAATTATACATCACCAATTCCATCTACCTATACTAGACCTTGAAACCGACCCTACAAACGAAAAGAATAACAAATACACCTGTGTACTTAAATATTAGATACTGAATGTCAAAACTTCATTGCGTCAAAAAACACCGAAACATTCCATTTTACCCAAACGGACGGAATTACCAAAAAAAAAACTATGTAGAACAGTCAGACTTATAAATACCCCAACCAGCAAAATTTACATACTAAACTGGAAATTAGGACAAAAAATCAAACAAAACATACTATAAACTCTAAACAATACACAACCACTCGCTTAATTTTTCACAATAATAACAACAATACACATGTGTACTATATGAATTTTCATGTCGACCGGCATATATCAACTACTCCAGTAACACACAAATACCAACATTGCCATATACAAAAAAATAATGGTTTTGGGGGTTTCAGCATTCTTTTAAAATGAAATAACCACAACAAATCCTTACCATTCACTGTGCGAATTTATATACTTTTTGACAATTTGCAAACCCTAACAAGCGAATGCTTTTAAGATTATTCGACTACATAATCATAGATTACATACAATCGCATGAAAATCATCAAAAAAACAACCAAAACTGGTACAATTACCTCAACTCCCCGCTGGATTTAACCCTCAAATACTGCGTTCCGAAACTTCAAATGCTGCACAGAGGAAAAGACGATTCTTAGTTGGGGAAGTATACGGATGAAAGGAAGTTATTAGGGTGCTGGATTTCTTCAAAACCAGAATGTAGCGATTTGGGGGGATAGTGGGGAAGGTTAAAGGGTGAAACTGTTTTCTTTTCTATTTCAAAAAGATTTGCCAGTTTTAAAAATTACTAATTTAACATTTTCATTTAATTTTTAACTTAAAAACATATATTATTATTTACGATCATGCCACCATTAAAGAATTAAAGATGACTCAGATCAACGGTCTAGATCAGTTCGCACAGTTCGCTCTAATAGAGTTGTTCACTCTTGATCCCTACCATATATATATATATATATATATATATATATATATATATATATATGAGGTTTAAACTTGATGTTTCTAATTCCCGACCTTGGCACTTGAGATGTTCTCTGTCGCCATTGATGTTGCGGTGAGCTTAATTTTCATTGTCATTATATGTATTTATTTTGTCAACAATGACGTGGAATTTTGTTTAACTAAAAATAAAGTTTTGTAAATTGCCTCACAAAAAGTTCTTATTGCATATGGAGTACGCAAGATGGAGAGTGGTGGGTCCTAAATTTGGTTTCTAACGAAGCTTACACAATGCATTGGTGAAAATCAAAATTTGATCATCGTATCTTATATGGTTGCCTACATTGTACCCGGTTTTATTCAAACACTCGATATATCAAATCGACCTATTATTATGAGTTAACTAAGTGGTTGACCAAAAGATTGTTACAATCTTAACAATGATAAATACTTGACTATTGATTAGTCCAATCGGCATGATACTATTAAACTTGAAATTTCATATAGATATGATTCTCAAAAGTTGTAAGTATATAAAAATGACTTCCAATACAAAACAAAATAATAAAGTATCTTGAGCCTCCTCAAGGTTATGTTGATTATGAGTATGTATAATATAATGGACTAATTTCGGATAGTTATTCGTATATATAAAAATGGTAGCACATATAACCTTACAACAGGTAAAAATATTTAGGATGTCATTTTCTATATACATGGTGGTAATGTATAAAAGACGTACCGAACTGCTCGTCAATGTGCATATTATAGATTTATCTTAACTTACTGGAGATTATATCTATCTGACTGGTGTATTTATAGGCATCAAGAACGAAGGCGCGTCATTCAAAGAACTGCATCATAACCGACAACAGCTGAAGCAAGTTAAATGATTGTTGTATAAACTGGTAATTGCAGTTGTTACTCATTAACATTTGACTTGCCATCTAGGTCCGTTTTGAGTGACTTTTTTTCGATCAGACCTTATTTTTTATTTGATTTTTTTGCTTGATTGTAATATTTGCATAGACATGTTGTTGCTGAATTTGAAGTTCTAATTTGTTGTTAGCATTGGTATTAGTAGATTCGTAAGTTATTTGAGCATTGGTTTCAGTAGATTCGGAAGTTACCTCAGCGATATGATTCATGGAGATGCTACATTTTCATAGAGATTTAATTTCATTTGATTTTCATGTACTTGAGGCTTTCATGTATGGCTTGAATTTTAGGATATGAGATTATTTTGGCATGGTTCATGCTAGAAGTTCATATAATGATTGCTAGGTGAACAAAGTTATTAGGAGAATAAGGAAATGTCTATAGTCTTATTGAACAAAATTATTTATTTGGCATATATGTAAGTAGATAAACATCCTTGATTAGCGTATAGAAGAATCTCTTGAATGACCGATACAATTTTTACTTGCTATTAAAAGATTTTGTTTGGATTATTTAAATACCGATATCTCTTTTAAAAATGTATATACACTTGTGTTTAATAAAATTTAAATGGTCCAATCCGCAAAGTTCCCGGGTGATAATATACAATCATGGTCCAAAACATGTACTATAAATAAGTCTAGGCCTACCTTCATTAGTGTCAATTTGACCCGAATACACGTGGAAATACCTATCAAGCATCTCACCATTACTACAACATCATAATATAACTTTTGAAGAAAAACCGAAAATCTTATTGTTACTACAAGTTGTTATTATGTATGCTAATACTACACTGAAGAAATACCAAAAGTTTTACTATTATTACAAGCGTTATCATGTATAGTGATACTATGACTACTTGACTAGTTGATTAGTCAAATTGGCATGAGATTATTAAGCTTTAATTTTCATACAAGTATGATTATCAAATGTTTGTGTCAAATATATAAATGACACGAAGAAAAGCATACAAATGATATATAAACTGATTCGTGATTGAACAATTGAAGTTAAACTTGAAGTTTTCATGCTTGTGTCTCATGCAAACCACAAATCCTGACTTTAATACAAAATAATAACGTTTCTTGAGCCTCGGTATGTTGAGTTTTATTTTGTTGGTCATTGTAAACCAAACATTACAACCATGGTCCTATTATGTATATATCATATATACGTTACATAGTTGGGCCATGGTTGTGCGTTTGGTCTATAACTAGAGCTAAAACTCAACATATAGAGGCTTAAAAATGCTGTTCTTTTGTATTAAGAGTCAGGAGTTATAATACATAGATAAATCCAGCCTAGCTTCGCTAGTGTTAGCATGACCCAGGGGCGGGATCTATGTACAAACACTGACTTGCCAGGAACCCACTCGGTTGTAATTTGTAATGAAAACGTATATAGAAATTTGAAAAGGAACTCATAAATAAATTATGAGTAAACTCATAACCATAAATGTCTAGTATTCCACCGGTTAACACGTGCTACTCCTAACCCACTTGGCCACTACATTTCTAATGTGAAAAAAGATAATCGGTTTGACAACCTGCATGGGATAAGTGATCTTGCCAAAAGGATGGTGGAAACAAGAAAACACATTGATTATTAGTTGCTCTATCGTCTATTATAGTTGTCACTAGTTTTACTGGTTGTAACGACTAGTGTTGAAAGAAGCTTTTCTTCAACGAAGCTTGTGAAGATTGAATTACGTAATAGAATGGGTGATGGACACATGAACGATTCTTGCATTTGTTACATTGAAAAGGAATTCTTACAACAAGTTTCAGTTGAGAGTGTAATGCAACGTTTTCAAAAGATGAAAACTTACAGAGAATAACTCTATGTAGTTTTTTTATTTGTAAAGACCTTAAAGAAGCTTTTCTTCAATGAAGCTTGTGAAGATGGAATTGCGTAATATAACGGGTGATGGATATATGAACGGTTCTTGCATTTGTCACATTGAAAATGAATTCTTACAACAAGTTTCAGTTGAGAGTGTAATGCAACATTTTCAAAAGATGAAAACTCGTAGAGAACAACTCTATGTAGTTTTTTTATTCGTAAAGACCTCCGTCCTTTATATCATGTGTTTTTAAATTTCTAATGACGATGTTCTTTTCATTATTGTATTGTACTTTTAATATATAATGAACCTTACCTGATCCGAACTGTTAAACCAGCCTGGTATTTTTCTATGTTTGGTCATATGAAATTAAAACATTAAAAAAATAAACCCAACAGAATAAAAAATCATGGGTCCATATTGTGACTCGAGTGTCAATAAGTATCCAACATCGTTGATATTATAGCATAAATCTTATATGAATAAATAAAAATCTTACTATTAGTACACATTATCATGTATAGTAACATTGAAAGTCGTTATTATACTATAATATCAAGTTCCACCATTATATATTTTTTTAACTAGCATAATCTAATAATACAACAAAAGAATTGCCACCAACCAATAAGAAACTTTCAAGATAAGAAAACATTGATTCCTTAGTCGAATAGAATCCAAGACTGATAACCTAACTACTACACAAAAGAAACATGTTGCATGAAAAGAAACAATGATGAAAACATGTCACTGTCATATTCATTATATGAAAAAAAAACTATTTTTTCTTTAACCATAGGTCAGCTAGAAGGGAAAATGGTGCTATCTTCAAATTCAATATCCCAAAACACCTAAAAACAATTGTGACATATCCAGGGGCGGACCTACTTTATTAGTAGGGGTAGCCTCCGCTACTCCTGTCGTTCTGACGATAGTGTAAATTTTGGAAAAATTTGACATTTTTTTGATTTCGTTACCCTTTTCTATAAAACGTTAGCCCTACGAAGATTTTCTGGATCCACCACTGGACATATCATAGATTTAAAGTCATATTTGAGATAACATGCATCAAAATAGTATATTATTTGTATAATGAATCACCCCTACAAAGATTTTCTGGATTCACCACTGGACATATCATAGATTTAAAGTCATATTTTGATATAACATGCATCAAAATAGTATATTATTTGTTTAACGAATCACACATTCAAGTGTATTGAGGTACCAAATGGTGCTTGGTTTAGTGGTATTAAGGTGTCGGATAACACTTTGCATTTTCAAGTGGTGAGGGTGTTCAAGGTGTTTGACAACACTGCTAGAAGACCTTGCCTTTTTTACAACTTTCTTAGTGTTCAAGAAAGATCCAGGTAGCCACCGTTGCCACAAATCAACAACCAACAGTCAACCCTCGTTGCATCCTCGCCACAAATCTGCTAAACCCTTGTACGACTGCCACTACATACAGCCACCACTTGTATTTCAACCATCGCTAGATCGCCATTGTCTCATCCACACTCTCTAGGGTTCGTAGAACTAACCTTCATCTTGGAACCCTAGCCGTTATCGCCACAATGTGACGCTATTGCTGTCTTTACCAATGTCGCGCCGCCACTCTACAACGATGATTGTTGACAATAGCCTAATGCCTTAGCTACACATCCATGCGAGTGATACATTCGCATTGATCGTGCATGCGAGAGTTAACTTTCGTATAAGAGTCGGCCCTCTCATGCGAGAGTTGACTTTGCAAGAGTTCCAAGTAAGCTTGTGTTGCACTTTCGCATGAGAATCTACAACCATGTGAATGTTGCATGCGAGAGTTCACAATCTCGTGTGAAAGTTCACCAAAAGTTGCAGGACACGAAGGTCTAACAACCGGAAATATTCATCAAGGGTTTAGTAACTACTCGCCACATGTTATTAGATCTCGTCGAGAAACAAAAAATAACCTTTTCATTTTATCTTTACATTTCAAGCCACAACACTCCCCACTCTTAGCTTGTGAGGGATGTTACACCAAGAATGATACTGTAGTAGAATATATGGTACTAAGTGTACCATCGTCCTATATATAGGACACTATAGTAAACCCTAATTAAAAACAATCAATACAACATTACATTTTGTGGTTAATCCATATGATAGAATCACATAACTTGTGGGCGTAAATTTAATTATAGGGATTATTACATATATCCCCCTATTTAAAACATTAATTACATATTTACCCAAGCTAAAAAGAAACAGCGATGAGGAATAGAACCACGTTTTCAAAACCTCCACCGGAACAACTGCTGACCAACCTTAACAGATGCTTTTTTTAGTTCTTTTCGCGATTAACAGATTGTTTGGTATTCGACTCTTTATTATTTTTGCAATTATTGGGTTTGATTCAAGATTTCATCAATGTTTTCAAAGTAGGTTTGTTCAGGTTCGATTTAATGTGTTTGATTAAGGTTGGATTCAAGACTTCATCAATGTTTTTTCAGTATGTTTGTTTGATTCAGGTTAGCTGAGTTGAATTATGAGCCAAGAAACACTTTGTTATAAAATGTCAGATATAAAAATTTAATATTATAAATTAAAGTTGAAAACCAAAGTTGAAAGTTAATATTTGAACTTAGGTGTGTTATGACTAAAAAAAGTTAAAGAAGACAGCCTACTAAGTTCTAACTTTTTATCAATAACAATTCAGAAAAAATATAGACCAGACGAGGAATGTAAATGGCTAATATGGATTGCCGGATAGCTTCATCAAATTATACGTTTAATCTTAAATTCACACACAAAATAAAGAAACTAAAAAGCGAAAAGAAAATAAAATGAAAAAAAGTCTTAAAAAACGAAAAAAGCATACCCAAGAAAAGGGTAAAAAATATCTCTTAAAAAGAGTGAAATTGAGATTTTTAAGATTTAGTAAAAAAATTGAAGGATAAAATAGTCATTCTCTAATTAATTTTAATAAAATGGATATATTTGATATTTTTTAGAAATAAAAAATATATAATTTAATTTTTAATTCAGATAAATATATAATTTATAAAGTTTGTAGAGGGTATATGTAATTTTCCCTTAATTATACATAGTGAGTCTAAAAATGGAGGGACACCGAACAAAAGAAATGTTTCACGGGTGTTTGGAAAATTAAATATCACAAGGTTGGAGTCGGATCTATACATTGGTGGGTTCAAATAAATGAAGAGAAATTAAGAAGTGGTTTATTTTGGACAACCACATTAACGGTTTGGTTTGCAGTTATTTTAAAAATCGATCATATAAAATCAATCCAGATCGTAAGAACTGTAAGATTAATATATAAAGGAAGTCTTGGATTTTAATTACTATTACAAACCAAATGTTCAAAATACAAAATAATATACAGACTCGTAATAGAAGATCCACAGGCGGATCATAAATTGTACAAAGAAAGAATGTAAAACAGACTTTAGGCAGATCTAGGATTTGCAAGATCCTCTTATCACTACCAAGCACTTATAGCCTATTTCGTATTGTACCTGCAAGCTTAGTCTTTTGAAAATGCGTCAGCTTTCGCTGGTAAATACACCCAACTGACTCATTTTAAAAACATTTAAAATATGTTTTAAGTGCGTATCAGCAGAAAATCTTTATAACTTGGGAAAGTTGACGTTGCAACCTTGTTAACAGATTTACATGTTTGTCCATACATACAGGGCCCAGTGCGAAAACCGAGACATGATTAACGTACACACCACTTTGGACTCACGAAGGAGTCAATTCTTCCCAACTTTGTGGGCAATGCATTTTGAGCGTCTATCGGTGTATGCCTACACCCGCGCTAAGGTCGTGGTCATTATCTATTGTAATGAGCTGAGGATATCCAGGACACGGTAGTTAACCCCTGATGTTTAAGTTATCAAACAAAACTGATTAAAACAGAATATGCGGATTTACTAGCCACAATCTGGCATTCAATTGATCCCATTTCCGACCAAGCGGTAATAATTTACCGTAACCCAAGCCCGTATAGGGAAAATAAGTCGAGAGTATTTACCTGAGCTATTCTTCGTTTAAACGCATGATTTATAAACTCAGCTGGACAGAAAAGTACTAAGTGCAGATAGCATTTACCGGTGAGTCTCTAGTCTGGATTATGGCATAAGCTAACCAATTAAATACTAACGGTCTTATTTAAGTCATAGACTTAGACCGACTATCGTACTTGATCAAAACGTATAACGCTAGATTAAACGATGATTGGATGGAATGTATTTTAATCCCAACAAGTACCTTGACTTGTGTAATATGGATAAACTATAAACATTCTGGATTTTGAGACTTAAATGACAAGGTTAGACCCGTTTCGGTTAATTTTCGTAAACTAGTTACATATGCTTAACTGTACGCATATCAACGACATCGGGTAACCGGATAAGTCATGGACAAGTTCTATATGCCATTACACTTTAAATAAGTTGTAATGTCAGTAGGATATCAACTTTTATGCACGTTATGGTTTTAAAGTGAAACTATGCCTCATAAGGGCGTTTCGGTAATTTCATACCGTATAAAATGAACTTTAATATAATTTGATGTTATAACTATAAGTATTCTGGAAAAATAACTTATGATATAATATCAGTAGGATATTAATTATATGTGTAATTTATTTTTTATGACCTAACTATGCACCGGAGGGGCATTTTGGTCATTTTACACATAGTTTATAAATTATTTGGGATTCTAAGTATTGTATCATGTACCTACTGTAAAAATATTTAAAATAAGTTTTGAAATCAGTAGGTAACAAGTCTTGGTTAGTAAATATGGTTTAAAACCATATTATGCGCTGAAACGGCGCTTATGTCGTAAAATGACGATTTATGCGATATTTTATGAAAATTGATGTTAAATTCAAGTTAGTATGTCTTAGATATGTTATTTAGTATAACATATCAGTAGGTAAAAGATTTACTTTGAAAAGATGTGATTAAAACCATTTATAAGCCATAAGGGCTTTATCGTCATTTATCGAAATAATGCAAGGACTTGCTCATAAACTCAGTTTGTAATCTGGTTTGACATCCCAAATAATCCTACTTATAAGATTACATCAGTAGAAAACTCATTTTCAAGTTCATTATCATTAAAACATCTTTTTATGCAAAAGGACATTTTAGTCAAAATGGCATAACTATGGAACTTGTGCAAAAACTTAAATTCTGATTATGATCATGTAATATAACCTCAGTGGGTTATGCTACATTATATTACGATCATAATGCAACTTTAGATCAGTATGTAACTAATCTAAATCGGGTCAGAATCAAAAGTCAAAGCAGAAGTCAAACTTTGCGACTTTCGGTTGCGAACCGACCCTAGAACTAAAATTGACGAGCCGAACATGTTGTTACATGTTCTAATAATTATTATCAACTTGTTTAAGTGTCAAAACGGGCTTCATAACATATATAAGATCAATTTATGATTTTTCTAAAACATGGCTTGTTTGACTTTTTAATATCATAACTTTGACCCGTCAATTGGTCTAGCAAACGTGATCTTCAGGAGGTGCCCTTTATAGGGACTAACACCTACCTTATTACGATCACTTAACCATGTTCGTTACAAACAATGGCTGGACCATATGGTCTTAATCGAAAGTCAAGGCGTTTTCCGTTAAAACGCTTGACTTTTGGCTATAAAAGCCTAAACACGAAAATGCAAGAGCAAGGAACACTTACAAGAGGTTCCTAGAATGCAATAGAACTTAGTTGGATGCTCCTTTCAGTTAGGAATTTCCAGAGGAGGGAGATAGAGTTGTGAATGAGAAAAGTGCAAGTTCAAATGGTGAACCTTGGCACCTAGTTATAGTTGGAGAGCTTGAAGGAGGTGATGCCAGGTGTTAAGGGGTGTAAGAGGAAGCTTACAAGTGTCCCAAAATGTGTCATAGCTGTTTAAGAATCTCTGGTTTCGAATACATGATTTTTGGCACCTTTGTGTGGTGGCCAAGTTAATTTTCTGCAGACACAGGCCTCTTGCACCCCGTGAGAGGCCAAGCCTTAGCCTCTCGCGCCCCGCGAGCGCCCCTTGTCAGTTTTCAAATTTTGACATTTTAGCCCCTCAACTTATGAAACCTTCTTAAACCTTCCTAAAACACCTTTTTAGCATTTTTAGCCATCCGTAGCCAATACTTGACGTACCTGGGATTATGCCCGGACATTGTCGAGCCATGTTGATACTTTTAACCCCTCCATTATCCAACTTTCACATTTTTACAGAATTACCCTCTCTCGTCCAACAACGGGCACGCGTGAGAGTTAGGACTTTGTAAAGGATCATTCAGAGGCCAACTATAAGCATGTTGACTCCGATGTCACTCAGAGGCTGGGCATGTTGACATATCAGTCACTCATAGGCCAAGTTTAAGAATGTTGACATATCAGTCACTCAGAGGCTAGGCATGTTGACATATCAGTCACTTAGAGGCCAAGTTTTGAGCCTGTTGACACCTTTAGTCCTTTTTGGTCTTTAATAGACTAAAAATAAAAATACAACACGTGTCATTATAGTATTGGACACGATTTTACGAGGTTTTACAATTAAACATGTTCATTAAGGTTTTAATTTTATTAATACGATTTTTATTTAGACAAAATACACACAACAGACAGTCAACCTATCACGTATAGTATAGTTTAGATAAGAAATAAATATCATCCAAGAATACGTTTCTTCTACTCAGCCTTCCTAAATATTTTGACTAATTTTATTTATAGATATATTAGTAGACTAGAAAATAATAATAAAAGTACTCTTGGAATAATAAAAGTACTCTGGGTTAATTCTATTATAGAGGAAAAATCTTAATTCTTCTTATTATCTTTTAATCAAAATGGAAAGAGGCCTCGTGGTTCTCTCAATCTTATCAAAACATATTAATGGACTGGTTACCAGCTTTATAGGATCTTTATTTGACCATCCCTAGTCTTTCAACTAGTAAACAATATGTTATAACAAAAATGGTTTTAAGGTTATCTTGATTTATCTTTTTGTAACTTTATTTGTTAGCATTCTTTTAAGTTCAAACTCAGGGTTTCGGTGAAGATATTTTAATTAGCGAGGTGAATAATTTCTAAATTAGTTAAGTTACCGAATAAACAAGATAGATTCTCCTTTGATCTTGTTACCTCGCGTATCTATATAGTCGTGATCCCTTTTCAGGTCTAACAAAGACATAAATACTTAGTAACAATTTCATCGGTTTCACCAATTTATCGGATTACCTAACCCCCGTTAGGTAATCTTTCTTAAATTTTACCCCTACTCGGATCTGACACATTATCAGAAGCCTCCCTAATTATCTAGATGTAATATTTTTTTTGAACGACCAACAGAATCAATTCCGATCACTCTCGGGGCATTCACTGGACCAAACAGAGTACTCCGAGAGTAACCTGAGTCCACCACTAATTCCAGAGAAAACTCGATAACCCACCTGCCCGTAGGCACGACGGTGAAATTATCGGTGTAACTCGTTTGGCTCAAGGATCGAACTAGGTTTCCTAGGGCCTCCTATATTACCCACCAGTGTCTCACTTACACCAAGTGGGAGTTAGACCTACATCTCCCAAGAGAAATGTAAGCCTTCCACCACTTGATCTAGAGATCCTTGGCTCTTAATGTAATATTATAGGCCTTTTTACTACTCCAAGATCTGGTTCAGTATCATAAAATTGTCACCCAGGTCTCGTTCAATGCAAGACACCCCTAGTAAGATTTGAATCAATACTAGAAACTTACACCTGATCCGATCAAAGATACCAGATATTATCTGCACACTCAATTTTATTAAGTTAAGTTGTATTAGTTAATTCAAATGAACTTACCAGTTTAATTCGTTGTAGGAGCCAAATTTTTTTATTTTAGTATTATATATATATATATATATATATATATATATATATATTATACTATATGTTATATTATATTATTATATATATACTAATTATATATTATTATTATTATTACTAATTACTAATTAATTATCATTAAATAAGGAAGTATATAATTAATGAAGGAAGTGAATGAATAGTGTTTCTATTATTATTATTACTAATTACTAATTAATTATCATTATCATTAAATTAGGAAGTATATAATTAATAAAGGAAGTGAATGAATAGTGTTTCTATTATTATAATAATATATATAGTTTTTTAATATACATTTTTATTTTAATATTATATATATATATATATATATATATATATATATATATATATATTATATTATACTATATTATATGTTATATTATATTATTATATATATATATATACTAATTATATATATTATTATTATTATCACTAATTACTAATTAATTATCATTATCATTACCATTACCATTACCATTACCTTACCATTACCATTAAATAAGAAAGTGAATGAATAGTTTTTTTATTAGTATATATATACAAAATATAATAAACCAAGAATTGGTTAAGGATAAACATACTTGATAAAATAAAATACTAGATTAAATAAGTTTAACTAATCTAAAAGTGAGAGAAAACAAATAGATTACAAACTTATGGAGATTTTTAACACTTTTACTCATGACGACTACCAATCTTACATGATGATCAAGCTCAAGCTCAAGTGCGTGTAAAGTGTTCCTCAACTCTCATTTATAACTAACTATAGATACCTTATTGTTGAAGTGGGAGATCAAAGATAAATGTTGGAATTATATCTTTGGAGAGGTTTCGTTCGACATAAAGGCTTTCCTTAAGAATCAACCTCTCTTCTTCCAAGCGTGGATGACTTAGGAAGAATCAAAGAAATGACACATTTAGGCATCATACACTAAGATCCACGGATCATCCACACTTCAAGGAAATATGGCTCTCAAAAGGGTCCTATAGAGCTCTGGAAAAAAGTATCTAGTTAACCACCACTTGGCACTTCCAGGCACTCCAATGTAAGACCTTAACAAGTTTTAATAAAAAAGAAGCAACGGAAATACAAACCATAAAATTTCTTTCTTTATAAACAATCTAGCGTACACGAAACCATTTAAAATGATATCTTTCAAAAGAACTACATTCGTTGATCCTAATTAATATATCGAATATAATATGCGATTACAACTACGTGACCACCCTTCCGTACAATCCACGTTCTTTAACTCGACCTTCAGCCTCTTGTCCTCCACAATGACGAAGATAATTCATATAATTTGCAGTCACCGTATACATGTACATCACTAGTAATCGGCGACAGTGTAATAGCCCAGCGTAACCACACCATGATATTGTCCGCTTTAGCAGCCAGCACGCCTTCAGCACCCGCCCCTCACGGTTGTTAAGACGCGTCATGACGGTGAAGGTATCCAGCCCCATGTAAGGAAGCCTTAGTTCCCATTCACAACCGATGTGAGATATCACAATCCACCCCCTTAAGGGGTCCAGCGTCCTCGCGAGACCTGGCACTATCGGTCCGGCCATGGCTCTGATACCATCTGTAACAGTCCAGTGTAACCGCACCATGATATCGTCCGCTTTGGCAGTCAGCACGCCCTCGGCGCCTGCCTTTCACGGGTTTTAAAATGCGTTCATGATTGTGAAGGTATCCACCCCATATAAGGAAACCTTTGTTCCCTTCACAACCAATGTGGGATATCACAGACATCATATATAATTTAGAGTATATATAAATTTTAAACACGTATTTACAGATATGTACACTAAAAAATATGTCCAGAACCATAATCTCCCTTTATATATACACACACATTTGTACATATATGCACATTATCAAACATATATGTACAATACTTATTTATTAATTTTAAACACGTATATACTCATGTATATAGTTCAAAATAAAAATTAACTAGGAGGAAAAAACGATGATTTAGCAAAAAAAAATTATTGCATTTTTATTTATTTAATTTTTTGTTAGGAAAAATATGTAGTCTAGAATATTTCTTAATTACTAGTGTTTCTCACATGATCTTAACCATATATATGTGTGTGTATATTAAGTTGTAAATTTTATTATTGTTTTATTTATTATGACATTTCTAAATAAATAGGCAAAAAAAAAAAAACTAACTATCCATGTGTTATATGATTTAATGAAACAACTAAACAGGGTTAGAGATAAATGACGTTACATGCAAGATTTGTAAACATGAAGTACAAATCTCGTTAATTTGAAACGCAAATGACAATCTTTGAAATTTGATATATAGATAAACAACAATTTTTGTAATTTACTCTTTATTATTATAATTATGCATTTTAAATAAAGACCCAATAAAACCTAAAATGTGGAATCAAACCAGAATCAAATCGTTAGTAACGGTTTGGTTTTCATGTTTCGGTTGCAGTTTTTGTCAATAAAAATCATTATTAACAATTTGGCTCAGGTTTAAACTAAAAACCATTAAAACCGGATAGTGAACATCCTACTTGCTGACATAGGCAACATATTATCATCTCAAAGAGGTATATTGATTAATCTTATCTTTTACTTAATAATTTTTCTCATATGCATGATTAGAGTTGCACAAAAAAACGGTCTCATAACTGAAACTGTTACTAACAGATATATTAAACAACGATTTAGGTATGAAAATAACCATAGGTTAGAAATCAATTATGATATTTAGACTAGAAACCAGTTAGTAACCGATAATTTTTAACCAGCTGTTTTAACTTGTTCTTTTCGGTTAACCATTTATTATCATCTATTTTAGGTTTTTAGCTGATTTACACATATACATAGGCAAACATACATATAATTTTATAAAAGCAAAGTTTATTGAGTTATATTATATAGTTTGGTATTTTTTTATGATTAATTAAAATAAGTTAAAAACCGGTTTTTTAAACCTAATCGGTTATAACCGGTTATAGGTTTCCATCATGCAAAATCGTTATTAACCTAACCGGTATAGAAACCGCTTATATTTATTAAAAAACCGGTTTGTTTTTTTACACCGATCTGGTCACCTCTATCTAGAGGTGCACAAAAATCCGAACCTGAAAAAATAACTGGAGTCGGGTATTAACAAAACCAGGTGTTTTAAACCCATACCCGTAGGTTAGGGTCCGGGTATGCATATTCTCATCATCAGTACCCGATCCCAAACCCGGATTTTTTCGTACCCGGTTCATACCCGGGTTTTGTATACCCGAGTTTGATAACACCCGTACCCGGGTTTTAGGAATACCTACACCGGGTTTTACGAATACCCAATACTGGATTTTAGGAATGTATGCACTTTGATTATTCTAGTTCTTAGTAACATGTAATCTTGTTAAATTAAAGTTTTATATTAAAGTTCATGCTTATGAACCGAAAAATGATGTTGGAAAGCAAAAAACTACAAAGTTCATGTTTATACTCATGCAGGATTTTTTAATACCTGACCGATTTTTTTTCATACCCGAACCTAGAAATAGGGTACTATAATACCCGGGTATAGAAAACCCGAACCCTACCCGAACTCGGGTACGCATGGTATGGATTTCTTGGCCAATACCCGGACCCAAACCCGATCCGAGTATTGGTAATACTCAAAAATTCAAAACCCGATCATACTCGTACGCGAGCATGTATCCAAACCCGGGTATTAAAAAAACCCGGATCGTGCATCTCTACCTCTATCAGCAGCATCATAACTTGAGCTTTGAGGCGGTTTATTGGGCTAGCCCATTAACATACCCATTATTATCCAATCTTTTTATTTCACGCTCCATGAGAGAAGCTCATCAACATGCCCAAATTACCTAACCTTGACACTTATTGCTGAAATATGCCAAAACTACATTAGAACTCATCATTATCATACTAAGTAAATCTCACCAATAGCAAATCTAAGGTAGGGTCTGAGGAGGGTAAGATGTAAACAGCCTTATCTCTACCCGTATGAACAGAGAGACTGCTTCCAGTGAGATCCCCGGCTCGATAGTAGTTTTGCATCAAGACTTGGATATAAGGCACATAAAACTCGGCAATTAAGACAAAAGCCAATTAGTGCATAATCATTTTATTAAAACTGATTCCGGTTCAATATCACAATCTTTCTTAAAACACTCTTTAAGAGTTACGTTATTGTATGCAAGTATGTTGAATAGAACTACTCGTTATTGTATGCTTATGCTGAATATAACTACTATAACTTTAATAAAACTCGTTTAACTTTTTGAACTATTTCAAGCTACTACTTAACACAATGTAAATGAGACACCTAATTCAAAATCTCGTACGAAATTTGGTACATCAGATTGTAACAAATTTATTTTTGTAGCAGTGATTTTGCAAGGGTTTTCTTGTAAATAAGTTTACACATCAAGGCCCAAAACGAGTATTCCAACTTGGACTGCATTTTTAAAGGTTTGGGCTTGGACCCAAACGTATATACGATGAAGCCTAATTTCTAATGCACTGTTTGTTTTATAATCAGCTTTTAATAGTTCAGATCTTGTTCAGTACTTAACGATGGTTCAGACTGTTTGTTTCATGAGCAGATGTCCGAATGATTCAAATCTCTTATTTGAATTGGTCAGACATTTACCTCTGAATGATTAAGTATTACACTAGCTCTTAATGGTTCAGACCTCTTGCTGGTTCAACACTTAAGAGTTCCTCTTACTGGTTGAGTACTTACCCATTTAGGAATACATATGTGCTGTATAATGAAATAAAATAAACCATTTTTTCAAGTTTTTCTTTTTCAATTGTTTAATATTTAATAATAGATCTAATCTACGATGAAGTTACTTACTAGTTTTTTTTATCCGTCGCGTGTTGCGGTGGTGCCTTACGCGACGTGATAAATTATAGACTACAATCAATCCGACTCTTATCCGAACTAAATTTATGTTGAAACATAGAGTAATCCGAATTCATGCCGTTGAATGAAAATATATTATATTTGACCCGACTTGTTTCCAAACAAAATTTACGTCGAAACGTACACCAATCCAAAACGTACATAAAATAGACTAAAATCGACCCAACTCGTTTCTGAACTAAATTTACGTCGAAAAATATAGTAATTCAAATTTATCTCGTCGAATGAAACGTATTATATTTGAGCCGATTTGTTTCCAAACAAATTTTACATCAAAACGTACAAAAAAATAAAACATTTTGTAGCAGACCCGACTCCTTTTCAAAAAAAAAAAAAAAAGAATTACGTTAAAGCGTAGACGAACTCAAATTTATACTGACACATACATCAAATAACAACGTAAGAAATTAGTTTTAGGATAAACTCGAAATTTTTAAAACTTGAGCGGTCAAAGTCACATGTATAAAATTAGAGGGTTAGTTTTGTCATTAGAGCAAAGTTTAGAGGTAGAAGGGGTTGGTGGCTTTTACTACCGGTCTTCTTTAAGGTATTATAAATTTGCCTTTAAAAGTATATAATGTTCTACAACCCGACAGTCGGGCTGAGAATCGTCCATATAAACCAGTGTGTGACTAAACGCTTTTGAATCGTAATGATTTACATCGTCTCAACCTTCCTTTATTTTATTCGACAAGAGACAAATTTATTTTAATACATCTTACATTATTGTATTTATGTTACGTTTCCTAACAATTTTGCATATTCTATATTAACTAGTCTCTAAACGTCCTTAGCACATTTGTTGAAATATTCACATGTTTAATCATTCACAACCAAACCTTTCCCTCCTTTATTATCATCACCAAACAAAGCGAATAGTAGTTTATTTCATGGATCATTAATTGGTACTATCATTAAGGGATAAATAAAATAATACTTTTATCAATACTCAAGTTATACTCTTTAAAAAAATCGTCAGTCCTAACTGAATACCAATTTATTAACTATTTTAAATATTTTGAGTTTACCCATCAGATTCAAGTTTTTTTTTAACATCCTAACGTTCTTGTATCTAAATGATTTTCTTAACCAAATAACTTATTTAATTCATCTCAAATAAAATAAAAATAATAGCCCATTTGACTTTATAAAATCAAAACCTAATTTAACATTTTTATTAAGTCAAGTTAAACTTTAATTTTAAGATCAAACACGATGACCAAGACCAAGACTAGATTTAAATCCCTTTGTAAATAAATACGAAATGGACCCCTTTAAGTAGCTTCCTAAAGTCTAGTGGACACAATGCTATCATAATTTAATGATAAATGGGTTGAAAAAGCTTCTTGATCTAAAATCTACTCATATCTCTCTTGAAAAAGACAACTAAATTATTACAACAAAATCAAGGGCCCATTAACGGGAACATTAAGAAAAAATTGATTCATTAAATCCAAATACCTAAATCAACCCGGCCCAGGTCGACTAAACTTCAGCATGTTATAACTCTTTTAAGTTAAAAGAGCTCGAGATATAAGTAGATATTATGCATATCTCTATTTAAGCTGATAAACGTGTAAACGTCAAAATCATACTCTGCCGAGATCTTTGGATTTGTTTGAGATATTAAAGTTCGCATGTGCATGTCGCATATGTTTTGGAAGATGCCATGCTTTCGACTAACAAGCCTCTATATGTAAAGGGTCCCCCCATATGGCAAAGCTTATAATTGAAAGAGTGACGTTAAGAAGTTTATGTGGATGAAGTAGTAGAACAAAAGAAGTTCAAATGAGAGACATATTAGTATGTGGAAATCTGAGTACTTTGTGTTAGGGACCACACTAATAATGTCAATAGCAAAGATGACCATCATAAAGAGAGGCCAAGAATAATGGTCCACCAAAACATGCATTGTATCAACTTAAACCTCAATCATTCTTTTCTTATATAATAGCATAGTAGATCATCACATTTATTTTAGTGACTTGTACATCATTCAATAAGATATTACTATATCATGCAACATAACTTTTTTTTTAAATTACCATAGAGTTTTACCATTTCTATTATTATCAAGCCACTATGCTTGTGTGGGGCAATATATGAAGGCAAGTACTAATGACTACAAAGCATGTGGAATTGTCAAGTAACCTATCACTCATGTTACATTACCAATGGAAAAAGAAGAACAAATGGCATATGCCACTTTAAAGAAAAAAACAGACATATACAGAATTCTATCTATAGTTAATTGTCTAACACTCATGACATTTTTATTGCAATTACACTTTTTTTATTCAACTGTATTAATACAAGAGTCACATATTGTTGTGAAATTAATGGGGTAACAAATTCGTTATATTCAGATGAATAAAGTATATGAGAGTGTTCGATTATGTTACAATGGTTGCATGTGATGGAATAGAGATAACTATCTTCAAATGAAGGCAATTGTGGGCCTATGGATGTTTTCGAGGCTACTATACAATGTGCGAATGTCTATCACTTGATTATAGGTTTTTCAGTCCACTTTAGCCGTTCTGGTCAGGCTGGATGGGTCGGATTAAATAAAAGAAATAAAATATACAACCCATATGAAAACACACAATAAAATTATGTCACTAAAAGTACATAACAAATGTACAATGTCCATACAATTGTTCTTTAGGGTTTTCATCTTTTGAAAACAATTTATTACATCTTCAAGACAAATATTCATAAGCCACTCCCTTTTATGTAACAAATACAATAACTGTTCAAATATTTATCACCATTTTGATTACACAAATCACACTTCACATATTTCAATGTAGGAAAAACATTTCTTAACAATTTCCATTGCAACTTGTAAAACTAACGAGAACTTCAATAAACAATACACTACTAACGTAAATGAAAGTATTCCTTTGTTTCCACCATCAATCTTGCATAAAATTTTAAAGTTGGCAAAACTTTAATCCACTTTAAAATTATCAATGTAGTTTAGAAGTTAAACCTTAAGTCTTATTTATTTATTTTTTAATTTTTTTTATCATCATCAAATCATATGGATACATTATAACACCTCATCTTTTCAAACTGAAAACAATGCCCCAAAACAACATAACACCATCACCTCATTAGATTAATCACGGATAAAAAATAGCGCACTATACGGATTTAAGATAACACAAAATGACGAAGAACGAGGGTTGATTACTTGTATAAAACATTCGAAATTTTGGATTTTTGATCGTGATGCATCACCGATGAAGAAGGAAGATTCGTGAAATGTGGAGGGAGTGATAGTGAGGTTATGATAAACTAATAAGGTTTCTTTATTTAGAATTGTCAAAAAACCCTATCAGCCCTATTCTAGTCAAATTAATCAAAAATATTAAAACACAATTTATACAATTTTGCAATTTTATTTTCAGCCATTAAAGACTCTAATGGTCTATAACACTTCTCACAAAACCCCCATTTTTATACTAACCCCACCCTATATAGATATATTTGATTAACTAATAAATAAGGATAAGACATCATTATCAAGTTTTTTTAAAAAGTTACAGTACTTCTTGTGCATAACACTTAGTAACGTCTTTTTGGACTTTTTGAGATGTATAATTAGTATTTAGGTAAAATGGCCCTTTGATCCAAGGATATGTTTGTGATGCCAAAATATGATTCAAGAGTTTTCAAATACTAAATCATTGGAAATCTTTGTGTTTAAGGACATAATTATTCTTGATAGGATAGCAAGCTAAACGTACCCACTGCTTTTCATCTGAACTTTTAAACGATTCGCCGGTTGGGAAAATGACTTAAATTGGACTAAAACGCCCTCGGATAATGGGTTTGTGTAAATTACCACTAAGGGAAGATTATATAAGGAGTTCTATGTTTGAGTGATCCTTCTGGTAATTATATATGGGAGACTCGAACTAAAAAGGTTTAAAGTCTCCTAACAAGTCGGTTGAGTAACAAACTTCAAACCGAAATACTGTTTTGAAAAGCTAAAGGAATCGAGTTCGGATCACCGAGTTCAGATCAAGGTTTTGAACTTATAAATGTGGGAAAAAGTTCAAAAAATGGTAAACTTGAAGTTGGGCGCAAAAATTGAGAAATTTTGGCAAAAATTGTTTTCTTGTTATTTTTAAAATGCGTTTGACCATTTAACTTAAACACTAATTGTTTTTAGTATTTATGATAGGCTATCATAAGGGCGGGAACCGGACGGATGACCAAGCACGCGAAGAATGGAACACTATTAAACCACTATTGCATTAGAAGCAATCATGAGAAGGTTGAAGCATTTTCATGCACGACAAAGCTTCGAGTTTAAAATCTTTATATGTGTAAACTCTAAATTATATGTAATAATACGTGATGTCGGTTCATCTGGCTTATCAGTTAACCCAGATTAGTAAGTGTTATAAAAATATGGGACCATATCGTTCGAATATGTAAGAGATTCTGGGTTAGAGTGTTACACAATTAATTGGATGCTATGAAAAAGAAGTTGACTGTCCTTCATAATAATGAAGCTTGGATGTTGGTACCTAGGCCTGCTAAATAATGGTAATTTCGAACCCAATAACGGGAAAACAAAAGTATTAACCATCACAAAGTGCGTCTTGTAGCTCAAGGCTTTAATCAAATATGTAGCCTTGATTTTCCATACTTTTATCCCGGTGGTGAAAGCCTCCATTATTCAGGTTGTGTTGTCTGTGGCAGTTCTCAATAACTGGAAGTTACATCATCTTGAAATAAATAATGCCTTTATTCATGGGCATATATGTTACACCCCGGATTTCCAACCAAAATCCATACACTGGCGGGCCCGGGTGGGGAGTATTGTGACGTCAGTTGATAATATCATAGTCAATTAAACACGCACAGTGGAAATCTTGGAGTAAAATTACTATTACAAACTGAATGTTCGAAAATACAAAATAATATACAGGCTCGTAATAGAAGATCCACAGGCGGATCATGAAATGTACAAGAAAGAATACAAAACAGACTTTGGGCAGTTTTAGGATTTGCAAGATCCTCTATTACTACCGAGCACTTCCGGCCTATTTTCGTATTGTACCTGTAGATTAGTCTTTTGAAAATACGTCAGCTTTCGATGGTAAATACACTCAACCGACTCATTTTGAAAACATTTCAAAAATGTTTTAAGTGCGTATCAGCATTAAATCTTTTTATAACTTGGGTTAATTGACCGTCCAACCTTATTAACAGATTTACGTGTTTGTCCATACATACAGGGCCCGGTACAGAGACCGAGACACAATTAACGTACACACTACTTTGGACTCACGAAGGAGTCAATTCCTCCCAACCTTGTGGGAATGCATAATTGAGCGTCTATCGGATGTATGCCTACACCCGCGCCAAGGTCGTGACCATTTCTATTGTAATGAGCCGAGGATATCCAGGACACGGTAGTTAACCCCCGATGTTTTAAATTATCAAACAAAACTGATTAAAACAGAATATGTGGAATTACTATCTCCGGACCGGCGTTCGATTGATCCCATTTCCGACCAAGCGGTAATAATTTACCGTAACCCAAGCCCGTATAGGGGAAATAAGTCGAGACTATTTATCTGAGCTAGTCTTCTTTAATTTTTAATAACTCAGCCGTACACAAAAAGAACTAAGTGCAGATAGCATTTACCGGCAAGTCTCTAGTCTGGATATGGCATAAACTAACCAATTAAATACTAACGGTCTTATTTAAGTCATAGACTTAGACCGACTAGCGTATTTGATCAAACGTATGACGCTAGATTAAACGATGATTGGATAGAATGTAGTTTATTCCCAACAAGTACCTTGACTTTTTTAATATGGGTAAACTATTAAATTCTGGATTTTGAGACTTAAATGACAAGGTTAAACCCGTTTCGGTTAATTTCCGTAAAATAGTTACATATACGTATCCGTGCGCATATTAGCGATATCGGGTAATCGGATAAGTCATGGACAAGTTCTATATACCATTATACCTTAAATAAGTTATAATATCAGTGGGATATTAACTTATATGCCCGTTAAGGTTTTAAAACGAAATTATGCCTCATAAGGGCATTTTGGTAATTTTATACCGTATAAAAGGAACTTGAATGTAATTTAATGTTATAGTTATAAGTATTCTGGAGAAATAATATATTTATGATATAATATCAATAGTATATCAATTATAGGTGTAAATTATCTTTTATGACCAAACTATGCACCGAAAGGGCATTTTGGTCATTTTACACATAGTTTATAAATTATTTGGGATTTTGAGTTTATAACATGTACCTACTGTAAAAATGTTTAAAATAAGTTTTAAAATCAGTAGGTATCAAGTCTTGGTAAAATAATATGGTTTAATACCATACTATGCGCCGAAACGACGCTTATGTCGTAAAATGACGTATTTAAGCGATGTTTACGAAAACTGACGTTAAGGTCAGATTAAAATGTTTAAAATATTTTATTTAATATAACATTCAGTAGGTAAACGATTTACCTTGAAAAGATTTGATTAAAACCATTTTATAAGCCACAAGGGCTAAAACCGTCATTTATCGACATAGTTTAAGGACCTGTTTGAAAACTCAGTTTATAACTTGGTTTAACATCCCAAATAATCCTACTTATAATACTTCATCAGTAGGAAACTCATTTTCAAGTTCATCACCATTTAAAACCTTGTTTTATGCAAAAAAGACATTTTGGTCAAAAATGGCATAATTATGGAACTTGCGCATAAACTTGGATTCTGATTATGATCATGTAATATAACCTCAGAGGGTTATGCTACATTATATTATGATCATAATGCAACTTTAGATCAGTAGGTAACTAATCTAAATCGGGCCAGAATCGAAAGTCAAAGCAGAAGTCAAACTTCGCGACTTTCGGTTGCGAACCGACCCTAGAACTGAAATTGACGAGCCGAACATGTTCTTACATGTTCTAATAATCACTTATAATTTTTCCAAAAAATGGCATGTTTCACTTTTTAATATCATAACTTTGACCCGTCAATTGTTCTAGCAAACGTGATCTTCAGGAGGTGCCCTTTATAGGGATTAACACCTACCTTATTACGATCACTTAGCCATGTTCATTTCGAACAATGGCTGGACCATAATGGTCTTAACCGAAAGTTAAAGCGTTTTCCGCAAAACGCTTGACTTTTGGCTATAAAAGCCTATAAACGAAAATGTAAGAGTAAGGAACACTTACAAGAGGTTCCTAGAATGCAAGAGAACTAAGTTGGATGCTCCTTTTAGCTAGGAGCTTCCAGAGGAGGGAGAAGAGTTGTGATTTAGAAAGATGGAAGTTCAAATGGTGAACTTGATCACCTATTTATAGTTGGAGAGCTCAAAGGAGGTGAAGTCGGGTGTTTAGGGGTGTAAGAGGGAGCTTACAAGTGTCCCAAAATGTGGCATAGCTGATTACAAGTCCATTGTTTCGATCAAATGGTTTTGGAGCTTTGTTTGGGGACCAAGCCAAAACTTTCTGCTGCAGACCCCTCTCGCGCCCCGCGAGAGACCCAGGCCAGGTCTCTCGCGGCCCGCGACCGCCCCTTGGCCAGTTTCAAAGTTTGACACTTTTAACCCCTTAACTTATTAAAGCTTCTAAAAACCTTTTTAAACACCTTTTTGGCACTTTTAGCACTCTGTAGCCAATTCTTGGCATACCCGGGATTATGCCCAGACATTGTCGAGCTCTCGGTTCGTTAAAATGTTACTCAGAGGTATAAATTAACATGTTGACACTTTTAATCCCTCCATTATTCAACTTTCACATATTTACGAAATTGAGCTCTCTCGTCCAACAAGATGGCACATATGAGAGTTAGGACTTCACAAAGGATCACTCAGAGGCTTATTATAAGCATGTTGATTCCGATGTCAATCAGAGGCTGGGCATGTTGACATATCAGTCACTCAGAGGCCAAATTTCAAGCATGTTGACATATCAGTCACTCAGAGGTTAATGATTTAAGCATGTTGACATATCAGTCACTCAGAGGCTGTTATTTATGCATGTTGACATCAGACCGTCACTCAGAGGCTCAGTTTGAGCATGTTGACGCCTTTAGTCCTTATTGGTCTTTAACAGACTATACAACACGTGTCACTATACTATTAGACACGATTTTACAGGGTGTTACAATATGCATAACCTTGTTTATATAGAACATCTATTAGGGTTTGTTAACCCTCAATTTCCAAATTATGCATGTCGTTTGAATAAATCTCTTTTATGTCTTTAAGCAAGCACCATGGGCTTGGTTCATCGTTTGGGCACTTTTCTTTTAAACCATGGATTCACTTGCAGTAGGGCAGACAATCCCTATTTGTTTCAAAAGTGACAATGCCATTATGTACCTCTTAGTATATGTTGATGATCTAATCTTAACAAGTAACAATGACTCAGTTATTTAAGTTTTCATACGTCGCCTAAACAAAGAATTCTCCATCAAAGATCTTGGTGATCTGAACTACTTTCTTGGGCTTGAAGTTACTTATACGGACAATGGGTTTTTCTTTCTCAATCCAAGTGTGCTCGTGACATTCTTAATCCTGATGATCCTCTGGAATCCAACCCTGTCCACAAACCTTTGGCTACAAATGAATCTATTGGTTTCTCTAGTGAACCCTACAAAGATCCAACCAACTCTCGGTCTTTAGTAGGTGCTTTACAATATCTGATGATCATTCTCCATGACATTTCATATTCTGTCAATCAAGTGAGTCAGTATCTACGATGCCCGAATACAATTCATTTTCAGACGACCAAGAGTATTCTTCGGTATGTCATGGGTACCCTTGCCTTTGGGCTCAGATTCTCGCACTCCCAATGCACATCTGTCCTCGGGTACTCCGATGCTGATTGGGCTCTTTGTATTGACACTCGCATATGTACTTATGGTTACTCTATTTTCTTGGGTGACAACCTTATCTCCCGGTGTGATAAAAAGCAACCCACTATTTGTCACTCCAGTTGTGAATCCGAGTGTCGACCTATGTATAACACAACCTCTGAAATTGTGTGGATCACTCACTTACTTCGCGAGCTTCATGCCCTGCCCTCGAGTAGGCCAACTCTCTTGTGTGACAACAGAAGTGCTATGTTCCTCGCTCAAAATCTAGTTGCCCATAAGCAGGCCAAACACATTTATTTGGATTATCACTTTATTTATGAGCTTGTATTATCAGGGAGAATGTACACCAAATTTGTTCCTACCAAGTTGCAGGTTGCTGACATATTCATCAAGAGTCTATCTCGCTCTTAGTTTGAGTTTTTTAGTGACTTAGTCTTGCTCCACCATTGTTCCGCTTGAGAAGGGATGTTTTTGACAAAATTATTTTTTCTTTATTTTTGTCCTTGTATTCTGCATGTATTCTTTATTTTTCATGCATGTGAGCCAAGTGTAACTTTGTTGTGTGTAAATAGAGCTTATCCATGATTATGAAAACCATCAGTTTACAATAATTACTTACACAGGCGTACAGAAAAAAACACTTGCATTTTCGATGCTAAGCCATATGATTAAGAGAATATAGAATTGACTTGTGATATATATAATTCAGATTCACGACACACAACGGACACATACACATATATTTATATACATGTATGGTACTTCATATAAGTCAACATCCTAATCAAAGATGTGGACCATTTAGTTCAGTCACTGAAGTAAATATAGGGGTTTCTAGTTCAACTGGAACTTCTTAGTTTTTTAGTTGAATTTTTAGTTAGGTCAATTCTGGATCTTTGAATATCGAAGATAAAAGTGAAAAGATAAAAAGCATATAAGCATTTCTCTAGCAATCAAATACATGTTTACTTGTATCAATTAAATGTTTACATAATGATTACTTTAGCTGAACTTTATACACTAAGGATCGGTTCAACCATTCAAGCAGTGGCGAAGCTTGAGATTTCCAAACGGGAGGGCGGATGCCACCGGACCTAAAAATTTCTATAAAACCGGGGTCGAAAACGTATATACCCAAACTTACGAAAACTACATCCTCTCCACTATTAAGCGAAAAGTTCGGTGGGGGGTCGGCCGCCCCCTCACGCCCTTAAAAGCTTCGCCCATGCGTTCAAGGATAATTCTTGTGCATACTAAGGGTAAAGTGCAAGTTGTTAAATGTCGGTGGAAAATTATAAATGATTATTTGGAGGAAAGGGCAACCTAAGAAATGTTTTGGTGTGTGTGTTTATCATGACTAAACCAAAGTTTCTGTTTTCTTTTGTGTTGTGTGAATCTCTTTAGTTAATTCGGTTGAATTTTGCCTACATACTATATGGTATGAGAGCTACGACTTTAAGTTTGAATGTTCATCTTTAATTCGTCGATCTTTAATTTACGAGGCATTCAATGTTTGTTTAGGCATCAATATGGTATATTAGTAAGTCCATCAGGGTTTGTGACAGGTTCATGTTCGATCCATTTGGGGTTTGCTTAAGAATAATAACGTTTCCATGATCAATGAGCTAAATTTAAGGATTTAATCTGTAGCTCATTGGATTTGTGATGTTACACTAGCATTGGAGATGCTCTAAGTGTTGCATTCATTATCACTAGGATTCCTTGTGTTCTAATGGGTAGCCTCCTTACCACTTATCATTTGATTTTGCATTTGAGGTATCTCAGTTAAAGAATTTCATGTGTTCATGCTTTGCAACTAAACTAAGCGATTCAAATAACTTTAGTAGGAGGTCTATGAAATGTGAAATGCTTGGGTATTCAAATTCTAACAAAGGTTATAAGTTGTGTAGTCTTAATAGTTAACATGTTTTTTTACTTCCTTAAAATTGTGCGCGCACACAAAAAATTATGACACTTAGGAAGTCTAGTGCCAAAGATTCTTGGTCCAAGTGGTTGGTGGCCTGGATTTCTCGTGAGAGACTCCGGCCCGATCCCCACTTGACACAACAAGGTGAGGCCAGAGGGTTTTACACTAGTCATGGTTGCGTGGTTTCCTTCTAGAGTGGGCCGCGGTGAGAATTAATTGCCTATGATATTCAGTTTTAGTGGTGTTCTATCCACGGGTGGATTGAGGGCCAGTATGTACCTAGCCTAAAATGAAGAGTCTCCTGGTTTTGGACCCGGGTCTCTCGTGTACCACTGAAGTTGATGCGAAAGCCCAACCAACAGGTCTACTAGCCGTTTAAAAAAACTTAGAAAGTCTAGTAAAGTGTTTGGATTTGCCTATTTCTTTTTTCAGTTAAAGATAAAGTAGATACTATGAACATTGAAATATGAAAAAAAGATTGGAATATCAACAATTTTTCTAAACACAGAAAACCTATAGTTTACAAAAAGGTTGGAGACAGGTTTCTCCCGGATTATTTGGGTTTTCTCAGAAACTGGGTCAACCTCGAGCGTCAAATCAACAATGGACGGTTGCAATTCTGTCTGAGGTTGAGGTATATGAAGAGGCAGTGCCGCTGAGCCCAAAAATTCGCCGTTCAAAATAATAAAAAGATTTATAAAAATAACTATAAATATAATGAGGAAGTTTTGATAAGAAGTTTTCACATGTGGTAGGTTACTTGGTACATTCGGTATTGAAGTTATGGAGAAAAGCTAAGTTTAGGATTTTTAAACCTATTTAATTTGAATCAGAAATTATTTCTTGTGGGGAGAACAAGGTTCAATCCTTGAGAGATGCAAGTATATAATGGTAAAAATTAGCTGTTAAAAAAAAATAATAAATAAAAACACATGCTTTTCCAAAAGTTTACCATGCAATCAACGTAACTATACCTGCAAATAACTGAAAGTAGTAGATGCTTAATTAATGTCAAGTTTGATATACATAGAAAGTACGATTACAATGAAACCTGATTGGAAAATCTAACTATCAAAGGACTGTAATTTTTGCCTTTATTCTGTGTAGGTTATAGTTTTTTTTGAATGATAAAGATTTAATTATTTCTATTTCTAAACTACACCAATAAATACTAAATTACATCAATCGCTAGGATTTAAACTATGATCTTTTCTTCAACAGGGTTGTGAAAATTAAGAGTACCCATAATCAAATACCCATGGATGTTCATGGGTGAACAAAATACTCGTATGGCGTTGGGAAATTTGTACATATGGCAAGTATTTTATAGGATTTTGGAGCTGTTGTCAGTGGCTACCATCCGCTAGAGAGATGATGACAATTGAGGATGCTCTTAGACAAACAACACTCTAGCCGTAACGAGTTCAAGGGGATAAAACACAAGTTAACTGAAGGGGATAAAACACAAGTTGTTAATGTCGGTGAAACAAAACGATGACTTGGATGAAATGGGAACTAATAAGGAAACATTATTTTTGTTATTTTTATTTCATATAAAAATCATATTCCCAATAAACCAAGTATAGTAAATACTCAAAAACTTTTAAATATTTTATGTTGACTACATGAATTATTAACTCCTTAATTTACAGTTAATTTTTTAATAACAAATTTAGATCACTTACGGACCACTGGAGTATTATTGTGTCACAAACAGAATCACCTGACCATATCCATTTTCACTAGGCTATATTATCTATACACAAATTCAGAAGGAAACCTAATAAATATGGGAAAAGGCCAATGGCGGATCCATAATTTTTTTCTGTAGGTTCAACTTTTTCCGGTGATCAGATTTCTCATGACTAAACGTCGAAATTAAAAGCTAGATCGGGTCGGGTCACAAGATTAGGTCGGGGAACATAATAGAATACAATATAATAAAAATACATAATTATTAGAAAACACGCGATAAATTTACAATGAGGATATCATTAACATGAAACAACCATTTTGGAAAATCGTTTCCAAAGTTAATGTTATAAACTTTATAAACCCTACTCCTGATAACTAAACAAGTTTCACCAAAATTAACATAACAATGAACTTCTTTCAGTAATCACAAGTAGCACATAAGAAATTAAAAGCTTACCTTTCAAGAAGGCTTAGAAATTGAAAAGTTGGTCCTAATATTTCGAGATACTATGGTCATTCTATTGAGAATACGTAACTAACACACTCATTAATACTTAAATGATTATATTAAGTATTGGAATTGGGGCTTTGGTTTTGTATTTGGTTAAATAGTTTGAATTGATTGGGGGTGCTAGTTACACCCTAATTTTTGTTTCAGATTTGAAAATAAAAAAATAAAACTCCAAGCAAGGATCGAAGAATGGAGTACAAGTGTAGAAGCGGAAGCATTAATCATTGAGCCATTCATTAATTTTGTTAATGGGTTCATCCCAAATATAATTTATGGGTTCATTCTATATTCTTTAATAACATTTCTACTATATATTTGAAACCGAGTGGATTCGTGTGAACCCGTAAGTGTCAACATAGATCCGCCCTTGAAAAAGCCCCCTTGTAGAATCGGACTCGGGACCTAATGGTCCGTAAACCTTATCCCAACCTCAAAATATCACTATGCTATAATGCCATGCCCATTATCGAAAAGTTAACAGGATGCCCATCAATATCCAGTTAGTAAGAAGCAACTTTTTCTCGGCAAGTGAACTTTAAGGGGTTAAAGTCATAAAACCAGTTGGAGATGATTCAATCATGATACATCTGTTAGAGAAACTCAAGCGTTCATTAGTAGCATGTTATCTTTTTAAAATAATTTAATTTGATGGAGAAAAACTAATTTACAGGGATAAGAAGGGGACACGTGAATGGATTGGAAATAGAGTAATGATGAAAAAGCAAAGAAAATTGTAATGAATTAAGAAAGGGACCATGAAGAGGTAGCTTTGACATAAACTTAAGGATGGCTCCATTGAAAAGGGGTTGTGTTAATGCAACATCTGAAAAGATGCCATGGTTTCTGGTGGTCCATAACTAGAGTTCCAGACAACAATGACGCAGATACATCACAATAAAGTAGTGTGTATATACACACACGAGTATTCAAATTATTGCGAATAAAATCAACCTTTCTTTATATTGGATCATGGAGGGGACTAGCATAAGAGATGATCATGATAAATGGAGTGGAACATGCAAGTATAGTTGTCTTAATCCACTTAAATACAACCCTAACGTTAAAAGAAGGAAAAATGATTCATTTGACCATACTTATTTAATGAGTCTTGCTTTAATACACATATAGTGATGGTGAGTTACAATAAGAATAACTAAATATATTAGACACCAATAGTACATAAAAAATGTATTCAACGTATCACTGGATGTTTAGTATGTTCAGTTTTTTACAAGTAATTCACATTTGATTTTACTTGAATTAACTAGGATTTAAACGAGCCAAATATTTGGTAAATCGAAAAGTTAGTTTATGTTTGTTTATTTGATAAATAAAAATAAATAAATAATTTTTTTGTATATCAATTAATTAATAAAACACAAATACATGCATTTCTTATTCGTTTGTGTATATTCTTTCATTAAGGTTGGTTTATATACAATCGTATTTCGCCAACAGACAAATTCATTGGTAATTCGTCCACTAATTCTTAAAAAACATATTGGTATTTCGTCACTAATCCTTGAAAAACATGATGTAATGCATTTGCCAATAGATATTACCTGAGCGTTGACATTTGTTGCTGATTAATTAGTATTTGCTACAGATCACGGACATGTATTTTAATTTCCCATCTTTTAATTTTCCAATTTTTAATTGTGATAATAATAATAATAATAATAATAATAATAATAATAATAATAATAATAATAATAATAATAATAATAATAATAATAACAATAATAATATTTTTTCTAAAGACATATGATAGATCTTAGATTCACACTTTTGAATGGAGATTTTGCATGTGGTCGTCTGTTTAAGTGATATAATTACAATGATTGAACTTTGAATTTGAGGATAAAATTCAATAAATAATTTTTTTAAAAGAATTAGGAATATGTGATGAGACCTAAACCAAATTCATATAAACTAAGTCGCTTGTGAGTTGTGACTCATGTTTGTAGCTTTAATTGAGAAGTTATAAAGTGGGCTCTCCCATGTGTCTCGTTTTTATTGCATGGACAATCTTGGTAGCTAGATTGAGTGTTATAATCTCTCAGAGATATTTTGCATCAAACATTAAATTTCTGAATTTGCGTCCCCAGAAATTTTAATTCTCTTCCAGACAATATATATATATATATATATATATATATATATATATATATATATTATAGGGTCAGTCGGTTAGATCGTGTAAGAAACATTATGTTAATTGAGAAACTTAAGAAGCATCTAAACCACACATTTTTCTTTAGCAAAAATACAAAAAATGCAATTCTTTTTAGATCAATGGAAGTTTTTTCTGTCAGTTTTTTTAGATATATACATATATGTATAGTTGATAAACAAATGTATATATTACCAATTTTAACTACACACCCACATATATATACACGTATTAAAAATTAAAACATAAATACTGTACATATAAGTTTGATAATGTAAATAATGTACAAATGTGTATAAATGATTGTTCACACACACACACACACACACATATATATATATATATATATATATATGACAAGGTTCATTTGAGAAGAAATTTAATGTGAGAAGAAAAAGACGAAAGACTATAATGGTAAAACATTAAATAATTTAAAACTCCTCTCATTAATTATGTTACTTCTCATTAATAAAACAAAAACATTATATCCTACACATTTCAAAATTTATCCTACATATATATCTTATACTTATCAGAATTTATCCTACACACATGTAAAAACACCCTACACATTTCAAAATTTATCCTACACATACTAAAATTTATCCTACATATGTCGAAAATTGTCCTTCACCATAAATTATTTTATCTTGAAAAAGTATATTAAAAAAATGAGTTACAAGTTTAATTAATTAGCTAATTAATAACAATTATAGATTTACTTATATGCCCTTTTTCATAATATTAAATACACACATTAAATGAAGTAAATGGAGAATTTCTATTGGTTTAAAAGTTATTCTTTTTATTCTTACAAAAATTTTCTTTTTATTTGAACTCTTCACTATATATATATATATAAAGGAAGATTATGGTTTTAAATATGTTTTTTACTGTACATATGTGTAAAATACATGTTTAAAGTTGAAAAATAAACACCGTACATATATGTTTGATACTATACACATATGTATACTTTAAAATTGACAATATACATATATGTATATATTAAAAAAAAACCTTTTAAAAATGTGGGATTTAAAGTTATATATATGTAGGTTTGTAGAAAATGTGTGGTTAAACTTTTCAAATTTCTCAAATAAAATGCTTTTCTCTTAGAATCCCATATATATATAGGGTAAGGTTTATATGAGAACCACTTTTTATTATGAGAAACAATATGAACACAATCAAAATAAAGGCACCCTACCACCATCAAAAACCTAAAAACTCACCCTCCACCTCCACCCTCGTATTCTTGTAATAAATGGTGGTTTCTAACTGATCTTCACCCTATATATGTATGTATGTATGTATATATATAGGGATATGATCAAATGTGAACCTCCCATTTAATAGTAAACTAAATGAACCAATTCTCGTCTTTGATATTTTTTAGATCAAAAGGATAGGGATGCAATTAGAAAACTAATCTTAATCCAAAAAATCAGTTACCAAGATTACGGTTAGGGTGGAAGGGGCACTCCCCAAATAGGGAGTGGTAAATTTTTTTTTACTAATAATATCATGCCATGTCAACTCACCACTCCACTCCCCATTTTGCACTCAATCACTAGGGGTGCTTAAACACATGGGATGTTTGATTTTTTTATATTTTTTATTTCTAGAAAATATGCATCAATAAATAAAACATACTTTAAACAAAACATTAAAATATAAAAATACATTTTAAAACTAAAACTAATTTAACTAATCGTCGTCGGAATCCACCAAAAGGTGGGGTAAATCTTGTTCTCCAAGATGCTCCACAAGATCATATTTTAGTCTATAATGCGTGTCTTCATCAATGAGCTTGTAATAAACATTTTCATCGAAAACGGGCTCGACTGGAGGATCACGAATATGTATCGGTGCAATCGCGTTTCTGTCAATGCACGCATATACGACATTCCTAATCTTTTTTACACTCATAGCACGCATTGGTCGATTTAGTACACCCCATTTTGCCTTTAGAACACCAAAAGCCCGTTCCACGTCTTTTCTTGCCGCCTCGTGTTGCCTCTTGAACTTCTTTTCTTTCAGAATGTGAGGATACGGAAATGATTTCACAAACACGGACCACGTAGGGTAGATTCCATCGGTAAGATAGTATCCACGCTTGTACAAGTGGTTGTTCACGTAAAATGAGCATTTTGGTGCAGTTCCATTCCTTTGAGTAAGAAATAACGGAGGTTTATGGAGCACGTTGATGTCGTTTTGTGAACCTGGTGGACCACAAAAAGCATGCTAAATCCACAAATCTTGAGAGGCCACTGCTTGAGCATAATTGTTGGGTACCTGTGATCCCCCTCATATATTGGCCGCGCAACTTTGTTGGACACATTCTCCAAACAAAATGTGTACAATCAAGACTACCCAACATCCCCGGAAGGTGATATACATCCTCATGAGCCTGATACAAGAGCGCGACGTCGTGGCTTATTGGTCTACGTAAGTACTCGGAAGCGTATAAATTACATACCGTTTCGCAAAAATAATCTAGACCCTCTCGGGAAGTCATCTCGGCCATATTTAAATACTCGTCGTTCTCGTCTGGAGGGTTACTGGTTGCAAGTTGCTTAATCGTCGATGTAACTTTCTGCAACGGTGTAAAACTCTTCTTCATTCTCCCATCCAGGCCCTCTTGAAATCACAAGTTATTTGCTTGCACGTCGCTCACAATTTTTAACAACAACCTTTTCGACATACGAAACCTATGATGGAAAACATCTTTGTTGAATTTGGGCTCCTCGGCAAAATAATCTGCCAC
Source organism: Scalesia atractyloides (assembly GCA_947069175.1). Taxonomy (NCBI): domain Eukaryota; kingdom Viridiplantae; phylum Streptophyta; class Magnoliopsida; order Asterales; family Asteraceae; genus Scalesia; species Scalesia atractyloides. The sequence goes on along the minus strand of CAMTDV010000001.1, from coordinate 85,037,070 downwards.
AAGGGTTTCGTGGCCTTTCTCTCGATCTCGACAGACAACTTTCTTTTTTCTAGAAGTACCGGTGTCTTCTAGCGCGGCGGCTTTCTTAATTGGATTTTGGAAAAAAAGCTAAACTACCATCGCTTGAAGAAGAATCATCGTCTTCGCTAATATCAAATGGAATGAATAGTGGGGGTATGTCATCCGCCATTATTTTATAAAATGGGGTTAATTTTTTGGAATGTAAAAAAGGATTTGGTGGAATAGAAGTGAAAAATGGTGTTGGAGATGAGTGAAATGTGTGAGTTTTAAATAAAGATTTTTTTTATTTGGTAACGGTCACAAAAATACACACAACGGTCGAATATACAACGGTCGCTTCTTCCTTTTGCTCGGTGACTAGTCGCCGAAGTGGGGACTCCCCTCGTCGTGGCTTGGTGGCGGCGGCACTCTTGCCGATCGCAAACCGGGTTCCCGAAGGGGTCACCGAAGGTGCCCCTTCCATCCTAACTAATCCCAACAATTTTGTAATTCAAGATTTTCTTTCCTAAATTATATTCAAGCCCTTAATCATCCCAAATCATTCCTAATAAAAAATTCATCATTCACGTTGATCATAATTTTCTTCAAAGTTCAAGTCGATTGAACACACAAACACACAAAAAGTGAACTTATCAAAAAAGATGAAGAGCATGGATGTGAAGTTTATTTAGACGTGGCTTCTACTTATCCCAAGGTGGAGTTTCTATGTTTTATTTGTTCTTGTGCCTTTTTTCAGATGATCGGAAAGAAAAAGATGCCATATTACGCAGAAAGCAAGAAAAAAAACAATTGATTTTTGTTTGTCCTTGATATAATTTTTATGATTAAATCAAAAATGGTTGCTGTTTATTTTGTAAGTAGAAATCAAGAGGGTTTGGGTTTATGTTGGTGGAGTCCAACGAAAACAATAAATTTGCCAATGGAGTTTTTGTTTTACAGAAGTAAACTTCATTCCTTATTTTATTTTTCGGTTCATAGCAAAATGGGTAAAAACTGCTATCTTTATAATCTAGTTTTTTAAGCTATGGTGGTTGAGTGGATAAAGATAATGGCGGTGATTTCAGTTAAAGAAGAGGAAATAGGTACAGTCTTCGATTTCCAAGGCAAAAGCTAAGATCAATAAAAAGCTACATATATGGAACAATCCTAAGATGTATTAAGTACATTAAAACAAAATCAATTTATCTCACTTGTTATGAATTTAGTTTTATTATTATCACTTAAGAATATAATATTACTTATTCATGTACCGGTAAAATCTTTTACAATCTATTTTTCTTTCAATCACAAATTTTTTTTATAATTAAATTTACATAACTTACTGATTTTATATTTAAATCAAGAATAGAAACATTATTTATGGCATACAAAATTAATTCATTTTGTAGATGTTACCATTTACCATATATTTATTCTTTATAACTTATTTATATTTCATAATAAATAATATAGCAGAGAAAAACCGGTTGGTTGATTTTCATCTTCGAAATAAATATTTGCTAATAAACAACATTGTATGTGTAATGTTATTGATACCTAATACATATTGACGAATAACGTTTTTATTGTTACTTTTGCTTTATTTTACTAGGAAATAATGTTTTCTTTTTTACTTCATGTTTGTAGTTATAATCAAAGGTGTATTAATTAAATGAACATTTAAAGGTTAGTAAAACAAATAATTAATTATTTCTTTTAGCATTAAATTAAAAACAATTTGATACAATTTATGTCAATTAGTTTCAATTACATGCAAGTTGAATTTCATTCTCATAATATTTCTTTAATATCAAAACATCTTTCGTTAAAAACATGTATTATATAACAATTTCTAAAATTTGACACAATTAGTAAACTAAACTTTTAAAATAAAATATTCCGTTAATAGTAAATGGATCAATATTGTTTGACGTTTTTCGTATTTTAATTTAAAGACATGAATTTGTTATTGTTACTGTTTATTTACATTTTTGCATGACAATTTTCAACTTTTATATCTATGCTTTATTTTATAATACATTATTCTTCACAATTTACTCATAATAAATAAATAATACACGTATAGAAAAACTGGTTGGTCGATTTTCTTCTTCGAAATATATATATCCTAATGAATAACAATATATGTGTAATGTTATCGATTGCTAATACATGTTGACTGTAACGCCTCGCTTTTTCATACATTCTTTAATTAGAAAGTATAGTCGTATCTCTATTTTTAGAAGCTTGTATTCGTATTTCTTTTCCCCTTGTGTAATCTGAGACTTGAATCGTAATAAAAATTCACACTTATTTTACTGATACGTGTTATACATGCTTGCATACATACAATCATTTTGACACTTGTTATACGTGCTTAAGACTCATGCAATCACATCCGATACTCAATCTTATTTATATGTTTAAAACGTATGCAAAATGACAAGTTAAACTAGGTCTAAGGATTAAAAGTGTCAAGAACCAAAGAAACTTCTGGAATAAACCTTCTCGCGACCCGCGACCGAACTCTTTACCATTCTCGCGCCCCGCCAGGCCCCCTAGCGGCCCGCGACCGAAATCTCTTCACCCTCTCGCGGCCTGCTAAAGGGGCATAATCTGGAAAAGTTGGTTTCAAGCTCATGGATTAGCCAACTTTGTGTTTGTTGCATTTAATACCCTCAACTAACAACCCACAAATTCCATCTATAAATACCCACCTCCTTCTCCTCTCAAATCACACCTCAAACATTCTTCCTCTCTTCTCTCTAAAGCTCTAAGAGCTCTCTCTCCCTCTAAAGGATCAAGATTTTCAAAAGTGAGTTCTAACTCACCCTTACCTCTCTCCTTTTGATCTTTCTTCCTTCTTAACACTTGAATCATTTTTGGAATGTCTCCGTAAGTTTTCCATGAAAAACCAACTTGGGACATCGCCATTTTCAAGGTCTCAAGTGTAAGAACCTTTTTGTTTTTAATAGGGTTTTAACCCACAAGTGTTGTATCCTTCCAAGCTTGTTCTTGAAACAAGACTTGAGTTGGTAGTGTGTGATTACTTGGAAGCCTTGGCTATCCTACCTTCAATCCACCACCTCACTTGATGATTTTGATTACTTTGTTTGTCTTTTACCTTTATGTTTAACTTATTCATGACCATCCTTGTCGTCCTTGTGACGACTTGTGTATTGGTGAACTATACGAAAGAGGTTAAAAGGAAGGTTATCCTCCTACCTCCATGCATGACTTCTATGATCTTCCATGATGTTTATGATCTACTTATTATGTATACTATATAATATATATACTAACCGAACTCTTGATGGTAATCAAATGATTATCCGTCAAGGTACTAGGTTACATCACCTAAGTACTTAATCTCTCGTTACGATCATAATGGGTATCCTAACCCATGAAAACACATCAACTCGAATGGGTATTATAGTGTCAAGAACGAGTATTAAGTCTAGATGATTATTTTCTCGCATACATACTTAAGCGTATTTAAAGTTCCTAATCCTCCGTTATCATTCGTATGCTTACCGACCTACGTTTTCCTCTTGTAGGATAACTCGGACCTCCATCCACCAAACTCTCCCAACACCGTACGGAAGTACCAAGAGGAAGCTTGCAAAACTGTGAGTACACTTAAATACCCTTTTTACGCTTTACACTTTTGGGTGCGATATGTTAACCTATCAAAATACACGAAATCACACTTATACTTTTATGCAAACACACAAACAATCCATCATACATACTATAGTTACATGCTACATGATTCGTATACTTGGAACATTCTTATGTGATATTATTCGTCATTAACTTTTGCTAAAGCCTCCCCTTAACATGTATAGCGCTATAGGAGTAACGCACCGCCCGCATTCTAGAGGTCCTATTAAGTTTTATTCTATTTTTGCGGTACACGCGAGGATCGACTTATAGATTGCATGCCATGTTTACATAAATCTTGTATGCTAGCTTAACATGTGGATTCGTTTAAACCTTTTTGTACTTATGCTATATCAAACTTGTGTACTCGCCAATACTTGTTGTGTTGAACTATACTTTTAACATGTTGCAGGTTAAAGATGTTGATCATGATGGAACTTAGTAGGGATGGCTTAGAAACACACGTAGAATGCTATGATTTATGTTGTTGAATTGATTGTATTTGAAATTTCTTGTTGTACTTGACAATTTTATTATGAAATGAAATATCGTCGCAAATAGTGTTATGATGTCTTGAGCAATCTATTTCGTCTCACTCCGATGTTTCCGCCATCGCTTTGGGTGTGACATTGATGAATAACGTTTTTTATTGTTATTTTTTCTTTATTTTACTATGAAATAATGTTACCTTTTTTTATTTTATGTTGGTAGTTATGATCAAAGTTGTATTAATTAAATGAATATTTGAAGGTTAATAAATCGTATAATTATTTATTTCTTTTATCATTAAATTCAAAACAATTTGATACAATTTATGTTAATTACATACAATTTGAATTTCATTCTCATAATATTTCTTTAATTTCAAAACAATTTTCATTAAAAACATCTATTATATAACAATTTATAAATTTTGACACAATCAGTAAAATAAACTTTTAAAATTAAAGATTCCATTAACATTAATTGGATCAACATTGTTTGACGTTTTTCATTTTTTAATATAAAGACATGAATTTGTTATTTGTTAGTATTGATTTATATTTTTGCTTGACATTTTTCAACTTTGATATCTATGAATAACTTTTATAATACATGTATTGTTTATTCATGTTACTATACATTGTCTAATACGTATTTATTTGAACACTAACGACAAGGATGATGTAGGTTCCGATTCTACTTTGAACTTTTGTCAATGAAAAAATATATTTTATTTCTATAATATCTATACTTTTTAAGCCTACATTACTAATAACTAAAAATATATATTATGAATACGTGGTTATATATATATATATATTTATTTATTTATTTATTTATATCATATTGATTATTTAAATACAAATTATAGAATTATAGGTTATAGATCTATATTTTTTATACTTTATAATTTGAATTTATATTAATTAAATTGTTCTCCACGTGTTACAAATTGAATATTCTTTGTTTTTTATGTATTTATTAGCTATAAATTTATTAATCGTAAAATTATCATAATCATAATGGAGAATGCAATTAAATATCTAATTTCGAATGCTAATAAAATAAAGTTTCAAAAAAATGATTAAATAATCAATCGAGACATAATTTTTTCTCATCAATATCTAAATTTCTAATTCCGAATGCAATAAAATCAACTACCAAATTTATCGGAGATTTGATTAGTAGTGATTTATAACATACCAGAAATAAAAGAAAATATCTTTGATAACTATAATAATTGAGTTGATTTTAAAATTGAAACATTTTTTTACACTAAAGGAAACCTTTTTCCTCCTAACATAACTTATTTAAACCCTCTACATTTTCATACTCCTTGTTATTGTTATATGTCAAAGAAACACATCCTTTACAAGTTATCAAGAACACGCATGTTGCTTACAATCGACTCAATTTGATTGTGAGTCAATCATAGAAATAAGTTAGTTACTTCCTATATTCTTATTATTTTTCTCTTGTTATAACTGTGTGTAATTTTATCTTCGTATACTAATCAATTATTAAAATAATGTACTTAAGTTATGATATATCTGTTTATATTTTACTTAAAAATGAATCTTTTTCTTCTTTATCCAGTTTCCTTAATCACATTTTTAGTGATGTCTTGAGTTTGGAGGTAGATGCTATCTATATATATTTTGATTTTTTTTCATAAAAAATATGTACTTTAATCTTCTTGTTGACTTGGATCAAACAAATAGTTATATAGGTACATTTTGACGATTAAAATCACTTCAATTACTCTATTGAAAACTTGATATAAGGATAACTTGACTTATGAGGTCAATTATAGTATAGTGATGCTTTGAAAAGTCCGACACTTTATTAAAGATTCAATATGTCAACAATTTGACTTCTTGGGTTAAAACATAGCATTATGATGTCTTAAAAAGTCAATGTGTCTATTATAAACTCAATATGGGTAAAATTTGACTACTGAAGTTAAACATAATGGTATTTAGATTATTTTGACAATTTCAGATACTACTGGCCAAGAGAATGAATGATGTAATTAAGCAAGCTTTTGAAGGTTGTTGCCCCTTAAAACATCATTCAAAGTTATAAAACTTAATGAACACCGGGTATAGATGCACACCACGTACAGATGCACACCACGTACAGATGCTATCATACCAGTATTAGGAGTAACCTGATGAACACCACGTACAGATGCGGCTGACATGGTCGTAGGAATGGAATTCCTAACTACAGACAGCTGCTCAACTTGAGCAAAACTCTCGAGAAGATCCTCACACTCACTCACATCCTTCTTCTCCATCAAATTTCCTCCAACAGCAGTGTTGAACCTTTGATGAGTCTTAAAGGTCAGTCCATTAAAGAACTTCTCAATGAGTGCCCAGTCAGAAAGTCCATGTTGGGGGCATCTAGCAAGTAAGGTCTGGAAGCGCTCCCAAGCCATGTGGCATGGCTCGTCAGGGTCCATGTGAAAAGAGTGGATCTGGTCCCTCAGACGTGCGACTTTGGAGGAAGGGTAATACTTTTTCCGAAATTTGGCCTTTAAGTCATCCCATGCAGTGATGGAAGCCTGGGCCCAACTTGTAACGCCCATTTCGTCGAAAGGTCAAAACGTAATATAACTTAAGCTTTCATAACGTAATGTAAAGCTTTGACCAAAATGCACCTTCTATTTATACGGACCAAACACGACATTTAAACAATTAAAGGAGCATTAGCCTAAACTACCGTATCAAATTCAAACTTTAAGTTTACACACGAAGACATAAGTATTTTAAAACAACATTTACATCCCAAAATTATTTGTTTAACCCGTTAACATCAAAATTTAAGACGGAAGCGCGTAAAGGGCGATGCGGTGTGTTCGTTCCAAGCACACCAATATCAAGATTGTGATTTTCCTATCATACACAAACTAATGCATTCATTAGTATGACTTGTTAACATAAAAATTCATTCTTCCTTTACTCCCTTAATTGACCCGTAAACAAGGTTATGGTGTTGTAACATCCTTCCTACTTACATTCCTTACTTGTAACAATTTTGCCTACAAAGAAATCGTAGTTTTCATTCTTATAACACCAAATACACAATTCATCCAACCCGATCATACGGGTCCATACAACGAACATTTCATTCTTATTGACGCGTTTACGACGAGTCATTATGTTCATAATTTTATCACCTTACTAACCATTCATTTTGACCCGTTTGCAATGGGACAATGCACATACTTTACATCATCAATATCTAACAAATTCCTTCTATGTTCATCATATCGCATTACCATACCTTAAACTATAACTAACGAACTAGTAATAATATAAAACGAAGTTCATATGAACTTACCTTTGCTTTGTGTTTCTTTCGAGCCAGATTGACTTGTACCTTCTTCCTTCACGCCTACAATTTCACATTCAACTTTCGTTAAATCTCTCATATTTACATTAACATAGTGAGCTAACAACTCATCATTTTACTAATTCTAATCAATTACCATCATATGCATATGAAATCATCTTCATCACTTAAAACCAATACCAAGCATTTCATCAAACACTTGGAGCGCATACCACTAACAAAGCATAAAGTACAAGTATCTTATGCATATCCTCACTAATACATATCAAAACCATCAAAATTCAACTAATCTCATACAATCTTCATTCTAAATCAATTATATTCTTATATTCGTTATAAGCAACATCATGCATAACATTACACTAGTTTTGCACATAATTCATCATTATTCTACACAATGCTCTTACTTCAAATGGGTTTTCATTCCTAATCATCAATTTAGTCGAATTCAAGCATAATTCATGCTCTATGTGATGCTTCTAACCCATACTCATACTAAAATCTCATAAATTTGTGGATTTGCTTAAACCCACTTCATGCAAGATCATCAAAAAGATAAAATTCCACTTACCTTATGGTTTAGTGTGCTTAGATGGTCAAGAATCAGGGACATGCATGGATTTAATCAAATTTTCCTTCTCAATTGGCTGCATTCTTATTGTTCATTCATGGGTGTTCTTCTCCTTCTTTCTCCCTATGGTTGACACACACATAATACCCACACTCTACACTTCTGGTTATAAGGCTTTATTTCCATATTACATTTTCAGCCCTTAATATTTTTAAACATGTCACTTTTATATCCAACTATTAATTAGGTTATCTTTCACCTGATTAACTTTATTCATTCTAAATAATTAAGCTTACTAGCATAATTAATCGACTATTATAATTGAATTAGTCTAAAATCACCTTCTACCCATTATGACATCGTACATATAATATCATAATAGAACATATAAAATTTGGGGTGTTATAGGCAGAGTGTTAAGCCAAGTGGCAGCTCGACCAGAGAGTGAGAGTGGGAAGAGGCGTAAGTAGACCGCCTCTAGAGTAGCATGTTGAATGTTGAACGTGTTTCACATACGACTAAAGCGTGTGATGTGTACTGGTGCATACTCATCATCGAGTCCGTGAAACTGAGCAGTTCTAGAGATGGTGGTCATAACATGAGATGGAATCTGCCAGTTGTGAGTGGAAGCGATGGCAGGCTCAATGATAAAGGATCGCCCCCTGTGAACCGTCGCTGGCGTGCTGGTGAATGGTCTGTCATGGCTTTGCCTTGTCAAAATTTGGAAGTGGATGGGAATGTGTACCTTTTTGTCGCTAAAATTCTTCACGCGCTCCCTGTGCTAAGACAATTGCTCGTGAATATCTCGCTCGGGCTCTAAAGAAGTTGTTGTGTAGGGTGATCCTTCTGAACGAGTACATGGCATACACTATAAGAGAAAACAATAATCACTATACCTAAAGGCACAAATTGCAATCAAGTAAGCAAAATATCCATAGAGGCAAGCAATCCTAGAAAGTAGTAAAAAAAGCAAAGAAAAGCAGTTCAGATTTTCACAGATAAAGTGCCAAAAATAAAGTCCTTGGCAACGACAACAAAAACTTAATGCATAAGCAAATCGTGACTAAGTTTTAAAAAGTGGAATTACCTAAAAACTACACACAAACGGCAAGTGTATAGCACGTGTATAGTATAGAAAGTAAGAACGTGTATCGATCCTAGGGGCTCTAAGGTAGTAATTCTAAAACTCAACATGAACCGGGTAACTAGGCTAAAATTGATTAGGAGTTTTGATTGTAATTTTTAATTAACTAACTAATTATCTAAGTTAACCTAATTAACACTCAATTCGAGACAAGAGCAAAGCCACATGAGAAGGAAACCAGTGAGGAAGAACAAACTACGTAGGCAAGAATCCTTAACCACATGCAAGACCTACGGTTGATAATTACCAAGTTCTACTGATTTTAGACCGATTATCCTCTAACTAAAGAGGATGAATCCTATAGTTGTCACACCCCGACCCGCAGCGGAAAAGGTGATCGGGGCATGATTGGGTTTTCATCAAAGCTCATGACATTTATTATAATGTTTCATATTTATTATTACAATTTAAAGGAGATCATACAATCATATCATACAAGTTCAACATGTTCTATACATCTTTCTAGGCTTCATTATTTTTCTTCTAAGGCACTTTCCTATGTGTTCCTTGCTTCATCCTGTCCACCTGTATCATGTGTAAAAATGGTTTTTGGATCAACAAAAAGTTGGCGAGTGAATCCTATTAAAACATTTAAACTTGTTTATTGAATTGATTATGAAATAAAGTGCATAACCACATATGAGTAAATGTAAATGTAAATTTATTCACAAAACACTTAATATTAAATATTGCACACACATACAACAATAGATTGTTTTGAGACACGCGTTGTTCAACTCGTCTCCCACGAGGAACTGATGGGCCTAAGGAATGAGTTTTGAGGCACGCGTTGTTCTACGAACTGATGGACCTAATGAATGAGTTTTAAGGCACGCGTTGTTCAACTCGTCTCCCACGAGGAACTGATGGGCCTAACAATTAATTTGCATACAACTTGACAATATGTAATACATAATAACAAACAATATTTACATTCTAAGTTTAGATCATAATATGGTATAGCACGAGTTTGAATAAGCGAATTAGTTTAAGTGACACATGATACACCCCAAAACATGAATAAAAAGGGGAATTTGTAAGAATTCACTCACATTGGGTGCGTTTGTTTGATGATGTTGAATGCGTACGAGTTTGGAGTGTTGATCGACGAGGAAAAACTAACCTAAATAATACGGAAAGGTACGGTAAATAAGTGGATTTTATTAACAATTTTAATAGGGTTTTTAGATTTATTTTTGTGAGTTTAAGGTTATTTTATAACTTTAAAAATATTATTTTTTTAAGTATTTTTTATTGATTTTTAAAATTAAATAAATAAATAAAAATATAAAAAAAATGCTGACTTTTTGGGTTGACCATTGACCATTGACCGTTGACTGTTTGACTGTGACTGTTGACTGTTTGACCGGTTCGATCGTGTGTATGTATGCGCTGGGTGAGGCTTGAACCCGAGACCTCCCGTACGCGTGCACGCAGCTCTACCAACTGAGCTACGTGTCTAACCCGAAATATTTCTGTGTATGTATGCGCTGGGTGAGGTTTGGTTTTGAGAGGTGCGGCAAGCCTTGCTCAAATGACCATAGCGTCCACAATTCGCACATAGTCGACAAGGTAAGGTAGATGGATGGTGATAAAAACAGGTGTTGCATTGAGGGTGAGGTCCAAGGTAAGGTTTCTTATTTGGGTAAGTTGAGTTGGGTGCTACTTGAGTGATTGGGATAGCTTGGAGGGGTATGGCTTGTGAAGTTGGTTGGTTGCGTTGGGTGACAGCGAAAAGTTGCCCATCTCGTTTTCTCTTAGAAATGGGTTGAGAAGGGGATTCGGTTTGGGTGGAGTTTGAGGTTTCAGTTGATGCTTTATCCTTCTTCTTCTCCTCCTTGAAGTCCTTATTTCGTATGCGGTTCTCGGTGAGCTCTGTAGCTAACTCCATTGCTGCTTCCAAAGTTGCAGGTGTGGTACTTATTACAGAGTCTTGAATTTTTGAAGGAAGACCTCGAATGTAGTGCTCGATCAAACGGTAAAGAGGAGTGAACAAGTTGGGAACCATTTGATTTAACTCAAGGAATCTCTTGTTGTATGTGGTGTGGTCGCCTTCCTTTTGTTTCAAAGAATAGAACTCGTCCTCCAATTTCTTGATTTCGCTTCTTGGGCAAAACCGTCTTGTCATGATTTCCTTCAACTCTTCCCAAGTCAAAGTCATAGCATCTTCAACACCTCGTTTGGCCTTCTCTGTATTCCACCATGTAAGTGCTATTCCAAGTAAACGACCAGTAGCATATCGCACTTTGCGATCATCGGGGCAATGGCAATTTAGAAAAGTGTTTTCCATTTCTTCAAACCAATGGAGGAGAGCGGTGACACCTTCAGTCCCTTCGTATTTTGGAGGGTCGCAGGATTTGAAATGCTTGAAGGTGCATTTAGTGGTAGTTGGGGGAGGGTTGACAACATTTTGATCTTCTTGATTGACGGGATTAGCGGTAAGGGCTTGTTGAACTTGAACTACAATGTTGGGTATTACGGCAGCCATTTGTTGAGCTATTTGGGCAGCCATGTGCTCGCGGGCTTTTCCTGATCTCATCTTCCTACGATCGGAATTAGAAGACATCTACAAGGAATACATATCAAGAGTATGAGTTGGACGTTTTAGGGGTCATGTGTCGTATTTAGGAATGAACATTCATAAAATAAAAATAATAAATCTACTACATCCATAGGATGTCTTGGGCTTTGCATGCCTCCATACTTCACCTTCGTAATCATGTGGGCCCCCATGATTACCGGGTTTTTCATATGGTTCACATGTGTTAGCCTGGTTACGTACACTAAAACCCGGAGGAAATCGAGAAATATGTATGTAACGTATGATATTAGGAATGTATCCAGGTGTGGACACGGTGACACCTCAAAGTGGGGTTAGTTCGAACGACGTTTGGTGTGGCATGCTTTGGCCTAATAGGTCCTTCGTACTCTCATCGTTAGTCCCCAGGTAGGCAAATTGGTCCGTTATATTGGATTTATACGAATGCCAACCTAGACAGGACGTTCCGACTACCGGTACTGGTACCCTTACAGTTACTACATGCCCGTCGCAGAACTCACTTTGATGAGATTTGAAAAATGAAAAATGCGACAAAATCTTGAATAACGGAAGTATGAAGATGATTTGAATATGTGAACATTGAAATATGTATGATGAATATGTATGTAAGTATGTATGTTTGACTGTAAGTATAATTCACTATGTATCACAAAATGTAATATTTGAAGTGTTTGCATGCATTTGTGTATGTAATAAATATGAAAGAAATAAACATCATGAGTTTGCATGTAACCACATAAACAATTAAAATCTAATCAACTATAGTATAGGCTCTAAGGGTCTAATAACCTATCCTATATCCCTATAGTCAAAAGCTCTGATACCAATCTGTCACACCCCGACCCGCAGCGGAAAAGGTGATCGGGGCATGATTGGGTTTTCATCAAAGCTCATGACATTTATTATAATGTTTCATATTTATTATTACAATTTAAAGGAGATCATACAATCATATCATACAAGTTCAACATGTTCTATACATCTTTCTAGGCTTCATTATTTTTCTTCTAAGGCACTTTCCTATGTGTTCCTTGCTTCATCCTGTCCACCTGTATCATGTGTAAAAATGGTTTTTGGATCAACAAAAAGTTGGCGAGTGAATCCTATTAAAACATTTAAACTTGTTTATTGAATTGATTATGAAATAAAGTGCATAACCACATATGAGTAAATGTAAATGTAAATTTATTTACAAAACACTTAATATTAAATATTGCACACACATACAACAATAGATTGTTTTGAGACACGCGTTGTTCAACTCGTCTCCCACGAGGAACTGATGGGCCTAAGAAATGAGTTTTGAGGCACGCGTTGTTCAACTCGTCTCCCACGAGGAACTGATGGGCCTAACAATTAATTTGCATACAACTTGACAATATGTAATACATAATAACAAACAATATTTACATTCTAAGTTTAGATCATAATATGGTATAGCACGAGTTTGAATAAGCGAATTAGTTTAAGTGACACATGATACACCCCAATACATGAATAAAAAGGGGAATTTGTAAGAATTCACTCACATTGGGTGCGTTCGTTTGATGATGTTGAATGCGTACGAGTTTGGAGTGTTGATCGACGAGGAAAAACTAACCTAAATAATACGGAAAGGTACGGTAAATAAGTGGATTTTATTAACAATGGGTTTTTAGATTTATTTTTGTGAGTTTAAGGTTATTTTCTAACTTTAAAAACATTATTTTTTTAAGTATTTTTTATTGATTTTTAAAATTAAATAAATAAATAAAAATACAAAAAAAATGCTGACTTTTTGGGTTGACCATTGACCATTGACCGTTGACTGTTTGACTGTGACTGTTGACTGTTTGACCGGTTCGATCGTGTGTATGTATGCGCTGGGTGAGGCTTGAACCCGAGACCTCCCGTACGCGTGCACGCAGCTCTACCAACTGAGCTACGTGTCTAACCCGAAATATTTCTGTTTTTAATTATATTTATACACTATTTAATTTAATCCGAAATCATTTATTTTAAAAAGGATTTAATTATATCAGACCGGTGCCCTCAACAGGTCTCGAACCCGGGACCTGTGGTTTAGTGTTGCACACAGTCCACCGCTGGACTGTGTGTCTAACCTGGTTAATATACTGATTTTTATTAAACTTAACATCTCTCTGCGAGTTGATCCGGTTCAGTTTAAAAAGGAAACATTTTTATTACAGATAATGAGATTGTGTCAAGGATCGAACCCGAGACGTGTGTTAGTTGTTTGCACACAGCCCACCGCTGGACCGTGTGTCTAACCCGAGATATAACCCGTTTTATATTACATATATACACAATCCAAAACTTCATCTTCTTCGTAAAGATTACCCAGAAACCAAATCCCGACTGTTTCGATAAATTAATCCATTTCTTTAGTAAATTGTGATTAACTACATATGAGATTAATAAAAAATGAGAGAGATTAGGTATAAGATATACCGACAGAGATCCCCTGTTTTGCCGGCGAGATTCCGATGACAGCAGGTTATTCCGGCGACGTGTATCTTGCGGCAGAGGGTCTTCAGGAAGCTTGAGGTGAGTGTGGGTGGCTTCGGTATGAGCTCTAGATGTTCCGTTTTTAGAGTAAGGCACAGTGATGAAATGGGTTTGGTTTTCCGGCGAGTTGCAGAAAGTTTCCGGCGAGTTATTCTTGCCGATCAGGGGCTTGTAGGGAGGTTAGCGAGTGTGTTGAGAGCTGATTCGAGCGAATAAGCGAGTTGGGTTTTCCTGACTGAAGGTATTTTTAAGTATATGTGATTTCAAGTTTTCGGTTAGGAAATTCACGGTTCATGAATGAAATTGAATCGAGTTTTCGGTTATAACCGACGTTTATCATCCGTTATACTTGCTTGATTCCGGAGTCAAATGAAACCGTCATAATTTCGCGTATTTTCCGGCGTCTGTGGATTTGGGCGCGCTGGTTTTGAGTTTCGAGTTTTTTATTAAGTATTAATTGTTTCAGTATTATCAACAAATAACACAAGTGGCGGAGTGGTGTGTTGTGTGTGAGTTAAGTCTTGGAGGGTTTTATCCGGCTGACCCGGGTTCGAAACCCGGCATCAGCAATTTATTTTTATTTCATTATTTATTATAAATTTTCAATTATAGATTTTAAATTCTAATATATTTATTAATTATGTATTGTATAAAATTAATTTGAGCATTAAATACGCAACGGAATTTTTAACTGGATGTTCGGTTAATAAACGAAGCGGGTTTGGTTAACCCGGTTTTTGACGGATGTTACAATAGTAATTAGACTAGATGAATGTGACCCACATACAAGATCATAAAAACCGATCTATGACGAACAATCAGACTATGAATGAAGTGCTAAAGAGAGACGACTCGAGCTATCGAAACCGAATCACACACCAATGAATATAGAAAAGCAAACACTTTAACATCTTTTAGTTGTGAAGCTAGTTCTAATTGATACACCGAAAACCTAGAATCACCTAGACATGAATAAATTAGAAGAACTCGAGTTATCAAGAGCCTAAACTAACCACACAACAAATAGACAAACCCTAACAACCACTAATCATATCTCTATTTAATGGAAGTTGAATGCACACATATGTCTACTGATTTTTAATTGATAAATTAACCTATATTATCTCTAATAAATAGGGGTAAGACGACAATTGGCCGGATTAACGAATAAACAAGTGATTTTAACGTGTTTATGGTGAATCTCTTCATTATAAACACATTAATAATGAATATCAACCAATAACAATGAAAAAACATAAACACACATTATCATAATCACCAAGAAATCGAACTATATTACTCAAATCACAAGAACATGGCAAAAGTCACAACGAAAAGTCAAAACACATGAATTAGTTCATCAACCTAGATAGTTGTAACAAGTTTAGCCTAGCATCATGTTTGGAATAGAAAAGCAAGTACTAAGAAGAGTGAACCTCATGTTCATAATCGTAAGAAACAAAGAAAACTCAGAAATTTATCGAATTTTAACCGAAAAGCACTTCGATCTTCAAACTTCTAGTTCTAGATGTTTCTGAATAGCTTCCAGGTCTCTCTATAAGTGATTCAAATCGTCAATTGAGTTGTTATGTTGTTTTAGGGTTATAATTGTGCTTAAATACCAAAAGATTAGCCTAAAACCGACCTAATCATAATCTTCCTTGCAATCAACCCCCATCGCGTCATGCGACGGGTCTTCCCTTGATCTCTCGTGTAACGCGAGAGTGATGCTAACTAGTCAAACTCACGGTGGCAATTTGATAAATACTGAACATTCTCCTCTCCGTCGCGCCATGCGATGAACATAGTCCTCCCCTGTCACGTAGCGCGCCAAGGTCTTTTTCCTTGAATTTCCATTTTATCCCTCGGGCTTCTCCCTTGGTTCCCAGGTCTTTGTTGCTCCCATTTTTTTAGCTCGTTTCCATCTCCTTTTCCTCTGGGGCCTACATTAACACCAACTAATCAAATATACACTAAAAAACCCTATAAAACGACTCAAAAACTCTACGGAATTGTACTAAATACATAGGATAAATGCATGTGTTTTGCAACACATCACCAATATGGAAAATTTTGCACTATTTTTTTGGGAATGAAAATCTCGCATGACCAACAAAAGATACTATCTCACAACAGAAATATAAAAAGGGACTATTAGAGTGTTTTAGGATGGAAAATTGCAAACCATTATCTACTCCCATGGAGTTGGGGTTGAAATAGCCAATGGATGATCTAGAAGCGGAAATATATTCTAACTAAAATCTAAACTTCGTGGGTAGCCTCATGTACTTGACGAATACAAGACCAGGCATAATGTTTGTTGTAAGAAAAATCGGTAGATTCGTGAAACGACCTACAAGAACACACTAGGAAGCCGAAAAATGGATTCTCAAGTACATCAAGGAAACATCAAATTATGGAATAACTTGCAGTAAACAAACAAATCTCGCATTAAAGGCTATAGTGATAGTGACTATGTAGATAATATTGATGATAACAAGAGCCCATCAGGATATATTTTTCACTTGGGTTCTGGAATTATCTCTAGGCAATCTAAGAAACAAAAGGTGCTTGCTTTATCATCCACGAAAGCCGAATACATTGCCTTGTCAATGAAATGATGTCAAGCGTATGGTTAAAATGATTCCTAAAAGAATTTTATATAAAATGTAACAACTCAACTATACTATTTTGTGATAATAAGTCTACAATCTGCTTGGCAAAAGATCCCATATATCATGGAATAGCAAACACCTACGGGTCAAATATCACTTCATCTGTGAATTGATTAAATTCAATAAATAGAAGTTAAATTATGTGCTACAAAGGATCAAGTTGCAGATTTACTTACCAAGTCACTGCAAGCAAGGGACTTCACAAGACTATGAAATCTTCTAAATATATACCTAATTAGCTTAAGAGAAGGTACTAGATATAATATAAGCTAGATTATGTCGATTATTATTATGATTATATTAGTTTAGGTAATATTATTAGTTTATATATTTATTGTTGTAATTCTCACGGTTATAGCGTTTCACATTGTAAACTGTTGTTATAGGTAAACCCTAAATCTCATAATGAACATATGATTCTTTTATTGCAAACAAAAATCTCAAAGAATTCCAACATTCTCCAACTTGTTGGTGATTTTAACGTAGTTTTGAACTTTAAAAGCTCCATGTAATTCTTTAGCATTTCTCTCATGTGTGGATAATTATTTATCTCTAGAGGAAGGCTCATGATCATGTGAAAGATTGATGTATAAGCAAGATGAACTGACCTTGACAAATGATTCTTTTGTGTAAAATGACAAACATGTTTCTTGATCATTACCTATGCAGTTATTTCGGTCCAAAATCGAATATCGGTCAAGGTCTACTATATGATATATAGGTTACAACGATGGTATTACGATGATATAGCGGTAATTTTATACCATGCATAATTTATGTATTATACACATATATATATAAATATATCTTTGAAAAATATTAATAGTAACATCAAAATTCATAATAATATCATTCCAAATATTAGTAGTAATGTCTCCACTTCAAAACATAAAAACATAAAGTGTCGATTTTCGAAACACGATCTAGTCATAAGCAATGAAATCTTCCTTCGAGTCTACATCAACCAAAGAATCCAATCGTTCATCAAGATCTTCCACTTCAACTGAATTAACTCTAACATCATCATTATCATCATCTCTATAACGCTCTCTTTTGCTCCTAGTACTTGGTCCAATGTCTTCGTTTCCTCCCATTGACTCTCGCGCAACCGACCATAGAAGACCATCACTACCATCAACAAACTCTTGATGCTCAATTTCAGTTGGTATAACCCAATCATTATTTTCCTCTACGTCTCTTACAAAGAGGATCCAAAGATTTGTTGGTTTTTAATGAGTTGAAGCGCCTCTGTAACCTCGTGTTGTATTGGATGAATACAAGGTCATTGAGTTTTTGTTGCAAAAGACAATTTCTTTTCTTTGAGTGTAACTAAACATAAAGAATGAAAAATTACATAATTAAGTAAAGAGGTTAAATGTTATAATATAATTTATAAAAATATATAGTAGAAAAGCTTACATTGTCAAATGTACTCCAATTGCGTTCACAAGGTAAAGCGCTACAAGTTTGACTAAGGACAATAATAGCAAATGTTTGGAGCAAAGGTGTGTCGATCCCATAAGTACGCCACCACGTATCTAAATTTTATGTAAATTAATGGACTGATGTAATAAGAACATGTGAATACATTGAAATGTTTTTACTTACATGGTGCGACTTTCGTTCGAGCGCTTTTAGTAGCCGGAGATCCAAAGTGTCAAACTAATTTAATGTATAAATTCAAGTCTTGCTTGACTTTATCATTGTCTTCCAAATTGGGTAAATCCTTTGATGTATCCCCATGGAAAATGACAGGGTTCAGGTAACATCCAACTGCACGTACATTTAATAAATAGTTTCAATTAGAACAAAGCAATTATATCAACTTAATTTAAAAGTAACAAATATAAAATTTTATGCCTGCATGTCACGGATGATGAAGTTGGTCAGACCATCTTGTTGGAATGAAACTGCAAACTTTAGTTATCAATCGTACACGGCTTCTCTTCTGTATCAACCAATCTAACCACATCAACCAACGGAGCTAGCACTTGACAAGCTAGGTGTACATTGTCCCAAAATTATGTTTTTTGCAACTATTCGCTCGACTTTCTTTCGAATTGCCTTATTTGCAAAGTCATTTTCCCTCCATTCTTCGGAAACGAACAACACTTGAATATGATGTCGATTCTTGTGGATACTTTGAATTGTATAGAACTGTGTTGCAAATCTAGTTACACAAGACTTGTGTAGTGTAACATTTGTCAAAAACGGGTTTTTCCAAACCCGCTTCGTTTGTAATCGAATATCAAGTTATAAATATTTCGATGCGTATTTATGTCAATTTTAATTTTTAATGATGCATAATTAATAAACAAACTAGAATATAAAAGTTATAATTGATAAAAAGTAAAAATAAAATAATTAAAATGAAAAACAGGCTGCCGGGACTCGAACCCGGGTCAGCCGGAAAGAGCTCAACGACTTAACACGCACACTTGTAACCACTCCGCCACTTGATGTTTTCTGATAGTTCTAGGAATAAATTAAATCTTATGTTCAACCATGAATCGATATGTTTACGCTAACTGTAACCGAAATCGGTCACCAAACGTCCAAAAACGTTTGATCGTTCGCGGTTTACTGATTATAACCGATACACCGACACCTTCAATCAATTTGATCTTGAATGGTATTGAATTCATAAGTTGATCGGTTTTATAACTGAAAAATCTGTATTTCCTGATTTACTCCAACTTTAGTTCCCTCTCGCGACTCAAACTCATCTACAGACCTTCAATTTCATTTTCAACACTACTTTCAGTTCGTCGGAGCAGCTTTTTGAACTCGCCGGACTTTCGCCAGAAAACCGTGTTTCCCATCAAATCAGTAAGTCTCTCAATTCTTTCATCGTCTATCAGTTGTTAAGCTGTTGCTAACTCAAACCCTTCAATCGGAACCAGTTTCAGACGTCGATATCGGATAATTCACTCTCGCCGGAAAACTTCTAAAAATTTCTATTTTTCCACTGTAAAACGGTATAGTCATTCAAACCTTCTAATAACTCTTGTTTAGTACTTCAATTCCACAATTAGCTAATCAAAACTATTAATTCGTTCGCTCAGTCGAAGTTCATAAAAACAGAGCCGACGACTTCGCCGGAGTTCTGAGAAAGATCATCATTCCGGTATGTTCATTCCTGAAACTTTTCCTATCCGTTGCATATAAATCATTTGTACGTCTGTTAATCGTTTTAAGCAAGAAATAGTGGATTAATCATTGTCTGTGAATTTAGCGAAGAAGATGAAGTTTGTTATTATTATAAGATTAATTAAAATCGGTATTATAAACGGGTTAGACACACAGTCCAGCGGTGGACTGTGTGCAAACAATACGCTTACGTTCCGAGTTCGATCCTTGACACACACACACTCTCTGTAATTAAAATGTTTTTTTTTTTAAACTGAACCGGATCCTTTTCGCAATTAGATGTTAAGTATAATAAAAATCAGAATATTAACCAAGTTAGACACACAGTCCAGCGGTGGACTGTGTGCAACATTAAATCACAGGTCCCGGGTTCGAGACCTGTTGACGGCACCGGTTTGATAATTAAAATCCTTTTTAAAAATAAATGAATTTTGAATAAATTAAAACAGTATATAAATATAATTAAAAACAGAAATATTTCGGGTTAGACGCGTAGCTCAGTTGGTAGAGCTGCGTGCACGCGTACGGGAGGTCTCGGGTTCGAGCCTCACCCAGCGCATACATGCACACAATAGAACCGGTCAAACAGTCAACAGTCACAGTCAAACAGTCAACGATTAATGGTCAATGCAAAAGTCAACATTTTTTATTTTTATTTATTTAATTTAATTTAAAAATCAATTAAAAATACTTAAAAATAATGTTTTTAAAGATAGAAAATAGCCTTAAACTCATAAAAATATATTTAAAAATCCTATTAAAATTATTAATAAAATCCACTCATTTACTATACCTTCCGTTATTATTTAGGTTAGTTAATTCCTCGTTGATCAATCCTTCAAACTCGTGCACATCTCATCATCTCCAACCGAACGCACCCAATGTGAGTGAATCTCTACAAATTCCCCGTTTTAATCACGTTTTTGGGGTGTATCATGTGTCTTACCATTTATTATATTTAAATCATTGTGCATACAACATATCATGAACAAATGTGTATTCAGCTTGATCAACTTTTTGTGTGGTTATTGTTTAGATTTAATTTATTATTTTCAGTACATGCAATATCATAGGCCGCCGCTCCCCATTACATTATGAGCATTGAGCAGTTCCCCATTACATTATGAGCGTGAACCTGGCGTTGCCAACATACGATCGGCTCCGTTTGATTGAGCCTTGATCGCACAGACATTCATCATAGGCTGTCAGTTCCCCATTACATTATGAGCGTGAACGTGACGTTGCCAACATATACAGTTTCATTCATGTTATATATTCATGCAAGTTCATATGTTATTGTATGTTATTGTATGTTATTGTTTGTGGTTGTTATTGCTATTGTTAATTATTTACAATTTGCTCACATATGACTATTGCCCAATTTTTCCTTGATAAAGATAACAAGAAATCAATAATAAATATTTATCTAACAAGGTTCACTCGCCAACTTATGTTGACCCAAAAAACCCCCATTTTTACACATGATACAGGTGAACCAGCTGCAGCAAGAAACACATAGGATTGGCTTAGAAGAATAAACTGGTTTAGAGCTTGGATTGCTTAGTTGATTATTTTTTCTTTGTATTTGTATGAACATGTTTGGATTATTGAGAATGTAATTTTGACTTTAATAAATATGAAACATATTAGTAAATATCATGAGCTTTGGTGATAACCCAATTATGCCCCGACTCTTATTCCGCTGCGGGTCGGGTGTGACAGATTGGTATCAGAGCCATGACTATAGGGATATAGGATAGGTTATTAAACCCTTAGAGCCTATACTATAGTTGATTAGAAATTTTTAAGATTTTTGTGTGTTACATGCAAAATTCATGATGTTTATATGTTTATGTTTAATGTTACATTCAATGTTATGCAAGCATGTTCATAAGTACATATTATTATATAATGCCTATCATAAATCATATTCTCATAACATATCATATCCATAAAAGCACACATCACATCATTTTCATGATTGTTTTTACAATGATTTTTGTATTTTCAAGTCACATCAAAGTGAGTTCTCATGACAGGCATGTAGTAACTAGAAGGGTACAAGTACCGGTAGTCAGAACGTCCTGTCTAGGCTGGCATTCGTATAAATCCAAAATAAAGGACCAGTTTGCCTACCTGGGGACTAACGATGAGAGTACGAAGTACCTATTAGGCCAAAGCATGCTATACCAAACGTCGTGTGAGCTAACCCCACTTTGAGTTATCATTGTGTCTACACCTGGACACATTCCGACCATACATCTCGTAAACATATTTCGTGGTTTTCATTCGGGTAATGCGGGTGTTAAACCGCCAATACTAATGTGAATCCTACCAAGCCAATAGTCATGGGGGCCCACATGACTATACAGGTGAAGGTATGGGGGACATTTGAGGCCCAACATGAGCAAACCCAAGACATCCTATGGATGTAGTTGCATTATTGTTATTTATGTTATTTTCATTTTCTTTAAGACACATGACACCTAAAAAGACTCCATAAACTCACAATCTTCTGATGTATGTTCCTGTAGATGTCGGCTAGACAACATCGAGGGGGTAAAAGATCAGGAAGGTCTCACGAACGCTTGGCCACTCAAATCGCAAAAGAAATGGCCGCGGTGCTTCCTGACATTGTGGTTCAAGTACAACAAGCTCTCGCCACAAATCCCACCAATCCTCCACAGCAAGAAGACCAGAACATCGGCAACCCGCCTACCAAAAAGTGCTCATATAAACATTTCAAGTCTTGCGATCCTCCTAAATTTAAGGGACCGAAGGTGTCACTGCTCTCCTCCACTGGTTTGAGGAAATGGAAAACACCTTCCTCAACTGCGATTGTCCCGAGGATCGCAAGGTACGATACGCAACCGGGAGACTATTTGGGGTAGCTCTTACCTGGTGGAATACTGAAAAGGGTAAGAGGGGAATCGAGGATGCAATGGCCTTAACGTGGGAGGAGTTAAGGGAAATCATGACGAGACGATTCTGTCCTAGAAGTGAGATTAAAAAGTTAGAAGATGAATTTCATTCGTTGAAGCAAAAGGAGGGAGATCATATTTCCTACAACAAGAGGTTCTTAGAGTTGAACCAGATGGTCCCTAACTTGTTCACCCCAGTTTACCGCTTAATCGAGCATTATATTCGAGGTCTTCCCTTAAAAAATTCAAGATTCAGTTCTCAGCACTTCGCCAGCAACACTTGAAGCTGCTATGGAACTAGCTACTGAACTGACCGAGAATCGAATTCGCAACGGTAAATTTAAAGAGGAGAAAAAGAAAGCCCCTTTGAGGGCCAAACTTCAAACCATTCCACCTCCTCCTCTAAGTTTGCTAACAAGAGGAAACGTAACACCAGAAACTTCGCTGTCACACAAACCAATTTCCCTATCCCTGCTGCACCCATTACCCAAGTTGCCCCCTCACCTGCACCATACAAAAGGCCATACTCTGGCCCATTACCAAAATGCAACCGTTGCCAATATCATCACTTTCCTGATCATCCCTGCCAACATTGCACCGGCTGTGGTCGCGCAGGTCATACTGTTCAAACCTGTCGCATACCTCAGCGAACGAACCGCCACCAGCCTTCAACCCAAACCCACCAACAAATAATGGGTCAAGCCCAACAACCCCTACTACTACCACCTACCCAACATTTAGCCCAATCATACTACCAACCCAACTATCCCATGGTGCAACCTATGCGGGCTTGCTACAATTGTGGAGACCCAAACCATTTTAGAAACACTTGTCCACGTTTGGTGAACATTATACACGCTCAAGCCCAAGCAAATCCGGTGAATCAAGCTAACCAAGCTCCTCCACCTGCGAGAGGAAGATCTTTCAACATCAACGCTAATCAGGCTAGAGCTGACAACAATGTGGTTAACGGTACGTTCCTTATCAATGGTAGTTATGCATCCATGTTGTTTGATACTGGTGCGGATAAAAGTTTTGTGTCCTTAGAGTTTGAACCCATCCTAAACCAAATTTGTGATAAGCTCATGGAGTTCATAACAGTAGAAGTTGCTGACGGAAAACCGGTCTCATTAAACTCTATTATACGCAATTGTACTCTCACCTTAAACGATCACGATTTTCCAGTTGACCTCATTCCTATGAAGTTGGGAAGCTTTGATATTATAATTGGTATAACTGGCTTAGCCAACATCAGGCTGAAGTTGTATGCCGCGAAAAATTTACACGCATTCCTCTTTCAAACGGTCAGACTCTACGAATCTTTGGAGAAACCTCATCGAAAGGGCTCAGATTAATATCCTGTCTTCAGGCTCGAAAATATCTACGCAAGAATTATGTCGCATTTTTAACCCATGTCGTCAAAAAGGGAACCATGGAGAAGAAACTTGAAGACATCCCAGTAGTAAAAGATTTTCCGCAAGTTTTTCCTGACGACATTTCAGGACTTCCTCCCTTGAGAGAAGTCGAATTCCGCATTGATCTTATACCTGGTGCTACACCAGTTGCAAAGTCTCCTTATAGGTTAGCCCCATCCGAAATGCAAGAACTAGCCAGTCAATTGCAAGAGTTGACTGACAAAGGATTTATACGTCCTAGCTCCTCGCCTTGGGGTGCACCTGTCCTTTTTGTGAAGAAGAAAGATGGAACGTTTCGCATGTGCATCGACTACAGAGAACTCAACAAGTTAACGATCAAGAATCGCTATCCATTACCTCGCATTGATGATCTTCTTGACCAACTTCAAGGCGCCAGCTATTTTTCAAAAATCGACCTTCGTTCTGGTTATCATCAACTCAGAGTACATGAAGAAGACGTCCCAAAGACCGCTTTTCGAACTCGTTATGGTCATTATGAATTCATGGTCATGCCATTTGGTTTAACCAACGCTCTAGCTGTCTTCATGGATTTAATGAACAGAGTCTGCAAACCCTATCTCGATCGTTTTGTTATAGTCTTCATTGACGACATCCTCATTTATTCAAAGTCTAAGTCTGATCATGAACGGCATCTTCGACTCATCCTTACACTCCTAGAGAATGAAAAGCTTTACGCCAAATTCTCCAAATGCGAATTCTGGTTAAAAGAGGTACAATTCCTTGGACATGTAGTCAACGACAAGGGAATACATGTCGACCCCTCAAAAATCAAAGCGGTACAATAATGGCAAGCGCCAAGTGGACCAACTGAAGTAAGATCATTCCTTGGTTTGGCTGGTTATTATCGCCGTTTCATTTCAAACTTCTCTCGCATTGCTGTACCACTCACGACTTTAACTCATAAGGGAAAACCTTTCATTTGGGGACCCAAACAAGAAGAAGCCTTCCAAACCCTTAAACAAAAACTTTGTGATGCACCAATCCTCACTCTTCCTGAAGGTTGTGATGACTTCGTGGTTTATTGCGACGCGTCAGGGCAAGGACTAGGCTGTGTTCTAATGCAAAGAGGGAAGGTTATAGCTTATGCTTCGAGACAACTCAGGACTCATGAGAAGAACTACACCACCCATGACCTAGAACTTGGAGCCGTTGTGTTCGCTCTTAAGATATGGAGACATTATCTCTACGGTACTAAGTGTGAAATATACACTGACCACAAGAGACTTCAACATATCTTCAATCAAAAGGAGTTAAACATGAGGCAACGAAGATGGGTCGAACTTTTAAATGACTACGACTGTGAAATTCGGTACCACCCTGGCAAGGCAAATGTGGTGGCTGATGCACTCAGTCGAAAGGGTTATGCGAACTCCATTCATCTTCTATGTTCGAAAATCATAACTGACATTAAAGATCAAATTTGAGAAGCCCAACATGTTTCAGTAATGGAAGACGACGTACGAAAGGAGTTGTCCTGTGTGTAACATCCGTAAAAAACCGGATTTACCAAACCCGGTCCGTTTATTAACCGAACAATCAGTTAAAAATTTCGTTGCGTATTTAATGCCCAAATTAATTTTAAACGATACATAATTAATAAGTATATTGGAATATATAATTTATATTTGAAAAAGTATTTAAAATAATGAAATAAAAATAAAAGGCTGCAGCCGGGTTTCGAACCCGGGTCAGCCAGTATCATCAACGCCTTAACTTCCAACCATCCAACCACTCCGCCACTTGTGTTTCTTGTTCACTATTGGAAACAATAAATACATAACATAAGTCTCGAATTCAAAACTGACGCGCCTAATCGCAGTCGTCGGAAATCCCGACGATCTCGCCGAGATTGGACGGTTTCTTCTGTTTTAACCGAAGCCTTAACTATTACGTCGGTTATAACCGACGTCTGAACCCGCGACGCAAGTCATAACCGCCGGAAAACTTATTGACCGACGAATCAAGGCGGAAAACGGACTAAATTCGTCGATGTTCTGCCCTATAAATGCACCCTCTAACTTCTGTTAGCTTTTTCGCTCACAATCACACTCTTTCCCGACGTAATTTCACTCGCCGGAGAACTTCTGCAACTCGCCGGAAAACCGAGCCCTTCACCTCTGTGCCTTACTCTAAAAACTGAACACCAGAGCTCATACCGAAGCCACCCACACTCATCTCAAGCTCCCTGAAGACCCTCTGCCGCAGGACACACGTCGCCGGAATCATCTGCTGTCATCGGAGTTTCGCCGGCGAAACAGAGGAGCCCTGTTCGGTATATCTTACCCTTAATCTCTCATTCTTTTTATTAATATTACATGTAATTAATCACAACACCCTAAAGAAACTTGATTAAATCGTCGAACCAGTCGGACTTTGGTTCTGGATGAAGATTAACGAAGAAGACGGAGTTATCAGTTGTATATAAGTTTAGTTTAAATCAAGATATATCTCGGGTTAGACACACAGTCTAGCGGTGGACTGTGTGCAAATAAAAAACGCAAACGTCCCGAGTTCGATTCTTGTCCCACGCACACTCACCTTAATAAAAATGTTCCTTTTTAAACTGAACCGGATTCATTGCAAATAGATGTTAAGTTTAATAAAAACCGGAATAATAACCAAGATAGACACACAGTCCAGTGGTGGACTGTGTGAACGTTTAAATCACATGTCACGAGTTCGAGTCCAGACTACCACACCGGTCTAGACAATTATCAAACTTTTTATATAAGGCAGAAATGAAATTATTTAGTTTGTTTATAAGTATAATAAAAATCAGAGTATTTACCAAGTTAGACACACAGTCCAGCGGTGGACTGTGTGTTAACCTAAACCACAGGTCCCGGGTTCGAGACCTGTGGAGAGCACCGAGCGTGATAATTAAAATCGTTTTTAAATAAATGATTTTCGGATTAATTCAATTAGTATATAAATATAATTAAAAACAGAAATATTTCGGGTTAGACACGTAGCTCAGTTGGTAGAGCTGCGTGCACACGAACGGGAGGTCTCGGGTTCGAGCCTCACCTGGCGCACACAATTACACAATAAAATCGGTCAACAAGTCAACGGTCAACAAGTCAACAGTCAAAAATCAACAATTTTTTTATTACTTTTATTTAATTATTTACATTAAAAATACTTAAAAATAACATTTTTAAAGTTAGAAAATAGCCTTAAACTCACAAAAATATATCCAACAATCCTACTAAAATTGATTAATAAAATCCGCTTACTTACCGAACCATTATGCCATTATCTAGGTTAGTTTCACTCGTGGTTAAAACCAACTTCGTGCGCATTCAACATCATCAACCGAACGCACCCAATGTGAGTGAATCTTACAACTCCCCTTTTTAATTACACGTTTTGGGGTGTGTCATGTGTCATTAAAATTAACTCGTTTATTTAAACTTGTGCCATACCATATTGTGATCTAAACGTAGAATGTATATATTGTTTGTAGTTATGTATTTCATATTGTCAAGTTATTTGCAAATCATTCATTAGGCCCATCAGTTCCTCGTGGGAGACGAGTTGAGCAACGCGTGCCTCAAAACGATCCATTATTGTACTTGTGTGCATTATTTAATATTAAATGATTGGTGAATAAGTTTACATCTATATTTACTCTTATGTGGTTGTGCACTTTATTTTATAATCAATTCAATAAACTTGTTCAAATGTTTTTCAGAGGATTCACTCGCCAACTTTTTGTTGATCCAAAAACCATTTTTACACACGATACAGGTGAACAGGATGAAGCAAGGAAAAACATAGGAAATGCCTTAGAAGAAAACAATGAAGTCTAGAATGATGTTTAGGACATGATGTAATTATGATTGTATGTTTCCATTTAAATTGTAATAATGAATATGAAACGGTATAATAAATGTCATGAGCTTTGATGATAACCCAATCATGCCTCGATCACCTTTTCCGCTGCGGGTCGGGGTGTGACAGATTGGTATCAGAGCCATGACTATAGGGATATATGATAGGTTATTAGACCCTTAGAGCCTATACTATAGTTGACTAGATTTTAATTGTTTGTGTGGTTACATGCAAACTTATGATATTTATTTGTTTCATATTTGTTTATACTTACAGTCAAACATACATACTTACATACACATTCATCATACATATTTCAATGTTCATATATTCAAATCATCTTCATACTTTTGTTATTCAAAGATTTTGTCGCAATTTTCAAATCTCATCAAAGTAAGTTCTGCGACGGGCATGTAGTAACTGGAAGGGTACAAGTACCGGTAGTCGGAACGTCCTGTCTAGGTTGGCATTCGTATAAATCCAATATAACGGATTAGTTTGCCTACCTGGGGACTAACGATGAGAGTTCGAAGGACCTATTAGGCCAAAGCATGCCACACCAAACGTCGTTCGAACTAACCCCACTTTGAGGTGTCACCGTGTCCATACCTGGGCACATTCTGAATATCATACGTTACATATTTCTCGATTTTCTCCGGGTTTTAGTGTACGTAACCAGGCTAACACATGCGAACCATATGAAAAACCCGGTATTCATGGGGGCCCACATGATTACGAAGGTGAAGTATGGCGGCATGCAAGGCCCAATGACGAGCAAAGCCCAAGACATCCTATGGATGTAGTAGATTTATTTTTCTATATTTATTTTATGAATGTTCATTCCTAAATACGACCCATGATCCCAAAAAATCCAACTCATACTCTTGATATGTATTCCTTGTAGATGTCTTCTAGCCTCGCCCGTATGAAGATGAGAGCAGGAAAAGCTCGCGAGCGCATGGCTGCCCTAATCGCTCAACAAATGGCTGCCGTAATACCCAACATTGTAATCCAAGTCCAACAAGCACTTACCGCTAATCTTGTCAACCAAGAAAATCAAAACGTTATCAACCCTCCCCCAAATACCACTAAATGCACCTACAAGCATTTCAAATCCTGCGACCCTCCATAATACGAAGGGACTGAAGGTGTCACCGCTCTCCTCCATTGGTTTGAAGAAATGGAGAACACTTTTCTAAATTGCGATTGCCCCGATGATCGCAAGGTGCGATATGCTACTGGTCGTTTATATGGAGTAGCACTTACTTGGTGGAATACAGAGAAAGCCAAACGAGGCGTTGAAGATGCTATGACTTTGACTTGGGAAGAGTTGAAGGAAATCATGACAAGACGGTTTTGCCCGAGGAGCGAAATCAAGAAATTAGAAGATGAGTTCTATACGTTGAAGCAAAAGGAAGGCGACCACACCACATACAACAAAAGATTTCTCGAGTTAAATCAAATGGTTCCCAACTTGTTCACTCCCCTCTACCGTTTGATCGAGCACTACATTCGAGGTCTTCCGTAAAAAATTCAAGACTCTGTAATAAGTACCACGCCTGCAACTTTGGAAGCAGCAATGGAGTTAGCTACAGAGCTCACCGAAAACCGAATCCGGAACAAAGACTTCAAGGAGGAGAAGAAGAAGGATAAGGCATCGACTGAAACTTCAAACTCCACCCAAACCGAATCCCCTTCTCAACCCACTTTTAAGAGAAAACGAGATGGGCAACTTTTCGCTGTCACACAACGTAATCAACCAATTTCACAAGCCATACCCATCCAAGCTATCCCAATCACTCAAGTAGCACCCAACTCAACTTACCCAAATAAGAAACCATACCTTGGACCTCACCCTCGATGTAACACCTGTTTTTATCACCATCCATCTACCTTACCTTGTCGACTATGTGCGAATTGTGGACGCTATGGTCATTTGAGCAAGGTTTGCCGCACCCCTCAAAACCAAATCTCACCCCCTCCTCAAAACATGATCCAAACCTATCAACAACCCCAATACCCCACATTACCTTATGTTCGAGCTTGTTTTAATTGTGGCGACCCTACCCACTTTAGAACCATGTGCCCTCGATTGGTTAACATCATAAACACTCAAGCTCAATCAAACCCAGTTAACCAAGTAAACCAAGAAAACCCAATCACTAGGCCACCAGCAAGAGGAAGAGTTTTCAACATCAACGCCATTCCTGTTGAAGATAATGACGGCCCAAACGAAACCACCCAACTAGTCCCCTTCACCAAAAATCAAGATTCAACTCCAACCGCTTAGTTTTTTTTATTTTTTTCTTTATGTTATCTCAATTTTCCCGTATCCCAGTTATAAATGGGAATCTTATCCAAGGATCTTAATGCGAATTACTATTTCAGTTTGTTATATTTTAAAGTCACATAGAACTAATCATAACTTACGGATAAAGCCAATGAAAATTTGACAAGAATATGGTGGATACGCCGCTGGTACTTCCTATATATAAGTATTCTTGCCAAAGGATCAGAGGCATTATCTGGCGGTTATGAGAAGTTCCATGTAGAATTTAGTATTGTTTTGGTTGAAGTTTGTATTATACTAACTGATTTAGCATTCATATCATCTCAGTATTTAAAGAAATTGGATTGTGTTCCATTTTTTTTACATAGACTAACCTCTCCATCATAACAAACAAGAGAGGTACTGTCATCATTCAAACATGTATACTATCAGAATTAAGACTCAAGCTTTGGTTGTGTGATTATTTATGTTTTAGAGTCACATAGGACTAATCATAACTTACTGATAAAACCAATGAAAATTTGATGAGAATATGGTGGATACGCCGCTGGTACTTCCTATATATAAGTATTCTTGCCAAAGGATCAGAGGCATTATCAGGCGGTTATGAGAAGTTCCATGTAGGATTTAGTATTGTCTTGGTTGAAAATTTGTGCTACCATCACTGATTTTAACATTCAAATCATCTTACCATTTAAAGAAATTGGATTGTGTTCTATTTCTACATAAACTAACCTCTCCATCATAACAAACGAGAGAGGAACTGTCACCATTCAAACATGTATGCTATAAGAATTTGGACTCAGATATTGGTTGTTGTGTTTATTTATGTTCTAGAGTTACATCATAGAACCAATCATAACTTACTGATAAAACCAATGAAAATTTGACAAGAATATGGTGGATACGCCGCTGGTACTTCCTATATATAAGTATTCTTGTCAAAGGATCAGAGGCATTGTCAGGCGGTTATGAGAAGTTCTATGTAGGATTTAGTAATTTCTTGGTACATTGGTTGTGGTGTTTATTTATGTTCTAGAGTCACATCATAGAACCAATCATAACTTACTGACAAAACCAATGAAAATTTGACAAGAATATGGTGGATACGCCGCTGGTACTTCCTATATATAAGTATTCTTGTCAAAGGATCAGAGGCATTGTTAGGCGGTTATGAGAAGTTCCATGTAGGTTGTAGTATTAGAAATTTTGTTTTAGGATATAACCTTATCTTTCCAAACATATCAAAACTCTTGCGCAAGAAATCAAACTTAGTGAATCAACTCCGCTTATCAATATTTTTACCGTAGGCAACAAAAAGCGATTCCTGTAGCAGGGTACTCAACCCTTACAAGGAACGTTACCGCCTCAAACAAAAATTTAAACCCTTACTTTTTTCTAAGTATGTAACTTTCAAATCAAACACCATCCTTTTTAGACCAATACGTCACTACTTAAATTTCGGGACGAAATTTCTAAAAAGCAGGGGATACTGTAACATCCGTCAAAAACCGGATTTACCAACCCGCTCCGTTATTTAACCGAACAATCAGTTAAAAATTTCGTTGCGTATTTAATGCCCAAATTAATTTTAAACGATACATAATTAATAAGTATATTGGAATATATAATTTATATTTGAAGAAGTATTTAAAATAATGAAATAAAAATAAAAGGCTGTAGCCGGGTTTCGAACCCGGGTCAGCCAGTATCATCAACGCCTTAACTTCCAACCATCCAACCCCTCCGCCACTTGTGTTTCTTGTTCACTATTGGAAACAATAAATACATAACATAAGTCTCGAATTCAAAACTGACGCGCCTAATCGCAGTCGTCGGAAATCCCGACGATCTCGCCGAGATTGGACGGTTTCTTCTGTTTTAACCCGAAGCCTTAACTATTACATCGGTTATAACCGACGTCTGAACCCGCGACGCAAGTCATAACCGCCGGAAAACTTATTGACCGACGAATCAAGACGGAAAACGGACTAAATTCGTCGATGTTCTGCCCTATAAATACACCCTCTAACTTCTGTTAGCTTTTTCGCTCACAATCACACTCTTTCCCGACGTAATTTCACTCGCCGGAGAACTTCTGCAACTCGTCGGAAAACCGAGCCCTTCACCTCTGTGCCTTACTCTAAAAACTGAACACCAGAGCTCATACCGAAGCCACCCACACTCTTCTCAAGCTCCCTGAAGACCCTCTGCCGCAGGACACACGTCGCCGGAATCATCTGCTGTCATCGGAGTTTCGCCGGCGAAACAGAGGAGCCCTGTTCGGTATATCTTACCCTTAATCTCTCATTCTTTTTATTAATATTACATGTAATTAATCACAACACCCTAAAGAAACTTGATTAAATCGTCGAACCAGTCGGACTTTGGTTCTGGATGAAGATTAACGAAGAAGACGGAGTTATCAGTTGTATATAAGTTTAGTTTAAATCAAGATATATCTCGGTTAGACACACAGTCTAGCGGTGGACTGTGTGCAAATAAAAAACGCAAACGTCCCGAGTTCGATTCTTGTCCCACGCACACTCACCTTAATAAAAATGTTCCTTTTTAAACTGAACCGGATTCATTGCAAATAGATGTTAAGTTTAATAAAAACCGGAATAATAACCAAGATAGACACACAGTCCAGTGGTGGACTGTGTGAACGTTTAAATCACATGTCACGAGTTCGAGTCCAGACTACCACACCGGTCTGGACAATTATCAAACTTTTTATATAAGGCAGAAATGAAATTATTTAGTTTGTTTATAAGTATAATAAAAATCAGAGTATTTACCAAGTTAGACACACAGTCCAGCGGTGGACTGTGTGTTAACCTAAACCACAGGTCCCGGGTTCGAGACCTGTGGAGAGCACCGAGCGTGATAATTAAAATCGTTTTTAAATAAATGATTTTCGGATTAATTCAATTAGTATATAAATATAATTAAAAACAGAAATATTTCGGGTTAGACACGTAGCTCAGTTGGTAGAGCTGCGTGCACACGAACGGGAGGTCTCGGGTTCGAGCCTCACCTGGCGCACACAATTACACAATAAAATCGGTCAACAAGTCAACTGTCAACAGTAAAAAATCAACAATTTTTTTATTACTTTTATTTAATTATTTACATTAAAAATACTTAAAAATAACATTTTTAAAGTTAGAAAATAGCCTTAAACTCACAAAAATATATCCAACAATCCTACTAAAATTGATTAATAAAATCCGCTTACTTACCGAACCATTATGCCATTATCTAGGTTAGTTTCACTCGTGGTTAAAACCAACTTCGTGCGCATTCAACATCATCAACCGATCGCACCCAATGTGAGTGAATCTTACAACTCCTCTTTTTAATTACACGTTTTGGGGTGTGTCATGTGTCATTAAAATTAACTCGTTTATTTAAACTTGTGCCATACCATATTGTGATCTAAACGTAGAATGTATATATTGTTTGTAGTTATGTATTTCATATTGTCAAGTTATTTGCAAATCATTCATTAGGCCCATCAGTTCCTCGTGGGAGACGAGTTGAGCAACGCGTGCCTCAAAACGATCCATTATTGTACTTGTGTGCATTATTTAATATTAAATGATTGGTGAATAAGTTTACATCTATATTTACTCTTATGTGGTTGTGCACTTTATTTTATAATCAATTCAATAAACTTGTTCAAATGTTTTTCAGAGGATTCACTCGCCAACTTTTTGTTGATCCAAAAACCATTTTTACACACGATACAGGTGAACAGGATGAAGCAAGGAAAAACATAGGAAATGCCTTAGAAGAAAACAATGAAGTCTAGAATGATGTTTAGGACCTGATGTAATTATGATTGTATGTTTCCATTTAAATTGTAATAATGAATATGAAACGTTATAATAAATGTCATGAGCTTTGATGATAACCCAATCATGCCCCGATCACCTTTTCTGCTGCGGGTCGAGGTGTGACACTGTGGAGCTGAACTTAAAATTGAGACTAAATCTGACGGTATTCTGTACTATCTGGATCGCATATGGATTCCTGACCACAACAACCTTCGTGAATTCCTTATGAACGAGGCACATAAAACACGATACTCTATACATCCAAGAGCCGACAAGATGTATCAAGACCTTCGGTACACCTACTGGTGGCCTGGAATGAAAAAGGATATTGCTGTTTTTGTTTCCAAGTGCCTTACATGTTCCAAGGTAAAAGCTGAACATCAAAGACCCTCAGGACTTCTGGTCCAACCGGAAATACCTGTATGGAAGTGGGAAAACATAACCATGGACTTCATTACCGGGTTACCTTGCACTTCTGGTGGGTATGATACTATATGGGTAATCATTGATCGCCTTACAAAATCAGCTCACTTTATTCCTATCCGCGAAGATTTCAAGAACGAGAAGCTAGCTCGTATTTACATCAGCGAAATCATAAGCCGACATGGTGTACCGTTAAGCATTATTTCAGATCGTGATGGTCGTTTCACTTCACGAACATGGCAAGCCGTACAAGCCGCTTTGGGTACACGATTAGATCTCAGTACCGCTTATCATCCTCAAACTGATGGACAATCTGCACCATTCAAACTCTTGAAGATATGCTTCGAGTCTGTGTCGTAGACTTCAAGGGTAATTGGGACGCTCATCTACCATTAGTTGAATTTTCGTACAACAACAGCTATCATTCGAGTATCGGCATGGCACCTTTTGAAGCCTTATATGGTCGTAAGTGCCGGTCTCCAGTATGTTGGCACGAAATTGGGGAAGCTCAAATCACCGGTCCAGAATTAATTCAAGAAACCACAGACAAGATCCATCAAATTCGAAACAATCTTCTAGCAACTCAAAGTCGTCAAAAGAGTTATGCAGATAAACGACGAAAGCCTTTGGAGTTTAACATTGGTGATCATGTACTTTTAAAAGTATCACCGTGGAAGGGAGTAGTTCGTTTTGGTCAAAAAGGCAAGCTGGCACCACGCTACGTAGGACCTTTCAAGATACTCGAAAGAGTAGGACCTGTAGCATACAAGCTTGATCTACCAGAAGAACTCAACAGAATTCATCCCACATTCCACGTATCAAACTTGAAGAAGTGCCTCGCTGATGAGAACCTCCATATTCCTCTGGAAGATATTCAGATTGATGAATCTATGCATTTTATTGAAATACCAGTAGAGATCATGGACTTCGGAGAAAAACGTCTAAGACGAAGTCGCATTTCAATTGTTAGGGTACGCTGGGAGTCGAAACGGGGACCTGAGTTTACTTGGGAACGTGAAGACTCAATGCGCGAAAAATACCCGCATCTTTTTCCTACTACTACTACAACTTAAATTTCGGGACGAAATTCCTAAAAGTAGGGGATACTGTAACATTTGTCAAAAACGGGGTTTTCCAAACCCGCTTCGTTTGTAATCGAATATCAAGTTATAAATATTTCGATGCGTATTTATGTCAATTTTAATTTTTAATGATGCATAATTAATAAACAAACTAAATATAAAAGTTATAATTGATAAAAAGTAAAAATAAAATAATTAAAATGTAAAACAGGCTGCCGGGACTCGAACCCGGGTCAGCCGGAAAGAGCTCAACGACTTAACACGCACACTTGTAACCACTCCGCCACTTGATGTTTTCTGATAGTTCTAGGAATAAATTAAATCTTATGTTCAACCATGAATCGATATGTTTACGCTAACTGTAACCGAAATCGGTCACCAAACGTCCAAAAACGTTTGATCGTTCGCGGTTTACTGATTATAACCGATACACCGACACCTTCAATCAATTTGATCTTGAATGGTATTGAATTCATAAGTTGATCGGTTTTAATAACCGAAAAATCTGCATTTCCTGATTTACTCCAACTTTAGTTCCCTCTCGCGACTCAAACTCATCTACAGACCTTCAATTTCATTTTCGCACTACTTTCAGTTCGTCGGAGCAGCTTTTTGAACTCGCTGGACTTTTGCCGGAAAACCGTGTTTCCCATCAAATCAGTAAATCTCTCAATTCTTTCATCGTCTATCAGTTGTTAAGCTGTTGCTAACTCAAACCCTTCAATCGGAACCAGTTTCAGACGTCGATATCGGATAATTCACTCTCGCCGGAAAACTTCTGAAAATTTCTATTTTTCCGCTGTAAAAGGGTATAGTCATTCAAACCTTCTGATAACTCTTGTTTAGTACTTCAATTCCACAATTAGCTAATCAAAACTATTAATTCGTTCGCTCAGTCGAAGTTCATAAAAACAGAGCCGACGACTTCGCCGGAGTTCTGAGAAAGATCATCATTCCGGTATGTTCATTCCTGAAACTTTTCTTATCCGTTGCATATAAATCATTTGTACGTCTGTTAATCGTTTTAAGCAAGAAATAGTGGATTAATCATTGTCTGTGAATTTAGCGAAGAAGATGAAGTTTGTTATTATTATAAGATTAATTAAAATCGGTATTTAAAACGGGTTAGACACACAGTCCAGCGGTGGACTGTGTGCAAACAATACGCTTATGTTCCGAGTTCGATCCTTGACACACACTCACTCTCTGTAATTAAAATGTTTTTTTTTTAAACTGAACCGGATCCTTTTCGCAATTAGATGTTAAGTATAATAAAAATCAGAATATTAACCAAGTTAGACACACAGTCCAGCGGTGGACTGTGTGCAACATTAAATCACAGGTCCCGGGTTCGAGACCTGTTGACGGCACCGGTTTGATAATTAAAATCCTTTTTAAAAATAAATGAATTTTGAATAAATTAAAACAGTATATAAATATAATTAAAAACAGAAATATTTCGGGTTAGACACGTAGCTCAGTTGGTAGAGCTGCGTGCACGCGTACGGGAGGTCTCGGGTTCGAGCCTCACCCAGCGCATACATGCACACAATAGAACCGGTCAAACAGTCAACAGTCACAGTCAAACAGTCAACGGTTAATGGTCAACGCAAAAGTCAACATTTTTTTATTTTTATTTATTTAATTTAATTTAAAAATCAATTAAAAATACTTAAAAATAATGTTTTTAAAGATAGAAAATAGCCTTAAACTCACAAAAATATATTTAAAAATCCTATTAAAATTATTAATAAAATCCACTCATTTACTATACCTTCCGTTATTATTTAGGTTAGTTAATTCCTCGTTGATCTCAATCCTTCAAACTCGTGCGCATCTCATCATCTCCAACCGAACGCACCCAATGTGAGTGAATCTCTATAAATTCCCCGTTTTAATCACGTTTTTGGGGTGTATCATGTGTCTTACCATTTATTATATTTAAATCATTGTGCATACAACATATCATGAACAAATGTGTATTCAGCTTGATCAACTTTTTGTGTGGTTATTGTTTAGATTTAATTTATTATTTTCAGTACATGCAATATCATAGGCCGCCGCTCCCCATTACATTATGAGCATTGAGCAGTTCCCCATTACATTATAAGCGTGAACCTGGCGTTGCCAACATACGATCGGCTCCGTTTGATTGAGCCTTGATCGCACAGACATTCATCATAGGCTGTCAGTTCCCCATTACATTATGAGCGTGAACGTGACGTTGCCAACATATACAGTTTCATTCATGTTATATATTCATGCAAGTTCATATGTTATTGTATGTTATTGTTTGTGGTTGTTATTGCTATTGTTAATTATTTACAATTTGCTCACATATGACTATTGCACAATTTTTCCTTGATAAAGATAACAAGAAATCAATAATAAATATTTATCTAACAAGGTTCACTCGCCAACTTATGTTGACCCAAAAAACCCCCATTTTTACACATGATACAGGTGAACCAGCTGCAGCAAGAAACACATAGGATTGGCTTAGAAGAATAAACTGGTTTAGAGCTTGGATTGCTTAGTTGATTATTTTTTCTTTGTATTTGTATGAACATGTTTGGATTATTGAGAATGTAATTTTGACTTTAATAAATATGAAACATATTAGTAAATATCATGAGCTTTGGTGATAACCCAATTATGCCCCGACTCTTATTCCGCTGCGGGTCGGGGTGTGACATGTAGCTCCTTGTTTTTTGTCAACTTCCTCATCATATTAAGAATCATTCCGTGGTTGTAAATGAAAACCACAATTGCTCTAGCATCAGTCAAAGTAGACTTTATCTTTGGTATTTTCTCACTGATATATTGAGTCATGAGGTTCACACAATGTGCTGCATAAAGAGTCCAAAACATCTTAGGGTGTTCTTCTTCTAAAATTTTTCCCGCGGCTTTAAAGTTTGACCCATTATCTGTAATAAACTATAAGAAACAATAACGGATTCAATTAACAAAATGAAGAGAAAGTAAAAATAACAAATAATATTACTAGAAATATAAAACTAAATAAACTATAAGAAACAATAACAGATTCAATTAACAAAATAAAGAGAAAGTAAAAATAACAAATAATATTACTAGAAATATAAAACTACCCGCACAATATTCGCCTCTCCAACATCTTTTATCACCTCATTTATCATTTTAACAATTAATTGAGCATTCTTCACATGCTCGGGTGCATCAATTGATTTCAAAAATACCGTTTCACGAGGATAATTGACTAAGAAGTTTATCAAACACCTTCCTTTCCCGTCTATCCAAAAATCGGACATAATGCTACATCCATATTCTTCCCAATGTGGCCGAAACGAATCCACAAATTGTTTCGTTTCTTCTAAACGTTTTTTCATCAATGTCACACGAATATTATGATAAGATAGAACTGGCATACCTAACATAAAGTAATAAAATTAAGTTATATAGTAATAATCGAATAACCAATAAATCTTAATCATATAAAGTACCTTTTCTATATTCTCCAATGGCATGGATCTTGGAAACTTTTGTCACGTACGACATTAAAGGGTAAACCAACCGAATAAGCCCAAATTGCAATTTTATCCCAAGCATTCATCTTTAACATGTTATCCATCTTTAACATGTTATCCATCGCACGTCGCATGTTACTATCCAATGTATTTTGCTTTGTTTTTCCATAATCAGTATTTAACATGTTATCCATAGCACCTTGCATGTTACTAGCACCTACAAATTTCTTTTTCTTTGAAACATTGTTTTTTGTAATAACTTCTTGTACATCATCCTCATCTTCATCAAAAAGATCAACCGTATTTGATCTAAGAATTTGTATATTTATTTTCCTTTCTAATTGTCTCTTATCTTTTTCTTTAATTAATGCTAAGACTCGCTTCTGAATATCTACAATCACTTTCGTACAACCGGTGACTTGTCCTCCGGTATGAGTAAGATGTTGCTTGAGTCGTGTGATTCCTTCGGCTATCTTCTTATCACATAGTGTACACTAGACGTGAAGTTTTTTCAAGGGGTCTCTTTATTCTCCCTATTCCCACGCCATATCTACACTTAAAAACATTTTTTGCTAGCACCGGCATGAGTGCCGGCATCAGACGATATCATATTAGTGTTTGTAGGGTTCAAAGATGCATGTGAAGAAGGAGCTGGACAATCCATTATCAAAAACCTGCTGCAAATCTAACATAATGTAAGATACTAACACAATCAAACAGACAAACCTGTTGCAACTGTAACACTAACACAAAGATGCGTATTACCGTGAAAGGATCGATGCCCCTGTTTCTCATTCATTCAATATTATGGTCACTGTAAAATATCTCCTATTGTCGTGTGATATAACAGATCATGAGCTAAGCTAGGTAAACAACTAAACATATAAATACTAAATATACATGTGTTATTACAAACACTAATAGTAACTTTAAACTTTGAGTTATTTAATTTCAGAATTAACACAATCAAACACCTACCTGTTTTGGCTGTTGAAGACAGAAGAGAACAAAATTCGAAACCAAGATGAACTCTGAGTAACAGACGAGGCACTAGATGATGAACAACTTCCAGATGATGAACAACGATTGAAAGATTTAGCTTCAATTCGGATTATAAACAGCTTCCAGATGATGAATAGCTTATAGCGAACTCAAAGAACCAGTGTGCGCTCCAGACGTTGGTCGTACATAATAAATTTAGGTTTTAATTGGTCGTATCTAGGTTTTATTAAACATTTGGGCCTTTTACTTTTATGGGTTTATTTAAAAAAGTTGGCTTTTCCTTATTACTGGGCTGACTCGTTGCTGTAGCCGCTATATAGGTTTCCAAATAGCGGTATTTAGCGCCGCTAATAGTGGAACGACTATAGGCCACTGCTATTTGGACCGCTACACACTTCGAAGGCCGCTAACCGCTATAGCACCGCTATAGCGCTGCTATTGACTGCATAGATCATTACATATTACAAACAACTAATTATACACCTCAACATTAATACTACAACATTTTAATTATTTTATATTACTATTAACAAAAATTGATGAAATTTGATTATTTTAAGGACGGGATCATTTTAGTAAAGTTATTTAAAAAAAAATACTCAAGAACTTATATATATATATATTGGCATTTATACTATTTATTGCTATATCAATAAACCTTTTATATATATATACATATATATATATATATATACATATATATATATATATATACATATATATATATATATATATATATATATATATAAATTGGTTATTTTCTAGTAACAATAAGATTTTTAAAACATCAATGTTAAGACTAGAATTTTTAAGTTTATTTTATCATATGTATGTACATGCGTATATACATAGATTTACATATGCTTATCTCTATATATGTATATGTGATAATATTGGTTGGAATTGACAAAGAAAAGGGTAACTGCAGGATGTGGATAATATATATGCTTGAGCATATGAGGTAGCCGTACCTACCCACATGCTTGTATATGAGGCATATATACTGTAATATTATATATGGTATGTATATGTATATGCACCATATGTCATATTCAAGACACCGAAGTATGAAAGTGATATTAGGGAACATCCGGATGGTGACTCTTTTATTTTATATCAACGCCTCTTTCGAAAGAAATAAACAGGGAGACCAAAAAATACTTTTAAACTTGTTAAAAGAGAAGTTAAGTGTTTCAGAAGATGGTGACCCTATTCTTGTCCCCTACTCATATATGTCCATCACAAGTTTTCTATATCCACTATTCACCCTTCCACCTTTTTGTTTTTGCTTATTGCACCCTCCAACTTTTAAATAAACAATAATGTGTATCTACTAATTTTGATAAGCAACTTCAAGTCTTCTTATTGGTATTTATCGGGTGAGCGTGCGTCGGTTCAATTATTAGTTGATATCGAATACAGAACCAGTGTTTTGACATATATATTTTCATAGCAAATAAGTTCAAATTAGTTAGATACAATTGGGTAACTTTAACGTTAACCATCAATTAACTGACCGCTTTGAACGTGAGTGGATTCAACCTAATTTCAATTTATAATTACAGTTATATCTTGAGTTAAATAAATATTGACAGTTCTTTTAAAATTTAAAGAAGTATAAATGACAATGTTAATATCTTATTTATAAAAAAACTATAATAATATTTTTCCAACATATAACATAGTAGCTATAAAAAAATTATAAAGATAGATTTTAAATCATTTTGATTCCTTTAGTTTATTCAATGACTACCACCTCTAGCATAGACTTCTATATATCAAGGATCCTCAAAGAGGCAAAACTTTGGGACACGTTTGTTTACCAATCATGTTGGATGTCAATCCAAATCATATGAAAGTTTATTGGATTCTAACAAAGTGATATATAAGTTGTATATTATAAAGGTTGTCTTGATGTGATTAGATGTGGTTAGCTAGTTTTCATGGTGGTTGGTCATATCGATCTAGGTGAGCCACAATATATAATTATATATGTGGTATGCATGAGACTAGCCCGACCTTTTTGGTTAATTAGCTAGGGTTCTAATTTAAAGTTTTATTCTCTAGTGAACATTTAATGGTTGATGTTTAATCCCTTGTGACTGCTGATTTATGGGTGCTTTTTAACTAAAAAATACATGTATATATTGGAAGATCATTCATAGCCCAGGGTCAATTGAGTAATTTGAACCCAAGATTTTTTTGTAATATATGATGAAATGTTATTTTTTGTATGTTTGCAAGCTACAAAAAGAATATATGTGTGTGAGTATATGCATACATGCATAGATGCAGCTAAGAATTTGATGCACCACTTGTACACAAAATGATACACCAAAGCAAAAAAGAAAAATAAAATTATACCCAAGGGGAACCCTATCTCTGATGAGTGAACATACAAAGAATGGGATGTTGGTCACAATGAACATGCATCTGAAAACCTCCAAACTAATTCCAACCTGGGAACACCCACACACACTCACTTTAACTAATTAATTTGTAAATTTTATTCAGAATTTTAAATATTAAAGCACACTTAATTACAAGCTAGACTAAAGTTATAAAATTAACTAATCAATTATTTTTGTTTCTTACAAATATTTTGTTTTCCATTCAATCATGATTGGAGAATATTACAAAAATGAATCATAATTACATAAGATAAGCGAAGTGGGCTGCTGACCACGTCCACATAAGCGTCAAGGGGCGTCAAACATCGTGTCGGCCGTTAAGGGGACGCTAACACACGCTAGCGTTGTATGTGTGGATATAAGCGTGAAATTAATTTTCTAACTAATCTCTCGATAGCATTGGAGTTTGCGCATGAATACACCACATCCAACCTAATAATTAAGTGAATTACTGTGTTTATCACACTTCTCATACAGCCTAGCATCTGTTCCTCAAAAAATAACTTTATTTTTATGGGTTTTCTCAATTTTAGCTAGGCCTAGGTTTAATGCATAATATTTATAGGTAAGATACATTGAGTTTACAGACGCACAATGTGGCTTTGATTTTATAACTGATAATGGACCAGATGTTAATGTGGCTTTGATTTTATAACTGATCCAGATGTTATAAAATTTCTAACATAAATAAAGCTACCAATCAAATAAATATACAAGCAATGCAAGGTAAGAAAGATGGAAGCAATTATTTGTAAAACATTTATAAAGCTGCCACAATTGTACGTAAATACCTTCTATGTGTATATCAATACGTTAAAGTACACATTGGTGGTGTGTTAAATGTTGAAAATTTGGATGTGTGTGAATGAAGTCTCAAACTTTGTCCCATACATATATGGGAACAAAGTGGAAGTTAGTTTATAAGGTAAAGTTTTACCTAACTTACATAACCTTGTGACATGTTTTACCATAACTCCTACGCGGGTGTGTAGGGGGATGCAAAAGTTGGAACCGAATTTAGTTGAACTCGTGTACGCCCGCACGTCCTGTTGACACGAGTACAGTTCTGAGAACCTGGGCCCGCGTGGGGTAGTTTTGATTCTGCAAGTATAAAAACAGACCAGTTGAGATACAATGATCACAACTCTTTTTCTCTCTCAGTTTCTCTGCAACATCTCCTGTTTCATTTCAGGCACGTGTTCAAGTCCGGTAGTTTTGTTTCGGGATTTTTTGTGTCGCAACTTCATTCTGAATGGTTTAGTGGATACACTATACAATGTGTACTGCAAAGCCAAGACTGCCAAAGAATTGTGGGATTCGTTGGATCGTAAATACAAAACAGAAGATGCGGGTACTAAAAAATTCATGGTGGCTAAGTTCTTAGACTTTAAAATGATAGATTCTAAAACTGTCATGAGCCAAATCCAAGAATTTCAAGTTATTCTTCATGATATTCATGCGGAAGGAATGGTCCTCAGCGAGATATTACAAGTTGCTGCAATGATTGAGAAGCTACCGCCAAGTTGGGTCGATTTCAAGAACTATCTCAAACATAAGCGAAAGGAGATGACCATTGAAGATCTTGTTGTTTGTCTTCGCCTTGAAGAAGATAACAAATTGGTTGATGGTCCTGAAACAGTAAAGGCCAATCTTGTTGAACATGGCCAATCTTCAAAGGGAAAAACAATGGAAATGGTGGAAAGAAAAGTCATGGAAACGCTCCAACCTTGGTCCGAAAGGAGGTGTTGGGAAAAAGAAGTTACAAGGAACTTGCTACAATTGTTAAAAGCAAGGCCACAAGGCCAACGAGTGCAATCTTCCAAAGAAGGAAAG
Source organism: Scalesia atractyloides (assembly GCA_947069175.1). Lineage (NCBI taxonomy): Eukaryota > Viridiplantae > Streptophyta > Magnoliopsida > Asterales > Asteraceae > Scalesia > Scalesia atractyloides. The sequence continues at coordinate 84,992,379 of CAMTDV010000001.1, read as the reverse complement.
TGCTCGACAAGTGAACATGGTTCATGAAGTCGATAACCATGTTGTCATGGTCACAGACCTCTGGTCACCGAAGTTAATTTGGTTGGGCAAAATAACAAGGATTGGTGGGTTGATATGGGGGCTACTGTACCATCCCAAAAATTATATATATGTGTGGGCGTGAGTGCGCAATTAAATTATTGATTAAATAGAGATAAGAAGTATAACTCTAATTAAAGTACAAGTAAAGTTTTACAAAGAAGGAAATGTTTAGATATAATCATAAAAACATCAAACTAGAGGGATCAAACTTGGATATGTAGGAAAGTAAATTAATAAAACATAAAACTAAAACTAAAACACACATACATCAGATGAATGTGTGTGTGTGTGTCGATGAAGGCTGAAGAAGAAGGGAAAAACTCTTGTCAACACAAGATCAACCAAATTGAATGAAAAATTGGAGTTTGAATCAGTGCATGAACTAAGATTTGATATCATCTAAGTATTGTCATCATCAAGTAAGTTAAATTTCATGTTCTTAGCAATTTAATAAAGCGGGTTATGAATAATCCGTGAATGTTAAATGAAATTGAGCATGAATGTTAGATAATATCAACACGTAGAGTTTGTATTATCTTTAATTTCGATCATATTGATGATTTGGGATAAAACCCACTTGTAGTTGAAGAAGATGGGGCTTGGTGTAGATTATGTGTAATGTTAATGCTTGAAGTTATACATGGTAGATACCTTTTGTTGGTTGAATTGATATAAACAAAAGATACATGATAAGATAAAGATTTGTAAAGATCGAATGATTATGTTAATCTATGCATGAACTAGGAAAGAAATATGCTTTGAATACTTGTACAACATGCTTTATTGATGGTACGCACACAACATGTTCGATGAAATGCCTTGGTTGAATTAGTTGTGTTTTGACATGAATACTTGTTGAATCGATGTAGTAGGATAAAAATAAAAGTATATATGGTTGAATAAGATCATAATAAGTAGAGAAGCATGCTTAGGTGATGAATTGTATGGAAGCTAAAATCATGTTGTTGTAACCATATAGGAGCAAAGAAGGAAGAAGGCACAAGCCATACCAAGGCGCAAGTAACACAAGATCACGGTAAGTTCATGTGAACTTCTCTTTATCTTAATGCAAATTATAATGTTTGTCTCTTAATATATTGTTACGAAATGGTAACTATAGTTTAGAATATGGTGCACGCAATGTGTCGAAATATCAAAGTATGTGTAGAATGCATGAAGACCCATTATGAACGGGTCAAAAGGTATGAATAGCAAGGTAAAGAAAAAGATAAGTAATGACTAGTAGTAAACGAGTCAAGTGAATGAATCTCAAGACGATGAAATGGTTATGTGTTGATGCATTGTAAATGGGTTGGATGAATCGAAGTTATCGATGAAGAACGATTGGAAAATGCAATATTCATTTAAAATGGAATTGCTAGCGTGAAGAGAATGAATGATAAAAGGAATGTGTTCGCGTTGACTCATTGAGAACGGGTCAACCGGATGAGAATGAATGATAAAAAGGAATGTGTTCGCGTTGACTTATTGAGACCGGGTCAACCGGATGAGAATGATTGATGAGAAGAATGAGTTAGTGTTTAGTCATTGTTAACGGGTCAACCGGGTATGAATGAGTATGTTTAAAAGAATGGTTCATATGAGACCTATTCAAACGGGTCAAAACTTTAAGGATGTTAGCTTCATAAATTGTTGTAGTAAAGTTATAATTATCGAATGAATTGTTAATCAACTTTGTTGTGGTGTTTAGGTAAAACTCCTATTTGATGATGCGTCTCGCTTGGAACGAACTAATCTTTTGCTCCCTTTACGCTTCCGCAAGTATTAAAGGCGTACGGGTCATAATACTCTTGGGTTTGTAAATGATGAACTTGTTTTAAAAAGTCCCTTTTGTAAGTAGATGAACTAGTTTAAGTAATTAGCAGGTTTAAGATATGTTGTTAAAATATTTTGTAGTCATGTTTGTCGAACTAATTAACAAGGGAATTATGGGAATTTTTGACTATGTTCTAAAAGTTTAAAACTTTTTACAAATTCTCGGTTATGTAAACATGTTGGGCATTTCAAGTTGGTATCAGAGCCCAGGTTTGAGGGAATCAAGCATGAGTTGAAGTGCTTGAACTCAAACCGGAGGCTCATGCGTAAATGTGTCGTTCCGCAGCGTCATTCAAGTAAGTATCTTTTATGTATTAAATATAAATATATGATGGAATAATGTATGGGATGACTACGGGATGGTTTAGGTTGTTGCGGACATTATGGGTCAGTTTGGGTTAAGTCGGGGCCTGTAAACGGGTTCCATGAGCTGAAAACAAAAAAATTGCGCCTGCAGTACAGATGCGGCGTCGTCGACGGCCATTAGGGGCGTCGCCAACGCTACCTCTTATCCCGGCGGCTAAACTCACTGTCTACGCTACTTGTACCCGACGTAACAAACTAGAATGCGTCACCGATGCAGTGATTGAGCGTCGCCGACGTCTCTCATAAACTGAACATGCTTTCTTTCCACATTACAAGTTCCGAATCCCCTAAAACATGAATCGTAAACCATAAAGAACTCAAAAGTTAAAATTTATCAATAAGCAGCTATGTGAAATTAATTGAACCACAGCAAGGCATGTCAAGAATGCGACATTCCATAATGAAGGATAAGAATGTATGAAATAATAAGTCTTTTGACCTATTGAAGATGTGTAAAGATTGCCGGCTATTTAATGAAACGAGCACCTCAAGTGTGACTCATATAATAATTGCTATGAATGACAATACGAGGCTAATAAATGATGTTCTAATGAAAGTAATATGATACTTATATAGATGGAGGATGCAAGAGATCTGAATGATAATGAGTTAGCACGTCAAGAAGCGATGAACGAGAAGATTTCAGAGGAGGTTACGAAAGCCATGCAAGCCAGCCTACCTCAATTAGCACAAGAGGTAGAGAGTTGTGTTTCAGAAACAGTAGAGGCCATCATGACTAGTAAGATTGAAGAATTAAAGGAATGGATGAGCGGGGTTCAAAACAAGAAAGGGACCCGTAGATACACATATAGAGACTTCATGGCTTGCAACCCCGCAACGTATGATGGAAAAATTGATCCTATTGTATGCCAAAGATGGATTTCCAACATGGAGGCCGTGTTTATACGAAGTAGGTGCGAGAAGGAGGATCAAGTAATGTTTGCCATGGGCCAAATCCAACTCTAAGCAAAGAATTGGTGGAACTGACATGGCAAGAGTTTAAAGAACCTTTCTTAAAGTTCCATTGTCCTCAATCCGCAGTTGAAAGAATTCAAGAGGAGTTTTTACGTCTTAGGCAAGACAAGGAGTCTATTGATGAAATTACGAATGTGTTTCTTGACAAGTTAAAATTTTGTCAAGATCTTATGAAAACAGAAAGAATGAAGATTCACCGTTACCACGACATGTTGAAGGCGGAATTTATGAGTTGATCAATTGGGCGAGGGATCGGGAGATAGAGCTCAAGCGTCAGTTAGAGCGTGGGGAAAAGAGAACGATAGAAAAGGGTGTTAACTTGAGCCCGATCAAGAAATTGAAAACTCATAATTACAACAAGAAGGATAACATAAAGAGTGGGATTTCCCGATGCAAAACTTGTGGAAAACTGCGCTCGGGAGAATGTCTGTTGGGCAAAAAGGGATGATACAATTGTGGGCAAGAAGGGCACCCCTATTACAAATGTCCGAACACTACCAGGACTTGTTTCAATTGTTTCTCACTGGGGCATGTCAAGGCAGCTTGCCCAAAGCTGAAGGAAAAATGTGGTAAAGATGGGAAGAAGGATGTTGCTTCGAGAACTAAGGGAAGAATGTTCCAAATTACTACTGAAGAAGCTAAGGCACTTCCAAACGTTGTGTCAGGTATTTTTCTAATCAATTTCATACCTACAAATGTATTGTTTGATTCTGGGGCGAGTAGGTCGTTTGTATCGCATGAACTTATAAGACATCCTTCTTTTAAGATCGAACGAATGCTTACACCCTTAGAAGTAGGAGTAGCTGATAGCAAGAACTACATATTGAATGAAATATTTAATGGATGTAAAATCATTATAGAAGGTGAAGAATTCGAAATAGATCTTGTACCCATGGTATTGGGAGAGTTCAAAGTAATAGTGGGCATGGATTGGCTATCCCGATACCATGTAGGAATTCAATGCGAAACTAAGATTATACTGGTACTATCACCAAGTGGGAAATGGGTAAGCATCCATGGAGAAAGAAAAATAGAAATGAAGCTATGTACTATAGTAGAGGCAGTTAAGTATGCGCGAAACGAATGCAAGGCATTCTTAGTATATGTAATAGATACCTCTAAGGACGCGCCAAAAATCGAAGATGTTGAAATTGTGAATGAGTATCCGGATGTGTTTCTGGATGAATTACCGGGACTCCCTCCTGAGCGGGACGTAGAGTTTCGCATTGAACTAAACCCAGGTGCTGCACCGGTGGCTAAAGCTCCCTATAGATTAGCCCCTACTGAAATGCAGGAGTTAATGATTCAGATACAAGAACTGCTTGATAAGGGCTTCATACGCCCAAGCATGTCACCTTGGGGAGCTACCGTATTATTCGTTAAGAAGAAGGATGGATCGATGCGCATGTGCATCGACTATCGAGAATTAAACAAATTAACAGTTAAAAACTGATACCCCTTACCCCGAATTGATGACCTTTTTGACCAATTGCAAGGGGCAAGTTGGTTCTCAAAGATTGACTTGCGATCGAGATATCACCAATTGCGAGTACGTGAAGAAGATGTGGCAAAAACAGCGTTTAGAACTCGATATGACATTATGAGTTCATAGGAATGTCTTTCGGGTTAACCAATGCCCCGACTGCGTTTATGGATCTTATGAATCGAGTATGTCGACCCATGCTAGATAAATCTGTAATAGTGTTTATAGATGACATCTTAGTGTATTCCCGGAGTAAATCCGATCACGAAAATCATCTGCGAGAAGTATTAGAAATTCTCCGTAAGGAGAAGTTATATGCAAAGTTCTCTAAGTGTGCCTTTTGGCTCAGAGAGGTGCAATTTCTCGGGCACGTGATTAACAAAGATGGTGTTTTAGTGGATCCGTCAAAGGTGGAAGCAGTCATGAAATGGATTCCTCTAAAGAATCCAAGCGAAGTAAGAAGTTTTCTAGGTTTAGCGGGTTACTATCAAAGATTTATTCAGGATTTATCCAAAATAGCTTTGCCCATAACTAAGTTAACGAAGAAAATTGAGAAATTTGTATGGGGACCCGAACAAGAAAAAGCATTTCAAGTTCTAAAAGATAAACTATCTAATTCACTGGTGTTAACTCTGCCAGACGGAACGGAAGATTTAGTTGTGTACACGGACGCCTCGCGGCAGGGTTTAGGAGGTGTTTTAATGCAACGAGGTAAAGTTATAGCATACGCCTCAAGACAACTCAAACCGCACGAAGTAAATTACCCAACACATGATTTAGAATTGGCCGCAGTGGTGTTCGCCCTAAAACTATGGCGACATTATCTATATGAAATAAAGTGCACTATATATTCGGATCATAAAGTCTCAAATACTTCTTCGAACAAAAAGATCTCAACATGAGACAGCGAATGTGGTTAGAATTGATTAAGGATTACGATTGTGAAATCCTCTATCACCCGGGTAAGGCAAATGTAGTGGTTGATGCCCTTAGCCGAAAGGGACATCCACCTCCGATCGAGTAAAGTCTATGAAAATGATTGTTACGCCACATCTCCTTGAGATGATACGGGAAGCACAAACTAAGTCATTAAACGCTGATGATCCTAAAAAGGAAAGAACGAAAGGAATTGCGGATAAGCTAGAAGAGAATGCAACCGGAATCAAAACTCATTTTGGACGAATATGGATTCCTTGGTTATGCAAAGTAAAAGCGATGCTACTCGAAGAAGCACATAAGTCAAAGTACTCGATACATCCAGGAGCAACAAAAATGTATCGAGATTTGAAGAAGAATTACTGGTGGCCGGGAATGAAACGAGATATTGTTAAATATGTTGCTAAATGTTTAACATGTTCACAAGTGAAGGCAGAACATCAGAAACCGTACGGTAAGTTACAACCTTTGGAAATTCCGATATGGAAATGGGAAGATGTGACAATGGACTTGGTGACTAAACTACCAAAAACTCGAAAAGGGCACGATGCCATATGGGTAGTTGTGGATCGACTTACCAAGAGTGCCCACTTCCTACCCATTCGAGAGGCCTATTCATCAACCAGGATGGCAGAGATTTTTACAAATGAAATAGTAGCTCGTCATGGGGTACCCGTCTCCATTGTCTCGGATCGAGACACTAGATTCACATCACGTTTCTGGCAGAAATTCCATGAACAAATGGGGACGAAACTGCATTTTAGTACAACTTACCACCCCAAACGGATGGACAATCAGAAAGAACTATTCAGACCCTTATGGATATGTTGAAAGCTTGTGTCTTGGATTTTGGAGGAAACTGGGATGACCATTTGCCATTAGTTGAATTCGCATATAATAATAGCTACCATAATAGCATTCAAATGGCACCATACGAGATGTTGTATGGGAGGAAATGTAGAACCCTTGTATGTTGGGGGGAGGTAGGTCAAAGAGATATCGCGCCCAAAGACGTAGTGAGTAAAACTAATGAAAAGATCGAGATCGTTCGGGCCCGATTGAAGGCGGCACAAGACCGACAGAAAGCCTATGAAGATCGAAGAAGACGACTATTGAGTTTCAAGTAGGGGATCATGTGTTGTTAAAGGTTTCCCCATGGAAAGGGGTAATTCGGTTCCATAAATGAGGAAAGCTCGGTCCCCGTTACATTGGGCCTTTTGAAGTTAAAGCTCGTATAGCGTACCAGCTGGAATTGCCACCAATGTTGGATGGTATACACGACACTTTTCATGTGTCACAACTAAGAAAGTGTCTCGTAGACGAAACAACTTTATCGAACTGGATAAAAGAATAATTATATCGAACGACCGGTGGCTATAAAAGATTTTAAGGTAAGCACCTACGCAACAAGACCATTAGACAAGTTTTGGTCCAATGGCAACATCGGAAGAGTTCGGATCTCACCTGGGAAACGGAAGATGAAATGCATGAATTCTACCCATAATTATTTGGTACGTAATTAGGTTTCGGGTACGAAACCTCCTCTAAGGGGGGTAGATTTGTAACATCCCAAAAATTATATATATGTGTGGGCGCGAGTGCGCAAGTAAAATATTGATTAAATAGAGACAAGAAGTATAACTCCAATTAAAGTACAAGTGAAGTTTTAACAAAGAAGGAAATGTTTAGATATAATCATAAAAACATCAAACTAGAGGGACCAAACTTGGATATGTAGGAAAGTAAATTAATAAAACATAAAACTAAAACTAAAACACACATATATCAGATGAATGTATGTGTGTGTGTCGATGAAGGCTGAAGAAGAAGGGAAAAACCCTTGTCAACACAAGATCAACCAAATTGAATGAAAAATTGGAGTTTGAATCAGTGCATGAACTAAGATTTGATATCATCTAAGTATTGTCATCATCAAGTAAGTTAAATTTCGTGTTCTTAGCAATTTAATAAAGCGGGTTATGAATAATCCGTGAATGTTAAATGAAATTGAGAATGAATGTTAGATAATATCAACATGTAGAGTTTGTATTATGTTTAATTTCGATCATATTGATGATTGGGATAAAATCCACTTGTAGTTGAAGAAGATGGGGCTTGGTGTAGATTATGTGTAATGCTAATGCTTGAAGTTATACATGGTAGATACATTTTGTTGGTTGAATAGATATAAAACAAAAGATACATGATAAGATAAAGATTTTTAAAGATCGAATGATTATGTTAATCTATGCATGAACTAGGAAAGAAATATGCTTTGAATACTTGTACAACATGCTTTATTGATGGTACGCACACAACATGTTCGATGAAATGCCTTGGTTGAATTAGTTGTGTTTTAACATGAATACTTGTTGAATCGATGTAGTAGGATAAAATGAAAGGATATATGGTTGAATAAGATCATAATAAGTAGAGAAGCATGCTTAGGTGATGAATTGTATGGAAGCTAAAATCATGTTGTTGTAACCATATAGGAGCAAAGAAGGAAGAAGGCACAAGCCATACCAAGGCGCAAGTAACACAAGATCACAGTAAGTTCATGTGAACTTCTCTTTATCTTAATGCGAATTATGATGTTTGTCTCTTAATATATTGTTACAAAATGGTAATTATAGTTTAGAATATGGTGTACGCAATGTGTCGAAATATCAAAGAATGTGTAGAATGCATGAAGACCCATTATGAACGGGTCAAAAGGTATGAATAGCAAGGTAAAGAAAAAGATAAGTAATGACTAGTAGTAAACGAGTCAAGTGAATGAATCTCAAGACGATGAAATGGTTATGTGTTGGTGCATTGTGAATGGGTTGGATGAATCGAAGTTATCGATGAAGAACGATTGGAAAATGCAATATTCATTTAAAATGGAATTGGTAGCGTGAAGAGAATGAATGATAAAAGGAATGTGTTCGCTTTGACTCATTGAGAACGGGTCAACCGGATGAGAATGAATGATAAAAAGGAATGTGTTCGCGTTGATTTATTGAGAATGGGTCAACCCGATAAGAATGATTGATGAGAAGAATGAGTTAGTGTTTACTCGTTGTTAATGGGTCAACCGGATGGTTCATATGAGACCTATTCAAACGGGTCAAAACTTTAAGGATGTTAGCTTTATAAATTGTTGTAGTAAAGTTATAATTATCGAATGAATTGTTAATCAACTTTGTTGTGGTGTTTAGGTAAAACTCCTATTGGATGATGCGCCTCGCTTGGAACAAACACATCTTTTGCTCCCTTTACGCTTCCGCAAGTATTAAAGGCATACGGGTCATCATACTCTTGGGTTTGTAAATGATGAACTTGTTTTAAAAAGTCCATTTTGTAAGTAGATGAACTAGTTTAAGTAATTAGCAGGTTTAAGATATGTTGTTAAAATATTTTGTAGTCATGTTTGTCGAACTAATTAACGAGGGCATTATGGGAATTTTTGACTATGTTCTAATATTTTAAAACTTTTTACAAATTCTCGGTTATGAAAACATGTTGGGCGTTTTAGCTACCCGTCATGTGTGCTCTGACAAAAGTCTTTTTAGCAGTTTCAAGGAGGTGACTAATGGTGAAAAGGTTTTTATGGGAAACTCAGCCACAGCCAAAATTAAAGGTGAGAGGAACGTGGTCTTGAAGATGACTTCTGGAAAGGAACTCACTTTATCCAACATGTTGTATGTTCCAGAAATTCGTTAAAACCTTGTGTCGGGTTGGCAATTGAACAAGTTCAGGTTCAAAATGGTGATTGAGTCGGATAAGGTCGTGTTGACCAAAAATGGTGTGTATGTTGTAAAGGCTATGCCCTCAATGGAATGTTTAAACTCAATGTAATGGTTCTTGAATGCAATGAAAGAAAACACTACTAGTTCTACTTACTTGATTGAGTCTTTTAATCTTTGGCATGCTAGACTAGGTCATGTTAATTTTAATTTCATTCGTTGTTTAATTAAACTTAATTGGATACCAACATTCGATATTGACTCAAATAATAAATGTGAAACTTGCGTAGAAGTAAAAAAAAAACGCAATCGTCCTTCAAAATGTTCGAACTAATCACCGAACCCCTCGAGATGATCCACACTGATGTGTGTGATCTAAAGCAATTCCTACTCGTGGTAGGAACAAGTACTTCATCACGTTCATTGATGATAGTACAAGGTATTGCTATGTGTACTTACTCAATAGTAAGGACGAGGCCTTTGACAAGTTTATCTTGTTCAAAGCCGAAGTTGAAAATCAACTAAATCGTAAAATCAAAATTGTAAGTAGCGACCGAGGAGGTGAATATGTTTCACCTTTTATTGATGTGTGTGCGAAAAATGGAATCATACATAAACTCATGACTCCTTACTCCCCTCAATCGAATGGCATGGCAGAACGGAAAAATCGCACCTTGAAAGAAATGATGAATGCCATGATGATAAGTTCTTGTATAAATCAAAACATGTGGGGGGAAGCAATCTTATCGGAAAATTATGTGTTGAACATGATACCCAATAAGAAAAAAGATATAACGCCATATGAATTGTGGACGGGAAAGAATCCACCATATAAATACTTGAAAGTGTGGGGGTGTCTAGCTAAGATGGTGGTCACACCACCAAAGCGGCTGCTAATATGACCCAAAACAGTAGATTGTGTATTTATTGGATATACCCGTCCTTATGGTCCTTATCGTTTTCTTGTGCATGATTCTAAGAACCGTGGAATATGCAAAGGCACCATAATAGAATCAAAGGATGCATCATGGTTTGAACATTTGTTCCCACACTTAAATGAAAATGAATGGAGCTTTTCTAGACCAGTTAAGGAAATTGTTCCTGAGGCTGAGGTTGAAAATAATGAATCACGAGAACAATCTAAGACTGAAGAACTTGAAATCAGGAAAAGTAAACGGCAAAGAACTGAAAATCCTTTGGCCCTGAGTTTCTTACCTATATGGTAGAAGAGGAACCTTAAACGTACCAACAAGCGGTGCATTCTCAGAAGGACCTCAGTGGAAGGATGCCATCAAAAGTGAGATAGACCCTATCTTACAAAACCATACTTGAGAGCTAGTGGATATTCCTCAAGGATGTAAACCACTAGGATATCGATGGATCCTCAAGAAGATGAAACCTAATGGAACCATCGATAAGTACAAAGCAAGGTTGGTGATCAAAGGATATAAACAACGAGACGGTTTAGATTACTTTGATACATATTCGCCAGTTACACGAATAACATCCATCAGGTTGGTGCTTGCCATTGCTGTCATTAGAAATTTGAAAGTTCACCAAATGGATGTGAAAATAGCTTTCCTGAATGGAAATTTAGAGGAAGAAATATACATGGAGTAACCCGAAGGCTTCACAGCCATTGGGCAAGAAAAGAAAGTGTGTCAACTTGTAAAATCGTCGTATGGAATGAAACAAGATCTAAAACAATGGCACCAAAAAGTTGATCATGTTATGCTTGATGCTGGGTTCAAAATCAATGAATGTGACAAGTGTGTATATGTGAAGGATACATCTGATGGATACGCCATTTTGTGTGTATTTGTAGATGATATGCTCATTGCTGGAAGTGATGACAAAATCATAAAATCTTCAAAGAACATGCTAAAAGCAAGATTTGACATGAAAGACATAGGTTTTGCGGATGTGATTCTGGGAGTTAAAATCACACGAACCCAAAGAGGACTTGTTTTAAGTCAATCTCACTGTGTGGACAAAATTCTTCAGAAGTTCAATGCAAATGACTCCAACGTAGCTAGGACTCCACTTGACACAAGTCAACATCTAGCCAAGAATAGAGGTGAACCTGTAAACTAGTTGGAATACTCAAGAAATTATTGGTAGCTTGATGTATCTTATGAGTTGTACTAGACCAGACATAGCATATGCTGTGAGCAAGCTAAGTAGATACACGAGCAATCCAAGTTCAATGCATTGGAACAATATTACTCGGTTGTTTCGATACTTAAGATACACTCGGGAATACGGGTTGCATTATAACAGATATCCAGCAGTTATAGAAGGACACTGTGATGTAAATGGGATATCTGACACGAATGATTCTAGAGCAACAAGTGAGTATGTATTCACACTTGGAGGTGCTGCTATATCGTGGGAATCGTCGAAACAAACGGTTATCGCTGGATCCACGATGGAATCAGAGTTTATCGCTTTAGATAAAGCAGGTGAAGAAGCAGAATGGCGATGTCAAGTTGTTGAGGATATACCAAGATGGCCTAAGCCGGCAACGACCATTTATATACATTGTGATAGCCAATCGGCACTTGGCAGAGCTCGTAGCACAATGTATAATGGTAGGAACAGACATATCAGACGTATATATAATACGATACGACAACTAATCTCTACAGGAATTATCACTGTTGACTACGTGAGGTCAAAGGATAATATCGCGGATCCACTAACAAAAGGCCTAAGTAGAGAGTTAGTTCAGAAGTCGTCCATGGGAATGGACTAAAACCCTTGAAAAATGAAGTTCATATGATGGAAACCTAATTTAATAGACTGGATATCCCAAGAATTGAGTTCAATAGGAAAACCTAATTGTATGAATTAGTAAGGTCACTATGGGGGTTAACCGTATGCATATAAAAGGCAGTTTTTTATAAAGTTTAGTAAACCTCCTATTCCATTCCTAAAAGTGACATGTGTGAGGCTGAGCCTATGGCTTTTAATGATTTGACTAAGGTAATGATACGTAGTGAATCACCTATGTGAGAGAGAAGTGGGGGCGCTTCGAAGGGTATTGTTGGGGCACAATACTTAATGGCTCTCGCAGAACCAGGCATCATGTTCAAGACCATAACGAACATAACTATGAGGACTTGACTTTGTCAGGGAGCGTCTTGTGTGAAGTGTATTGCCATCTACATAAACAGCAGACGAGTTCAAAGACATCAATGTCTACTCAGAGCTAGTGGGCTATGTGTATTTCATGAGCGAAGGTTCAAAGGGTAACACCTACCCATCGTATGCAAAACTCAACTGCTGAAATCTAATTGGAATAATGTTGTTTGAGATCGACCTTCATTCATGTGGGGGATTGTTGGAAATTTGGGTGCGTGTGAATGAAGTCTCAAACTTTATCCCACATAGATGTGGGAACAAAGTGGAAGTTAGTTTATAAGGTAAAGTTTTACCTAACTAACATAACTTTGGGTTAAAAGTGCAAAATCAATTGTTTTTTAAAAACTCCCCATGCTTGAAGTACAATTCCATGAAGCATCAAGATGTTGCTAATTTATAGTATGGAAATGTACGCCTAAATTGTTGTTGTTGTTATTATTATTCATTCTTTTATTAATATTATTATTATTGTTATTCCTTAAGAGGTTTTTCTTTAGTTACTACTCGTGTTTTGCGGTGAAAGATCGGTCGGCATCAGTTCGGTTCATTACAATACCAACACTCGCTATAGTAAACGAAACATAAATCTTACATCGATAGAAAACAATAAAAATGAATATCAATCTTGGAATCGATGTTGTTAAGTTGATATTTGTTCAGTTTTTTTTCAACATTGTTGTATAAGTTTTATTGAAAACGGATATAGTGCCGTTATTGTACCAAACCAATACTGAAACCGACTGAACAATATTTGTGATGGTACCAGTATTTATTATTGTTTTTTCTGATAATCTAACACTGTATCTCTACTATACTATGCCAAACTGACCCACATCAGTACCAGTATGTATTCATTTTTATGGTTTTCTATATGATAATGAGTACTGTGCCACAATGGTAGTGAACCAAATCGAAACCAAACAAACAACATCAGTTTCGGTACCTGAATTTTTTTTTTGTTTTTTCGTTTGAAACGCTGACATTGTATCACCATCGTACTGTATCGGACAACATCGTGAGGCGTGTGATTTTGTATTAAAATTTCTTTTTTTGCAGGCTTGTATTAATTAAAAACGAAAATAGAAGGGTAGAAGCAAGCGAAAGGTGTCGAGATACTCAGTTCTTGGCCCACAGATCAAAACAAACTTGGATGTACGTTAAAGCCAAAATTTATTGAGTTTTGCATGAGGACAAGCAAATATTCAAGTGTGGTGCTTTTAATATAAGCAAAAGTTCACATGTTTTAATAACAAATTACACCCACTTTTTATTAATTTTGTTAAAGATCTATTTAAATTAGACTTATTTTGGTTATTTTTTATCTTTAGGACAAAATAAACCCAAGTTAAACAAAGGAAGAAAATCAGGAGGAAAATATGAAGAAATAGTGAAAAGTTGTCCAGACACGCCCCATGACTCAAGTAGACTTCTAGCAGCTCCAAAAGACCACTGCATGAAGCCTAGACAAGAAAAGTCCAAACACGCCCCATGCCTACCAGGCACGACCTGTGTCTCTGCACAAAACTACAAAAGTTGACTTCTATGATATTTGGAAGATCCAGTAGGACCTACAAGAGCTTACCACGACCGTGCCTCCCAGTCACCCCAGTGCTTGGGTGACTGGCTATAGCCAATAGCCAATAGCTGGTAACCAGACACGGTCGTGCCTTCCAGGCATGCCCTGTGTCTAGCCCCCAACAACCTATAAACACCACCCTTTGGTCCTCAATTCTTCTCTCTTCTTCACAACATACTTCTCTCCTACCCACTATCTTTAATCATCGTAATCATCAAGGAAAACTCAAGAATCATTACTGTAATCAAGCTTTTAATGGTTAATATAATCTTTCTAAGTTTGATGAAAACTATCACCATGGCCATTCTTGGCTAAGTTTCTTGGGGGTGTGTGGGGGGAAACTTACCCGCTTTATGAGGAGTTAACTACAAAAATCAAGAGTGAATAAGGTGTGTGTATGTGTGTGTGTGTGTGTTAATGACTTTAGTTAAGGAGGTGTGTATTGAAAGTGAATAAGGTGTGTGTGTGTGTGTGTGTGTTAATGACCATTATAGTTTTATCTGACCTTGAGTAGCATTTCCATGTTGATTCAAAGCGATATGGTCAACTGTGTCAGTATCCCTATTAAAGAACTACACAACTTTATGCATTAAGACACACAGATCCTTGTTTGACAATCGAGCCCTTGCTACCCAATGGCAAGGTTTATTTTTAGACATTTTTTTGGTTTGACTAGACATAACGAAGTCTCGGTACTAAAACTCGTTGTATCCTTGGATGACCTCAATATCTTATCATTACTATATTACGCAAACGATGGGTGCACTTGCTCAACATGAAGTGTAGTGTGATAGTATTTTATCGTATTTTTATAAATATCAAAACTTAAACTGGTGTATAAATGACTGAAAATGTTCCACTTATTATATATACGCCACGATGCGTAAATAACAAAACAAATAAGATGATTTATATTAGCCTAGCAAGTCCATAAGTTAAACTTAATTGATGAATGAATGATTTAATGAGTTTTGTAAACATATGCAATATTTCCTCTTTATAATTTATCAAAAATTGTATGTGAGCAGGTTTTACTATTATTTTTAAGTGTTCTGATTGGTTAGTGAATCTGTAGGCCAATAGATGGATGTCACTTGACTATTTTATTTTTTTATTTATACATACAAGTCTTAAAGCTATGTGTACAAGCCTCTATTGTATATAAACATTTATGTTTTCTTCTCTTTGACTATCTCTAAAATTAAAAATCTTCCCTTAAAGAATTATTATACCTACCATATAACTCTTATGGTTTACTATTAGTTTTAATAAACTCTATACTTTATAAATTTAGTTAACTATTTTATAAATTCAAATTCGATTCACTTGCGAGTTACACGTCGCAACATGAGTGCATTGTTCAAAATTTTTACATTTGGCCTTTGTTCAGTTTAACGGTACCGTCACAACATGCTACACTTTTATACATAAGATTTTAAGTATTGTCAACGTCTTTGCTATAACGCGAGGAATTTTTTTTTTGTTTTACGTTTTGGTATAAATTTTGAAATACAACGTTTTTACGTCTTATTTTTGATTGGGTAAAGCGATCTCACTGTAACACGCGAGTCTTAACTACTAGTAAACCAAAATGATGGAAATGTTATTTTGTTATGATCACATGATCTTTTATAAGCCTAGATAATATGGTTATTTCAATGAGCCTAGATATATTGTACGTACGTTACAAAATTTATACATGATGGTATGGTAAAAAGTCACTCGTTGCTAATAAAGAACCGTATACTTGATGTGTGTATCTCCATTGGGTAACTTTCACGTCGGCAACCAAAACTGTAACCTATAAAACAGAACACCGTCAGGACTCGTTACAAGACTAGGGTTATTCCTATAACCATCCTCTAGTGTGAGAATAAGTTCTCAGTTTATTGGAATAAATTGTAGAGAGAGAAAGTGTTATGAGAAAGTAGATATCATACCTTGGGTTTAGTCTCCCTTATTTATAGTGTTTGGTGGTTTAGGGTTTCTCTCTTTTCAGGAATTGTGATTGTATTTGAAAACACGAGATCATGCAAATCTTCCCAACCTTTTGGAGATTCAATTAATAATGATTATCGGTACGAATGGAATGTTTAGGAATAATAATGTGATATATTATTATTAAAATATGTTTGATCGGTTTAAATTTACTGAACCGGGTCATACCTCATCATGTCCCTTAGTCCGATGTTCTAAATATTATTTATGGGATTAGACTAAAAAAAGAAAAATGAATAAGTAGGCAATCGCCAATGATGAGAAAAATGATGTCCTTTGCAAATAACAGGAAATGATGGTACATGCCAATTATAAAATGATGGTGGTGACAGTTGAATTAACCCATTACAAATACGCGTCCTTTCCTTATTGGATCCCTGATTCAAAATTCAAAAAAGGTGTAAACACCATATAGGAGAAAGAAAGTCATATAGGGATCATTTCCCTCAAATCTTTTTCTAAAACGATGACCCTCACACTCATAATAGCTCTGAAATCTACTAAGTCCGATGGTGTAACCAACAGCCTGTTTTGCAAGTAGGAGAAGACCTCCTGTGATACTCTGTTAAAAGAGTATGAGATTAGGTCAGAATGGCATCGGTGCTACTATTGGACAAGGATGTAGCTTTCCCGTTGAAAGAAGGTAAAATCACGTTGTTCTGTGATTTTTTTCAAATTCTGAAATTTTTGCATCCAATTACAAAATTTTGTAAGGAGATTCAAGATGATTATGTTATCTCAAGTGCATCCTCTTGCTCTTGCCAATGTTCGAAATTTTAAGTATGCGTCACTTAGTCTTGGGCATGTGTCGGAGCTTCCTGTTTTAGGGCTTTTTATTGTTTGGTGTGGAAAGCACCCTTCTTCACCTTTGATCGACGAGATACCAGCATATCTTGTCTACGATCTGTGCCATCCAGTTCAAGGGACAAGGACTAGAAAAAGAAATTCTTTAGGTAGATGCCAATGTGATTCCTTAAAACGTGTTATGGCATGAGATGGCACCGCCGGAGAAGGTAAAAGATGTTCCACCTCCCGCGGATGCTTGCAAAGAGAATACCCTATTTAAAAAGTTGTGTTCGCATCCCTTGGAGTGCATTGTATTTCCCAGGGGTGCTTTGGTGTTGATAAGGATGAGCTACGTGCGGAAGGACAACAAGTTATACTATGGATTTAAGAGCATCGATGGAGGTAAGTGTTCTTTTTTATGTGTGCGCCTGATTTACTAGGTTGTAACCTATTCATATCATTGTGACAGGTGATTGGTCTTTGTTTGACTTTATGGATTCCCAAAGGGCGGGATTGTTGAGGCCTGATGATAGTGATTTGGCTGTTGAGGAGGCAGGAGTTCTCAACGTTCATGTTGAAAGTTTTCTTCTACCCACTAGCATGTCGATTGGGTCAGGGTGTCAATCAGCGCTCACCCCAGCGATGTTTTTCCCTTGAAATCTTCTGCCAGTGCCAACATTCCGAGGAAACTTATTCATGTTCGAAAGGTCGGGAAGAAGGGATCCTAAGGGGCACAATCAGAGGCACAGCTTGTGTGTATTGAGATGTCTACATATGTTCCCCCCATAGTTTCCATTGTTGTTGCTACAACATCGGTTGTATCTGTGTTGCCTTCCTTTTTGTGTGATCAAGCCATTGGGTCATAGATGTTCAAAAGGATGCAGACGATGCCCACTTCATCACAATTTGAAGCACAATAGTTGGTTGTGTTGTCTCAAATTGGTGAATTCCTCCCGAGCTTATGTAATGAAGCTCCTTATTTAAGTTTTTGTATGCCACATGGTTGTTTATGCGGATGTTTGAACTACTAGTGTTACCAGGACATTGATTGATGTCTCCTATGAGACTATAGTTTCTTTATCCTCGAGGCCCCGCGTTGAGGTCACCGAGAGTATATCTAGCCCAACTTTGATGGACCCCATATCCAGCCAAGCGTTATGTCGTTGTCTAGTCCTTTAACATCCATCAGTGGTCCTACACTCTCTCTTCCTATGTTTATTGAGTCAGTTGCAGTTACTATTGAGCCGATTGCCATACCCGCCTCTGAACCTATAAAGGTGTGAAGGGACAAAGGCCATGTGCCTGGTTATCCACCTACTTGTGTATATGTGCCCATGAATAATAATCTTTCCAATTTTGTCCAAGCTCTAGAATCTTCCAGTAGTACGGATACTATTTATGTCACACCCCAACTGATGACGGAAACATCAGAGTGAGACGAACGCGATTGTTCAAAACTTTATAATGAACTAAAGATGACACCATTTAAAAAAATAACTTCCATTTCATTCGTAATCTCAAGGATACATTGTTTCAAAAGGAAATACAACATTTATATCTAACATAACCAAACAAGTAAAAGATTACATAAACAAAACTTGGGTGCGTTTCTAATCTACCCTAAGTAGATTTTTTTCAAGATTTCATCATCATTTTCTTGCAACATGTACTAAAGTATAAGTCAACCCAGAAATGGTTGGTGACCATACAGGTTTGGTTTACATAGTTTACGTATAAAAGTCTCAAATCCAACATGGAAATTTGTATACTAAGTTATATATCACACTAACATGCAAAAAGTAAAGGTCAAACCAAAGTGTCCACTAGCATAATTTCCTCACCGAAGTGAACAAGACCGTTAAGATTGAATACTTGACAATGACCCCAAACGAGCGGTGTGCTACTCCAATAGCGTTATACATGTTAAGGTAGGCTTGCGAAGTTAATAACAATTAGGTTGCATGAATGTATTCTAGCATGTATAAACATAAAGTATGAGAAGTAACAAGTTGATGAGTTGAGTGTTTGCATAAGATTGACTGTGTGTGTTTAGTGAGTTAATATGCTATACATATTACACCCAAAAATGCTTTAAAACGGAAAGATGGTCAATTATACTCATGGGTTGCGTATGCTTTCCATAAAGTGGGTCGTGAGCGATTGGAGGATGGAACACTGAGGTTATCCTAAAATGATAAACAAAGGTGTGTAAGTTCCTTGGGAGCTTGATGACGGGAATGCATTTGGGATTTTAACTACGAAATAACATAAAATACATCTTGTTTAAAACACCCGTTTGGACACCATTTTTGTTATTCTTTTTCATAAGAACTAAACTCATTTGAAGTCCAAAAATGAGAAGTCTTACTAAGACAAGTCCCCACCTTACTACAACATTTAACCTTTATTTTGATTAGTATCATCGGTTGGTTTTTAGATTAGATGGTGTATATATATCTATACATTAATATATTCATATTATAGCCTAGTATATGGTAAGGTATTGTCAAGTCATGGATTGCCAAGCGTCAGAAGAATCATTCATTTAACCATTAGTTCACCAATGCACAAATTATCACATGGATGATTTGGATGGTGATGAGCACAAGTACAATAAAGTAAATAAGTTATCTAATTCACCAAGCAACCAAGCAGGTCTATATAGACGAGTGGTTCCAACATGATAATGGTTGGAGACTTGGTGTAGTTTTTCCACTTTGATTACTTGAAAACTACTTGGTGACTTAGAATATTCGAAATGTGAGTTTAAAAGCACTTTGGAACAATATTCAACCCAAACCTACCCAACATAGGGGTTCGTTGGCAACTTGAAGATGTCCCCAAAGTTTAAAGAAAATGAACAAGTGTGTAAGGTTTGATTAAAACATGAAATAAACTCCAATTTGGACCTCAAAATGTTGATGTTCCAACATAACTTATCATGGTAAACTTGTAGAAACATTCATTGAGGTTGTCCGAAAGAAGAAGAAACAAGAATCCATGAAGAAGAGCAGAAGAAAGTGAGTTGAAACTCACTTTTGCACTTGGAACAAATATGCCCAAAGTTGTAAATCTGAATGCTTGAGAGAATTTAGAAAGTGATTTGAGAGTGTGAAAAGTTAATTGGAGGTGTGGGAGTCTTGGTTTATAGTTGAGGATTAGGGTTAGTGTTTTGATAGAGTTATAAAATGATTGGAGGTGTAAAAAGTGACCAACCCGGATGCAAGAAACAACATTCTGCGGATCTGACCCTCTCGCGTCGCGCAGGGCAAAGAAGACACATCCCTCGCGTCGCGCGAGGGTGTGGTTTTCCAAAGTTCATGAGTTTTGTTTAAATTCGACCCCTGGACTTGATGGTGATGCTATTTCGAGTTAGAAACTTGTATTCTAACATGTTTTTATATATTTGTGGTATATTACAAGTATGTAAACGTGTGAGTATGTATGATTGTCATTCTAATGATCATGTAAACATAAAATGTGTCTTAATTCTGTATAAAATGTGAGTTTCTTGTATTGTGCATGTATGAATAAAAAAAATGTGATTTCCATTGATCAAACGTCTCGGGGTACAATGATTGAAATTGAATACGATTACAATTTTTTCAAAAATAGAAAGTACAAAAATTACAGAACGTTCCAAGTTATAGTGAGGTGGCGATTTAGGGTTTCCCCCTTTTCAGGAATTGTGATTGTATTTGAAAATAGAAGACCATACAGATCTTCCTAACTTTTTGAAGATTTGGTTAACTACGATTATCCGTACGAATGGAATATTCTAGAATAATAATGTGATATTATTATTAAAATAGGTTTGACCGGTTTAAGTTGACTAAACCAAGTCATACCTCGTCAGCTAGCAATAATGCATGAGAACACAACAACAAGCCAAAATGGATAATGTCGGGATGAAATCTCTATCAACATTTGATGGTATCTCTCTTTAATGAGGGATTAATCAATCCCTAGAGTTTTTTTAATGGTAACTTTGGATCACTCACATACCATTGGAGTATTATCGTGTCACTAGCGGAATCACCCAATCATATCCATCACCACTAGACTATGGATCTGATAGGTGTTAAGTTAAAAATGCACTTGTTGCTAGCGATAATTTGTAAGGACACGGTAACCTGCCAAAATGGCTATGTTAGGATGAATTCTCTATCCACATTTGGCGGTGTCTCTCTTTAGTTAGGAATCAATCATTCCTTGATATTAAAATATGGATCCAAGTAGTGTTATGTTTGTTTGGACTTGTATGTATAATGAACAAAATGGTTACTTGTAGTTTTGAGCACACGATTTTTGTCTACAATTGAGTTGACTAATTGTCAATATTATTGTATTTATGCATGATGTATATATCACACTAATGGTAGGTACAATATGTAGATCATTTTGGAGTGAATACAACTAATAAAATGGTAAGGAACTTGTGACTTGGGAATATTTTGATTTTAAAATGGTGTACGCAAAGTTCCAAAACGGCAATGTAGACTTACTGTGGGGCCGCTATAAGCATAAGGTGAAACCTAGATTTATATTTGTCATACAATACACAATATGGTTTTAATGCATTATAGAGCAACTGTAAGTCTTACGTTTGTGATGGACTATAAACTTGTTGAAAAAATAATTGAGACAACTTTTTAAATATTCTTTTGTTTCAATATTTATTGTTTAACTTCTACGTATTCACTAACATTACTTATCATGATAGTTATACTTTCAGGTAATGTGAAATTGAAGGTTAAGCCTAAAATGTGTATAGATGGACCAAACTCACAGGGCTTAGGATTTAAAAAGTTTATAATTTCTACGAACTTTCTTATTTAATGTTGATGATACATACTTATGTCCCTCAACTTATATTTTGTAAAAAAATTAAGTAATTAATTTGTTTATTTTAGTTTTAGATTTATACTTTTTACGAATACTTTTAAATCACTTGGGAAGAATTATTTAATGATATTATTACTTGATTTAAATTAACTATCTATTATTTTATAAGAAAACTGAAGAAAAAAAATACGAAGCATGAAACTTTTCGCTTGGAGTAAAATTATACATATGTGACATAGATAATGTTGTAAAATTGGGTTTAGAAGGTTGAGTATTCGCCAAGTAATCGCTACAAGGTACAGTGCCGAGACGATTTTCTTCAACTTCGCTTAATTACTCGAAATTGATCAAAGAATGTCAACTTCGGCCAGAATCGGATTTAGACGGTTACTTGAGACGAGTTTGACTTTAAAAAAATTAAACATAATTTCTATGTCTATAATATTAATGAATGAATATCAATTTTTTAAATACTTTCGTATTTGAAATGTACTTTTTATTTATATTGATAGTCACCTACTTTGATAAAAATATTAGTAAATTTATGATATTTGACACATATATAATTTCCGAAAAATGAACTTCTCTATAATTTATCATGTCCTCCAATGGCTTTGCCAGTTGTGGGATTTACCGTGTACGTTTGCTGCTTGTTGTATAATTTATCATGTTTGGGTACTCCACAAGTACTTTCCACCTAGGTCGAATACTCACAACTCCACAGTTATCGACCTGGGTGCGCTTAACGACTTCTGCAATCATGAACATAAATGATAGTCAAAATAAGTTAGTGTGATGAGGTTACAAAGATTATCTTCATTTACTTCGGATTTGAATATTTGAGCGCAAAGAAACAAGGTTTTTTTTTTACCGAACTTTAATCTAACACATGTGGATCGGGGTTTTAATCATGATAGTAACGTAAATTGTAGCTCTAAAGAAGTTAAGTTCGAGTTTGGAAACGTATAAAACTGACTTGCAAAATATGTGTTTTGAACTGGAAGTGTTTGGACAAAATAGGTTAACTTAATGTGGGTTTATGTTGGTGAAAAGTTATAGGCACACCGATTAAGACCCATGTCAAAATAAAATAATTATGAAACACCAATTAAGTGTAAGGCTTTATTGGAAAACTTTGTGAGTGTTCCATAATACACCATTAGACTAGTTATATAATTCTCATATATATGAGGTATTCAAGTCTAATATTATTCTCTATGCATAGAGCTTTTGCGTAACACAATTGATATACAATCATTTCTATATGGTTTAAGTTGGTATCAAGTTGGTATCAAGTGTAATGTTATTCTGTATACATAGAACCCTAGCTATCACCACATGTGTCTCACTAACACTAATGAGACGTGTTCTGCAAATCTAGACCCTATTTCTTGTGTATAATTTGCCATCTCCCATAACAACCACTACTAAAAGCCAGGGGCGGACCAACCTTAGGCGAAGGGGTAGTCTTCGCCACCTCTTGGCGCTCCGGCGGTAGGGTAAATTTTGGAAAAATTTGAACTTTTTTGACGTTTTTTCGATTTTGTTACCCTTTTTTATAAAACGTTACCCCTACGAATATTTTCTAAATCCGCCACTAATAAAACCATTGGAAAACATTAATCTTAGTCGCCACCATAGGCCAATAGCTGCTTGAAACTCTTATATAGATAACTTACTCTCATAAAGATTTGGTAGCATAATGAACTTTCTTTTTAAAATTCCTAGTCGCTTCAAGAAGTCACAGCTCGTTAAACCTAGCAGAAACAACATGTTCTTTGAAATTCTAGCCACCAACACATGTCGCTTCTCATAACACCCATAGCATATCATGGTTTGCATGCAACATGCGATTAAAACTATACAAAAAAAATCATCCACGTGTCACCAGTCACACAACACCATTGGATCTCGCTAAAATAAGAAAAGGTCATAATGCTTTATTACCATAAGCCGACACTTATTGTCATTTGTCATCACCTACCACCTCTGATTGATTTCCAAACGTAATACTTTATTACCATACGCCAACACCCGTTGTCATTTGTCATCGCCTATCACCTCTGATTGATTTCTAGATTCTAAAAGCAGTAGAATGACAAAAACAAAATACCAAGGAAAATCTCCACACATTTATAGCTATATGCGGTTCTTGTCCTTAGCTTGTGAGAGATTACAATTGCCATATCTATAATGTGTACAAGTGAAATAATATTATCGATATATGAGCCCATTTATAACTCAACCAATATACAAACACCTCATCTTGACTTACATTGGGATAGTATCTTAGGATTAGTTTTGATGTGTTTGCAAGTGGTTTAAGAACAAATAACGTGTCCAAAACATATAGACGAGATATGTGAGTAATGCCATTTGGTTTGCTATATGAAGTTATGAACAACCGAATGTTGATTACTGAGTAAGTGAGTAGGTCATCAATGTCTCACATTTGGCAATGGGCTTTTTTTAAAAGCTAGGCTTAAGGTGAGTAGATATATTTATTCGCAGAGTATATACATCAAAATTATATATTTATTAAACAAATTTACTTAGTGCAAGTGCATTGATAGTTTGATACTTGTATTGGGGTTTCATAAATTTGCAAACATTCTATTTGTGGTTATATATATATATATATGGTAGGGTTTTAGAGTGAACACTAGGTTGAGAGTAAACTGTGTGAATTAATCTGAGCCATTGGATTATATCATCTAGAGATTTTTAAATAACGGCAAGATTGTAATCATAATGTTGTAACTTCCCTTTAACTTAATTAACAGAAGGGTATTTGCGTCTTTTGTAAATTGCATTTATTAAACAATATAATCAAAATTCCTAAAATCTTGCTAGTTTTCGTATATACAAGATACACAGTTGTTAGTGTATACACATGTGTACAGTCTCGATAGTATTAGTTTATACAAGATACACAGATGTTAGTTTGTACACATGTGTACAGCCTCGCTAACTATCAATTTATACAAGATACATCGTTGTTAGTTTATACACATGTGTACAATCTCGCTAACTATCAGTTTATACAAGATACACAGTTATTAGTTTATACAGATGTGTACAGACTT
Source organism: Scalesia atractyloides (assembly GCA_947069175.1). Taxonomy (NCBI): domain Eukaryota; kingdom Viridiplantae; phylum Streptophyta; class Magnoliopsida; order Asterales; family Asteraceae; genus Scalesia; species Scalesia atractyloides. Next base: position 84,967,536 of record CAMTDV010000001.1, on the reverse strand, counting down.
TTGATACATCTGTGTATTTTGTAGTCCACGACCTAGTTCCGTTAGGAGTTTCATATACGGTTTGAATCCGGGAGGGACAGTTGGTGTCCAGTACTTAATTCCATTAGGAGTTTCATATACGTTATTAGCAACTGATTCTACACGAGTTTAAATAATGGAGAAGTAATTAAAAATATGTGTGTGTGTGTGAGAGAGAGAGAGAATTAATAGATGAGAAAATTAAGGGATTTTAATTAAGAGAGAGTGAGAGCTAATGGCAATCTTACCCTTTTAATCTAGAAAATAATTAATGGTTAAGATTAGTTCACTCAGTTCATTTTCAAGAAATTATTCACAAATGATCATAATCCTATATATATATATATAGGGGATGGTTTAAATGAGAACGGTAAATATCGCGAGAACCGTGAAAACGAATGAAAAAACCACTAGAACTTAGTCAAAAACAAGTGAAATTCAAAATTTCTTTTTACACTTGTCATTATTATTCGAATACAATTCTAGAAATTTAATTTACACATTTAAATTTACGTGAATTCGGAAATAAAGAAAATTTACACGTGTAAGTTTGCCATTTACACATGTGTAAATTTGTTATATTTACACATGTGTAAAAAATCTAATAAGAGTGATTTTGAGAGGAGAAATGAATTATTTGATGTTGTAATTTCTTTTTTTGATGTTGTATTTTAATTAAAATGATGATTGTATTAAAAAAATGGTTTTGATTGGTTTTCTCATTCGTTCTCACAGTTCTTGTAATATAAAGCGTTCTCAAGATAACCCTCCCCTATATATATATATATATATATATATATATTGTGGAACATCTTTTACAGTAGATATAGCGTGATCATTTGTCGTGATGGTTTATAATGGTAGATATACCGTTTTAGTGCTTATGATATTGTGAATGTGTTAGGAATAGCATAGGAGGCGTTGTGGATAACACCATTAGAACAAGGGTATTTTAGTTTATATTCTCACATATATTATTGTAGATTTTTTAAAGTAAAATAGTTTACTCACTTAGATTTATTTATTAATTTATGTGTGGTGTATGACTTTAGATAAAATAGCCTTTAGTTTAAAGTAAAATTGTTTACTCACTTAAATTTATTTATTAATTTATGTCTGGTGTATGACTTTTGACAAAATAGCCTTTAGGTGAGAAGATAATCATAAGGAAGAAACCTAAAAATAAAAAGAAAAATCCCTTAACATTGAATATACTCCTAAAATCTAGTCTTAAAACTCTAGTGAAGATATATGGGATACCACTAGGCTAAGAGGCTATTAACAAAACACATCAAATAGATGATAAAGGAGGAACAAAGATTTAAATGTAGATGAATGTCTAGAAGAATAGAGGGGTGTGGCTACCAGCTTTTTAGTAATGGGTTACTCTAATGTTTTCTATAAGCAAAAGTGTATTTACATCATTGTTTTATAAATTTCTACATATAAAAATGGTTTTGTTAGATTGCATATTTTTTTTATAAATTACTACATATAAAAATGGTTTTTTAGATTTAAAATTTGGATAAAAACAGATAAAATATTTGAGGCGTAGCAAAGAGGTAGAGAGCTGATTGGCAATGAGGGTGATGGTGGTTGTGGAGGTGATAGGTAATGTGGGGGAGGGTGGGAAGTGAATGACGACGATGGTAGTTTCCATATTACAAAATTGACTTGATATTACACAATAAGTTCAAACTAAAAATTTAATTGTACTTTTGTTTTTTAATATTATTTCTTTGAATTGATTGATAAAATTTTTAAACTGTCCAATTTATTATATTTATCTTTAGTCTTGAGTTTTCTTATATATAAACAAGTTATTGCTTGCTATGAATAAGGTAGTGTTATTATTATCTAGTGCAAGTGTACCAAAAGTGGTTTTTGTTGACATTTAAATGTGTGTATGTAAAATGCAAGTGGTGGCACTTTAACTTGGTCCCCCTTTAATCTCTTTTTCACTCATCAACTGACCATCAGTTCTAATGGCAAAAGAGGGCAGGAGCTTTCATCAACACATTTTCATCACTCTCTTCTTATTTATTTATTTTCAAAACATCCACAAATATCTAATCCATTTTTTTTAATTCTCCCTCTATTAATTGATAATTTCTGATAATTTAATTTGTATATATTAACCATACGTTATGTTATTCACCACTTGTGGTCTAGTGGTTGAAAGAGTTGGATTCTCCAATGGAAACTAAAGTTCAATCCCACTTCTATTACTTTGGTGGATAAGGTGATGACAGATAGAGTCTAGCCTCCTTGCAGAGGTGTCAGGCTATATCTTGAGCCCACATGGGTTTTCGTCCCACCGTGTGTTACGCCAGAGAGTTTTGTTCTTATGGTGGCACAACGACTGTCAAGTGGCAGCCGATGATATGGTTTCCGGGCGAACGCCCAAGCCAAACTCTAAAGCCAGCGTGGGCCTGGTTAAGACAACATAGTCTGGCCGGAATGGAGCAACGAGGCTCTCCAATTTAAAGAGTATGATAACCTAATACAAGAAAGTCGTCATTAAGAAAAACATACATAGTGTTCGATGGTAAACTTTCTTTCTAATGGATAGACTTACACTAAACCTAAGTTTTATACTTATGTTTTAAGTGATTATAGAATCCCCAGTGTATTGATAGAATGACACATTAGATGCACTTTCATATTACCAAGTCAAAGGCGGTTTAGTGACGATCAAATACGGTTACTCACTTCGTTGTTATCTTATTCTATCACCTATAACTATTGCATAGATAAACAAATGAAATCTTGAAGCGTGATAACTGAAGAAATGTCACACCCCAACCGATGGCGGAAATATCGCGGTGGGATGAAAGAGATTGCTCGAGACATCAGAACGCTAAAATGTGACAAGTATTTAAATAACAAAAATTCATTTCCTTAACAAAGGTCAAGTACAATAATTTGAAACCAATACAATATAATTGGAATAAATTACAAGTACGACAACGTTAATAATACAATTCAAGATGAGTATTTAAGTCGTCCTACTCGTTTCCAATGTCGTCATCATCATAATCAACCTGCAATACATGTTAAAGTATAGTTCAACACGCAAGGTATTGGCGAGCATACAAGTTGGAATAATAGCATAGTATAAACGTTTAAACAAATCTCCATGCGTAATTTTCTATTCTTGAGGCTAACATACATTAAACTTATCATGCATAAGTATATTAGTCAACCCAAAGTTTCCTGCTAGCATAATCTTTTCATAACATGAAAGGACCATATGTGTATAACTTAACATGACCCCAAGTTTACTAGGCAGTGCATTACTTCTATACCACTATACATGTTAAGGGAGGCTTGATCAGATTAATGACTGAGCATAAGCATATCAAGTATAAGCATGTGTGATTTCAAGTTAGTACAAGAGCATGTGTGAAGATTGTCTTGATTAGCGTATAAATGGGTTTGTGTGTGTGTGTTTGATAAGTTTACATGTATTACACCCAAAAGTGATAAGAGTAAAATGGGTTCGAGTATGATCACAATTTTTATGAGCTTCCTAGCATTCCAGGCGTAGAGTGTTCAGGTGATGCAACCCGAAGTTACCCTGCATGGGGTAAATAGGTGTGCATGAGTATACTGAGTCGGATGATAGATCCAGTTCTGAAGCAGAAAGTATGGAAAGAAAACGGGAAAAATACCACTTTGTACGAAGTGGACTGATCGCCTCGTGCGAGCTGACTTGCAACTCGTACGAGTTGAATGTTCACCTCATGCGAGGTGACGGTCCTGAAACATATTAGCCCGTTTTGTACCCATTTCAACACTGATTTCTATGAACGGGGATCGTGATAACGAGGCAGAATAGTTTGGGCCATAACACTAGATCAGGATGTGATTAATGTTACGTCCAGACTGGTTTATTAAGGATTTACGAAGAATAAGTATAGTTTATGTATGGCTTAGTCACGTTTGTCATAGAATTCAAGCATGGAGATGTTTCACCAAAGCACAAGGTTGTAATACAACCCGGTTGGTCATGAACTAACAGAAAGTAAAGATTGTTCAAGTGATGTGTGGAACTTAATTCGGGTAGCCAAAGCACCCAACGTTCTCACTCATCGGAACTCTGATCCAATCCTATGGGGATGATGGACCAGGTGGACTTACAACACTTGTGCAAAAGAAACTAAAATAAAAGTAGAAGGAAGGTTGTGGAATCCCAAGTTTTTAGTGAGTTAAACTCACTTAGACAGTCTAAGATACTTCTGCTGAAAATCCAGGAATTGGAGAGTGGAAGTGAGAAGATTCGAAAAGTGAGAAGTGGTGAAGGGCGTAGGTATTTATAGGAAAACAGGCCGGTTCGTACGAGTTGGAGTCACCTCGTACGAGTTGGGCATCACCTCGTACGAGGTGGCCTCACGTCGTACGAGGTGGTTGCTGGCTGGTTTGAGTTGTTTTTCGTATGTTTAGCTGGTTTTTAAGTGTTTTAAGCATGCATGAAGGACATATGAGTATAGTAGTGCATAAAGTTGAGTATTCGAGCATTTAAGTATGAGTTCCTTGCGTATAATCACATATCAAAGTTTGTAAACTATGAACCAAACATATTAAAATGTATGAGTATTAAATAAAGTTTCGTTATGAGCATAATCTCATAGTACAAAGGTTGAAGCAAAAGAGTACAAAGTACGATACAAGTGTCCAAATATAGAAATACGAATACACCTTCTAAATAAGGAAAGTTCGCGAATGCGGAGCGTTACAAGAAACACCAGTCCTACTTCACTGAATATAGAACTATAGTGGTGGTCTTGACACAAGAGTTATCTTCTTAATCTCTTCTTCGATCACTAAGCCTGAAGTGATCTTCAAAACAAAACACCGTAAGCTCGCTATGAGAAGGAGAGGTGGGGGGTTCTTCTCGTAACAAACATCCAAAGTGAGAATAAGTAACTACTTTAAAGGGAATAAAGGGGGGTTCTTCTCGTAACAAACATCCAAAGTGAGAATAAGTAACTACTTTAAAGGGAATAAAAACAATGTATGTGTTATGAGTGAGAGAGTGAGATATCAGATCCTTAAACCATTAGGAAAGGTTGGTATTTATAGCTGAAGGCTTAGAGAAAGAGATGAGTTGATGGGCTAATGGGCCAGACGTCGCCATCAAAGAATATCCATTTGGTCCCCTCTGAAACGACATGTAGTGTTTGCAGTGGAGGAGGGATATTGACGCACCGTGATTGGTTACATGTGGCCTGTCAAATGTACTTGTCATCGAGTCTATCATTAGCTGTGCGTGGAGATCATTAAGCAGTGAATGTCGCAATCCTTTTGTATTGTTCCTCCCCTCCCCTGCACGATTGATCTTTGTGGGGATTGGCTGGGCAGAGTCACACTGATTGGCTGCAAGCTACTACCATTTATCCTGGTTGTACTTTTATGAGTTGTCATGGTTATATGTACGCGGGCAGACTTCCCACTGGATCCTTGGAACAAGCTGAGTGTTTTGGGAACTGCGCGCGCATGGGTTGCATGGCATCTAGGACCATACCCCTTCAACAACTTATTTTGACTTAAATCTCATGATAAAATAAAATCGATAATCTTACAAAAATCAAAATCACAAGAATCATAGTCGTGATCATAGAAGCCATTAGTTATAACATAGAAGAAAAGTTGTAATTATTTTAAATTGGATCTGATGCTGAATAATAACCACGCATATATAGCAGAACATGTGACTACCATCCCTTGCAATGAGCACAGAGATTGGGGTTGGTATCATTAGCTACTTAGCTTGTCCTTCATTATTTACCAATAAAATCTATCGATTAACTTTTTTTTTATTTCTTTTTCCCCTTCATCCTTGGATTTATATAACTTACATTTTTGTTCTAAAATATTGTTTACTCTCGGTCCTTCGATTTTACAGCAATTTCATATTTGCTTCAAAATGCCAAATGTGTGTATTTTACTCCTATAATTAATTTTTTGAAATCAAACCAATCGTCTTAATTACCATTACACTATTCGAACTGGCTAGACAGGTGGCAAAACCAAAATTTAAATATAGAACTACTTTATTTTTTGTTATGAAATTGGCTATATAAACAAAAATATGAAACTTAAGTAACATATGATTATAAAAAGAACATATTATATTTTCTAAAATTTGGTTCAATCACCCTCGTTCGCAAGTTCAACTGGTTTGGCCGACCAATCAGTTCAAATGGAGAAGCCAAATGAATTCAACTGGACCGTTTATGTAATTGGTTTCTGGTCCGACCAGTTGGTCATGCATGTCCAGTACTGAGAAGTACATACAATATATGATTTATTTATGTTTATTCTCATATGTTCCTAGAGATATAGGTTGCATTTGTTAATGTTTATAAGGTTGAAGAATTTTAGGTTTAAAATCTCTAATTAGACCTTGAATGATATTTATGAGTTAGCTAGTTGTACATTGTGCATTGGGGTCCATACTTTCAGAAGGTACAATCACGATCTATGATATAAAGGGCTTGTGGGGGTTACTTCAATTAAAACAAAACCTGCATACCACTCTCCCCTTCCCCACCTATAGAGCCTCAAAGAAAATGACATCTCATGTAAATGCAAGTTGTTTTTTTTGAAACGATTAATATATTCGTATATTAATATATTCAAACATGTTTGAATTTGTATATTTTATTCCATTAATTTAAGTACCATTAGTGAATGCGAGAGAAGAATGATGTGCAAAGGTGTACAAGAAAGATTGGAAAGAGAAAGGACAAACAACATTAATTTAGCTATTTATGATAAATAGAATTATGACCCGTAGTATTACGGCGGAGATTCTTTAGTTATAACTAAGTCGATCTAGGGTTCGCACGTTATGTTGAACCTATCAAACGGGAAAAATAGACGATGTAAATCCGTTCACTCACACATGCACGTTGCATCGTGTTAACTCGCAAAATTTAGAACTAAACGTAAAAAACGTTAAACCAAAGACGCATATTGCGATGTGTGAAGTCAGTCACAAAATTTAGAACGAATCATAAAGCGAAATATTTACGGAAAATGAAAACTATAAAAGACCAAAGTTGAAAGTAAAAAAAGTTGTGAGGATTGATTGGAAAAGATAAAAAGTTTTGGGTTGAAACTAAAAAACAAATAGTTTTGGGTTAAAAGTAATTTATGAAATACTTTTTGGTGAAAAGTAAAAAGAAAATCATTTTTAAAAAAAACCCCAAAAGCCAAGGTTACAACAACCATATCTCAAAGCCAAAATTACAACACATATATACATAAATATGTTGTTTCTTTATAGTGTTTTAATTAATACTTTCATACAATCCCGCATATATGAATAAACTTAGACCACCCAATCTTACATCTATTATTATTAGTATCATAAAAAGATTACTATCGATAGAAATCATGAAGTATGTTTTTTTCTATCGTTTATATTTTATATATGTTTGAAATAATTGTGAATAAGTATATAATTATTATCATGTTATTAATTTACATCGAGATAGATGGTAAACGGGCAACAAGTTGCGCCACTACCCATTTTTTAATAGCAAAACTAAGTCTTTTAAAAACTACGCCCATACATCTCAAGGTCCTAATGATCCTTTACTCGACTAAGTAGGTCCACAGTCTCTGACACTAGGAAACAAAAGCATATCAAAAGCAAATGAGATAAACATTATATTTTAAAGTCATGTTAGAGACTTAACGATGTTTTTGAAATAATGAGATATACGGATCTATGATCACGTATCTACTTCCAACTTTATTCTCATTAATATACACTTTATACATATATCATACATGAATCTATTGCCGCATACTAACTTTCGGTACTAGTGAATGCAAATACGCTATACATAATAACATTTGTTAGTGCTTATTTTCTACGATATTGGATATATTTTTGTCATTTTCTATCTTATATACGTGATCGGGCCATACCTTTAGAAAATAAGCAAGGGGTTTTGATAGTCTTTTAATGATTTCATTAAAAGGCTACCTTTGAATCACTAAGAGTTAAGGTGTTTGGTTCACAAAAATAACACATCTTAATTGTTCAGTTGACCTCTTAATGATTAAGTGATAAGATGATACTCAATAGTTAAAAGACACATATACCTTTGTCCTAATAAACTTCCGTAACACTAAAACTTCAGCAACCTCCAACCACACCTACAACCACCACTAGCACCCATGGCAACACACCACCACTACTACCACCACCACCACCACCGCTAACCACCACCATCATCACAGGTCATCGCCAACCACCGCTAACAACCACCGTCACCACCTGCCAACAACCTCCATCACCACCCGCCAACCACCGGATACATTTCATTCAGCATAAAATAGTTCAAAGGGGTTAAATGGTCATTTTGCACAATGATTAAGAGCTTTAGCTGTCAGATCCGCATATTTTTCGTTCATTGTAAACATGTGTTTCGTTTCAAAACTAGTAATCATTTGACGTTTTCGGATTAATAAAATCGTTGGAATGTTCATGTATTATTGTATTTATCATTTCATATACTTGCATACACTTATTTATAAAAAAAACATGCTTCATTATCAGTTTTTAGCATAACATAATGGAATTATCAAACTTTATGAGTCAAATTGCAAATGCTGGAAAACTTCTTGAAATTCTTCAGATACCGCACGATCATGAATGTTGTGATCTGCATAACCATGTAGCTGATCCACACAACCAAGCATGTTTTGATGCGCATGACCATGCAGTTGATCCGCACGGCAATGCAGATAACCCAACTATTCGTTTCAGGTACGATATTTCACTATTTTTCACCCAAAAATCCCATAATTCAACCTAATTACTTGATTTTAACCATTTAATCGACCCTAACTTTTACCTAACATCTAACCACCACAACTAACACCTTTTCACCCGTTTTAACCACCAACCACCCATTAATTTCAATCTCAACCACATTTGGGTGGTCAACCCATTGCAAATTGACCTGCCCGTATCTCCACCCCTGCTCCACCATTTTATAAATTGGGAGCACCTCTTTGTTCATTTTTTCCCTTTACACTTCCCCTCTATAATTACACTCTCTCAACCTATGTAACTTGCTTTGCGAATTCTTAACAGAAGGTTTGACTTGGGTTCTTCACTTCATTTCTTCACCTTTGAGCCTCATTCTTCTTGCAAGATATTGGATTTAATCTAGAGAACAAACCCTTAATCGGGTTTTGACTCACCTTACCTGAATCGTTCCTAATTTTGCAAGAATAGGGATTTGGATCTTGTTTGTCTACATGTTTGTCTTTTTATTTCCATTTACCAAACTAAAGTGACAACCTAGTCTAATGGTTGCCACCTTGTGTTAAGATTCGATTGTGTAGGAGGTCATGGGTTCAAACCCCACTCTCCACCTTATTTTTATATCTTTTTATTTCCTTATATAATCATTATTAATGTCACACCCCGACCCGCAGCGGAATAGGTGATCGGGGCATGGTTGGGTTAACTCGAGAGTTTATGACTTGCTATTACTTGTTTTAAATATTCACTAATTCATATCAAGTGTCTCACAATACAAATAATTCACATAAACAATTACAAACACAAGACGATGTTTATAACAAGTATATTGCACTAATTCGTTTCTTGTTAACTAAGGCCCATCCTATGTCCAATCTTCTCTTCGTACATGTTCACCTGTATCATGTGTAAAAATGGTTTTGGGTCAACAAAGGTTGGCGAGTGAATCTAAGTTAAATATTTAAACAGTTTGTTAAATTGGTTATTTCAATAAAAATGTGCATGGACCATATATGAGCATATGTATATATAATCAAATCACAAACCACATAATATCAACAATGAACATATGAACATAATGAATGATGAACTTGAGATCAAGGCTCAATCAAACGGAGCCGATCTAATGAGGCACCTGATACTCAACTCGTATCCCACGAGGAACTGATGGGCCTTAAATGAATGGTTGCACTGAAATGATAAAATGTAACCACACATAACCACAACAAACAAATATACACATTCGATCACATAATATCAACAATGAACATATGAACATGATGAATGATGAACTTGAGATCAAGGCTCAATCAAACGGAGCCGATCTAATGAGACACCTGATGCTCGACTCGTATCCCACGAGCAACTGATGGGCCTTAAATGAATGATTTCACTGAAATGATAAAATGTAACCACACATAACCACAACAAACAAATATACACATTAGATCACATAATGGTGGTAGCACATGTATTTGTATAAAGTAAATTACGACACATGATACACCCCAAAACATGAATAAAAAAAGGGAACTTGTAAGGATTCACTCACAGTGTTTGCGTTTTTAATCCTTAGTGAAAAACCGCACGAGAATAAGGAGAAAATCCAATTGATAAGCGTGATTTAAGCTAGACAAACGAATGAAACAAAAAAAATAAACGTTATGCTAGGCATAGCTAAATGAACGAACATGATATGTTAAACTCGTTGAGCCTAACGAACCTCTACAAGGCTTTGAAAAGCCTAAAGGCGAGCCTAAACTAGGCTACCTCAACGAGCCTAATGCTCCTTAACTAAGAACCTAAACTAAACTAATCAAATTAAGAAAGCAATAAATTAATGAATATTGAAAAAATAAAAAAAACAAAGAAAGAAAGATTACCTCGAAGAAGAACTTTACAAAATGAGAAGAGCTTGAAGGGCAGCACCTCCTCGTCGAAAGCGGAAATAAAAACTACTACACGCCACACCCAAAGGGGTATTGTGCTTGTGGAGCTACCAAATTTGGTTATTCCACTTGTTTATACTCAAACTAGGAGTTGCAAGCTATAAAGAACCAAGCAAGGGTATTTATAGGTGTGAAATAGAGCACAAAATGGTGATAGGGGCGATGTGGGATAACTTTAAAACAAGATTTTCGCGTCTTTCAAATCAGCAACAAACACCAAACTTGTTTTCGCGATTCCCGCTTCGTTATAACTCCGTTTCGCACACGGTTTTCGCCTACGTTCATTATTTTCATAGTAGTATCATATGGAAGAGAGTATCCAACATCCATGGTGTCGAGAATTGGGCTTAAACCTTGGGTCTTGATGCGGGTCGAGGGTTATGTTCTAAAACTTGTGTTTGTGATTCCCGTTACGCTGGAGCTCAGTTTTATGCACCATTTGAACCTACTTGATCCTTAGTATACCAACTATATCTTGGAGCTTTGAATGGACCAGAATGATAGCTCAAGGATGGAGAAAAGTTAGCAAGAAAATCACCCGAAAGTCATCTTATGACAAAACGAAGAATACGATATGTAGAGCTTTTTACTTGCAATCATTTACATCTAAACTCTCCAAAACACAATGTCCTATCTTAAGGCATGTATATAATGAAGTTTGAATGATAAGAAGGTTAGGATGTGATGTGTTAGGTATGTTCATGAGGTCTCCAAAATTTTTGATTAACTTAAGAAAAACCTTAGTTTTAGACCTTGAGATATAGAGGGTTACTTTAAAATACATGGAAATGAATTTACAAGGTTCTCTAAAACATATATAAGACTATAAATCATCAGATATGATAACATGTATAATCAAAACATAGAATCCAAGACATTTTATTGCTTAAACATTAAACAAAATTACGTGGAATATGAAAACGGATCGAGTTACAAAAACAGGTCGGGTTTTAAGATTCATTCGTTTTTTTGACGAATGTTACAATTAATCATTTAAATGCTTGACAAAATCATGCAATATACCTTTTATTTTAAATTTCTTTATTATATAAGTATTTATTTAGCTTAGCCATTATTTTACTTATTAGTAATGGTTCATAAAAATGCTTACAAACTATATATAAATCATTTTTGGATCACTAAACATATAAATAAAATCCCAATGAATGTTAAAGACTTCCTTTAGATTTATATTTTCTATAGTATGTGTTACCCAAATACCTAAGGTTTTATTTATATAACCTTACATACATGACTAAGATATCCTCTAAGTTTTTGATATTTCTATAGTTATCTTTAGTTGTTTTCATTTAGATTTCTACTAAATGTTGGTTATGTAAATCATTTCTTTTTTCGAAAATATTCTTTTAATCTCTATTTCTGTTTTAATTCTAATTTTTAGTTCTTTATTCAAAATACACATTTATATATATATATATATATATATATATATATATATAAATAAATCTTCATAAAAATGCATATTAAAACATTCTAAAATGTAAAGATCTAGCACTTATAAATACGTTCTTCTTCATGGTTTTACTTACATGCTCACTTAATTAGTTATATGCCTATTTATTTAGTACAAATATGCCATACTTTATTTATAAAATTACATTGATAAATAGTTTGATATAATTATATAAGGACTTTGTATAATTATAAACTCAACCAGATAATCATTCTTGCTAGTTATTTAGCACATTTTTTCATTTATCTTTTTGTTATTTACTATTTTACCATTTACTAAGACTCAATCCCAATCCTCACTCTTATACTCGTATATTGTTTCCCCTTTTAGTTATTTTACTATTTAGTTATCCTTGCTTTCTACATTTTGTACGGTTCGTGTTTGGATTATCTACGTAAACCCTGAGTATTGATTATCCCTTTTTCTTTACTCTTTTGGGATGATTCATGTACAATTATACAAAATACACTTTTCACTTACAAATTCATTTATACGCAATGACAATTCAATTACATGTTCTTAGTTACCTATGTGTTAAAATATATTTAAACATGAGTAGTTACAATTGTTATTCAGTTAAAACCATTCACTATGTATAAGTCGACCTTAACAATGTATAGCGCTATAGGATTGACAACCGCCTAAGATTCATTTTACCCCTCTGGAAGGAAATGCATGGTTACTGTTAAGTACTTTCTTGACTCAACGTTTACAAGTTTGGGTATGCATCACAACTTACATTTTGGTTTGGTTTTGCCTTTGCACTACCTTGGAGTGTTTACATGAATACATATGGTACTACTTTAGACGCGTAAAATGTTCTTTTCAAATTACAATATATACATACATATGCAAACCCTAAGTATGCTCACTAACAATTCTTTCTGATGTTATTTTCATACATGTTTCAGGTGCTAGTGTATGACGCTTTATTTAATATTTGATTCACATAGAGCTTGGACTTAGTTAAATCAATTTAATCTTATTGTTATGTTATGTTATGTTATGTTATGTTATGTTATATACTTGTACAAGTTGTAATTCCTTTATTCTATGTATGTTAATTTCAATTAAATAATATTTCAACTTTAGTACCATGAGTCTTTGAGTAATCATCCATATGTTGCACCTTGATGTTTCCGTCATCGATTAGGGTGTGAAATTAGCCAAACAACACGTATCGGCTCATCAGTTACTAGTTCAGAGCCTCTTACTTGATCAGACCTCTTACTGGTTCAGCACTTACTAGTTAAGAGATTGCCAAACAACCCCTAAGGGAGTTAGCTATTTAAATTTGAGGTGCTTTGTTGCTAAGGCGTGTTTTAGTATTTGGACTACTTAAAGACCCAATTTTTTTATTTAATATCTAGTATCAACTTCCAAGTTCCAATCATTCAATTTCCATCGTTCCACCATTTCACGACTTCTAGACAAGAAACGACAATGTCCATCTGATTTCTTGCAGGTTCCTCAAATATCTTTTGATTCAGTTTCTTGGGTCGCCATCCAAAATTCTAGAAGTAAGACGACAACGTCCTAATGGTAATACAATGCTAACTATCGAGCATTCATAACATATCATTTTCATCGCAAATTAGCTTTCTTGTGAGCACAATATCAAATTTAATACTTTTTTTAAGCAGAAAACTAATAACAAATTACGTTGAACTTGATGTTAGTAACCAAACATATAAGAGCCTTATATTACGTTGATAGTGTATAAAAGTGGTCACGACCTAAGTTAGCAAATCCCCTATAATTAATAATATGATACTGGTAGTACAAGGATCGAATGTACGCATTTTCTTTTCCGAAAGAAAAAAGTGTTAATAGGAGGATACACTAGTGCTTAATGCATGTTTTTTTCTAAAAGAAAGAGGTGTTAATAGAAGGATCCACTAGTGTTTGTACCAGTTTGTAATTAACATTATTCCCCTTGCTCTCTTCATATATATAATGGAACAGGATTGATACAAAACATTCTTAACCTAAGAACATAGGAAATAATCTTGACCTTTGATTACATCAATTTAGTGGCTAAGATTAATTCAATGGTAATTTAGTAAATAGTTAAAAGTTAGTAACGATTTAAAAGAGGGTGGAGGGATAAAACTAGTATAGCTTACCATTGTTGGGGTTTTTCAAGTTCCCTCGATTTTTTAACGTCAAGTTTATACACATCATTTTAAAAAAAAAATACTATAGAATCAAACATGTTTATCTCTTTATATGGATACCCTATTGGTACAATTTTATAATTTAAAAAAAAGGTATAATTATATCGTGCCTATAACTACGCTTTTGGGCTTTTGGGTTATGACTTATAACTATTATGTACTGCAATTAAACCCTACGCGTACACACATATAGAGAGAGAGATAGAATAACATTTAATTAATATATTCATATGTTTTTTATCGTTAACTTTTTTTACATAGATTTTTAGTCTACATGTAGGTAATATTCATACACTTGAACATGTGTAAGTTGTACAAATAAAAAATGTTTTGTGTTTTTTTTTTCAAAATAGATGAATAAATATTGTATATCAACAATTACTTTTAAAATTTTTTATGATTGAAAAATGAATCATTTTTCTTTTATTTACGCTTCTCCCTTTAAACACATATAGAAATTGTTTTATAAAAAAGAAAAAGAGATTAAAAAAGCAGTTAAAAAGTGGAAACAATAATTGTATGTAAAAACAGTTAAAAAAGTTATATGGAAACAACAGTTTGAAAAATAGTTAATTATATGGAAACAACAGTTAAAAAAGTGGAAACAATAAACAGTAACTATATCTTTTATATGAAAAAAAAAGTTTTTTTAATAGAACAGGTTTACATATAAATAAAAATCTAAAAAATATTTAAAAGTTATTTTTACACATAATAATGATTTTATTACATGTAAAATTTATAGTTATATGGTTTTGCACTTTTTTGTGCCTTCTCTATCTCTAAGGAAACATAGCCTATTACGTTTTATGATTATATCCTAATATAGTAATCCTAGGAATAGTTTTCAAGCGAACAACATAGTTATATTATAAATAACAAACATAGTTACTATTTGTTTTGTGAACCGCATATTTTGATTTAATTTCTTTTTATTATAGATAAAATACAAAAAAAGTACATCGAATAAACTAGCTAGCAATGACCAACACCTTGGATATGAATACAAACCAAATGCATATGCAGTTTGTTAGTGTTACCATCTTAGGAATTGATTTCAATGTATAAATTGCTCAAACTGCATGGCAAAGTATTTAAGGATATCTAAATTAATTATTTGGTTATTTTAATCTCTATCATCATGTGTGTGACATTTGATGTGAGTAAAAGTGTCAGATTCTATTGTTGGTAGCTTTCCACTTATAGTAATGCATATGTGTTGTCAAGTTATCACTGTAACCAATTCAACATGAAGTATGATGGTCGCATAAAGAATAAAAAATATTGTTATCTTCAATAACTTAAAGAGTAAATTGCACAAAACGTCCTTTATGTTTTCTCAAACTTGCAGGTTTCAGCCTTAATGTTTAAAAGTTGTCAAAAACAACCTTTACGTTTATTTTTGTTGCCGGTTCAGTCCTTTATTACTAACCAAGTTAATTATCTCAGTTTATTTCCCTCACATGCCTAACATGTGAGGGTATATTTGTCATTTTAGGAGTGGGGGCTAGGGTTTGCGGTGGTGCTTGGCTTCACGGCAGGAGACAGGGGGCGGTGGTGCTTGACGGTGGTTGTTGGTTGTGGTGGTGGCAGGTGGACGGTGGTAGATGAGGTGTGTGGTGATGGTAGATAAAGGCAGAGAGAGATGAATGGTCTGTGTGTGTTTGTGTGTGAGTAGAGAAGAAAAGCGTTTTTATAGAAAAAAACAAACCTAAAATGACAAATATACCCTCACATGTTAGGCATGTGAGGGAATTAAACTAGGATAATTAACTTGGTTAGTCAGAAAGGACTGAACCGGCAACAAAAATAAACGTAAAGGTTGTTTTTGACAAGTTTTAAATATTAAGGCTGGAACCTGCAAGTTTGAGGAAACATAAAAGATGTTTTGTGCAATTTACTCTAACTTAAAATGATTTCTCAACTGTTAAAACTAACAGGTGGGAGTCATCTTTTACTTGGATCGGACTGAGAAAACTAATGTCTGAACTAAAATTAAATTGAGTATTTTATTTTGTTTTGTATTGTATTTCAATTTACAAAATTTCAGATTTGGCTTTCAAATTGAACTTGAGTTCCTTTCAGACTGATTCAACCCGGATATTCAAACTCGATTTTTGTATATAATAACAACAACCGTATCCAGTAAATCTCGTAAATAACAAAACTATTGGTATAGTTTAAGGATGGTGAGATGTAGACAAATATTTCCTTTATCTCTTGGGATAAAGAGATATTTTTAGAGAGACCCCCAAGAACTCTATATCTATATATATAATAAAAAAATACGTATACATTTTTTAGGGTAAATGGCATTAAAAATCAACATACTTTTTGTTTTTCTTATAAAAGTCCTTTAACTTTTTTTGCACTTAAAAAACCAACATAGTTTCTTTTTTGTCTTATAAAAGTACCTCAACTTTTTATTGTACATAAAAAACCAACATACTTTTATTTTGTCTTATAAAACCCCTAACCGTTTTTTATACATAAAAAACAACATACTTTCTACTCTTATATCATACAAGTCCCTTGAAATGTTAAACTTTAATAAAAAAACTCTCTTAATTATGATCGGATGAAATCAAAAAAACATTATTTAACAAATTATGTTATACTTTTAAACAATTTAAATTATACATACCATATGTTTTTTTAATTTAATTTTTTAAGTTATGTCATCTACGCTTGTGAATGTTAGTATATTGTTTTAGGAATAATATTTATTGCTATCCATTTATTACATTAAAATGAAAAAGAAATGACAAAAATTGAACATACTTTGGTTTGTCATATATACCACTTAAAACATTAATTAATTTCAATTCTTTCCTAATGTGATATCCATATGTAAAAAAAATATTCATAATTTTGTTCAAATTTAACATTTGGAGTGACTTTTATATACAAGAAGTTGTTTAGAGACTTTTAAGAGATAAAAAAGAAAGTATTTGGTTTTTTAAGTGCAAAAAAAAGTGAAAGGACTTTGATAAGAGAAAACAAAAAGTATATTGGTTTTTATGGTATTTGCCCTATTTTTTATGTAACTTTTGTGTTTTTATTTGTTATTTCTCATAATTTGATTATTTGAATAAACCCGGAATTAAATTAATTTTTCAAGCTAATTTATATTTTCAGATTTGAACCAGAAAAAGCAAGGTGATGAACACTCCTTGTTAAACTGGTAATAATGTTGTACAATTATGGATCTTGTAAAAATTTAGGACAACATAATATTAGCAAACGCCTAGTGTTAGTTACTAGTGATGCCAATATTTCGACAAAACTGGACTGCCTGAACTAATCAGTTATGAGCTTAGCTAGTTTAACCTGGTCTAAAAAATCGGTCGGTTGGAGAGAGGAGGCAAGCATCGATGACTTTCCACCAGATTTATATGATTCACATAAAACTGAATGTTTTATTTGTACATGAATTTTTTACTTGTAAGCAAACCGACAACCCACTGACATTTTCCAATTTTACTTTCCAAACATTGGTTATGATTTATGGCTCTTATACAAGACTCTTTGGTTTTGCAAGCTTTGAGAATGGAAGTGTTGACTCGCGACATCCTAAAGTAATATTTGAAATAATAAATCTGTTAGCAAAATGTACATAATCGATCGACAATGATATCCGTAATTCACTTTACAACAAAACATGTGATCTTTTAATCAATGTAATTAACCTTAGTTACTATAGTGATTATCCATAGCTATTGGAAGTAGTACGATGGACCACATTAACCAATATTAATTTAAAACCAAAACCACCAACAAAGCTATAAAGAACCAACACCAACTAAGAGTACCAACGTTGGTCCTCTTAGTGTCATGATATCTTGTTGATAATTTTGTCATGTTCTTGGAAACCAATATTAACCTTAACTTGTATTACGTGGACCACAACTGTCTAACACATATCGTGTTTGCAAAATCAAATTATTCCATGGATATTTTAGCTTTAAAAACTTAACTAAATATCAGTTTAATGAAATGATATATGTATTTTTTGTTCTTTGAGCATAGGCATGTTATACGTTTGACTTTATATACTTAACCATAAGAAAGATCACTTGCCACACGAAGTTTTCCTTATGTTAGATTTACACTTTCTTTGCTTAAAACAATTGATTTGCCAAGTTGTTGGAAAACATTTTATAATCAGCAAACCTTTGCATTTGGTCAATCTTTCAAATACAAGTAAAAGTTTAATTTAAAGGGAATACAATAAAGTTTGTCTTCAGTTAATCTTTCATTTAAAGCATTTCAACTTTGTTTTACAAGGACAAACTTTAACGTAACGTGAACTAAGCCACGGCTATCACATGCCAAAATCATTTGAAACTTATCCCTAACGAAGATATCTACAGTAATGTGACCCACTAGGCTCTAGCTAGCTAGGTACATTTCCTTTACCTTAATAACTTGTTAAAACAAAAGTCCAAATCCATTAAAATTTATTAAACATTCACTTTTAACATATATATAAACCAAATTAATAGGCATCAAATATTCTACTCAACATAAAAATAATTTCTCATTAGTTACACTTTTACCACTAATTAAATCAATATTATCACCATTCATCAAACACCATCAAGATCCAAATTTCATTTCTACAAAATCAATTATCAGTTATATAAATTGAAAAGATAAGAAAAAACAGGTAGCCTTTAGATAACCTTCATAAAGTTGAAAAGAAAAAGAAAAAAAACCATATATTATATCAATATAATATAATAATAAAGTCCGGTGTAGTCTTAAAATATAATACTTCAAACATTATAATTTTAACTCTTGTTTTTGAGATTTTTTACAAAGATATTGATAACCACTATAGCTATTGGAAGTAGTATGATGGACCATCAAGATCTAAATTTCATTTTTACACTGATCTGATCGGTTTCTTAAATATAAGTCTTGGTTAGCAGGGTTTTTGAAACCTAAGTTTGGATATCGACTAGCTCCTAGAAAGTTGAGGATTGAAAAAAAATCAGACTGGGGAGAGATCAATGCAGTGAGTTCTTACTACAATTTTGTTTGATGATGGTCATCAATATCGACGAACATGATCAACTATAACAAAATGATTGTTATATATTAAAACTATGAATATCGTTTTAGAAACCAAGTGTCAATAAGCTATAGCTTAATTGATATTGAAGGGTAAGTGAAGATTTAAGTTTAAGGCAATAGATTTTAAGTTCGAAGCCAATCCTAACAGGGTTATACTTCAGTAGACCTTCGGACATTTTCCCGTAACTGGTGATGGTGATTGGTGAACTTAGGTTATCAAACTCTGTTTGTGGTCACAGGCGAATTGGGTTGTCTATTGTCATTGGGTTACACCGGGTAACGAGACTTTTATTTCATTGGTTGTTTAAAAAAAACCAAGTAAAGTAAAAAAAAATGATTAAACTATGAAAGAAATAAATTTGAGGTTTAATTAAAAAATCAAATTGAAACTAACTAATTGGAGGTTTAATAGATCAAACCTACCTAATCTATTAAATTAAGTAACTTTTATTTTGTTTTAGTGTTTTTTTAGTATTATCTAATTTTTCTAGTGTTGTTGTTGTTATTATTATTATTATTATTATTATAATAGTGTTATTATTATTATTATTATTATTTATCCGTCCGTATAACAAATGTGTAAATACACATAACAATTTGTCAGCTCATAGAGAATATCACACCAGCATGCCCCATAATAATGTTCACTAAAAAATCCAATACATCATAGTTAATAAGTGATGATTTGTAAATCATGCTTTTCAAATCGGTACACCATCAAACTTTTGTATTTAACTATGACATCTGACACCACTAAAATCTTAATCATAAACAAAACTATTTAAAATATGTACAAATATCATAATGTATTCAACCTAATATGTGTGTGCACATGAAAGTGGTTTCACTGATTGGAAAAAAAAATTCGCACATGTATCATAAACATGTATGTATTAAATAATAATAAAAAAATAACTACAAAAGTATTTGATTTAATTATAAAAAGGTGCCTCCTCTAAAAAATAATAAAATCTATCTTGATATATTCATAATATCTATATATGGTTTACATCTCTTGATAACTAAAAAATATATACCGGTACTAATGGTGTTCTTTCGATATCATTTCGATTCAGTACAATATTAGTACGTTACCGGTAAAATACCGATATATGGTATAATTTACTATACTAAAAAATACTTTATATTTAATATAGCTATGTATTCAACAAAATGTATATTTAATTGTTAACAGAAAAAAATATTTGGTACTTGCACCGAAAATACCAAAACAGAAGATGATTAAAAACAAAAACCAAACATCATACCGATTATGGCAGTCAATTCTAGTTCGATAGTAGTAGTGTAAAAATACCAAAATAGAAAATATAACTTATATTGAAACTAAAAAAGCATTAAAATCATCAGTACCGTTGTTATTTGACCGGTTTTCGTTCAGTTCGATAGCGTAGCATTACGATATAGAACTAAAAAACTCGAAAGTAGGGTATTAAAAACCTGAACATAGGGTATTTTAAAACCTGGTTTCTTAAAAACTGGAACCGAACCCTACCCAGGACCGGGCACATAGGGTATGGTTTTTTGGTTAAATAACCGGAACTGGAACCATACGGGTTATAGTAATAACCGATTCTAACCCTTAAAACGAGGAACCGAAACCGATTACATAACCGGAACCGCTTATTAAAAATACCCGGTTTGTGCACCTCTACTTCACACTATTCTGGTTAAATAACAGGAATGGGTACCGTACCGGTTACAGCAATAACCGATTCCAATCCTTAAAACGAGAAATCGGAACCGGTTACATAACCAGATGCGCTTATTAAAAATACCCAGTTTATGCACCTCTACTTCACACTAGTCACCTAATTACATTTTAATCCCAATTACATTTTAATAGTAAGTAAATTAGTCATAAGTTGATTATTATTTTGAAAAATTGAAGCATAAGTGTCAAAATCTCAATGCCCTCTAGCACTTCACACTATTCACCTACTTACATTATAACAGTAAGTAAGTAAATAAATAAATAAATAACATACGAAATCTGTGCATTGAAGCAAGGGTGTTAAAACTTTTAATGCTTGATTTCGACGATTTGTACATTAGTATTCACCTCGCTAGAAAAAGGTGAAGTCGAAATAACTGATACTGATATTACTTATAGCTTACGCTACTAAAAAATACTCTACTTTAAATATTCTGTTTTTAACGATATTTATACCTGACATCAAGAGAAGATAGTAAATAATACTTAATATTTAGTTTTTTTAATAAATAACGAAAGTTATTAAAAACATTAAACTTAATTAAATAAATATTAAATAAGTTAAAAACACATAATATTTAAAGTATAATATGAAATTAAAACTTAAATGAAAAAATTCACATTTTTTGTAACCTGAGTGAAGTTACCTACTGTTCATACACCCCGTTCAAATTAATGTAAAATGTAAAATGTAAAATATGATATATAAAATATAATATAATAAATAAGTTTTACTATTTAGATTTTCTAATGGCAAATTTAGTTCACTGACTGACCGTTAGAGTATCATCCGATTATATCTATTTTCAATGGGAAAGTTTAGATGACATGTTTGTTTTTGCATTTAATTTTTTTATTACAACATTACAATTAAAACGGTTATGTTGATAAATTGTAACTTTATAATTTTCTAAATGTTTATACTTTTTACTAAGTTCACTCAAACATTGTATAAGAATGCATGGGGAATTTATGTCGGAAGGTCACCCTAGTACCGAAGCCACATCACCAACTCGCCCTGTTGCTCCATGCCGCTTCTACTTTTTTCCTCTTACCCGGCCATTCCGATCCGCACAAGGATATCACATAATATTGGTTTGTGGTACTTACAGATGGGGGCGGTTTTTTCGCACCGTATAACGCTTTTCTCCCTCAACAATACTGTTTCTCACCTCGCTTCCACTCCCCCATCTTGACTATAAAACCGCCCAATATCCAATATTGCTTTATTATTATTATTATTATTATTATTATTATTATTATTATTATTATTATTATTATTATTATTATTATTATTATTATTATTATTATTATTATTATTATTGTTTGTAAAAATGATAAAATACAACATGTATTAAAATTTGGTTATTGTTTAGTGAATTATATTTATAAGTTGAATATATGAATTAAAAGACAAATGTGAAGAAAAAAGTCATTAAATATTAAACAAGTTTTAAAAGTATTCATTTTAGGTTATTTAATTTAACGATTGAAAAGAAATTCATAATAACAGAAAGAAAATTCTAAAACATTAGTGGTCTTGTAATTATTAAAAAATTAAAAAAAATGTTACAACTTATTGGTACATTGTTTTGTCTTTATTGTTATATCGGGAAATAACTTTTTATATTTAAATATAGAATGCTTCTAACAATATATGAAAGTTTTTCTATATAAGTTTTCTATATAATATAAATATTAGTTACCTAACTAATAAAAAAAAGTTATCAAACATCCATTCAAATATCATTTTCTACGTTTCTTCTTTATAGGTCCTCCTACCGCCCAAGATGTAACTCATAATCCACCTTCTTCAACCTCCTCCTTGTCTTCTTCTTTCTCCTCACCATTAACCTTTCCTCACCCTACATCCACCACCACTTTCAAATGGACAAAACCGATAGAGAGACACATGATTTCATGAACGTTGAATCTTTCTCTCAACTCCCCTTCATCCGCCCCTCACCCCACAAAGAAAAAGGCATAAGACTCTTTGGTAAAGAGTTCGGTGGCGGTGGCGGCAGCGGCGGTGCCAATTCGGGCTCCATGATCACCGACGAATACGACACGAACAACACCTCAGTCGCAAACCATGAAGATTCAAAAGAAACAAGCGAAAACAGCCGGAAATTCGAGTGTCATTACTGCTGCAGAAACTTCCCTACCTCACAAGCCTTAGGTGGCCATCAAAACGCACACAAAAGAGAAAGACAACATGCTAAACGAGCTCATCTCCAGTCAACCATGGTCAACGGCAGCTTTTCAGAGGCACAAATGTATGGTCTCATGAACTACCACCGTTTCACCACCACCCCACCACCCTTTTACCACCACACAAACCCTAACCCCACCATCACCAACTACAACCACAGGTTTTATAACTATAGCAACAACACCACCACCTCATCTTATAACACTTCTCATCATCAAACACCTATCAATGGTAGCCCATTAGCCCTGTGGAGATCATACCCTAATGCCCAAAGCTCTACATTTAACCGTGACAATCCGATCAACATGTCGCCTATCATGTCTTCCAATGAGGGGTTGCAAGCATCAAGAATCCCCCCCACAAGCTCAAGTTATATGTATGATTCCAAGGTTCAAGATCAAGTTAGTCTTGACTTGCATCTTTGACATTATATCTTGAAGCTAGTTAATAGCTTTGTCCACTGTTTTTTAAGTTTTATTAGTTAATCTAGAAGTATTTTATAGAACTTAATTCCATTTTCATTTTTTAATGTTGAAGTATCTTGAGTAGTCATCAAATCTAACAAAAACAATATTTTTGTGGAGGTATATATGTGCTAGATATTATTAATTTATTGTGTTAACTGTTATTGTTACTGTTGGTTGAAAAGGTAACGGATTAGATCTCAGACAAGATCCAGTCATGAAACCGGTTTCTTAAACTCAAGTTAGAAGAAAATATTTCAAGAAATATTTCAAAAAATATTTCTTGAACTCAAGTTGAAGAAAAAAATTTTCATTCATCCTGTTAGACTCATATTTTCACTAGGTGTAAATTTACCCACGTTGTGTTGTTTCTAGATCAATATTTTGAATCTTAGTTTTATTAATTTACAACTGAAAAGATGGAATTTATAGTCTAGGTTTTAGTTTGGTTGGTTTCACATTAAGAAAACCCTAAAATGGTTGTTAAATTTAGGGTTACGAAAAGATGAGGAAGAAGATGAAGAACATAAGAACCAGATATATTTAGTATATGACATTAACTTATTTTATGAAATTTTTAAAAGAAAAAAAGGAAGAACTGAAAGTTATGTAGAGTCAACATCTTGCTGCAATCAGCGATTGTACCCACAGAAGCAAATGAAGCTTGAGTTCATGAAGGAAAAAAAGTGCTGATGCCTTTAACAACTTCCAAAGGGTATACTTCCACTAAAACATGTCATCTATATTTGTCTAAAGTACAACTGACAGCTGCTTCCAGTGTGCTTTCCATGCTTGTACATTTTGCAGAACCTTTACTATATATGTATATAGGTCAGATGAAAAGATAAATATTAATGAACAATATGAAGAGGAATACTGGCCATAGAATACAAAGGATACAGTTGATATTTTATACTTTTGAATGCGAAATATCAATAATAATTCTATTTTCAGAGATAGTTATTGTTTTTCACACATGTTAATTTCAGAAGAAGGATATAGTTTGAGAAGATAACAAACCGAAATCCATAACTATTTTTTTACTAATGGTATATATATTTATAAAAAAGATATTTTTTTATATGAAAATGTGTGTTATATACATCAAAACTAGGGATGTTATTTTTTTCAAAAAACTTGATTCGAATTTGAAGTCACCCAAACCAGAATAAAATATACCTAAATAATCAGAACTTAATCACTCCGAACCGTGAATTGGTCGGTTATAGAGTTACTTTTTCCCGGCAAAAAAACAAACAACCCGACCCCAAACTCAAAACTCGAAACTAGAAAGGAAAAAAACCCCGAATATTTATTATCTTATTATACTTGTGTCTTGGTTTGGAGTCATTTATATTTGAAAATTAAGTTTTGGACTTTTAAAAATCATCAAATCATATTGTTAAATAATGTATGAATTTTAATGATATTTTTAAAGTAGCATGATGAATTTTGATAAGAGTCTATGAAAAAAATTTTCATTTTACATCTCAATCCAAAAACCAAACAACCCGGGTTGAATTAACCTAAACCCAACCAACCTAAACTTTAAATGGGTTGGTTATCATGTCATATTTTCCTAAAAAAAACCGAAACAACCCAATCGAAAACCTTCAAACCCGAAAAAAAACTCAAACATCACCCCTAATCAAAACCCATAAAAGTCATTTGCTCATATGGTCTTTTAACGTTTAAATTTTTGCCTATACATATAGAGGTTTGAAATTTGTTGACATAAATTTAAAATTTAAGACATACAAACATTACAGTTGAACAATTTTCTTATAATTTATAATTGAAAAAGAAAAACGAATTTGTTATCTTGTGCTCCCTGTTCTCATATTAATTTTTCTTCTGAATTAAAAATTCTTAGTAGGGATGGAACCTTTTTCCTTAAATACATGTACACTTACGGATTTTAACAATTCGATATTTGTAGAGGTTTAAGGATTTTCGTATTCGGTATTTTTGGTATCGATGTCAATACTTTTTTTATTAAAAATGTTATTGGTGCCGTATTTGATATTATGTTTTATTTTCGTATTGTGGTATTATGGTTTCTTGATTACCAGTAATACACGTACTGATTTTGCCAATTTTATACTTGTACCTTAATGATACACGTGATTTAGCCTGTTTGGTACCCGTGAGAGTCTTGGTGCCAAAAATAATGGAGTGTTCAGGAAAAAAAAAGAAAAAAAAAGTGGTGCTAAAGTTGGTATCGAACTGAATTACCGATACTTTACTCATACCCATACCATCAATGGTATCAGAGCTTAGAGCGAGAGATCCTTAATCAGTTCACAAGTCAATTCTTCATTCTCCTATGGCTGATCAAGCTAGCACTCTCCCCACAATCCCTACTCCGATTCCAATCTTTAAGGGGGGAGGGTATGAACACTAGATTATTAAGATGAAGACGATTCTGAAATCTAGAGACCTTTGGGATTTGGTTGAGAATGGTGTTAATGAAATGGAGATTGATCAGAGTAAACTCAAAATGACGAAGAAGAGGAATGCTCATGCTATGGCTTTTATACAACAAGTCGTTCATGATTAACTCTTCTCTAGAATTGTTGTGGCTGAATCATCAAAGGTGAGTTGGGAGATACTCAAGATGGAGTTACAAGGTGACATGCAAGTCAAAGCAATCAAACTACAAGGCTTAAGAAGAGACTTTGAAAACTTGACCATGAAGGAAGGAGAATCGGTAGGTGAACATTTTTCAAGAGTTCTTATGGTGAGGAAGTAACTGATCAAGTTATAGTCGAAACGATTCTACGTAGTCTACTCCAGAAGGAGACTACATGAACCGAGATAGGACACTCATGGAATAGGCCAAGTCGGGCCTTGTATGTGTGAGATAAATGAGACCTCCTATCAAATTTATAGGACAACCGTTGACAAAACAAAATAACTATTTTATCAAAGAGTATTCTGATTACAACATAAGAAGAAGAAAATCAAACTGAAAGGAAATACAATATAGAAATGTAAACTAAACTAAAAAATATTACAAAGGAAATCAAAGAAAACAAAGACAACGGTGGTTGAGACATGTGAAGAACACGCTTCCCTTAAAACAGATTTCGGGTCACCCAGGTAAACACGTATGACTCCCAAGGTACAACAGCCTAAGTAGATTGTACTGCCGGGATTAGCCTAGCACCTGAAAGAATATCTGAAACAAGAGTGTGCAGAGATTCAAAGTTAGAAAATATGTTAGAAGTGTGTGTTGTATGAACCATACAATTTTCCATGTATCTCCAAACAAAGCACAAAGCTTTGTATTTCTACTGGCTAGAATTCGAAATGACCAGTCTCTATTGAATACACAATTCAATAAGATTAATTCTAAAATTCAATGGCATATTGAATTCTGTCACTTAATCATTTTACAGGTAGGAACTTGAACAGTCTCTAGCTGATAACACCAAGGCAAGACACATCAAAAAATACTAAAGGCGGCTCCAAGAGGCGAGGCGAGCGTGCGAAGTGCAAAGTGTGCCATCAAAGCGCCACATTGCGCCCATCGCCCTTGTCCCGGTCCCGTGCCCAGGCGCGGGGGCGTGTCGGGTGCTTCGCACCCTCCTGGCTGCCACTGGGTGTGACTTGTCACATAGGAATACATTCGTGTAGAGTATTATGGATATAAATCAACAAAAGATTTATCTCTCCACCAATGTGGGACAAACACAACTTCTCACACACATCAAAGTTCCAACACACAATTAAAGCTTATGATCTCTCATTCATTTTGCTTTAATCACTAAATTATTTATCATAATTTCCAACAAAATTTAGGTACTTGGATTCAGCTAGAAATGGATCAACATACATGCTAGTCTAAGCTTGTTGATCATGCTCATGACTTTCCTTCCAATTCCATTAACCTTTTTCAATAACAGTTGTATCACCATATCTTCTGGTTACAAACTTCTTTATAGATGGATTAAACAACCTGTTACCATTTCCGTGTACTAAATTACCAATGAGAATCATTTTTTTCTGACTTGTCATCAAGCTTTCGTCTTCCATAAGCATATACATACCCATATGCTATGCAGCCGAACACCCATAGAGTAGTTACATCTGGTTTTTCATTGTGCCAGACTTGATAAGGGGTAGCATCTTGATTAGTTGAAGTAGGAGATCTATTGATGTTATGCACAGTCATTGCAACAACCTCAGCCCACAAATAGTTTTCAACTTCTTCTCTTTTAACTTGCTACTTCCCATTCCCATGATCGTTTTATTCTTCTCGCTACAACTCCATTATGTTGTGGAGTGTGAGGTTTAGTTAATTCCCTTTGAATTCCAAAAGACTTACAGAAGGAATTGAATTCTTTTGAGCAAAATTCACCTCCTCTATCAATCCTTAGAACTTTGATAAAAACACACGCTTTCTTTTTCAACTAAGGCTTTAAACCGATCAAAGCATCTGATTTCATATTGATAAAGTATACCCAACACATACGAGATAAATCATCTATGAACAAGAGATAATATAAGTTGTGACCAAGACTTTGAACCTGCATTAGACCACATAGATCCGCATGTATCAGCTCCAACTTCTTTTCTGCTCTCCATGAATGAGAGTTAAAAGGAAGTCGGATTTGTTTGCCTAGAATGCAGCCTTCACGTACTTCAACCCCTTTGATTCTGGGCAGCCCAATCACCATTTATATTTCATATAAAGCTTTCAAATTATTGAAATTAAATGACCATACCTCTTGTGCCAAAGTTGTAAGGACGAACAGTGTAAGGGAGTGCTTCTTTCTGTTTTCGTGGCATCTAGAACAAACATGTTGTTACCGCACACCATGATCTTCATAACATCTACTCCATTGTTTTTTATTGTACACATGCCATCTTAAAAGTACAGAGAATAAGCCTTCACATTAGTTACCTACACTTAGAGATTGTACTCAAGTGTAGGAGCATAATATACATCATTTAACAATTTGTAATTGTTAGCACCAGTATCAATATGAACTACCCCTTTTCCTTCCACAACAACATTTTTTCTTATTTCCCAATTGAACTTCCAC
This sequence comes from Scalesia atractyloides, assembly GCA_947069175.1. Classification (NCBI taxonomy): domain Eukaryota; kingdom Viridiplantae; phylum Streptophyta; class Magnoliopsida; order Asterales; family Asteraceae; genus Scalesia; species Scalesia atractyloides. The sequence goes on along the minus strand of CAMTDV010000001.1, from coordinate 84,938,589 downwards.
TTTAAAGGTTTCATCTAAACTAGTGAAACTGTTCTTTGAACCTGTCATATGGTTTGAACATCCTTAGTCTATAAACCATAAGTTATCCTTTTTACCTTTCACATGAATGGTTGCCATTAATCCAAATTGCTTTTCATTATGGCTGATGCAAGTCATAAATAAGATTTGTTCTTCCTCACTGCCTCCTTGATCAATATTTTCAGCAACCACATTCACATGAGATTCCTCATTGTACAAACAATCTTTGGACAGGTGACCATATTTCTTCCAGGTGTAACACTGAGGAACTCGACTTCTATCAGCAGATCTTCCTCTTCCATGGCCTCTAAAGGATTCACGTCCTCTGCCTCTTGAATTCATTGATCGGTTACCTTCTTGAAGGACCTATAAAGCATGTTCATCAGCTTTTTCTGGTTTTGCACTTGACCGGTTGTTTAACCTTTCTTCTTGTGATTGTAGGGACCCTATCAATTTAACTAGTGTAAGCTTTAATAGATGAAAAGAGACTTCGATTGATGGAATAGTATAGTCAATTCGAAGAGTAAGACTACACAAAAACATTTACATATGTGGCCAGGTTTGAAACTATTCGAATTGTTTTAGCAGTTGCAGCACATAAGGTTTGGCCTTTACATCAATTAGATGTAAAGTCAACCTTTCTTAATGGAGTTCTAATTGAAGAAATATACGTCGAAAAACCAGAAGGTTTTCAAGTGAAAGGAGAAGAAGATAAAGTGTATAAGTTGCATAAGGCTTTGTATGGGTTGAAACAGACCCCTTAGGCTTAGTATGCAAAGATAGATGGATGTTTCACAAGTCATGGATATATTCGAAGTCTGAATGAGCCCACTCTCTATGTTAAAAGAGGTGCAGCTGATGATCTGATTTATGTGTGCTTGTATGTTGACGATATCGTTTGTACAAGTTCAAGAAAAAGTCTACCAATATAGTTGTTGATAACCATAACATTATTAAATGTTTATAACACGCCCCTTTGGTTATCAACTTCATGCTTGAAGATGTCGCCTCATTAAAAACTTTGCAAGAAAACCTAGTGGAACAAAACCTTAACCAAGGTAAAAGGAGTGCAATGCGTATGATCTCCCCCCGATGACTACTAGTCAAGCTCCTTGAGTCGACGCATCCCGATTCCATAAACTAACTCTTGAGTGTTGAGGTTGGCAGTGATTTGGTAAACAAGTCTGCCAAATTTTTGTTGGAACAAATTTGTTGGACGGTAATATCTCCATTCTTTTGCAAAGCATGTGCGAAAAATAACTTTGGCAAAATGCGCTTCCTTCTGTCACCTTTGATGTATCCATCCTTAAGTTGATCAATACATGTTGTGTTGTCTTCATGTAAAAATGTCAGTCGCTCATCTCCTAAAGAAATACCACAAGATCCTCGAATGTGTTGTATTACTACCCTTAACCAAACACATTCTTGACAATCTTCATGAATCACCAATATCTATGCATGTTTAAATGACGTGGCAGTAACTGTCTGCTTTACATAACACCGTGAAATTGCAGTACCTCCATATGTGAATAACTATCCAGTTTGTGAGGATCAGACAAATGTTCTGCATCTGCAAAGCCAACAAAACTTCTTTTTTACTAAAATACAAACCATATCTTTAGTTCCTTAAATGTGTCTAAATATTTGTTTTACCCCCATTCTGTAACATTTGTCAAAAACGGGTTTCCAAAACCCGCTCCGTTTGTAATCGAATATTCAGTTATAAATGTTCGTTGCCTAATTATGCTTATTTTAATTTTTAATGGTACATAATTAATAAACAAACTAAACCATAAAAGTTATAATTGATAAAAAGTATAAATAAAGCAATAAAAAAATTAATGGGGCTGCCGGGACTCGAACCCGGGTCAGCCGGGTTGTAACTCCAAAGGTTTAACAATCACACGCATAACCACTCCGCCACTTGTTTGTTTTCTGTCAACTTTAGGAAACAAATAAGTCTTATACACAAACCTAGTTAAACCGGTTACGCCAACTGAAAAACTGAAATCGGCTATTCAACCGTCTAAACGTTTGAATAATCGCGATTTCAGGTTTATAACCGATGCACCGACGATTTTAATCAATTCAGACTTGAATTGACTTCAATTCTGAGAATGATGAGTTTTATAACCGAAACTATTCAACAATCCGAATTACTGTAATCAAAGAGCTCCTTCGCGACTCACAAACACTCTGCACACCTTCAATTACATTTCCGCACACTTTACAGTCCACCGGAGAAGTTTATTTTGCTCGCCGGAAATTTCTGCAAGTTCGCCGGAAAACCGTATTCATCATCAAAACGGTAATTCTTTCAATACCGTCGTAGTCTAACAATTGTTAAGCTATTTCTAACTCAAACTTTTCAATTGAAATCGAATTCAGACACTATTATCAGATAATTCCAGTTCGCCGGAAAAGTTCTGGAAATCTTTATCTTCGTCTACGAAACGGTAAGGACCTTCAAACACACAGTTAACGTTTGTTTAGCACTTAAATTCCACGATTGGCTAATCAAAACGGTTAATTGTTTTGTTCAGTTGAAGTGCACAAAACAGAGACCGACACATTGCCGGAATTCTGAAATAAACCGTTCATCGGTATGTTCACTTCTAATTATCGTTTCTGCCATTTCATATTAGATTGTACAATGTTTATTAATCGAACTACACAAGATATAACGGTATAATCTACTGCCTGTAAAATTCAACGAAGAAGATGAACTGTGATAACACTATAAGTATAATTAAAATTGGTATTTTAAACGGGTTAGACACACAGTCTAGCGGTGGACTGTGTGCAAATAATACGCACACGTCACGAGTTCGATCCCTGATACACGCACCCTCTATGTAATAAAATGCCTTTTTGTTTAAAGCTGAACCGGGTTAACTCCGTTAATTGTTAAGTATAATAAAAACCGAAATATTAACCAGGTTAGACACACAGTCCAGCGATGGACTGTGTGCAACACTAAGTCGCACGTCACGCGTTCGAGTCTGGTTAACGGCACCGGTTCGATGAATTAAAATCTTTTTTAAAAACAAATGAATTTTGAATAAATCGAATTAGTATATAAATATAATTAAAAACAAGATTATTTCAGGTAAGACACGTAGCTCAGTTGGTAGAGCTGCGTGCACGCGTACGGGAGGTCTCGGGTTCGAGTTTCACCCAGCGCATACATGCACACTGACCGAACCGGTCAACAGGTCAACAAGTCAACGGTCAACGCAAAAATAAACAATTTTTTTATATTTTTATTTATTTAATTTAATTTAAAAATCAATTAAAAATACTTAAAAATAATATTTTTAAAGATAGAAAATAGCCTTAAACTCACAAAAATATATCTAAAAATCCACTCATTTACTATATTTTTCCGTCATTATTTAGGTTCGTAATTCTCGTTGTTCAACTCTCCCGACTCGTGCGCATCTCATCATCTCCATTCAAACGCACCCAATGTGAGTGAATCTTACAAATTCCCCGTTTTAATCACGTTTTGGGGTGTATCATGTGTCTTGCTATATATATTATGTTTAAACCATTGTGCATACATCATATCATGAACTTGTGTATTCAGCTTGTTACAACTGTTTGTGTGGTTATTGTTAGATTCAATTTATTATTTCAGTACATGCAATTTCATAGGCCGCCGCTCCCCATTACATTATGAGCGTTGAGCATGTTCCCCATTACATTATGAGCGTGAACCTGGCGTGCCCACATTACGATCGGCTCCGTTTGATTGAGCCTTGATCGCACAGACATTTATCATTTTCAGTACATGCAATACGATCGGCTCCGTTTGATTGAGCCTTGATCGCACAGTTTCATTCATGTTATTTATCGTATGATGTTGGTATGTTAATGTATGCTATCATGTGTTATTGTATGTTATATATGTGATTGCAATTGCTACTACTTGATTATTTACATTTGCTCATTTATGATTATGCACAATTTTTCACTGATAAACTAATAAGTAAATCAATAATAAATGTTTATCTAACAAGGTTCACTCGCCAACTTATGTTGACCCAAAAACCCCCATTTTTACACATGATACAGGTGAACCAGTTGCAGCAAGAAACACTTAGGATTGGACTAGAAGAATAAAATGATTTAGAGTTTGGGATTATTTTGTTGGGTTTATTCTCCTTGTATTGTATGGACATGTTTGGATATTTGGGAATGTAATTTTGACTTTAATAAATATGAAACATATTAGTAAATATCATGAGCTTTGGTGATAACCCAATTATGCCCCGACTCTTATTCCGCTGCGGGTCGGGGTGTGACAGATTGGTGTCAGAGCCATGACTATAGGGATATAGGATATGTTATTAGACCATTAGAGCCTATACTATAGTTGATTAGAAATTTTTAAGATTTTTGTGTGTTACATGCCAAATTTCATGATGTTTATATGTTTTATGTTAAATGTTACATTCAATGTTATGCAAGCATGTTCATAAGTATATATTATCGTATAATGCCTATCATGAATCATATTCTCATAACACATCATATCCATGAAAGCACACACCACATCATGATTGCTTTTACAATGATTTTTGTGTTTTCAAATCTCATCAAAGTGAGTTCTCATGACGGGCATGTAGTAACTGGAAGGGTATCAGTACCGGTAGTCGGAACGTCCTGTCTTCGCTGGCATTCGTATAAATCCAAAATAAAGGACTAGTTTGCCTACCTGGGGACTAACGATGAGAGTACGAAGTACCTATTAGGCCAAAGCATGCTATACCAAACGTCGTGTGAGCTAACCCCACTTTGAGTTGTCAATGTGTCTACACCTGGACACACTCCGACCATACATCTCGTAAACATATTTTGTGGTTTGCATTCGGGTGATGCGAGTGTTAAATCGCCAATACTAATGTGAATCCTACCGAGCCAATAGTCATGGGGGCCCACATGACTATACAGGTGAAGGTATGGGGACATTTGAGGCCCAACATGAGCAAACCCAAGACATCATATGGATGTAGTTGCATTATTGATATTTATGTTATTTTCATTTTTCTTAAAGACACATGACACCTAAAAAGACTCCATAAACTCACAATCTTCTTATGTATGTTCCTGTAGATGTCGTCCAGACAACATCGAGGGGGTAAAAGATCAGGAAGGTCTCAGGAACGCTTGGCCACACACATCGCGAAACAAATGGCCACGATACTGCCTGACATTGTGGTCCAAGTACAACAAGCCCTCGCCACAAATCCCACTAATCCTCCCCAACAGAATGACCAGAACATCGACAACCCTCCTACCAGCAAGTGCTCATACAAACATTTCAAGTCTTGTGATCCTCCTAAATTTGAAGGGACCGAAGGTGTCACTGCTCTCCTACATTGGTTCGAGGAGATGGAAAACACCTTCCTCAACTGCGATTGTCCTGAGGATCGCAAGGTTCGATACGCCACCGGGAGACTATTTGGGGTAGCTCTCACTTGGTGGAATACTGAAAAAGGGAAAAGGGGAATTGATGATGCAATGGCCTTAACTTGGGAGGAGTTAAGGGAAATCATGACTAGGCGTTTCTGTCCTAGGAGTGAAATTAAAAAGTTGGAGGACGAATTTCATTCTTTAAAACAGAAGGAGGGGGATCACACCACCTATAACAAGAGGTTCTTAGATTTGAACCAAATGGTTCCAAATTTGTTTACCCCAACTTATCGTTTGATCGAGCATTACATTCGAGGACTTCCCTCGAAAATTCAAGATTCAGTTCTCAGCATTTCACCGGTAACACTTGAGGCTGCTATGGAGCTAGCCACTGAACTGACCGAGAATCGAATTCGCAACGGAAAGTTTAAAGAAGAGAAAAAGAAAGCCCCTGTTGAGGGTCAAACTTCAAACCATCCCGTCTCCTCCTCTAAGTTTGTTAACAAGAGGAAGCGCAACACCAGAAATTTCGCTGTTACACAAACCAACCTCCCAATTCCTGCTGCACCCATTACCCAGGTCGCTCCTTCACCTGCACCATACAGAAGACCATACTCTGGCCCGTTACCAAAATGCAACCGTTGCCAATATCACCATTCTCCTGATTATCCTTGCCAACATTGCACCGGCTGTGGTCGCGCGGGTCATACTGTTCAAACCTGCCGCATGCCTCAGCGAATGAACCGCCACCAGCCTTCAACCCAAACCCCCCAACAATTAATGGGTCAAGCCCAACAACCCCTACTATTACCACCCACCCAACATCTAGCCCAAACATATTATCAACCCAATTATCCTATGGGTCAACCTATGCGGGCTTGCTACAATTGCGGAGACCCAAGCCATTTCAGAAACACTTGTCCAATGTTGGTAAACATTATCCATGCTCAGGCCCAAGCCAACCCGGTGAATCAAGCGAACCAAGCTCCTCCACCTGCAAGGGGGAGGGCTTTCAATATCAACGCTAATCAGGCTAAAGCTGACGGCAATGTGGTTAACGGTACGTTCCTTATAAATGGTAGATATGCGTCTATGTTATTTGATACTGGTGCGGATAAAATTTTTGTGTCCTTAAAATTTGAACCTATCTTAAACCAAAATCGGGATAAGCTCATGGAATCCATAACAGTAGAAGTTGCTGACGGGAAACCAGTTTCATTAAACGCTATTATACGCAACTGTACACTCACCTTAAACGACCACGATTTCTCAGTCGACCTTATTCCTATGAAGCTGGAAGTTTTGATATCATAATTGGTATGGACTGGCTCAGTCAACATCAGGCAGAAGTTGTATGTCGCGAAAAATTTATACGTATTCCTCTTTCAAACGGTCAGACTCTTCGAATCTTTGGAGAAACCTCGTCGAAGGGGCTCAGCTTAATGTCTTGTCTTCAAGCCCAAAAATATCTTCGCAGAAATTATGTCGCGTTTTTAGCTCATATCATCAACAAGGGAACCATGGAGAAGAAACTTGAAGACATCCCAGTAGTAAAAGACTTCCCGCAAGTTTTTCCTGATGACATTTCAGGACTTCCTCAAGTTAGAGAAGTCGAATTCCATATTGATCTTATACCTGGTGCTACACCAGTTGCAAAGTCTCCTTATAGGTTAGCCCCCTCTGAAATGCAAGAGCTAGCCAGTCAATTACAAGAGTTGACTGACAAGGGATTCATACGTCCTAGCTCATCGCCTTGGGGTGCACCTGTCCTTTTTGTAAAGAAGAAAGATGGATCGTTTCGTATGTTCATCGACTACAGAGAGCTCAACAAATTAACAATCAAGAATCGCTATCCTTTACCTCGCATTGATGATCTTCTTGACCAACTCCAAGGTGCCAGCTACTTTTCCAAAATCGACCTTCGATCTGGTTATCATCAACTTAGAGTACATGAAGAAGACGTCCCAAAGACCGCATTCCGAACTCGTTATGGTCATTATGAATTCATGGTCATGCCATTTGGTTTAACCAACGCTCCAGCAGTCTTCATGGACCTAATGAACAGAGTCTGCAAACCTTATCTTGATCGATTTGTTATAGTCTTCATCGACGACATTCATATTTATTCAAAGTCTAAGTCTGATCATGAGCGTCATCTTCGACTCATCCTTACACTTCTAGATAATGAAAAGCTTTACGCCAAATTCTCCAAATGCGAATTCTGGTTAAAAGAGGTGCAATTCCTCGGACATGTAGTCAATGACAAGGGAATACATGTCGACCCCTCAAAGATCAAAGCGGTACAAGGATGGCAAGCTCCACGTACACCAACTGAAGTAAGATCTTTTCTTGGTTTGGCTGGTTATTATCGTCGATTCATCTCAAACTTCTTACGCATTGCTGTACCACTCACGGCTTTAACTCATAAGGGAAAACCTTTCATATGGGGATCCAAGCAGGAAGAAGCCTTCCAAACTCTTAAACAAAAACTTTGTGATGCACCAATCCTCACTCTTCCTGAAGGTTGTGATGATTTTGTGGTCTATTGCGACGCGTCAGGGCAAGGATTAGGCTGCGTTCAAATGTAAAGAGGAAAAGTTATAACTTATGCTTCGAGACAACTCAAGACGCATGAGAAGAACTACACCACCCATGACCTAGAACTTGGAGCCGTTGTGTTCGCTCTTAAGATATGGAGACATTATCTCTATGGTACTAAGTGTGAAATATACACCGACCAAAAGAGTCTTCAACATATCTTCAATCAAAAGGAGTTAAACATGAGGCAACGAAGATGGGTCGAACTTCTAAATGACTACGACTGTGAAATTCGGTACCACCCTGGCAAGGCAAATGTGGTGGCCGATGCACTTAGTCGAAAGGGTTATGCGAACTCCATTCGTCTTCTATGTTCGCAAATCATAACTGACATTAAAGATCAAATTCGAGAAGCCCAACATGTTTCAGTTACGGAATATGATGTACGAAAGGAGATGTCCTGTAGAGCTGAACTTAAAATTGAAACTAAATCTGACGGTATTCTGTACTACCTAGATCGTATCTGGATTCCTAACAACAACAATCTTCGAGAAATTCTTATGAAGGAGGCTCACAAAACGCGATACTCTATACACCCAGGAGCCGATAAGATGTATCAAGACCTACGATATACCTATTGGTGGCCTGGAATGAAAAAGGATATTGCTGTTTTTGTTTCCAAGTGCCTTACATGTTCCAAGGTGAAAGCTGAACACCAAAGACCCTCAGGACTTCTGGTCCAACCTGAAATACCTGTATGGAAGTGGGAAAATATAACCATGGACTTCATTACCGGGTTACCTCGCACTTCTGGTGGGTATGACACTATATGGGTAATAATTGATCGACTTACAAAATCAGCTCACTTTATTCCTATCCGCGAAGATTTCAAGAACGAAAAGCTTGCTCGTATTTATATCAGCGAAATCGTAAGCCGACATGGGGTACCATTAAGCATTATTTCTGATCGTGATGGTCGTTTCACTTCACGAACATGGCAAGCAGTACAAGCCGCTATGGGTACGCGATTAGATCTCAGTACCGCCTATCACCCTCAAACTGATGGTCAATCTGAACGCACCATTCAAACTCTTGAAGATATGCTTCGAGCATGTGTTATAGACTTCAAGGGTAATTGGGACGCTCATCTACCATTAGTCGAATTTTCGTACAACAACAGCTATCATTCAAACATCGGCATGGCACCTTTTGAAGCCTTATATGGTCGTAAGTGCCGATCTCCAGTATGTTGGCACGAAATTGGGGAAGCTCAAATCACTGGTCCAGAATTGATCCAAGAAACCACAGACAAGATCCATCAAATCCGAAACAATCTTCTAGCGGCTCAAAGTCGTCAAAAGAGTTATGCAGATAAACGACGGAAGCCTTTAGAGTTTAACATTGGTGATCATGTACTTCTAAAAGTATCACCATGGAAGGGAGTAGTTCGTTTTGGTCAAAAAGGCAAGCTAGCACCACGCAACGTACGACCTTTCAAGATACTCGAAAGAGTAGGACCTGTAGCATACAAGCTTGATCTACCAGAAGAACTCAACAGGATTCATCCCACATTCCACGTGTCGAACTTGAAGAAGTGCCTCGCTGATGAAAACCTCCACATTCCTCTGGAAGATATTCAGATTGATGAATCTATGCATTTTATTGAAAGACCAGTAGAAATCATGGACTTCGGGGAGAAACGTCTACGACGAAGTCGCATTCCAATTGTTAGGGTACGCTGGGAGTCGAAACGGGGACCTGAGTTTACTTGGAAACGTGAAGACTCAATGCGTGAAAAATACCCGCATCTTTTTCCTACTACTTCTACTACTTAAATTTCGGGACGAAATTCCTAAAGTAGGGGATACTGTAACATTTGTCAAAAACGGTTTTCCAAAACCCGCTCCGTTTGTAATCGAATATTCAGTTATAAATGTTCGTTGCCTAATTATGCTTATTTTAATTTTTAATGGTACATAATTAATAAACAAACTAAACCATAAAAGTTATAATTGATAAAAAGTATAAATAAAGCAATAAAAAATTAATGGGGCTGCCGGGACTCGAACCCGGGTCAGCCGGGTTGTAACTCCAAAGGTTTAACATTCACACGCATAACCACTCCGCCACTTGTTTGTTTTCTGTCAACTTTAGGAAACAAATAAGTCTTATACACAAACCTAGTTAAACCGGGTTGCGCCAACTGAAAAACTGAAATCGGCTATTCAACCGTCTAAAAGTTTGAATAATCGCGATTTCAGGTTTATAACCGATGCACCAACGATTTTAATCAATTCAGACTTGAATTGACTTCAATTCTGAGAAAGATGAGTTTTATAACCGAAACTATTCAACAATCCGAATTACTGTAATCAAAGAGCTCCTTCGCGACTGACAAACACTCTGCACACCTTCAATTACATTTCCGCACACTTTACAGTCCACCGGAGAAGTTTATTTTGCTCGCCGGAAATTTCTGCAAGTTCGCCGGAAAACCGTATTCATCATCAAAACGGTAATTCTTTCAATACCGTCGTAGTCTAACAATTGTTAAGCTATTTCTAACTCAAACTTTTCAATTGAAATCGAATTCAGACACTATTATCAGATAATTCCAGTTCGCCGGAAAAGTTCTGGAAATCTTTATCTTCGTCTGCGAAACGGTAAGGACCTTCAAACAGTTTGTTCAGCACTTAAATTCCACGATTGGCTAATCAAAACGGTTAATTGTTTTGTTCAGTTGAAGTGCACAAAAACAGAGACCGACACATTGCCGGAATTCTGAAATAAACCGTTCATCGGTATGTTCACTTCTAATTATCGTTTCTGCCATTTCATATTAGATTGTACAATGTTTATTAATCGAACTACACAAGATATAACGGTATAATCTACTGCCTGTAAAATTCAACGAAGAAGATGAACTGTGATAACACTATAAGTATAATTAAAATTGGTATTTTAAACGGGTTAGACACACAGTCCAGCGGTGGACTGTGTGCAAATAATACGCATACGTCACGAGTTCGATCCCTGATACACGCACCCTCTATGTAATAAAATGCCTTTTTGTTTAAAGCTGAACCGGGTTAACTCCGTTAATTGTTAAGTATAATAAAAACCGAAATATTAACCAGGTTAGACACACAGTCCAGCGGTGGACTGTGTGCAACACTAAGTCGCACGTCACGCGTTCGAGTCTGGTTAACGGCACCGGTTCGATGAATTAAAATCTTTTTTAAAAACAAATGAATTTTGAATAAATCGAATTAGTATATAAATATAATTAAAAACAAGATTATTTCAGGTTAGACACGTAGCTCAGTTGGTAGAGCTGCGTGCACGCGTACGGGAGATCTCGGGTTCGAGTCTCACCCAGCGCATACATGCACACTGACCGAACCAGTCAACAAGTCAACGGTCAACGGTCAACGGTCAACGCAAAAATAAACAATTTTAATATTTTTATTTATTTAATTTAATTTAAAAATCAATTAAAAATACTTAAAAATAATATTTTTAAAGATAGAAAATAGCCTTAAACTCACAAAAATATATCTAAAAATTCCATTAAAATCCTTAATAAAATCCACTCATTTACTATATTTTTCCGTCATTATTTAGGTTAGTAATTCTCGTTGTTCAACTCTCCCGACTCGTGCGCATCTCATCATCTCCGTTCAAACGCACCCAATGTGAGTGAATCTTACAAATTCCCCGTTTTAATCACGTTTTGGGGTGTATCATGTGTCTTGCTATATATATATATTTAAACCATTGTGCATACATCATATCATAAACTTGTGTATTCAGCTTGTTACAACTGTTTGTGTGGTTATTGTTAGATTCAATTTATTATTTCAGTACATGCAATTTCATAGGCCGCCGCTCCCCATTACATTATGAGCGTTGAGCATGTTCCCCATTACATTATGAGCGTGAACCTGGCGTGCCCACATTACGATCGGCTCCGTTTGATTGAGCCTTGATCGCACAGACATTTATCATTTTCAGTACATGCAATACGATCGGCTCCGTTTGATTGAGCCTTGATCGCACAGTTTCATTCATGTTATTTATCGTATGATGTTGGTATGTTAATGTATGCTATCATGTGTTATTGTATGTTATATATGTGATTGCAATTGCTACTACTTGATTATTTACATTTGCTCATTTATGATTATGCACAATTTTTCACTGATAAACTAATAAGTAAATCAATAATAAATGTTTATCTAACAAGGTTCACTCGTCAACTTATGTTGACCCAAAAACCCCCATTTTTACACATGATACAGGTGAACCAGCTGCAGCAAGAAACACTTAGGATTGGACTAGAAGAATAAAATGATTTAGAGTTTGGGATTATTTTGTTGGGTTTATTCTCCTTGTATTGTATGGACATGTTTGGATATATGGGAATGTAATTTTGAATTTAATAAATATGAAACATATTAGTAAATATCATGAGCTTTGGTGATAACCCAATTATGCCCCGACTCTTATTCCGCTGCGGGTCGGGTGTGACACATTCCAATGCCTCCTGGTTGGTCGGGCGTGAACTATATCTTGCCAATAAGTTTAAAGAAAATGACATATTTGGTCGTGTGTGGCTAGTAAGAATCATTAATGCACCAATTGTATTTAAATATGATACTTCTAGACCAAGAATTTCTTCTTCCTCTCCCAGAGGTTAGAATTAGTCTTACTCAACATCAAGCGGCCTTACAACCATTAGGGTACTAATGGATATGATTTTTCCATATAAAATCTTTTGAGTAGTTTCTCAATGTAGGTTTCTTGGTGCACAAGGATTTCACCCTTAAGATGTTCAATTTGTAAACCGAGGAGGCAAAACTTTGTCCTTTCACAGTCTTTCATTTCAAATTCCTTTTTCAAGCATTCAACTGCCTTTTGGAGCTCCCATAGGATTCCGATTATATTCGATCATCAATGTATACGACAATTATTACATATTCAGATTCTGACCTATTTATAAAAATACACGGGCATACAAAATCATATTTATAACCTTTTTTCAACAAATACTCACTATGGCGATTATATCACATACGCCGAGACTACTTTAGCACATATAATGATTTTTAATTAAATGAAAGATGTTCTCGAGAACTGGATTGCCATGGTTTGGCAATTTTGAATCCTTCGGGGAGTTTCATGTAGATATCGACATCAAGTGAGCCATAGAGGTAGGCTATCACAACATCCTATAGACGTAAATCAATCCCTTCTTGTATTACCAGACTAAAAGATAACAAAAAGTTGTCGCATCCACCATTAAAGAATATGTCTCCTCATAATCAATCTCATGTCTTTGTGCAACTCCTTGTGGTACTAATCTTGCCTTGTATCGCACAATATCATTTTTCTCATTACATTTTCGCACTAACACCCATTTATGGTTTTACACCTAAAGGTGTATGTACCACAGGTCCAAGAATTTATCATTTACTGAGGGAATTCAATTATGCCTCGTTGCGTCCTTCCATGTTGGTCAATCATTTCTTTGTTTACAGTCCTTAACAGATTTTGGTTCTTGATCTCCATTGTTTTCCATTATTTCTAGTGCTACATTATATGAAAAAAATTGTCATCGACATCGATTTCGTTTTGGTTCCAGGCCTCTCTAAACATGATACAATTTATCGAGATCTTTTAGTTTTCAGATGCCTGAGGTTATTCTAAAACCATTATGTCTAATGTCTCTTCAGGAGACTCCTTTTCTGGCATTAGTGTTACCTCGAGTTGACCATCTGCATTATTTTCTCCCTCTTTTCGATGGTTTTTATCTTTTGAACCGACTTGTCTACCATGATTTAGGTGTGCATTAGACTCATTGCTAACACGTGGTTGTCCTAATGGGACGTTTATCTTTACTAGAGCATTAACAGCTGGTATATATGAATTAGTCACTTTCTTTAGGTCAGTAAATGTGTCTGGTTATTGATTTGCTAATGCTCGTAATTAAATTATCCTTTGAACTTTTAGTTCACACTGTTTAGTTCAAGGATCAAGATGAGATGATAATTCCTTCCAAATTGTTTTATTATCCAGCTACTTTTCATCTCCTCCTAATGTTAGGAATGTTGATTCAACAAAATGACAATCACCAAATTAACCCGTAAATAAATCTCTCGTTGATGGCCCTAAATACTTAACGATCGATGGTGATTTTGTGGGGCGATTGCAACATATACAGCACAACCAAAAATCCTTAAATGGGAAATATTGGGTTCCTGACCAAGAACCAACTTTAATGGGGAGGAAGTATGATAACTCTTTGGCCCGATGCGGATTAGTGTTGTTGCAAGTAAAACCACATGCTTTTACCGCATGCTCCCAAGTAGATGTTGGTAGTTTTGATTTCATAATCATGGTCTTGCAACCATTTGAAGTCGCTTGATAAGTGATTCAACAAGTCCATTTTGTGTATGTAAATGAGGTACGGGATGCTCTACACTTATCCCAATAGACATGCAGTAATCATTAAATGTTTGGGATGTAACTTCACCAACATTATCTAATCGAATATTATTGAGGGGTAATCTTGGAAATGTGCTATTAGCCTTATTAACTAAGCAAGTAGTTGAGCAAAAACCATATTTCGACTTGATTGTAAGCACACATGTGACTGTCTAGTTAAGTATCTAAATGGTCTACTAGGAGGATGTATAAGTCCACATATATCCCCTTATATTCTTTCCAACAAAAAAAACTAAGGGATTCAGCCCCCACCTTAACCGTTGATGGACGGGTAATTAACTTCCTTTGTGAGCATGCAACCCATGTAATGTCCTTAGACTATAGAATCTTTTGGTTCTTCAAAGAATACCCAGATGAATTTTCTATAACTTTCGCATCATTATTGACCCGGGATGACCTCACCGGGCACGTCATATGATAAAATTTTCTTGGTCTATAAATTTCTTGTTTATTGTTTATGACTGCATTTGATTCAATTGCACTAATTTTAGTATACTACAAACCAGAGGCAAGTGCAAGCAACTCTTCTAACACATGCTTTTTACCCGAAATCATATATGTGATATGAAGGTACTCGTCATATCCCTCACATATAGTCTCAAGATGATATTCATTTAAACGAATATCTTTAAAGCTTATTAAATTTCTTTGAGACAATGGGGAAAATAACACATTGGCAACTTCAAATCGTATTCCACCAAACAACACTATATAAGCTTCTCCAAAGCCTTTAATTAATTTTGATTTACTAGATATAGTACCAACTTTGCCTCTTTCATAGTTAAATTAGAGAAATAATTCATTTTTTAAGAATCATATGAGTAGATGTGTTGTCTATTAACATATATCTTCACCATTAATTGGGCGCTTAGTTAAACACTTCATATATTGTTTCACAGTTGGAGATCAGATCCAAAATTCTGGAATGGTTAAATCATCAACAAACACACACGAGCATGTGTGGCGTCTTTATCGTGGTAGCTAAAACAACGGTTGTCAAGTACTGTCGTCATGGTTACATGTTATGAAACCAGCCTATTACCTAACAATAGAAGATAATATGAGAGAAATATTAAAAGAGAATAAATATAATATTAAGGATGGGTGTATCTAATAATGAAATATAACTAGTTATTAACCCCGCGCGTTGCTGCGGGTCGTACATATTTTAAAGCTAAGGATGTTACTTCATACAGTGAAAATAGAGTTTCATACAGTTTGTTATGTCTATTACAGACCATTTTAAAGTCTAGTTAGATGATGACATAACTAAAGCATTACATGTTCTTGATAGTCTATTACAAAAGACTTTAGTTTCACCATGTTAGATATCACAAAAGGGCTGATTTTTAGCTTACTGTATTAGTTGTGTGGTTATGCTTCCTTGTCTCCATGTAAGTGAAAGAGGTTGAGTGAGCAATTGTTCAAGTTGATTTCGAAATTGTGGTGTGCTAAAATCATACTTGTTATGTTTAGTGTTTATCTAAACTTCACCTTTGCTTCGATTGTTTGATCGTTTTGTTGGCTTTAGCATACCCATTGTCTTTGATGTGTTTGATGGTAGTGCGAGTATTTGCGGTTCAGCTTGAGCTTTGGTTTGTTAATTATGAAGCGCATTTCAACTGGTAATATATGTTGGGTCAGAGTGACCGTACATAGTTATTATTTCCTCGCACCTGACGTTGACTGAACTGGTCATTGCTTCTTCAAAGAAAACTACGCTGGTATTTGAGGCGTTGTCGGTGATGATTGCAATCATGCGACGTTGACTAAACTGGTCATTGCTTCTTCAAAGAAAACTACGCTGGTATTTGAGGCGTTGTCGGTGATGATTGCAATCATGCGATACCTGTAGTTTGCAGATAACAATAATGAACATAATAAAAGGACAACCAATGTTGTAGGCATGGTAACGGAAAAAACTAGTTAATAACTTTATGTATATCACTTTGGAAGTTGAGGCATTAGAAAAAGTATATGTCACATAAATGGTCAAGCTGTTTAATAATCAGTCTTAAAGTTATTAAACTTAAAGGTCTTCAATCTATTTAAAATTTAATTAAGCTGCCTTGTCTACCTGTAGTCCACTTGTATTCCCAAGTATTCTTATGCAATTGACTTTCAACATATTTTGCTAGAAATCGCTAAACTCGTATGCGAGCAGTTCAATAGTGACCCTCTGCAGATATCATAATGGCTTCATCACAATTGCAGTCCGTTAAGAATAGAACATTATTGTGATCCTAACTAACTAATAGGTGACTAAGCCTATTTTGTTGTGCCTGTCAAAATGTACCTTAGATAGCCGCCGTGAAACACCACCACAACCACCATAATGACCGCTTATTATCTTCACGGTCGTGCACCTAACTTAACTCTTCGAAAAAACATAAGCAACTCACGAAACCTAACTCCACCACAATTAATGCAAAACTCAGTAGCTCGGGCTCGTGAAACTTACCTTATCTACGTCTATCTACACTGATCTATGACATGTAGACTGAAACCGAGTTACCGAAATCGCGTCGGAACTTAACTGCAAAATCTACTGGTAACAATGTCTTAAAGTTCGGATTTTATACCATACCAAATTTGGCTCAGAAACGATTTAAGCGTGTGTATTAGGCGGTTCAACCGGGTGTACGGGGCAGTTTAACTGTTTCTACTGGACGGTTCAACCGGCACTACTGGTCCAGTAGTGTCATATTGGCGCATGTCAAATCCACTAAAACCTAAAGTGGTGTTGTTAAATCAAACCACCCCACCCCCATTGTAACCAACTCAAAACCCTACTAAAGAATCTCGATGAACACCTACCCCAAAGCAAACCCACTACTGTGAATCAAAGTAGTTGCTGTGAATCTGGATGAACACCCCACACCCAAACTACTGACAAAGATTTTATATCGAAAATCAATCAAATAAATTAAAAACTCCAAATCAGATTTCACATACCTTTGATGCTATAATTTCATGACGATGTGATCTTCATCATCATCAGCCAACAAAACGGACAACAGTCACCGATTCCTGACACCGGCAACGTCAGAGAGGCAAAGAATCCATCATGGGTTTCTCTACCATCCCTATTGCTACCAAAAGCATCGGAAGCGGCAACAATGTCGTCGACGTAGACCACCGGCGCCGTTCAACAAACAGAGGAAATCCACAGGGAAGAAAGATTTGGTAACTGAGTAGTGTCTTACCGGTCCAAGAGAGTTCACCGGCGATTTGTTGTTTTTGGAGCGGTGATCAGCCAACAAAATGGACAACAATCACCGATTCCTGACACCGGCAACGTCAGAGAGGCATAGAATCCATCATGGGTTTCTCTACCATCCCTATTGCTACCAAAAGCATCGGAAGCGGCAACAATGTCGTCGACGTAGACCACCGGCGCCGTTCAACAAACGGAGTAAATCCACAGGGAAGAAAGATTTGGTAACTGAGTAGTGTCTTACCGGTCCAAGAGAGTTCACCGGCGATTTGTTGTTTTCGGAGCGGTGGTGGGTAGACACAACCATCGTTCTCTCTCTGTTGGTGTACTGGATCTGATTATTGAGATGAAGATGAGCTGTAACTGAAAGCTACGTGGCATGATCTAAAAGCAACTAAAATAGCTATAGTAATTTTGTGAGGAGATGCCAAGGTTAAAATTTAAATATATTTATGATAAGCTATATATAAGGAGATGAAACCCAATCAATATACAACTCCAATAGCCATTTGAAAAATTGGTAAAATCTATCTATATATTTGTTGATAACCAAACCAGTATTAAATGTTTATAACAAAAATAACTTATTAGGTTTTATATTTTTGCAATTATTAGAAGTTTAAGGGATGAGAAAATAAATTCGGATTTACAAAACACCTTATGGCTTACATGATTATTTATTTCATACACACAAAATATTTTAATCTGACAGTGATATATCATAATTTAGTAAGCCTTTTAAATCAACTTAAATATGAAATCCGTAAAAAAATCATTTGACCAATTTTCTTAAAATAAATTTATAAAAAACTTTCTGTCTTACAAGCTTATTGATTTCGTATACATTATTACACTCGAAATACTTTAAACTTTAGTAAAACATTTATGATTTAGAAAACTATCCAACGTAACCAATAAAGAAATGATCACTAGAGTAATTTTGTTATAAGAAATTAGTTAAAAGGAAAAGAATTCTGAAAAGTTTAAAGATGGTAAAAAGATTGGAGTGAGGAAGACGACCGCCATGTCGACCCCTCTCTAATGCATGCACACCGACACCCATGCTATGAACCTTAATCATTAAACACAAATAATCAAATATCCTAAGATACCAAAAAGCAAATCGAACATATGGACCAGCCACTCCCCATAAATATTAATTTGAATGTAAACTGAGTGGACACTTTTTGTTTGTATTTAGGGAAAGTATTTATTATTAAAAGACAACCATTTATAGACAAACAAAATGTTAGGAATACTATTCATAGTAAAACACAAAAAATCATTTAAAAAAGATTAAAGTTAAAAAGCTCTTGTAGATCATGACACTACACTTGACCTAAGGAGACCAGCTTCACTATCAACTTCTGGTTTATTTTATACATTTTTCCGTACCAGAAAAAAAAATCAAACAAACACTTAAAGATTATATATCACTGTAATATTTAGGGTTTCTTCTGATCCACATACGTAGGTGAAATTTTCTTGATGTCTTTTATTATTATTATTATTATTATTATTATTATTATTATTATTATTATTATAAATGTGTCATTCAGAAACCCTACTGGACTATCACTTCATCTTATACCGCTAGTTAAACTATAATCAATTCATCGCCCCGTTGTACATATATAACTAGTCAAACGATCATCACCATCGCCTATTAAGACAGTCGTTAGTTATTTAAGATCAACTCACTAAAAACTTGAATCAAGTCAAGTTCAAGAGCTTCTTTAATAAACGAAGTCGAGTCTGGATTTTAAATATCGAGGTTGATTATGCTCACAAGTCTAAACAATCTTATAATTACTCAATAAATATTATTATATATATTATTATATGTATGAATATGTAGGGAAAAAAACAAAATATATATTAAGGAATACTACTCATAGTAGAACACGAAATTCATTTATGAATCTTTAAAAAAGATTAAAGTTAAAAAGCTGTTGTAGATCATGACACTACACTTGAGTACTTGACCTTAAGCAGACCAACTTCACTATCAACTGCTTCTGCATTTTTTTTCCCCAACCAAATTAGTATTTTCTTTTTTTATACATTTTTATGTAAAATTGTAAATATTAAAAAGCAGAGAAAAATGTATATTTTTTTGTCACCGTGAATTTCTTTCACCTAGTATTAAAATTCTATTTTATATACGTGTAAAAAAACCTATTTTTTCTTCTATGAGTATAGTCACTGTCGAAAAATAAATAAACTTTGTTTTGCGTATAAAATTAATAATGATTCAGATTTCAAACTTATATTAAGTCAGCCATTTAATCCTTTGTTTCTATTTTATGACCTGGTGTTTTAACCCTTAAGTAAATTTTAGCTTTCTCAAAACATCAATTTTTAAACCTTATCCTATGTAGTAGGGCATTTATATTTGGGATAAGTTTTCCTGATTTCTTTTTATTTTTTTTTTATTTTCTAAATTTCATTATTATTATTATTACACATTAACATTATTAAAATATGTATTAACATGTTAGTTGAAACCCACCCTTACCATGTATCACCAATCAAACCATTGCCACCACTTCATTTTATACCGTAAAGTTAAACCGTCATCACTCATCTTATACCATCTCATATTGCTAGTCAAACCATCTTCCTCTCACCTTAACCAACACCATCACTAAGTGTGTAAATAAGTCGAGTTACTTGTAAATTAGTTGAGCTTCATCAAACTCAGTTCCTCTTATTTATACTCCTAACCACTACCATTCTTAGCTAGCCTCCTCATATGAAAACTTTCAACCACATCTCTGTCACACCAACGTACCCTCTTGTAAATCATAGGTTACATGCAGTTATCTACCATAATTAAAACCTATAAAATCAAACCAACTTAAAATATTTGATGTTTTTGTATGTGAAGTGAACCTCAACTTTCAAAATACATGAGTTTTAATACTTTATTTTAATAATGTTAATTTAAAACGGATTTGGCAAGTTTTTCTCTAGTTTTAACAAGAAAACTAAACCTATTTACTTAGTAACTATTATGTGTCTGTATGGTGCATCTTCTCTATCCAAGAGGTGAAGGGTTCAAACCCTGCAAAATGCAGGTATCGGAGTATTTAGGAGTAGGTTAGTTTGTCATTCAAGAAAATCGATTAGTAGTAATAAAAAAGAATGAAAATCAAGCATTTAAATCCTAAATAACCAGCAATGTCATGAATGAGCTAAGGCAATATACCCCTATAATCTTCATTAAATTCATAAGATGGTATAAGATGCATTACAATTACCTGAATTCGTTAAGACTTTATATAACTACATTACCTAATGCTCGAAACAATTATCTACTTAATCAAGTGTTTCATATATGTTTTAGCTCTTTCGACACAACAATCTACTATCTAAAAACTTTGCACTTATGTTCACCTAAAAACCGTAAAAGAATATTAACACTATACTCTGTGTTTGAGACCAAGTGTTATGGGGTCACCCCCTAATGAGGTGACCGTGATCCCCGGTTGAACACCATTATGGCCCTTGTTTAACGGCTTGAAACCTCTTCGTCGTTAGCAACTTCACCATCGTTGAAGGGGTGGGATCCATGCCCTGATGACTAATCACATGTTTTGTTTAAAAAAATTATTAGATTCATAGGGGTAAACTTGTTTAATCATTACACACTAAAAGAGAAAGTGAGTGACAGCTCATGACTATGTGACAATAATGTAACATGTACTTTATGACATATCAATTATTAATGCAAGCCTATTACACATAGTATTACATGTTTTGAGTTGGGTTTATGAGAAAGTTGGTTGGTTGAAAAAAGATGATGGTGAAATTTAATGATAATTACTATTATTCTAATTTAAAGGTCTGATGGCACGTTAAATAATTTCTTCAATGTCAACGCAGGTTTAAAACTCAAATATAATTAAAAAAAAGTTACAAATTGAACTCACATATATATTTTCAAACATTAAATACTAAGCTAATATTAGAATAAAGTTTTCTTGTTTGAATTTTCTAACAACTGATCTTAATTCTAGAGAATAAATTGTTTCTGAAGTCGAAAGATGAGCATAAAAGTCAAGAAAACATTTAACAATATGCAGTCAAAGAATCTTTTATTACAAAATGAGAAAATAGGAAAAGGGTAAAACTGAGATTTTACTAAATTAGGGAATAACATCAAAGACGGTTAGGTTGGTGGGTTATTGAAGCATAAACCTTTAAAAAGAGAAACACAAGAAGATGGCTATTGGTTGAATTCTAGAATGCAACTCATGTGAATTTGTGCTTTTTGGACCTACTTGTGTGTGTTTTCTATGTGTTATTTAGGATTTCCTCCAATATTTCAACTTTTAACTTTGGTTTTTTATCCAATATATATCAAATGTTTACTTTTTATTTTGTTTTGTTAAAGTGGGTATATGTTCACAATCCAATGTTATCATGTGTATGCTTTCACTTTTAAAAAAGTACTAGATTCTGATTTTAAGGAACCTTTATTTTCAAGATACATAGAACTATATTAAACAAAATAGAACTATATTAAACAAAGAAGGGTTGAATTATATTTCATTATATATATTTTTAAGACGATTTTTTTAATTTTGTCGTCTGTAGGGCTTGAACCCGAGACCTTCAAACCTCGTTGTTTCTAAAGGTTTTATCTTTGTCAATAGACCAACAGCCTTATTGGTATGCATTTCATTATATTATTATTTTCATTTTATAAATTATTCAATTTTAATGTTTTTAAAAGCTATTTGAAAATAGATTGACTACAATAAATGGTACATTTAAATGTTCTTGTAAAAAAATCTATTTTTATGACATAGTCTTTGTTCTGTCAATTTATAAGTTAAGAAATACACCAACCAGGCATTAATGTCCTTTTTTCATAAAAATGTGACATACGAAGAAGCATTGAAGGGCTAATTGCAAAAAGGCAACAATGTAGGGACTCTTTTGCAGTTATGGTTTAGTACATTTGCTCTTTGGGAATCTTTGATAATATCGGAAAATCACACTAAAATTCCCTACATGTACTATATTGTCTATCCATAGTAATTTCCTAGGTTGTTCAACTTTCTAAAATTAATCATTTATTAATTTGTTGTAATAATAAATTATATTAATTAATCAAACTTATTTGTTTATAAAGTCAATAAATTCTAAAAGTACCACAAAAACCAAACCGTTTGGATTCAAACCGACTAACTTGCTTCAATTTGGGACTGGTCAACCAGTTTCAACGGTCGTGTGCACCAACAACAATTCAAGTGGTCTAACTACAAGGAAACAATAACTTAAAACAAATTTATTTGCTTTTACATTTAATATAATCTAAAAGCACCACGAAACATCACCGCTTATATATTAAACCAGACATCCTGCTTTAGTTTGGACGTTCATTCAATTTTGATAACCCTTGAACGACTACCAACAATTCAAGTGGTCGAACTACAAGAAAACATAAACTTTGCCAACATGGTAGCTGTGACGAACCGAACCATTCGTTGACCTTATCGAACAAGACCGAGAGGGTCGAATATTCTAGAGCTAGTTTAGTTATGAATTATTGATGAGTATGAGAAAGGTAAGGAGGTGAAAAGTCAGAAATTAAAAAAAGAAGAAGGTCCACAATTACAATGAATTATCAGGTGGGACCAAGTAGAGAGGAGGAGTACAACAAAAAGAGGGAACCATAAAGACAGATGAAGAACAGTTAAAACACACTTCACACAATACGGTTTGGACCACTTTCTTTTTTCACTCCAATTTAAGGCACCTCGCCCCCACCCATCCCCTTCCCATGCCATCTCTGTTTCCACAATTAATTAATTAAACTAGTTTTTATTTCTAGTGCTACGTGATGGAACTTTGATCATTTTTTTCGTGATATGTGGTGTGACTTTAGTCATTTTCGGCTTGACTCATCGGAAACCATAAAAGTGAAGATCGATAAGGTTCCAATAATACCATTTAAAAAAGGCTTTTCTACCTACGCTATGTGGCGAGAGTTTGATCGTTTTTCCCCGTGCTACTCGGCGTGACTTTGGTAGTTATCGACTCCACTCACCGAAAACCATAAAAGCGAATATCAATAACAGGTTTCCCATGCGTTACGCGACGGGATTATACCCAGCTTTCCCCGGTGCTATGTGGTGGGAGTATGATCGTTTTTCCCCTGTGCTACGTGACGTTACTTTGGCCGTTATCGGCTTAACTCATCGAAAACCATAAAAGCGAATATCGATATCGGTTCCGATAATACCAATTTAAAAAATTAGGTTCTACCTAGCGCAACACGCGAGAGTTTGGCGTTTTTCCCCTGTGCTACGCAATGTGATTTGGTCAGTATCGGCTCGACTCTTCGAAACCATAAAAGCGAATATCAATACCGGGTTTTCCCCCACGCTACACGGCGCAAGTATGATCGGTTTTCTCTCATGTTACATGGCTTGACTTTGGTCATTATCGGCTCGGCTCATTGGAAACCATAAAAGCGAATTTAGATTTTGGTTCCGATAATACCAACTAAAAAATAAAAAAATAGGTTTTTCCATCGCACTACGCGGCGGAGGTTTTATTGTTTTTTCCTGTGCTACGCGGCGTGACTTTGGTCGTTATGCTATACTCATCGAAAACCATAAAAGTGATAATCGATAAAAGCAAATAATAATACCGGTTTCAATGATAGCAAGGAAAAAACAAAAAAAAAAACCATAAAAGACAAAAATGGCCACTATTCATAAAACCTTTCCTTAATTGTTAGTTTGATTTCTCCGCGCTTCGCAGCAGGTCAGTCAATATCAATTTGGTTGATTACAGGTTCATAACGATACCAACACTCAGTATAGCAATTAACATGTGTTTATAATCCATAAATACCGTAACGATACCGTTGTTGTTCAATCGATATCACTTCGTTCGTTACGATACCAAAATAATATTCTTTAATATGTTTACTGTTAAAAGTAAATCTAATAATAAACTACTATAATATTAAAATAAATAATAAAGATAATAAAAAAGCTATATAATATTAAAAAAACTAAACCTACTATTCATACAACCTTTCCAATTATATATATATATATATATATATATATATTTAAATAAATTTACTTTTTTATTTATATATATATATATATATTTATTTTTTAAAACTTTTTTAAGAAAAAATAAGAGTAAATGTCAAAATGGTCCTTAAGTTTATGATACCTTCACTTTACTCTAAAATTACAACTTTTCGTATATGGGTCCCTCAGGTTTTATTGTGGTTGTCATTTTCATCCAATTGGCAAACTTGGTTAGAATTTTCTGCTAACTTCTTCCCCTTTTTGTCGTTTTCTTCATTTAATAAAAATATCTTATGTCACAAAGTGATGATTATACCCTTCATTTAAAATGAGAAAACTGACATTAAAAGGTGAAGTTAACAGAAAATTCTAACCGAGTTTGACAATTTAATGAAAATGCCAACAAAAATGAAACGTCAGAGACGCAGATACAAAAAGTTTTATTTTTAGACTAAAGTGCCAAAAGTGGCCTAAAGTTAAGAATCATTTTGGCATTTAAGTCAAAGAATATTTAAAAATTGCACCACCACATATAGAGCTTGCCAACTGAAGCATGTCGACGGGTTTGAGATCAAAATGGTTCAGTTTTAATGGTTTGTGGGTTTAATGGTTTGCTTTGGTCTAAAATTTGAAACCCAACATTTAACTTTGATTATTTATGTTTTTTCATTTTTTGAATCCAATGTATATTTATTATGTTTTTCATTTTAAAAATGTATACATAATCTAATGTTTTGAAAAAAAAAAACTAGTTCACACCAGTTTAGGGCTAGTAATAGGTAACATGTATAAGATACGATTAGACTTGTTTACTAAAAAATACACCATGTGATTTTCACTTTTTTTAAATAATTAAAATTAGAATGTAAGAATCCATCATTTCTCCTTCTTGGTACATAAAACATACAACTATGTTATAGAACTTGTTTTGCGTCATCAGATACCTGTTAAACCTGCTAAGACACGATTTGTCATCCGTACACCGGTTTGTGCAGCCGACCCACCAAGCCCCACCGAATTGGTTTTCCGTTCCCTGAAACAAGTAGTTGGCAATTCGGCAAGAACTTTCGCTAAAACAGATTGAACTGGACCGTGAACACCCTTAGATGTACCCATGCTTGTCTAACCATCGTTTTTACACCATCTCATATGAGCATATCTCTATCCCCTCTCTCCCTCCAGAAAAATAAAAATAGAAATAAAAAATGTACCCAAACATTGAAGATTGTCACTGTATGTAGATAGATATGAACATAAACATCAGACTGTACGTGTAAATGAGCCTTCAAGGAATCCCATGAAAACAATACAATTAAGTAAAAACACTGCAAGATGTAGACTTAGTGCAAGTATAGATAAAGATTCCAAATGAAACTCAGGTTAAACTCTAATTATGTGAAATACTGAAGTGACCATGTTGCCTTTGTTGAAAACGAACTGTTGACCCACTTCACTACAAAAAGGCGTAACATCCGTTGAAATGACCACGTTGCCACTGCTAAAACGAACTGTTGACCACTTCACTATAGAAAGGCGTAACATCCGTTGAATGGTGAAGATGAATATGTTCAGATTATCATCAAAGTTATTGGGTTAAATGATGAACAAGTAAAAAATGAAAACTTCTTGAAAAAAAATTGGGGAGATTTCTACGTGTTAAGCTAAAGAACAGTTTAGGAAACAAGATACTCGGCGTTGGGTCACACCGAATTTCAGGATAAAAAAGGGCAATTGTCGAGAAAATACGCTAAAGACTTTCATTGAATACGCACATAAGTCGCCGAACTTTGTTTTTCAATCATTGCATGATTAAATCCTGAACTTTTGGAATGTAACGAGGTCAATATCTATAAAGTCTGAGACTTAAATCACATCATATAGGACAATTGTGTTGGACTTTATCGTTAAGCTTTTAAAGTTAGGAAATTTGATCATATTAATATAATGTTCGCAGGACTTACTTCATTCACAAATAATCAAATGAGCAGTTTTGATAAGCAATTCAAAACATCCTCAAAACATTAAGAAGGATCATCAAACAAATCTTAAATTTATCAGATGTTGGATATAAATTAATCTAAACAAGTAGACACTAAACTTATCCAATGAGAACAGTGAGATAGGTTAAAAAGCACTTTAGAATTTACTATCATTAAGAAGGAAACTGTATCATTCTGTCATTAAATAAATCAATCAATTAGTGAAAATTTTCATATTAATAGTGAGCTGCAGGCAAGCGCATAAATGAAATTCAACGTACGCAGACGATGTAGACAGATTTCCACGTTACATGAAATTAACATATACATCCTTCTACATATGATTTAGACAGTTGTTATAAACAAGTGCCAGAAGCCTATATAATGTCGTTACTGATTAATAACCAGTTACACATGGCTATAGTTCCCTAGTTTATGGTACATGGGCCCACTCAACTACTCTTGTATTAAAAACAAACAGCACAAGAAAACTTTTCATGATTGGTCGATTGTCCAACGTATATGTGAATCCAGCAAGGTTTTGATCGATTTAGCATTATCGATCCTGATGTAGAAATGTGTTTAGTCCACACATAGTGCTAATATTTCTTAGTTTGTGATCATATATGTGAAGCTAATGAACACTTGCGCACGGCCCCTACAAATTTCAGTTACGGAATTCCCATTATTCAAAGAACTAAAGAGCTGCAGTGTCTGACATGGAACTATGGTAGATCAGGAATTCACATTTTCACCGTTCATGAATTGACCTGACGTATTAAGCATCTACACTGTTCAAAGTTACCATGTGTATATTATTTTCTGAAATTAGCCTTAAGGTAACATGTTTGTCAGATATTACAAAGGAAGCGACTTACACGTTATGTCACATTATTCTTTAACATCAACTTGCAATCTACAGCTAATGTACATAAAATAGAGTCCCTTGGCCTTAACAATTCTATGAGACAATTAAATCTATATTTTTTGTACGATGCTGTAATCTGGTAAAGAAAACTGCTGAGGATGAGCAACAACAGGTAATATATAATGCGTCCATAAAAAATAGGGTGGTGGTAACAATATACCAAAGAAGTTGACTGTTAACCTTAGATAGAAGGCAGCACCGTATGCTTCTTATAGAGTTTCAAAATAACTTCCTAGAATCATAGAACTTTAACAATACAAACGTATTAAACAATGTGCTAAAAATTTAATCGGGCAAGACTTAAAACATAACATATTAGACAACCCTTATCATCCTGTGTTAGATGTTACATGCCGTTTAGTGTCAAGTGAACTTTAGTAGTCGGTAGTCAAGTCTTAGATGTTACATATATTATCATATGCTACTATGAACTATTTATTGTAGAAATGTTCATAAAACAATGTGGAATATGGATAAACAAAGTTCTATAAGCTATCTACACTACGAGGGCAAAACAGTAATCAGGTTTATCTAAAATAGAATTTTGGGTTTGCGTCTGCAATTGATCACTGAAGTCTGCAATGTTAGGAACAGGAAGTGTAGGTGTCTTCCGTGTATCGAGTAGTCAATGAAATACCATAATGTGAGGCACTTAGTAAGAGGTAACACTGCGCCGAGTGAAGTTTGGAAGCCGTTATTTTGTGATTTCAATGTTATCAGTCCAGATTAATGTCCAAAACATGGTCAATATTAAACTAATGATCTTTTTGGATCGCTCCTAAGATTAACACAAAGTATAATTTCATTATATTCTTTGAAAAGTTCAAGATTTCATATATATTCTTCTCAAGTTTCATAATATCTTGTTCATCCTACCAAAACACCAAAGATATACAAATTTACCAGTTGCACAGTAAATAAAATAGATTCAGGTACTTGTAACAGTCTGTTTCACTATAAAACAAATGAGAAAGCAACACAATTACGGAATTATCATGGTACATAGCACTCTCTTTGTTTATGAAGTGAAACAAGCAATAAGCGCTTTCAATTTATTTACTATGGAATACATATATAAGATACTTTTAGTGTTCTAAAATGGTGCCATTGTTTACACACAGTTGTGAGAGATACCAATGTTGCCCAGCGGCAGTATGAGATGTAAACCAACCAAAACTGACAAATTTTGATCTAATAACTATGATAGCATCATCATCGTCATCATACTCGGTAAATCCCACCAATAGCAAAGCTAAGGTAGGGTATGAGGAGGGTAAGATGTCGACAGCCTTACCTCTACGGCTCTACCTTGTAGGAATAGTGAGGCTGCTTCCAGTGAGACCCCCGGCTCTATAGTAGTTTTGCATCAAGCCTTGGACATAGGGCGCATAGTGCATGCACCCCCTTGTCTTTTGGGTATCAACGCCACTACATGATGCATGATTAACCGTCCCCCACTTTTAACGTTATATTCACGAAATTAGTAAATTAACGTTAAAATTAGTGCAATTTCACTTTGCCCCCCGAGGGCCCACACATATATACATTATATGTGCACACCGCAAGCGGGACGTTTCATAACTACGATAGCAGGTAAATCAAATAAGTCAATGCATACCTCCAGATACAGCACTTGCAGCAAAAAACATAAGCATTGGAGAAATCTGCTGAAACAAAACATTAATTTGGAAAAACAAGACAGAAACTAAAAAACAAACTGAAGGTAATAGAACATAAGCAAGTGCACTTATGACAAACGGAAGCCAGTTTGGTCCCTTGCATGCTTTTGAATATGAGGTATTCTTGAAATTAATTATTGGAAAACAAATTAAACTATATACAAAATTGAAAATTCCCACCCTGGTCTAGAATACATATAAACATACATGTGTGTGAACAATTAAAAAGACTTGCATTCCACCCAAACCACAGCCTGCATATTTCAATACGCGAAACATATTATATTAGCCGTTTCAACAAAATGCCAGGCCATGCTTATACTCTCGTAATAGCTTTTTTCCATCCAACTGAAATAGAAGGAACTAAGATAATAACCAATTCGCAATAAGAGAACTAGACAAAGAACAACGTAGTAGACATAACAATAATCATCTCAAACTGCTGATTAATGGAAGATAAATTGATAAGATTTTAGACAAATATGATGTGAGCTATATGATAATGAGTGCATAAGTATCAAGTATGATAATTGATAAGAATCCTTTAGTATGTAATTAAGAAGGTGTGAAAGACTGAAAGTTCATTGACGCTTCCATCTCTCTCTTTAAGAGAAGTCAACCATCAAAGTATGGATATTTGTTTTAATTGTGGTGGCTTTTTAAGTTGATATATACCGTAGTTAGAGATACATAACCCATTATCATAAGTCTTAGCCGATATATATTATTATATATTTGATTTATTATTGTTTAGATAGATGATAAATTGGAATTCTATTGTGATTGTGTTTCCTAAATTAGAGATAGGCATGCATTGTAATTCTCCCTATTTAAAGGGCTCTCTTTCATGAATTAGATCATCAAGAATTATACAGCATAAACTCTTTTATGGTATCAGAGCTTCGGTTCTGAATATCTTCTTCTTTTCCCTTCCCTTTTTTTCCGATTACTTCCTTAAAAGTCGGTCATCATGACCAAACCCGATGACCAGACATCATCATCCAAACCCGATGACCAGCACCCTAAAACCCTTCACCCTGCCTACTCTGTTTCGAATATACAATCCAAAATCCGAACACTTGACGGTACATCTGTCACATATTCTTCCTGGGTAAAATTATTCAAGTTCCATTCTATTGCATACCGGGTCATCAACCACATCGATGATACACCGCCCCCAGCAACCACGGATCCAACTTATACGGAGTGGAAGGAATTGAATGCTTTAGTCTCTCAATGGATATATAGCACGGTCTCTGATGATCTGCTAACCAGAATTCTCGACACCGAAGCTTCAGCTCGAAGGGTTAAAACTTGAGAAATCTTTCTTAGCAATAAGAAAGCCAAAGCAGCCGCACTTGAAACCCGGTTTGTAAACCTCACCCTCGCAGCCTGTAGTTCCGTTGAAGACTATTGCAAACAACTGAAAGATTTAGCAAATCAACTGGGAGACGTTGACCAACCGGTTACAGAATCACGCTTGGTACTGCAGTTAGTTCGTGGGCTTTCTCAGGAATATGACACTATTGCATCTTTAATCAATTCTCAAGATGCTGATTGGGATCTTGCCAGATCAATGCTCAATGATGAAGTTATTAGGCAAGCTGCTCGCCAACAACAATCCTCGTCTGTCTTGGTAACAACATCCAACTCAAACTCCACGACCCAAACACAACAGCCCTCTCCTGCAACACCCTCCACCGATAATACAGCTGCTGCCAACAATGGCTCCTACCAGTCCAATTATCGAGGACGTGAAAGGGGCAAGAATGGTCAGAACTACCGCGGACGGGGCGGACGTGGACGTGGCAACAAGGGAAACCCTACGGGACCTCCTTGGCAGTTCCAGAACCCACAAACTTATCCACAATGGGCCTGGAGGAATACTCCACCTTGCCCATATCCGACTGCAACCACATGGCGACCCAATCCAACTCAACCCAATGTTGCAGCCCACTACGCAAACTATTCGGGGTAGCCTAATTATGGTCCAGCACCGGATACGATGCATCATGTCCATCGGATCTCCACCAAGCTTTCAACACTATGCAGCTAAATTACATGGAACTGTATCCGGTTATGGACATAGTGGCTGAACGTCATGTTACCGAAAACCGAGGTATGATTCAACTTCCTAATTCTTTTCCTGTTACTGCTAAACTGTTAGTCGGCAACGGGCAGTGTTTACCAATTAAGGGTTCGGGCACTGGTTACCTTCCCATGTATAACCGAACTTATATTCTACCCAACATACTTTATAGCCCCCAAATTATCAAAACTTTATTGTCCGTACGCCGTTTCACACGTGATATTAATGTTTGACGAATTTGACCCTTTTGGCTTTTCCTTGAAGAACCTCAAAACGGGCCGACTCCCTTCCCGCCACAATAGCACAGGCGATCTTTATCTAGTCACTCCACCTACCCTTCCGCCACAAGCTTGTTTCATTGCATCTTCAACTTTACCATGGCATAACCGCCTCGGGCACCCTGGAGCACAAGTTTTAGACGTTTTAACTAGAAATTTTGGTTTTCCATGTAACTCGAATAAACATTCTTCTTTTTGCAATTCATGTCATTTATCTAATAGCAAACGGTTACCTTTTATGAATCCACTTCTTTTACTTTTTCTCCATTTGACATTGTGCATTGTGACTTATGGACATCTCCTATACTGAGTAAAACTGGATATAAATACTATATGGTCTTAATCAATAATTTCTCAAACTTTGTGTGGGCCTATCCTCTAAAATATAAATCCGAAACATTCACCGCTTTCAACAAATTTCACAGTTTGATTGCAACACAATTCAACCGCAACATCAAAACGTTTCAGTGTGATCTCAGGGGCGAATTTGAGAACCATGCCTTTAAAAGCTTTGCTCAACAACATGGTCTGTTGTTTCGGTTCTCCTGCCCTCAGACATCCTCCCAAAACGGTCGTGCTGAACGAATGATTCGTCGTCTCAATGATATCATACGTTCCCTTCTCATTCATGCACAATTACCACCAATGTTCTGGGTAGAAGCACTTCACACCGCCACTTATCTCCATAACATTCTTCCTACTAAAAGACTCAATTTCTTCACCCCAACTTTTGCCTTATATCTCCGCCACCCATCGTACGACCACTTACGGGTGTTCGGGTGTGCTTGTTATCCAAATACCTCTGCCACCCAACCACATAAATTACACCCACGGTCAGTTCGTTGTATTTTTTTGGGGTAACCTCCTGATTTCCGGGGTTATCGCTGTTTTGACCCTACTACTGGTAAAGTCATCATCTCTCGTCACGTTACCTTTGACGAACACACTTTCCCCTATACCATTAAAACCCCCTCCACCACTTATTCATTCTTAGATGATATTACGCCAACCGGTTTCATTTTCTGCCAGCCTGTCTCCATACCTCCTAACCCCACACCACCTCCACCAATCATACATACCTATCACTGACGCCCTAAACCTACCACCGCTGCCCCATCGTCCCATGCTGCTACGGCAGCCCCATCCCAGCCCGTCCAATAGCCTACGACTGTTCCTTCCCAGCCTCCTCTCTCCACTAACACCCACCCAATGACCACCAGATCTAAAGCCCATCGTACTTTGCTTTCCACCTCTATTTCTCCGGTTCCCAATTCGTATGCCAAGGCCTTTGCCGACCCTCATTGGTTACATGCTATGCAGGCTGAGTTTAGTACTTTACAGGAAAATGATACATGGGAGTTGGTACCTAGACATCTGATCTCCCGGTTACTCGTTGTATGTGGATTTTTCGCCATAAATTTAAATCTGATGGGTCACTTGAACGGTATAAAGCACGTTTGGTGGTTAATGGGAAATCTCAGACAGTGGGAATTGATTGTGAGGATACTTTTAGTCCGGTTGTGAAACCGGCTACTATACGGACCGTATTGTCCGTTGATGTATGCCGTTCTTGGCCTATCCATCAACTGGATGTCAAGAACGTTTTTTTGCATGGGAATTTGAATGAAACTGTATTTATGCATCAACCACCAGGATTTGTCGACAGGCGTTTTCCTAATTTTGTGTGTCGGTTGAAAAAGCCCCTTTATGGTCTTAAGCAGGCCCCTCGGGCGTGGTACACCAGGTAGCTACTCATATTTTATCACAGGGATTTTGCAGCAGTGTGTGTCATAACTCGTTGTTTGTCTACTATCGGGGCTCACAGACAGCTTATTTACTTCTATATGTTAATGTTATTGTTCTCACTGCCTCCTCCGATGAGTTATTACAGAATATTATTCTGCATGCTCTCACGAGAGTTTGCCATGACCGATTTAGGTCCGCTACATCATTTTTTGGGGATCAAGGTTACATGGACATCTAGTGGTCTTTTCTTAGATCAAGCTCAGTTACTAAGGACATCATCTCACGCGCTTCTATGTCCTCTTGTAAACCATGCACGACACCCGTTGACTTATCCACCAAACTGAGTGCTTCCGATGGTTCTCTATTTCATGATCCTACCTTATATCGTAGCCTGGCTGGTGCATTGCAGTACCTTACATTTACGCGCTCGGACATTTCATATGTTGTTCAACAAGTTTGCCTCTTCATGCATGCCCCACGGAATCCTCATTTTGCTTTTCTGAAGCGTATTTTAAGATATTTACAAGGCACAGTTGATCACGGTATTCGTCTTGGTAAATCTAATACACACTCTTTGGTTGCCTATTCTGACGCTGATTGGGGTGGGTGTCCTGATTCTCATCATTCTACTAGTGGTTATTGTGTTTTCCTTGGTGATAATTTAATTTCATGGCTTCGCAACTTACTTCTTGAGCTGCATCTTCCTCTTCAGAAGGCTTCTATTTATTGTGACAATGTCTCTGTTGTTTATATGTCAGACAATCCTGTCCAGCATCAACGAACCAAGCATATCGAGATAGATATCCATTTTGTTCGTGAGAAAGTCCGCGTCGGACATAATCGAGTGTTACATGTGCCCTCAGCCTTACAGTTTGCAGACATCTTTACCAAGGGACTTACTCGTCAGTTATTTCAGTATTTTAGATCCAGCTTGAGCGTCTGTCCATCGCCCGCTCAAACTGCAGGGGAGTCTTAGCCGATATATATTATTATATATTTGATTTATTATTGTTTAGATAGATGATCAATTGGAATTCTATTGTGATTGTGTTTCCTAAATTAGAGATAGGCAGGCATTGTAATTCTCCCTATTTAAAGGGCTCTCTTTCATGAATTAGATGATCAAGAATTATACACCATAAACTCTTTTAATAAGATGCCACTCCCTTAGTCACCTAATAGACACAACAAATCCTCTTTGAGTTGTCTTAAAATAATATATACATTACCCTTTTGAGTTAGATTGAGATCAAAACCTACTTTTTTTCTATTACATAACATGTTTTTGATCGACCAGAGTTCTCTATATAATCCTTATTGAAGGCCATTCTAGATATTTGAATAGCAATTGAACTCTCATTAAAATGCTAAACTATGTCTCAAGTCAAAATCTTGCATTTATTTCTAGATGGATGCAGAAAATCAAGTTAAGTGTTAACACTGCAGCAGTCTAGTTACAAATATGGCTGCTATCAGTATTCGCGTTCATGAGGTAAAACATTCCTAAAGAACGTAACTTGTTTCAGGTAACTTAGTTATCCCTTTAAGTATTTCAAGTAACCAAGATTCCCAACATTTCTTTACTCAGTTGTACAAACCCCCTGCCACTACTAGTTTAAATTAAAGTGCAACTGTACAAATATAGAGTTCACTTCTTAAGATTCATTACAATGGAAGTAAGAGCAGCAGATTATCTAAAACCACCATTACAATAAATAATACAGCAATCCTCGGTCACGCCTCTACTACCATGTAAATATGGGACCATTTAGACTGGTTAGTGGTTATGAACTTCTTTGTATGATACACACGCCGGACCTAGGTAGAGCCCTGGGTGGGTGGGCGCACCCCTTGACAAAAAGATATTTAGGGAATTTTTTAGGCAAAAAACCTGACCGCACCCATTGAAAATATGCTTGAACCACTCTTCCGAACCCCCAACAAATAATTCATGGGTCCGCTAACACACACAATGTCACACCCCAACCGATGGCGGAAACATCGGGATGAGACGAAAACGAGATTGCTTATTGCTCACAACATTAATAAGTGACAATAATTAATTAGACTATATTTCATTTCATAAGGATTGTCAAATACATCAATGTAACAAAACAAAGAAACAACATAACATTTGCAAAGTCAAAACAAAATTGATACATCGACATTAAACCTAACGTCTAATTTGTGTGTATCTAGTCCTTGCTATATTGTTTTCATAGCATCATCTCCTTCAACCTGTAACATGTTTTAAAATAATGTCAATGCGAAAGCAAAGGAGAGTACACAAGTTTAGGCATAGCATACGTATACGAATAAGTTTAAACAATCCTCATGGCAACCAAATCTATACAAGAGCAATATCAAGGCATGCAATACTAATAATCAAACCCTTAACGCAATCACGATGTTTTAACATGACCTCACGAATAACACGATGGAGGTGGATGCGTGAATTCCTATAGCGCTAAGCATGTCAAACAAAGGCTAAAAATAGTTAATGACTAAAGCATAGCATAACGAATATCCAAGACAAGCATCAAGTATAAGATTCAAGTTTTCATGTATATGGGATCGTTTGTGTGTTTCATAAAGTTTAAGTGTTCATGATTTTGTATATGGAAACATGTTACACCCGAAAGTGTTATAAACAAAAGTGGATCGAGTGTACTCACGGTTTTGCTAAGTCTTTTCTACACTTGACAATCCGTGAAGACGTTGGTTCGAGGATGACGCTGAATTATCCTACAAGAGGAAACGAGGCGTATGAGTATAGAGTTTCAACGGGAGATTAGGAGTATTCGAGCATGATTAAAAATAAGTTTGATAAAGTATTATGATACGAAAGTATTCACTAAGATGTAACACTCGTTCTTGACACTATAGTAACTCTTACGAATTAGATGTGATTTCATAGGTTCGGGACCAATTAGAATCGTGACAAGGAATTACATACTTTAGTGTTAAACTTAATAACTTGATAGGTGATTATAAGTTCATTATCAAGGTTTTGGTTTTAGAATTATAATATAGTTATATATATATCATTATAATCATGTAGGAGGTGGGAGGATGAACCATCCACTTTGTAACCTCTAGTGTCATGTATGTCAAGTATGAGGTGAGAGGTTAAACCACTTTGAACCTCGGATTATGTTTACCACTACGCAAATTACCATTGGTAACAAGGAGGGTACAAGAACTATATACTATACAAGAATGTAAAGACAAGAATGATAAGGTGTCATCTAGATACCAAGTAGCCAAGTATTCAACAACCCGACGAGCACACGAGGACAATCGTCAACGGCTTTGTGGGGTTGAGACACTTTAGATCTAGCAAACTAGTTTGGGATCTTGATGAAAATAATCAAGTGATGTGTGGTCTCAAGTTAGGATAACCCAAGCTTCCTTGTGGACACACATGAACAAGCATAATAGCTTGCATCACTTGTGAGCTTAATGCTCTTCAAAAACATAAAGTTTAGGGTGTTAAAACAGCCCTTAGTTCATGTTAACAAGCTTGGTTAGGCTTTACTAATCATAAGCTTGATTGTAAGCACAAGAACACAAGTTTGTTGAAGTTAAAACACAAGTTTGATAAAAGTTTAGACAAAACAGAAAGTTTGTGGACATTTTGGGGCATTTCCAGGTCTAGATTCTCCATGGAGAACCTTGGAATTCAACCCAAAGTTTATCCAAGCAAGTAGGAAAAAGAATGGAGTGATTTCGTTAAGAAATGAGTGAGTTACACTCAGTTTAGTGAAGATGAGTAATTCTACTCGAACTTTTAATTTTGCAGCTGATTTGGAAGGTTTTAAGAGAGATTTGAGGGAGATTAAAGTGTAAAAGTGCTTGGATTAGAGGTGGGTTTTATAGGGGAAGGATTAGGGTTAGTTAGGTGGGGTTTAAGTGAGTATTAAAGGCTCAAAAACACCAAAAAAAATACAAAATACCCGTCCAAAAGGGCTGCTGTCCGCCCCCCTTTGCGACCAGCCTTACCCGGAAACAAAGCTTAACAGCTTTGTGTTTCCGAGTTCTAACACAAGTGGCCCGCTGGTGGAGTGGCTGTGTTGTTGGTTGTTGAACCAGAAGTCCCGGGTTCGAGTCCCGTGGATCCGGTTTTGTTGATTTATTTTTTTTCATTTAAAAATCATTAAATCAGGTTTCATAAATGACAAGAATAGTCCCTGTAGTTTGAGAATCCAAGAATTACACTTTAAACCTTGGACTTATTAAAAAAAGGGTATATATTAACATTTAAAAACTAAATGTTAATATATATATATATACATATATATATATATATATATATAAAAACTAAATAGCATTTTAATTTTTTTTGTAAAAAGAAATTAATTAATTTTATTAACTAATTTAATTAATTAATTAACTTAATAAATGAATAGGTAATTATATTTTCGTAACGGATTTAGTTTAACGATTACAAGTTTCACGTTTAAGTCTTGATTACGCATACATACCATGTTTGCAAGTTATCACACGTTTACGATTGAGAGTACCACGAATACGTTTACATGTTTAAAGTATGAACAAGTATAAGTGTAACAAGATTATGATTAACACAACATGAATAAAATATGAGTTTCTCATTACGATCCAAGTCTCGGTTTACAACGCTTACAACAAAAGACGAATACAAGATACAACGATTACAGAAAATAGAAGTACGGTACAAGGTTTCCAAATATAGAAAGTATAGAAACGCGGGGCGTTACACACAACTGGGTACATGTAGAGATATCTACATTTTGCACATTCCATTATCCTGATATTACAATTCAACATTTTCCTTCCACTTTGTAGAACACTAGGTTCAGATTTCACTAAAAGATTGCTAGGCTATTAGAAGACGCAAATCAACTTTACTCCTACAAACTATAAACCCCAGGGTTGGCCTAGAGGGCAACACTTGAAACATTTATCGATTTGATATCCAATCCTGCAGATGTACTAACTCTTAAAGAGCCACATATGATACAACTTCCACCTAATGCATATCCACAAACACTAATAACAAAATACAAATACAACACTCTTGGCATATAAACCGATCAAAATCTTCCTAGCAACAAGATCCCCATCACTCAAACTTGAACCTAGAATTAAGATAGAACACTACTGTGATGGCATTCAGTTCCACAAATCCCGTATGAAATATCAATTAGAAATTTCGCAGAGCCTTTAGCTCCTGCCAGCATCCAATCACAACGACACAAACTAGCGAATGACTATACCAGCTTAACCAGATCGAGTCACACGCATATATAACACGATTAAACAAAGAGTAAGAATTACCTGATCATAACTCAAATGAAATTTAAGAGAAGGTATGAAGTGGAGTAATATCTTGTTCTCCTTTCTCCTGCATTCAAAAAAAACAAGCGAAAACAATCAAAAAAACGCAAAATCGACTTGTATGATCATATCAAAACCTAGAATAATAATAGTTGAATATATTAACGAATCACAAGGACACAAACTACCTTAAGCATGTAAATGAATAACAATAAACTACTCTACCGGCTTAACCA
This sequence comes from Scalesia atractyloides, assembly GCA_947069175.1. Lineage (NCBI taxonomy): Eukaryota > Viridiplantae > Streptophyta > Magnoliopsida > Asterales > Asteraceae > Scalesia > Scalesia atractyloides. The sequence goes on along the minus strand of CAMTDV010000001.1, from coordinate 84,899,573 downwards.
GATCGAATCAGTATTACGATTAAACAAAGAGTAAGAATTACTTAAATCGTGATTTGAATGAATATCTGGTTTTCGTTTGTCCTTCATTCAGAAAAACAAGCGAAAAACAATGGAAAAAAAGCAAAATCATCTTGTGTGATGATATCAAAACCTAAAATCATAAAAGTTGAATGAATAAATGAAGATGAAGAAACAACGTACCGAGTTTGATTTGAATGGAACGAAGATGTTGTAGATTCCCATGTGAGGTGTATAAATCGGTTTTTTTCATTCAAAAACCGATTTCGGTTATTAACCGAACCGGTTTTTCCCTTAAAAAAATAACCGGTTTGTTTTATAACCGGTTCCGGTTACTAACCGTTTTTTTACTCAAAACAATAACCGGTTAGGACCGGTTTTTTCCGGTTTAAACTGGTTATCTATAACCGGTTTCGGTTTTAAAACCGGTTCAAAGATAAAGATCACTAACCGGCCTATAACCGTCGAATCGGTTCGGTTCTAAAACCGGTTAAAAACTGATTTTGGTTTTTTTTTTCCAGTTTCGATCTTAAAACCGGTTTTTTTTACATCTCTACCTGTGAGAATCTCTAATACTGACAAACACACACATACACAATCACAGACCGGTTGAATTGACAGAACCGGTTAACTTTGTTGGGCCGTTATTTGGGCTATACAATGATATGGCTTTTGGGGCTAAACCATGATCCAATAAGCATGGCTCAATCTCAATGGATCTCTAATAATAATAATAATAATAATAATAATAATTATTATTATTATTATTATTATTATTATTATTATTATTAAATTAAACTTCAATTTAAAGTACATGTGTTCGCCTTCTTGTTATCCAAATTCTTTTTTGTAACATTAAATTTAGATCACTGACGAATTACTAGAGTATGATTGTGTCATTAGTGAAACCACCTGATCATATACACCAATTCAGGAGGAAACCCAATAAATATAGGAAAAACCCTTTCTTGTGGGAATCGAACCCGATACCTAATAATCCCTAAGCCTTATCTCACCCCAAGATGTCACTAGGCTATAATGTCACGAGCTTGTTATCGAGATTCCGAAGGCAAAAGTCGGTCAATGGGTTGGGCCCCTGCCCGTCGGGTTCCTTTTCAATGACTTTCTTCCCACTGTAGGCCCACATTTCTTGCTCCTTCAATATATTTTATATTGAGTTTCGCATGGCAAGAAGCCTTTGGTTCAATTACATTGGTAATTTTCTCTTAATATCTAGGTGGATTTTAGTTGTTGTAGAATTAGTGTGTGTGTTGCGATTCAAAAAATAAAAAATAACAGTCTTACCTGACCAATTCAACTAAATCATTTTGGAAAAGACAATATGTTGCGGATGTGAGCAGGGTTAAACGGTAACACGAGAATGAATATGAGTACTTCATATACGAGTGATATTTCAAGAAGTAATAGTATAAGACAATCAAAAGCAAAGTCATGACTTGATGTGTTTACATGTAAGTTAATGTCATATAGTATAGTATTAGTATAGTCTTACTTTCAAAATATTCAAAATCACATACATATCCTATGTAATTATGTATCATTCAAATATCACTATGGTATGTTGCTACCTAACCTATATGATGGGAGGATTTGTTGTTACAAATGTGACATGCATGATACATGTGAAGTTCATATGGCCCTTTTTAGGTGGAAAAAATAAGTAAACTAAAATTTTAAAGAAAAGACGGGTCATCACCCCTAAGAACTAGCGCGATCCACTTTGCATTGCCGTCATTCTTCTTAAATATGTTTCTAATCATATAGAAAAACCGAAAATTAAATGCCTAATTTGAAAACACGATATGAGCATAAACAATATGATATTAAATCTAAATGCTAATAAAATACTACAATTAATGATACATGGCAACACCTTCTACAATACTAATTTTTTTTGTTAAATTTAATTTTTTATTTGTTTGATATATATATATATATATATATATATATATATATATAATTGTTAATATCACATTTATCTATACGATCTTAATTTAAAATTTCGTTTATCTTATATTTTCATGATTTAAAATTTTGTTTTGCTTTTATTTTTAAATTTAAAATTTAGTTTATTTTATATTTTCACTTTAATCTATGAAAATAGGCGTGAGTTTTTTTTTTTCTAGATTTCTTATCGGATTAATATTTTTTTATTAATTTTATTTTATTGGATGTTTTAACTCTTTTTTGGGTATTTCATAATTATTAAGTTTAAAATTTGGTTTATTTATATTTTCACTTTAATCTATATAAGATAGTCGTGAGTTTTTTTTTTTGCAAGACTTTTTATCGGATTGATTGTTTCCTCAAACGGAATTTTTATTATTTATCGTAACTTCTTATTATTAAAACTTTAATAAATTTTTATTTACTATATTTTATTGGATGTTTTAACTTTTTTTTGTATTTCGTAATTATTAAATTAAAAGCTCTTGAAGCATCAATTATGTACATATTGTGGCTTTAGGTTTTTTAAAAGCTCTTGAAATCATCAATTATATGCATACGGTGGCTTTAGGTTTTTGTTTTTATTTTTCTTTTTTTATTTTGTTATTATAATTAAGTTTTAACCTATTTTGTTTTTCTCTTGTAATTTTCAAATATTGTCTTTCATAAAATTATGAATATTGTTTATTTAATCGACATTCAATATAAGTTTTATTCAAAATTTTGTTATGAATTACATGCATTTGAGGATTAGGTTATAAATATGTATATTACATGAGCTTGATGATTAAGATTATATAATTTAATAATGTATGCATAAATTTACATAACTAAACTTTCATACATACATCTTAAAGGTAGTAGAGGCAGCAAACCATAGAAACTTTTTATTCTGGCCGTAACTTCATCTAGATGTTAGTACTATGATATTATGATATGAGAACATCAAAATATACTTAAAAAGTTAAAATTATATATAAAATTTATATATAATAGAAATATAATAAAAAATAAATTACAACAAAGCAAACCAATGTAAAAATAGTTAAAATAATATATAAAAGTTATATGTAATAGAAATATAATAAAAAATAAATCACAATAAAGCAAATCAATGTAAAAAAAAGTAGTAAGCGAACGTGGATCTAAAGTGTCTTAGCAACTCCACAATAGATTAGAGATTACGATGAGAGTATAATTGTTTATAATGGATGACTTATTAAAAATGATTATACATATTTATAAGAAGTGTTTCGTGAGCTAAAAATTTAGAAATATGCAAAATAATTTGGAAATTTGATTAAAATTTATTATTTGAAATGGTTTTAGTTATAGTTAAATATGGTATGGCTACCATATATTTGCGATATTTGATTGAAAAACTGAATATGTCATCTATCTTGGTCGTATATATGAGCAAATTGCTAAAAAGATTTATACATAACTATTAAGTTATATAATTTATATTCTTAAACCCGTCTAATATACGCGTCTATAACCCAGTTTTATTATTAAAAAACAGAATCTCAAAACAATTTAAAGTTAAAAAATTGAAAATCATATAAATTAAAAAAGGTACAATTAATTAGTAATGAAAAACATAGATTAAACTCCACAACAGCATTACCATTGCTCATTTTAAAAGCATGAGTTCTTGCTTCTGCATATCCACGAGCAAATCGAAAAAGCCCACTTCCTCCGATGATCGGGATCTCTCTCACCGCTGACATCACCGGATTCTGGCCCAAAATACTCAATCTGCTACCATCATTGACGGACCCATGATTTTTTTTACAATGGACTCCATTTTTTTAGCGTTCAAAATTTTTACAACAAAATATTAAAATTTTCAGATCGGTCATCGTTCGGGTCGAGTCGACGTGAGGAACATATAATAAAAATATGTAAACATTACTCTTTAAAAACACACAATAAAAATATAAAGTAAATTCATAGCATACAAGGGTTGTGTTTGTGATTGGGTGCACATGCTTGTGTTCTTTATGCTTTCTACCGTTTGTTCTTTTGTTGTTAAAAAAAAACAACACACAAAAAATGGGTTATACAAGAATTGAACATGTGACTTCTTGTTGGTAAAGATGACATATTGCTAGTATATTAGCTTTCCTTTTCTTTCTATGGTGTCCACCTAATTGTTTTTTATGGAGTCCTTATAACATTTAATATACCAAATCTACTAATTTAAAAAAAAACATTGGGGTTCGAGGACCCCGACTCCCTCTATGTGGGTCCGCCCATGGCTACCATTATACTTCCCTCCTACAAAAACATAATTCATAGCCATCAACAATCCCATTTCATTTAAACTCGCGGATGTATACATCCCTTGTGCTCTACCCACGAGCCTAGAAGTTCGTTATGGGCCTATGGTTAATGGGTTGTCGATCATGGAGATGTCACCAAAACCAGTGTCGGCAATACGGTTGGTCCTGGTAGCTTCAATGATCCTGATGGCGGTGGCATTCGGGCCGCTTACTATGTCGTGAAAGTAGAAATGAAAATGACTTAGTTTTGTTTTCTCAACCCTAAAGATTGTTGTGATAACTTTCTTGAAAATTGTTGGGACTCAACAGTAACAACAAAAGATGCAAGAAGAATTGAAACAGCCTAGCGTAACCGCATCATGATATTGTCCGCTTTGGCAGCCAGCACGCCCACAACGTCTGTCCCTCACGGCTTTAAAACGCGTCATGATTGTGAAGGTATCCAGCCCCTTATAAGGAAGCCTTTGTTCCCCTTTACAACCGATGTGGGATATCACAATGGATGTCACAACCCGAGTTCTCGAGGTAGACCCATTAGTTTCGCATATATATCTCAATTTATATAGACTTATCTTATTCGACGAATTAAAGTTATACTTATTTAGTTTATAACGTACAAACGAGTATACGAAGCGAAATCCATATCATGGTTGAACAGACTCAAACCATTTGAACCATGACATAACTTGTGTAACTCGAAACGTTTGAGGCTCGAACCATAACTTGATTTGGAACTTTATATTGGTTTAGTTGATTAATTATAACTTTATAAGTTAAGTGGTTATGTGTAAAAAAAATACATAAACAACATTGCGCTGCCACACACCCACCTCTAAACCTTGCGTTTTATTTAGTAGCCCACTTTGTTTCTTTCTTTTCTTTAATCAGCCCAAACATCCTCATTAATTGTTATGAGCAGCCCAAACCCTTTTATATGTGGCACAAAAGTCAAGTCTATAACTGCCCCCAACACCCTTTAATTTAGATGTTACGTGCATGCAAACTCACAAAAAAACCCTACCTCAAAATTCGTTCTCTCCTTCCCTCCCTTACTGTCGACGATGATCAAGAGCCTAAGGACTTCAAATAATCTAGGTTTCAAGGCTAATCAATTCCTTCATCGTTAGGTATCCTAATCTTGTGTTTCATGTTAATTATAAATGTTCATGCTTGATAATATTATGTTATTTTGGCTGTGTTTTTCTAATTTCTTGATGTTCTTAACGTTTATGATGATTTCATGTAGTTTAGGGTTGTTAGAATTCATACTTGATTGGTGATTGATCGCTTAGGGTTCGGTTAGTCATTAGGGTTTCAATTATTGCATGATCTTGGTTTGAACCTTGTTAGTTTTTGGTGAATTAGTTTATGTATAACCTGATTTATAATGATTACTTGTTGTATATGATGCATATGGGTCGTTTGTTTGCTAAGTAATCGTTTTTGGGGTTTGGGTAACGAAACAGGATGTTATGCGACAATTACAACCAGCTTTAATCGGCTGTAACCGGGTCATAACTTAACGAAAATTTGATTTTCTTGAGTCTATAAGTGCTATTTCAAAATACGCTTCTAATTGTGCTAGAATCATGATTTTTGGACGTCGTTTGCTATTTTAAATAAATTATTTCGTTTCAGCAATTAAAGCTGCGTTTTTCTGCAGATTTTACGTGTTATGTTTTTCAGTCATAACTGGGTAAATATTTACGTAAGACCATGAAACTGTAGATGGCCATAGATGTCTATGCGAATCTCCAACTGGAATTATGTTGATCGGATAACCGAGGATTTTTAAATGAATTTTTTTCGTGAGCTGCAGTCAGAAAGTGACGAATCTGATCATTGTTTGGCGCAAGATTTTTCACGGAAAATCCGTAAGGAGTTTGGTCACCAAATTTTGCACACTAGTCGATGCTCCGATTGACACGTCCTGTAATTTTTCAGGAATTTTCCTGTACACGAACTATTCTAGATAACACTCCGGAAACTGTCCGAAAATGCACTATATTGCTGAATTTTTATTTTAAATCTTTCGTGACACTTGTGTTGTCGCTAAGTGATGTCGTGATAGATGCATGCATGATAATTGTATTGTATGATAAAACGTGCTACGTGCTAGATACGTGTAGGATTCGCGTTTCCACGTGAGCACACACACTAACTCTTAAACGGTAATCATGCTAGGACGTGATTGACCGGTTCCACCTCGCGTGTTTCTTTCCACTCCTTAATCCGAGCATTCAAAGGTGAGTTCATTACTCTTTTACAGGCATGCGTCCCGGGGGGACAAACTACTATTCTTTGGAGGAATATTTTTTTAAATGTTTTAGTCTAAATTCGATGTTAGTTAATAAACTTAAACTCTATCATGAAAGTCCCTACTTACCACTGAGCTAGTTGCCTTGGAGGCAACAGGGTATTAGTTGATAGCGCTATTAGGCTTGACAAATCTCACACGTGCTGGGAGCCGGGCGTGAACTAAGGACCTTAAACACATGGCCAATGTTGATAGGAATTGATGAAGGCAAACAAACATAACAGTCACATCGGTATCGAGTTTATTATTCATAGCATGTCTTTAAACTAAACATTTACCTGTTTTACGTTAAACAAAACTGTGATCTCGCCAGCTTTTTGCTGATACCCTTGTCTGCATGCTTGCAGGGCATTAGGTACTTCATGCTTGGGAACTTGCAGTCTGGGGAGTCTGAAGTGTCATGGGCGTGTTACTTGTGGCAACTATTTGATGTTTTGCATTTTGAAAATACTTTGGCGTTGGTTATGTTAAAACAACGCATTAGCTTCCGCTGAACATTACTTTGTTTAAATCGTTAAATTTGAATTATACTATTCATGTTGGGCATGACGTTGGTGTTTTATATTATTTACTCTTAGTTCAACATGATTAGTGGCTAGATCCTGATATGTCATATGCCTCGCGATAAAACTCCACTGATGGTAAATTGGGGGTGTGACAAGAATAGCGAAAATGATAGTAGCATTTTTTTGATACATATTTGACCATTATGGAAGAATGGGGGATAAATGGTGGAGTAAATTGCACAAAACATCCTTTATGTTTCCTCAAACTTGCAGGTTCCAGCCTTAATGTTTAAAAGTTGCTAAAAACAACCTTTAAGTTTATTTTTGTTGCGGGTTCAATCCTTTACAGCTAACCACGTTATTTTCTTCAGTTAAGTTCCCTCACATGATCAACCAAAATGACGAATATACCCTCACATGTTATGCATGTGAGGGAACTTAACTGAAAAAAATAACGTGGTTAGCTGTAAAGGATTGAACCCGCAACAAAAATAAACTTAAAGGCTGTTTTTAGCAACTTTTAAACATTAAGGCTGGAACCTGCAAGTTTGCGGAAACATAAAGGATGTTTTGTGCAATTTACTCTAAATGGTGAGATATACTTGTGATTCTTGGTTTTATAGGATGATAAAAGTTTTATAATTTATTTTATATATTTATTTCATTTAATATCTTTACTAAAGCTGTTAAAACTTTCGTATTATATAAATTCAATTTATCCTAGAGAGGATAGTCTGGCGATAAAGTGGTGTATTCCCAACTAAGTGGCTATCAGTTTAAATCCCGCAAATGACAGGTCTAGTAAGAGTTTAGCCGTTCAAAAAATAAATAAATTGCAACTTACATAAATAATTTTCTTTATCCTCACTAGCACTCTATGTAATAACATAACTTTTGAACATTGAAACCGATAACCCCCTGGCATTCCCAGTTTGATTATCGTTAACGGATCAGACAAGGATTTATAAAAACCTGCGAAACCCACTTATCTTCTCTTCTCTGTCAATTAACAACAATAACAAACTACAACAAACAGTTAATAACTTTGTCAATCACATTTTCGTAACATCCTTTACTTCGGAATTATTACAACTGAATTTCCAGTCCTTGGAGTTGGCCCAAAAAAAAAGGTTAAAAAACCGGTTACCTGAAGGACTTAGCCCCTTAAGCCAAAAGACTGTTAAAAAACTAATCACCCAAAAAAACTGTTTGCTGACAGAAATATGCAAACCGGGAACTAACCAACTAGTTTTATTAACTAAAACCCCTTATTTTCCAAATGGTTAGAAATTAGATTAGGGTTCAGTTATTAATCCATTTCGCTTAGGAAACAAGGTTTTTTTTTTTTTTTTTTTAATTTTTTTTACTTCTAGCCCGTTACATCAAACGGCCCAATACAATATAGTCTGATAATCACAAACCCTAACACAGATATATCTTTCTAGGGTTTCTAGGGTTTTAAACCTTTGCGTATACCGTGATTTTACGATCGAGACGACAAGATGCCGGCCGGACATGGATTGAGATCGAGAACCAGAGACCTGTTCGCAAGAGGATTCAGGAAGAAAGGTACAATTCATCTATCAACCTATCTTAGAACCTATCACGTCGGCGATTATGTCGATATCAAGGTTAATGGAGCCGTGCACAAAGGTATGCCTCATAAGTTCTACCATGGTCGCACTGGTCAGGTCTGGAACGTCACCAAACGCGCCATTGGTGTTGAAATGAACAAGCAGGTCATATTCTTAAAACATCTGTTTATATGTATATATGTGTGTGTACATATATATGTATGTGTGTGTTAGTGTTGGCTAGATCTGTGAATTTATTTACTAGTAGTGAAAGTTTTATGAGGCTTTTGGATTGTTTTGAGAGGTGATTGGATTAACAGTTGGTATCTTGTTTATATGGTGTAAATTTTATGGATTAGGTTTTTGGATTAAGTGTTGGTGGTTTGTATGTTTTTATTTTGGTGTGAAATTATGTTAAGTTGTAAAAAGTTTAAATGGCATTTGTTTTTTGGAGAAGAGATTGGATTAGCAGAAGGTGTTTTATGCATATTGTGTGAGGATTTATGTTTTGATGTAATGAAGCATTGAGGAGTGACCATAAGGGTACTGGGCCGTGTTTCGGGTGGTCCGGGTAGGTTGGCAACATTGCTGCAAGGGTATCGGGTTTGGGAATCGGCGACTGTTTTCAGCTTCTAGAACCTGATTTAGTTATGGTGGAAAATTAAAGGAATAAGGCTTTTGGGTAGATGGGTAGTTTGGAACGTCGCCGCATTCAATATGTGTAGTTTTGCTTAAAAATTAGGTGGCTGGTATTATTGGTGCATAGTTGTTATTGGCGAATAGTGACAAATAGGGATGAGGCACTTATATGCTACACGGCGAATAGCGATAAATAACGGGCGGCTATTTTATAAATAGGGATACACTAGAAAAATAATTTAATTTTTTTTGTATATTATATCAAAACAGCCGGTATATATGCTATTTTACATGTATATTTAAGAAAAACCTAAAATTCAGCTATTTTTAATTATGATTTATATTAAAAAACAAAAAAAAAATAAAGTGTCGTTGTTCTCACTATTCATCGCCACAGCCCTACTAGCGAAACTAAACCTATACGCTACGTAGCGTGCTATAGTGATCGCTGCGATTACTATTGACAACTATGCATTGGTGGTTTTGATTTCACAATTTTGGTAATTTGGGTTTTTGGTTGTGCCCCTAGTACCTTAAGGGGTGTAAACGTAAAACGAGCCAAGCAGCTCATGCTTGAGGTTGGCATTTTAAAAGCTGGTTGTTAGCTGGACCTAACCAGCTGTAGCTCATTTAGTAAATGAGTTTTAGTTTTAGTGATGGATTTAGAAACAAGACTGTTATTTATACAAAGATAATACTTTTTTGATTTTTATAATAATTACCATTTTTCTCACATATTTTAATGTTTATTGGTGTTTTGAAGATCTAGGCTGAAGGCGAGATTAGACAGAATTAATATTTATTGACATTACTTAATATCTATTAGCCTCTTTTTTAATTACATATAAAAAATAACATAAAATGACTATAAACGTAAGACTTTCTTTGATGATTTCCATTGTGTTTATTTTGAACTTGAAGAAATAATATTAAGTATTTAACGAGTCAGTCAGATATGTTTGTTTTTAACACACACCTTTTAAATCATTTTGTTCAAAGTATTAGGGCTTGTTTGGTTGGACAGAATGGGAGGATAAAGGATTAGAGTTTACGTGGTGGTTGATTGTGGGAATGAATGGAACGATCTATTGAATTTCATTCATTGATATTGTTGGATATGTGTTTATAGGTTAGTAATGACATGCCCATGTGGTTAACAAACATGTGAGATCCATTCTCTCTGAATGATCCAGCTATGATGCACTGGGACGGGTACGGGTACGGGGACGGGGTACGGGGACGGGTACGGGAAACGGCAAAACTAAAAAAATCAAGAAGCGGGGACGGGACGGGTACGGGAATAAAAACATTAAGAAAATAAATATATATCAAAGATAATGTAACACAAAACCCCAAAATAGTTATATATTGATGTAAAGCTCAAAAATCCCATATCTTTTTAATCTAATCAAACGTTAATAAGCAAATCGCTTTCAAGTAGTATTCAAATTTCAATTAATAATATAATTTTATATGATTAACCGAAACAAATTAATAAAGTTATATGACTTAGACTTACCCTATTAACTAAAATATTACACATGTCTAAAAGGATAGGTTTCTAACTTTGTATTAGACTTTGATTTGACTAGCCCACTGATTGAAATTTAAAAGGCCCATCTAGTATAACATACTAGATAGAACGTGCAAAAAAGGCCCAGGTAACACACTTCATCTCTTTCCTTTGTCTGACCTAAAACACCACCCACCACACCAGAGGAGCCGTCAATATTGGCCGGAGAAAAATGCAGTCACTTTCCCTTCACTCTTCTATGTTCTTTCAACTTGCTCAGGACCGGCCATGAAGGAAACTTGCAGGAAACGTTTCCTGTGCGTCCCCATACACCGTCCCCTTCTCATGCACGCTTCCTGGCTGTTTCCTACCTACCGGGGACGTTTCCCGGCCGTCCCCGTGCCGTTTCCGTCCCCTAGCAGTCCCCGGGACGGGAGACGGCACCTCCCAGGCGTTTCCGTGCTTCCGAGTGATCCAGTCCACCTTTCTTTCTTTCATAACACACACCACCTTATATTGTTTTTATAACATTGTTCTTTTATAATTGTTTATATGTACAGAAAGAAAACATCTTCTAGTTTTACGCAGGTTGGCAACAAAATAGTATTGTTCTTTAATAATCATACCATAAGTCTTTTATAAATAAAAAGGCAAAAACTGGTTGGGTGTTCACTCAGCCCGTTTTACCTCGCTCTTCTTTGCAGTTTAGTTTTTACCTGATATTGTATTGGTCTATGCGGGTTGGCAACCGAATAGTTATCTTTGTTTTTGTAATCATACTCTAATTATTTATTTATACAAAAAAGGTGAAAAAACATATTTGTGTGCCAACTCAACCTGCTCGGCCAGTACAAAAAAATGACCATTTCAACTTCAACCAATTTGCTTTCTACACTTATTTAATATTGTGTTGGCTTGTGCAGGTTGGTAACAGAATCATCAAGAAAAGGATCCATGTCCGAATCGAGCATGTGATGCCATCAAGGTGCACCGAAGAGTTCAAGCAACGGGTTAAAAAGAACGATCAACTGAAAGCCGAAGCCAAGGCTAAGGGTGTGGTGATTAGTACCAAAAGGCAACCTTTGGGACCCAAACCCGGTTTTATGGTTGAAGGTACCACTCTAGAGACTGTTACTCCCATTCCATATGATGTTGTCAACGATCTCAAAGGTGGATACTAGGTTAAAAAAGCTTTTGTGGCTGTGTTCATCTTTTTGCTACATTGGGAGACACTATTACCGTTTATTTTGTTTTTGGCTTATTATTTATAGTTTAGACTTTAGACTTTTATGTTCTGCTCTAAAACATTCAAGATTTTAACTGTTTGGAATGAGTTATATTTACCAAATTTATATGGGCAATTAACAATTATATTTGTTGTGTTAAGAGGCTAGTTAACAGTTCAGATAGAGCTGACATATCGTATCAGACCCGACTTGTTAGGACACATACGTGAAATAGGTAGACACGAAACAAGTGAACACAAACACAACACGAAATTTTAATGTGTAAGTTTTTCCAAACACGAACCTTGTGATAAACTAGTAGCATGAATATAGCCTATTAAGAAAAAAAATTCAATCGTATCAGACACATGTTAAGACACAAACTCGCCCTAGATGGATGGAGTTTGGAGCGTCGTCTGGCCTATCGTGTCAGACATGACATGTTAAGACACGAGCACAATAAAACACGAACATGAAATAGGTAAATACAAATACGGTACGAAAAATAACAAGTCTTATCATGTCGACCTGTTAAGACTCGAAACCTGTTAAGGGTTAAACACAAATCTGTTAAGGTCGTGTCGTGTTTTTATGTTCATGTCTGAAATTGTCAGCCCTTGGTTCACATGTTGGTTCAGCTAGTTTAGATAAATATCTGAGACCCGTTAACTACGGTTTAGAAAAAAAAACAACAAATTGAACTTGTTGGTTGGGTCTGTTAAACTGGTTTGTTGGTTTAATGGTTTGGGCTTGGGAATATGATAAAGATGGTTTATGATCAAAAGCAACCTTACCCTGTAATTAAATTTTCCTAAAAAATCAATTCACTAAATATTAAAGGTTAAATGACGGGTTAACTAATTCCGAATGTTAAGGACCCGGCGGTTCTTAATAATTATCGCCCCATCAATCTTGTGGAAGTTATTAGTAAAGTTATCTTCAAGGTTTTAGCTAATAGACTCAACAAAGTGTGGGAATTATTAGTAAAATTATCTCGAAGGTTTTAGCTAATAGACTTAATAAAGTGTTAGAAGAAGTCATTTCGGATTCTCAGTCGGCTTTTATCAAAGGGAAGCTTATCTTAGACGAGCCACTTGTGGTGAATAAGCTTATTACTTCGAGTAAGAAGATGAAGAAGCAAGCTTTTAAAATACAATTGACTTCGAAAAGGCTTATGACAATGCCAATTGGAAGTTTGTGATCAACTCTTTGGAACAAATGGGTTTTCCGCACAAGTGGTCCTCTTGGATCCATAGAATTCTTTCTTCGGCTAGATCGTCGGTCTTGGTAAACAGTGCGCCAACCTTCGAATTTCAATGCGGAAAAAGGTATGCGTCAAGGTGACCCTCTTTCTCCTTTCTTTTTTCTTATTGTTATGGAAAACTTGTCTTGTATGTTGGATAAAGCTAGGGAAGCGGGAGCGGTGCATGGAATTCAAACCCCAAATAACAGTCCAATCATATCTCATTTGTTGTATGCGGACGGCGCCATTTTGGGGAGTGGAATGAAGAGAACATTGCAAATGTGGTGAGGATCCTTCGGGTCTTTTACATGTGTTCGGGGATGAAGATTAATCTTGCTAAATCTAATCTCTATCGGATCGGAGTGGACATAACGGAAGTGAAAGATAAGGCGAGGATGGTGGGATGCAAGGCGGGAAGCCCGCCATTCATGTATCTCGGGTTGATGGTCGGTGCTAACATGAACCGAATTAATAATTGGAAGTCGGTTTACGACATTATGGAAGCTAGACTATCTTCGTGGAAGGCCAATGTCCTCTCGAAGGTGGAATGATAACTTTTATAAAGTTAGTGCTTGAAAGTCTTCCCATCTGTTACTTCTCCCTCTCCAAAGCCCCGAAGAAAGTTATTAGTGGAAAAACTCATTAGAAACTTTTTGTGGGAGACACTAAAAGAATGCATCGGATGGCTTGGAAGAGGGTGACAAGTATGAAAGAGGTCTTGGGTTGAGCAATTTAAAAAATATCCATACCACCCTTCTATCTAAATGGGGATGGCGGTACAAGATGGATAAGAATCAATTGTGGGTGAAAGCTCTTCATGCGAGTGGAAGAAGTTGGTCAAAGAAGAGTTTAAACAGGGTATGGAAGAATATAGTGAAGAGGATAGCTAGAACCATTATTGACGATACTCCGTTACGCAACTTTTTAAGAGGTGAAGTAGGGAACGGTCATGATATCGCTTTTTGGCTCGACCCCTGGTTATGAAACGAGGTCCTAAAAGATGTGTATCCAAACTTATTTATACTTGAAAATGATAAAAGATGCAGTGTGGTGGATCGGGATAAAAACACAACTGAAGGAGGAGAAGTCTCGTAGAGTTGGGCTCGCGACCTTCGTTATTTTATTGAAATCTCAGAATCAAACTGGATTCTGAGAGACTTGGTCTCGGTTCAATATTTAGTAAATTGATATTTTAGTAACTTTTAGTTATCGGTTAACTAGTTATTTTTTTTAAACGTAAACTTTATTAACACACACCAACCTACGAAACGGGGCAGGCCAACAAAACCATTTTCCAACACCGTCAACAATCGTAGCACTGTCGAACCGTCATCTCTATGGTTACCACCAACAAACTCACTTGCAACTACCTATCTCCACCTAACTACCTTGAAACCCAACAACATACTCTCTAACCCATCTGCGACAACCCATACCATCCTTATACCACTGTACAGCGTTGTTTTCGGATTTGTCGACGTTACCAACGAAGAAGTACAACAGTCTTCGTACGATGCTCAATGTTGCCATGAAGAATAAAGCCATGTGTCTTGATGGATGTGAAGGTGGTAAAAATCAGTCGACATTTTCATAAAGCGTTGAAAGGAATCCCACGACAGGTTAGCAACTCTCTTGCGTTGTTGAAGAAGATATATGGAACAACGTCATCCGAAATTCTAGATCATTTTTAAACCACATTGAAATGGCGCTTCGTTGTTGTATCCAAATTGGGTGTAAACAGGAGACATCTGGTTATTGTAATCGAAAATGAATAAAATGAGTGAAATTAATGAAACGACGACGTATGATTTAGTTATGGTGCTACATGGGAATAGAAATTTTACTATGATTGGTGAAGCATTAAATGCAGTTGGTGGCAGGTAGTGATGGTGGTGAGGAGCGTGGTGATGGTGAAAGGTTCAGTGTTTTAGGAGTTTTAATCAGGAAAGATTCAATATCTTTGGTTGCAAGATTAACAAATTACCCTTTGAACTAACAGTCAAGCTAACGACCACTTGACGAGGGACACAGCGTGTAGCGAAAAGTTACTAAACACTGAAAATCAGATATCTCTCCTTTTTTTTCTTTTTCTTTGTTATTTTTATAATAGGGACTCAGATTGGTACAACATACATAACGATAAACATCTATGCTTTTTGATAATAGATAAACAAATACTCATCTTTTTCATTCACAACAGAGAAAAAAAAAAGCCCAAACCGACCCGATCAGAAACACACGAACACACGTCTCTCTCATCTTCCCCCTGGGTTTAGGGTTTCAAAGAGAGTATTTCGATCGATCTGAAACCCTAATTCACCATCCAAAATGTCTCAAACTGGTAAATTAATGCCCAATCTCGACCAAAACAGCACGAAGATCCTCAATCTCACCGTCCTCCAGAGGATGGATCCGTACATCGAGGAGATCTTAATCACCGCTGCTCACGTCACATTTTACGAGTTCAACGTCGACCTCAATCAATGGGTAATTTCATGTTTTTAGGTTTGATTATGGTTAATTATGGTCCCAATTTGAAATCTATAGGTTTTTTTTGAATGGATTTAGGGTTTATACTATTAGATTATGGTTTTGTTCTTATTTTGAATTGTTATTTGATTAATTGAGGCCTGATTGTGACTGTGATTGGATATTTGAATGTTTCAGTGTTCAGTGTTGTAGATGTTATTATTTGTTGATTAGTGTTGGTAATGTTGGATATAAGTGTGTTGAATTTGATTTTTAAAGTTATGATTAGTTTCGGATTGAAGCGGTAGAGTGGAGGTGTTAGGAATTGTTGCAAAAGAAGAAATGGAAGTGGATATTGATGTGAAATTACAGATGGACAAATCTGGATGTGATGTGTGGATATTATTCAAGTGTTGGACTAATGGACTATGCATATGCAAAAATCCAATGCATCCTTTGAGTTTTGTTATTGTTTTAATTAGATCTGTATTACTCTGTTTTACGGTTATCTGGATAGATTTGAATGATCCCAATTTTGAATCTCTAGGTTTTCTGGAATGAATTTAGGATTTAGGTTATTGTTTCCCTCTGTTTTGAATTGCTATTTGATCGACTGATAATTGATTGCAACTATGATTGAATGTTCAGAGTGTTTAGTGTTCTAGATGTTATCATTTGTTGATTAATTTTTTGTAATGATTGATATAGGTGTATTGAAATTTGATTTTTAAAACTTTTAATCAGTTTGGGACTGGAGTTGAGATGTTAGAAATTGTTGAAAAGAAGAAAAGGAATTGGATATTGAATCTGGAATTAAGGGTGGACAGATCTGGATGAGTTGTGTGAATATTATTGTATATATCTATTAATTGATAACATCTGGATGAACAGTGGTCATTTGACTTTCTCTTTTCCTTTTTTTCATTGTTATAACAATTTGAAGGGCTCAATTTAAATGTTCATTTTGATATAACTAATCAAACGTCTAATTTGGTACAATTATTAATTTTCAATACATTCTCTTTTCCTCTTTTAAATGTTATATAAAATTATGAAAACATGATTAAAACATATTTACTTTTATTTACATTTCGATACATAAATTTTATTCGAGTAGCATGAAAAATAGTATATATTTAGTTTTTCTATGAGTTCTATTCAAAATAGAGTACTTTTTTTAGTCGTAAGCTATAGCGAGTGCCGATACCGTACCAGACAATATCAATACCGGTGTCGATCGGAACATGTATGGTTTTTGTCTTTATGGTTTTCGATCGATTAAAAAGACGTATCGGTATCCTTTTGGGCCTATGACGCCTTTATTTTTTAGATTTTCTTTTTTGGTTATTATACTAAATGTTGGCACCATAACAAACCGAGTAGCTACCGACTGAATTCCTGCCGCGTAGTGCAGAGCAATCACACTAGTTGGAAATAAAACATCAGATAGCATACTCAATGAAAGCATTGTATATGCATAGTCCATTAGTCCACAAACTAACATATACATATTTATAACTGGCACCGAAACTTTTTGAAGCTATAGAGAGAAATTTTAGCTAAATAGATCTTGTGTATTACAACATATATAGATCTTATATTTTAATCTAAACTAAGCTCAGAATATACCCTGCAACCATCACATAAAATAGTTTTTTTTTTTTGTAAAATGTCTTTTGAGCTTCCTTCTTATTTTCTTCTTCTTTTGTTTCTCAGAGTCGCAAGGATGTGGAAGGGTCTCTCTTTGTGGTTAAAAGGTTGTAGACTTGTAGTTAATTCAGTTTGTTCTATCTTTGTAAATTTCTATTTCTTTTATGCCAATTATGGCATATAATGTTTGATTATGCATTATATGTCAATGACATAAGTATTGATTTTTTTAATCATCATATAAAAGTTATAGAAC
The DNA here is from genome assembly GCA_947069175.1 of Scalesia atractyloides. NCBI lineage: Eukaryota > Viridiplantae > Streptophyta > Magnoliopsida > Asterales > Asteraceae > Scalesia > Scalesia atractyloides. The sequence goes on along the minus strand of CAMTDV010000001.1, from coordinate 84,881,909 downwards.
AGGAACAAGTTTTCGATTGATTGCTTTTATGTGGAGTGCGAGAACTATCCAATTTAATATATTATCTTCTTCACTGTAATTACAGGAACACTCAGCCGAGGTTCCAGTTTATAGTGATGAATCGACGAAGTACAGGCAAGCTTCCTATGATATTTGTTAATTTTTTTGTTATTATTTTTTTTTTCAAATGACACTGATATGCAGTCAATCTTTTGTTTTATAAGAAGTGTGGATTCACCGTTCATATCAGCGTGTTCGAGTTTCATGATCTTTGACATAATTTATAAATAATGAACAGAAAACCTTGTGGAGAATCTGTTAGGAGATTTTGAGTTTGAACTTCAAGTTCCATATCTGCTGTACCGAAATGCTTCTCAAGAAGTGAATGGTATTTGGTTCTACAATACGCGTGAGTGTGAGGATGTCGCAAACCTCTTTACTAGGTACTTGACTTTTTTTTTTTTTAATTCTAGCTTTACTCTCTTTTACCATTTATTAATATAACAATACGACACCTGCAAGGCTGCAACAGTACAACCAATTGTTATGGAAGTCATCAAGCCATGAAACATAAAGTCTTTTCACCTGAATATATATTGTATACACCTATAATTATTAACTATATATAGTTTATTTTGTGACATATTTGTCAATGGTTCATGATATGTTTGAATGCGGTTGGCATTAATATACTTGTTTAATTATCATTTTTTTCAGGATACTTGGAGCATATTCAAAGGTTCCCCAAAAACAGAAAGTGAACAAAAGGTAGCTAGTTTTATTATGTATATAGTTTTCATCTAATTCAGTATGCATATTGATGCTCTTTGTGCTATACCTTTATTTCCTCTATATCGGATGCCAAAATCATATAATTGTTTTAAGTTCGATTAACACCTTTCAATGACTGACAGCTGAAGTGCAATACTTTGATGTGTCATGCTTTCTAAATTCTCTTTTAAATGCATTTTTCTTTCATCCAATAAGCCGTAACATAAAGGCGCAGGTTGAACTGGTTTTTGTAACACTTTTCTTCCAAAATATTTACTTCTTATAATTATTAGTGAGTCAAATATGATTGCCAAAGTTGAATTGTTTTCAATAATCTTTTTTTTTGTAAAGTACCAAAATTTTGGATTCGGTCCCTATTTTTCGAAAAGTACATGGATGGTCCTTGTGGTTTGCATTTTGTAATGCATTTAGTTCCCAACTTTTGCCAAAAGTACATGGATGGTCTCTGTGATTTGCACTTTATAAAGCATTTAGTCCCCAACTTTGACCTGCTGAAAGTCTGAAACCTTTAGACTTGTTAGCTGGTGTCCGGGGGACTAAATGTGTTACAAAGTGCAAACCACGGGGACCATCCGTGTACTTTCGAAAAGCTAGTGACCAAATCCAAAGTTTTGGTTAAACCACATGGACCATCTGTGTACTTTGCTCTTTTTTTTAGTTGAATGGTTCAAGAGGTTTTGTGCATTTGTGACTTCTTTCCTTTTTGTGAATTGTTTTCCAATTTGAGCCCATTGGAAATAAAATATAACTTGAATCGCCAATTCATAAGTAAAGGGGTTGAAATTAGTTCATTACCACCTTTAATTCTCAGTTCTTGTTTGTCTCTTGATCTTCTCATGTGTTAAGTGTTTACAATTTTTTTTATTTAACGTTTTGTTGTGTAGTGAGTTTGAGGAACTTGAAGCAGTACCTACTTCTGCTGTAATTGAAGGACCACTGGAGCCAGGGTTGACCACCTCTCGGTCAACAGATGTACCCGAGGATTCTTCATTTGTCAACTTCTTTAATGTATGTATCTATCAACACATTTTTAATTTACGTTTGCTGCATCAGGTGGACCATGTTTGATTGTTAGTGGCATAACTTGTGGCAATATGCTTTTAAATTTTAGAGTAAAGTACACGGATGGTCCCTGTGGTTTAACTAAAATTTTGGATTTGGTCCCTAGCTTTTCAAAAGTACACGAATGGTCTATGTGGTATGCAATTTGTAACACATTTAGTCCCCATCTAACAAATCTAAAGGTCTCAGCATGTCTAAGTTAGGGACTAAATGCGTTACAAAGTGCAAACTACAGGGACCATCCATGTACTTTTGACAAAAGTTGGGGACTAAATGTGTTACAAAATGCAAACCATAGGGACCATCTGTGTACTTTTAGAAAGCTAGGGACCAAATAAAAAGTTTTGGTCAATCACAGGGTCCATCCGTGTTACTCTAAATTTTAAGTGGAATTAATGGTTTGTAAGGGGATGTTTGGATGCGTGTGACTAATTATTTTAACATTAAATTTCATTGATGCAGACTTCTATGAATTTGGGACATAATAACGCTCAAACTCCCGTTAACTCCATACAACCTTACCATAACTCAACAGCACCGTCAACCGTGATCAACAATCCACCATTGCAGATACCCTCTTCCACCACACCAATACCGCCACATGACAGTGTTGACCCGGTCAACAGCAGCAATCACTTGACCAATCTTATTAAACCTCTTTCTTTCTTTACACCATCTTCTTCTTCAGCTCCATTGATGAGACAGCCATCGACATCCGTGCCAGTTGCAGCCCTTCAGCCGCCACTGAATGTACAAAGAAGCGTTGGTATTCCCTTGCTTCAGCCATTCCCGCCGCCCACCCCACCGCCGTCACTCACTCCTAGTTCTACTTCTGGTCCGTTTTATGGACCATTGACCAGAGAAAAAGTCCGAGATGCACTTGTATTGCTTTCACAGGTATCATTTCTATTGTGAAATGTGAAGTAGTCAACTCTTTGAAACAGTTATTGTTGAGGGTGCATATTGGGTGGGTCCGTTTGGAAATGGGTGAAACCGAGTTTGGGTGAGAAGTGGACCTTTAAGGACCTGTTTAAATGGGTTTGACCAGGGTTGACCCAGAGATCTTTTTAATATGTTAATTGCTATTTTTTTAAATTTACTAGTTAGCACTAAAAATAACAACTGCGGATCAAAAGTTATATGAATATTTTAATGGTATAGTCTTGTAAGTGCAAACGAGCCGAGCCGAACCTGAACTTGACCAGGCTTGAGCTCAAGCTCGATTAACTTATGAAAGCTCGAGCTTGGCTCGGTTCGGTTCGGTTCGAGCTTTGTTTTCAAAGATCTAGCTCGGCTTGTTGGTAGTTTCTCAAGCTCGAGATCGGCTCGTTTATTATCTATTAATTAAATATATTAAATAAATATAATATAAATAATAGACTCGTTTAGGCTTGTGGCTCGAAAAGTGAAGCTCGGGCTCAGGTTCGTTTATTAAACAAGCTTATTTTTAGATTCTGGCTCGGCCCATAAACAAGTTCAAATAAGCTCGGTTCGGCTCGTTTACTAGACAACGGTAAATGATGATAAATACATAATTAAAACTAATATATCACCAAGGCTCGACGGGCCAGGTTCGAGCTCGGCCTCGATAAATAAACGAGCTTTATTTTAGGCTCAAGCTTGATAAGGCTTGGCTCGTTTTGAGCTTTTTCTCGAGCCGCTCGGCTCGTTTGCATCCCTAGTTGTAATCATGTTATATTCTTTATAAGTTCATAGGAAATAGGATAGAAAATGTTAAGTGGGTCAACTCAACCAGTTATAACCCGCAAGTCTTTAACACTTGTTAATTTATATAAGTTTTGCACCCAATCTGATATATAATGTTTCATCCGCTTAAAACCAAAATTTAATAAGAAGACTTGAATTTTTTCCACAATTCTGCTTTTAAGAAATGCATTTTGAATTTAGGAACCAAACAATTGAATAATCAGAAGTACTGTAAATAATATATATATTTAGTTTTATTTATAATCAATAACATTCAAACTCTTGGAATTGTTATATTTATTTATTTATTTTTGAGCAGGATAACCAATTCATTGACATGTTCCATCAAGCTTTACTGAAAGTACATCAATCATAACATACTCAAAGAATTGTTTGAAAAATTGTCTGTAGATTTGAAGACTTTATGTTTGTTCTGAACACTAAAGGTTTGTTATGCATGTATTATTGCCCTTTGTTTTTAAATGATGATTTGTAATGCTTCATATTTCTTGTCCTTAGCACCTAACTGTAGGGAGATTGATCATTTTGCCCCTGTCTGGTACTCACATCTGCTAGGAAATCAAAAGCATTTAAGGGTGTCATATCTGGTATTTGGATCGAGGGTTTGGGAATAAGACGTTTAGTTCAAGTCCTGTTTCGTTCGAATTGGAGTTGAAATTAATTCGTTCAAAATCATGTTTGGTTGATCATATCTAGTCCGCTTTGTTCTAGCAAATCTAGAATCATGTTCAGGTAGATATAAATCGCTGATGAATCTAGTTCAAAGAGTCGAATGCAAAATCGACTGTCGCTTACAACAGAAGATAATCCAAACCTAGGCAGATGAACCGAATCCAGAAACAGATGACACCGTCAGTGAAGGTCAATCGAGTCAAATGCAAAATCGACCGTCGCTTACAACAGAAGATAAACCAAACCTAGGTAGATGAACTGAATCCAGAAATGGATGACACCGTCTGTGAAGGTCTACAAACATAATCGTAGTTAACATACATATAAAGAGATAAGAGAGAGAGAGAGTGTGTAAAAGAGCGTAAATAAGAAAATGGATGACACCGTCGGTGAAGGTCTAGAAACATAATGGTAGTTAACATACATATAAAAAGATAGAGAGAGAGTGTGTAAAAGAGCGTAAATAAGAATATGGATCACACCGTTGGTGAAGGTCTAGAAACATAATCGTAGTTAACATGCATATAAGAGATATAGAGAGTGTAAAAGAGCGTAAATAAGAAAATGGAGTGTGCGAATAAGACGACCCTGAATTATAATACATTTTCAACTTTTTAACCCCTCTCTTTCTATATATATAAAATTATAAAGAGTGTGTAAATAAGAAAATGGAGTGTACCAATAAATAAGATGACCTGAATTATAATATCTTTTCAACTTTTTTAACATTTTAGTTTATTTCACAAACTTAGGAACAAAATATACTACAATATTTGTTAAAATTATAAGTCCTTTGAAACTCAATTATCTTATATATTTTTGGGAACTAAATCCTCAAACTGGGCATTATAAGATAGTGAAAGGTTTAATAACGCCTCTAACACCGCCCTTTGTACGTTATAAAGGCGTGAAGAGGATGAACGGTTTTAGTAAAATGCCAAACGAGAAGAAAAAAATTAGAAAATAATAATTGAAAGGGCATTAAAAGGCATTAACCTTTAAATAATTTTAAAAAAAGATTATAATGCTGATGTAGTAGAAAATATCCATTAAAAATAGTAATCATTACGTATGGTCTCAATATACGAGTTATAATATAATTTAGTTATATTTTAAAGTGGCGTTATGCCTCACATCATAATAATTGAATCCCTAACCTTCTTGATTTGATTCATAAACGTCATACTTTTCCGAATAAACATTTTTCTAATTAGCATGATTTTTAATATTAACACGTAACATATTCATTTGTTAGGTTTTTGTTAAAAATTGCTATGTATATTTGAAACGAATAAACATTCATATAGTATAAAAGATACCGTCTGTTTCAAGTTCCACTTTGTGTTCACAAATCATCTATAATGCCTTGAAATGTACATATGTAACTTACTTTCGACGAGGGCCTCTGGTCGGGCTCCTCGTCTTAGCCCGCTTAATGGGGTTCCAAGAAAGGCCCATCACTCATACTCTCAAAAGCCCAACATGAGAAGGAAAACGACTTAAACCCACCAACTCATGTAATCCTCTCCAAGTTACAGGCATTTAATACCTGTAAACTCGACATGACGGCCAAGCCGAAGAAGGTAGGAGGTAGTTGCAGGAGACATTTAATGAGTAGAACATCTCACCATCAGCGGCGTGACACGTGCCCTGAGCGATCAGCCGCCAGGCTGGCTTCCGATACTACCGTTGGATTACTTCGAGATCTCCACGAGATGATAAGGTCTTTTCTCTATATATAACCCGGCGGAATAATCACTCGAGGTAAGCATTCAACTCCCTAACATTTACTTACACACCACATTAACTTTGGACATTCTCTGGATCACATTCAATTCACTAAGAGGTCCACACCATACATTCCGACGACCATACACCATTGGGTTTATTTATCTTCTCCGGCAAGTTTACTTTTCTCTCACGTCGAAGCTTGGTCATGGATCCTCCACCGGGGCCATCTGTGACAAGGCTAATTACTTGTTATTTTGTAGCTCATCTAGGAGACTCAACCAAACGCCGACGAATCGCTCGGTCCTTCCAATCGAAGCTTAGGGATTTGACATTGGCGCCATCCGTGGGACCTCTGTCATCAAAGACATCCCAGCAAAAACTTTAGCATTTGGAAAGGTCTTTTCCTACAAAGAACAGTACAAGCAATAACGACACCACCACCCACTAACTCCACGATCTCGATGTCACACCCCGGATTTCCAACCCAAATCCATACGCCCGTGGGTCCGGGTGGGGAGTATCGTGACATCAGTTGATAACATCATAGTCAATTAAACACGGCACAACGGAAGTCTTGGAATAAAGTTACTATTACAAACCCATGTTCGAAATACAAAATAATATACAGGCTCGTAATAGAAGATCCACAGACAGATCATAAAATGTACAATGAAAGAATATAAAACAGACTTTAGGGCAGATCTAAGGAATTGCAAGATCCTCTTATTTCACTACCGAGCAGCTTCCGGCCTATTTCGTATTGTACCTGCAAGCTTAATCTTTTTGAAAATACGTCAGCTTTCGCTGGTAAATACACTCGACTGACAACTTTTGAAAACATTTTAGAAATTTGATTCAAGTGCAAAGGGCACAAATCTTTTATAACTTGGGAAAGTTACTTTGTAACCTTATTAACAGATTCACATGTTTGTCCATACATACAGATCCCAGTACAGAGACCGAGACATGATTAAATACACACCACTTAGAACTCACAGAGGAGTTATCCCCAACGTCTTGGGTAATTTGCATTTGAGCGTCTGTCAGGTGTATGCCTACACCCCGCGCTAAGGTCGTGGCCACTATCTAATGTAATGAGCCGAGGATATCCAGGACACGGTAATTTAACCCCCGATGTTTAAGTTATCAAACAAAACTGATTAAAACATAATATGCGGATTTACTAGCCATAATCCGGCACTCGATTGATCCCATTTCTGACCAAGCGGTAATAATTTACCGTATCCCAAGCCCGTATAGGGAAAATAAGTCAAGAATATTTACCTGAGCTAGTCTTGATCTTAAAATGCAAGATTTAATATCACATCCGTATCCAAAATGAACTAAGTGCAGATAGCATTTACCGGAAGGCTCTATTCTGGATTATGGGATAAGCTAACCAATTAAATACTAACGGTCTTATTTAAGTCATAGACTTAGACCGAGTAGTGTACAGGATCAAAACGTATAGCGCTTGATTAAACGATGACCGGATAGAATGTAGTTTAAACCCAACAAAGTACTTTGACTTGCATAATCTGGGTAAACTATAAACATTCTGGATTTTGAAACTTAAATGACAAGGTTAGACCCGTTTCTGTTAATTTCCGTAAACTAGTTACATATACTTAACCGTACGCATATTAGCGATATCGGGTAACCGGATAAGTCATGGACAAGTTCTATATACCATTATACTTTAAATAGGTTGTAATATCAGTAGGATATCAACTTATATGCCCGTTAAAGTTTCAAAATGAAATTATGCCTCACAAGGGCATTCTGGTAATTTCATATCGTATAAAAGGAACTTGATAATAATTTGATGTTATAACTATCAGTATTCTTGAAAAATAGCTTATTTATGATATAATATCAGTAGGATATTGATTATATGTGTAATTTATCTTTTATGACCAAACTATGCACCGAAGGGGCATTTTGGTCATTTTACACAAAGTTTATAAATTATTTGGGATTCTGAGTTTATATGATGTACCTACTGTAAATATATTTAAAATAAGTTTTAAAATCAGTAGGTAACAAGTCTTGGTCAAATAATATGGTTTAAAACTATACTATGCGCCGGAACGACGCTTATGTCGTAAAATGACGTTTTATGCGATGTTTAATGAAAACTGATGTTAAGGTCAGATTAAAAATGTCTTAGATATGTTATTTAATATAACATATCAGTAGGTAAAAGATTTACCTTGAAAAGATTTGATTAAAACCATTTCATGAGTCACAAGGGCTAAATCGTCATTTATCGACATAATTCAAGGACCTGCTTGTAAACTCAGTTTATAATCCGGTTTGGCATCCCAAATAATCCTACTTATGATATAATATCAGTAGGAAACTTATTTTCAAGTTCATTATCATTAAAACCTTGATTTATGCAAAAAAAGCATTTTAGTAAAAAATGGCATAATTACGGAACTTGCGCATAAACTCAGATTCTGATTATGATCATGTAATATAACCTCATAGGGTTATGCTACATTATATTACGATCATAATTCAACTTTAGATCAGTAGCTAACTAATCTAAATCGGGTCAGAATCGAAAGTCAAAGTAGAAGTCAAACTTCACGACTTTCGGTTGCGAACCGACCTTATAACTGAAATTGACGATCCGAACATGTTCTTACATGTTCTAATAATTATTACCAACTTGTTTAAGTGTCAAAACAGGTTTCATATCATATATAAGATCAAATTATAATATTTCCGAAACATAGCCTGTTTGACTTTTTAATATCATAACTTTGACCCGTCAATTGGTCTAGCAAACGTGATCTTCGGGAGGTGCCCTTTATAGGGGTTAACACCTACCTTATTACGATCACTTAGCCATGTTCGTTACGAACAATGGTTGGACCATAATGGTCTTAACCGAAAGTCAAAGCGTTTTTCGTAAAACACTTGACTTTTGGCTATAAAAGCCTATAAACGAAAATGCACAAACAAGGAACACTTACAAAGGTTCCTAGGATGCAATAGAACTAAGTTGGATGCTCTTTTCAGTTAGGAACTTCCAGAGGAGGGAGATAGAGTTGAAAATGAAAATGTGCAAGTTCAAAGGTTGAACATTTGCACCTATTTATAGTTGGAGAGCTTGAAGGAGGTGATGCCAGGTGTTAAGGGGTGTAAGAGGAAGCTTACAAGTGTCCTAAAACGTGGCATAGCTGATTAAAAGTCCCTGGTTTTGAGTTAAATGGTTTTTGGCACTTTGTGGAGGCCAAATAAATTATTCTGCAGATACAGTCCTCTGGCAGGCCGCGAGAGGCACATGCCTTGCCTCTTGAGCCCCGCGAGCGCCCCTTGGCCACTTTCAAAAGTTGACACTTTTAGCCACTTAACTTATTAAAACCTCTTAGAACCTCCTAAAACACTCTTTTAGAATATTTAGCCCTCCGTAGCCAATATTTGGCGTACCCGAGATTATGCCCAGACATCGTCGAGCTCTTGGTTCGTTAAAAGGTCACTTAGAGGTATAAATTAACATATTAACACTTTTAACCCCTCCAACGTCCAACTTTTATTTAATTACTGATTCAATCCCTCTCGTCCAACAAATGAGACATATGAGAGTTAGGACTTCGTAAACGATCACTTAGAGGCTCATTATAAGCATGTTGACTCTGATGTCACTCAGAGGAAACGGTCACTCAGAAGCCAAGTTTTAGCATGTTGACACTAATGGTCACTCAGAGGCTATGTTTTAAGCATGTTGACACTAATGGTCACTCAGAGGCTTGGTTTATACATGTTGACGCTTTTAGTCCCTATTAGCCTTTAATGGACTTAAAATAAAATATAATACATGTCGCTAATATTATTAGACACGATTTTACAGGGTGTTACATCCTCACCCCCTTAAAAGAAATCTCGACCTCGAGAATTTATTCAAAAATTTGGGGGTACTTTTGTCGCATAGTGGACTCAACCTCCCATGTATACTCGGGACCTCTAAAGACGTCCCATTTAACCTTTACTGAGCTTCTTAACCTGATCGGTTTCTCAATGAACCTCAGGTTTTCATCAATTTGTACATCCTTGTGTGACATTGTTGGCGACTTATTGGCTAGACATTTCTTAAGATTACTGATGTGGAATACATCATGTATTCCACTTAGCTCCTCGGGCAGCCTAAGCTTACAAGCTACAGCGCCGACACATTCGATTACCTCGAATGGTCCAATATATCTTGGGCTTAACATGCCCTTCTTTCCAAAACGCAGCACACCTTTCCAGGGTGATACCTTCAGCATGACTTTGTCCCCTGCCTGGAACTTAAGAAGTTTTCGCCTCTTGTCAGCATAGCTCTTCTGCCTATCTCGGGCAGCTTTGAGACGATCACGGATTTGCACAATCTTATCCGTTGTCTCCAGGACGATCTCAGGTCCTGATAGTTGGTCTTCCCCAACTTCTGCCCAGCACACGGGCGTTCGGCACTTTCTCCCACACAAGGCCTCAAAAGGAGCAGCCTTGATGCTCATATGATAACTATTATTGTAGGAGAATTCTATTAGGGGTAAGTGGTCATCCCAACTTCCACCTAAATCAATCACACATGCCCTAAGCATGTCTTCCAATGTCTGGATACTACGCTCACTTTGACCATCAGTCTGCGGATGGTAAGCCGTACTAAAATTTAATCTTGTGCCTAACGATTGTTGGAAACTCTTCCAAAATGAGATGTGGATCTAGTATCTCTATCAGATACAATAGATACCGGCACACCGTGTAGGGACACAATCTTGTCCACATACAACTTAGCCAATTTGTCATAGTTATACGTTTCTTAACTGGCAAGAAGTGTGCTGACTTAGTCAGCCTATCCACTATGACCCAAATTGTGTCATTACCACATTTGGTCTTAGGTAACTTGGTAATCAAATCCATAGTTACCATTTCCCATTTCCATATGGGAATTTCAAGCTGTTGTAGAAGTCCTGACGGTTTTTGATGTTCGGCTTTAACTTGCGAACACGTCAGACACTTGGCTACATAAGTGGCTAAGGATTTCTTCAAACCTATCCACCAATAATTCTTTTTCAGATCTTGATACATCTTGTCACCTCCTGGGTGAACTGAGTATCTTGTGTTATGCGCTTCTTGGAGGATTAGATCTCTAAGCCCTCCACCAGATTCTATTATTAAATCTAAGGATTCCATCCTTACTAGGCGTTAATTGATTAACAGTTCCGCCTAATCCTTCATTAGGAGCATTAGCTTCGGTCCCCAATTAAATTTAACATTCTTACGGGTCAAGGTAGTTAAAGGAGTGGCTATCCTTGAAAAGTTGTCAATGAACCTCCTATAGTAACCGGCCAATCCTAGGAAACTACGAATCTCCGATGGGGTTTTGGGTACTTTCCAATTCATTATAGCCTCAATTTTGCGGGATCCACTTGGATACCTCGCTCACTTACCATATGCCAAGAAATTGGACTTCTCTAAGCCAAAACTCACACTTAGAGAACTTAGCATAAAGCTTCTCTTACCTTAGTAGTTCTAAGATGCACTGAAGATGTTTCTCGTGGTCAGCTTGATTACGAAAGTAGATAAGTATATCGTCTATGAAGACAATGACAAACTTATCCAAATATGGTTTGTAGACTCTATATTTCATGAGAATCCTGAATGCTGCAGGTGCATTTGTGAGCCCAAAAGGCATCACCAAGAATTCAAAATGACCATATTGGGTCCTGAAGCAGTTTTAGAGACATCTTCACTTCTAACCTTCAGTTGATGATATCCAGATCTTAAATCAATCTTGGAGAAATAACTCGCACCTTGAAGTTGGTCGAATAAATTGTCGATCTTGGGCAATGGATAACGGTTCTTGATTGTTATCTTGTTCAGCTCATGGTAATCAATGCACATCCTCATTGAACCGTCTTTCTTCTTAACGAAGAGGATAGGAGCTCCCCAAGGCGAGGAACTAGGCTGTATAAAGCTTTTTCTAAGAGTTCATCTAATTGTGTCCTCAACTCCTTCATTTCCGTTGGTGTTAGTCTATATGGAGCTCTAGCTACGGGTGCTGACCCTGGTATGATATCAATCCTAAACTCCACTTGTCTGTCTGGAGGTAGGCTAGGTAATTCTTTGGGAAAGACATCGGAATACTCCGAAATAACTGGGAGGTCTTCAATATTTTCCTTAGGCTCGTTGATAGTGACTTGTGCCATGTAAATGACACAACCTCTCCCTAAACACTTGGATGTCTTAAATAACAATACCTTGTCTGGCAATCCATAGTGTGAATATCCAGGGATGGTGATCATTTCACCGGATGGGGTTTTAATTTTGATGAGTTTCTTATCGCAGGCAATGCGGGCTTGGTTATGAGATATCCAATCCATGCCTAAAACTACATCGAACCCCACCAATTTCATTGGCAACAAAGAGATATGGATAGAACGATTCTTAATGGATATAGAACATCCATCAAGAATGGAAGATACCGATTCTAAACTTCCATCAACAAGTTCTATCTCATAAGTTTTATCTAGAGTTCTTATGGGCAAGTTTATAGTTTACTAAACTTATGGTCAACAAAAGATCTATCTGCACACGAATCGAAAAGAACTCTAGCATAAATATTGTTAATGAGGAATGTACCTGTTATGACATTGTTGTCATTAACAGCCTCTCTTGCAGTCATCTGAAAGGCACGAGCATTTCCCTTCTTGGCCTCTCTAGGCTTCGCATTATTATTCTTAAGGTTCATAGGATAGTTCGTCTTAATATGCCCCTTTTCATTGCAGACGTAGCAGACGCATCCTTAAGATCCTTGCATTCTAGGGTCTTATGCCTCTTTCTCTTACAGATACCACAAGGTTTGGCTTGTGGATCATAATTACACTGTCCCCAGTGTCTGCGGTTGCAAGTCTTGCATGTTGGCGTCATAGCCGACTTGCCTTGGTTCCTTTTGAACCCAAATCTCCCTTTATTTTTCTTATTAAATCTTTGGGAGTTGTCATCTTCTATCTTTCTTTTCCCGTCAGTTTTAGACTTAATTGACTTTTGCCTCACTAGATCAAGGGTGAGGGATAGGGACAGGTCAACAGCGGACCTATAGGTACTAGGCTGAGTAGCCTTCTCCATACCCTTAATCTCAGGAGCTAACCGATTGATAAAACGCAATGCGTTTGGTTTCAGGGGTGATCAGATAGGAAACTAACCTAGATAGGGAGTTAAAGTCAGAAACGTACTTCCGACAATCTAGGTTTTTCATTGTGAGAGTCAGAAAGTCTGACTCTATCTTTTTACACCTCGTGGGGTGGACAGTAAGTTCCTTAACAAGGTCCACAAACTTGGACCATCCCAAATTATACAAGAGTAGTTTACCTGTAGACTGGATCATGGCTTTCCACCAGATTAGGGCATCGCCCTTAAAGGACTGTGATACATATTTGACCACATCCTTATCAGCATAGTTGCTGATATCTACGATTGTCTCCATCTCATCCAACCACTTTAAGGCTTCCACAGCTCCTTTCTCCCCATTAAAGTCTCAGGACTTGCAGGAGATGAAATACTTATAGGTACATCCGTCTTTAAAAGAAGGGGACCTATCAGCAAAATCTATTTTCTTTGGTTCACTCTTCGCATTCGAAGAGTGAACTAAGCTCTCTTTACGAGCTCAGGATGGGGTAATCGATAATGGTCTAGAGCGAGTAGCACTCGACCTTTTAAACTTTTCTATAGCCTTTCCCAAGACCTTTTCAACAACCGCATCAATGCGAGCTTGAAAATTATCATTATCAATATCTCTGTTTTCGGCTTTGTTAGTCAACATCCCGGTGGCTACTTTGCGCCTCATCCGAGTTAGCCATCTTTTGAGCTTTGGTTCTATACACCAATAAAATTCCTCTTAGCCATGGTATAAAAACCATATTGGCTTTAAACATTGGTATTAATAGGACCATCAAAGGCAAATTAAAATTTGGACATAGTCCATATATTACTAGACAGTGGATCGTAATGTCACAACTGTCATTGTCGTATTCGACAATTATATTTAGCTTTTAAGCTTGTCACGAAGGACATAAATTTTATGGCACATAGGCCTGTCCCTAATGGACATAAAATATGGCACATAGGCCTGTCACTAATGGACATAAAACATGGCACATAGGCCTGTCACTAATGGACATAAAACATGGCACATAGGCCTGTCACTAATGGACATAGAATTTGGACAGGGGGTTATATTACCCACATCTGTCGTTGTCATTTGACAATATAATATTGCTCAAAGGCAAATCATCACTAAATGGATGTTTAATCATAGCCCCAAGGGCAATACATCACTAATGGATGTTTTATCATAGCCCCAAGGGCAATACATCACTAATGGATGTTTATCATAGCCCCAAGGGCAATACATCACTAATGGATGTTTTATAATAGGCCCAAGGGCAATACATCACTAATGGATGTTTAATCATAGGCCCAAGGACAATACATCACTAATGGATGTTTATCATAGCCCCAAGGGCAATACATCACTAATGGATGTTTAATCATAGCCCCAAGGCAATACATCACTAATGGATGTTTAATCATAGCCCCAAGGGCAATAACATCATTAATGGATGTTTAATCATAGCCCCAAGGGCAATACATCACTAATGGATGTTTTATCATAGCCCCAAGGGCAATACATAACTAATGGATGTTTATCATAGCCCCAAGGGCAATACATCACTAATGGACGTTTAATCATAGCCCCAAGGGCAATACATCACTAATGGATGTTTATCATAGCCCCAAGGGCAATACATCACTAATGGATGTTTTAATCATCGCACTGATGATATTAGCCGGGATCCAATTTGATCACGTAGGCTATATAAGGTTAGGACATAGTCCATTACCTTGAAAGCTAGTGTGGTTCCTCAAGTCACACTACCAGGAGTATGACCATTCCTGAATGTTAACATAAGAGTACCTTAGTGGTTGATTAATAGTCCCGGTCGCATTGACCTTAACGACTTGGCAGCTTGAGCTTAATTCCACCACCTCTGGATAGAAGGATAACTCTTCCTTAACTATCATGATAGAAGGATATTCATCCTTAACTATCATTTATATTTTAGGCCAAATATGTGGTCTGTGCCACTTGGCTAATCAAAACCATTAAGATCTTATTGGAATTATATCGCAGAGCATAAATTTCGAGTAAAATCGAGACGCTCGTTTGAAGAGGATGAATACATATATATAATTTCCAAAAACACTTCATTAAATTCCAACTAGAAATTACAGTACAAGAAAAATGAAATAAACTGTCCATGTAAGGACTTTAAAGAAATAAAAATGTCCACGCAGGGACTTAAGGAAATAACAATGTCCTCGCAGGGACTAACATAAGTTATTAGAAGAGACTTCACTCGTCCTTCTTTCCCTTGACCAACTTGGAGAGTTTCTTGAAGAACTTGTTTGTCTTCTTCTCCGTTTTCTCCGCTTGTTGTTGCATTTCTTTCATCCGTTCCAAGGCCTCATTAATGGCCTCGAGTGGCGGCGGAGATTGTGGTTGTGGTTGTGGTATACTAGGGTATTGATACCCATAACTTGGATATCCGGTAGGTGGATAAGCAGGTGGGAATGTAACGCCTCGTATTTCCAAGATTATTATTTTTATAAAAATTCACGCTCGTTTTCTATTTCCTGAGTCGCAACTACAATCGGATCGAAAAACGGTTTAAAAACGGAAACAACGTATTGTTATGTGTTTTTTTACAAAACGACAACCGAACGCGACTTTTTTTGATGTCTTACATTTAATTCCCGTGTTTAAAACTTAAATAAAAATTGTACGCTATTTTGTAGCGTTCGGGCGCTGAAATGGGCTTTAGAAACGCAATCGGGCCGCTATGGGGCTTTAGGCCCAACACCCTTGAAACCCTAACACTATAAAAGCCTCATGCCTCTTCTCCTACCTTCACATTTCCGGCGATCGGAGCCGCCTTTCCGGCGAGACTCCGGCGACCCCCTTTTTCCGGCAGACAAACACCCGCTCAACCACCCCCCTCTCTTTCTCTCAGTTTTCCGGCGAGCAACCACCCTTACTCTCCTTCTTCCTCTCCCACACCAACCTAAACACTTTGCAGTTCTCTCTCCCTCTCCCCATTTCTGCTGCCGGTGGAAACCGGCGAGACCCTCTCCTCCATCTCGCGACGGCAACCCGCACACCACCACCTCACTCTCACTCTCCTCTCTCCCTCTCTGCAGTGGTGTCGCTGGCCACCAATCGGGTGGCGGCGCAGCAGGGGCGGCATAGCAGCGGCGGCAGTGATGGATCAGCAACGGCGGTGTAGCAGCGGCGGCGGTGGCTTAGCGGTGGTGTTTTAACAGCGCCCGTGGTCTCAGACCTGGTTCAGGCTCGGTTTCAGCTGGTTCGGGTCTTGAGTTTCCAGGCAGTCAGCACCGGTCAACTCAATGAGTCAACTCAGCTTGTTGGGCTCAGTTAACTTCAGTCTTGGTTTGGGTCCTGGTTCCGTTCAAGCCGGCTCAGGTTCAATCTCGGTTCAGTCAAGGTTAGTCTCGATTCGGGTCTTGGTTTTGCTTCTATTTCGAATCCCGTTAATTCTTTTCTTTCGGCAGGTTACGATTCGTTTCGGTTCAGTTCATGGCTCATGTTCAGCGGGTTCGGGTCTCGGTGCCGAGGTTCGGGTCAGCAGTGAGTCAATGACAGTTTTGGCTTCGGTTCGGGTCTCGTTTGGTGTTCGGTCAAACCTGGTCAACTGTTGGTCAACGGGTCAGATTCAAGTTCGGTAAAACTCTAAGCCTCGTAGTTCACTTTACTTATATTAATGATCTTGTATTCGCGACCCGAACTTGTACAAATGGTAACACTTGAACATAGAAATATATATATATATATATATATGTTTCATGATTTAATATTTCGTAACGTCTCTTATAAAATCATCGTGGTAGAATTATTGCGTTTTGACAAATAATATCAACACTCGTGTGTCGGGATCGTCCAAAAACAAGGGGAAACTCTGCCCGATTTTCGACTAATATATATATATTTATTTATTATAACTATTGACGAAATATCCTTATTCGTTACGTCTTTCAACAAAATATATATTGATTTATTATGCTTCCGGCAATATATATATTTACACATTTCTGCTTTTCGACAAAATCATTTAATTATTATACCGTTCGACAACATATTTAATTATTATTCTTTTTGACAAATAAATATCAATTTAACGACAAGATATAAACAGTATTCCTTCCGTCAAAATAAACATATATTATATACTTTTCGAAAATGATACTTCTCTAACGACAATGTATAAATATAATATGTGTTTCCGACGAACAATATATATATTTAGCTACTATTCTTTTCGTTAACATGCATATATATCTATTATCCCGTTCCGTCAAAATATACATTTATCTATTTTCTTTTAGCCAAACTATATATTTATCTAGTAATCTTTTTCGTCAAAATATACCAATATTTATATACAGTTACTTGTTAAACCTTCCGACAAGGGTGTAATTTATTCGCTAAACCTTTCGACTAAATATGCTCCACGATTATACTTTTTCGCCAAAATATATAAGTACACGTCTATTATTCTCGTCGACAAAACATAATAATTTAACGAAGGAATATATTTATCTAACTGCAAATACCTATATATCTTTTATATTTTTCGCCAAAAATATATATATTTATTGTATTATTTTGATAACACTCTTACGGCACCTTTGACGAATTTAACTTTAGAGTCGTTACACAAATTCCGTGCTAAACGTACACGTACCTTCAACTCCGATTCGATTATTCATCCATGTTCGTTGTCATTTAAGGTGGCATTGGTGTCCCTTTCTCCCACTCATCAACTCGTCGTGGAATTTCCAAAGAAGACTTAGCAATTCTGTGAGTACACTCGACCCACTTTTGTTTATATCACTTTTTGGGTGTAACATGTTTCCATATACAAAAATCACAAACACTTAAACTTTATGAAATGAGCCGAGGTCGTGGCCATTATCTAATGTAATGAGCCGAGGATATCCAGGACATGGTAATTTAACCCCCGATGTTTAAGTTATCAAACAAAACTGATTAAAACAGAATATGCGGATTTACTTGCCACAATCCGGCATTCGATTGATCCCATTTCTGACCAAGCGGTAATAATTCTGGATTTTGAAACTTGCATAATCTGGGTAAACTATAAACATTCTGGATTTTGAAACTTAAATGACAACGTTAGACCCGCTTCTGTTAATTTCCGTAAACTAGTTACATATACTTAACCGTACGCACATTAGCGAAATCGGGTAACCGGATAAGTCATGGACAAGTTCTATATGCCATTATACTTTAAATAAGTTGTAATATCAGTAGGATATCAACTTATATGCCCGTTAAAGTTTCAAAATGAAATTATGCCTCATAAGGGCATTCTGGTAATTTCATATCGTATAAAAGGAACTTGATAATAATTTGAGGTTATAACTATAAGTATTCTTGAAAAATAGCTTATTTATGATATAATATCAGTAGGATATTGATTATATGTGTAATTTATCTTTTATGACCAAACTATGCACCGAAGGGGCATTTTGGTCATTTTACACAAAGTTTACAAATTATTTAGGATTCTGAGTTTATATGATGTACCTACTGTAAATATATTTAAAATAAGTTTTAAAATCAGTAGGTAACAAGTCTTGGTCAAATAATATGATTTAAAACTATACTATGCGCCGGAACGACGCTTATGTCGTAAAATGACGTTTTATGCGATGTTTAATGAAAACTGATGTTAAGGTCAGATTAAAAATGTCTTAGATATGTTATTTAATATAACATATCAGTAGGTAAAAGATTTACCTTGAAAAGATTTGATTAAAACCATTTCATGAGTCACAAGGGCTAAATCGTCATTTATCGACATAATTCAAGGACATGCTTGTAAACTCAGTTTATAATCCGGTTTGGCATCCCAAATAATCCTACTTATGATATAATATTAGTAGGAAACTTATTTTCAAGTTCATTATCATTAAAACCTTGATTTATGCAAACAAGACATTTTAGTCAAAAATGGCATAATTACGGAACTTGCGCATAAACTCAGATTCTGATCATGATCATGTAATATAACCTCATAGGGTTATGCTACATTATATTACGATCATAATTCAACTTTAGATCAGTAGCTAACTAATCTAAATCGGGTCAGAATCGAAAGTCAAAGCAGAAGTCAAACTTCGCGACTTTCGGTTGCGAACCGACCTTATAACTGAAATTGACGAGCCGAACATGTTCTTACAAGTTCTAATAATTATTACCAACTTGTTTAAGTGTCAAAACAGGTTTCATATCATATATAAGATCAAATTATAATATTTTCGAAACGTAGCCTGTTTGACTTTTTAATATCATAACTTTGACCCGTCAATTGGTCTAGCAAACGTGATCTTCGGGAGGTGCCCTTTATAGGGGTTAACACCTACCTTATTACGATCACTTAGCCATGTTCGTTACGAACAATGGTTGGACTATAATGGTCTTAACCGAAAGTCAAAGCGTTTTTCGTAAAACGCTTGACTTTTGGCTATAAAAGCCTATAAACGAAAATGCACAAACAAGGAACACTTACAAAGGTTCCTAGGATGCAATAGAACTAAGTTGGATGCTCTTTTCAGTTAGGAACTTCCAGAGGAGGGAGATAGAGTTGAAAATGAAAAAGGTGCAAGTTCAAAGGTTGAACCTTTGCACCTATTTATAGTTGGAGAGCTTGAAGGAAGTGATGCCAGGTGTTAAGGGGTGTAAGAGGAAGCTTACAAGTGTCCTAAAACATGGCATAGCTGATTAAAAGTCCCTGGTTTTGAGTTAAATGGTTTTTGGCACTTGCGGAGGCCAAGTAAATTATTCTGCAGATACAGTCCTCTGGCAGGCCGCTAGAGGCACATGCCTTGCCTCTCGCGCCCCGCGAGCGCCCTTTGGCCACTTTCAAAAGTTGACACTTTTAGCCACTTAACTTATTAAAACCTCTTAGAACCTCCTAAAACACTCTTTTAGAATATTTAGCCCTCCGTAGCCAATATTTGGCATACCCGAGATTATGCCCAGACATCGTCGAGCTCTCGGTTCGTTAAAAGGTCACTTAGATGCATAAATTAACATATTAACATTTTAACCCCTCCAACGTCCAACTTTTAATTAATTACTGATTCAATCCCTCTCGTCCAACAAATGAGACATATGAGAGTTAGGACTTCGTAAACGATCACTTAGAGGCACATTATAAGCATGTTGACTCTGATGTCACTCAGAGGCAACGGTCACTCAGAAGCCAAGTTTTAGCATGTTGACACTAATGGTCACTCAGATGCTATGTTTTAAGCATGTTGACACTAATGGTCACTCAGAGGCTTGGTTTATGCATGTTGACGCTTTTAGTCCCTATTAGCCTTTAATGGACTTAAAATAAAATATAATACATGTCGCTAATATTATTAGACATGATTTTACAGGGTGTTACATCCTCACCCCCATAAAAGAAATCTCGACCTCGAGAATTTATTCAAAAATTTGGGGCTACTTTTGTCGCATAGTGGACTCAACCTCCCATGTATACTCGGGACCTCTAAAGGCGTCCTATTTAACCTTTACTATAGGTATAAATTTCCTTCGGAGCTTCTTAACCTGATCGGTTTCTCAATGAACCTCAGATTTTCATCAATTTGTACATCCTTGTGCGACATTGCTGGCGACTTATCGGCTAGACATTTCTTAAGATTACTGATGTGGAATACATCATGTATTCCACTTAGCTACTCGGGCAACCTAAGCTTACAAGCTACAGCACCGACACATTAGATTACCTCGAATGGTCCAATATATCTTGGGCTTAACATGCCCGTCTTTCCAAAACGCATCACACCTTTCCAGGGTGATACCTTCAGCATGACTTTGTCCCCTGCCTGGAACTTAAGAGGTTTTCGCCTCTTGTCAGCATAGCTCTTCTGCCTATCTCAGGCAACTTTGAGACGATCACGGATTTGCACAATGTTATCCATGGTCTCCAGGACGATCTCAAGTCCTGATAGTTGGGCTTCCCTAACTTCTGCCCAGCACACGGGTGTTCGACACTTTCTCCCACACAAGGCCTCAAAAGAGCAGCCTTGATGCTCGTATGATAACTAATATTGTAGGAGAATTCTATTAGGGGTAAGTGGTCATCCCAACTTCCACCTAAATCAATCACACATGCCCTAAGCATGTCTTCCAATGTCTGGATAGTACGCTCACTTTGACCATCAGTCTGCGGATGGTAAGCCATACTAAAATTTAATCTTATGCCTAACGATTATTGGAAACTCTTCCAAAAGTGAAATGTGTATCTAGTATCTCTATCAGATACAATAGATACCGGCACACCATGTAGGGACACAATCTTGTCCACATACAACTTAGCCAATTTGTCATAGTTATATGTTTCTTTAATTGGCAAGAAGTGTGCTGACTTAGTCAACCTATCCACTATGACCCAAATCGTGTCATTACCACGTTGGGTCTTAGGTAACTTTGTAATCAAATCCATAGTTACCATTTCCCATTTCCATGTGGGAATTTCAAGCTGTTGTAGAAGTCCTGACGGTTTTTTATGTTCGGCTTTAACTTGCGAATACGTCAGACACTTGGCTACATAAGTGGCTATAGATTTCTTCAAACCCATCCACCAATAATTCTTTTTCAGATCTTGATACATCTGTCACCTCCCGGGTGAACTGAGTATCTTGTGTTATGCGCTTCTTGGAGGATTAGATCTCTAAGCCCTCCAAAAATTGGAACCCAGATTCTATCATTAAATCTAAGGATTCCATCCTTACTAGGCGTTAATTGATTAACAGTTCCGCTTAATCCTTCATTAGGAGCATTAGCTTCAAATAGAGCTTGCTTCTGCGCATCTAATAGCTTTTCATTCAAGCTATTTATGAGTTGAATGCTCTTGGCGTTAATCCTTATAGGTTTAACCCGTTCCTTGCGACTTAAGGCATCAACAACTATATTTGCCTTGCCAGGATGATAGTGAATCTCGCAAATCATTAAGAGTTTCCATCCATTGGCGTTGTCGCATGTTCAATTCTTTCTGATTGAACAGATGCTGGAGACTTTTATGGTCTATGTATATAATACACTTTGTGCCATATAAGTAATGTCTCCATATCTTTAGTGCAAATACAACGACACCCAATTCCAAATCGTGGGTGGTGTAATTCCTTTCGTGCACCTTTAACTGTCGTGATGCATAGGCAATCACTTTGACATTTTGCATTAGCACACAACCCATGCAAGTGTGTGAAGCATCACAGTAGACTACAAAATCTTCAATACCCTCAGGTAGAGATAACACAGGAGCATTGCTCAACTTGTGTTTAAGAATCTCAAAGGATTCTTGTTGTTTCGGTCCCCAATTAAATTTAACATTCTTACGGGTCAAGGTAGTTAAAGGAGTGGCTATCCTTGAAAAGTTCTTAATGAACCTCCTATAGTAACCGGCCAATCCTAGGAAACTACGAATCTCCGATGGGGTTTTGGTACTTCCCAATTCATTATAGCCTCAATTTTGCGGGATCCACTTGGATACCTCGCTCACTTACCATATGTCCAAGAAATTGGACTTCTCTAAGCCAAAACTCACACTTAGAGAACTTAGCATAAAGCTTCTCTTGCCTTAGTAGTTCTAAGATGCACTGAAGATGTTTCTCGTGGTCAGCTTGATTACGAGAGTAGATAAGTATATCGTCTATGAAGACAATGACAAACTTATCCAAATATGGTTTGTAGACTCTATATTTCATGAGAATCATGAATGCTGCAGGTGCAATTGTGAGCCCAAAAGGCATCACCAAGAATTCAAAATGACCATATCGGGTCCTGAAGGCAGTTTTAGGAACATCTTCACTTCTAACCTTCAGTTGATGATATCCAGATCTTAAATCAATCTTGGAGAAATAACTCGCCCCTTGAAGTTGGTCGAATAAATCGTCGATCCTGGGAAATGGATAACGGTTCTTGATTGTTATCTTGTTCAGCTCACGGTAATCAATGCACATCCTCATTGAACCGTGTTTCTTCTTAATGAATAGGATAGGAGCTCCCCAAGGCGAGGAACTAGGCTGTATAAAGCCTTTCTCTAAGAGTTCATCTAATTGTATCCTCAACTCCTTTATTTCCGTTGGTGTTAGTCTATATGGAGCTCTAGCTACGGGTGCTGACCCTGGTATGATATCAATACTAAACTCCACTTGTCTGTCTGGAGGTAGGCTAGGTAATTCTTCCGGAAAGTCAGATGCCAAGTTTTAGCATGTTGACACTAATGGTCACTCAGAGGCTATGTTTTAAGCATGTTGACAGTAATGGTCACTCAGAGGCTTGGTTTATGCATGTTGACGCTTTTAGTCCCTATTAGCCTTTAATAGACTTAAAATAAAATACGATACGTGTCGCTATATTATTGGACACGATTTTACAGGGTGTTACACTCGAAGGTAACACCGGCAATGGAAAAGCAGGTCACCATCGAAGACGTTGACAATGAATTTGAGGCCATCAATGACAAAGGGCCGCCTAAAAAGAATGAGATCACGCCAGATTTTTTTCTTAAAGAACAAGACCGAGTTACCGAAACAACCTAGTGATCTAGATAAGATAGAAAGGTTGGAGAGTCTACGCTCCAGGCTCAACTTCGAGACACCATTAAACGAAGGAAACATCTCTTCCAGTGACAAGAACACCACACCAGACCCCTTAACAACCTTCATGGCAGTGCTCAAATGGATGACTCCCGAAGAAAGAGCAATGGTGATGGAAAAGAAGGGAGGTGACACAGAAAAGGAGGGGCAGAAAGATGACAACATACTAGATAAACCATACCTGCGCAGGGACCTAGCAGAAGTCTCCAAGTTTACCCGGCGAATAGCGGAGGCCCCGCTACCTCCCAAACTAAAACCACCCAACAACGACAGGTACGACAGGACCAAGGGTCTAGAAGACCACCTTCATGCCTTCAAAGGAGCAGGACAGGTGGGCCGGTGGTCCATGCCCACCTGGTGTCACATGTTTGTGTAGACATTGACCGAATGAGCCCGCCTTTGGTTTTATAGCCTTCCGGCTGGAAGTATAGATAGCTATGACGATTTATGTGAGAAATTCCTTAGGTACTTTAACCAAGAAAAGAAAGTGGTCAAGAACCCCAATGAGATCATGCACATCCGCCAGAGGGACAGTGAACGAGTGGATTAGTATATGGAAAGGTTCATAAAGGAGAGTATGAACAAAAAAGGGGTCCCTTAAGTCATGAAGATCGGTAGTTTTATCAATGGGTTAAAGCATACTCAGCTATGCGAAAAACTGCGAGAAGAGTTCCTTGAGACATTTGATGCTCTCATGGACAAGGTCAGAGCCTTTGTGAGAGGAAAAGACACTAGTAGCAACGCCAAGGGGCTGGACGTCGGCTCCAGGAGGATTAACCCTGCCCCTTGGTCATAGGAAAAAGGTAACCTGCATAATGATAGACCAAGACCTGTCTTCTCCCCTTACAAACCTAGAGGGAAGGGGTCAACTCCTTACTGTGACAACTTCACCCCCTTGACCAAGACCCCCAACGAAATTCTAGTGACTAAAAGAGTAAAAAACTCCTTACCAAACCCCCACCCCTAAAGCAAGGACCCAAGGCTTATCCGTACGAATATTGTGAGTTCCATAAAGGATGTGGGTATAAGACAGACGAATGCATGTATTTGAAAAGAGAGATCAAATTGGCGGTAAAAACAGGAAAGCGATCCCATTTAGTAAAAGAAATAAAAGAAGGGGGGATAGAAAGGGAAAGGATAAGAAGGCAGAGGAATAAGAGAGATGCTTTGTGGATATGATTAGAAGAAGGGATGAATATAGTTCAACCCGGAGCATTAAGCCCAGAGTATTGGGGCCCCCAGATGAAGGCACCCATACTCATGCCCCATCTGGAGGACTATGAGACCCATAAGCTTCCCTTTAATATCTCAGCAAAAATAGCAGGGCACAAGGTGGCGCAGATACACGTTGATGGAGGGAGCGGGGTAGAAGTAATATACGAACATTTAAGATTTGACAGGGACATAAGAGATAGGCTGGAAGAAGATTCCATGCCACTCATGGGGTTCAACAAAAGTGTTTCACACTCCCTGGGAAAAATCAAACTCCCATTGGCAGTTGGTGTTAGCGACAAAACAAGTACCATAGAATTGACGTTCACCGTGATCAGGTCTCCCTCTAAATTCAATGCTATACTGGGAAGACCGGGCATTGGAGATCTTAAGGCCCAAGCGTCAACCCCTCACGGAGCCCTTGTATTCCAAACACCCAAGGGACTTGCTTGGGTGAAATCCTCCTACGAGGTAGTGTCGTCAATCTCAGAAAGAAATGTTGAAAAGAAACCAAAGGATGAAAGGATAGAGGAATGGATCTTAAATGAAAAGTTCCCGGAGCAGACTTTACGGGTAGGAGCACACCTTAGCGACAAGTGTAAGAGTGCTTTGAAGGAACTGTTGCTTTTCAACATAGATGTCTTCGCTTTCCAGCAGAGAGACACGTGTCGCATCCCGTGGAACCTAGCGGAACACCGGCTCAACACCCATAGTTGGGTAAAGCCGGTTAAGCAAAAGAAACGGAGCATGGGACCACAGAAAAGGAGGGCAGCCTGGAAGAAACCAGAAAGCTCCTTAGAGAAGGCATAGTCAGAGAAGTCAGATATCCTACATGGATTTCAAACCCAGTAATGGTTGAAAAGAAGGATGGGGGATGGAGGATGTGTATAGACTTCAAGGAGCTTAATAGAGCTTGTCCAAAAGACTGTTACCCTTTACCAAAAATTGACGTCCAAGTAGACTCGTTGGCCCAGTACCCTTTGAAATGTTTTGTAGATGCGTACAAGGGATACCACCAAATTCAAATGTCCTTAGAGAACGAAGATAAGACGACATTTGTAATAGACGAAGGGACTTTCTGTTACAAGAAAATGCCATTTGGGCTCCGGAATGCGGGGCAATTTAACAAAGTTACATGAACATATTCTTCAAAGACCAGCTGAAACGAAACTTGGAAGTGTACGTGGATGATATTGTGATCAAGAGTTTGAAAAAACCCTTGATGTTGGAAGACGTAGCGGAAACCCTCAGGACCATGCAAGAGGTAAACATGAAGCTGAACCCAGGGAATAGCTATTTTGAAGTGGAAGAGGGGAAGTTCTTGGGAGTGATCGTGACTAGGGGATCAAGGCTAATCCCGAAAAAACACAAGCAGTGGTAGAAATGAAATCCCCGAGGTCACTCAAAGATATTCAACAACTAAACGGTAGGCTGATAGCTCTTAATCGCTTCCTATCTAAAGTGGTCGATAAAATACTCCCATACATGAAAGTCCTAAAGGACTGTTTACAAACTAGCAAGTTCCACTGGAGTCCGAAGGCTGAGACGACCTTCCAAGAAATGAAGAACCTCACGTGTGATTTACCTACTCTAGCCACTCCCATCCCAGGGGGAAAAACTTTTAATATATTTGTCTGCATATAGACAACAGTCAGTGTTGTTATGATGGTAAAGAGGCAAGACAAGCAAATTCCAATATATTTCGTCAGTAGGACACTGAAGGGACCAGAGGAGAGATATTTACCAATGGAGAAGCTAACACTATCACTGGTTTTCCCTTCGACAAGGTTGAGAAGGTATTTCCAGGCGCACAAGATAATTCTCCTCACGGACCAGCCCCTCCAAAAGGTGTTAAGGAGACTTGAACTCTCCGGCCGGCTCGCCAAGTGGGCAGTAGAGCTGTGGGAACATGCCATCGAGTACAAGGCAAGAACAACCGTGAAGGGACAAGTTCTAGCAGACTTCCTCGCCGAAGTCCCCGAAGAAGAGGAATGGGAGCTTCTCACATGGAAGGAGCTAGAAGAGAGAGAAAAGAAGGAAGAAGGAATGGCGATTGGAAATTACATACTGACGGGGAGTCTAGTGAAGAGGGAAATGGGGCAGGGATCACCCTCATTAGCTTTGAAAGAATCGAGTTAACTTATGACATCATATTAGACTTTGAGAACACAAATAACATGGCGGAATATAGAGCTCTTTTAGTAGGGTTAAGGCTGGCCAAGGATATGAAGGCAAACAACATAGAGGCTTACACAAATTCACAAATTTTTGTAAAACAATATAACGGGAGTATGACGCCAAGGATGAAACCATGGCCCAATATGTTACCCGAGTAAAGGAGCTTGTCGAAGCCTTTACCTCCTTCAAACTGGTATACTTGCCCCGGGGGAAGAACAGAAAGCGGATGCCTTGAGTAAACTAGCGTTTATAGCCTTTGACTATTTAGCCAAAGAAGTAAAAGTGGAAGTCCTTACCTCACCCTCCATCACAAGAAAGAAGTGTCCTCGATCGATAGAGCAAAAGAGTCCTGGATAACCCCGATTGTCAAGTTCCTGGAGGAGGGAACTCTCCCTAAATATGAAGTTTCTTCAAGATAAGTAAGGATAAAGGCGCTCTAGTATGAAATCATAGACGGCCAACTTTTCAGGAGGTCATACTTGTGCCCTTCATTGAAGTGTGTGGATGAAGAAGAGGCCAGATATGTGATTCAGTTAATTCATGAGGGGATTTGTGGGATGCACTCAGGGCCAAAGACGGTCGTAGCAAAGGCCATGAATGCTGGGTTTTATTGGAGTCACATGTACAATAGTGCCTTAGAAGAGATTCAGAAATGTGACAACTGCCAAGTGTATGCTCCGCACACCCACAAGCACAAGCACCCCATGATCCCAGTCTCTACGTCCTGGCCTTTCCAGAAATGGGCTATCAACATTATAGGGCCATTCCCGGAAGGGCCAGGAGGGGTCAAATATGTGGTGGTAGCCATAGACTACTTCACAAAATGGGTGGTGGCCAAGCCCTTATCAAGAATCATGGGTGAGCAAATGAAGAGGTTCGTCTTGGATAATAATGTCTACCGGTTCGGGATACCCCAAGAATTAGTAAGCGATAACGGTGTCAAGTTTGTAGGAAAGCCCTTCAGACCCTGGTGTCAGTAAATGCAAATGCAACAGATATTCACATCTGTCACCCATGCCCAGAGCAACGTGCTGGTTGAAAGATTGAATCAAAGCTTGATCGTAGGAATGAAGGGAAGGTTGGGCCGGAAGCAGTACGACTGGTTGGAGGAGTTACCTTACGTCCGATGGGCATATAGAACAACGCTAAAAAGTCTAATTGGGAGACGCCCTTTAGCCTAACATATGGTACTAAGGCAGTCATCCCGGCTGAGATCGGCTCCCCACAGAAAGGATAAAGTTAAGGGAAGCTGAAAACGAGCGTGATCTCGGGATGAACCTCAATCTTCTTGAAGAAAGAAGAGAAATCGTTGCGGTGAGGGAAGCGGGATATAAAAAAACAAATAGAAAGGCACTACAACGCTCGAATGAAGAAGTTGAACATGCTCCCGGGTGACCTAGTCCTGCGGGACAACGAAGCAAGCTTGCAAGAAGGCATTGTAAAGTTAGGGCCCCAATTGGAGGGGCCTTACAGGGTTAAAAAATGGGCAAATGGAAAGGGAGCATGCAAGCTGAAAACACTCCAAGGAAAAGAAATTCCTAGAACGTGGAACTTGATGCAACTACGAAAATACTACGTGTAAGAACGTTACCCGAACAAACGGGGACAAGGGAACAAGTATGGAGCCTAAGTGCCCATTTTGTGATGCTAACAATAGAAAAACGGTTCCTTCTTTTTGTATTATGCTTTTGTTTAAAACAAAACATGTACTGGGATACTTCACATTGTATTGGTAAAGAATGACTTGTTTCCAATTATTTAAACACCAGAATAGGGTTGTCAAAAGATAACCCCATAGCAAGTGAATACACCGGGACAGACGTGCCCAATGGTTCTGAACCTTACAAGAAAAAATCATGCGTAGACAGAGTAAGCATGTCAAAAAGCCCGATCATGGGGCAAGGACGAAGTCGACTTGTCCATAATATGACAAAAACAATTTATTGCGAAAAGAAGCAATGCAAATTGAATAAACTATCTTTTTTTTGTATGCAAACTACAAATAAATCAAAGTTACAAGAAACTATACAAGGATGGAAACATCCAACTTAACATAATTTACAAATAATGGCCAAACTTACAAATTGAGAACAACTGGGTTAAAAGGAGTCTAAAGCTCTAGGGACTCCTTGACACATTGGATCCTTGACAGAAATTGATTTCTACAAAAAAACAACATAAAATATATACAGAGCAACACAAGGCATTTATAGCAGCAAGCATATGTCATAGACACAAAACAGGGAACATAGTCCCCGAAAGTAAGAGTTAGGCAAACAAACAAACGTTCAGGGGGGCCCAAAACAAAGGCCCCCAGACCAACACAAGCAAAGGAAGAGTAGCAAATAAGTGTTAAGTTATTACAACCACATCGAAACATTGTTTAAGAACCCATCAAGGAGAGTCACCTCCCGAGGGTGAATCACCAGATGAAGGATCGGTAGAGGCAAGAAGGGACTTATGCTCGTCAAGAGACATCAGAGGGTTATCAACAATCTTCACAAGGAGGGCAGGGGTGTGATCACAGAACTCCTCATCCAGCTTGGTCGGTTGTTTTTTTGGCTTTAGAATTATAATGACGAGTCTCTTTTCCTCTTCATACCATGGGAAGGAAAAGAGTACCCATCTTCCAACCCAGCCTGGTAGTCCACATTCCTGTAAGCATGATAAATCCTTTCCAATGAACCCTTGAACTCAGAACATTGGGAGAAGACAAAAAGAAAGTGCCCAAAACCCTGAGACAACAACCAATGGCGCTCTGCGGCGAACTTCTGATTGTCTTACTGAACGATTCCCAACTCTGTATACAAAGTGCCTACATCAGCACCAGACACTGAATCAGCCTCCTTATGATGCTTAAGTTCAGCAACCAATTGGTCTCACTCTCGCAACAACTCTTCCAATTCCTTGGCCCAAGCCCTCTCTTTCTCCTTCAACATAACCCTTGAATGCTAAAAGAAAAAGAAACGTTGGAAAGAGTCAAAAACCAAACACAGAGAAAAATAGGGAACATAAGAGAAATGTACCTCCTTCTCTAGAAGGTTCCTCTCTGTGTTCACCACACGCCATTGAAACTTTGCAGCAATAGTCTGCGAAATCTTCAAACGTCCCTCCATGTCCCGGTTCTCATCCTTCAACCTTTGAACATGGTGCAACATGCCAGCACCTCGAAAGAAACGCTCACACACGGCCATGCAATGTTGGTCTTCAAACGGTGAGAAGGAGGAAGAGCATGCTCCATGAAGTCCCGGGCAGTATCCCGGGTGTTAACAACTAAGGAAGAAGTTATTTTCCAATTAGGAGCATAGGGAGGCGGACATCCTTCAGCAAACAAGGGAGCTAGAGGAGATCGAGCCTGGAAAGAGGAGGGAAGTTGAAATTTACTCTGGTTGGGACCTTGAGTAAGAGAAGTATGAGTAGCAGCCTTAGTCGATACAACGGGAAGTTCAGGCGCTTTTTTCAACTTAAATGGAGAGGAAGATGCTGGAATAGTGATCGGGGCTGAAAGGGAAGGTAGGGGGAAGAAGAAGAGTAAGAAACATTAAGAAACACGAACACAAAAAAAAAACGAGTTTAAGGCTAACTTATAGGAAGGGGTCTAGAGACAAGGCTGGTGGTAGGACGAAAGGTCTTCAAGTGTTTAGACAAAAAACCTTTGACAGCAACAAGGGGGACTTCAGAAGTAGCCCGAGAAGTAGGAGGAAGTTTCTGACTGCTGGCACTCCGCAACCGGGAATGGATGTTCAAAACCTTCAATACCACCACACGAGTACTTCCCCCTAAGTAAAGCTTCCGCTTACGAGCTAACCTGGCCTCAAGATCTTCATCCCCACTACTCACATTTTAAACTTTTGGAGAGTTGTGAGAATCCTCTGACTCCTCAGGGGAAGCCCCCTCAAGAGGAGGGGTCCCCTCCCCGACAACGGCATTAACATCTAAACCTTCTACCGTAGGGGCTCCCTCTGCAAGGACAACACCCATTTCCTAGTTTTCAACCCCCTCGACCACAAAAGACACACCCTTCACATCTGCTTGCAAAGTTCCACAACGACATTTATAGGCAAAAGCAATAAAGACAAGAACGACAAGGCAACAACATGAAAACTAGACATGGAGCCAAATACAACCGGAATGCCTTAAAAGGAAAACCTTACAAATCTTATCCACAAAGGCCCGGGGACGAGTCGGGTACAAGGGACTCATACCTCCCAAACCTCCCATGGCCAAAATACCCTCAGGAAAGTTGAAGGCACAAGTAGAGTTCTCATACATGGTCTTCCAAAGAGTGGCCTCAACGACAGATATAGAAGGAACATCGTCTTCAATAACATCAGCTGGATCCATGATCGGAAGAGGTTCCGGCAACAGTGAAGGAGCGACAAAGATAAACCTTTTTTTCTACTCTTTGGGATAAGTGGAAGTGGGCATGAAGGAATAATAGGGAGTGCAGATGCTATCTTTCCTTTTCTCGAGGTAAACCAATCGTCATCAGATCGCAAATGGTAGAATTGCCGGAACAGAGGCACCGATGGCTCTCCGACAAAGGCAGCACAAGAAAGTTCGAAGTGAACAATCCTTAAAAAGGCAAGGGGGTTCAGTTGTGAGAAATGAATTCCTTAATGTTTTAGGAGATCCATCTTGAACGATGACAACAGATAACGAACACATCAGAACGAGAACGAAAGGGTGTAAATCACCATCCTCTCCGGCGAACAAGTGGCCGGATCATCTGGACCCGGAAGACGAGGAGAGAGATGGGGTGGAATACGGTACGATGAGACGAATGAGTCTCATTAATCTTGAGAGATAATCGACCGTTTTCCGGCTCATGATGCGAGCAATTATAAAATCCAGGAGAAGAAATATACAAAAAGAAAAAAGGACGAGAGAAAAAACTTGGAGAAGAGAAAGAGGCAATGAGGGTAATGAGGGGTTATGGGAAGTTTTAATAACTTCTCCAAGTACGCGGTAACTATCTTATCAACAATTCAAAAAGTAACCGCCAGATCTAAGCACGTGTGGATTCCCCCATCCCCTGATCGTCGGATCAAGTAAATCTTGTAGAATAGGGCATCATGAGAAGTGACGCAAACACGTCACCCGGGCCCACAGGAACAGTTGCAGCGCCGAACGACTTTAAGTCCAGATCCATTTGCAAGAGCTCAGGCCCTGGACTAAGGATGACTTGTCGACGAGGGCCCCTAGTTGGGCTTCTAGTCTTGGGCTGCTTAATTGGGTTCCGAGAAAGGCTCATCACTCATACTCTCAAAAGCCCAACATGAGAACGAAAACAACGACTTAAGCCCACCAGCTCATGTCATCATCTCCAAGTTACAGGCATTTAATGCCTGTAAACTCAACATGACGGCCAAGTCGGAGAAGGTACGAGGTAGTTGCAGGAGACATTTAATGAGTAGAGCATCTCACCATCAGGGGAGTGACACGTGCCATGAGCGATCAGCCGCCAGGCTGGCTTCCGAGACTACTGTTGGATTACTTTGAGATCTCCACGAGATGATAAGGTCTTTTCTCTATATATAACCCTATAACCCGGCGGAATGATCACTCAAGGTAAGCATTCAAGTCCCTAACATTTACTCATACACCGATTTACTCCGGATATTCTCTGGATCACATTCAATTCATTAAGAGGTCCACACAATACATTCCGACGACCATACACCGTCGGGATTATTTATCTTCTCCGGCAAGTTTACTTACTCTCACGCCGGAGCTTGGTCACGGATCCCCCACCGGGGCCCTCCGTGACGAGGCTAACGGTTTATTGTTTTGTAGCTCATCTAGGAGACTCAACCAAATGCCGACGAATCGCTCGATCATTCCAATCGAAGCTTAGGGATTTGACACTTATCTTTTTTTATAGATAGTAGATACATGAAAAAAGAACTAGAAAACTTGATAGTGTTTTTTTGCTATTTTATTTGGTCCCATTTATACAAGACACTTCCCATAATAATCGAACATTTATTTCACACATTTTACAAGTAACATTATAAAAAAAAAGTCAAATGAGATAACATTGATCTATGAATATATTAAAACATATTTATTATTTTCATAATTTATATTATAATGGGATAAGGTAATAAAACCATCGCAACAAGTTTCTATTGATTCGTGTCATACATCAGTTGCATGGGCATTTAATAGAGACTATACACTGCAACCTCATGATCCCTGCAAGTATTGTGCATGGGCGATCTGTTTTCATATTGCTTTTAACCGTCACCATTTAATATATAAGATAATGTTTCAATTGATGACAAGGATAAAAAAAAATAACAATATAATTAATATTAAAATAATATAATAGGTAGATAGTCAACGACAAGATTGCTTCAAAATTTGACCTGAATGACAAGTATATATAATATAATTATATATTGTATCATCTTTCTTTTTGTTCTTTTTATTTACACGATATAGATACTATAAGCTTTATATTACAGACCTAAAACGAGTAGGGTATTAACTTAAATTGTAGCAAAATGAGAATCTTTTTAACTTATTAATAAAATTTAAAAAGTTAAGCCCTAGAAATAACAATATACAAACTTATAAGATTTTATTTTTAAATCTATTAAAACAATTAACCCTTTTTGCATATTGTCTTAGAGTTGATCAAATGGAAAGATGTCATCATCATTCTTATTATAGAAAAAATGTTTATTTCAAAACTAGTAATGTGTTAAAATCATGAAAACTGATTTAACTCTTACACAAATTATTATATTCAAAACTAGCAATATGTTGATTTAACTCTTAGACAAAATATTATATAATTTGACTAAAATTGATGTAGATTACAATAATCAATAATATGTTTACGATTTATTTACACAAAGTTCTATTTTGCTCCTGGTGATTTTGTCCACATTCTGCTTTGCTCTAATAGTTTTAACTTGATTTTTTTTGCTTCTTGTAGTTACTCAGTTGGTTCAATATCTTCCCTAGGTTACACTCACACCCTGAAAATTGATTTTTGACAAGGGCAAACTAGTCTTTTTGCGTATATTGTATGGTGTAGGTTTAAATTACTTAATTATATTAGTTAATTTTTCCTAAACTCTAATTATATATACAATTTGTATACGTAAAAATACGGGATATACCCATTTGCCTTTATCTAAGTTCCTATTAAAATATGTAAATTTAAATATGTAAATCTTTTTATATACATCTAATTTCCCATTTGCCTTTATATAAATTCCTTTTAAATAGATTTTTATAATAAATGAGTATCCATTTCTTTATCTAATTTTCTTATAACATATGCAAATATTTTTATGTGGCACACAAAACTATGATAGTGTATAGTTACTACTTGGTATTAGGTGAAAGGTGATACGTACTTCAAAAAATTGTTTTTTCACATTATAAAATTTAATAACAAATAATAGTTAATATTATACATTAACATTCAATAACTTATGTGTTTTTGGTGTATATGATTTCATTTATTCATATATGAAGCTATGGTTAAAACAACAAATTTGAAATCTCCGTGTTCTATACAAAATCAAAGTATATATATGATTTTAACAACTTTGAATGTATATAAGTCAAAACACGATCAAACTAATTATGACATGGATTGAGAAAAAACATAGAAAAAATCAAACGAGAAGAACACCAAAAGAATCTGAACCTGTTGTAGAAAATCAGAAATAATTGTTCGATCATGCTTCAATTATATCTATACTTCAATTTGGAGGAATCTCACAAACGCTAACAATTTATACTTCAATTCTCAGGAACCCTAAAAATCTCTATAGCGTGAAAGTTACCTAATGGGTTGATCGATGTGGAATTTGAAAGGTTTTTGAGGTTTATGAACTTGAAAGGCAAAAGACAAAATTGTCCCTACATAAAAAGTTTTGCTTGCCCTTGATTAAAAAAAATCAATTTGGAGGGTGTGAGTGTAAGTAAAAAGATTGAACCAGTTAAAAAACCCTAAAGAGCAAAAAAGTAAATTTAAAACTAGTAGAGCAAAATAGATATTTGACCAAACCATAAAGAAGAAAATAAAACTTTACTCTTATATTAAATAAACATGTATATGCTTTATATGACCAAATTTAGGAGAGACAAGAAAAGCTCAAAGAAATAGTTGAGAGACAGGAATAACTCATTTTTTCAAATGTAGACAGGTATCTCAACATAATGTTACTTCTAAAGATGCATATATATCGAGCTGGACAAGAGAGACCCTCTTTAAAGTGAATAGAAGAAATTCCTTTTATAGGCTTGAAAATAGCCGCTGTAAATCAATTCAAATAGATATGGGAGTTTCGAACCAGTAGCAAACCCTTTCTCGTCCTTTCTAATGTCCTAGGCGAAGGCAGGGTAGGTGAAAGCCCAATAGATCCCATTTTTTATCACTCCACATAGCGCATTTCACCTAGTCGCTTTTTTCAGATTCTCAGATTTACGTAGATATTCAAACTTTTTATTCAAGCTCGGTCATATAAATAATGATAATGTTCGTTGCAACTAGTAAAACTAAGAGCTACAATAAGGTTTTAAGATAATCATGGACATGAAAAGGTAACAATGTTCAATAATCATCTATACATTAAACCGAAGTACTTGTTCAGATTTAATACTCTATCAGATGCTTTTCACTTTGTGTTTCAAATGTAACACGTATAGATTGATTTTGTTTTACTATCTAAGTTCAAAAATCTCGTGGTCAACATTCAAAAATATTAGATGCTAGTCGTCATAACATACGTTAAATACAAAAAAAATTATTGGGTTGGTTGACTATGCATCCTATAGTGCTGCAAACCAACCGAACGAACACGAACAAGACCTTGTTCGTGTTCGTTTGTTAAGAAATATATGTGTTCGCAAACGGTTCACGAACACTTATCGAACGAGATTTTTATGTTCGTGTTCGTTTGTAAAGGAAATGAACTTGTTCGTGTTCGTTTGTGTTTGTTTGTTGATTTTAAGCAAGGAACAAAAACTAACGTTGAAAAACACAAATGAGTACAAACTAATGTTTATGAACACAAATGGAAACAAACGAACAAAAACAATCGTTCATGAACAGAATATATAATACACTGACACTTATTAGATATTTAATTTGTCGGAATTTTTAAGTATTTAAATAAATATAAAAACTAAAAACACTAATGAACTATCGAACACAAACGAACACGTTACCGAACGTTCACGAATATAAACGAACAAACACGATCTCTGTTCATGTTTGTTCATTTAACTAAACAAACGAAATTTCTTGTTCATATTCGTTTGTTTAATAAACGAACGAACACAAATGAACTTCTCGCCAAACAGTTCACAAACTGTTCTCCGAACATTTGGTTCGTTTGCAGCCCTAATCCTATATACTAGTTCCGTTCTTTTGTGTTGCTTTACATACATTCCTCTCTCTCCTCTTACGTGGATAAAAGATCAACACAACTCTCATATCTTGCAAAATTGCTTTACATTCTTAGAAAAAGCGATTAGGTATCTTACCCTTATAGATAACATGACTAGCATATGATATTACTGCCGTTCGACCAAAAAATGATATTACATTCTAAACTTTTTATTTAACCTTTCGAAATGGCACTGGAAATGAATTTAACTGGTTACAGTGGCGGATCTAGAAAATATTCGTAGAGGTAACGTTTTATAAAAAAAGGGTAAGGAAATCGAAAAACGTCAAAAAATAATTTTTAGTAAATCGAAAAACGTTTTATAACGTTTGATTCATTAAATTGTTACTTTGTCAACATGTATCACGCATATTCGTTAATGAACTTCAAACGACTCGACGCACAACACAAAATAATTTTTAGTGTGTTCAAGGTTAAGTTTTTTACACAAATAAAATGCTACCATCCACGTACAAACAGAAAATCCTACAATCCATGATCATTGACACTGTGTAGTAGTATTCGTTTCACAAAATGGAATGAAATCCGGAAGAAATTTCAACGAACCACATAAGAAGTAGAATCCACGTTACAAAGGATTTAAATTCAATTCAACTATTTTTTTTAAACGAACAACATTCATATTTCATTCTATTACGTGAAACAAATACTACCTTAAATTTTTATGTTCTTTTAGAAAGTTAACAAAAATTTTTAATAGGAAAACCGTTCTCATTGTTAAGTACATGAATATAGGACATAATATTTATTATTGAATCAATGTTTTAAAATTCGGTTTTATACCGTACCAGATTAGGCTCAGAAACAGTTTAACCTATGTATCGGATGATTCAACTAAGTGTACCGGGCGATTTAACTGTAACTATCAGACGGTTTAACCGGCACTACCGACCTATTTGAACCGGGTTTTTAACACATTGTATTTAATGATGTTATGTATTGTCAACATATAGGACATGCTATTTATTATTTAATGAAGTTAACTATCGGCAACATAAAATGTTAAAAGTGACACAGAACCAACTCTGATGTGTGCATAAGATGTATGTAGACACCATATATTTTACTTTATGATTTAATGAAACAGAATTATAAAATTTATTTATCTGCTGTTCAAAGATATCAAAAATAATTTTATTATTTATATTAATACACATCACTAATTACTTCTAATACTTCACATAAAAAAAATTAACAAAAAATAAAAATTAAACCAGCAAAAATTGATAACCCAAAAGCCACAGACAAAGTGTCTAATGTCTCTTCTACCCTCAACTTTCTTTCTCTCCTTTCTCTCTTCATTTCTTCAAACTTGATGTATCTATTTTTTTGCTTCTTTTTCTCTTTTCAATCCATTTCCTCTTTTAACCTCCAATGTCCTTTGTAAAATTACCAAACTATCCCTCCCGTTTAAATGTTTTCCATCCATATCTTCCACCTTCATACTCAACTCTCGCACCTGAAACAAAAAAAA
The DNA here is from genome assembly GCA_947069175.1 of Scalesia atractyloides. Lineage (NCBI taxonomy): Eukaryota > Viridiplantae > Streptophyta > Magnoliopsida > Asterales > Asteraceae > Scalesia > Scalesia atractyloides. Next base: position 84,843,857 of record CAMTDV010000001.1, on the reverse strand, counting down.
TATTATGGGTTCAAATTCTTAGAGCATTCACAGATGTATATAAAAATAGCATGTAAACGTCTTATTTGACCTGACTCATTTTCGAGAAAAATTTACGTCGAAATGTTAACCAATTTGGATTATAACGAAACGTACTTAAATATAAGCACGTAAAAAAATGTATTGTATTTGACCACACTCGTTTCGAAACAAAATTTATGTCAAAACGTAACAATATTATTTATATCTTTTTTATTATAAAAAGTGGGTTGTGAGATGGAGGTTTGGTATTGTTACAAAAACCGGAGGTTTTTTAGTGAGATTTGAAATATGATATGACATGCTGAGGTGGAAGTTTGTGGAGTTTTGCAACATTGTTGCGCTTACAAGATTAAGTGGTACTTAATCGTAAAAAATCTTGTAAAAAACAATAAAAGCGATGCGGATTCGAATTTTGTAAAAGTTAAGGGGACTTAAATTGTTGTTTTTTTAACGACAAACTATCTACATCGACACATTGGTGCAGTGCACGACTCCAAAGTTAAGTGGACAAAATAAACTTGCGCACCTGCATTTCCCCTTGGTCCGACCGGGCGCAGTTCACCACTATCGCGCATTGCACCAATGTGTTCGCCTCGGACGAGCGTTTGTGGTTGCCACCAACAAGTACTGACGCAAAGCGGACTTGTATGTCGCTGGTCAACCGGTGGCGTTGCATGGAGACCGGTCGGTGGGAGGAGAGGTTGACAACGCGTTTAGAAACTGGGTCGATGAGGATCCAACTTAGTGTCATGTCGTTGATCAAAGACGTACACGTGGCGTCTCCGTCCGGGTCGGGTATATCCGTCGGGACCACGTCTTTTGGGTCTAGCAAGTCGATTCTGAAAGGCGAGCATTGGAACCAACCGGATACGGTTTCGGTTTCTTCCGTTTTTGTGAAAATCAGTTTGTTTCGGTGGTAAACATCCACTGCTGAGATTAATACACTCGAAGACGACGTTGCTGTTGAATATGTATGTCCGGTTCGATAAGTCAACGCTACCGACCGGGTCTTAACCCGTAAGAGTTACACCGTGGGCAACGAACTTAAATCCACTTAACTAATTTAACTGGTAATTACGAACGATACGCGAGTATTAAATTGAGAGACGGGTACATGTACCGGGTAAGGCAAGAACACTCCTCTACGCCACTTGTCACGCATGCACTCTTGCATCGCCACTTGTCGCGCACCGAAAGTCTTGGCCAATGGCATCGCATGCATTTTGCATGGCCGCCACTTAGCACACATGCAAAGATGTCCATGCTCTATAATAGGGGAGTGTTGGGTCTTGTGTTTAGTGGTTGGAAGAAAACAAAATTGCTCTCAATAACACCACACCCACAACCGGCCACAACCGCCTCGGCCACCCTGCAGCCGCTGCTGCTGTCGCTGCCGGTCACCGCCGCCTGCCGCCGGTCACCGCCGCCACTACACGGCTCTCATGATACCCACAACCACAACCGACACCGCCGCCGGCCTCTGCGGCCGCCGCCACCGTCGCCACTCCTCCGGTAGTCGTCGTTGCTATCCACCGCCACCGTCGCCGTTCCGCCGCCCCGCCGGCTGCCGGCCTCTGTGCCGTCGATAACGCCGGCCACCGCCGCCGCTACTCGTGCTATACCCGCGTTACGTTTGTTCATTCACTAGCATGTGTTCGTTGAACCTCGGTGTCTCGACCGGTTAGTCACTAACCGAGGTATATCTTTCTCATCAGTAGTTAGATGTCTTTATTACTGTACTCGCATTTGCATGTAACCGGATCATGTCAGGTTTCGTTTATTGTTGATCACTTGTTTATTTTTCCGCTGCGTTTTTATTAATTAATTCGCTTGATTAATTGACTATTATTTATTGAACCGGGTTTTGATAAATAAAATTTACAAACGATCACCAAGGAAACCCAACAGTGGTATCAGAGCCTTGGTTACAACATACGAGTCGGTACCGGTCATTTAACCGGAAATAGAACACAAACTTTAATTATTTTAAAGTTTCTGATCTATATGTTTTTAAGGGCAACTTTATTTTTTGTCAATATGTTATTTGTTTTGCTTGACCAAAACACTGCCCGGATTATTTTGTGATTGTTATGAAATATGTAAATCTAGCCCGACCTTGTTTTGTGGTTGTATATTTTATTCGGTTTTGTTATTATATTTTATGGCCATTTAGATGGTTCAAAGTTGTAATAGATAGGGTTTCTTCCTTTATTGTATTTTTAAAATATTGTAATAAACGAAGACCCGAAGACAAAATCGAGGACGCTAAACAGGAGTCATGAAGTCAGTGGGAGTTGCTCGAGACGACTGGATGCACTCAAGTCCATCCTTGTGGTTGTTTGTGTGTTGTGACCCCGTGACCCGTTTGATCTTGCTATTAGGCTCTAGCAAGATCGAACAATTTTTGGCCATATAGGTTTACATATTTATCTTGCTATTATGGTTGCTTTTATCTTATAAGCTGTTATAACATAACCAACCTAAATACCAACATGATTTTAAAAGGAGTTTTAAAATATTAAAAACAATCACATTAAAACAAGTTCTAAATTGTTTTACAACTTGTTAAAACTTTATTATAAAATAAAGGTTGTTTTAAACAAACACATAACCAATTAAGTTTTGCAAATTAAATTAGATTTAATTTTCCAAAACTATTAACTTAATAGTTTTCTATTAACTTAAAATTGGTTATTTCAAGTCGCGACAATTTAGTTCAAATAGGATATATAAAACTAAGTGTCCTGAGAGATGAAAGGGTTTATCAAGATGTCACGACTAAAATACTAAAATTGGCTCTCACGACCCTATTTGGTAAAAATTAAAATTAACCCATAATTAAAATCAATGGTCGATGCCATCCTACTACTAGTAACACTTGGGGCATAATGCGAACCATCAGTGTTGGAGCCACAGCACAACACTTGGTGTCTAGTTTATCCTCCCAAGGTGCAAGGGCTTCGTCGACACATCCGACCCTTCCACATGTGACCGTTTTAGGACGACTATTACTTTTCTTCTCGTGTTACGTGCTACAGCTGTCTCAAGAATAAAAGTGGCATAGATGAGGCTAAACGTATCAATGCATAGACAAGTGTTGTCTTTGCGACCTCATACCCGAGAGTTGTGCTCTTCTCACAATTGACAATCGTTGTCAGTCCGCTTGAACCCCTTGCTAATGTAGCTGCCTTTAGAAAGAGCTTCTAACCGGATTCTCATTCCTTGTTCTAATTACTGTAATGGGTTATTAATTAAATAAGGAAAGATACATCGAAAATTCTAATTAAATTACTTGCTTATATAATAGATGTCTAAGGAAAACAACTCCTCCATTCTCAAGTCTGTACTTGAAAAGGAAATTGAATAACACCAACTTTCTCGAATGGCACCGCAATATGAGAATAGTTCTCAAGATGACGAAAAGCTATGTATCTTAGATGACCCAGTCCCTACCGAGCCTGAAAGTAACACTACTGCTGCTCGCAAGGCACTAGAAAAGCATAGCGAGGATACCGTTGAGGTAGCCTACCTTATGCAAAGCCACCGTGTCTCCTGAACTTCAGAAGTACATGGAAGATAAAGATACTTATGACATGATCTGGCAACTGAAAGGCATGTTTCAGAAACAAGCCTGACAGGAGCGATATGACACCATGAAACAGCTCATAAGCTGTAAAATGCTGGAAGGATCATGTTTCAGTACTCATGTGCTTAAGATGAAATGATACATTGACCAAATGAACAAACTTGGTTATCCCCTGCAAGAGAAATTGCAGCGGACTTCATCTTGAACTCTTTCCCTAGCTCATATGACCAGTTCATTATGAACTATCATATGAATGCATGGGTAAAGACTGTGCCTGAGCTACATGGTATGCTCAAAACGGCCAAGATGAACATACCACATAAAACCAACCAAGTTCTAATGGTCAAGTTTGGTGGTGTTAAGAAGCCCAACAACAAAAAAAGAGATCATAAGAGCAAAGGCAAGAGAAAGGTTGTTGTTGCTGCCAGATATGCCACTAACAACGTTCTAGCCAAGCTAAAAATGAACAATGGCCAATAACATTGGCACTTCTTCTAGTATTCTCATTTATATTATTGAACTTTTCACTGTTTCTAGCAACACATGGGTATTTGATACCAGATGTGGTTATCACATCGTTGTCTTGCAAGAACCTGAAAAGTGGAAGAAACTGAAACAAGGCGACATGGAATTCATAGTTGATGATGGAAAGAGAGTTCCAGTTCTTACAATTGGAACATTTTGTTTTTCATGTCCTTCTGGCCTTGTAGTTACTTTAAATAACTGTTTGTTTGCATCTGGTTTAACCAGAAACACTATTTCAGTTTCTTCACTGTTTGAACAAGGATTCAAGTACGTTCTAATGGAATTTCCATTTCTACCTACTTGAAGAATGTCTTTTATTTTGAGGCTAGACCTCGAAGTGGTATTGATGTTCAAATAAATAATAACATATGTCATCTTTCTAAGCGTAACAAAGCTGGTATAAATGAAACATAATTTTGGCATTGTAGACTTGGCCACATAAGCAAGACACGCATAAAATAGGTCCAGTCCGAAGGGATTCTTGAATCCATTGGACATGACTCCTTTGATGATTGCGAATCTTGCTTAGCTGGCCAACTCACAAAGCACCCCTTCACCGGTGTTGGTGAACAGGCCAATGGTCTTCTAGTACTCACTCACACTGATGTATGTGGCCCTTGTAGAACCACGACTAGAAACCATGAAGGATACTTCTTTACTTTTATCGACGATTATAGTCGATATGCTTATGTTTACATTATGAAACATAAGCGCGAGTTCAAAGAATTTCAAAACGAAGTAGTAAACCAGCTTGCTAGAAAGATAAAAGTACTTCGATCAGATCGAGGTGGTGAATACCTCAACTTAGAATTTCTTGATCATCTAAAGGAACGTGGAATAGTTTCACAACCCACTCCACCTGGCACACCCCACTTAATGGCGTGAGTGAAAGGAGAAATCGAACTCTAATTAATATGGTTCGATCGATGATGTGTAGAACTAACTTGCCTCACTTATTTTAAGGTCATGCTCTTATGATCGCTGCCCGCATTGTCAGTTCAGCTCCGACTAAGAAGGTAGACAAAACACCATATGAGATATGGCATGGGCGTAAACCCGATTTGGAATACCTTATTAAGCATACATCACAAGTGATTATGATGATAAGCCCGATCCTCGAGGCGAAAAGTAGTTTTCATCAGATACTATAAAAGGCGAATATTATTTCTACCATCCTAATGCAAATGTGATTTCCATCAAACGGAAGGGACACTTTTTCGAGGAAAAACTCCTTAATCGAGAAACTGGAAATAATATTGTTGGTCTTGAAGAAATTTGAGAACCACAAACAACCGCTAATGACGTCGGACCGTCTGATCAACAAGTAGTTGTTGCCTATGAATCAGACATAAACACAAACGTTTGCAGAAGTAGGAGAATTCGCAAAGAACCTTATAGATACATTTGGCATCTAAATGGTCCCGAAGTCTTATTAGTAGCTGAGTCTAATGACGAACCTGCTAACTACAAATCTGCTATCTCAGATCCAGAATCTGGGAAATGGCAAGAAGCCATGAACGTCGAGATGCAATCTATGCATAACAATCAAGTATGGGACTTGGTTAAGCTACCCCCCGATTGTCGGGCAGTAGGGAGCAAATGGGTTTTCAAGAGAAAAACCGATATGCATGGAAATGCCCACACCTATAAATCACGGCTAGTTGTGAGGGTTTCACTCAAACTCAAGGTATTGACTTTGATGAGACCTGCTCGCCCGTTGGTATGATTAAATCAATCAGGATATTGCTTGCTATAGCTCCGTACTATGATTACGGAATATGGCAAATGGATGTCAAAACCGCTTTTCTTAATGGACATCTGTCTAAAGATGTCTATATGGTTCAGCCTGAAGGTTTGGTCGATCCAAAATATCCAACTAAGGTGTGCAAACTAAATAAGTCCATTTATGGACTCAAGCAAGCATCTCATGGCTGGAATCTTCGTTTTGACCAGAAGATCAAAGAGTTTGGTTTTGTCAAGAATGAAGATGAGCCTTGTGTTCACAGAAAGGCTAGTGGGAGCACCATATCATTCCTCATCTTGTATGCTACTAATCATTTGGAAACAACATCCCTATGCTTAATGAGGTTAAACACTATTTGGGATCTTGCTTCGCAATGAAAGATCTTGGAGAAGCTGCTTACATTCTGGAATCAAGATCTATAGAGAGAGATCTAAGCGGCTTCTAGGGCTAAGTTAAAGTACTTACATAGATGAAATGATGACACGCTACAAAATGGAAAACTCCAAGAAAGGAGGTGTTCCTATGACTAAAGGAACCGTGTTGAACAAATCGCAACTCCTTCAACGGACATTGAAATTAAGCAAATGGAAGCAGTTCCATATGCTTCAGCGATTGGTTCTATCATGCATGTTATGTTATGTACTAGACCTGACGTCGAACATTCTGAGGTACTTGAGAAGAACCAAAGATATGTTCTTGGTGATTGGAGGAGTGGAAGAAGAGCTCACTGTAAGGTGTTACATTGATGCTAGCTTCCAAAGTGAGCGAGGTGATGCTCGCTCACAATCAGGATTCGTATTCACTCTCAATGGAGGAGCTGTTTGTTGGAAAAGCTCCAAACAGAGTGTAGTGGCGGATTTAACCACTGAATCCGAATATATTGCTGCATCGGATGCTGTAAAAGAAGCTGCTTGGATGAAGGAGTTCATCACCGACCTTAATGTGGTTTCGAATATTCAAAACCAATCGAGGTGCCCTGTGATAACACAGAAGCTATTGCTCAAACCAAGGAGCCCATATCTCATCACAGGGCCAAGCACATTCTAAGAAAGTTCCACTATATATAGGAAATACTGGAACAAGGAGACATCTTAATAAGCAAATTAGACACAGATCAAAACCTAGCAGACCGGTTCACTAAACCGATAACTCAGGACAAGAATAACCAACATAGGAATGCTATCGGTCTTAGATTAGCTAGCCATTTGTTTTGATTTAGTATTTGGATGTACGAACATTCAAACAGTTGTACCTTTTGAATTCACCTTTGATTTACTGGTTAAATGCAAAGCTTGAATCTTACAACTGTGTTCGATTTTAATACGTTTAATCCATGAATCTTGTATTCTAAATTATCCGTAGTCGGTCAGTCTCGTGGGAACGACTCTGAATTAAGACTATTCTGACTTTGGACTCAAGGAGTTGACTTCCAAACTTACAGACCTCATTATGAATGTCGTTGGATGTAACTCGCATCAAATCATCTTCATGGATCTTAGTCATAAGATGTATTTGATTTTGGTATACTCATTTAGTATCCTCTGACCTGAGATACATACTAGAACTGTCGTTTACTAAAGGCTATTCTTTGATCAGTGTCAACCGCCGTCGCGTAACTGCCAGTCATAAAGGCATTGGTTGGGAGTTGTTCTGAAGTTCAGTGGGAATTGTATGTAGTCAAGATGGGATTCTGTACTCTTACAATATATGTAACAGTTAGACATCTGGGCGCCCTCGTTGATTCAAACTGGTGAAGTGTAAGGCCTTACCCAAACTTACTGTGTGTTTGATTGGACCACTTTGATTCTTGAACGAGAACGATAATGATTGAACGCCATGTGAGATTGAATCTGATCCATGTCTCATTGTTCAATTGATGTCTTTTACAGAAAGGATAGATGACGACGATTACCATAAGTCTACTATCTTCAAGTAGCAAGCCGTTGCTAAAAGGAAGATACCTTGGTTAGTGACTTTAAAGTGTCATGACCTGTTGGGGGCAGCTATGTGTAGCTAGAGCACCGCTGGCTGTCTGCGTTGAGATCTTATCAGAGACCGTCCAAGTGGGAGCTGTTGAATATTTATGTCCGGTTCGATAAGTCAACGCTACCGACCGGGTCTTGACCCGTAAGAGTTACACTGTGGACAACGAACTTAAATCCACTTAACTAATTTAACTGGTAATTACGAACGATACGCGGGTATTAAATTGAGAGACGGGTACATGTACCGGGTAAGGCAAGAACACTCCTCTACGCCACTTGTCGCGCATGCACTCTTGCATCGCCACTTGTCGCGCACCGAAAGTCTTGGCCAATGGCATCGCATGCTTTTTGCATGGCCACCACTTGGCACACATGCAAAGATGTCCATGCTCTATAAAAAGGGAGTGTTGGGTCTTGTGTTTAGTGGTTGTAAGAAAACAAAATTGCTCTTAATAACACCACACCCACAACCGGCCACAACCGCCTCGGCCACCCTGCAGCCGCTGCCTGTCACCGCCGCCTACCGCCGCCACTACACGGCTCTCATGATACCCACAACCACAACCGACACCGCCGCCGGCCTCTGCGGCCGCCGCCACCGTCGCCACTCCGCCGGTAGTCGTCGTTGCTATCCGCCGCCACCGTCGCCGTTCCGCCGCCACCGTCGCCGTTCCGCCGCCCTGCCGGCTGCCGGCCTCTGTGCCGCCGATAACGCCGGCCAGTGCCGCCGCTACTCGTGCTATACCCGCGTTACGTTTGTTCATTCACTAGCATGTGTTCGTTGAACCTCGCTGTCTCGACCGGTTAGTCACTAACCGAGGTATATCTTTCTCATCGCTAGTTAGATGTCTTTATTACTGTACTCGCATTTGCATGTAACCGGATCCTGTCGGGTTTCGTTTATTGTTGATCACTTGTTTATTTTTCCGCTACGTTTTTATTAATTAATTCGCTTGATTAATTGACTATTATTTATTGAACCGGATTTTGATAAATAAAATTTATAAATGATCACCAAGGAAACCCAACAGCTGCGACAAGTATAACAACATTCACGTTAGCTACTTGAGATCGATTCGCTAAAAGTTTAAACCAAGCCAAACTTAAGTATCTCAAGCTTGAACCTAGAAAATAAGTTTGTTAGCCCGTGCATCTTTTATCGAGCTCGATCATGCACGCAAGCCTAAAACTTAAGGTTAGTTTAAATATATAAATTACACAATTTTCTAATACAAAAATGCATAGATAAAAATAGTTATTTTATTAAACACCGGTTTCCATCCAACGTGGTTCAGTTCTAACCCAAATTGGTTCTACCTATCCGAACCGGTTTCACCTGAAACCAGTTTTGACTCTCGTTGACTATACCCGGAACCGAAAACAATATTTTTTTTCAAAAAAATAAAATAAAATGATTTTGTATACCTCTATTTTAACAAACCCTTCCTTACTACTATTTATATTGAATGTACCATCTTTTCTCTACCATATTAGACACATCATCTATCTATTTTAATTTATCTATTTTAATTTACTCATAGGAGGGTGATATACATTTAACATCAGCCTATATGCTATTTATAGAGGAGTAAATTGTATTTTACGTCATTTAAGTTTGAACCAAATTACAGGCGTTGTTTTTTAACTAAAAAAACACTACACTGGATGTTCTTTATGTTACCGTTTCTCATCAGATAATGTCCTTTTGTCCTAACCCAATTAACTTTTTATGTTAATTTTTAACACGTGGCACTCACATGAGAGCATAATGGTCGTTTTCACTTATTTTATTGTTAATATATATTATTTTTATTTAATTTTGTTTTAGTTATTAAATGAAAATGACCCTTATGCCCTCACGTGAGCGGCACATGTAAAGAGTTAACAGAAAAAGTTAACTACGTTAGCGTAAAAGAACACCGCCTGATGAGAAACAATAACATAAAGAACATCCGGTGTAAATTCGTTAGTTAAAGAACAACGCCTGCAATTTGACTCAAACTTAAAGAACGTAAAATGCAATTTACTCTTATAAATTTATATAGATAGATATATAATAATTATAAACGTATAGATTAATTAACTATGTATTTATATCAAATTCACGTGTGACTATATGTCATAGAAATGCTTACAATTGATCAATTTATTGCATTGCGGTGGTGACGATGGTGAAAGCACTTTAGTGGGGTCAGGTGAAGGCATAGGAAACGCCTGAGAGAAAACTCCCGGGGTCCATTGCCGGAGAAACTCGAAACGATCCGGTTTACGGCCTCGCCGGAGGTCGACGGCCAAGTGGAGTGGCAAACATCAGACTATGGTTTGTGTCCAAAATGGAGCGTAGGACCGCGTTGGCGCAGCTGACGGATGCTAACCTTTGTCCGTCTAGTCGAGTAAGGATGTGGGACTCGAGTATATCCGCGGGCAACGAAGAAATATCCGCTGCGGCTTGAGGTGGTGATGAGGTGGTTTTAGACATGTTTGTGGTGGTAAAAGGTTACGTGTAGAGTTGAGTGATGGTGTTATTTGTATATTGAAATGATGAGTATGAGGTTTTGCATAGTTGTTTTGGATTGAAAATGACGAAATTGCCCTAGGAGTTTTAAGAGAGTGAAAGTTGACCGATGACCAAAGCAATTGACAACAATACTAGAAAATGCATTATAGAAGTCATTAGACTTGCTAAGGTTGATTGTACAAATGATTAGTCAAAGTCAATAAAATTTTTATTGGATAATTGAAATCTATCCTATTTGGTACTATATGTTTTTTCAAGCAAGACAAAAAAAATTATAACTTATGACATTACTTCATAAAAAAACACCATAATTTGTAAAAATTATATTTTGTCAACTTTAAACATGTATACGTATATATAAGATATATAATTAAGCTTATGAGTTTACATGTATTTATTAAAATATGTTTGAAATCTATCCTGTTTGGTCCATTTATGCGTAAATAACTATATAGATATATAAATATAAAGTAGAACCTTTATAATTTAATACTCGATAAATTAATAATTTCGATTAATTAATAACCTCGATAAAGTGAATAGTTTTTCTGGTAACCAGTACAAAAGTGGACCCCAATCGATAAAATAATAAGATAATATTTTTTTTTGAAATCTCAATGTAAATAGATTGGTCCCAACAAAACTATAAATTAATATTTACTAAAATATTCCAAAATTCTTGGATTGTCTAGTAAAAAATGAATCTATAGTCACCTGTTTTTTTGTGAACTTCAAATCTGTATTGAGTTCATCTTTATACTCGCATAACAATTTCGTTGTTGATTGGTCATCGTTGATTTTTAACAACTTTTAGTTTAGAAGCTATAGCTGATGTGATTTTAAAATGTATTATTAGCCATTTTATGACTTATAGTGATCAAAAGCCTTTAACAATGAAACGTTTCATAGGTTAAGAGCAATAATTGCAATGTAATTTAACCAAATGGCTAAACATGCAAGTATAAATAATTAATTGAATTTCTACATTGTCTTGATCTTCGTTTATAATAGAGGTACTCCATTAGTATTTGTCTTCTAAGCGACGTGGAACAAAAAAATAAAGGATGTGAAAGTTAGCTTTTATTTTTGCAGTTACTAACTTAAGCCTTAGTCACATTTTATTTTGAAATTTTACTCTAGTCTAATTGCCGTTATGTAAATAATTCAGGTTAATTGGCCTTCAAAAGATGCAATCCAATGCGTTAGTCGTAGGCAAGATGCCTGCCACTATTCCCCTCGTGAAGATTGAAGATTCTATACATAGGTAATACTTTAATTAGAACAAATAAATGAAAATTTCTCTTTATAAATTGAAAATCATCAATTGTGGGGCTGATGTTTTGAAACAGAAAAACATCCCTTTTTAAATGTGTTGATAAAAAATTGAAATCATTAATTATGTTCCAAATTTTTGATAAACATCAAGACATCAATTAGCGCGATTTCAGAAAACCTCATTTTAACGAACATAAACTCATAAACTAATAATGTTGAGATTGGGATATTTATTAATTTAATGAAATATTATTATATCAATAAATTAATAAATTATTAATTTAAAGAGTTGGTTTATATTCGTGAGTAACTCTCAGATTAATGCATCGACCTTCAAAATTTTCATGTCCGTTCCCTTTACCTATTTGAATAAAACAGAAACAAAAACCTTCAAAATTCCCATGTACATTCACACATTTTATTAAGTAAATTTTCGGTTCTTTGTTAGATCGAGTTGAGTCAAGCTAGCTCGAATTTTAATTGAGTCGAGCTTGAGCCTCAAATTTTAGCTCGATTTAAAATTCGAGCTTGAGCCGAGCTAGCTCGAGTTGAGTTCAAGCCCAGCTCAAGCTGAGTCTAACTCGGCTCGTTTACAGCCCTACGTGTACAAGAAAATTTCGAGATGTGACTAACCTTATTTTTTTTCCTAGCCTTAATAGATTGATAGACGAAGTTTCATTTATTTTTTTTATTATTAAGAGAGTTATGAATTCTATAATATGCGTTATGTAAGCCGTGTATGGAATACGGGTACATAACAATTAAGCTAATAATATTATAAATGTAGCATTTACTAGTATCTGTTTTAATGTAACTTGACAACTTTTCTGGCTTATATAAGAACACACAATCAATTATACAGTATAGCTGTCAATATTTTCTAACAAGTCAATATTTTAATTTTTCACTATTTGACTTGTAGATGTAATATCACCACATTATTTATAATTTATTTTTAAGCATTATGTATATCTGTATTTATAATCTTTAATAGCCACACTAATGAGTAATATGATAACATCTTTATCATACAAACTAGGTTCTACCTCACGCGCGCGTTGTGACGCACTAAACCTAAACCGAACTGTTCTCGATTTGAACATTCTACTTATACTAATGAAGTTGATACAAATTGTTTGAAAATAGACAGGGTAATTTTGTATCTACATGAATTTAAGTGATCTGCTAAAAGTTCAATGTTTTTGGGTGGATCTTGAGCACCTGTTGCTCCTTTGAGGGTGTCTCTTAAAAGCTGCTGAAAAGCCCACTTGCACATCATAGATCTGGCCTTTAATGGCCATAACAAGAGGCTTTTGAGGATCGTTGCCCCGTTGTCATCTTTTCTTCATCTCTCAATTTACCTACTTAGCAGAGGTGGAGGATGCGGAGTTTTTGAGAGAAAGGGCAAACCAACGCGTGCCTTCTTTGCTGATGATACCATCACCGCCCAAAAGGCCTAGTGTGAGGGGTACACCACCACACGGGCCAAGAAAACTGAATGAATAAGCTGAGAGGCACTATTCATTTCAATTTCCTTATTAACATATGTTAATTCCTTATTAACATATGTTAATTCCTTATTAACATTAATATACAATCACTTGCATCGTCTACATCATCACCAACATGTATTACGACATGTGATAATATTCAAAATATCTATAGCAAGACAATAGTCTCTTATAATCTCCTTGTGAGCAAAAGTTAGTTCATAATATCATCTTGATCCTCTACATCAACACTCAAAGAAGGCAACGACAACAATATAGGAAATGTTTTATGTTTCGATCAAAGTGTCTCCAACAATATCAATATACATGGCTTGGGCCTTGAAGATCTATGCCAAGAAGTATAGGCCAAGGTGAGTTCAATGGGCTTTTTCATTACTAAATGGAGGCTATGGAGCACCCAAAAAGAAATGGAGCCCAAGATGAGTGAAGGTGGGTTTTGGACGACAAAGGTGAATTAATATTTCTTATAATTTAGGCTAATGGGCTATATGTTAGATGGGTCAATGAAAGTCAAATGCATCTCTATAATATATTATAAACTATATTTTTGCCCATCGTGTGTTACGTCGGCGGCGGGACATAATGTTAAATTGCAAATGAAACTCACCATTAAGTTAACACGCTTCAATTCCACTTCTAAACCAAACAAATGAAACTATCTTTTTTACCCTGTGTGCGCTGCTGCACCGTTTTTACCTATAATTTTTGCATTTTCCATTATCAATTTGGTTCATTTTGATATTGGTACGGTACGTGCCTTCAAGCCCAAAAAAAAACAAAAGTGAAAAGCTTATTTAAAACCAAGGGGTTGTCCACTTAATAATAAATATATAGTAAAGCATCAATTAATTTAAAACCAAGAGTTTGCCAATTTAATAACTATATAGTATAGTATAAATTACATTCCTAACTAACCAACTAACTAACAAAAACAAAGAAAGCAGATGACTTCAAACAGGGTTTGAACTCATGTCTGTCCATTTAAAACACACTATCACTTCCACCACAACGTTTGCTTTATTTGTGTTACAATTTGTTTCCATATGTATACGAATCCAAGCTATGATTGGATAAAACAAAAAAAATTCTTTAGTGAATGCCAAGTGACATCCATTGGTTGGGCAGCCGCCCCCCTCAACCAACTAAACGAAACACTATTCCACTCATGAAGTTTAATAGTATATAAGTCTGGAATCAATAGCAAAAATATTCATGAGTTCGAATAACAAAAAAATATATCAAACCGAGAAATTAATTATTTGCGAACCCGGACTCGAACCTTTGATCTCTAGCTTACCTTTATATTAGCACACACAACGTCCATGTTAACAACACATTATTGTAAGCATATCAGCACCTTTGTTATATACATACCAGCCTATTGTTATACATATAACAACACAATTATTATACCTAATAACCCATATGCATGTGCATTGTGCTGTTATGTCCGTTGTTAATTAGGATTCCATCTTGCTGTATCGGTTTTTACCACTCCTATTCTTGTATAAACATATCATTTTACGGTTAATAAAACCTACATTAAATAAAAAGTTATAATGTACACTTCCATGATTAAAAAAAATATCAAATTGATAACATATTGATTGTGTTCAGTTGACAAACAATAAGAATACATCATACATCTGTTTTGATCTTCACTGGTTGCCAGGGTTGTAGACGAAAAAAATTTCTGGCCGTCGATTTGATGAAAAGAAATTATGCTAGTGTTCGTTTCATGGATTGTAATGGAATTGGAACGAGAATTCGCGCAGATATTGAAATTTGATTTGTAATTTAGGTGTGTTTGTCTTGCAAAATGGAATGAAATTTGAATGGAATTAGAATCTAGATTCCCTTCCTTATGTTGTTCAATTCCAATTCATTTTCTTGTTAAAACCAAGAAAATAAGTAGTGAAATCAGCATTCCAATTTCCTCAAGATTTTATTCAATTTTGTAAAACAAACACTAGCTAATTTTTTTAATCTTCTCCGTTAAATGCTAAATATCCTAAAAAATCATATACTTAAAAAAAAGAATTCAGTTCCTAAAAAATCACAAGCCCAACCCACCCCAGTCCCCACTTTTCGGCTGAACCCCTCCCCCTTTGCATGTGTGTTTGTTTATTCTAATTAATAATTATTATCACTTATATATATTGTGGATTTGCTACACCTTATCCTTTCACGTCAACATTTTAAACTTAAGAACCCTTCCATACTCTCTCTAGAAATCGGCTCAAACAAGTAAAACCCAACTTTCTTTCACCATTTCTAAAAATCACTTAGGACCTGACGTGGGTGTGTATAAGAAAGATGGTTAATTTTAGGCTGTTTTATATAGTATTTTAAGTTTTAATATTTATAAAAACATGATAAACTATTATCACATTACAACTTATGTTGGGCAACAACACTCATTGTTAGCGTAATATAGTGATGGTAAGATACCGAGGTCATCTAAGGATACAAGAGTTTTAGTACCGAGTCGTCGTTAACGTCTAACAAAGTCTAAAAATCGGGTTTGTTGAAAAGAAAATAAAATAAATGGCTCAAGAAGAAAATAAAAGGGTAGAAATCAATGATAAAAGAAGTGGTATTTAGAATCAACTTACCTCTTGATGCCTTGTTAACTAGATCGGAGGGGTTGGAAGGGCTCGATTGTTATACGAGGGACTGTGTGTGAAAATGCGCATTATTGTGTGGCATCTGGGTCGGAATCCTAACACACTCGATCATTCCACTTTGAATCAGCAGGGAAACACCACTTGAGGCCGGGATATAGTATTAATTAATTAATTAAAAAGTCCAAGGGATATATATTATTTGTTTCTATTAGTCCGTCAGTGAGTTGCAAATTCCCCTAAGGTAACTACCGTTATATATGTCAAGTCCTTTACACTTTGGTGCTATCTTCGCGTAAAGGCAAAAGCTTACCCAACCCGAAGTCATATCCAAAACCTTTAGCCCCCACTAAAAGCATCAACATGTTTTGACTCTACATAGACTTAGAAAACATGAACGACCAAAGTTAATGGCGTCACAAGATTGTTGGTAGATTTAAAGGATTAGGCGAAAACTCTAATGACCCAAATTAATGGCGACACTATTATTTCACTCACTTTCAATAAACTATGTTAATTAATTAAAATCATTAACACACACACATTGCGTACCCATGATCTTCCTTAGTTAACTTGACATAATGGGGTAAGTTTCCCCAAATACCTTAAGAATCTAGCCAAGAATGGCCATGGAAGAAAATAAGTCAAACTTGAAAAGATTATATAAATAATTAAAAGCTTGATTACACTAATGATTCTTGAGTTTTTCCTAATTATTACAATGATTAGAGAGTGTGGGAAGAAGATAAGTGTGTAGTGGAGAAGAGATGAGGGAATGAACAAGTGAAAATGGTGGAGAACGCCTCTATTTATAGGTTGGTTGGGGCCGACGCACGCCTCGTGCCCGGCTAGATGACCTGCTATAGCCTGTTATGCGAGGCACGAGTTGTGTCTCGTACAAACAGGCCGTGATCAACTTTTTGGGCACCATGAGATCTTCCAGAAGCTTTTCTTACCCTTGTACTGTCCAGGCATAGGGCATGCTCTGTGCCTAGCTTTTTTGCCTGATCTTCGCGTGGTGGGCTTCTAGAGGTGTTTGGATCCGAGGCATGGGGCGTGTCTGGACAATTTATTCTAATTTTCTCCGTTTTTTCGCCCAGTTTTGCTTCCTTTGTTATTCTTGGGTGATTTTTTTCCTGAAAATTCAGTATAAACCAATTTAAGTTTATTCCGAAAATTTCATTAACACATATTATAAATGGGTGATAACTTGACATAAAAACATATGCAATTTTGCTCATATTAGGATCATACTAGTATTGAGGTATTAGAAGTTTGTGGAGCACAATTTGAAGCTATACCTTAATACACAAGCCTTCATCCTATCACACCCCAACCCGTAGCGGATTAGGTGACCGGGTATTATTGATTGCTCACAGCTCATAACACTAATTAAATGTTTAATATTATTAAGATTCAAATTGAATAAATGTTTCAAAAACCAAAATACATTGAACTTGACCAAACAAAACATGACAAAACAAATAATCCGTTAATTTCTCTAAGGCAATCATTCCTACATAGAATCATCAACTTATTCAAACCTGTTTACCTGTATCATGAGTAAAAAAACATTTTTGGATTGAGTAAATTGCACAAAACATCCTTTATGTTTCCTCAAACTTGCAGGTTCCAGCCTTAATGTTTAAAAGTTGCTAAAAGCAGTCTTTATGTTTATTTTTGTTGCGGGTTCAACCCTTTACAGCTAACCACGTTATTTTCTTCAGTTAAGTTCCCTCACAAGCATAACATGTGAGGGTATATTCGTCATTTTGGTTGATCTTCCACCCACTTCAATTATAAAAAAGAATATTTAAGTTTTAATCTAGTTTAAACAAAGTTTGGTAAAACGTAGACGACTACAGAGGAGCACGATTACCGTTTGATAGTGTTTAAGTCTAACTTCGGCGTCCTAAGCGTCACCAGTTGCTGGATCCGACTACTGAACACGGTGTTACGAAGTTCTCTGATTTGACGGCATCAGAGTTCCGTGAGAGGTATCTAGGGTTGAAGAGTCGTTTGTCGTTTCCGTCTGATGCAAATAAGGCGTCGATTCTTCCAACTGATGATAATCCTGGAGAGTTTGATTGGCATGATCAAAATCTGTGTTAATCTTTACAGCTTAGTGGGCTAGCTTAACAAGATTCCTATCTTAATTCCGGGTTCGCCGGAATCCGGCGAAGTCGCCGGAGAAGAAGACCGGAAAAGAGGGTTTTGGTTTTATTGCACATTAGTCCCTGTGGCTAGAATTTTTTAAAATAGGTTAAACCTTAAAATATTCTTTTTTCTTATAATTGACGTGGGTGGAAGATCAACCAAAATGACGAATATACCCTCACATGTTATGCATGTGAGGGAACTTAACTGAAGAAAATAACGTGGTTAGCTGTAAAGGGTTGAATCCGCAACAAAAATAAACATAAAGGCTGTTTTTAGCAACTTTTAAACATTAAGGCTGGAACCTGCAAGTTTGAGGAAACATAAAGGATGTTTTGTGCAATTTACTCTTTTTGGATTAACATAAGTTGGTGAGTAAATCTGAAAGTATTAAGCAAAAACCGTTTTTGTTTATTTGTTTTAACAAGTAAATATCAACATGCAAGTCAATGATAATTAAGTAAGTAGATAAATAACCCACAACCAACAACAAAACATGAAATGTAAACTGTTGTAAATGTAATGAACACTGAATATGATACTTAAGCCTACCAACAAGTGAATCTTAATGTGGTGACGATACTAGACTACAAATTATGGTTGTGGGGAATTTAGTCAGCCGATGAATCCATCTGAATACTGGTTAGCAACAATGGTTAGTATGACAAATAATAAACAAATCACAACACTACATAATTACACTCTGAGCTTTTCATGTATTTGAAAAGTGACTTGAAATATTGAAAATGCACATAATACACCCCAAAATCTTTAAATGATGAAAAAGGGAATTATTAATGATTTACTCACGGGTTGTGTTTCGTGATTCATTGAAACAAGCACACAAAGAAAGAGAGAGTTCCCAAATGACGAAAACTACCCCAAGATGTAAAATACAAAACACTAAATATAATTTAAACAAAAACCCCGATTAAGTGTATGGATTAATTATTTTATATTCCTTATTATTCGCAAGGTGTCACCGTGATTTACTAGATTCAAAGGGACAGGGTGAGATCGTTGAGACATCACATCTTGAAAGGTTAGGAGCTGTCCCGACTATATACTGTTGCTAATACTTGTATCGGTTTATTGGATAGATTATAAATTTGTATAATTTTATAAAAGTAAATTGTTTAAACTCTTTTATATATATACCATATATCTACATACCCAATAATTTAGTTCAACTTTTACAAAACAATTAAATTCTTAAATTAACCAAAACCCATAAAATTTTATTTATTAATATATAATTTAATTATTAGTTATTTTTGGTGTACCTAATAAATATTTATTTACCAATACCCATAAAATTTTATTTATTAATATATAATTTACTTATTAGTTATTTTTGGTTTACCTAATGATTATTTATTTATTCTGTATACAACAATTTCAATTTGTGAACAGTTAAAATATCTCATTGGTCAATATGATTTGTAGCCTACATTATTATTGTTGTTTTTAATTTACGTAAGCTTGTAAACCCTAAATTTTAATAGAATTATTGTTTGACCCTTGAATTCTAATTCCTTTTTATAACAATTTATGTTTATACCCATGTACTTTTACACATTTATCATACCAGAAGTTTAATAATAATTTTTTTATTATCGATTTACATTGTGACAACTAAACTTTAATAGAGCTATCATGCCACCCTTGAAGTTTGATAAAGTTATTTTTTTCTTTTAAACAAATATTTGTCTTTTATTTTTGTTATAAGTTAATTTTATTTTATCTTACTTATTATTTATTAAACTTAATATAATTAAAGCTAACTTTTAACTCTAGATATGATTACTTAATCGTGTTGTTTGCTTATTTTTCTTATCGTTTAAATTAAAGTCTGCATGGTCTATATTAACTCTCAATATATTAACAAATTTAATTATTTTTTATATACGTTATTATAGGTAAAACTAACTTTGAACTCTAGACATGTTTACTTAACTATGTTGATTGCTTATTTTTGTATGGTCTATAATAACGATATATATATCATGTAACAAATGCATCATCTCCAGCATTTTCCTACAACCCCGCCGCGAAGCGTAGACTTCCATACTAGTTAATAACAATGGTTTTTATATAAAACATGGAAATAAATAAAAAACGAAAAATACGGATGGCCTGGTCGAACCCGGGACCTCCGATCGGATGATCACAACAACAACTGGGCTGCAGCCTATGATTCTGTATTCATTTGTCTCCTATAAATTTTTATATATTGATAACTCTCTATGTCATAGGTTTTGTTAATTAAAAATATAAACATCAACAAAAAGGAGAGCCGGGTATCAAACCCCTAACCTCTGGTTTAGAAAAAAAACCTCTGGTTTATGTGAACGTCCTTAACCACTGCGACACCTTAACAGTTTTGATATAATAATGGTTAGGATGGAAATAAGATACGGAACTATTTGTTTATTGAAAGAGCTAAAGGAAGGGAACTTACTATTATTTAGGATAACTTCAAAGGATTCTTTCAAGAGAAGCTTGCAAATTAGGACTAGAAAACTCACACAAGACCTTGTTTGTGTTTTGAGTTGGTTGAAGAAAATGGCGATCAAAGGATGTTATTTATAGTGAAGGGAGGTTAAGGAGATTGAGAAAGTGTCCATGGAGGCTTAAGATTGTGATTAATGTTCCTTGAGGTGTTAACGCTAGAAAAAGTGTGGTAAAGGAGAAGGTAGGTGGCAAAATATGGGCAAGAGAAGTGTTCATGGGTGTCTTAGGAGATTATTAGAATCCTATGATGTGTTTAGAGCTTGAAGATGGTTGAGACAAGTGTCCATGTGTGTTTTAGGAAATGATTAGTGTCTTGCTAGGTGGCACAACATGGTAAATTAAGGTTTTTGGTATTTTTAGTCCCTAGACTTTGAGTTTCGGTGTTTTGATGATTCTAATCCCTTGATTAAATTTAGGAAGGTTTGAAGGTATGTGATATTTAGATTTGTTCCGTAAATGAAGCTAAGTTAAAAATGTAATGTTCATATTAACGAATATTTAGTACGAAAATTAAAGGCTCATAATTTTCTAGGGGGGTTACATTTTGTGACATTCTTACGATCTTTGTGAAAAACAGAGTACGTATAAAACCTTTGGAATTTGATATTTTAAACTCCGAATTTAGATATGACGAACAGTTGGTTACCAATTTACAAGCTGATATTTTTTGTATTAAACTAGCTGTGAAATCAAGTTTAATGTGGCCAAGCTCTGATACCAATTGTTAGGATATGAGTTCTCACTTGTGTTTGTTCTATGAGATGGTTTAATGAAATGAAGATAAGATAAACACGAATAATGAAAGTAATAATAAATGAAGTAGAAATAAATTTAAACACAAGAGTGGAAAGTTTTATCAAAACCTTTTTTTATTGAAATAAAATGATTACAAATACAGAACTGATTATACAAACTCCCCCTCATCCTTGTCACTCTCTTATGTTCGTACAATAAGAATGTAAGTGATAAAATATACATAGATCTCTAACATGCGAGATCTATTTATACTAAGTATAAACGTCTGTTGGTGATCCGGGCCGACATCACCCTGATAGCGACATCCAACACTCCTAATAGAATAGATTCCTCAGATGTTTTCAAATGACTATTCTAATATAGCTAACATCTGTTTTAGACTATCATTGTTACATTTAAAAGGACTGTTCTTTTAAACCTCTGTTGACTAGTTCCAAACATCTGTTTAGGTCTAACAAACGTTTGGTCTTCTCCATCAGTGGTTTTTCTTCAAGAAGGCTTTGGCCATTGAACAGATGTTTCCTCTTCTTCAACAGTGCTTTGCAATCTTCAACAGATCTTTGCAATCTTCAAACAAATGCTTTATTTAGTGTTCAAGATTTACTATCTTTGGGAGGAGATGCAGATCATTACTTGCTTATTTCTTGACCAGAGAAGCATGTTTTGGCTTTTGATATAATCTATTCTTTTGTAAGTCCAACAAATACCATGACCATCACCCTTATGGATTTTTATACCACATTTTTCATTCAGTTGGCGTGCACTAGATTTCATACGCCTATTTCATTACATTTTCATAACCACCCAGATCGTTATTAAGACATATTCATTAATAGCCTTTTTCATTAAAGGTCTTTGTAAATCTTTCACCGAGTTTTAAGGGCTAACAAACCTCAAACTCATGTTGGCATTTTATCAAACACTTGATGGACGCTACTTTTAATTCTCATCCAAGATGTCTAAATTCTATCAAATTACCATGTATTCAATATTAATCACATTTCAAGTTATTCAATTACATTCGGTCATCAAAATTTCATATCATAAGATTAGTATCTACAATTCAACCTAAAGAGGATAATTTCTTATACTTATGTCAAAACCCACTTCAACATTATGGGGTTTTCAATCTAGAACTACCACATATGCAATATCAAGTTATATCATGGTTCCAAACTAGTTTCATACATCCAATTTCATTATACCATCAACAATACCCAAATCAAGACTTCCACATTCAAGTTCCTCTTTATAGAAAAACCCCCAAATGTAGAACTACAACATACCTTAGGTTGCAAATAGATAGATCATTTTAAACTTCCAAGCATGCAAGGGTTATACACTCAATTCTCTTGAGATTTGGTTGAATTTTGTTTGAGAGAACTCTCTCTCTCTCTCTCTCTCTAAAATCGCCACATAAACACACACTTTTACTATTGTTTTAACTGTTTCCATTTTTTATATTTTCAGCTTTATAGAATGTGCAATTCAGCCCTTGTAGTATTATTAGTTATTAAGTAGGTAATAACCTACTTATTTCTCCAAATATAAACTCTTATTGACTATGTTAAATATTCCTAGTTAAATATATTATGTCAAGATATCATATTAACACAAAATTTCGCGTTAATATTTGGGGGTGTTACAAATCGCTTGATCTCCAGTTATCCCCTCTTCATGGTTCATATCATTGATAAAGAGCCATTCAAAAAACCCACAACTTGCTCGCATCAAAATGAACCTTCTAATAATCTGATTCGAGTTACGATTGTTTGCACTGACTTGTTGACGAAAGTGCGTCAAAATCGCGTTTCAAGTAGCAACATGATATGGAGGGTGCCCTTGCGCCGCAACATGCACCCAACTCTTAGCCAAACTAATGTCCTCTTTATCGGTCCATTGATTAGCCATAAAAAATCTTGAAAATATGATAAAGATGATTGAAATTGGAGTGTGAATGGTGATCAGTTGAGGTAAAAATGGTGAAGATTAGGGGATTTATATGGAGGATAGTGGGAATAAAAATAAAAAAAATTCTTTTTTTTTGAATTATTACCGTCCCATAACGGTCAAAACAACCATTCAATGCCACAACACCTGTAGGCGCTCGCTAAACAACTTACGAACCAAAGGATATCGCCCCCCTTAGTGAGATAGAGCTGGTGTTAGAGGCGTCATCATGCCAATGTGACATGGGCACTACGTAACCCACACTAGCCAGTCTTATTGTGAAAGTTTATACCATGTGACAAATGTGATGGCCCATTTTGTCTCACATTGAATGCGACAGGAAAAGTTTGGGGACTTCATCATGCCAATGTGACGTAGGCGTTACGTAACCCACACTAGCCAGTATTATTGTGAATGTTTATACTATGTGACGCCAGTATTATTGTGAATATTTATACCATGTGACGGATGTGATGATCCATTTTGCGATAGGGAAAGTTTGTACGAAGTAATGAATGTAGTGGTTAAGTTCATCTCACATTGAATGCTACAGTGAATATGTCCCCACATAAGTTTTTGTCAGTGGTTAAGTTTGTCTCACATTAAATGCAATAGTGAATATGTCCCCACAGTTTTTGTTATCCACGTGATGAAATGTAGTGGTGAAAATGCAGCCATGTAATGGATGCAATGTCATCGTCGATGAAAGTTTTTCTTTTATTTACCTTTCTTATATAAGATATGTAATTTTTGTCGTTTATCGAGTTTCAATAAAAATTCTAGAATATCAGATTTTTATTTCAAATTTTCAAAAACATCTATTTTCATGCCCAATAATAAAGCAAACACTAATGTTATAAAAATATCACATTTATAATAAATTTACTTTTCTTATAAAAATGTTTTC
The DNA here is from genome assembly GCA_947069175.1 of Scalesia atractyloides. NCBI lineage: Eukaryota > Viridiplantae > Streptophyta > Magnoliopsida > Asterales > Asteraceae > Scalesia > Scalesia atractyloides. The sequence continues at coordinate 84,819,784 of CAMTDV010000001.1, read as the reverse complement.
TTGTAACAACAATCTAATATATTTCTAATTCTACATCATTTCTTACTACAGTACTTGAATCCTCGACTTCTAAGAGAGAGTCACCTTTCACACACCTGGATATCATTAGACCACAAACGAGAACGGACCTTTTAGTTTTTTTTTTCATTTTCTTATTTAGTCATCTACATATAATCATTCACTTTAGTATGCTTTCTAAACTAGAATATACATATTTTGTTACTTACAGTTTAATGAAGATCATTTATCATCGATAGTTAATTATTATTACTATTATCACTGAATTATTTTAGTAAATCTTAGAGATCCATGTGTCATTAATTATTAGTTTTCATCTTCATGTTTTCGAACTTGAATTGTCTGCAAGTGTTTTTGGAACGTCCATACACAACCAACCTCAACTATTCCTGTCCATAATAGTTAACAACTGGTGGTGAAGAAAGATTCTCAAACTTAGTGAACCAAAAGCAAGACACATAGCTGTGGTGGTTACAACTGAATTAGAATAGAGAGAAGATAGAAGAGCCAAGTGATAAATCCTAAAACACAAAATTAATTTAAGTGATTAAATATAACATTATACATGCAATACAAAAAAGTTCGAGATCGGTTCGAGTATATAATCAGCTATGGGATCGATAAAAAAATTTATAGGTTAAGGTACAAGTATACAAGGTAGAATCCTTGAGAATTTGGTGCTTTTGACGAGTATAAAAAATGGGCTCCTGAAATATAACCGCACACCTCTCTAGTTCATTGAATCACTGGGTTTAGCATTCGTCCTGCTTCAAACCTTAAATCGTACAATTGCACCTCTTCTTTATTTTTTATTTGTCAGTTTACTAGGCCTTCGTTCCGCTTTAAATCTTCAATCTTAGTATGTCTTTTTTTGCGTTGCTGTCACTTGCCACTTCTATTTAAAAAGTGTAATCAGAAACAATATTGGGCTGATGGTTTTGTTGGGTAAATGAATTTAATTGAAATATTGGTTTACTTGTTTAATTGGATTGATGTAAATCAAAAGTTAACAGGTTTAACAAACAATTTGCTTTTTAAAATTAATTAGTCTTTTATCTAAAGATAAGTAACCTAAATCTTTTACTTATATTTTTTTTTGGCTCTTGGATAGAGTGGGTTCTAAACGGTCGTCAACTTTGCTCTTCTCTAAAACCTCCCATGCAAGTATGGTATTAGTTTACCGGAGCTATATACGTGAAAAACTTAACCTTTATTTGCATTTTTTGGTTGACCATATACTAGTAATGTTCATTCGAATTGTTTAACTAAATGAAAAATAAACCTTTTATATATTGTATGATAAGAAGTATAAACTTATTTATTGAGATTTATATAATAAAGGAATTATATATTGGGATGATAATAATTATAATTTACAAATTAAACAACTAAATTAATCTTATTTAGACCAACATGTTTTTGTTTAATTAAATAGTATATTCATTATATAAACTAACTATTATATTTAATAACATAAGTCTGAAAAACTTTTTTTATTTGCATTTTATGGTTGACCATATACTAGTAATGGTTCATTCGAATTGTTTCGCTAAATGGAAAATAAACCTTTTCTTTGAGATATTTACTTGATAATATTGTTTATATATTGTATGATAAGAAGTATAAACTTATTTATTGTTAAGATATTTACTTGATAATATTATTTATATATTGCATGATAAGAAGTATAAACTTATTTATTGCGATTTATAAAATAAATGAATTATATATTGGGATAATAATAATAATTTACAAATTAAACAGCTAAAATATATTTATTTAGACCAAACATGTTTTTGTTTAATTAAATAGTATATTCATTATATAAAATAACTATTATATTTAATTACACAAGTCGAAAATCTTAGTTTTAATAAATAATTCCACTAATATCACGTGACAACTTTACTTACTCCCTCTATTATTTATATAGTGGTTGGATTACGTACATGACATATTTTAAGTATGAAGTATATGTGAGATGAAGAGTAGCACAAGTGTTTGGTTTAAAGGGTAATTAGTCCTGTCTAATTTAAAAACTTTTTTTATTGATTTTCAGATAGTTAGAATCTTTTCATATGTTAATATTTTAAAAAAATCTTTTTTATACCGTATTAACGAGCATTTCATTCTTTTTAATTAGAACAACCTATTTCTATAGTTTTCTTAAAAATTATAGGATTTTGAATACCCATTTGTCCGTTACGTGATTACGTGATTTTGAATACATAGCACATGACTACCTAATTTTAAATATCCATTAGGTTATTACACATTCAATATAAACCATTAAATGATCACACGCTCAATATAAATCCATTACTTGATTATATATTCAATAATAAAAACTTGATTGTTTATACTTTATTACGTGATTAAATCTCTCATATACGACATTATGTGGTTATTATAGGTTGATTTGTCTGATGTTTTGTACATAATTTATCCTTAATATGTGATTAGACCTAAAATATTAGGTATTCCATATGAAATATTATGTATTACATGTTTTTGTTTTTACGTAATTACATAATCACTTAGTGTGGTTTCACATAAAATACTATAATGAAATCACATAATCACGAAATAAGTATTCAAAATCACGTAGCCACGTAATAATACATAGTCAACTATTTTTACATAACTATGTAATCACTTAGTGGGGTTTCACATACTATAATGAAATCACGTAATCACGTAATGGGTATTCAAAATCAGTAGTCATGTGCTGGGTATTCAAAAAATCACGTAATCACCTAACGGTTATTCAAAATCATGTAATGTTTTTTTAAGAAAACTATAACAATAGACTGCCTGAATTAAAGAGAATGAAATTCTCGTTAACATTGTATAATTTATATAAAAAAATGTTAATGAAAGTTATAGCCGTTTGAAAATCAATGGGGGAAGGAGTTCAAGTGGGAAAGGAGCAGAATACTATTTTGTATGTGTTTCTTCAATTGTTTGATCTTGCTATTTAGGTAAATGTCGCTGCTTCATTTGTAGGCACTGATTATCAACAATGCATGGTTGAGATTCTCACGTACACTTCGTACGCGAGATCTCTCTTGTATTGTAACCACTATCTATCTATCTATCTATCTATCTATCTATCTATCTATCTGTTGTTTATATATGATAGAAATACAAATATATGTTTCCTGAATACATTCAAATTATCTATATCTATACTTCTATATAATACATATTAGAGGGATATAATTGGAATTTAACATCAAGCTAATAAACTTCACTAAATAAACTCTGGTTTTTTTGGAACAACGACTTTCTTGTATTAGGCTAACGCACTCCCCAAATTGGAGAGCCTCGCTACCCCACTCCTGCAAAACTTTGCTATCTTAAGCGGGCCCACACCGGTTTAAGAGTTTGTCTTGGGCGTTCCCCCGGGAAAACATACAGCCGATTGTCACTTGATAGTTGTTGTGCCACCACAAGAGTAGAACTCTCTGACGTAACACACGGTGGGATGAAAACCCGGTTGGGCTCAGAATAGTGTCCGACACTTCTGCAAAGAGGCTATGATCTATCAATCATTGTCTAATCCACCAAAGTTACACAAGGGAGGATTTAAACTCCATTTAGTTAGTTCTATTAATTAACAAGTTTGTATTTTTGAATAAATAAATAATAGAAAGTAAATAATGATAATAATAATAATAATAATAATAATAATAATAATAATAATAATAATATTATTATTATTATTATTATTATTTATTATTATTATTATTATTATTATTATATCTAAACAACAATTTAATTAATTAGTCTCAATTACACTGATAAAAATTTGGAAACCATCACTGGAACAACCTTCGCCGATGACAACAACAACCACTACACCGCGATGTTGTTTAACGCCACCATACAAACTTCCACCAACAAACCAAATCCACTGTTCTGCCACTAACCGGAGTTACACCGCCCGTGCAATATAAAATCACCGCAACCACCATTCACCGCCTTCTGCCACCGTGAACCAGGTTCTGGATAATCGCCACGATTTCCTCTTCCGAACTCTATTTCATATTTTGTAAATTGGCCATCTTCTCAGCATTGATTCGAAACCATCATACCAACATCACTACTCTGTCGTGCCCAGCCCGTACCATACACATTTCGTTTTATCACTATCAGTTACCAGTAATCGTCTTATTAGTCTCTCTTTCGAATCATGTTTTGAATAAAAAATCTATTCTGGAAGTTATTTTTGTTCCGGTGAAGGAGTGGCTATACATACGCAAATTGTGAATCACCATTGTTGCTCTCAGTTCCATGTGACTATTCGAAGAGCTAAGCATTAGTCTCCAGTCAACTCCTTTTGGCAATTAAGATATCTATTTTTACCCCATATTAAACTTTAAGCTCAATAACAACATAGAAAAATATACGAGAAATAATGTGATAGATGTGTAAGATTCATGTATATGGTTTTTAAAGTCGTGTATCCATCTAAATTGTTTTATTAAACCGAACCGTGAACACCCTTGGCGATGATTGTGTTCCACATCGTATCGCGTGGGCACCCTTCCAATATAATATAAATATAAATATAAAATATATGGCATTTTTAATCAAATATAAGTAAGTTCGAATTTTGAATTCAAATTAATTTATGTTAAAATTTATTTTATTTATATGATTTGTAGCATGAATTATCTATATAATATTCTTTTTTTTCAAGTTTCTCTTTTATACAATAACAAAATTCCATACATGAAAGACTTTGATTTTAATTAAATTTCAATTCAGTTGAGATAATTGATACGGTTTCTTTTATTATCACAATAAACTTTTGAGATTTTTGGGATGTAAAATTCCTCTCTCTTTATAGGTTTTCGTTAGCCATTAGTATTTGAACAACACAAAACATTATCAACTTCACATACTACATAGATTTCTAGTATGCACATTATTTATTTGTAAATTTTTAAAGCATTATTAAGCTTTCATCTCTCTACTATACAACCATTTATTATACAACTCGGTGGTTTATTGATGTGTTGCAAAACACATCTGCTTTTTCTTGTAATTGTATACATTTTTAGTTAATTTATTACTTGTTTTTGGCTGTTTTAGCTTATACTTAGTTGAGGATGTTTTCACAGGTGATTGTGAGCAACAGGAGTGGAAATCGAGGAAGAAGCGAGCACACGGGGGAAAGCGTTCAAGAAAATGAAAAAAAAAAGATTTTACTTGTTAGAGGGTCGTGAAGGCTAAGCCTTTATGCTTAGCGAAACGTGAGGAATATAAAACCTAGAATTTGCCCCTGGGACTATTTTATCACTCGCGGCATCGCAAGGGTCGCCAGAGTCATAAAAAACCCTAACTTATTGTAATAACTTGTTTTCGCCTAATCCATTCATCATAACATGCTTGCAAGCGAAAAGTTGAAGGCTTTAGGGCAATTTTAGCAAGGAGAAGCTGTTCGGGATCAAAATATTAAAGCTTGGAGTTGCAAATCGGGTTGGTAATGTTATTCGGTTTATGTTTTGCAAAGTCTTCTGTTTTCCAGATTATTAAACATCATGTTGTGAAATTTGAGACTTATTTTATATTTTCACCATGATTTTTGGCTAGATCTTGATACTACTTTGGTTATGGATAATTAATTATTGAATTTTGGTACTTTTATTGGTTTTATGGATTTTGTGATGGATTAACATTATTGTAAAGACTTAGTACTTTGATCTGATTTATGGTTAATCTTTGTTTCATATGTGTCCTATTGAATGTCTTTTAGTTATAGATGTATATTAGGTCGCTTAGTGTGTGTCTATGATTAGTTTATGGTTTGCTAGATCCTAGTAATTAACAGGAACATTGATTGAGGGTTTGTTAGATCTTAGTATTTTACCTAACTACATAGTTAACAAGTGATAGATAGTCAAGTAGTCTTTGGTGTTAGGGTTTTTAGATGTCAAGGATCTAATAGGGGGTTTCCTATATTCCCTAGTATCTTTTTATTCCATGTCTTATTGATTGTTCTTAGTTTACCCCTTGCATCTTAGGGTGTATTGAGATAGTGAGATTGGTAGGTAATCTATCTTTTGGGTACATTAGTGTTGTTGGAGAGACTAACAGGTAATCCGACCAACATGTGACTTTCACACACCCCTAAGGGTTTCCTTATAGGACACATGGAGAAGGATCAGAGATCCAATAGGTTGTCTAAAGGTGTCGTATTCTAAGATCCCGGTTCCATCATATTTTCCATAGCCGAGAGAAGTCCAAGATTCACAATTAGGATTCCTAACCTAAATAGGGTTTTTCCCATTTTCGATTTCGTTTGAGTGATCACTTGATATCTGGTAGTTCTAGTTCTTCTTAGTTTAATTTCTTTAGTACAAATCATTCAAAATCTCTTTTCAAATACCAAGACAATCAAACCCTTTTAAACATATCATAGTTAGAAATTGGTGTCTAGTTTAGTTATAGTAGGTGTCTATAGGGTTCGATATCCAGACTTTCATTAGGCTTTACTATATTTGATATGTATATTTTACTGTCTTTGTGGACTAGTTAGGGGTTTCCAGAGTTTTAACTCGGGTGTGTAGATTTGTTCTTAGTTAGTTTTTAGTAGACCGTAGTTCTTAGTTCGTTTTTAGTAGACCATATATATGTGTGTGTGTGTGTGTGTGTGTAAACTAGAAGGTGTTCGCGCGACGTTGTCAGGGTGTGCATTGTTTGGTTGATTCGATTATTATTATCAACCAAAACCGAAGTCATTCGTTAGTCTATTCTATTAACCGGTTAGTTTTGGTTAATCAATTTGGTTTATTCGGTTAGATTGATTGTTTTGTTTGATTCGTATAATTTTGGTTAATAGCCAAAACCAAACGTGGACTAAAGCTGTTGCTTAGAAATACATGAAATTGAGGTATAAATACACTAAGTGGAAGTATAAATACATAAAATGGAGGTATAAAATATGAAATACATGAACTATAGTATAAAATCTAGAAATATATGTAAATATGAATGGTCTAGTTCGGTTAATTTTGGTTAATGGGAATACAAAAAAATTGATAACCGGTTTTGGTTAATTCGGGTTTCGGTTATTTGGTTTGCAGTTAATTCAGTTTTTGTTTGATTTTGGTTTGGTTTCGTCTTTTTTTTTGCTTCGGTTTCGGTTAACAATTCAGTTATTGCTCACTCTAGACATTGTTGATCATCTATCATATCATTTTTTTAACTAACAAAAATAGCAATACTATTCTCAAATTAAAGATAATAAAATACTCGTTTTATGGTGTAATTTAAAAAATTATATATTAACATACAAAATATTTATTAGTGATTAAATGGTGAGGGTAGTTAGTTTTTTTATAAATGAATAAAGTGTATCTACTAACTAATTATCTATGATGTTGTTAAAGACAGGGAATTAAAGTGTAACTAAAATAAAGAGATTAAAATGTAATTGGTGTTTGAAAGACTAATTCACTTTTTTCTAAGTTGTACATTATGTATTAAAGCGAAAAAAAGTTCTTAACTTTTAAATATCTTAAAATGCCCTGATCTTATGCATTATACACACACCATTAGGCCTCTCGCTATGGGTTCACGTCCCCTGCTACATCACCTCAATAATGCCCCAAACACTGATTCGGGGCGTTATGGAGGAATGCCAACAGTGAATCGCCAAGCCCTTTGCAACCGTTGTACCTTGAAAAAATACATGACTTTGTTTCTATGACCCTTGAAATCGGTAATATCATTAAAAGAAATCAAGTTTCTAAATATATATTCTTTTAGTTGGTAATTATTATTTATTAATATGCCTTATATTATTTCTAACTATTATTATTATTATTATTAGTATTGCCATTATTGTTTATTATTTGGTATTATCAATCTCTATGGAAGGCGTTATTTGAGGAATCTGACGTCTACCAACATCTGACTTTTATACAAAGCCCCTAACTAATACATGGTTTTCTTAGGATGCTAGGTAGCCTTGACTACACGCATTGGCCATGGGCGGCTTGTCCAACTTCTTGGAAAGGCCAACACCATCAAGGTGACCACGATGGTCCAACCCTAATACTGCAAGTTTCCATGTCTCAATATCTCTGGATGTGGCATGTGTTCTTTTGGTATGGCTCGTGCAAACAATAATATCATTGTTTTATAATTATCCAATCTGTTTGATGATGTCACAAACGGGGTTGCACAAAAATCACCTTTTTATGCAAATGACTTGGAGTACAAGTACGAGTATTATCTTGTCGTTGGTATTTATTCGAAGTGGGTTAAGTTGGTGAAAATAGAAAAATGAGTGTATCACAAGAAAACACACGAGTCGACAAGAAAAGATGTAGAACGAACATTCGGAGTGTTAAAGAAACGATGGACTGTCATTGAGCAACCCTTAAGTATATATGAAAATAGAAAAATGAGAAACGTAACACTTGGAGGACACGAGCAGAGCATTTTGTGCAGACTTTGACGATGCTTTTCAATAGACAAACCCGCTACTAAACTACGTCGAGAAAGAAGTTATTCGAATGAAAATACGTGACAGGGATACACACTTGAACTTGAAGCGGCTTTGGTTGAACATCAATGATTTAACCATACTGATGATGATGACGGAGATGAGTAGAAATAATAATATTTTTTAGTATTTGGTTTTAATGTTTTGTGTTTGAATTTAGTTATCTATATATTTATTTTTTTGATATGTAAAAGAACAAATAAATTCAAACGCTAAAACATGACTTCTTGATCAAGAAATATACAGATGATGAAGCATTCTCCTCCCAAAGATGGTGAACTTTAAACACTAATTAGAACATTTGTTGAAGACATCAAAGATCAGTTTGAAGGCTTGGAATATCTGTTGAAGAAGAAGAAACCTCTGTATGATGGCCAAAGTCCCGTTGAAGACAAAACACTGATCATTAAGACCAAAGGTCTGTTATGGCCAAACAGATGTTTGATACAAGTCAACAGGGATTTGAAGAACAATGGTTTAATCAATGTAACAGTTAGCTCATAACAGATGTTTTATGTAATAGATCAGATGATAGATTTTCCCAGATGTTTACTAACATCTGAGGAATCTTTTCTGTTAGGAATGTTAGATTTCATTATCAGGGTGACTTTAGCTGATTGCAAATAGAGCTTTCATATTTGTATAAATAGATCTCATGTTTTAGAGATATATTTTATCACATACACATTCCTTTTGTACGAATAATAAAGCGTGTGATTAGGCTGAGGGGGAGTTTGTAAAATCATTTCTGTAATTTGTAATTATTTGATTTATTAATGCAAAACAGTTTTTATAAAACTTTCCATGCTTGTATGCTCATATAGATCCGCATTTCCATTTATACTTAGAATTTACATCCATGTATGTTCATCCAAAGCATACAAGTTAAACTTAGATCCTATAATTGGTATCAGAGCTTTGTCACATTAAACTTGATTTCACAATCAGTTTAATATACAAAGACGAGCTCACAAAGAGATCCAATCTATTTGTTGTATCTGAAATCGGAGTTTAAAGTGTAAAATTTGAAAAGTTTTTATACATACTATGTTTTCACAAAAGATCAAAAGGAATGGCACAAAACAATCATGATCCCCATAACACCGGTTTCAGCAAGAAGCCTCCGATGCTTGTCAGATCTGAATATAATATCTGGCAATGTCATATGGCTCACGTGCTTACTCAACAGAACATAGGCTATTGGAAATCCATTATATTCGGACCACACTTTCCAATGGTACCTAGTTCTGAAAATCCGAATGTTCAGGAGCCAAAAAACCGGAAAATTACTCAGAACAAGATTTTCAAAAGTTTGAGATAGATGCAAAGGCCTTTAGCATTGTGACCATGATTCTGCCAATGAAATCTACGATGGCCTGTTACATTGTAATAGTGCTAAAGAGTTGTGGGATGCATTGAAGGAATAGTTTGGTGGAACAGAGGATGTGATGGAGAACACTGGAGAAATTCTTAACCACCAATATGAGACTTTCACACATGTTAAGGGAGAATCCCTTACTCAACATTTTGAAATATTTTCCTGTCTAATAAGTGAACTTAAGTTGATAAACAAAGAGTTGTCAAAATCAACTTTAAGTAACATGTTTTTGAGATCACTTCCTAAAAGAATAAGATACAATAGCAATTGTGATGAGAATAATCCCTGATTTTAAGGATATGACCATGACTCAGCTTCATGGTAAGCTCTTAACATTTGAAAGAGAGCTTGTCCAGAAAAAGAAGCTCTTGGAAACTGGAAAAGTGGCTGATGATTATGTCTTTGGCAACACAACACTTCTGAGTTAAAAAGGATCATCATCATGAATATCAATTGATCAGGGTTATAACCATTATATTGATATAACATCTTGGATCAACTCTGATCAATATTTCTCAAACTGTGCCCTCACAGCAAATGATAACAATTAAAATTATGATAATCTATCTTTTGTTCTCTATGATCTGAAATATATTGATCATATTGACCTTGAGGAGATGGATATTTTACACCAAGTGGCACTACTTAGTTTAGAGCAAACAACTTTTATAAAAGGACTGGTAGGAAATATCCAAGGTTATATAGCAGGTCAAGGGTAGGGTTGGATAAATCAAAGACAAATTACTTTAAATACAACAGAATAGGTCATTTTTCTAGAGAGTGTGCGAGTCAAACAAATAACTCAGCACCAATGATAACATATCCAAACCAAAGATCTCAATCAAACAATCAACAACAGTTTTATCAAAATACCCAAAATACCCAAAATACCCCTAGACCAAGTGTACAATACACTACCCATTTTGCACAAAGCATGAACCGTGTGCCTGTGTTCAAGCAACAATTATTCCTCAGGCCCAATTTTTTCAAATGCCTGCTGCACATGTTCAAGCACCTCGAGTTGCTCCTTCCCATGCATCTGCTGAGGCCAAAGAGCAAAACTTTATACCCAAGGCTTTGTTGAGTGAAGTAGCTTACTTGAGGATCTTACTGATGATAATTTTGCTCTTTTGTCAAAGAAAATGATGAGCATGTTAATTTTTGGTTTATGGCACTTGAATGTATTTAGATGAAGTTGATCAAGAAAAGGAAAAATTTTTGGTGAAAATATAGAAAGTCTAGAGCAAACAACTGTTTGTGGAGAAGGCCATGCCAAATGAATGGAAGAAGACCATCCCAAAAGTTCCACTGATTATCCACGTGATTGTGTAGAAGAAACTGCTGCCAAGGTATCTCCTCATATTCTTAAAGAATTATGTTCAGACAATTGCATCATTGCCTTTGCAAACATTAAAGAGGTCAATGAAAACCTTAGGGAAAAGGTCCAAGCTAGTGAAATTGTACTTGAAAAACTAAAAAGAGAATTTAAAACCAGACTAACTGAAAAGGACAAAGAAATCAACACTTTAAAACATGAAGAATCAATTACCAAATACTAGCTCCAAACTATGATGGAAAAATATCAAAGTTGCAAAAGGAGCTTGAATCTACCTAAATCAATTGTGAAAAATGGGTAGAGTCATGTGCTGGGTTTGAGATGCTTCTTAACAAACAGACCAAGGGTAATGTGAAATTTGGAATAGGTTACAAAGAATCTGAAAACAAACATTCCAAAGAAAATAATCACTTTGACTCTCAATTGGTTAAAGTAATACCAACTAACTCAGCTGGCAAATAGGTAAAAATCACTGATCCAGATGGTAGAAAGATTATTCTTGAAAAATCATCAGATCCATCACCAAGTCCTGAAAGGAGAAATATGAGTTTAAACCTACTTGGTCTGATGAATGTGATGTGCTTGAAAATTTCAAACCAATTGACTTCACAAACCCTGATGGTCTCAAACCATCTAAGGTAAAAGTCACGCATGTTACCCACTCTCAAATAGATGCTCAAACATCTGTTTCCGAAAAGAGAGAAAAGAGTAATAAGAAAGATAAGACCACAAATCTATACTATGACTTCTATGAAAAAACAAATCATATAGCAAATACTTGTTTTCATTTGAAAGCTTATGATATAAACAGATGGAACAACATCTGTGAAATCAAAACCTAGGTGCACCATTTGTGGCAAAAACAATCATGTGTTTGAACAATGCTTCTATCTTAAACCCTATGACATAAAAAGAAATTGGGTTAAGTATAAGACATTTGTTAGTCAAAGAGTTGGTTCTACTAAAAGAAAGCCACAACCAACTCCTGAGAAATTTGAGCATTTTCAAACATCTGTTACATAAGCTTTGAACCAACACCCTCCTATTCACAGGAAGTTCAAGATACGGATGCTCCACTATCAACCAGGTATGATGAGCCCAGTCAAAATGCCCCAAAAACCAAGGGCAAACATATACCCTCATGGCTACAGTAAACTCACTGAGAAAAGTCAACCATCTGTTGATTCAAGTGCTAACATTCAAGTACTTGAAAAGTCAGCAACAACTGATGGAAATGGTTGAAAAACTGATTCTCAAAAAAGACCATTCTCAAGGAGATGAACATGTGGAAGAAAAGAACAAAATTAAAGCTGAAAAAGATTTAGTCTTACTTCCAAACTGAAAATTACAAAGTTGTGTTTTGAAAATTAACATCTTGCTTTGAAAATTACAAAAGTTTTTAATTCGCTCAATAAAAACATTGACATCTTGTTTTGAAAATTACAAAATTGTTTTGAAAAGTACAAAATTGCATTTAAAACCATTATTTTATATCCTAACATCTGTTGAATAAACAAAGTTTTAAAAATATAAAACAGATATTTGCCAAACAAACGTTTCATTACTTTATAAAAGGTTTTCCTCAGTGGGGTCCAGTCCCTAGTAAAACATACCTTTGATAAACAGAGTTTTGTTTTACACAAATAAAGGCCTGCCACGTTACTAAAAAAGTAACTGTTGGCCACGTCGTCACCACTGTTACATAAACCTTATAAAAACCCCACATTGCAAAGGTTTTTATTTTACATTATCAAAATTACCATATTCATAGCCTCCAACCAAAAAGATCATCTGCTCAAAATATTTTCTAAAAGATCCTTCATCATCAATCACTCTCACAATTTGAAAAGATCATCTGTTCAAAGGATTTTCTAAAAAGATTCTATTAGAACAATGGCTCTCAACATGAAAGCACCACAAAACTACCATCCATACTTCGTGAAAACTGACACCAACACAGAATTCCATTCAATTATTGACATTCTCACCACATCAAAATATCACACAATACTCACTGTTGATGCACCCATATAGCTAGACACTCTTCAAGAGTTTTGGGCAAATTCTGATTTCTTACGTCGGGATAAAATCCTTTTACTATCATCTCAAACATCAAAGGAGTTGATGTTTAGATTAACCCGCAACTGATATCCACAACATTCGCCCTCAATGATGAGATAGGTACAACCAAAGCCTTGGGATATGCTATTTTAACAAACACAATTATAAGTTATCCAAAACTTTGTTCTTAGATATGGTTAACAATGTAAAAGACAAAAAGAGAGGTAGTGCTAAAGCCTTTCTCATGTACCCACATTAGAAATTTCCACAAAAATCATATCCACTCCCATCACCAAATCCAAAAGAAAAACCAAATAGAAGGTAACTTTGGAGGTTGAGTTGCCAGAGAAACTTGTTGCAACACAATAGTAACAAACATCTGTTATTACTTCCTCACAACAGATGCAAATGGCTCAACCCATCCAAACTCCTCACATATCATCACAAAAGGATAGTGTTGTAAGCAGGGGAACCAAATCAAGAGATAGACGACTTATTTGAACATTTCTTCTTAAGCCCCACAAATATAATACTATCCACCATACAGCCACTGCTTGATGCAATTGACCAAAATGACTTGGATATACCCAGTTCCTCCCAACTACCTATCACTAGGAGTATGCCACAGAAAATGATTGGGCCAAGTCATGTCATTGCAAGCCCATAAGCAGAGGAGGGTACACCCCTTATGTTAGAAGAGACACTTGGAGGTTTTTCAAGTGAGGCAACTACTACAACTATAGAGTCAACAGACACACAGTTGGATAGTGGTTACATAACTAAGACCTCCTTGAAAGCAACAATCATTGAGTCTACAATAGTACATTCTTTATCATTTGGAAGTCCCAGAACCAAGAGCAAAGGGCACTTGGTTCAAAACCAAGTACAACCATTTCTGGTGGGAACTCAGATGAACCTATTAACTTAGGTGATGGGTTAAGATATCAGGAATTGACAGAGAAGATAACCAAGTTAGAGTCATTAGTAAATGAAATCAAAGATATGTTGAAGGCTTTGGTACAAAACTCCATAGTTCCACCCACAAATGCAGAAATCGCAAAAGAAATATAGACTCATGCAAGCATATATCTACAACATTAAAAGCAATCTGCTGATATCATAACATGTACATGGAGCAGAAACATGGTGGATGCTAGGTACAATGATACACGAGTCGAGATTAAGGCCATTAAAGACCATCTTCTTCAAACCACTGGTACTACTCCTGCTCTCCCCAAATACACATAAGATGATGCCAAAAGGGGGAGAATAACAACATGAGAAAGCTTCATCCTCTTGTCAAGAAAGCTTAAAAGAGACCCTGACACATCTCCAGCCAAAAAGGCTAAAGCAGATGCACTTGAAAGAAAAAATAAGAAAGATACAAGGGAAGCTAAAGATACGTTGACAGTGCAAGAGACCCTTGAAAGAAAAAGAATTCAAGAGAATCAAGGTTCTTTGATAAATGCTTTTAAAAGAACTATTCCAACCTTCATTGTTACATCAAAACTAACACTAACCATTGTCACCACTCAACCACTGCTCTCTTTCTCCATCATTTGTTGACACTTCAAAAGTGACAACAGATGTTATATCCATACCTCCACATTCCCTAAAAGGCCCTTATAGGTCTACTTATCAAAAGAAAACTACCAATGAAAACCCTATTACCACCAACAAAAACACCCACACCACAAACCTAATCTAGAAAAACAAAATTCATCATCCAAGATGATGATGAAGAAACCCCTGAAGCCTCACCCATCAAAACCACCACTACCACAAAACCATCAACAACCATTACATCCCTTTCATTAATTCTACCATCAACCACCACTGCCATAACTACATTAGTACATCCTTTGGAGTTAGAAACTATTTCAAAAGAAATATAGTCTTTCTACTCCTCAACAGACCCAAGCTAACTTTCATTTATATCTTTTCAAAGTTATCCAAAGCCTACCAATGCCAAAGAATACTTGGAGCTAAAGCTAAAACAAACTAAAAAGATTACAACAAAAAAAGTCAAGGAAAGGGATATAAAGTGGCTCTATAGATCTTATCTGAAGAATTCACTAAAGTGAATGCCTTGGAATATTTTGCTAAGGATGTCAGCAATAAAGCTTCTTAGGGTCCGCTTGATGACCAAGATCTTAGAGAGGCCTTAAGAGAAGGCTACATGGAATTCATCATGAAATATAAGCTTTACAAAGCAACCAGAGCTCAATTCACAGGATGGTCAATAGAGGCCCTACTTGGTGAAATCTTGAGGATAGAAAAGCTAAAGCTAAATCATGAGTAAAAACCAGCACCTCCCAACTAGAGAGTAGGAAAAAGTCATAATCATAAGAAGGCCCTACAGCTGAAGAGGATGAAAGAAAATATGGTTGCATCCAAGTTTGGCACAATGAAATCAATGGCAAGATGGGACGAGCCAACAAGCTTAGAGAACTACAAAAAGTTGGAAATCTTAAGAGAAAAAGATTCCCCTGACGCAAGGAAGCCAGATTATGAGCAAGTAGACTTTCCTATCAAATCTCTAGTTTATCCCTCAGAATTTCCTTCAGCAAAGAACATCTCTTTAGCTGTAAAAAGCTACCACAAAAGGCAAAAGGAGATGTCAGCAGAAGATATAAAGATGTATGAAGATGAAATGAGAAAAAGAATGGATTTGGAATGAACTGATGTATGGACATCCAGATGCAAATTCAGAAGATTTACTTAGTCAAGTCTTGGGAAAAAATTTTCCCTAACTTATCAAATAATATTTGCCCTAAGATATCCATCTAGCCTCAAAATTCTCAAATGGAAGTCTGATAGGACAAGCCATGAATTAACTTTGTTTAGGTCTAATGAAAACTTGAAAGGATCTAATAATTCCTTTGGGCTCAAAAATGAAGATCTACAAGTCCTTCTAGGGCTTGAACTTGAAAGGGATCCTGATGACTATCTTTTTATGAAATTTGAACACTAATTCAAGGGTCAAACTAGGGAGAAGTTGATGAGAAATAAAAACTGATCAAATAAACATATGTTTTGGCATCATCTATTCTAGGGGAGATTGTTGGACCTACAAAAGAATAGATATTTTCAAAAGCCAAAACATGACTTCCTGATCAAGAAATAAACAGATGATGAAGCATTCTCCTTCCAAAGATAGTGAATCTTAAACACTAATCAAAACATCTGTTGAAGACATCAAAGATCCATATGAAGGCTTGGAACAACTGTTGAAGAAGAAGAAACCTATGTTTGATAGCAAAGCCCCGTTGAAAACAAAGCACTGATCATGAAGACCAAACATATGTTATGGCCAAATAGATGTTTGATACAAGTCAATAACAGTTTGAAGAACAATGGTTTAATTAATGTAATAGTGTTAGCTCATAACAAATGGTTTATGTAATAGATTAGATGGTAGATTTTCGCAGATGTTTGCTAACATCTAAGCAATCTTTTCTGTTAGGAATGTTAGATGTCAATGTTAGGGTGACATCAGCTGATTGCAAATAGACCTTTCGCACTTGTAAAATAGATCTCATATGTTAGATATCTATTTTATCACTTACACATTAATTTTGAACGAACAATAAAGCGTGTGATCAGGCTGAGGGGAGTTTGTAAAATCATTTCTGTAATTTGTAATCATTTGATTATTAATGCAAAACTTTTTGATTAAACTTTGCACTCTTATATGCTCATATAATTTCGCATTTTCATGGATACTTAGAATTTACATCCATATTTGTTCATTGAAAGCATACAAGTTAACCTTAGATTCTACAGGTTTATATCTTGTTTAATTTTGATTATGAAATAAAACAATAAATTTAATTTAAATAGACATTAAAATGAAATCAAGAGTAAAATGCCAAAACTGTTCTTGAGTTTTGGGCTGATTTGTCTGTTACAACCAAAATAATTTTTTTTGGTATCTGGACACCAGTTGTTTTGATTTTGTTGCAATTTCCATCCAAATCACAAAACCAACAAAAGTGTATCGTTGACTCATGGACAATTTTGGCAATCGACCCATTTATTTTTATGTTTTTTAAATTATTTTAATGTTCTTTGTTACCTTTAAATAAAAAATAATAATAACAGTTAGAATTATAATATATATATATATACTTATTTTTTTTAATTTTTTATACCTTCAAATAAAAGTAATCATAAAACTAATTATAATATATACATATATGTACACATATTTTTTTTAAACTTTAGGTAAATTAGAAAACTTAAATAATAACATTATTATAAACATTATAGTTAAAACAACAATATAAAGTTACATTAATTAGAGATGACACAACTAAATTTCAGGTATTTTTTAAAGATAAAATGTATAGTTTTATTTATTGTTGCAAAAGTATTAATTATATATGATTAATATTTGAATCCGTTATAGCTCATGTTTAATATTATAAATAAACTTATTTTATTTTTATATATAAAATAACTTATTAAGTTCAAGTCAAATGTATATGTACCATTATTTAAGTTCAAAAATGTTGGTAATACATGTTAGAGTAAACCTTAATTTACAATTCTATGGTTTAGGGTCAAAATCAACTAAAACCCTTTGAAAGAGCTTTTTGTTGTTTACAACCTTCACGTTTAAAAAGCGCTACAACATACAACTTTCTATTAATTTATTAGTCAATTAACTGTTATGTTAGTGTTTACCCAAGGGGCATTCTCGTCCTTTCACTCCAAATAACCTATCTTCCTTTATAATCCATCATGTTTTCACTTACCCATCAAACCACAACACTCTACTTTCCCCAAAACCCTCCCTGATTGTCACCTTCTATACCACTGATGTATAAGAATTTATACATCTTTAGAACGTCAAATAGACCCTACGCGAGAACTTGTCGTATTTTCATTGATTTAGATACTCATTTGAGTTATTTGTGAAAATGCAGGTCCGGGCCTCGGCCCGGTAAAGAAACAAAGGCTTTTGGAGCAAATTGGAGCAAAAATGGAACATTTATGCCAACTTTCCAGATATGGCACGACCGTGCCAACCATGCATCAAGAAGTCGGCACTATCATAAGCACTATCATAAGACTGCACAATCCGAGCCAAATCAACACTTGGCACGACCATGCCAACCCTAAGCACGATCGTGCGCGTGCAATCACGGGCTCTGATCAGCTAGTTTCCGAGTTCAACTTAGTCATTTCCGAGTGCGATATCGATAAGCACAACCGTGCCAAGTGGTGGCACGGTCGTGCCACCTCGGGGAAATTTTAGCAGGAACTTTCCGGATTTTGCATCAAACTTGGTCAACAACTCAGAAAGGCACCTAACACTTACCAAGCACGACCGTGCCAAATGGTGGCACGGTCGTGCCAAATGCCCAGTAGCTTAAATACGTGAATTCAGCTCATTTGAAGGAGAGTTGGAGCCTTTGGGTGGATTTCTCTCTCCAGAAGTTGATCTTGGAAGCTTGGAGATTGAAGAAAGGAGCCTTTAGGAGGTTGTATCACTTGATAATCCAACTCATTTAGCTAATTATCTTGTCTTAAACATTAGTATTTTTCACTTGTTATTCATGCACAATCCATATTACTTTATGTTTGTCTTAGTTATCATGAGCCTTGTAGGCTAAACATTTGGTGTTGTCTAAACTAGTTGAAGCTTATGAATATGTGATAATCATGGAAGTTGATGTGGTGATTGTTTTTGTTAATCTTCATAGTAGTGCTTGAATCTTGTTCTTGGAGTTCTTATACATGCTTAAAGTCCTTGTTCTTGAATTTTTGGTCATAAGTATTTAGATGTTGTGTTGGAAAGCCCATGTAAAGATTATGATTATTGAATCTTAGTAACTTGTTAGCATGATTCATAACATGAAACTAGGAATGGTAATTGTTAACATGACTTGAATGATGATTTGAACATGTGTAGGAATTCTTGCATTTAGATTTGGAAAAATCATAATAATGTTTACTTGGATTCTATAGTTGTGTTTCTTTTAGATTGATGATTTTTGGCCAAGATTGTTATCTAGCATGACCATGCTTGTGGTTTTTTTTGTCAAGAACATGATGATAGTGTTACTTACTTGAAAGCAAGTTAGGGTGATTGTTATGTTATTCATGGTAATTTTCCCAAACTTGTAGAGTTAGGAGTTTTGACAAACAAATAACTCTTGTTTAAAGGTTAACATTAACTAAGAAAGTGAGCTTCAAATAATAATTTTTAGGTGATTAGAGTGATTATTTCATTTTAGTTTTCCTAAGGTTTATTAAACTAGGAAACCTTGATTGGAGACTTAGTTAACTTAGAGCTTGCATCACCATTGATCCTCCACTTAGTTGTCACATGTTTGTTTGTGGATACTTAGTTTAGGCAACCCTTTCTTAGATATTGTCATTCTCTAGTTTAGTAATAGTTTATTATTTTGCATGATAAATTAGGAACAAAACTAACTCATCAATTGGAAAGGTTTAAAAGTAACGAAAATTTAGTACTGAGACACCGAGTCTATGGATTGATATCCGGTTCTTACCAGAGAACTATACTACCACCTGACGGGTACAGTTGCCCTATGTGTGTGTAGTTGGTTTTAAGTAAAAACTATTTTAAAACCTAATCTGTGTGAACGGAAATTACAATAATAAAAATATATTTAATTCACGCACATCAAGTTTTTGGCGCCGTTGCCAGGGACTCGGTCTTCTCAAGAATGGTTGGAGTTACTTGTTAAATCATTGTGAAAAGTGTACAAAATTTTGTCTAGTTGTTTTTATTTGTCTCACATGATCAATTGAAAAAAAAATATGTTAAGTAATTAATTAATCCTTTTTATCTTTGTGTACACATAGGGCATTGTGTTCCTTCTTTTTCCTTACAAGTCGTGCATGTCCTCAACCCCAGTTGCTGAAATTGTTGAGCCTTCATCGGAACCGGAGCGCAATTTTCATCAAAGATTGCGGGAGCGGGCCCGCAGGGTGGCCGCCACAATTGAGGCAAACGCGTTGGGAGACGACACATTTCACATGGTTTACGTAGAAATGGCAGACGAAGAGGAAACGAGGGTCTTAAACGACATTGGAAAACCTTCACTTGAGGGTTTACCTGCGAGCATCAATGCACCCACAATAAATAATAATAATTTCAAGATCAAATCTGGTACCATTTCGATGCTGCAGAATGCGGTTCAGTTTTATGGTAAGGATCACGAGGATCCTAATGTCCATATCGCGGGTTTCTCTGGAGGTTTGTGCCACATTCACCATTCGTGATGCATCATCAGATGCAATACGTCTTCGGCGTGGAATCAATTAGCTGAGAAGTTCCTTCAGAAATATTTTTCCCCAGTGAAAACTGTTCGGTTAAGAACCAAGATTCTTAACTTCCGTCAGGACCATGATGAGCCCCTCTATGAGGCGTGGGAGCGGTTTAAAGAGCTCATGAGAAAGGTCCCACACCACGGGTTGCCCAAGTGGCAACAATGTCAGATCTTCTACCATGGTTTGGATGGTCAAGGGCAGATGATGGTTGATACATATTCAGGCGGAGAAATAAGCACGAAAAATGCCAACGAGGCATTTGAGATCTTAGAGAAATGCGCCTTGAAGAATCGGACACAGCAGCTATCGCGAGGGAAGAGTTCTAGACAGGGAGTTCATCACGTGAATGACTTCACCGCCATCACAACACGAATGGATGCCTTATCTTCAAAGTTTGATCGAGTGATGGAGATCCACTCGAGTGGTTCCTCGAGTGGGGGAGCATATCATGTAGGTGATTTTCCGGCTGGAGAGGTGTCGCACGAGCATGTAGATTTTATGGGAAACCAGTACCGTCCTCAGCATAATCCCTACAGCAATACTTACAATCCGGGGTGGAAGAATCATCCAAATTTCAGTTGGAAGTCTGAAGCGTCAAATCAGCATCCACCCGGGTTCGCTCCACGCCCCCAGCTCTTGGAGGATACGGTGCACCTCGGCCTCAGCAGATGCCTTCCACTAATGAACCTAGTGTTCAGGAAATGTTTAGTCAACTCTTAGCTGGTCAAAATTCTCAAAGAATCGAAAATGAAAAGCGCTTCAAGGAGTATGACGGTCGTTTCACGAGGCACGAGAGTGAGTTGAGAAGCCAAAAGGCTTCCATGCAGACCATAGAGAACCAAGTTGGCCAGATTGCCAAGATGTTGTCTGAGAGATAACAAGGAGGCCTTCCAAGCAATACGGAGCCTAATCTGAATGCTACTGCGAAGGCCATCACGTTGAGAAGCGGCAAGACCACTGAGCCCATCACTTCGGCTACTTCACCAAAGCCGATTGATGAGGAGGTTGATGAGGAGATTGAGACTGAGTCTCCGGGAGAGGTGCAACTGAGGCGAGACCCAGCAAGTACAGCACGTCCCAAGGAGCCAGTGAGAGAGTATGTCCCTCCCGTTCCATATCCGGGGAGGTTGAAGAAGCAAAGAATGGAAGAACACTACGGTAAATTCCTTGAGCTTTTCAAGCAACTTCATATAAACCTACCGTTTGTCGAGGCACTTGCTCAAATGCCTAAGTACGCCAAGTTTCTGAAAGATATTCTATCTAACAAAAAGAAACTTGAGGAGCTTTCGCATGTGACCTTGAACAAGGAGTGTTCAGCAGTTCTTTAGAACAAGATACCACAGAAAATGAGTGATCCCGGGAGTTTTACTATCCCATGCTTGATTGGTAGTTTTTCGGTCAGCAATGCACTAGCTGATCTTGGAGCCAGCATAAACCTCATGCCTTATGCGGTTTTTGCTAAGCTGGACTTGGGAGAGCCAAAACCCACTCGTATGAGCATTCAGCTAGCCGATCATTCAGTGAAGTACCTCGAGGTATAGTTGAGAATATGCTAGTGAAGATCGACAAGTTTGTCTTTCCTGTTGATTTTGTGATCCTGGACATGGATGAGGACAAAACTGTTCCTCTCATCTTAGGTAGGCCATTCCTTGCCACTGCTCGAGCGTTGATCGATGTCTGCATCGGCAGACTTACTCTTAGGGTAGACGATGAAGAAGTGACCTTTGATATAGGGAAATCCATGCAGCATCCACAGAGTCATGATGATACACTCTACTTTATCGAGACTATTGACACATATGTGAGTGATCATCTTCATAGCACGTTTGAGGAGGAAGTTGTGGACACACAGCTTATTGGAGGAGAGACTTTTGGTTCGCCTGCTATGGTCCAGTCTGCTGAAATATGACCTGTCTGATAGGTCATGTGGCTCCCCCACGTACTGAGGTTTTTGAAGTGGTGGATCGCGTTGCTGAGCCTAAAGCACGCCCTCGGTTGAGGATCCACCCTCACTTGAGCTTAAGAAACTTCCAGATTACTTGGAGTATGCTTTCTTAGAGGTTGCGACTCAACTACTCGTCATCATCTCTGCTAGGTTGTCAGAAGAAGAGAAGGGTAGATTGCTTGAGGTTTTGAAGCAGCATAAAAAGGCGATAGCTTGGAAGATCATGGATATAAAAGGGATCAATCCATCTTTTTGTACCCACAAGATCTTGATGGAGGAGGACTTCAAACCCGTAGTGCAGCATCAGAGGCGTTTAAATCCGAACATGCAGGATGTTATGAAGAAAGAGGTCATCAAATTGCTTGATGCAGGTTTGATATATCCGATCTCTGATTCACATTGGGTTAGCCCTGTGCAGGTAGTCCCGAAGAAAGGAGGCATGACGGTGGTGACGAACGAGAAAAACGAGTTGATTCCTACTCGTACAGTCACCGGGTGGAGAGTTTTAATTGATTATCGCAAACTCAATGATGCCACAAGGAAAGATCATTTTCCTCTTCCTTTCATTGATCAGATGTTAGAGAAGCTTTCAGGGAGGATGTTTTACTGCTTCCTTGATGGTTTCTCAGGTTTTTTTCAGATTCCCATCTCTCCTGAGGATCAGGAGAAGACGACATTCACATGTCCCTACGGCACATTTGCCTATCGGCGGATGCCCTTTGGACTGTGTAATGCCCCGGCCACATTTTGGAGATGTATGGTGGCCATTTTTCACGACATGATTGAGGACTCCATGGAGGTTTTCATGGATGATTTTTCTGTATTTTGGAGTTCTTCCGATCAGTGTCTCGGGAATCTGAAGAGGATGTTGGCTAGGTGTGAAGAGGCCAACTTGGTGTTGAACTGGGAGAAATGCCACTTCATGGTGAAGGAGGGCATTGTGCTTGGGCACAAGATTTTGCAGGCGGGGCTCGAGGTTGATCGGGCCAAAGTTGAGACTATCTCTAAGCTCCCGCCACCCACATCCGTGAAATCTATTAGGAGCTTTCTTGGTCATGCAGGTTTCTACCGGCGATTCATAAAGGATTTTTCCAAAATCGCCCGTCCGATGACCCAGCTTCTAGAGAAGGATGCCCAGTTTGTTTTCTCCGATGAATGCCGGAAGGCATTCGAGCTGTTAAAGGAGAAGTTGGTGAATGCCCCGATCATGGTAGCTCCCGACAGGGAACTACCCTTTGAGTTAATGTGTGATGCGAGTGATTTCGCAGTCGGGGCAGTCTAGGGTCAAAGGAGAGATAAGCACTTCCACCCGATTTACTATGCGAGCAAGACTTTGAACGACGCTCAGGAGCACTACACCACGACAGAGAAAGAGCTCCTAGCTGTGGTCTTTGCATTCGATAAGTTTCGGTCTAATCTCGTCCTTTCCAAGACCCTTGTGTACACGGATCATGCCGCTCTTCGGTATCTTTTTAGCAAGCAGGATGCTAAACTGAGGTTAATATGATGGATTGTTTTGTTGCAGGAGTTTGATATTGAAATCCGTGATAAGAGAGGGGCTGAAAATCTTGCAGCCGATCATTGTCTCGACTTGAGCATTCCGAGAGGAAGGAAATTCGTGGGCCTAAAATCAATGACAATTTCCCCCACGAGTTTCTTATGAGGATCGAGACGAGTGATGATTCCCCATGGTTTGCTGACTTCGCGAACTACTTAGCTAGTGGCATTCTGATTCAGGGGATGACCCATCAGCAAAAGCGAAAGTTCTTTGCGGATGTTAAGTACTACTTTTGGGATGACCCTTACTTGTTTAGGGTAGAGCGGATCAGATGATCCGGCGTTGCGTGTATAGTGACGAGGCGAGAGATATTTTGCGCCACTGTTACGAGGGACCTACGGGAGGCCACCACGGAGCGAATAACACTGTGAAGAAAGTATTCGACTCTAGATTCTTTTGGCCAACTATCTTCCGTGATGCCCATGAGTGGGTAAGGTCTTGTGATGCTTGTCAGAGGACAAGCAACATTTTAGCACACCATGAGATGCCGCAAAACGGCATCCAAGTATGTGAGATCTTTGATGTATGGGGGCTAGACTTCATGGGTCCCTTTCCGACTTCTTTTGGTAACCTCTATATTCTAGTTGCTGTTGACTACGTGTCCAAGTGGGCTGAAGCACAGGCTTTACCCACAAATGATGCTAGAGTAGTGGTGAAATTTTTGAAGAAGTTGTTTGCTCGATTTGGTGCCCCTAAGGCATTGATTAGTGACCGTGTGACGCATTTCTGCAATGCACAGCTTGAGAAAGCATTGTCCCGATATGTTGTGCAGCATCGGTTTTCTACACCATACCACCCACAGACGAGTGGGCAGGTCGAGGTCACTAATCGGGGTATCAAGCGGATTTTGGAGAAGACGGTTAACTCTAGCCGTAAGGATTGGTCCGAGAAGTTGGATGATGCACTGTGGGCTTTCCGGACAGCCTACAAGACTCCTATTGGCACCACACCGTTTAAATTGTTCTATAGAAATTCTTGTCATCTTCTTGTGGAGCTCGAGCACAAAGCCTATTGGGCTTTGAAGACAGTTAATCTTGATATGGCTGCTGTGAGCGAGAACAGGTTTGTGAAGATCCACGAGATTGAGGAGCTAAGGAATGAGGCATATGAGAGCTCCAAGCCATACAAGGAACGTACCGAGACGTTGCACGATAGCCGCTTGAAGGACAAGAAAGAATTCCGAGTGGGTGATCGTGTGTTGTTATACAACTCTCGTCTGAGGTTATTTCCTGGTAAGCTCAAGTCTCGATGGTCAGGTCCCTACACTGTACGGTCAGTGTTTCCTTACGGGACAGTGGAGATAGGTCACGAGGATGGCCGGTTGTTTAAGGTCAACGGGCATAGGTTAAAGGCTTATGTTGGAGAGCCCGTTGATCAGAGTGAGGAGGTTGTTACCCTCCACCCTAGGAACAAATGAATGCGGGGTGGTGAGTCTAGCTGAAGACTCGTAAATAAACTTAGCCCGTTTTTGTATATATATTGTGTCGGTTGTTTGTTTTTCTTTTTTCAGGTTGAGGTTTGTTCTGGTCGCGAGGGATGTTAGTGCTTGTTGCCAGTTCTCAAGTATGTTAGTTCGGCTATTTTCTTGGTAGGAGATGCTTCGTGAGTGTCCCGGGTTCAAGGAGTCCGTTTAATTCTCATTTTTATTTCCACCATCTAGTTTCTAAATTAATTTTTGTACAAACTATGTTTTTCAAAATTAAACTACCAAAAAAAACCGAAAATCAAGCACTATCAACAGAAAATTCTGGCACTACCAGGCCTGCTAGTGTCAGCCATTTGCAGAACCAATAATAGCACCCACCAATAATACACTCAACCACTTTTAAACTCTTCTTCTTCACCTCACTTGAACCCATCAAGAACACTCACGAATCCCTTGCATCTCCTAGCTTCCTCCAAGATTACTAGTTTCTTTCATCCCAACAATCATTCCAGGTACGGATCCTTCTTCTTCTTTGTTAAGTTCTTGAGTCTTAGGGTTTGTTCTTCATAGTTAGTTTCTTTTTAGTTTTAGGGCTTGGTCTAAATTGCCGATTCAAGCCCGTTTTTAGTGTTTTTTGTGTTTTTAACCACAAGTGACCGATTTATAAAACCCCTAAACAGAAAGATGAAAAAACCGGGGTTTTGGGTGCGTTTTGAGCGATTTCACGATTCTGGGTTCCGTCACGCACGAGGGTGCCGAAATCTAGCACGACCGTGCTCTTCATAAGTTGATGATGGATCTTCATAAATCTGGAAAACCTGCCCAGAATTTCATCATGCACGATCGTTCCAGCGCCTGGCACGACCGTGCTCTTCATAAAATTTTGCCAGATCGCTCAAATCGCCCAGAAATCTGTCACAGTTTAGTCAAGCACGAGGGTGCCAAAATCTGGCACGACCATGCCACTTGAAGAATAAACCCAGAACTTCATAATTTTCCAGAAACTTCATAAAATCTGTTGTTGTTCATCCACGCACGACTGTGCCAACCTAGGCACGACCGTGCCAACTGTCCAGAGGTCCGTTTTTGTTTTAATTTTGTTGCTGATTATTTCTGGTTGTCTTGCAGATGGTTCACCCGTTCATGCGGTTTAGCAACAATGCCAAGGAAGGGCATTGTATTGCGAAGGTTGAAAGACTGTGGGCTCGTAGGCACTTTATCGAGCCTATGAGGACGCTGCAAACGGTCGATCTCGACCTACTCGGTCAGACTAAAAGATTTGAGGAGCTCATGACCCTTCCTTGGTCTCGCCTTTTCGCAATAGCGGAGCCCCAATATGTCGAGTTAGTTATCGAGTTTTTTGCCTCGTTCAGGTTTATCTTCCCTTGCCCTGATGTTTATGAGAAAAGAGTTGGTGTTAGTTACCATCTGGGACGGAAGTGGCATCATCAATCGATCAGCAGGTTTGGTCAGATACTTGGATTATATGAGGAGGATGAGATCGAATCCGAGTTATTTCACGGCAGTCTGCAAGAATGGGAGGCTGATACGGATAAAGCAGCATTCTGGGATCAGATCACTGTACCGGGCCTTGGATCCACGCCGAGCCAAAGCCACATGGATTCTTGACCCGTTGCACCACATCATAGAGCGAGCCATCTTCCACGTAATCGGCGGTCGGGGTGATAGCACTGGAAACATCACCACCCGCGACCTTTTCCACCTCTGTTGCATCATATCGGGGTCCAACTGCAATGTCGCAGTTAGTGTTGCAGATCCATCCAAAGGGGTATTGGGTCGACCCCCACATCGAGGATCTGTGGTGGTGCATTTGCCACCAGGTTAGCTAGGCACTACAGGGTGCGGTTGGATGATCTTACCGTAGCTTGTGATTATGGATTACTTGATATGGCATAGCTGACTGCCATGCATATGATTCGCAAGGTTAATGGCATCCCGAAGTTGGTGGATCGATTAGGTAGGATTTGGGACCCACTCCCTGAGGGAGAAAGTTATCCAGAAGAGGGCGATGTTGGTGGAGCCGAGGACGTCCACATGCAGGATGCTACAAGATTCGGTCCAGGTGAGGCTGCTGGGGGAGCAGACCCTCATCTTCAGATGGGTGAAATAGGCCAAGGTTTTGGAAGCCCAAGTTGGGTGCACTTGTTTGGTGGTTTTGGTGGTGGTTACGAGCAGGGTGCATATGGTCCGCATGAACCGTCTACAGTGGGTCTTTGGAGAAGAATGGATGGGCTAGCATTAGAGAAGCAAGCTGTACGACACGACGTGGACTTGATCCGCGCTGAGCAGCATCGTTAGGGTAATTTTATGGAAGATATGTACGAACAAAGTAGGCGTAGCTTTGATTGGTTATTCGGGTCTTAGCAACATCTAGCAAGCTCGCTCGGTCATCTGTACACACAGCCGCCGCCGCACTTCACTAGGAGATCCCGGTTTGACCGCCGGGACGATACCGGTCCTTCAGGATCTGGCGGCCGACCCTGATCTTACAGCTCCTGTCGTACTTTCATATGTTATTTCGTGTTTGAGGGGTGTGCCATTTTGCACCGTTCGTACACCCCTCCGTTGTGATCTTTTATTTCTTTTTATTATGATTAGTCGTTTAAATAAACAAGGCAAGGGTACATGGGTTGGGTAATCTTTTGTGTATTTGATCTTGTTTGCTAGTGTGTAGTTGCTTGGTTAAGAGGTTGGTTTGTTGGTTGCTTGGCGGTTCGTTGCGGTTGCTCCTTACTTGTCACTTCGCTCCATTCATGCCGTTTCCTTTCACGGGAGTTTTCGTGTTCCCATTCTCCTCCGCTTTCATTATATATGTTTTCATATATTTGTTTTTTGTGTACATCGAGGGCGATGTACATTTCAAGTGTGGGGAGGTGGTTTAGCGCGTGAGTTTTGTTGTCATGTTAAAAAAAAGAAAATAAAAATAAATAAATAATAAAATCAAATAAAGCTCTCTTGAATGATTTTTTGTGCTTAATAATCAACCCAACATAAGTTTTTATAAAAGCAGTAATTTTTGACAAATATACAAAGGGTGAACGCAAAAAGGGCTCGCTCCCGTGAGGATTACCACAAAAAAAAATTTGTATACACTTAAGCATGAGAAATCAAGCAATTGACCTACTTGTTTGCCTTGCATATTTACCCAATACGCCTGTTTCCGTGAGTTATTTTTGAGCCTTTGTAGCTTTAGAATTATTTTTGCTCATGTTTTTGCGGGCAAAGATGAGTGAGCCGGATGACTTTTGTGATTTAGAACTTGTGTTAGGTATACATTTCGAGGCCGCACGGCGAATATATAGCATTAAAATGATTGAGGCACTAGGAAACCTTTTGTTTTTAACCATTTTTTATGTATTCTCTCACCCAAATCATTCCCTTAGTTAAATCAACTTGAGTCTTCCCCTTTCATTTCTTTTAAACCACTAAATAATAGCCACTTAGCCAAATTAGCCTTTTATATTTTAACCCATTTTTGTTTGGAAGCCCGGTTTGGTTAACGATTAACTTGTTACTTTTGTATAGTATCTTAGTTTATAGTTGCAACATCATGGGGTAGAGTTTTTATCTAAGTAGACGTACTTAGTTCTCTCAAGCATGTGCAAAAAAAACTGAGAAAAATGATTATAGTTAAAAAAGCCTTACCAAGTGGCTTCATTAGAGCAATTTTGGAGTGGAAAAGCTAAATCCGTTAATTAGCTCTCTGTTAGATAATATTAAATTGTATAGTTCTTATTTTCTTTTGCTTCAAATTAGTCGAACCGTCGGGTTACAAATGTTTTAGCCACTTTAAATATCCACTTCCATACCCTTGACCCTAGCCAAGTTACAACCCGAATAAGACCTCATGATTCATGTTATATTTTTGTTGAGTGATTAAATTTGATCCTTCCACAAGCTTATGATATCACATAATCATCGTCGTGGCATCGAGTGTTTAACACATACTCCATAAATCGTATGTGCACCCATATATTAGCTGAGTGTGTGTGAACATTGTGAGGATGTGAGGTAGACTTGTAGGGATTTCCAAGATGGACCATTGCTCATAAACTTATTTTATATACCTTTTTTGTTTTTTTTCCATCATGTCGAGTAGTACTTGATTGTTATAGCCCGAGTAATTTGTTTGTGCGTATAAAATGCTAGTTGAGGTTATTGCCATTTAGAGAGTTTTAGTTTGTTTTATTTTGCTTGAGGACAAGCAAATTTCAAGTGTGGGGATGTTTGATGTATAAGAATTTATACATCTTTAAAACGTCAAATAGACCCGTTTACGCGAGAACTTGTCGTATTTTCATTGATTTAGATACTCATTTGAGTTATTTGTGAAAATGCAGGTCCGGGCCTCGGCCCGGTAAAGAAACAAAGGCTTTTGGAGCAAATTGGAGCAAAAATGGAACATTTCTGCCAAATTGCCAGATATGGCACGACCGTGCCAAGCATCAAGAAGTCGGCACTATCACAAGCACTATCATAAGACTGCACAATCCGAGCCAAATCAACACTTGGCACGACCGTGCCAACCCTAAGCACGACCGTGCGCGTGCAATCACGGGCTCTGATCAGCTAGTTTCCGAGTTCAACTTAGTCATTTCCGAGTGCGATATCGATAAGCACAACCGTGCCAAGTGGTGGCACGGTCGTGCCACCTCGGGGAAATTTTAGCGGGATCTTTCCGGATTTTGCATCAAACTTGGTCAACAACTCAGAAAGGCACCTAACACTTACCAAGCACGACCGTGCCAAATGGTGGCACGGTCGTGCCAAATGCCCAGTAGCTTAAATACGTGAATTCAGCTCATTTGAAGGAGAGTTGGAGCCTTTGGGTGGATTTCTCTCTCCAGAAGTTGATCTTGGAAGCTTGGAGATTGAAGAAAGGAGCCTTTAGGAGGTTGTATCACTTGATAATCCAACTCATTTAGCTAATTATCTTGTCTTAAACATTAGTATTTTTCACTTGTTATTCATGCACAATCCATATTACTTTATGTTTGTCTTAGTTATCATGAGCCTTGTAGGCTAAACATTTGGTGTTGTCTAAACTAGTTGAAGCTTTTGAATATGTGATAATCATGGAAGTTGATGTGGTGATTGTTTTTGTTAATCTTCATAGTAGTGCTTGAATCTTGTTCTTGGAGTTCTTATACATGCTTAAAGTCCTTGTTCTTGAATTTTTGGTCATAAGTATTTAGATGTTGTGTTGGAAAGCCCATGTAAAGATTATGATTATTGAATCTTAGTAACTTGTTAGCATGATTCATAACATGAAACTAGGAATGGTAATTGTTAACATGACTTGAATGATAATTTGAACATGTGTAGGAATTCTTGCATTTAGATTTGGAAAAATCATAATAATGTTTACTTGGATTCTATAGTTGTGTTTCTGTTAGATTGATGATTTTTGGCCAAGATTATTATCTAGCATGACCATGCTTGTGGTTTTTTTTGTCAAGAACATGATGATAGTGTTACTTACTTGAAAGCAAGTTAGGGTGATTGTTATGTTATTCATGGTAATTTTCCCAAACTTGTAGAGTTAGGAGTTTTGACAAACAAATAACTCTTGTTTAAAGGTTAACATTAACTAAGAAAGTGAGCTTCAAATAATAATTTTTAGGTGATTAGAGTGATTATTTCATTTTAGTTTTCCTAAGGTTTATTAAACTAGGAAACCTTGATTGAAGACTTAGTTAACTTAGAGCTTGCATCACCATTGATCCTCCACTTAGTTGTCACATGTTTGTTTGTGGGTACTTAGTTTAGGCAACCCTTTCTTAGATATTGTCATTCTCTAGTTTAGTAATAGTTTATTATTTTGCATGATAAATTAGGAACAAAACCAACTCATCAATTGGAAAGGTTTAAAAGTAACGAAAATTTAGTACTGAGACACCGAGTCTATGGATTGATATCCGGTTCTTACCAGAGAACTATACTACCACCTGACGGGTACACTTGCCCGATGTGTGTGTAGTTGGTTTTAAGTAAAAACTATTTTAAAACCTAATCTGTGTGAACGAAAATTATAATAATAAAAATATATTTAATTCACACACATCAACCACCTCCACAAATACCACCTCCGATCACCTGCACCACCACAACCACTGCACCACGACCGTGAGACCACCCACCATGACGACCTGCAACCACACTACAAGACCACCATAATCGCCGTTCTTAGTGAAAATGTTAACTTGTAACATTTTCATTTTTATGTATATATATAGATTACACTAAAATATATAAAGCTTATATTATTATTAAACGGGCAGATTACGAGTAAGTTGACTGTTAGAAATATGAGGTATCTAGACGAACATTTACTTTTATAGAAACTGTTCAATAATTAATAATAAAATACATTATTCTAATTGACCTTACTCCATTTTTAATGAAAATTAGGTTAAAATGTAGATAAAAATATGCTTGTTCTAATGATATGTTCGTCGTTTTATAAAACGTTATATTTTAGAAGTTATAAATGATAAATGAGTAAAGCAGCTGAATTAATTATATATATAAAATAATAATAAAATCATAACACGGAAAAGAATATAGTTTCGTAAGATAAGACAATTTATATTCTTCGTGAGAAAGAAAATTTTGATTCTTCGTGAGTCATTGTTTCGTGGTAACTTTTAAGATATTCGTATACTTAAGTGGGTAGCTTTTAGGAGATAAGAAAGATAAAGTGACAGTACACTTGATACTTCAAACATAAATAGAAGTAGTGGTAGACATTCCAAACTGCTCACATCTTTTCTTTCTCTCTCTCTCTCTCTGCTCTTCTGCTTTATACTCAATACTCTAAACTCTGCTCCATTGTAAGTGTTTTTAACCCTGATCACTGGTACGATACCCTGTCTGATTGATTCGAAACCCATCAACAGATGTCAAAGTACTGTCTATATAAGGCTATACTTTGTAAACTACGTTGGAGATTTGTCTCGTGATGTATCGTTAAAGTTTAAGTTGGGGTGTTAGACTAACACGGATTGCTTGTATTTTTATTAGGAGCCTGGGTTAACACCAGGAAGCTTTAAGCTGAAACTCTAAAACTACAATATGAGTCATTCTTTCCTTTTACCAAATGCTTTACAAAACCTAAAATGTTTTTTAGTTATACTTACAGTTATTAAGTTTTTGTATTCTGAAAGTACTACCGGTATGTGGGGTTTTGTATACACTACTTGATAATCTTCACTATTGGACAAAAGTTAGCCAATGAGTGATATGACCACCGTCACATCGGAACTGCCACCGAGTGACAAATACTGATTGATTATTTGATAGAAAAAACAATGTAATCACCCTTGATACTGTAAATTATAACAATCTTCTTTTTATAAAAATGAATGAAATCGCCAGTATTTTTCACTAACAAAATGATTTAAAACGCGTTTCAGTTAACTTACTGTGAAAGTAATAGAAGCCGGCTATGGAGCACTGAAAGCTTAAATAAAGTGGCTATGACTAAAGAAGAAATTTATGTTTTGTCAACTAGGGTTTATCCCTATAAAAATATTTGAATGAAATATGGGTTTTATTCCATTTGTTTAGAATTAAACTTGGGTGTTTTTACAAACTCTGAAATATTTCCTAACTATGATCCTGATGATAAATTTCGCTGCCAATTTAATAAACACCGATACCACCAATAACAGGTTCACGGCTCTCGTCCAGGGTGTGGTCGGGGGTTTTGACAGAAGGTGGTGTCAGAGCCACTGGTTTAAGCTATTTAGGTGTTCTTTTAATACCTAAACTCAAGTATTAATATTAGGAATTTTATATAAAATGACTTGTGTTATATTTGTGAAAATAAATTTCAATATATATAATATAGTTTGTATATTATTTTAACAACTTCTGAGTTCACAGTATGAGTGACAAAAGTGTGTCCAATGCTTTTCAACATATGTCTGATTCAGATATGGATGAAGGAACATCCGGAGCTGTATCAGGATATGAAGCAGATATGGAGGAACCTTTTGTGTTTTAAACTAAACCAACTGAAACCATTCCACCCAAGAAATAGGGTTGGTAAGGAAAAAAAGAAAAAAAGAAGGAAAAAGAAAACTCAGGAAGCCACTATAAAACTAGCAGAAGGACCAGCCCAAATAACTGTTAATAAACCATTGTGGAAGGAATTGGACCAAAGGCTAGCAAACTGTGACCTTTTTCAACCCATAGAAAGTGAGATAACTTGAATCTGTTAGCAGACCCTGAACCACAATTGCTACCATTTTACCCAGAGCAACCATTAGGACCAATACCACTTTACCAACAACCAATACCAGTATTTAGACTTGAACTTAAAAAAATTCCTTAATATAAACTTCTAGATAAGCCAATTACTTGCATAGATATAGTGTGATGGGTATTAGTATGCCATGAGATGATGACTAGAACATTGCAAGTATGATAAATATGCAATAACACCTGATCACTGTTGTTTCTTGTTTATAGGTACTACACGGTGCTGGAATATGATGCATCACGAGAATACTAATCTCCTTGTTTCTTGATTATAGACTTAATAAAAAATGCACCTTTAAAATCATGATTTGAGAAAATTCTATTTATGGGAAAATGATAATTACCTCTCCGGCAAGATTGGGTATGGTGTGGTAGACTCTCCAACTTGTCCAGGTAAGACGGGGTAACCTCACCGGCGAGACCGGGTAAGAGAGGTATATGTTATGTTAAAAAGTTACAAAATTCCCAAAACAATACCATGACCTGATGTCTGACCTGTTTTTTGGAAATATAAACCTGTTAAATACATTAACCTTATGAATGCTATATATATTACAATCTATGAAATGACGATTATATGGATAGTATATATATAAATCCAAAGGCCATAATGATTGACAATTTAGGATGAATCACGAGCATGTGTGTTAATGATAACTTTATATTTCTTTATCATGAACCTCTCGTATACATCTATATTTCCGATATCGAACACTATTTCAATTGATCATACGTAACTCGTGCGACAAGATGAACAACGAGAACCCTTTAAGTTGGGACACCATCAAAAGTATAAGATTTTCCAATGCGTTACCTTAGATTATTGACGCTAGCATGAAATTTGTAACTAAAAAAATTATGCTAGGCACAAAACGTTTAAAGCTTACGCTGATGAGAGTAATTATACTTCCACTAAGAACTCTTGAGAAGATGAAAGTAGCCACGACTAGATGCACTTACAAAGACTTTCTTCACCTGTAATCTTACTGAGGTTACCAGTAATAAAGGAATTGTTACAGCAATACGTGGGATGCAAAGGATTAAAGTTGTCCTAACCATTAGTAAATATGCTGAGGGGAATGAAGGGAAGTATACTTCGAATCTTTTCAAAAATGAGGTATTAGAATAGTAAGACATGATCTTCCAAACCACTAGCAATATGATCGAGTTAGCAAATACTTTGACCAATGAGTTGATACCTAGACAAGTTTGTAATTGTCTTCATAGACGATATACTTATTTAATCCAAGAGAAAGGAAGAGCATGTTGAACATCTACAAGTACTTCTGACATTGTTGAGAAAAGAAAAGCTTTATGCTAAATTCTCAAAATGTGAGTTCTGGTTACAAGAGGTACAATTTCTTGGACATTTGATTAATCACGAATGAATTCATGTAGATCCTACAAAGATCGAGGCAATTAACAAATGGAAAGTTCCTAATTCACCAACGGAAGTAAGAAGTTTTCTTGGATTGGCAGAACTCTATAGACGCTTTATTCAAGATTTTTCTAGGATAGCCATTCCATTAACCAAGTTAACATGTAAATCAGTTAAGTTTGAATGGGGACCAAAACAGGAGGAAGCTTTCAAGATTCTGAAGCAAAGACTAACTAATGCACCAATCCTTGCTTTACTAGAAGGAATTGAAGATTTCATAGTATAATGTGATGCATCAAAATTAGAATTTGGATGTGTGCTGATGCAACGTCAGAAAGTGATTGCTTAAGCCTCTAGACAATTGATAAAGCATGAAGAGAACTACACAACACATGATCTGGAATTAGGAGTGATAGTTTTTGCCCTCAAAAATTGGAGACATTATCTTTATGGTAATAAGTTCACTATCTTTAGAGATCATAAAAGTTTAAGATATATTTTCGAGCAAAAAGAACTAAACATGAGACAAAGACGCTGGATGGAAATCCTCAGTGATTATGATTGTGATATCCAATATCTCGAAGGGAAAGCTAATATAGTAGCTGATGCTTTAAGTCGAAAATACCATGAGAAACCAAAAAGGGTACGTGCTCTTAGGTTAAATTTGTAGATAGATTTAATAGAACAATTAAAGAAAATCTAGGAAACAGCAATCAAGAATGATGTTGAAGGATTAAAAGGAATAATCAAAGAATTAGAAAAAGGAACAGATGGAATTTGAAAATTCCATAAGAAAAGAATTTGGGTACCTATCCAAGGAAATTTACGAAACCGAATTTTAGAAAAAGCTCATAAGTCTAAGTATACGATGCATCCTGGTAATGACAAGATGTATCAAGATTGGAGGAATAATTTTTGGTGGATAGGAATGAAAAAGGACATAGCAATTTATGTTTCAAAATGTTTAACATACTCACAAGTTAAAGTTGAACATCAGTAACCTTCAGGTTTACTTCAACAATTAGAGATGCCAGTTTGGAAATGAGAATTGATAACAATGGACTTTGTTACCAAACTACCCAAGACACGAAAAGGTAATGACACAATCTGGGTGATTGCGGATAGATTGACTAAGTCAGCACATTTCTTACCAATGAAGAAAACTTTCAGTATGGAACGATTAGCTAAGCTATATGTGGATGAAATAGTCTCACTACATGGAATCCCTTTATCTATTGTGTCCGACAGAGATAGTCGTTTTACTTCTCATTTCTGGACAAGTTTTCAAAAAGCTATGGGAACTCGATTAAATCTAAGTACAGCTTATCACCCTCAAACAGATGGACTGTAACATTCGTCGTAAAACGGGTTTCAAAACCCGCTTCGTTTAATAATCAAATATTCGGTTAAAAGTTTGTTGCGTATTTATTGTGCCGGTTATTTTAAATGATACATAATTAATAAATATTTTAGAATTTAAAAACCATAATTAATAAATAATAATAATAATAAGTAAATCAAATTAAATAATAAAACAGAACAGGGTAGCCGGGTCTCGAACCCGGGTCTCCCGCGTAGACACACACACATCACACCACTCATAGCCACACACATATTGTGTTCAAATACTTAAACAAATAACATTTATGGTAAAACCGAAAGTCAAAACCTGTAAATCAGCAAACCCAGAACTCGAAATCGCCGGAAAAACTGAAACTCCGCAAATGTCGCTACTTTCCCCATGATTGAAACGCGTAAACTTGATTTCGACATCAGTTATAACCGTTGCTTAACACACAATTGAGTCAAAACCGTTTCTTTTAATTGAAATGATTGACCGTGATTTTGGTCTCTAAATCGAAACCGATCAGCCTGTCCACCTTATAAATACCCACCCAATTCCTTGTAAACATTTCGCTCAGAACCGCACTCTCTTCCTGAAATTTTATTCCTTTCAAAGCACGTTGCCGGGACTTTCGCACTCGCCGGAATATCACCGGAATCTCTAACCAGAAAACCGTATTTGTTCTCCAAACCGGTATAATTATCTAAACCTCCTTGCTATCTCTTGATTAGTAATTTATTAGCTCAAAACAGTAATTAAAACTGTTTAGTCAGTTTATTCAGTCGGAATCATTGTCGGGATTTTTGAATGGTGAAAAAGATGAAGTTGAGTTAGTGTTTAAATATAAACAAAAATGGGTATTTAACCGGGTTAGACACACAGTCCAGCGGTGGACTGTGTGCAATTACAAAGCACATGTCCCGGGTTCGAGTTGCACATGTTTCCGATTTTCTGAAATAAAACCAACACTTTTTTTAAACTTATTCAGATCAACTCGTAGCATATATATAAAATTAATATAATCCAGTGTTTATGCAGATTAGACACACAGCCCAACTGGTTGGGCTGTGTGCACTCGAACCATAGGTCCCGAGTTCGATTCCGGGTTCTGTAACCAGTTTCGGCCATATTAAATCCTTTTTAATAACAACTAAATAAGGTTAAAGCTAGTTAGTATATATATATAATTAAAATAGAGAATATTTCGGGTTAGACACGTAGCTCAGTTGGTAGAGCTGCGTGCACGTATACGAGAGGTCACGGGTTCCAACCTCACACGCTGCCTGAATTACATGCTATCCAACCGGTCAGACCCGGACAGACCTGACAAGGTCAACTTATTTTTTTAAATTTTGTTTTCTTATTTTTATTTATTAAATTGAAAAATTATTTAAAAATACTTAAAAATAAGATTCCTAAGGTTAAAAATTTGCATTAAACTCACAAAAATAAATCTAAAAATCTCACTAAGAGCACTAATTAAAAATATTAATCTCAAATAAAATTTATTTATTTATCGAATTATTTTGTTATTATTTAGGTTAGTTTTTCCCTCGTCGGTTAAATCATAAATTCGTGCGCATTCATCATTATCAAGGAACGCACCCACTGTGAGTGAATTCTTACAAATTCCCCTTTTTAATCACGTTTTGGGGTGTATCATGTGTCGTACTATTCTTTTATTTTATTTAAACACTTGTGCATATATCATTTCCGTGATCAAATGTGTATTGATTGTTGTGTGAATTATATGTAGATTAAATTTATCATTTCAGTGCACACATTTCATTAGGCCCATCAGTTCCCCGTGGGATACGGGTTGAGCATCAGAAGCCTCATTAGATCGGCTCCGTTTGATTGAGCCTTGATCTCAAATACATCATCATTCATGTCATATATTCATCCAAAGTGGTTTGTGATTGTTTACATATATATGTTTGCTCACATGTGATTAATGCACGAATTTTCTTTAATAAATAAAACAAGCAATTAGTTAAAATGTTTTATCAAGGTTCACTCACCAACTTTTGTTGACCCAAAATCTCCCCTATTTTACACATGATACAGGTGATCCAGTCGAGACAGGAAACACTTAGGATGGCCTAGAAGAATAAACAAGTTAATGCTTTGGAATAAACATATAGTTTCGTTTTCCTTTGTGATTGTATGAATTTTGTTTTTGGATATTTAAGTTTGTAATTTGAATTTAATAAATATGAAACTTCTTAGTAAATATCATGAGTTTTGGTGATGACCCAATTATGCCCCGACTTTTATTTCGCTACGGGTCGGGTGTGACAGATTGGTATCAGAGCTTGTGACTATAGGGATATAGGATAGGTTATTAGACCCTTCGAGCCTATACTATAGTTGATTAAATTTTAATTGTTTATGCGTTACATGCAAAATTCGTGATGTTTATATGTTTCATGTTTATTTTCACACCCAGTATTATGCAAGCACGCTCACAAGTACATGTTAATATGCAATGCTCATCATAATTCATATCCTCTTAACATATCATATCTATGAGAGCACACACCTCACGATTTCCATGATTTTTGCAATGATTTTGTATTTTTCAAATCACATCAAAGTGAGTTCTCACGACGGGCATGTAGTAACTGGAAGGGTACGAGTACCGGTAGTCGGAACGTCCTGTCTAGGCTTGGCATTCGTATAAATCCAAAGTAAAGGACCAGTTTGCCTACCTGGGGACTAACGATGAGAGTACGAGGGACCTATTAGGCCAAAGCATGCCATACCAAACGTCGTGTGAACTAACCCCACTTTGAGCTGTCATTGTGTCTACACCTGGACACCCTCCTACCATACATCTCGCAATCATGTTTTACGATTTTCATTCGGGTGGTGCGAGTGTTAACCCGCCGACACCAATGTGAATCCTACCAAGCCCAATAGTCATGGGGGCCCACATGACTACACAGGCAATGGTATGGGGGACATTTGGAGGCCCAAACATGAGCAAACCCAAGACATCCTATGGATGTAGTTAAATTATTTTCAGTTATGTTGTTTTCATTCTTTTTACGACACATGACACCTAGGAAATTCTTAAACTCACAATCTTCCTATATATGTTCCTGTAGATGTCGGCTAGGCAACTACGTGGAGGTAGAAAGTCAGGAAAGTCAAACGAACGCTTGGCCACACAAATTGCTAAACAAATGGCCGTAGTGCTTCCTGACATCGTGCTTCAAGTTCAACAAGCTCTCACCACTAATCCCATCAACCCTCCCAACCAAGAAGACCAGAGCGTCGCCAACCCTCCTTCCAAAACCCCCAAGTGCACCTACAAACACTTTAAATCCTGCGATCCCCCAAAATATAAAGGGACCGAAGGTGTTACCGCCCTCCTTCACTGGTTTGAAGAAATGGAAAACACTTTCCTCAATTGCGATTGTCCCGAGGACCGTAAGGTACGTTACGCGACTGGAAGACTGTTTGGGGTAGCCCTTACCTGGTGGAACACGGAAAAGGGTAAGCGAGGAGTTGAAGATGCCATGGCCTTAACATGGGAAGAGTTAAGGGAACTCATGACAAGACGTTTCTGTCCAAGAAGCCAAATCAAAAAGCTGGAAGACGAATTCCACGCATTGAAACAAAAGGAAGGAGAGCACACTTCATATAATAAGAGATTTCTCGAGTTGAACCAGATGATCCCCAATTTGTTCACCCCTTGTACCGCTTAGTCGAACACTACATTCGAGGCCTCCCCTCGAAAATCCAAGATTCGGTTTTAAGCACTTCGCCTGCAACACTTGAAGCCGCAATGGAGTTAGCCACAGAACTCACTGAATTTCGCATTCGAAACGGCAAGTTCAAAGATGAGAAGAAGAAAGCACCCATTGAGACCCCAACTCCAAACCACCTCGTCTCATCCTCGAAGTTTGCTGGTAAGAGGAAGCGAAATAGCAAGAATTTTGTTGTCACTCAAACCAACCCTCCTATCACTGCTGCACCAATCACCCAAATTGCCCCTCCAGCTGAACCATTCAAAAGGCCATACACTGGTCCACACCCAAAGTGCAACCGTTGTTAATATCATCACCCTCCCGAAAACCCCTGCCAACATTGCACAAGTTGTGGCCTTGCGGGTCACACTATCCAAACCTGCCGTACCCTTCAGCGAATGAACCGCAGTCAACCTCCAACCCAAACCCAAAACCAAATGGTGGGCCAAGCCCAATAACCCTTACTTCTACCACCTGCACAACACACAGCCCAATCTTACTACCAACCCAACTACCCCATGTTGCAACCCATGCGAGCTTGTTTCAACTATGGGGACCCAAACCACTTCAGGAATACTTGTCCACGCCTAGTAAACATCATCCATGCCCAAGCTCAAGCGAACCCGGTAAACCAAGCTAACCAAGCTCCTCCACCTGCCAGGGGAAGAGATTTCAATACCAATGCCAACCAAGCCAGGGCTGACAACAACGTGGTCAATGGTACGTTTCTCATCAATGGTAGTTATGCATCCATATTATTCGATACTGGTGCGGATAAGAGCTTTGTGTCCTTAGAATTCGAACCTATCCTCGACCAACCTCGTGTTAATCTCATGGAATCTCTAACGGTGGAAGTCGCTGACGGAAAACCCACTTCATTAAATTCTATTATACGCAATTGTACTCTCACTCTAAACGATCACGATTTCCCAATTGACCTCATTCCTATGAAGTTGGGAAG
The DNA here is from genome assembly GCA_947069175.1 of Scalesia atractyloides. Lineage (NCBI taxonomy): Eukaryota > Viridiplantae > Streptophyta > Magnoliopsida > Asterales > Asteraceae > Scalesia > Scalesia atractyloides. The sequence goes on along the minus strand of CAMTDV010000001.1, from coordinate 84,778,508 downwards.
TTTCGATGTTATAATCGGTATGGACTGGCTCAGCCAGCATCACGCTGAAGTGGTGTGCCACGAAAAATTCATTCGCATTCCTCTTGCAGACCGTCAGACACTACGTATTTTTGGAGAAACCCCTTCGAACGGACTCAAATTGATGTCCTGCCTTCAAGCCCGAAGTATCTCCGCAAGAACTATGTCACATTCCTAACTCACGTCGTCAAGAAGGGAAACAAGGAGGGGAAACTCGAAGATATCCCAATTGTGAAGGAATTCCCACAAGTTTTTCCCGACGACATTTCAGGACTTCTCCTGTGAGAGAAGTCGAATTTCGCATCGATCTTGTACCTGGCGCTATGCCGGTCGCAAAATCTCCTTATAGGTTAGCGCCATCCGAGATGCAAGAGCTGGCCAGTCAACTGCAAGAGCTGACTGACAAAGGATTCATACGTCCTAGCTCATCGTCTTGGGGTGCACCTGTTCTTTTTGTGAAGAAGAAAGATGGAACGTTTCGCATGTGCATTGATTATAGAGAACTCAACAAGTTGACAGTTAAAAATCGCTATCCACTGCCTCGCATTGATGACCTCCTAGACCAACTTCAAGGCGCCACCTGCTTTTCAAAAATCGACCTTCGTCCTGGTTATCATCAGCTTAGAGTGCGCGAAGAAGATATCCCAAAAACCGCCTTCCGGACTCGTTATGGTCATTACGAGTTCATGGTCATGCCCTTCGGTTTAACCAACGCCCCTGCTGTCTTCATGGATTTGATGAATAGGGTACGCAAACCCTACCACGACCGTTTCGTCATAGTCTTCATCGACGACATCCTTATCTACTCCAAGTCTAAATCCGATCATGAGCGACACCTTCGACTCATTCTTACACTCTTAAGGACTGAAAAGCTTTACGCTAAGTTCTCAAAATGCGAATTCGGGTTGGGAGAAGTACAATTCCTTGGTCATGTCGTCAATGACAAGGGAATTCATGTCGATCCTTCAAAAATCAAGGCAGTACAGGAATGGCAAGCGCCACGTACCCCTACAGAAGTTAGGTTATTTCTTGGTTTGGATGGGGACTATCGACGCTTCATTGCAAATTTTTCCCGTATTGCTGTACCACTCACGGCCTTGACTCACAAAGGAAAACCCTTCATTTGGGGACCTAAGCAAGAAGAGGCTTTCCAAACTTTAAAGCAAAGGCTTTGTGACGCACCTGTCCTTACACTCCCTGAGGGTTGCAATGACTTCGTGGTTTATTGCGACACGTCAGGGCAAGGACTAGGCTGTGTATTGATGCAAAGAGGAAAAGTGATAGCCTATGCCTCTAGGAAACTCAAAGTTCATGAGAAGAATTACACCACCCACGACCTAGAACTTGGAGCCGTTGTGTTCGCTCTCAAGATATGGAGACATTACCTCTATGGTACCAAGTGTGAAATATACACTGACCACAAGAGTCTCCAACATATCTTCAACCAGAAAGAGTTGAATATGAGGCAATGAAGATGGGTCGAACTTCTCAACGACTACGGCTGTGAAATTCGGTATCATCCTGGCAAGGCAAACGTGGTGGCCGATGCGCTCAGTCGAAAAGGTTATGCGAACTCCATTCGTCTTCTATGTTCGCAAATCATAACCGACATCAAAAATCGAATCCGGGCAGCTCAACATGTTTTTGTAACAGAAAATGACGTACGCGATGAGCTGTCATGTGGAGCTGAACTCAAAATCGAAACCAAATCCGACGGTATTCTATACAACCGCATATGGATTCCTGATCGCGATAACCTTCGTGATTTCCTCATGAATGAGGCGCACAAAACACGATACTCTGTACACCCAGGAGCCGACAAGATGTATCAAGACCTACGATACACCTACTGGTGGCCTGGCATGAAAAAGGATATCGCTGTTTTTGTTTCCAAGTGCCTTACCTGTTCCAAAGTAAAAGCTGAACATCAAAGACCTTCAGGACTTCTAGTCCAACCCGAAATACCTGTATGGAAGTGCGAAAACATAACCATGGATTTCATTACCGGGTTACCTCGCACCTCCAGTGGGTATGACACCATATGGGTAATAATCGATCGTCTTACAAAGTCATCTCACTTCATTCCGATTCGCGAGGACTTCAAGAACGAGAAGTTAGCTCGTATCTACATCAGCGAGATCGTAAGCCGTCATGGTGTACCATTAAGCATCATTTCAGACCGTGATGGTCGTTTCACTTCACGAACATGGCGAGCCGTACAAACCGCTTTGGGTACACGATTAGACCTCAGTACCGCCTTTCATCCTCAAACTGATGGTCAATCTGAACGCACCATCCAAACCCTTGAAGACATGCTATGAGCATGTGTCATAGACTTCAAAGGGAACTGGGACGCTCACCTACCATTAGTTGAGTTTTCGTACAACAATAGCTATCATTCAAGTATCGGCACCTTTCGAAGCTTTATATGGTCGTAAGTGCCGATCTCCAGTATGTTGGCACGAAATTGGCGAAGCGCAAATCACCGGACCAGAATTAATTCAAGAGACAACCGACAAGATCCTTCAAACTCGAAACAATCTTCTAACGGCTCAAAGTCGTCAAAAGAGTTATGCTGACAAACGACGAAAGCCCTTGGAGTTTGACATTGGTGATCAAGTACTTTTAAAAGTATCACCGTGGAAGGGAGTGGTTCGTTTTGGCCAGAAGGGCAAGCTAGCACCACGCTACATAGGACCTTTCAAGATACTCGAAAGAGTAGGTCCTGTAGCATACAAGCTTGACCTACCAGAAGAGCTCAACAGAATTCATCCCACATTCCACGTATCAAACTTGAAAAAGTGCCTCGCCGATGAAAACCTCCATATTCCTCTAGAAGACATTCAAGTCGATGAATCGATGCACTTCGTTGAAAGACCAGTGGAAATCATGGATTTCGGAGAGAAGCGTTTAAGGCGAAGTCGTATTCCAATTGTCAGGGTACGTTGGGAGTCAAAGCGAGGACCCGAGTTTACTTGGGAACGTGAAGCATCAATGCGCGAAAAATACCCGCATCTTTTTCCGGTTACCACTACTGCTTAAATTTCGGGACGAAATTTCTAAAAGTAGGGGATACTGTAACATTCGTCGTAAAACGGGTTTCAAAACCCGCTTCGTTTAATAATCAAATATTTGGTTAAAAGTTCGTTGCGTATTTATTGTGCCGGTTATTTTAAATGATACATAATTAATAAATATTTTAGAATTTAAAAACCATAATTAATAAATAATAATAATAAGTAAATCAAATTAAATAATAAAACAGAATAGGGTAGCCGGGTCTCGAACCCGGGTCTCCCGCGTAGACACACACACATAACACCACTACGCCACACACATATTTGTGTTCAAATACTTAAACAAATAACATTTATGGTAAAACCGAAAGTCAAAACCTGTAAATCAGCAAACCCAGAACTCGAAATCGCCGGAAAAACTGAAACTCCGCAAATGTCGCTACTTTCCCCATGATTGAAACGCGTAAACTTGATTTCGACATCAGTTATAACCGTTGCTTAACACACAATTGAGTCAAACCCGTTTCTTTTAATTGAAATCATTGACCGTGATTTTGGTCTCTAAATCGAAACCGATCAGCCTGTCCACCTTATAAATACCCACCCAATTCCTTGTAAACATTTTGTCACACCCCGACCCGCAGCGGAATAAGAGTCGGGGCATAATTGGGTTATCACCAAAGCTCATGACATTTACTAATATGTTTCATATTTAATAATGTCAAAGTTATATTTCCAAAAATCCAAACATGTTCATTCAATACAAAGAAAATAAACCAAACATAACAATCCCAACTCTAAATCGTTTTATTCTTCTAGTCCAAGTCCTATGTGTTCCTAGCTGCTGCTGGTTCACCTGTATCATGTGTAAAATGGGGGTTTTTGGGTCAACATAAGTTGGCGAGTGAACCTTATTAGATAAACATTTATTAATGAATTACTTGTTAGTTTATAAATGAAAAATTGTGCATAATCATAGATGAGCAAATGTAAATAATTAAGCAATGGCAAATAGCAGTCACAACTATAACATACAATAACACATGACAGCATACATGAACATACCAACATCATACTGTAAATAACATAAATGAAACTGTGCGATCAAGGCTCAATCAAACGGAGCCGATCGTGTTTCATGTACTGAAAATGAAAATTTCTGTGCGATCAAGGCTCAATCAAACGGAGCCGATCGTATGTGGGCACGCCAGGTTCAACCTCATAATGAAATGGGGAACATGCTCAAAGCTCATAATGTAATGGGGAGCGGCGGCCTATGAAATTGCATGTACTGAAAATAATAAACTTGCATCCAACAATAACTACACAACAGAAACAAACTGAATATACTAGTTCATGATATGATGTATGCACAATGGTTTAAGTATAATATATATATATATATATCAAGACACATGATACACCCCAAAACATGATTAAAACGGGGAATTTGTAAAGATTCACTCACATTGGGTGCGTTGGATTGGAGATGGTGATATGCGCAAGAATTAGATGAGCGGAACAACGAGGATTACTAACCTAAATAATAACGGAAAAATATATTAAATGGGTGGATTTTATTAAGGATTTTAATGAAATTTTTAGATATATTTTTGTGAGTTTATGGCTATTTTCTATCTTTAAAAATGTTATTTTTAAGTATTTTTAATTGATTTTTAAATTAAATTAAATAAATAAAAATATAAAAAAAATTGTTTATTTAGCGTTGACTGTTGACCGTTGACCGGTTCGGTCAGCGTATTAGTTTGCGCCGGGTGAGGCTCGAACCCGAGACCTCCCGTTCGCGTGCACGCAGCTCTACCAACTGAGCTACGTGTCTAACCCGAAATAATCTTGTTTTTATTTATATTTATACGCTTATTCAGTTTAACCGAAATTCTCTTTAATTTCAAAAACATTTTAATTCAACGGACCGGTGCAAGTGACGGGTTTCGAACACGCAACGTATGGTTCATGTTGCACACAGTCCACCGCTGGACTGTGTGTCTAACCTGGTTATTATCTCGGTTTCTATTATACTTAATAACTAACTGAGTTATCCCGGTTTAGTTTTTAAACAAAAAGGCATTTTATTATATAAGGAGTGCGTATAGCAGGAATCGAACTCGGGACGTGCGTGTGTATTTTGCACACAGTCCACCGCTGGACTGTGTGTCTAACCCGTTTAAAATACCAATTTTAATTAGTCTTAAGTTATATTGCGTCTTCATCTTCTTCGTTGATTTTACACAGAAAAACATATTCCGACTGTTATGACCGATTCATGACATATACGCTTTTCAGACATTACAAGTAATTTAAAAGTAAATGATGGAGAGAGTTTGGGGAAAAAGATGTACCGATTGATGTTGTTCACAGAATTCCGGCAGAGGTTCGTCGATTCTGAAGGTGAACTCCGGCTGTTGAAACCAATTAACAGCTTTGTTCGATTATTTAAGAAGTTGAGGCACTTAAACAAGGTTTAACAGAAGTTTGGGAGATCATACCCGTTCACGGTGTGTTTCCGGAAGTTTCAGGAGTTTTCCGGCGAAGGTAAGATTTTCGACAAACGTTGACTAGGATCGATTCTGATGGTGGAGTTGTGTTAGTGACCGATTAATCACATGATTGAAACAGAAAGAGTCGGAGGAAATACCGTGTGGATGTGAGTCCCGGTTTTCCGGCGACTTGCAGAATTTTTCTGGCGATTTGATTTAAGCTTCTCCGGTGGACTGTAAGGTTGCGGAAATGTAATTGAAAGTCTTGCAGAGTGTTTTGAGTCGCAGGAAGGGTCTAGGATTGAAGTAATCCGAGAATTGAAAACTTTCGGTTATTAAACCGATCCACTTCCGAATTCAAGTTAAACTCACGGCAGCATTGATTGGAATCGTCAGTTTATCGGTTATACTCGCTGAATCGCGAGTATCCAGATCGACTTTGGGTGTTTGATAACCGATTTCAGTTACAATTTGTAAAATCGATTGATTTACCTTAGTCCATAAAACCTATTTGTTTCCTAAAGATGACAGAAAACAAACAAGTGGCGGAGTGGTGATGTGTGTGTGCGTTAAGTCTTTGATGTTGTAACCGGCTGACCCGGGTTCGAGTCCCGGCAGCATCATAATTTTTTTATTTATTTTATTTTAACTTTTTATCAAATATAATTTTTATAGTTTAGTTTATTTATTAATTATGTATCGTTTTAAATCAAAATAATCATAAATATTCAATGTAACTTTTATAACTCGATATTCGATTACAAAACGGAGCGGGTTTTGAAAACCCGATTTTTACAAATGTTACAGTATCCCCGACTTTTAGGAATTTCGTCCCGAAATTTAAGTAGTTGAAGTAGTAGGAAAAAGATGCGGGTATTTTTCACGCATTGAGTCTTCACGTTCCCAAGTAAACTCAGGTCCCCGTTTCGACTCCCAACGTACCCTAACAATTGGAATGCGACTTCGTCGTAGACGTTTCTCTCCGTAGTCCATGATCTCCACTGGTCTTTCAATAAAATGCATAGATTCATCAATCTGAATATCTTCCAGCGGAATGTGGAGGTTCTCATCAGCGAGGCACTTCTTCAAGTTCGACACGTGGAGTGTGGGATGAATCCTGTTGAGTTCTTCTGGTAGATCAAGCTTGTATGCTACAGGACCTACCCTTTCGAGTATCTTGAATGCTCCTACGTAACGTGGTGCTAGCTTGCCCTTTTGACCAAAACGAACTACTCCCTTCCACGGTGATACTTTTAAAAGTACATAATCACCAATGTTAAACTCTAAGGGCTTCCGTCGTTTATCTGCGTAACTCTTTTGACGACTTTGAGCCGCTAGAAGATTGTTTCGAATTTGATGAATCTTATCTGTGGTTTCTTGGATCAATTCTGGACCAGTAATTTGTGCTTCCCCATTTTCGTGCCAACATACAGGTGATCGGCACTTACGTCCATATAAGGCTTCAAAAGGTGCCATGCCGATGCTCGAATGATAGCTGTTGTTGTACGAAAATTCTACTAATGGTAGGTGGGCGTCCCAATTTCCCTTGAAGTCTATGACACATGCTCTAAGCATATCTTCAAGAGTTTGAATGGTGCGCTCAGACTGTCCATCAGTTTGAGGATGATAGGCGGTACTGAGATCTAATCGTGTGCCCATAGCGGATTGTACTGCTTGCCATGTTCGTGAGGTGAAACGACCATCACGATCAGAAATAATACTCAACGGTACCCCATGTCAGCTTACGATTTCGTTGATATAAATACGTGCAAGCTTTTCGTTCTTGAAATCTTCACGGATAGGAATAAAGTGAGCTGATTTTGTAAGTCGGTCTATAATTACCCATATTGTGTCATACCCACCAGAAGTGCGAGGTAACCCGGTAATGAAATCCATGGTTATATTTTCCCACTTCCATACAGGTATTTCCGGTTGTACTAGAAGTCCTGAGGGTCTTTGGTGTTCAGCCTTCACCTTGGAACATGTGAGGCACTTGGAAACAAAAACGGCAATATCCTTCTTCATTCCAGGCCACCAATAGGTGTATCGTAGGTCTTGATACATCTTATCGGCTCCTGGGTGTATAGAATATCCCGTTTTGTGAGCTTCATTCATAAGAGTTTCACGCAGATTGTTGTGGTTAGGAATCCAGATACGATCTAGGTAATACAGAATACCGTCTGATTTAGTTTCAAGTTTTAGCTCGGCTCCACAGGACATCTCCTTTCGTATGTCTTCTTCTGTTATTGAAACGTGTTGGGCTTCTCGAATTTGATCTTTAATGTCGGTTATAATTTGCGAACATAGAAGATGAATGGAGTTCGCATAACCCTTTCGACTAAGTGCATCAGCCACCGCATTTGCTTTACCAGGGTGGTATCTAATTTCATAGTCGTAATCATTTAGAAGTTCGACCCATCTTCATTGCCTCATGTTTAGCTCTTTTTGATTGAAGATATGTTGAAGACTCTTGTGGTCAGTGTATATTTCACACTTGGTACCATAGAGATAATGTCTCCATATCTTAAGAGCGAACACCACGGCTCCAAGTTCTAGGTCATGAGTGGTGTAGTTCTTTTCATGTGTCTTGAGTTGTCTCGAGGCATAAGCTATGACTTTTCCTCTTTGCATGAGAACGCAGCCTAATCCTTGCCCTGACGCGTCGCAATAGACTACAAAATCATCACAACCTTCGGGAAGAGTGAGGATTGGTGCATCACAAAGTTTTTGTTTAAGAGTTTGAAAGGCTTCTTCTTGCTTGGGTCCCCATATGAAAGGTTTTCCCTTATGAGTTAAAGCCGTGAGTGGTACAGCAATGCGGGAGAAGTTTGAAATGAACCGACGATAATAGCCAGCTAGTCCAAGAAAAGATCTTACTTCAGTTGGTGTACGTGGAGCTTGCCATTCTTGAACCGCTTTGATCTTTGAAGGGTCAACATGTATTCCCTTGTCATTGACTACATGCCCGAGGAATTGCACCTCTTTTAACCAGAATTCACATTTGGAGAACTTGGCATAAAGCTTTTCTTTTTCCAGAAGTGCAAGAACGAGTCGAAGATGACGCTCATGATCAGATTTAGATTTTGAATAAATAAGAATATTGTCAATGAAGACTATAACAAATCGATCAAGATAAGGTTTGCAGACTCTGTTCATTAGGTCCATGAAGACAGCTGGTGCGTTGGTTAATCCAAATGGCATAACCATGAATTCATAGTGGCCATAACGAGTTCAAAAAGCAGTCTTAGGAACGTCTTCTTCATGCACTCTAAGTTGATGATAGCCAGATCGAAGATCGATTTTTGAAAAGCAGCTGGCACCTTGTAGTTGGTCAAGAAGATCATCAATGCGAGGTAAAGGATAGCGATTCTTGATTGTTAACTTGTTGAGCTCTCTGTAGTCGATGCACATACGAAACGATCCATCTTTCTTCTTTACAAAGAGGACAGGTGCACCCCAAGGCGACGAGCTAGGACGTATAAATCCCTTGTCAGTCAACTCTTGTAATTGACTGGCTAGCTCATGCATTTCAGAGGGGGCTAACCTATAAGGAGACTTTGCAACTGGTGTAGCACCAGGTATAAGATCAATACGGAATTCGACGTCTCTAACTGGAGGAAGTCCTGAAATATCGTCAGGAAAAACTTGCGGGAAGTCTTTTACTACAAGAATGTCTTCAAGTTTCTTCTCTGTGGTTCCCTTTTTGATGATATGGGCTAAAAACGCGATATAATTCTTGCGAAGATATTTTTGAGCTTGAAGACAAGACATTAAGCTAAGCCCTTTCGACGAGGTTTCTCCAATGATTCGAAGAGTCTGACCGTTTGAAAGAGGAATACGAATAAATTTTTCACGACATACAACTTCCGCCTGATGTTGACTGAGCCAATCCATACCGATTATGATGTCAAAACTTCCCAGCTTCATCAGAATAAGGTCGACTGAGAAGTCGTGGTCGTTTAAGGTGAGTGTACAGTTGTGTAAAATAGAGTCTAATGAAACTGGTTTCCCGTCCGCAACTTCTACCGTTATGGATTCCGTGAGCTTATACCGATTTTTGTTTAGGATAGGTTCAATTTCTAAAGACACAAAACTTTTATCCGCACCAGTATCAAATAACATAGATGCATATCTACCATTTATAAGGAACGTACCATTAACCACATTGCCGTCAGCTCTGGCCTGGTTAGCGTTGATATTGAAAGCTCTCCCTCTTGCAGGTGGGGAGCTTGGTTTGCTTGATTCACCGGGTTGGCTTGGGCCTGAGCATGAATAATATTAACCAACCTTGGACAAGTGTTTCGGAAATGGCTTGGGTCGCCGCAATTGTAGCAAGCCCGCATTGGTTGACCCATAGGATAATTGGGCTGGTAATATGTTTGGGCTAAATGTTGAGTGGGTGGTAGTAGGGGTTGTTGGCCTTGGCCCATTATTTGTTGGTGGGTTTGGGTTATAGGTTGGTGGCGGTTCGTTCGTTGAGGCATGCGGCAACTTTGAACATTATGACCCGCGCGACCGCAGCCGGTGCAATATTGACAAGGATGATCAGGGGAATGGTGATATTGGCAACGGTTATTTTTTGGTAACGGGCCTGTGTAGGGTCTTCTGTATGGTGCGGGTGAAGGAGTGACTTGAGTAATGGATGCAGCAGGAATAGGGAGTTGGTTTGAGTAACTGCAAAATTTCTGGTGTTGCGCTTCCTCTTATTAGCGAACTTAGAGGAAGGAATGGAGTGGTTTGAAGTTTGTCCCTCAACAGGGGCTTTCTTCTTCTCTTCTTTGAACTTCCCGTTGCGAATTCGGTTTTCGGTCAGTTCAGTTGCTAACTCCATAGCAGCTTCAAGTGTTACTGGTGAAACGCTGAGAACTGAATCCTGGATTTTCGAGGGAAGTCCTCGAATATAGTGCTCGATCAGACGATAGGTTGGGGTGAACAAATTTGGAACCATTTGGTTCAACTCCAAGAACCTCTTGTTATATGTAGTGTGATCACAATCCTTTTGCTTTAGAGAATGAAATTCGTCTTCCAGCTTTTTAATTTCACTTATAGGACAGAAACGCCTAGTCATGATTTCCCTTAACTCCTCCCAAGTTAAGGCCATCGCATCTTCAGTTCCTCTCTTCCCTTTCTCAGTATTCCACCAAGTGAGAGCTACCCCAAATAGTCTCCCGGTGGCGTATCTAACCTTGCGATCCTCAGGACAATCGCAGTTTAGAAAGGTGTTTTCCATCTCCTCAAACCAATGTAGGAGAGCAGTGACACCCTCGGTCCCTTCAAATTTAGGAGGATCACAGGACTTAAAATGTTTGTAAGAGCACTTGCTGGTAGGAGGGTTGTCGATGTTCTGGTCCTGATGTTGGGGAGGGTTAGTAGGATTTGTAGCAAGGGCTTGTTGTACTTGGACCACAATGTCAGGCAGTATCGTGGCCATTTGTTTCGCGATCTGAGTGGCCAAACGTTCCTGAGACCTTCCTGATCTTTTACTCCTTCGTTGCTGTCTAGACGACATCTACAGGATCATAAAATGAGAAGATTGTGAGTTTATGGTGTCTTTTTAGGTGTCATGTGTCTTTAAGAAAATGAAAATAACATAAATATCAATAATGCAACTACATCCATAGGATGTCTTAGGTTCGCTCATGTTGGGCCTCAAATGTCCCCCATACCTTCACCTACATAGTCATGTGGGCCCCCATGGCTATTGGCTTGGTAGGATTCACATTAGTATTGGCAATTTAACACTCGCATCCCCCGAATGCAAACCACAAAATATGTTCATGCGATGTTTGGTCGGAACGTGTCCAGGTGTAGACACAATGACAACTCAAAGTGGGGTTAGCTCCCACGACGTTTGGTATAGCATGCTTTGGCCTAATAGGTACTTCGTACTCTCATCGTTAGTCCCCAGGTAGGCAAACTGGTCCTTTATTTTGGATTTATACAAATGCCAGCCTAGACAAGACGTTCCGACTACCGGTACTGGTACCCTTCCAGTTACTACATGCCCGTCATGAGAACTCACTTTGATGAGATTTGAAAACACGAAAATCATTGTAAAAGCAATCATGATGTGGTGTGTGCTTTCATGGATGTGATATGTTATGAGTATACGAGTCATGATAGGCATTATATGATAATACATACTTATGAACATGCTTGCACAATATCAAATGTAACATTTAACATAAAACATATAAACATCATGAAATTTGGCATGTAACACACAAAAATCTTATAAGTTTCTAATCGACTATAGTATAGGCTCTAAGGGTCTAATAACCTATCCTATATCCCTATAGTCATGGCTCTGATACCAATCTGTCACACCCCGACCCGCAGCGGAATAAGAGTCGGGGCATAATTGGGTTATCACCAAAGCTCATGACATTTACTAATATGTTTCATATTTAATAAAGTCAAAGTTACATTTCCAAAAATCCAAACATGTTCATTCAATACAAAGAAAATAAACCAAACATAACAATCCCAACTCTAAATCGTTTTATTCTTCTAGTCCAAGTCCTATGTGTTCCTAGCTGCTGCTGGTTCATCTGTATCATGTGTAAAATGAGGGTTTTTGGGTCAACACAAGTTGGCGAGTGAACCTTATTAGATAAACATTTATTAATGAATTACTTGTTAGTTTATAAATGAAAAATTGTGCATAATCATAGATGAGCAAATGTAAATAATCAAGCAATGGCAAATAGCAGTCACAACTATAACATACAATAACACATGACAGCATACATGAACATACCAACATCATACTGTAAATAACATAAATGAAACTGTGCGATCAAGGCTCAATCAAACGGAGCCGATCGTATTGCATGTACTGAAAATGAAAATGTCTGTGCGATCAAGGCTCAATCAAACGGAGCCGATGCTCATAATGTAATGGGGAGCGGCGGCCTATGAAATTGCATGTACTGAAAATAATAAACTTGCATCCAACAATAACTACACAACATAAACAAACTGAATACACTAGTTCATGATATGATGTATGCACAATGGTTTAAGTATAATATATATATATATATATATATATATATATATATATATATATATATATATCAAGACACATGATACACCCCAAAACGTGATTAAAACGGGGAATTGTAAAGATTCACTCCATCGGGTGCGTTGGATTGGAGATGGTGATATGCGCACGAATTAGATGAGCGGAACAACGAGGATTACTAACCTAAATAATAACGGAAAAATATATTAAATGGGTGGATTTTATTAAGGATTTTAATGAAATTTTTAAATATATTTTTGTGAGTTTATGGCTATTTTCTATCTTTAAAAATGTTATTTTTAAGTATTTTTAATTGATTTTTAAATTAAATTAAATAAATAAAAATATAAAAAAAAATTGTTTATTTAGCGTTGACCGTTGACCGTTGACCGGTTCGGTCAGCGTATTAGTTTGCGCCGGTTAAGCTCGAACCCGAGACCTCCCGTTCGCGTGCACGCAGCTCTACCAACTGAGCTACGTGTCTAACCCGAAATAATCTTGTTTTTATTTATATTTATACGCTTATTCAGTTTAACCGAAATTCTCTTTAATTTCAAAAACATTTTAATTCAACGGACCGGTGCTAGTGACGGGTTTCGAACGCGCGACGTATGGTTCATGTTGCACATAGTCCACCGCTGGACTGTGTGTCTAACCTGGTTATTATCTCGGTTTCTATTATACTTAATAACTAACTGAGTTATCCCGGTTTAGTTTTTAAACAAAAAGGCATTTTATTATATAAGGAGTGCGTATAGCAGGAATCGAACTCGGGACGTGCGTGTGTATTTTGCACACAGTCCACCGCTGGACTGTGTGTCTAACCCGTTTAAAATACCAATTTTAATTAGTCTTAAGTTATATTGCGTCTTCATCTTCTTCGTTGATTTTACACAGAAAAACATATTCCGACTGTTATGACCGATTCATGACATATACGCTTTTCAGACATTACAAGTAATTTAAAAGTAAATGATGGAGAGAGTTTGGGGAAAAAGATGTACCGATTGATGTTGTTCACAGAATTCCGGCAGAGGTTCGTCGATTCTGAAGGTGAACTCCGGCTGTTGAAACCAATTAACAGCTTTGTTCGATTATTTAAGAAGTTGAGGCACTTAAACAAGGTTTAACAGAAGTTTGGGAGATCATACCCGTTCACGGTGTGTTTCCGGAAGTTTCAGGAGTTTTCCGGCGAAGGTAAGATTTTCGACAAACGTTGACTAGGATCGATTCTGATGGTGGAGTTGTGTTAGTGACCGATTAATCACATGATTGAAACAGAAAGAGTCGGAGGAAATACCGTGTGGATGTGAGTCCCGGTTTTCCGGCGACTTGCAGAATTTTTCTGGCGATTTGATTTAAGCTTCTCCGGTGGACTGTAAGGTTGCGGAAATGTAATTGAAAGTCTTGCAGAGTGTTTTGAGTCGCAGGAAGGGTCTAGGATTGAAGTAATCCGAGAATTGAAAACTTTCGGTTATTAAACCGATCCACTTCCGAATTCAAGTTAAACTCACGGCAGCATTGATTGGAATCGTCAGTTTATCGGTTATACTCGCTGAATCGCGAGTATCCAGATCGACTTTGGGTGTTTGATAACCGATTTCAGTTACAATTTGTAAAATCGATTGATTTACCTTAGTCCATAAAACCTATTTGTTTCCTAAAGATGACAGAAAACAAACAAGTGGCGGAGTGGTGATGTGTGTGTGCGTTAAGTCTTTGATGTTGTAACCGGCTGACCCGGGTTCGAGTCCCGGCAGCATCATAATTTTTTTATTTATTTTATTTTAACTTTTTATCAAATATAATTTTTATAGTTTAGTTTATTTATTAATTATGTATCGTTTTAAATCAAAACAATCATAAATATTCAATTTAACTTTTATAACTCGATATTCGATTACAAAACGGAGCGGGTTTTGAAAACCCGATTTTTACAAATGTTACACATTTCGCTCAGAACCGCACTCTCTTCCTGAAATTTTATTCCTTTCAAAGCACGTTGCCGGAGACTTTCGCACTCATCGCCGGAATCTCTAACCAGAAAACCGTAGTTGTTCTCCAAACCGGTATAATTATCTAAACCTCCTTGCTATCTCTTGATTAGTAATTTATTAGCTCAAAACAGTAATCAAAACTGTTTAATCAGTTTATTCAGTCGGAATCATTGTCGGGATTTTTGAATGGTGAAAAAGATGAAGTTGAGTTAGTGTTTAAATATAAATAAAAACGGGTATTTAACCGGGTTAGACACACAGTCCAGCGGTGGACTGTGTGCAATTACAAAGCACACGTCCCGGGTTCGAGTCGCACATGTTTCCGATTTTCTGAAATAAAACCAAGACTTTTTTTTAAACTTATTCAGATCAACTCATAGCATATATATAAAATTAATATAATCCAGTGTTTATGCAGATTAGACACACAGCACAACTGGTTGGGCTGTGTGCACTCGAACCATAGGTCCCGAGTTCGATTCCGGGTTCTGTAACCAGTTTCGGCCATATTAAATCCTTTTTAATAACAACTAAATAAGGTTAAAGCTAGTTAGTATATATATATAATTAAAATAGAGAATATTTCGGGTTAGACACGTCGCTCGGTTGGTAGAGCTGCGTGCACGTATACGAGAGGTCACGGGTTCCAACCTCACACGATGCCTGAATTACATGCTATCCGACTGGTCAGACCTGACAAGGTCAACTTATTTTTTAAAATTTTGTTTTCTTATTTTTTATTTATTAAATTGAAAAATTATTTAAAAATACTTAAAAATAAGATTCCTAAGGTTAAAATTTTGCATTAAACTAACAAAAAAAATCTAAAAATCTCACTAAGAGCACTAATTAAAAATATTAATCTCAAATAAAATTTATTTATTTATCGAATTATTTCGTTATTATTTAGGTTAGTTTCTCCCTCGTTGGTTGAATCATAAATTCGTGCGCATTCATCATTATCAAGGAACGCACCCACTGTGAGTGACTTCTTACAAATTCCCCTTTTTAATCACGTTTTGGGGTGTATCATGTGTCGTACTATTCTTCTATTTTATTTAAACACTTGTGCATATATCATTTCCGTGATCAAATGTGTATTGATTGTTGTGTGAATTATATGTAGATTAAATTTATCATTTCAGTGCACGCATTTCATTAGGCCCATCAGTTCCCCGTGGGATACGGGTTGAGCATCAGGAGCCTCATTAGATCGGCTCCGTTTGATTGAGCCTTGATCTCAAATACATCATCATTCATGTCATATATTCATCCAAAGTGGTTTGTGATTGTTTACATATATATGTTTGCTCACATGTGATTAATGCACGAATTTTCTTTAATAAATAAAACAAGCAATTAGTTAAAATGTTTTATCAAGGTTCACTCGCCAACTTTTGTTGACCCAAAATCTCCCCTGTTTTACACATGATACAGGTGATCCAGTCGAGACAGGAAACACTTAGGATGGCCTAGAAGAATAAACAAGTTAATGCTTTGGAATAAACATATAGTTTCGTTTTCCTTTGTAGTTGTATGAATTTTGTTTTTTGATATTTAAGTTTGTAATTTGAATTTAATAAATATGAAACTTCTTAGTAAATATCATGAGTTTTGGTGATAACCCAATTATGCCCCGACTTTTATTCCGCTGCGGGTCGGGGTGTGACATGGACAAAGTGAAAGGACGATTCAGACTCTGAAAGACATGCTTAGAGCCTGTGTGATAGACTTCGAAGGAAGTTGGGACGATCATTTACCATTAATAGAATTCTCTTACAACAATAGTTATCATATAAGTATTAATGTTGCACCATTTGATGCACTCTACGGACGAAAATGTCGAACACATGTATGTTGGGCAGAGATAGGAGAAAAGCAATTATCAGGACCTGAGATTGTCCAAGAAACAACTGACAAAATAATTCAAGTCAAGGAAAGACTGAAAACGGCCCGAGATCGTCAAAAGAGTTATGCAGATAATCGTCGAAAGCCATTAGAATTTCAAGTCGGGGATAAAGTATTGCTAAAAGTTTCACCTTGGAAAGGAGTCGTCAGATTTGGTAAAAGAGGAAAGTTAAGCCCAAGGTATGTTGGACCTTTTGAAGTTATCAAATGCATAGGGCCAGTAGCTTATCAGCTACAATTACCTGAAGAAATGACAGGAGTACATGATGTATTTCATGTATGTAAACTAAAGAAATGTTTAGCCGATGAATCATTGATAGTACCTCTTCAAGACATAGAGGTAAATGAGAAACTGAAATTTATTGAGAAACCCCTACAAATTGAAGACAGGAGGGTCAAGAACCTCAAACGTAAAAGACTGATTCTGGTCAAAATGAAATGGGATTCAAAAAGAGGACCGAAATATACCTAGGAACTGGAAACGGAGATGAAAAAGAAATACCCCCACTTGTTCAACTAAATCTCGAGGACGAGATTTGAATAAAGATAGGGAGAATATAACAATTTCATTTTTATGTATATATATATATTAAAATAACGTATATAAAGCTTATATTGTTATTACACGGGCAGATTACGAGTAAGTTGACTGTTAGAAATATGAGGTATCTAGACGAACATTTACTTTTATAGGAACCGTTTAATAATTAATAATTAATAATAAAATATATTATTATAATTGACCTTACTCCGTTTTTAATGAAACTTAGGTCAAAATGTAGATAAAAATATGCTCGTTCTAATGACATATTCATTGTTTTATAAAATTTTATATTTTAAAAGTTATAAACGATAAATGAGTGAAACAACTAAATTGATTTTATATATATATATATATATATATATATATATATATAATGATAATAAACTCATAACACATAACAGAATATAGTTTCGTAAGATAAGAGAATTTATATTCTTCGTAAGAAGAAAATTTTGCTTCTTTGTGAGTCATTCTTTCGTGGTAACTTTCGAGAGATTCGTATACTTACGTGGGTAGCTTCCAGGAGATAAGGAAGAATAAAGTGACAACACATTTGATACTTCAAATATAAATAGAAACAGTGGTAGGCATCCCAAACTGTTCAAATCTTTTCTTTTGCTCTCTCTCTCTATGCTCTTCTGCTCTATACTCAATACTCTAAACTCTGCTCCATTGTAAGTGTTTTTAACTCTGATCACTGGTACAATACCCTGTCCGATTGATCTTGAAACCCCTCAACGGATGTCAAAGTACTGTCTGTATAAGGCTATACTTTGTGAACTACGTTGGAGTTTTGTCTCGTGATGTATCGTTAAAGTTTAAGTTGGGGTGTTACACTAATACGGATTGCATTGTATTTTTATTAGGAACCTAGGGTTAGCACCAGAAAGCTTTAAGCTAAAACTCTAAAACTATAATGTGAGTCATTCTTTCTTTTCACCAAATGCTTTACAAAATCCTAAAATGTTTTTTAGTTATACTTACAGTTATTAAGTTTATGTATTCTGAAATTACTGCCGGTATGTGGGGTTTTGTATACACTACTTGATAATCTTCACTATTGGACGAAAGTTAGCCAGTGAGTGATATGACCACCGTCACATCGGAACTGCCACCGAGTGACAAATACTGATTGATAATTTGATAGATAAAAACAATGTAATCACCCTTGATACTGTAAACTATAAAAATGTTTTTTTTTATATAAAAATGAATGAACTCACCAGTATTTTTCGCTGACAACATGTTTTTAAACTCGTTTCAGTTAACTTACTGTGAAAGTAATAGAAGCCTGCTATGGAGCACTGAATGCTTAAATAAAGTGGCTATGACATGAATAAAAGAAGAAATTTATGTTTTGTAAACTAGGGTTTATCCCAATTAAAATATTTGAATGAAATATGGGTTTTATCGCATTTGTTTAATATTAAACTTGGATGTTTTTACAAACTCTGAAATATTTCATAATGTAGTTAGGTTTTGTTTGCTTGATCATGACGGACGGAGGGTTATCCAACTCTGTTTGGTGTTTCCATGGCTGAACAACTTGACATTAGAGTGGATGTACACAGGGGGCAGGGGAACGACTTGGAAAGAAGCAGGTCAATAAGCAGTGGGTCACGAGATCGTTGGCTGATTTCCTTGATTTGGCTGATGGTTTTTGATGATTTGGTATTTTGAAAACCTTGTTAAATATATATGTAGGGATTATGACTTACAGTAGCTTAGTTAACTTGGATTAGAAATGAGATCGTCGGTTGATTTCGTTGATTTGGATGATGGTTTTTGATGATTTGGTATTTTGAAAACTTTGTTATATATATATATATATATATTTAGGGATTATGACTTATAGTAGGTTAATTAACTTAGATTAGGAACTCTCATAAAACCATGCCATTAACAAAGTTAATTATGAGAGTTTCTAATCTAAGTTAATTAACCTACTATAAGTAATAATCCCTGCATATATATTTAACAAAGTTTTCAAACTACCAATTCATCAAAAACCATCACTCGAATCAACAAAATCAACCAACGATCTTGTGACACGCTGCTTGTTGACCCGCTTCTTCCCCAATCGTTCCTCCGTCCCCTGTGTACATCCACTCCAATGTGTAGCTCAGCCATGGAAACACCAAACGGAGGTGGATAACCCTCCATCCATCGTGATCTAAATATATACATACTTTGATAATTATACATTGACATGGATGAAATCAGATTAATTTGTGATGAAATTGGTTTTGGTTGGTTGTAGTTTGGTTTGGGTGGTTTTGTGTCGATTATTATATGGTTTGGTTATTAAGTGTGCAAGTATATATGTATAATATGGTTAGGTTTTTATATATTGTGATAATATAGTTTGGTTTTTCTATATTGTGATAATATAGGCGAATTCTTTTCGCTTGGTTTGGTTTGGTTAAAATATAGTTTTATTTATATATTGTTTGGTCATTTTATTTATTCCGATGATATAGCCGAGTTCGTTTCGTTAAAAAATAGTATTATTTATCGTTTAATATATTGTGATAATACAACCGAGTTATCTTTTGTTCATTTTTTATATTGTTATAATATAACCGAGTTATTTTGTTCGTTTTATGTATTGTTTTATGGGATTATATAGTTTCATGTTTGTTTGGTTGGGTGATGATATAGGTTTGGTGATAATTTTTAGGCTTGGTGATAATATATGCGAGTATTTGTATTGTTTGGTAATAATATATATTGTTCGTTTTAGGATGTAATTATGGTAATTGTATGGTTATAGTTTGTAATAGTGATTATTAGATTTGAATTCGGAGGAATTTTTTTTTCTGAAACATAGGGTTGTAAAAAGAGGGTTAATATAAACCACGGGGTCGCGTATTGATGTGTAGAAAACAGCAAAATAATCATTTTACACGTCAACTTACCACTCAACTAATAGAAGGTTGTATATTGTTGCGCATTTTAAACGTCAAGGTTGTAAACAACAAAAAGTTCCTCAAAAAGGCCTTAGTTGATTTTGACCCCAAACCACTGAATTGTAAATTGAGGTTTGCTCTAATGTTATAAATATAACCAATTTGTTTTAAATAACTTAAGTCAAACTAAAATGTATATATACAATTATCTATGTAAAATAAGTTGGTATTTCAATTTAGTATTTTGATGTATGTGGAGTTGAACCAAAACTGGTAATACTATATATATATATATATATATATATATATATATATATATATATATATATATATATATATATATATATAAAACACATTTTATATAAATGTAAAAAAGAAAATAAAAAATAGGTGTGTATATATAAATATATGTATATGTATATAGGATAAATATCCGTTAGGAATCACCTTTTATTGCGAGAATCGCGAGAACCAATGCGAACACAACCAAAAATACCTAAAAAATCTAAAAAACACATAATTTTTTTAATATATATTTAAAAAAAATCGCTATATTTCATCACTAAAAAATAAATTTCGAGTAACAATTATCGATGCACATGTGCATGTGTATCATTTTTTGACAAATTTCGTAATACGTTACCAATATTAGGCAATTGCACTTTCATTTACACTATCATCTATAATACACTGCTTTTTACATTATCAATATTAGAAAAACACATATGAATTTGTATATATACACATATAAACACATTTTTTATATAACTTATTAAGTCAATCTAAAATGTATATATACAATTATCTATGTAAAATAAGTTGGTATTTCAATTTAGTGTAAAACTTTGATGTATTTGGAGTTGAACCAAAACTAGCAATATATATATATATATTGTAATTATAGTTATTTTTTTTTTATATATCAAGGTAAAAAATTGAAAATCGAAAACGCAAAATAACTGTGTAAATCGTTTCTGAGTTAACAATACATTTTAATTGGGTTTTTAATTTGGATATAAATGAAAACAAAATCAAAACCTGAGTTGTGCGATACAAAAAAAAAACTTAGGGACAATTTTAACATTTTACTCTAAAATTAGTGATTGATAATGATGAGAGGAGAGAGAGAGAGCGCGCGCCTTATGAGGATTTGACCCACTACATGGTAATTAAGGGCGAGTAGCTATAAAGTTCTCCTATCTAGGTAACACAGACGCAATACTCATATAACAAGATAAAACTGACTTTATCACACATCATATAATCTTAATAATAATTTATTAAAAAAAACAAACCAAATATATAGAGGATAATTTTCTATTTTGGCGCTCTAAAAGTGGTTGGCTATGAATGTCCCATATAGGACAGGCCCTGACAAGTGTGATAGACGCATCTCATCCCTTTATAAATATACCCCTTAAACTCAACCTTATATTCATCCATAAATTCACTTCTTTACATCTACATCATACGCATAGGATGTCTTTAACACAACAGGAGGTTATTCGACCAACTGCAGATTTTCATCCCAGTCTTTGGGGTGATCAATTTATCGTCGATCATTAGGTAATATAATATATATATACATAGATAGCAAAAATTTATTAGGATATTTGTCACAATTATAATAAAAATTATATATATAAATATAAAATTCTAAAGATACTTTTTTTACATAATTTTAGAAAATTGTAGTACTCATACCGTGTGCAAATCCATACATACAAAATTAAATATGAAATACAACATATTTAAATAAATCGATTCAAATCGTTCTCTTTGACAAGAGCTTGAGAAGCGTCTTCTTTTACAATTTCCGCTACGAGAACTTGAATTGCGTCTTCTTGTACGATCCTTCTTGGCAGAAAAAAAATAAATAAACTGATGTTGACGGTTGTGGCTGAGGCACGTGTTCAATTTATCGTCGATCATGAGGTAATATAATATATATATATATATATATATAGATAGCAAAAATTTATTAGGATATTGGTCACAATTATAATAAAAATTATATATATAAATATAAAATTCTAAAGATACTTTTTTTACATAATTTTAGGAAATTGTAGTACTCATACCGTGTGCAAATCCATACATACAAAATTAAATATGAAATACAACATATTTAAATAAATCGATTCAAATCGTTCTCTTTGACAAGAGCTTGAGAAGCGTCTTCTTTTACAATTTCCGCTACGAGAACTTGAATTGCGTCTTCTTGTGCGATCCTTCTTAGCAGAAAAAAAATAAATAAACTGATGTTGACGGTTGTGGCTGAGGCACGTGTTCAATTTATCGTCGATCATGAGGTAATATAATATATATATATATATATATATATAGATAGATAGATAGCAAAAATTTATTAGGATATTTGTCACAATTATAATAAAAATTATATATATAAATATAAAATTCTAAAGATACTTTTTTTTACATAATTTTAGGAAATTGTAGTACTCATACCGTGTGCAAATCCATAATCCATACATACAAAATTAAATATGAAATACAACATATTTAAATAAATCGATTCAAATCGTTCTCTTTGACAAGAGCTTGAGAAGCGTCTTCTTTTACAATTTCCGCTACGAGAACTTGAATTGCGTCTTCTTGTGCGATCCTTCTTGGCAGAAAAAAAATAAATAAACTGATGTTGACGGTTGTGGCTGAGGCACGTGTTCAACACGTTTTACTTAAAACAGATTTCACGCCTCTACTAAAGACGACGCGTATGTTTCTCATGGTACAACAGCCGAAGCAGTATGTACTGGCGGAGATGGCTCACGCACCCGAGGTTAAACCGGATAAAATTATAGTGTTAGAACTTGTGGAAAAATATGATACAGAGGTGATAAAATCGTATAGAGAAAACATATTTCTCTAAGTACCTAACACATGGGTCTTCAAGTATTTCTTCTTTCCAAGAACTCACCATATATTCATGTATTTTTCTTGTATCCTTTCTCTTGTATTTTTCTAGCATTTTTCTCTATCTCAAAATGAGGCACATAGCCTACTATTTTAACAAGAGTTAAGAATAAGTGAAAATTAGCTACTTAATTATATACTTAACTTGAGACATAAAAACTCAAATTAAAAGACATAAAAACTCTACTTAAGAGTTTAATCTTTAATGAAGAGTTTATTAAAAATTATAATTCACTAGATATTCATTTA
Source organism: Scalesia atractyloides (assembly GCA_947069175.1). Lineage (NCBI taxonomy): Eukaryota > Viridiplantae > Streptophyta > Magnoliopsida > Asterales > Asteraceae > Scalesia > Scalesia atractyloides. The sequence goes on along the minus strand of CAMTDV010000001.1, from coordinate 84,755,407 downwards.
CCAAATTTCCAACAAAAGATACACAACAAACACATCATAAACGTCTACATCTCACTATAGTAACACACAACGTTAAACTTACGCCAGTCGCTCCATGCCAATCCTGTAAGCTTTGATCGTTTCTGCATCCATTCATGTGATTCTTCATTATTTCCTCTACAAACATATATGGGGTTTTGTTATTGTTGTTGAAGAGAATCCCATTTTCATTTCTCCAAAGGCTTAAAAGTGTTTGTAAAAGATGGCATGTATTACCTTCTTTCTCATTGAGGACGTACTTACGTCGTTTATGTAGTGCAGCCGGTCACTCACCAGAGTCGTTTGTATGACCAACTGGAATTTTAGTCCATGAAAATAAAGATTTTTGTGTCTAAATCAAAGTTGCGATAGTAGCATGTTTAAGTTTTTCAATTCTTCTTTCTCTTCGTTAGTGTGTTTTTTAACAAGCGTTTTTTTTATTCCTCGCCAGCTCCAATTCCAATTCCATAGTGACCCCTCAACTGTTCACACATCATCCCGAATAAATAACTTGTTAGAACCAAGAATCACGGATAAGCTTGTGGCGAAAGATGGTCATCAAAACCTTTTCCTTATCCAATCCGACCCATTTTTACTTGTCCCCTCGTCCCATTTAATCACACGTATTAAAGAGGTTATGTTCACTTACGTATATACAAACACATATATATGTGTGTATGTGTGTGTATATATACACAATACATATATCATATATTGCCTACATGTACTATATGATCTACTACATATATATCTAATATAAAGTATTTTGGTTTCTCAATAAGAATGAAGTTCCATTTAACAATTGCGAGAAGTGTGAGAAGAAAATAAATAACTCATTTTTAATTAAAAAAATTTTAAGATATAAGAAATTTGTTTGAATACAATGTTTATTGATCTATTTTGGAATTCAAGAGAAAAATATGAACAAGAAATTCGTATATTTCTAACCTACACATGTTAAGTTATGTGTAGTACTAATTCTTTTCTTTTTTTATTTTTTTTATCAATTAAAAATAGCGAATTTTAGAAAAAAAAATTGATGTGTTTTTTAGGTTGTTTTTTGATTTTCTCATTTAAACTAGTTTTTTTAATGATTCATCCATATATATATATATATATATATATATATATATATTGTTAGGATCATGTGAGAATCACCAGGCTAATTGAGAAACTTGAGAAACATTCTGGATCACACATTTTCCTTAAGCTTTCCGTAATATACACGTACGTATAGTTTAAAATTGACTATATACATATGTGTATATTACGAAAAGCTTGGGGAAATATGTGGTCCAGAATGTTTCTCAAGTTTCTCAAATAAAGTCTATTTCTCTTAGGATCCCTAATATACATATATATATATATATATATATATATATTTATTCATCACTGTTCCAATGCTTCATATATATACTTACAGTCGGTTGCTTCAATAGACTCAATTAGTATTATGTTCTCTGACACGTTATATGATAATCCCTGAGTATTTTGTAGCAAGAAGAAGAAGCTGTGGTAGAACAAACAATCGAAGGTTTGAAAGAAGAAGTGAGGAAAGCGCTATCGGTAGCTTTGAATGATCCATCACAACATACAAATTTGTTGAAACTAATTGATGTTATTCAACGCCTCGGCATAGCTTATTATTTTGAAAAAGATATTGAGCAAGCATTGCAACATATTTATGATGCATACGGTGATGACTGGAAGGGTCATAACACGGCTCTATGGTTCCGAATCCTCCGACAACAAGGCTTTTATGTTTCCAGCGGTTTGTGCATCTAAAACTACGTTAATTATTGGAATTGGTGTATGAGTTCTCTATACTTCATAAAATATGTCATAAACCTATCATGATATTCATGGGCTTAATTTTAGGCTAAATAGGCGCAGGTCAGTAACTACTCAAGTCTATAAACATGCTTAGCTACACATGTTAGGTTCGGGTTGACCTAACACATTCATGGGTTGAATTGTTTATTCTTTTTAGTGAATTGATGTCTAGTTAAAAGTTTGATTATATTATGTCAAAATTATCACAAAAAATGGATAACCGGGTCATATTCATTCATGTCAACCCATGAACAATTTTTGTAGTGTTTGAATTCACATTATGAGGTCGTGTTGTATTTGACCAACAACCCTTGAACACCCCTAAATTCACCTACATAACACAGATAATCTCAACGAGTATAAGGTGGACATCAATGGTAAGTTTGAGGAACCAAAACAAACGATGTTCAAGGCATGCTCGAGTTGTACGAGGCTACATATATGAGGGTGCCAAGCGAAGCCCGACTTGATGATGTTCTTGTTTTCACAAAGTCTCGTCTTAGTGACATAGCAAACGATCCTAGATGTGATGTTAATCTTTCTAATCAAATAAAGGAAGCCCTCGAGAGACCTATAAGAAAGCGGTTGCCACGACTAGACGCATTACGCTACATACCTATATATGAACAAGACATTTCTCACAATAAGTCTTTACTAAAACTTGCAAAGTTGGGATATAACCAGCTTCAGTCACTACACAAGAAGGAGCTTAGCCAACTTTCGAAGTATAAACTCACAACATTTGGCATCTCCCTTTTTCTTTGCTAAATCCATCTTTTATTCATTATAATTAACGTTATGTCGTTTGCAGGTGGTGGAAAGGTTTTGATGTTCCAAATAACTTTCATTTTATGAGAGATAGATTGGTTGAAAACTACTTTTGGATACTAGGTGTCTACTTTGAGCCTCAATATTCTCGTGCTAGAATTTTCTTAACAAAAGTGATTGCAATCTCTACGATTTTAGATGACACTTATGATGCTTATGCTACTTTCGAAGAACTTGTGATCTTCACCGAAGCCGTTCAAAGGTAGATAGATTTACACATGTTTAAATGAAATACATGCACAATAGCATCTTAGATGAATTTATACATTTAAATTACAGGTGGTCATGTACCTGCATGGATGAACTTCCAGATTACATGAAATTGTTATACAAAAGTCTCTTAGATGTTTATGAAGAAATGGGGGTTATCATGGAAAAGGAAGGAAAAGCCCATCATGTTAATTATGCCAAAATGGCGGTTAGATTAATTTAATGCCTTTAACTTTGTATTATGGATCACTCAAGTATAGGTTTAAAGATTTGATTTCCTTAAATAATTCTTTTGAACTGTGTACAAACCCTTTTGATTTTCCTCACATAATCCTTTTGAACCTTGTACAAAGCATTTTTGGACTGAAGTGATTTCATATCATAATAACTTGATAATACTTAAAATCCTTAATTGGATAATTAATATAATAAATAAATAAAAAACAAGTATTGTGTTCTCTTATGAAATAACTAGCTAATGTTTCATTTCTGGTCATATACAGATGAAAGAAATGGTTAGAAATTTTATGGTGGAGGCAAAATGGAGGAATGAGGGTTATATCCCAACAGTGGAGGAGCACAAATCTGTTTCATTCATGAGTTGTGGCTACAAAATGCTTACAATAGCAGGGTTTGTTGGCATGGGTGATATGATCACAGACGAGTCATTTGAATGGGTTCTCGGTAATCCTCCACTTATTAAAGCTTCGAGCGAAATTTGTAGGCTTATGGATGATATCGTGGGTCACAAGGTACGTACGACATCGATCTAAACATAATCTTTTGTTACTAGAAACATGATATAAAACTTGTTTCTATATATATTTGTAACTTATATAAATAACAATTGTAGGAGGAGCAAAAGAGAAAGCATGTTGCATCTATTGTTGAAGCCTACATGAAACAACATATCGTCAATGAGGAGCATGCCTATGATGTGTTTAATAAACAAGTTGAGGAAGCATGGAAAGCTATGAATCGAGAATCACTTAAATGTAAAGATGTCGTTCCTCTGCCTCTTATAATGTGTGTGGTTAACCTCGCACGCGTGATGGATACCCTGTATAAATATGAAGACACTTTCACACGTGTTGGAGAAGAACTGAAGGGACATATAAAATCCCTATTTGTTAACGCTATGAGTGTGAGTGTTTAAGTTTGTATTCTTCGTGTGTGTCGTGTTTTATATATCAATAAGTTTGTTGGTTTATATTTAGAATGTTGTATCAAGTAATAATATAACATGTAAGTTCTTCTGTAATTGGAAGGTTTTATGTTGATGGCTCTTTTCTTTTCTTCTTATCGTTATGCATGGCTAACAAGTATTACGCTAAAAAGGTTGTTTTATGATTTTAATAGTTTTTGTAATAACAATAAGAAAATCTAACTAAATCTATGTCACTATTGCCTAAAATCCTATTTGTAATCGAATGCGTAAGCAGATTCGCAATATCCATATGCTTGTGTAGAAGTTACATGCAGACGAAGTGTAGACTGATCATAACTGAAGAAATTTTCAGACGTACACTTGTACATATGAGTGCAGGCAAAAAACATACAGACCAGGGGCGGATATATAGTTTAACAAGTGGTAATTCCGTTGTGTAAATTTTTAAAAAAATTGACGTTTTTTCAATTTCGTTACCCCTTTTTTTAAACGTTGTCCCGATGATGATTTTCAAGATCCGCCACCAACGCCCACCGCCACCCATCAGTCGTCGCCACCCGCATCCCGCCACCTCCACTCCACCTCCCACCGACGCCACCCCGCCGCCACCACTGTGATCCACCACCGCCTCCGCCGCCACCAACCACCACCGAAGCCCACCACCACCACTCACCTCCATCATCAACTCGCCACCACCCCCACCAGGCGCCGCCTCCGTGCCACAACCACCGCCACCACCCACCCGCTGCTGTTGTTTTTGTACGGAAACGAGTCGGGTCAAATATAATATGTTTTCATCAGACGGTATAAATTCGACTTACTTTACATATCAACACCGCCACAGTGAACAATACCATCCTTTAATTTAGAAAAACAATAAATTCTTATATGCTTATTTTTATGTACTTGTCGGTATAAATTCAAGTTGGTTTATGATTCGAGTTAAAAAATTCTCGAAAAAAAGTCAGGTCAGGTATAATACCTTTTTGTGGTCATTTTTATTCACAATTTTAGTTGATCTACGTTTTGACATACATTTTGTTCGGAAACGAGTTTGGTCAAGCATAATATGTTTTCATTAGGTGGTATAAATTCAAGTTACTTTACATTTCGACGCCGCTACAACTCCCGACGGTTAAGATCACTAGTTTCAGCAATGATAGAAAATGTAAACATATAGACATTGGAAGACAATGCAAGGTGCTACCTAATTCCTCCTCAAGTGTAGTCTTGATTATGTCAAGCTAATAATTTAATCATAAAATCTTACTAGTACATATTTAGACATTAAATACTTGACTAATGACTAGCTAAAAAACAAGAAAATGATTGAACTCTAATAACGTGGAAAGTGAACACAAACGCTTTCTCTTAATCAGAAAAATACATTTTACTTCTACGATAAATAGGTAAGACACTGCAAAATACATCTACCAGTTGACTTTCCCCCAACTCACACATGCACGCACACGAAAGAAGCGCAAAACATTCTGGTCAATTGGGTTGGGTAATGGGTCACATTGTGCTCGGGTCAAAGTACATAACTTTATGCTCATGTCGAAATGGGTTGGCCCACCCGCCAATACGTTCTGGTCTTTTAGAATCGTGTAAAACATTATGTATTGAAAAGAAGTTGATATGCTGATTAACAGGGCGGACCTAGAGTGATAGAAAGGGTAACCTACGTTGCCCCTTGACGCTCTGACGGTAGTGTAAATTTTGGAAAATTTAACGCTTTTTCGATTTTGTTACCCATTTTTATTGAAACGTTACTCCTATGCGGATTTTCTAGATCGCCATATGCTGATACCAGCTTTTCATTTAGCAAAAGCGTTTCTTTTTTAACGTTTTCATTATGATATCAATGTCAACCCCCAAATTGTGAAGTTATCTGTTTTTTCTTCCTTCGTTACGATTTGGCATCAGTAATTCCAATCCGTATTCTCATGCTACTGCCTGTGAGTTATCTACCTTTGCGATATGAATGGGCCGATTTGACTTGAAAGTAGGGGTGAGATTTTTTTTCCCAAATACCCATACCGTACCCATACTTGTATCCGTATCGATTTTGGGTATTTGGTACATGTATTGGTACCCAGTTTTATTGATTTTGGTATTCGGGTATTGGTACGGGTACGGACGGGTAAAGATGTTACTGGTACCGAATTTGATTACGAATGAATTTGATATTATGTTTTATTTCCGTACTATGGTATTATGGCACCCGTATTGATTTACCTATTTGGTACTCGTATGTATTACTACTCATACCGATTTTACGTTATCGGTACCCGTATCGATTTTACCTATTTAGTACCTGTATGAGTGCTTAAAAGATAGAAAAAAACAAAATGGTACCAAATCGAATATTGTACCCAAAAACCGGTACCGATACCCGTACCGTACCATAATATTCGGTATGGTATTTGGGTACCCTGTTTTGATCAGATTCACTGGTATTTTCAGTACGTACAGATACGGGTATGGATACGGATACTGTAACATTCCCATCCCTAGTTGTAAGTTTCAAAAATGTATTTTAACGCATCCCTAAATCATGTTTTTTTCAAAAAGTTGTATTTTTATTGACATAAAAAAACTTGATCAGCCTGACCCGCCTATGATGTAGGTGACTGCAATTGGGCATGCAGCAATGCTGGCTGCTATTCAAAGATACATACCGTCACTGGTGAGCCCTTCATATCGGGCTTAACTTCCCTTCAATTGTTTCATACATAAAAGAGATCAATCTCTTATATAACTTTCATTTGTTCTGTGTAGATACCATCCACATATGGATCTGAAAGACTAAACCTTTTAAGGCAGCTTGAAAAGGTCAAGGAGATGGAGACCATAGAGCCGAACCCCACCGAACCTGCTGCTGATTAAACACAGCCTGAAGAAAATTCTAACCATCACACAACTGATTAAATTCTAACATGAAGATTTTATCGAGTATCTTTCATTTAGTCTCGAGCCGGTTCTAAATCCGTTGGATAATAGATTAGCCTAAAGTCGCTTATGGTCGTTAAACCTACCCATATTCAATAGGGGTGACACGATGCCAACCTAACACAAAACTCGTTGGTTTGGGTCATTTTCAGGCCAAGCCCACGAACACGTTTAGCTAAACGGGTTGTATCCGGGTCGACCCAATGGGTTCGCAGTTTGACCCGTTTAACCCATTTATTTTTTGTAAGTTTCCAATTTTTTTTGTCATAACTTATTCGATAGGCCGATTGGGTATTTTATGCCAAAATTTAAAAGATAGAAAAATAAGTGATATGTGTTATAAGTTTAAATGAAACTGTTTGGTGTACATTTGTATTTTTCGTAGATTTTAATTTAGAGTGCTAATATGAAAAAATCTAACAAAATTTTAGAGTTAGTCGTATCTGTGACAACGCGCAAAATTTATAGAGTTAACTGGGTTCATATGGCTGACACAATTTTCGGGTTCGACCTGTGAACCCGACCCTAATTTTTAGGTACACTTTACGAAGTGGTTTCTTGAACAAAAATAACATAAATTTGTCAGGTACTAACAGAACATAATTGGGTTGACATTTTTTTTTTTTGAAAAAGGGAGGAAATTTCATTAAAAACTTAAGCAAGATGCTCAAGAACGATACAGTACATGAAAATGAAAATGAAAATGATACAGAGAAGTGTGACAATTGCGCTACATGGGGAGGGCCGAAAAACTAAAACCCCTCCATTTCCCGATACTAATTCAGAAAGCCCAGCTCGGTTCTTGACCCATATGTACGAGATTGCTTTGATGTCGCCAATCAGTACTAATTGGGTTGACAGATACTAAGTTTTACTATATGTAACTGGGGTACTATGTTTACTGTACATACACATGATGTCTATTCTGCTGAGTCATAACAGTGGCCAACTAAACCCATTGGACCATTCTTTCTTTCATTTGTCCTTCTCGTTTCCCATTCCTTCTGCTGCCTATCAATGCTCCACATTTTTTGTCAGATTTTTATAATGTTTTATTTAAGCAATGAAAAAAGAAATTATAGGCAGTTGGGTTTTTGGTTGATTGGTGTGTTTTTCAGGTGTGAGAATGTAACCATGAATTTCGGAATGATCGGGTGTTAAGATTCATCGCAGAACTCGTCATTTCATTCTTTTTATTAACAATTCTCAACTTAGGGATGCTATGTTGATAAGATCATCAGCAATACAATGGTATTTTTTTCTATTATCACTTATCCTTGTTCTTCTCGCATCATCGCTATCTTTTACATGTGTTTTATACAACTATTTATTGTCATAAATTATTTATTCATGTCATGTAAATAAACATTTTAATATATACAAATTTTAAATTTTGTAAATTGTTAATTTAATTAAACAAAACCTAAATTACATCTATAAATTGTTAAATTTAATTAAACAAAACCTAAATTATATCAAACAAACCCAAAAAAAAGGAAAATGAAATTAACGAACTTTTTTTAAGGGTGACCACACCATCTTCGGTGACATCTTATCCCTCCCACAGACTTGGGCTCGTCTTTAGGCCATAGAGAGACCCGCATAATGCAACGTTTATAGCTTCGTCGCGCATAGCTTTCTACCGGGTGTTAGTAGCTCCACATTACTCATTACCAATGCTCTTAAGCTACTAACAAATGTATGCGCATACTACTTGTAAACTTCACATTGTGTAAAATTAACTCCACATGATCCAACACCATATCTTTTTAAGGGTTTTGACCCAATGGGTATAGGACTTGGGTCCCTTTGGTGTGTGTAACATTTGTGTAAATCGGTTTCGAAAACCCGGCCCAAACTATCAATGAACGCGTATTTATTTATGTCGGTTGATTTTAACATTTTTGTTATTGTTTAATATATTAAAATTTATATATATATATAATATATACACATATAGTAATAACAAATGTTTAAAAAAACTAATCTTACTAAAGTTAAATAAATAATCAATCAAATAGTTAAATAATTATAATGAATAAATGATTTAATAAAACTTAATAAAATTAATAAAGTAAAGAAAAGCCACAATGGGTGAAGCGGGAATCGAACCCGGGTACCCCTGAACACACACACCGCAAAACACCACAGGACTGCACACACAATTGTGCTAAGTTTAGAAGTTTAAATCTCTTATGTGGACTCCAGCTCTAAACCTGCAATCAAGGCCGCGATCAGGACGCGCCTTTCTTTCCTTTTCGAAATCTCGACAACTGTTGCGGCTATTTGTGGCAATTGGAATAACTCCGGTTGTAATCCGCTGGCAATTATCAATCATCGGGTCTTGTTACCAAAAACCGAAATTAAAACCGCCTGCCTCCACCTATAAATAATAGTCGATTTCTCAATCAACACTTGCACCTCTTCTACTCTCTCTGTTTTTCTCTTGATTAAACCCCCCCCCCCTGTTCGCTGGAGAAAGTCTGCCCACCGCCGTAACACCATCGCCGGAAAACATGACCCTCCAATCGGTAGACTCTCATCTTTTACTTTTGAATATTATGTAAATACCTTAACGGATTTACCAGAATCAGTTGGGTTAATGTGGGCGGGTTTTCAGTCGGTTCAAACTGAGAAGACGATGGGCAGTATGTGCTTTTGTTTTTTTTAAATATGGTTTGTAAACGGTTAAGCACCCGCCTAACTGGTTGGGCCGGGTGCAAACTGAAGCCATGACCGCCTGTTCGAAACCTTTCCCACACACCGGCCGGACACTTTAAATCCCTTTTTAAAATTCACCCTTTCTGTATAAACTTAACTAGTATATAAGTATATTAAAAATGCATGTATAGCCGGGTTAGATACCCAGCCCAGTTGGTCGGGCTGGGGGCATCACACCGTCAAGGTCTCGGGTTCGAGCCATTTGACACGCACCAGTCGGACTATTAAAAATCTTTGATGTAAATTTAATTAAATTAGAAATAATCTAAAGCGTGTACAAATATAATTAAAATCCAGAATATGTCGGGTTAGACACGTAGCTCAGTTGGAAGAGCTGCGTGCATGTGAACGTGAGGTCTCGAGTTCGACACTATACACACGCATGCCAACAGTGCCATTGAACCGGTCTGACAGGCTGACAAGTTTTTTTTTTAAAAAAATATATTATTTTTATTTTTATTTTTATTTTATTTTAAGGTGTTATGTTTGATATAAAATCAATTAAAATATTTAAAAATATATATTCTAAGAGTATAAAATATCAATAAAACCCACCAAAAATAACCTAGGATCTAAACAAAAGTTTAACCTAAATGTTAATTTATTTACCGAGGTATCGCGTTATTATTTCTAGGTTAGTACTTTCTCGTTGATTAAATTCCCAACTCCTGCGCTCTCCTTACCATTAAGAATACGCACCCAAGGTGAGTGAATATCTACAAATTCCCCGTTTTAATCACGTTTTGGGGTGTATCATGTGTCGTATCATTTCTTTATTTTATTTAGCACTTGTGCCTATATTATTTCGTGATCAAATATGTATTGCATGTAGTGTGGTTTATATGTGGATACATTTTATCATTTCATTGCACTCATTTCATTAGGCCCATCAGTTCCTCGTGGGATACGGGTTGAGCATCAGGTGCCTCATTAGATCGGCTCCGTTTGATTGAGCCTTGATCTCAGATACATCATCATTCATGTCATATATTCATTCAATGTGGTTTGTGATTGGTTACATATATACATTTGTTCACATGTGATTTATGCATAATTTTATTTAAATAAACATAAAATCAATTATTTAAATGTTTTATCAAGGTTCACTCGCAACTTTTGTTGACCCAAAATTTCCTATGTTTTACGCATGATACAGGTGATTAAGTTGAGGAAAGAAACACTTAGGATGGTCTAGAAGAATAAACAAGTTATTTCGTTGGAACAAGCATTTAGATTTTTATTTGTGTTTGTATGAAATTTTGTTGGATATTTGAATTTTAATTTGAATTTAATAAATATGAAACTTTATAGTAAATATCATGAGCTTTGGTGATAACCCAATTATACCCCGACTTTTATTCCGTTGCGGGTCAGGGTGTGACAGTGGGAGGTGGTATAGAGTGGTCATTTTATTAGTATTACAAAAGAGAAAAAAATCTGCCTGAAAATCTGGGATCTCCCTATTTTGGTGCCATCGAATATAAAATAATTGACTCAGAGATCTTATCCTTCATGTTGGTGTTATCTCATCTGCACACAAAGAATTCTGTTAGGGCCCACTTTCAAGATTCATTATTTTCAAAATCCCAAAATAGAAAAAAGAAATTTACATTTACAATCTTTCAAAATCTGTTTGAACCTATCATAGGTATTTCACTGCAACTTTTTAATCAAAATCACATGATAAACTTTTTTTATGTGTTTCAATGACTTTATCAACAATAATACAGAGATTAAATTATAAGAAAATGGCTGATGTTGTCAATCTATGAAACAATATATATTTTGGATATGTTAATTAATAACATCAAATCGAATCAGACTGAATTGTATTCAGTTTTTATTCATTAATGACACTAGCTTATACATATTGTTACTAGGATATGGTTGGACTCATCTATGTATCATCAAATAAATATAAAAAATATATATTTGTCTCATAAAAGGAGGCAACAAGATCATGACTTGTATATTTATAATACCAAAAACACATGGAGGACACTATTTTTAGTTTTTTTTGTATATAATATTCATGTAAGTTACACAAAAGTTTACTTTGTATAACCAAGGAAAGCAAACAACAAATTCACGTGTCTATTTTATATTCTACACAACTTTCATGTATAACTATAAAAAATTATAAAGATGGTAAAGGTTCAAATACATTTATGTTTATGATAATATATATGTGAAGGTAAATGAAATACAAGTTTCATAAACATAGAGATAAAACATGTATGAAATACATATAAGCACAAAATAATTATTCTTGTAATTTTCTTAGAGTAGAGATAATATTATTTTTCTTATTCATTCATCAAAATTAAAGTATTCACATAATAGACAACATATACTATTAACAAAAAAATCCTAAAACCATAAGTAATTTTATTCCCATTTCATTACTATAAATATATTAGTTTGTCCATAAAAAGACATAAACATGAAAACATAACCGACCATATGTTGTGATGTAAATTATTGGAACTGAAGTTATATTGGTGGTCTGATTGACCACCGTGGCTCGAACCAAACAGGTCTGTGGCTCGGGAGTCTCTTGGTACTCTAGGTTCACCCCAAACAGCCGCAGTCGTCTTGTTGCTACCTCTCCTCTTTGGTCAGTATCCGCATGTTCATACGTCTCTACTGCAACCAATTCAAACATAGAGGCATGTTAAATACAACCTCAATACGTGAAAACCACGGAAAATGTGTATCTATCACTTTAACTGTGATACATATGGTTGTTATGTAACTGTTTGCCCTAGATCAACATTACGTACAACAAATGTATCATGTGATTCTCGTTATTTTCTACTTAAAATTGTTCTCAAATAGCCCTGATGAACATTGGAAATTAAGCTTTTATAAAATTTGATAAAATATATATTTTAAGAAGGGTATTTTGTTTTATATATTTGATAAATATATGCACCCAGTTTATTAAATCTCATGTGATTAATTTTTGTAATGATTGTAAAAATGTCAATTTTTTAACTTTGAAAGCGTTAATTAGAAAGTAAATAATCATATTACCTGCATGGAGACAGTTGGGTTGGTATCGAAGAGGAAGAGGCAGGTACTGCGAAGGATAACTAGACGGAGCATAGTACTCGTTATCCTACACCCACCAGTGGGTCGCGTAATTAACGCGGCTCCCATTCTATCTTGAACTGGCGTGGCATCAACCCGACGTCTCCACCCAATAAACATCCTATCACAATCCAACACATGTCGTTGGAACAAAACGACATCGCCCGCATCCAACCGTTTTCTCCTTGACATACCGGCTCCAACCCTTGGTCAACACATAGCTTTGACTACTGTTCCAATACGAGTAACGAAACCGCCATAGCTTCCCGGACTCATCCTCAAAACCTAACACCAACCCTTTTTGTAGGTCGGCCCCGCGGCCCATGGGGAAGTATTTTTCGGCGTATTGTTTGGGAATAACAAGGCGGTTTAGCTTTCCGACATCGCTAGGAGTCAAGGGTTTCTCAAACATGTTTTGTTTGGCCAAATGTTGTTGTTGAGGGTGGTGGTTGTAGAATGTTGTGTTGTTTTGGGTTTGCATGATGGAAATGGTATGGATGATTTTAGAGGGACAATTTTTGTAGCATGGAAAATGAATAGTGAAAAGAAAAATGATGAACCTTTAAACGTGGAATACTGTGTGTGGGTCCCATTTTGTAAGTGTATTTGCAAATTGCAAGTGCAAAAGGTGACGAACCCTAATTTCAACTAAACTTTTAGTTAAAGTAGTGTCGAAGCACGTGGTAATCTTGTGCAAGGTTTGTTCCTCTCATAGTCAATATGAGCTAGAAAAACGTCTTAAAAACACACCCACTTTAGGAGCATTTAAGATTTGAAGGTAAGAGATTTTAAGTCTGGGGTGGGATGAGTTTAGGAACCATGAGATTTTGAGTTCGATTCTTATAAGTGAGTTTTCTCTAGATTTATTAGGTTTTCTTCTGAATTTGTGTATAAGTATTATTGCCTAGTGATAATAGATATGATCGAGTGGTTCCGCAGATTGTATGATAATACCCTAGTGATCCATCACTGATAAAAGAAAATTGCTATTTTAAAAGAAAAAGGAAAAAAAACACACCCACTCTCCTCCATTTGTGACATTTTTGTATAGGAACATCCATCATCTATCTCTCATCTACAGCACCATCTTATTGTGTGTGTATGTATATATATATATATAGGTTCCATGGTGTTGTTAATACTTATATTTAGAATTTAAGTATTTCACAAGTCAAATTTGTTTTTTTTTATTTCAATAACGTCTCATTTTATCATCTTAGATGTACTTTTTCAGACCACTCTTTCTTTTATCCTACACTATAACAAATAAATAAAGCCATTAAATAAATAAGTCATGCAATAAGAATAAGCATTTTATATTCGTTAATTTAAGACTTTTAAAAATATAATGTTTATTTCACAATGCTTCATGATATGTTGCATATGATATATACATGGTCATGAGAGTTAAAAATTCGGTTAATGGCACAAACAAGTGGGAAAGCTTTATACTCCATTGACTTTGAAAAGAATTATACTTTTAGAGGCATGAAAAGTTAATCCATCTATCTTTGACACTTCAACAGGGTGGTTGGACACGTCTATCTTTCCTGAAAACCATTCATTTCTTTAAGTCATGTTTTACCTTCATAATATTTTGTCAAGTACATCATCCCAAAAACAGTCTAAACAAAGGGTTCTAGATACCCACATGTGCATTACTACATACATAATGAACTTGCTATCATGGCCCTGATAGAACACTTGGATACTCTTAAAACTTCTCTAGGTTCACATGCGAAATGCGTCACTTCTCGCATACAAGCAAAACAGTTAAAGGAATGTTTTCGTACAACGCTATTATGCGAGGACTTTCACACTAAAACTTTCCATGAGAAAACTTCATGTGAAAAGTCCTTGCAAAAACTTCCAAGAGAAATATACTATACGAGAACTATTGTACGAAATCTATCATGCGAAATCTACTATGTGGAAACTATCATGCGAAAACTTCCATATAAAACTTTGCCTTCTTCTTCTTAGAAACCCTAAAACGTTGCTATGGCGAGTGTTACGATAAACACACCAAATTTCTGACTTTATCACATGAATCACATCAAAATGGTTGTATGACATGATCCCATGCATAAACAATCACCAAAACACAAGTTTATGCGAAGGCCTTACCTTAAACCCTTGTTTGAATCGAATTGAAGCTCAAACAACTTTGAACCTTCTCATTTTCACTCCAGAACAACCATACCAAGCCTTTGGATCTTTATGATGCAATACACTAGAATCCACAACCTTCCCTTAGCCAAAACCGTGTAAAAAAATCTATTTACCCGAAAATGCTACCTGTTTCTCACTAGGTTTTTTCACCCTATACTTGCTCGAAATGGAAAGGAATGAGTGTGTGGGTGTGGCTTTGGCTTGAAAGGTTTCTTTCCCTTATTAGGGTTGTTATCAAATTACCATCATGCTCTTAAGACCTTTTACAAGTCCATAAACAAAGCCTCTTTCCTTTTTTTCCTACAAAAATCCAAATCCAGTTTACTTGTAAAAACTTGGGGTGTTCACACGATCTTCATGACATGTAGTGACCAAGGTTTTAGAACAATAATTTCTTTTTTATGTTAGGTGAGATATATCTGTGTAGTTGTTTTCTGACCATGATGTTTTCTAGAGAGTGAGACTTCAGACCTACTAAGAACCATAAATAGAAGGGCTACACATGCCGAATTAAGAGTTAATCCAAATGGTTCGGGTAAAATTATCGGATGAGATAAACCAAAATAAAAGAAAGAGATGGGTGAGCTAATGAAAAGAAGAAAATTTTTAATATTAGTTAATTGTTTAGAGATAATTATTAGTTTGAATTAATAGGTTTATTGGTTTAGGATAGCTTGTTTAACAAGTAATTAGTTTTGTATAAATAGATGAGTTTGGTTATTTAATTCTTTGGATGTTTTGCTTTGTTCGTTATTAATATATAAAAGAGTCGTGAGAATTTCTTACAAAACGTTGTGTTGTTACGTTTTGATCCAGTTGACTCCAACACCGAAAAAATGAAGATATTTTAGTGATGTAATGTGTTTATATGTAAGACTATCTAAAGGGTTTGTGAAGTGTCTTGCAAAGCATGAACTGCAATAGTTACATAAAGGCAATGATAGATAAATATGTTACATATAACATATTTTTATTTATATGGTTTTTTTTTTAACCCTTTTCTGATTTACACACATGACGTTTATTTTTTTGGTTTGTTAGTTTGTCCAGTTATTTTCTTGTAATTTATTTTTTACATATTATAAAATTTGAACTAAAGAAGTAATATTCAAAGTACGCAGTTTCGTTTTTTGCAATATTATAATATTTTTTCACTAAGTCATGAAGATATCAGCATATTTAGAGCATCTGGGGCGTCGCATTATGGAGCAACGATCACTCGTGAAATAGCGTGGAACACCGTGGTCACTTAATTCCTTCACTCGTTAAACTCATCACTCGTGGTAGCCACAACGCGTGAAAAGTTGCAGAATGTGAGGGAAATTGTTAGGTTGTGAGGAAATTGTTGGGTGTGGTGAGTGATGAGCATTTCTACTAAAATTCATCACTAGTGATAGAATAAATAACCGACAAAATTGAACCGAAACAAAAACTGACGGTTCGGTTTTTGGATTTTCAATAACTGAAAATTTCGGTTCGTTTTTCGGATAACCATTTTTAATAACCGAACCGAAACGAAAAAAACATATACTTTTATGTTTAAGTTTAAGTTGTTTAAGTGTCGCATGCTTGCTATTAGAAATTATTAATTTTATTCTTGAATATTAAGTAGTTATAATAATAAAACATTAACATGTTTATTTATAATTGAGATGATTTATTTATTGCTTACAACAAATAACAAAAATTAACATAAAAATTAAATAATCTTCAAAGTATTATAAAAGAAAATGTTCTAATAAAAACTTTAAAGAAACATAAAAATATATTAGAAGATTAGTTTTATTTGAACATTATTATATAAAAATTTTAAATATAATAACTTAAATGTAAACAGATGAGAAAGATTCTTAAATTTTAAATTATACATTTTATTTTTGGATCTTACATAATTTTGTTTAAAAAACCGAAAAAAACCGAAAAATCGAACCGAACCGGTGTAAAAACCGAAACCGAACGGTTTTCAAAAACCGAAAACCGACATTTTAGTTTTGGTTTTGATTTTGCCCAAAAACCAAACCGTATACTCCCCTAGTTTCCATGATAGAATCATGCACACGTGACATGTTGGTGCATTTAGAGTCTTGATGTATTTACACAATATTAAATTTACATCAATTATCTTAAGGAATGTGTTTGAAAGTAGACCTCCTCTTCAACCAAACAAAACCAAGAGTCTTGATACTTGACCTTGTTTGAAAAAAAAACAAACCCTTAATTTTGAGAGCAAAAAAGCGAAAGACTTGTTCCATGAGATTGCTAACGTGACATGTTGGTGTATTTGAAGAGAGGGAAATGATAAAGTTTGAAACTATTTGAAACATATAATTTTGAGTTTTTCGTAGTAATTTGATTTTGTATTAAATAATGGTGCGGCGGACTTTCTTTTTTAGTAACTTTTAGTTTCACCTCTTATAGCATATATAATATACGTCTTTAACCTTTTAACCTATTTCATTTCTCATAATTTGCTTTTTCTTGATAGTTTTAGTTTGTTAACTAAAAAAATATGTGGTTGTGTTTAATTTTTGTTCCTTGACATTCTAGTTTTAATTTTATTCAAAATGGAGTCGTATTCGAAATAGATCATTTTTTCTGTATCGTAAGTATATTAGTAATTTTTGTTCCTTGACATTCTAGTTTTAAGTGATATCGAAACCGATATCGGTATTCTTTTTAACGGTTCTTAATCGACGTAAAATATGTGTTAATAACGATATCAACATCCATGTTGCATTTTGCTTGCGAGGCAAAAATACTAGTTTGTATTAGTTTCCATAACTTTTATTAATAAGCATTTCACATTTGGCAATGGTAAGAAAACAAACAGTTATTACAAGCGAAAAGTTTAAGCAAGATGCCATTGACGCAAGCAACTTTACCTATAAACCACACGTTTTTTTTTACGATGGCAACTTGATGGGCATAATAAACTTTATCAACCATCATGTTAAGACCATGCGTACCGGAGCGTCATGGGGGCTCTATGTCGATGATCTCGCCTCATAGCACCGAGGAACACCACCTCCTGGGCGCAATGGGCTGAAAATGGGGAGGGCAATGATGAGCAGTGTTGTAGGAATCGCTAGTCGGTCGGTGAGGTACCGACTAGCGATTAATCAGGATTAAAGGGATTAATCGGATTAGGATTTTATATGTAATTTTTTATATATATACACAAACACAGGTTTAGGTGTAGTTTATTAAAGTAGACATTTTTTAACCCCTGATTTACCAATTTTTTAAAGTAATTGATGGGAATTTGTAAGGTTTGGTCGAAATTTGGCTGGAATTCAGGCAAACTTTGGCCAGAATAGAACTGTCATTGACCGCTTAGCGATTAATCGGTGAACCACTGATTAGTGATTAATCGGTGACTAATCGTTACTAGTCGGGATTTTTACAACCATGACGATGACCATAACAACGATGTAGAAGGGTTTCTCTCTCACGCACACACATATACATACATACATATAGTTGAGGGGGTATAACCCCACATCTATATAACCTCCCATTAGCAATCCAAGTTATAAAACCTCACCTTTTACACATTTTGCCACTTGTCACATAACCTCTCGATGAAGGCTCTATGAGACTTGACTACTACACATGGTCAGCGAAGAGTGATGCGGGATGTCGGTTTGCCGCAGGGGGTACACTGCCGCCAACAGTGTTCACCGTGTGGGGGAATTTGAAATCAGTGGAAGTTCAGCGCATGCAATATGAACGTTGGAGAGTGGATGTTTGATGTTCAACGACTACATAGCCGTTAGTTTAAAAAAGGTTTTTTTATACTAAACTATATAAACCCAACCCCTTTCACACTAACCTATTCCTTCATTTCTGTAACACCCCAAAATTTATGTGTTAATTTATAAAGTTAGTTATGAACAAGTAAGAAGAGATTTTTAGCCATGAAAATATAAATACCATTCTTGAGGGCCAAACATGGATAAGTAAAAAGGGGAAATAATAAAACAAAAAGAAAAAACACAAAAACACACACATCAGTGGTGTGTGTGTCGACCAAGCAAGAGAAGAAAAAGGAAAAAAACCCCTTGCTCATCACAAATTAGCAAAATTGATAAGGGAATTGAAGTTCTATTTGATGCATGAACCAAGATTTATGATTATCTAAGTATTCTTATCACCAAGTAAGTTCAATTTCATGCTTTAGTAATTTTGATGAAGTGGGTTATGTATAATCCGTGAATGTTTAACGAAATTGAGCATGAATGCTAGGTAATCTCAACATGTAGAGTTTGTATTGTGCTTAGTTTTGATCATATTGATAAATTGGGGTAAAAACCCACTTGTATATTGTAAAATGATGAAGTTTGGAGAACATGATGTGTAAATTAGTGTAATGTTAATGTCTGAAGTTACATATGTTACGTAATTTTGTTGGATAATTTGATGTAAAACAAAAGATACGTGGTTATGATGATGATTTGTGAAGATTGAGTGATTATGTTAATCTATGCATGAACTAAGAAAAATATGCTTAATTTACTTGTATATTATGCTTTATTAATGGTAAGCACACAACATGTTCGATGAAATGGCTTAATTGAATTAGCTGTAATTTGACAAGAATACTTGTTGAGTAGATGTAATAGAATGAAAAAGGAAGTGCATATGGTTGAATAAGGGATCATAATAATGGGGAAGTATGCATATGTGATGAAATGTGTGGAAGCTAAAGCCATGATGTTGTAACCATATGGGAGCGAAGAAGGAAGAAGGAAGAAGGCACGAGCCACACCAAGGTGCAAGTAACGCAAGATCACAGTAAGTTCATGTGAACTTCTCTTTATCCTGATGTAGATTATGATATTTGTCTCATAATATATTGCTACCATATGGTAAATTATAGTTTAGAATATGATATATGCGATGTGTCATAATATCAAAGAATGTGAAGTATGTATGAAGACCCTTTACGAATGGGTCAAAAAGAATGAATTAATAAGAAAAAGAAATGGATATATATAATGACACATAGCAAGCGGTCAATATGGATGAAGTTTCGAGATGGCGAAACGGTTATGGTTGATCTGTTAAGAACGGGTTAAATAGAATTAGAATGTTGATAATGAAGGTAGGGTAAACGCAATTATCCATTTTAAATGGAATTGCTAGCATGAAAAGAATGAATGGTGAAGGAATGAATTTTTATTAAGACGTTGTTAACGAGGTAAACAAGAGATAGAATAGTAAAAATAAATATTGTGTCTAAAGAAATGTACTAACGAATTTATTTGTGTTATGAATGATAGGTAAATCTCACCTTTGATGATGGCGAACTTGGATCGAACACACTCTATCACCCTATACGCGCTTCGTGTTTATGTTTGTTTTTAAATGGGTCAAAATACTTTTGGGATGTAAATGTTAAACTTAATACTTAGGACTTATGTAAGTAAGTTTAGAATTTGCACCTTAATATGATAGTCCGGGTTAACACTCGTGATGGAATTTTTGATGAAGGTGTTATCTCGAACTATTTTAAGGGTATTTTGGTAAAATGTGAATGAAGAAATGAAAGGTTTTTTTTATTTTGACATTTTTATATGTTGTTTTGACCTTACGAAATTTTGGGCTTTTCAATTTCTCCTAAAACTAAAAATATCACGAGGATAAACATCACCTTCCTAGTATGGTGGGTAGCCTTGATTGCACCCATTTCGTACGGAGAATGTGTCCCATAGAGTTTCGGGGCCAATATATGAGAGTAGATCACCGTTACACTACAGTTATGCTCGAAACGGTGGCCTCTTAAGATTTGTGGGTTTGGCATGCTTTTTGCGATCCACCAAGTGCACAAAACGACATCAATGTCCTTCAGCAATCTCCATTATTTGATACTGAACGAAATGGAACGGCCCCAAAATGTTCATTTTACGTTAACAACCACTTATACAAACGTGGTTACTATCTCGTTGATGGAATCGGCCCTACATGGTCGAAGCACGTGGTAATCTTGTGCAAGGTTTGTTCCTCTCATAGTCAATATGAGCTAGAAAGACGTCTTAAAAACACACCCACTTTAGGAGCATTTAAGATTTGAAGGTAAGAGATTTTAAGTCTGGGGTGGGATGAGTTTAGGAACCATGAGATTTTGAGTTCGATTCTTATAAGTGAGTTTTCTCTAGATTTATTAGGTTTTCTTCTGAATTTGTGTATAAGTATTATTGCCTAGTGATAATAGATATGATCGAGTGGTTCCGCAGATTGTATGATAATACCCTAGTGATCCATCACTGATAAAAGAAAATTGCTATTTTAAAAGAAAAAGGAAAAAAAACACACCCACTCTCCTCCATTTGTGACATTTTTGTATAGGAACATCCATCATCTATCTCTCATCTACAGCACCATCTTATTGTGTGTGTATGTATATATATATATATAGGTTCCATGGTGTTGTTAATACTTATATTTAGAATTTAAGTATTTCACAAGTCAAATTTGTTTTTTTTTATTTCAATAACGTCTCATTTTATCATCTTAGATGTACTTTTTCAGACCACTCTTTCTTTTATCCTACACTATAACAAATAAATAAAGCCATTAAATAAATAAGTCATGCAATAAGAATAAGCATTTTATATTCGTTAATTTAAGACTTTTAAAAATATAATGTTTATTTCACAATGCTTCATGATATGTTGCATATGATATATACATGGTCATGAGAGTTAAAAATTCGGTTAATGGCACAAACAAGTGGGAAAGCTTTATACTCCATTGACTTTGAAAAGAATTATACTTTTAGAGGCATGAAAAGTTAATCCATCTATCTTTGACACTTCAACAGGGTGGTTGGACACGTCTATCTTTCCTGAAAACCATTCATTTCTTTAAGTCATGTTTTACCTTCATAATATTTTGTCAAGTACATCATCCCAAAAACAGTCTAAACAAAGGGTTCTAGATACCCACATGTGCATTACTACATACATAATGAACTTGCTATCATGGCCCTGATAGAACACTTGGATACTCTTAAAACTTCTCTAGGTTCACATGCGAAATGCGTCACTTCTCGCATACAAGCAAAACAGTTAAAGGAATGTTTTCGTACAACGCTATTATGCGAGGACTTTCACACTAAAACTTTCCATGAGAAAACTTCATGTGAAAAGTCCTTGCAAAAACTTCCAAGAGAAATATACTATACGAGAACTATTGTACGAAATCTATCATGCGAAATCTACTATGTGGAAACTATCATGCGAAAACTTCCATATAAAACTTTGCCTTCTTCTTCTTAGAAACCCTAAAACGTTGCTATGGCGAGTGTTACGATAAACACACCAAATTTCTGACTTTATCACATGAATCACATCAAAATGGTTGTATGACATGATCCCATGCATAAACAATCACCAAAACACAAGTTTATGCGAAGGCCTTACCTTAAACCCTTGTTTGAATCGAATTGAAGCTCAAACAACTTTGAACCTTCTCATTTTCACTCCAGAACAACCATACCAAGCCTTTGGATCTTTATGATGCAATACACTAGAATCCACAACCTTCCCTTAGCCAAAACCGTGTAAAAAAATCTATTTACCCGAAAATGCTACCTGTTTCTCACTAGGTTTTTTCACCCTATACTTGCTCGAAATGGAAAGGAATGAGTGTGTGGGTGTGGCTTTGGCTTGAAAGGTTTCTTTCCCTTATTAGGGTTGTTATCAAATTACCATCATGCTCTTAAGACCTTTTACAAGTCCATAAACAAAGCCTCTTTCCTTTTTTTCCTACAAAAATCCAAATCCAGTTTACTTGTAAAAACTTGGGGTGTTCACACGATCTTCATGACATGTAGTGACCAAGGTTTTAGAACAATAATTTCTTTTTTATGTTAGGTGAGATATATCTGTGTAGTTGTTTTCTGACCATGATGTTTTCTAGAGAGTGAGACTTCAGACCTACTAAGAACCATAAATAGAAGGGCTACACATGCCGAATTAAGAGTTAATCCAAATGGTTCGGGTAAAATTATCGGATGAGATAAACCAAAATAAAAGAAAGAGATGGGTGAGCTAATGAAAAGAAGAAAATTTTTAATATTAGTTAATTGTTTAGAGATAATTATTAGTTTGAATTAATAGGTTTATTGGTTTAGGATAGCTTGTTTAACAAGTAATTAGTTTTGTATAAATAGATGAGTTTGGTTATTTAATTCTTTGGATGTTTTGCTTTGTTCGTTATTAATATATAAAAGAGTCGTGAGAATTTCTTACAAAACGTTGTGTTGTTACGTTTTGTTCCAGTTGACTCCAACACCGAAAAAATGAAGATATTTTAGTGATGTAATGTGTTTATATGTAAGACTATCTAAAGGGTTTGTGAAGTGTCTTGCTAAGCATGAACTGCAATAGTTACATAAAGGCAATGATAGATAAATATGTTACATATAACATATTTTTATTTATATGGTTTTTTTTTTAACCCTTTTCTGATTTACACACATGACGTTTATTTTTTTGGTTTGTTAGTTTGTCCAGTTATTTTCTTGTAATTTATTTTTTACATATTATAAAATTTGAACTAAAGAAGTAATATTCAAAGTACGCAGTTTCGTTTTTTGCAATATTATAATATTTTTTCACTAAGTCATGAAGATATCAGCATATTTAGAGCATCCGGGGCGTCGCATTATGGAGCAACGATCACTCGTGAAATAGCGTGGAACACCGTGGTCACTTAATTCCTTCACTCGTTAAACTCATCACTCGTGGTAGCCACAACGTGTGAAAAGTTGCAGAATGTGAGGGAAATTGTTAGGTTGTGAGGAAATTGTTGGGTGTGGTGAGTGATGAGCATTTCTACTAAAATTCATCACTAGTGATAGAATAAAGTTCGATGATATGACGGAACTTGATTGGATGTTGTGAGTGATAAAACTTCATCACTAGTGAAGCGCCCCTACTCTTATGTTAGACACTTTTTTTAAAATAGTGTTAAACCGGATGCCAGCTACTGATCCCATAGATAACAGAAATCAGAAATTAAAAAAAAATTTGCCGTTTAAAGATATAGAACTGGTCTTGCGAAGCCTATTTGAATTCCTCCATTTGAATGGTCATTACCGGTTGAACTTACAAACCAAACCAGATAGTCGGTCCATATTTCAAAATTTATTTATTAATTTATCGAGCTAGGCTAATTTTGAGCCCTACGTAAAAAGACCAAATGCGGCTCGTTAATAAAATATATTTTAAATTTGGGTTTGACTGGTTTATTTTTTTATTAATTTTAAGTTGTTCTATTTATCCACATAAATAACTGTTATGTTTGAAATCAAACTTATCTATTGAACGAACTAAAAGCTTTACTTTTAATTTTAGTTTTTATTTACTCATGTTAAAATCAAACTTATATCTTATATTAATTATATATGTAACACGTTACTTTAACTACAGTAGATGCATTACCAAATGACATTAATTATAATGGTATGAAGGTGTGTTGGAATGTATTCTTTTAATGAGATCAAAGGTCTAACACTGTATGGGGTGGAGAAGTTTGAAAATAAGACGTTATGTGACATGTGGTCGATACGTTAACACGCGTCAGAAACGAGGCGTGATACAAAAACGGAGGATGTGGGACAGGCGTGGTTTTGTGGGCGTTATTTGACACGTAGCACACACTTTTTGTTATTATTTTATATTTTATTCAACACTTTAAACGGCTAGTTTAAACCAACCAACCACCGCCGTCCACGTCGTCTGGCCATTTGCACACAACGCCGGTAGAAACTGAAAAGCCTCAAGCACAACGTCGTTAATAACGCAGGGCATGGAAGGGTTTGTGGGCGTGGACTGGCAACAACGTCGTATTTCGACGCTCACACCGTGTGGTCTTATGGTGGATAAATATATAAATTTATAATAAAGACTGGGATGTATGAGTTAGCCAACCAATCAAAATACCAAAATAAAAACTCCTTAATGACATTTGTTGAATATGAGCCAAATGAGTGTGTCGACGTGCTTACATTGATTAAAATTTAAGTTGGGTAACTTTAAAATTGGATTAATCTTTGATTATAACTCATAAGCATAAAAAATGGGCTTAATATATATAGACCAAACAAGCAAGCTCACTTTGGCTCGAGTTCAACTCATTTTCAAACTAAGTCAACTTAGCTCAGCTTGTTTAATGCCATTTGTAGCTTATTATATGACCTGATCTGACGTGACCCATCATGTTTTATGCGTCGAGTTGATGAACATCTAAGCACCCAAGAAAACCGATTCTAGTTGAAAATTCTTGGGTATGCCGCTATCCATTATTTATTAAATCGCGACACATTTGATCATTACCATCACTAATGCGTATTAAGTATTCGTTAAATTCTACGTTAAGCGACTACTTTACCCTTCTTATTGGGTAAAACAGGTTTGGATTTGCAGTTATAAGACAATATTGAAGTTTTGGTCCCTTTCTCAAAATTATATATACAATCCATTTATCTATCATTGGTAGCATGTATGGACTTTTTCACTGAAATATATTACAAAATCTTTTAATTTAGGATGACCCAGCCTTTTTCACACCTAAATCGTAATATAAATATGACACCTTTTTAATAACTTTTTAAAACTTACAACCCTTCTCATTTTCTTCGACTGGACTAACAAAAGCTAACATAATAAAAAGTTATGGTTTACAAAGTTAAAAACATATATTGATGTGTGCCACTGTTCCATTAGGGTTGAGTAGAAAATCAAAATAACCAAATCATAACCGAAATAACCGACAAAATTGAACCGAAACAAAAACTGACGGTTCGGTTTTTGGATTTTCAATAACTGAAAATTTCGGTTCGTTTTTCGGATAACCATTTTTAATAACCGAACCGAAACGAAAAAAACATATACTTTTATGTTTAAGTTTAAGTTGTTTAAGTGTCGCATGCTTGCTATTAGAAATTATTAATTTTATTCTTGAATATTAAGTAGTTATAATAATAAAACATTAACATGTTTATTTATAATTGAGATGATTTATTTATTGCTTACAACAAATAACAAAATTTAACATAAAAATTAAATAATCTTCAAAGTATTATAAAAGAAAATGTTCTAATAAAAACTTTAAAGAAACATAAAAATATATTAGAAGATTAGTTTTATTTGAACATTATTATATAAAAATTTTAAATATAATAACTTAAATGTAAACAGATGAGAAAGATTCTTAAATTTTAAATTATACCTTTTATTTTTGGATCTTACATAATTTTGTTTAAAAAACCGAAAAATCGATCCGAACCGGTGTAAAAACCGAAACCGAACGGTTTTCAAAAACCGAAAACCGACATTTCAGTTTTGGTTTTGATTTTGCCCAAAAACCAAACCGTATACTCCCCTAGTTTCCATGATAGAATCATGCACACGTGACATGTTGGTGCATTTAGAGTCTTGATGTATTTACACAATATTAAATTTACATCAATTATCTTAAGGAATGTGTTTGAAAGTAGACCTCCTCTTCAACCAAACAAAACCAAGAGTCTTGATACTTGACCTTGTTTGAAAAAAAAACAAACCCTTAATTTTGAGAGCAAAAAAGCGAAAGACTTGTTCCATGAGATTGCTATCGTGACATGTTGGTGTATTTGAAGAGAGGGAAATGATAAAGTTTGAAACTATTTGAAACATATAATTTTGAGTTTTTCGTAGTAATTTGATTTTGTATTAAATAATGGTGCGGCGGACTTTCTTTTTTAGTAACTTTTAGTTTCACCTCTTATAGCATATATAATATACGTCTTTAACCTTTTAACCTGTTTCATTTCTCATAATTTGCTTTTTCTTGATAGTTTTAGTTTGTTAACTTAAAAAATATGTGGTTGTGTTTAATTTTTGTTCCTTGACATTCTAGTTTTAATTTTATTCAAAATGGAGTCGTATTCGAAATAGATCATTTTTTCTGTATCGTAAGTATATTCGTAATTTTTGTTCCTTGACATTCTAGTTTTAAGTGATATCGAAACCGATATCGGTATTCTTTTTAACGGTTCTTAATCGACGTAAAATATGTGTTAATAACGATATCAACATCCATGTTGCATTTTGCTTGCGAGGCAAAAATACTAGTTTGTATTAGTTTCCATAACTTTTATTAATAAGCATTTCACATTTGGCAATGGTAAGAAAACAAACAGTTATTACAAGCGAAAAGTTTAAGCAAGATGCCATTGACGCAAGCAACTTTACCTATAAACCACACGTTTTTTTTTACGATGGCAACTTGATGGGCATAATAAACTTTATCAACCATCATGTTAAGACCATGCGTACCGGAGCGTCATGGGGGCTCTATGTCGATGATCTCGCCTCATAGCACCGAGGAACACCACCTCCTGGGCGCTATGGGCTGAAAATGGGGAGGGCAATGATGAGCAGTGTTGTAGGAATCGCTAGTCGGTCGGTGAGGTACCGACTAGCGATTAATCAGGATTAAAGGGATTAATCGGATTGGGATTTTATATGTAATTTTTTATATATATACACAAACACAGGTTTAGGTGTAGTTTATTAAAGTAGACATTTTTTAACCCCTGATTTACCAATTTTTTAAAGTAATTGATGGGAATTTGTAAGGTTTGGTCGAAATTTGGCTGGAATTCAGGCAAACTTTGGCCAGAATAGAACTGTCATTGACCGCTTAGCGATTAATCGGTGAACCACTGATTAGTGATTAATCGGTGACTAATCGTTACTAGTCGGGATTTTTACAACCATGACGATGACCATAACAACGATGTAGAAGGGTTTCTCTCTCACACACACAAATATACATACATACATACATATAGTTGAGGGGGTATAACCCCACATCTATATAACCTCCCATTAGCAATCCAAGTTATAAAACCTCACCTTTTACACATTTTGTCACTTGTCACATAACCTCTCCATGAAGGCTCTATGAGACTTAACTACTACACATGGTCAGCGAAGAGTGATGTGGGATGTCGGTTTGCCGCAGGGGGTACACTGCCGCCAACAGTGTTCACCGTGTGGGGGAATTTGAAATCAGTGGAAGTTCAGCGCATGCAATATGAACGTTGGAGAGTGGATGTTTGATGTTCAACGACTACATAGCCGTTAGTTTAAAAAAAGGTTTTTTTATACTAAACTATATAAACCCAACCCCTTTCACACCAACCCATTCCTTCATTTCTGTAACACCCCAAAATTTATGTGTTAATTTATAAAGTTAGTTATGAACAAGTAAGAAGAGATTTTTAGCCATGAAAATATAAATACCATTCTTGAGGGCCAAACATGGATAAGTAAAAAGGGGAAATAATAAAACAAAAAGAAAAACACAAAAACACACACATCAGTGGTGTGTGTGTCGACCAAGCAAGAGAAGAAAAAGGAAAAAAACCCCTTGCTCATCACAAATTAGCAAAATTGATAAGGGAATTGAAGTTCTATTTGATGCATGAACCAAGATTTATGATCATCTAAGTATTCTTATCACCAAGTAAGTTCAATTTCATGCTTTAGTAATTTTGATGAAGTGGGTTATGTATAATCCGTGAATGTTTAACGAAATTGAGCATGAATGCTAGGTAATCTCAACATGTAGAGTTTGTATTGTGCTTAGTTTTGATCATATTGATAAATTGGGGTAAAACCCACTTGTATATTGTAAAATGATGAAGTTTGGAGAACATTATGTGTAAATTAGTGTAATGTTAATGTCTGAAGTTACATATGTTACGTAATTTTGTTGGATAATTTGATGTAAAACAAAAAATACGTGGTTATGATGATGATTTGTGAAGATTGAGTGATTATGTTAATCTATGCATGAACTAAGAAAAATATGCTTAATTTACTTGTATATTATGCTTTATTAATGGTAAGCACACAACTCGTTGGTTTGGGTCATTTTCAGGCCAAGCCCACGAACACGTTTAGCTAAACGGGTTGTATCCGGGTCGACCCAATGGGTTCGCAGTTTGACCCGTTTAAACCCATTTATTTTTTGTAAGTTTCCAATTTTTTTTGTCATAACTTATTCGATAGGCCGATTGGGTATTTCATGCCAAAATTTAAAAGATAGAAAAATAAGTGATATGTGTTATAAGTTTAAATGAAACTGTTTGGTGTACATTTGTATTTTTCGTAGATTTTAATTTAGAGTGCTAATATGAAAAAATCTAACAAAATTATAGAGTTAGTCGTATCTGTGACAACGCGCAAAATTTATAGAGTTAACTGGGTTCATATGGCTGACACAATTTTCGGGTTCGACCTGTGAACCCGACCCTAATTTTTAGGTACACTTTACGAAGTGGTTTCTTGAACAAAAATAACATAAATTTTTCAGGTACTAACAGAACATAATTGGGTTGACATTTTTTTTTTTTTTTTTTTTGAAAAAGGGAGGAAATTTCATTAAAAACTTAAGCAAGATGCTCAAGAACGATACAGTACATGAAAATGAAAATGAAAATGATACAGAGAAGGGTGACAATTGCGCTACATGGGGAGGGCCGAAAAACTAAAACCCCTCCATTTCCCGATACTAATTCAGAAAGCCCAGCTCGGTTCTTGACCTATATGTACGAGATTGCTTTGATGTCGCCAATCAGTACTAATTGGGTTGACAGATACTAAGTTTTACTATATGTAACTGGGGTACTATGTTTACTGTACATACACATGATGTCTATTCTGCTGAGTCATAACAGTGGCCAACTAAACCCATTGGACCATTCTTTCTTTCATTTGTCCTTCTCGTTTCCCATTCCTTCTGCTGCCTATCAATGCTCCACATTTTTTGTCAGATTTTTATAATGTTTTATTTAAGCAATGAAAAAAGAAATTATAGGCAGTTGGGTTTTTGGTTGATTGGTGTGTTTTTCAGGTGTGAGAATGTAACCATGAATTTCGGAATGATCGGGTGTTAAGATTCATCGCAGAACTCGTCATTTCATTCTTTTTATTAACAATTCTCAACTTGGGGATGCTATGTTGATAAGATCATCAGCAATACAATGGTATTTTTTCTATTATCACTTATCCTTGTTCTTCTCGCATCATCGCTATCTTTTACATGTGTTTTATACAACTATTTATTGTCATAAATTATTTATTCATGTCATGTAAATAAACATTTTAATATATACAAATTTTAAATTTTGTAAATTGTTAATTTAATTAAACAAAACCTAAATTACATCTATAAATTGTTAAATTTAATTAAACAAAACCTAAATTATATCAAACAAACCCAAAAAAAAGGAAAATGAAATTAACGAACTTTTTTTAAGGGTGACCACACCATCTTCGGTGACATCTTATCCCTCCCACAGACTTGGGCTCGTCTTTAGGCCATAGACAGACCCGCATAATGCAACGTTTATAGCTTCGTCGCGCATAGCTTTCCACCGGGTGTTAGTAGCTCCACATTACTCATTACCAATGCTCTTAAGCTACTAACAAATGTATGCGCATACTACTTGTAAACTTCACATTGTGTAAAATTAACTCCACATGATCCAACACCATATCTTTTTAAGGGTTTTGACCCAATGGGTATATGACTTGGGTCCCTTTGGTGTGTGTAACATTTGTGTAAATCGGTTTCGAAAACCCGGCCCAAACTATCAATGAACGCGTATTTATTTATGTCGGTTGATTTTAACATTTTTGTTATTGTTTAATATATTAAAATTTATATATATATATATAATATATACACATATAGTAATAACAAATGTTTAAAAAAACTAATCTTAATAAAGTTAAATAAATAATCAATCAAATAGTTAAATAATTATAATGAATAAATGATTTAATAAAACTTAATAAAATTAATAAAGTAAAGAAAAGCCACAATGGGTGAAGCGGGAATCGAACCCGGGTACCCCTGAACACACACACACCGCAAAACACCACAGGACTGCACACACAATTGTGCTAAGTTTAGAAGTTTAAATCTCTTATGTGGACTCCAGCTCTAAACCTGCAATCAAGGCCGCGATCAGGACGCGCCTTTCTTTCCTTTTCGAAATCTCGACAACTGTTGCGGCTATTTGTGGCAATTGGAATAACTCCGGTTGTAATCCGCTGGCAATTATCAATCATCGGGTCTTGTTACCAAAAACCGAAATCAAAACCGCCTGCCTCCACCTATAAATAATAGTCGATTTCTCAATCAACACTTGCACCTCTTCTACTCTCTCTGTTTTTCTCTTGATTAAACCCCCCCCCCTGTTCGCTGGAGAAAGTCTGCCCACCGCCGTAACACCATCGCCGGAAAACATGACCCTCCAATCGGTAGACTCTCATCTTTTACTTTTGAATATTATGTAAATACCTTAACGGATTTACCAGAATCAATTGGGTTAATGTGGGCGGGTTTTCAGTCGGTTCAAACTGAGAAGACGATGGGCACTATGTGCTTTTGTTTTTTTAAATATGGTTTGTAAACGGTTAAGCACCCGCCTAACTGGTTGGGCCGGGTGCAAACTGAAGCCATGACCGCCTGTTCGAAACCTTTCCCACACACCGGCCGGACACTTTAAATCCCTTTTTAAAATTCACCCTTTCTGTATAAACTTAACTAGTATATAAGTATATTAAAAATGCATGTATAGCCGGGTTAGATACCCAGCCCAGTTGGTCGGGCTGGGTGCATCACACCGTCAAGGTCTCGGGTTCGAGCCATTTGACACGCACCAGTCGGACTATTAAAAATCTTTGATGTAAATTTAATTAAATTAGAAATAATCTAAAGCGTGTACAAATATAATTAAAATCCAGAATATGTCGGGTTAGACACGTAGCTCAGTTGGAAGAGCTGCGTGCATGTGAACGTGAGGTCTCGAGTTCGACACTATACACACGCATGCCAACAGTGCCATTGAACCGGTCTGACAAGCTGACAGGCTGACAAGATTTTTTTTTACAAAATATTATTTTTATTTTTATTTTTATTTTATTTTAAGGTGTTATGTTTGATATAAAATCAATTAAAATATTTAAAAATATATATTCTAAGAGTATAAAATATCAATAAAACCCACCAAAAATAACCTAGGATCTAAACAAAAGTTTAACCTAAATGTTAATTTATTTACCGAGGTATCGCGTTATTATTTCTAGGTTAGTACTTTCTCGTTGATTAAATTCCCAACTCCTGCGCTCTCCTTACCATTAAGAATACGCACCCAAGGTGAGTGAATATCTACAAATTCCCCGTTTTAATCACGTTTTGGGGTGTATCATGTGTCGTATCATTTCTTTATTTTATTTAGCACTTGTGCCTATATTATTTCGTGATCAAATATGTATTGCATGTAGTGTGGTTTATATGTGGATACATTTTATCATTTCATTGCACTCATTTCATTAGGCCCATCAGTTCCTCGTGGGATACGGGTTGAGCATCAGGTGCCTCATTAGATCGGCTCCGTTTGATTGAGCCTTGATCTCAGATACATCATCATTCATGTCATATATTCATTCAATGTGGTTTGTGATTGGTTACATATATACATTTGTTCACATGTGATTTATGCATAATTTTATTTAAATAAACATAAAATCAATTATTTAAATGTTTTATCAAGGTTCACTCGCAACTTTTGTTGACCCAAAATTTCCTATGTTTTACGCATGATACAGGTGATTAAGTTGAGGAAAGAAACACTTAGGATGGTCTAGAAGAATAAACAAGTTATTTCGTTGGAACAAGCATTTAGATTTTTATTTGTGTTTGTATGAAATTTTGTTGGATATTTGAATTTTAATTTGAATTTAATAAATATGAAACTTTATAGTAAATATCATGAGCTTTGGTGATAACCCA
This sequence comes from Scalesia atractyloides, assembly GCA_947069175.1. Classification (NCBI taxonomy): domain Eukaryota; kingdom Viridiplantae; phylum Streptophyta; class Magnoliopsida; order Asterales; family Asteraceae; genus Scalesia; species Scalesia atractyloides. The sequence continues at coordinate 84,722,550 of CAMTDV010000001.1, read as the reverse complement.
ATTATACCCCGACTTTTATTCCGTTGCGGGTCAGGGTGTGACAGTGGGAGGTGGTATAGAGTGGTCATTTTATTAGTATTACAAAAGAGAAAAAAATCTGCCTGAAAATCTGGGATCTCCCTATTTTGGTGCCATCGAATATAAAATAATTGACTCAGAGATCTTATCCTTCATGTTGGTGTTATCTCATCTGCACACAAAGAATTCTGTTAGGGCCCACTTTCAAGATTCATTATTTTCAAAATCCCAAAATAGAAAAAAGAAATTTACATTTACAATCTTTCAAAATCTGTTTGAACCTATCATAGGTATTTCACTGCAACTTTTTAATCAAAATCACATGATAAACTTTTTTTATGTGTTTCAATGACTTTATCAACAATAATACAGAGATTAAATTATAAGAAAATGGCTGATGTTGTCAATCTATGAAACAATATATATTTTGGATATGTTAATTAATAACATCAAATCGAATCAGACTGAATTGTATTCAGTTTTTATTCATTAATGACACTAGCTTATACATATTGTTACTAGGATATGGTTGGACTCATCTATGTATCATCAAATAAATATAAAAAATATATATTTGTCTCATAAAAGGAGGCAACAAGATCATGACTTGTATATTTATAATACCAAAAACACATGGAGGACACTATTTTTAGTTTTTTTTGTATATAATATTCATGTAAGTTACACAAAAGTTTACTTTGTATAACCAAGGAAAGCAAACAACAAATTCACGTGTCTATTTTATATTCTACACAACTTTCATGTATAACTATAAAAAATTATAAAGATGGTAAAGGTTCAAATACATTTATGTTTATGATAATATATATGTGAAGGTAAATGAAATACAAGTTTCATAAACATAGAGATAAAACATGTATGAAATACATATAAGCACAAAATAATTATTCTTGTAATTTTCTTAGAGTAGAGATAATATTATTTTTCTTATTCATTCATCAAAATTAAAGTCTTCACATAATAGACAACATATACTATTAACAAAAAAATCCTAAAACCATAAGTAATTTTATTCCCATTTCATTACTATAAATATATTAGTTTGTCCATAAAAAGACATAAACATGAAAACATAACCGACCATATGTTGTGATGTAAATTATTGGAACTGAAGTTATATTGGTGGTCTGATTGACCACCGTGGCTCGAACCAAACAGGTCTGTGGCTCGGGAGTCTCTTGGTACTCTAGGTTCACCCCAAACAGCCGCAGTCGTCTTGTTGCTACCTCTCCTCTTTGGTCAGTATCCGCATGTTCATACGTCTCTACTGCAACCAATTCAAACATAGAGGCATGTTAAATACAACCTCAATACGTGAAAACCACGGAAAATGTGTATCTATCACTTTAACTGTGATACATATGGTTGTTATGTAACTGTTTGCCCTAGATCAACATTACGTACAACAAATGTATCATGTGATTCTCGTTATTTTCTACTTAAAATTGTTCTCAAATAGCCCTGATGAACATTGGAAATTAAGCTTTTATAAAATTTGATAAAATATATATTTTAAGAAGGGTATTTTGTTTTATATATTTGATAAATATATGCACCCAGTTTATTAAATCTCATGTGATTAATTTTTGTAATGATTGTAAAAATGTCAATTTTTTAACTTTGAAAGCGTTAATTAGAAAGTAAATAATCATATTACCTGCATGGAGACAGTTGGGTTGGTATCGAAGAGGAAGAGGCAGGTACTGCGAAGGATAACTAGACGGAGCATAGTACTCGTTATCCTACACCCACCAGTGGGTCGCGTAATTAACGCGGCTCCCATTCTATCTTGAACTGGCGTGGCATCAACCCGACGTCTCCACCCAATAAACATCCTATCACAATCCAACACATGTCGTTGGAACAAAACGACATCGCCCGCATCCAACCGTTTCTCCTTGACATACCGGCTCCAACCCTTGGTCAACACATAGCTTTGACTACTGTTCCAATACGAGTAACGAAACCGCCATAGCTTCCCGGACTCATCCTCAAAACCTAACACCAACCCTTTTTGTAGGTCGGCCCCGCGGCCCATGGGGAAGTATTTTTCGGCGTATTGTTTGGGAATAACAAGGCGGTTTAGCTTTCCGACATCGCTAGGAGTCAAGGGTTTCTCAAACATGTTTTGTTTGGCCAAATGTTGTTGTTGAGGGTGGTGGTTGTAGAATGTTGTGTTGTTTTGGGTTTGCATGATGGAAATGGTATGGATGATTTTAGAGGGACAATTTTTGTAGCATGGAAAATGAATAGTGAAAAGAAAAATGATGAACCTTTAAACGTGGAATACTGTGTGTGGGTCCCATTTTGTAAGTGTATTTGCAAATTGCAAGTGCAAAAGGTGACGAACCCTAATTTCAACTAAACTTTTAGTTAAAGTAGTGTCGAAGCACGTGGTAATCTTGTGCAAGGTTTGTTCCTCTCATAGTCAATATGAGCTAGAAAAACGTCTTAAAAACACACCCACTTTAGGAGCATTTAAGATTTGAAGGTAAGAGATTTTAAGTCTGGGGTGGGATGAGTTTAGGAACCATGAGATTTTGAGTTCGATTCTTATAAGTGAGTTTTCTCTAGATTTATTAGGTTTTCTTCTGAATTTGTGTATAAGTATTATTGCCTAGTGATACTAGATATGATCGAGTGGTTCCGCAGATTGTATGATAATACCCTAGTGATCCATCACTGATAAAAGAAAATTGCTATTTTAAAAGAAAAAGGAAAAAAAAACACACCCACTCTCCTCCATTTGTGACATTTTTGTATAGGAACATCCATAATCTATCTCTCATCTACAGCACCATCTTATTGTGTGTATATATATATATATAGGTTCCATGGTGTTGTTAATATTTATATTTAGAATTTAAGTATTTCATAAGTCAAATTTGTTTTTTTTTATTTCAATAACGTCTCATTTTATCATCTTAGATGTACTTTTTCAGACCACTCTTTCTTTTATCCTACACTATAACAAATAAATAAAGCCATTAAATAAATAAGTCATGCAATAAGAATAAGCATTTTATATTCGTTAATTTAAGACTTTTAAAAATATAATGTTTATTTCACAATGCTTCATGATATGTTGCATATGATATATACATGGTCATGAGAGTTAAAAATTCGGTTAATGGCACAAACAAGTGGGAAAGCTTTATACTCCATTGACTTTGAAAAGAATTATACTTTTAGAGGCATGAAAAGTTAATCCATCTATCTTTGACACTTCAACAGGGTGGTTGGACACGTCTATCTTTCCTGAAAACCATTCATTTCTTTAAGTCATGTTTTACCTTCATAATATTTTGTCAAGTACATCATCCCAAAAACAGTCTAAACAAAGGGTTCTAGATACCCACATGTGCATTACTACATACATAATGAACTTGCTATCATGGCCCTGATAGAACACTTGGATACTCTTAAAACTTCTCTAGATTCACATGCGAAATGCGTCACTTCTCGCATACAAGCAAAACAGTTAAAGGAATGTTTTCGTACAACGCTATTATGCGAGGACTTTCACACTAAAACTTTCCATGAGAAAACTTCATGTGAAAAGTCCTTGCAAAAACTTCAAAGAGAAGTATACTATACGAGAACTATTGTACGAAATCTATCATGCGAAATCTACTATGTGGAAACTATCATGCGAAAACTTCCATATAAAACTTTACCTTCTTCTTCTTAGAAACCCTAAAACGTTGCTATGGCGAGTGTTACGATAAACACACCAAGTTTCTGACTTTATCACATGAATCACATCAAAATGGTTGTATGACATGATCCCATGCATAAACAATCACCAAAACACAAGTTTATGCGAAGGCCTTACCTTAAACCCTTGTTTGAATCGAATTGAAGCTCAAACAACTTTGAACCTTCTCATTTTCACTCCAGAACAACCATACCAAGCCTTTGGATCTTATGATGCAATACACTAGAATCCACAACCTTCCCTTAGCCAAAACCGTGTACAAAATGGAAATCTATTTACCCGAAATGCTACCTGTTTCTCACTAGGTTTTTTCACCCTATACTTGCTCGAAATGGAAAGGAATGAGTGTGTGGGTGTGGCTTTGGCTTGAAAGGTTTCTTTCCCTTATTAGGGTTGTTATCAAATTACCATCATGCTCTTAAGACCTTTTCCAAGTCCATAAACAAAGCCTCTTTCCTTTTTTCCTTCAAAAATCCAAATCCAGTTTACTTGTAAAAACTTGGGGTGTTCACACGATCTTCATGACATGTAGTTACCAAGGTTTTAGAACAATAATTTCTTTTTTATGTTAGGTGAGATATATCTGTGTAGTTGTTTTCTGACCATGATGTTTTCTAGAGAGTGAGACTTCAGACCTACTAAGAACCATAAATAGAAGGGCTACACATGCCGAATTAAGAGTTAATCCAAATGGTTCGGGTAAAATTATCGGATGAGATAAACCAAAATAAAAGAAAGAGATGGGTGAGCTAATGAAAAGAAGAAAATTTTTAATATTAGTTAATTGTTTAGAGATAATTATTAGTTTGAATTAATAGGTTTATTGGTTTAGGATAGCTTGTTTAACAAGTAATTAGTTTTGTATAAATAGATGAGTTTGGTTATTTAATTCTTTGGATGTTTTGCTTTGTTCGTTATTAATATATAAAAGAGTCCCTGAGGATTTCTCACAAAACGTTGTGTTGTTACGTTTTGATCCAGTTGACTCCAACACTGAAAAAATGAAGATATTTTAGTGATGTAATGTGTTTATATGTAAGACTATCTAAAGGTTTTTGAAGTGTCTTGCTAAGCATGAACTGCAATAGTTACATAAAGGCAATGATAGATAAATATGTTACATAGAAGCATCAAAATTTTTAACATATTTTTATTTATATGGTTTTTTTTTTCAACCCTTTTCTGATTTACACACATGACGTTTATTTTTTTGGTTTGTTAGTTTGTCCAGTTATTTTCTTGTAATTTATTTTTTACATATTATAAAATTTGAACTAAAGAAGTAATATTCAAAGTATGCAGTTTCGTTTTTTGCAATATTATAATATTTTTTCACTAAGTCAGGAAGATATCAGCATATTTAGAGCATCCGGGGCGTCGCATTATGGAGCAACGATCACTCGTGGAATAGCGTGGAACACCGTGGTCACTTAATTCCTTCACTCGTTAAACTCATCACTCGTGGTAGCCACAACGCGTGAAAAGTTGCAGAATGTGAGGGAAATTGTTAGGTTGTGAGGAAATTGTTGGGTGTGGTGAGTGATGAGCATTTCTACTAAAATCCATCACTAGTGATGGAATGAAGTTCGTTGATATGACGGAACTTGATTGGATATTGTGAGTGATAAAACTCCATCACTAGTGAAGCGCCCCTACTCTTATGTTGGAGCTTTTTTAAAATAGTGTTAAACCGGATGCCAGCTATGTAACTGATCCCATAGATAACAGAAATCAGAAATTAAAAAAAAAATTGTCGTTTAAAGATATAGAACTGGTCTTGCGAAGCCTATTTGAATTCCTCCATTTGAATGGTCATTACCGGTTGAACTTACAAACCAAACCAGATAGTCGGTCCATATTTCAAAATTTATTTATTAATTTATCGAGCTAGGCTAATTTTGAGCCCTACGTAAAAAGACCAAATGCGGCTCGTTAATAAAATATATTTTAAATTTGGGTTTTTTTTTATTAATTTTAAGTTGTTCTATTTATCCACATAAATAACTGTTAAGTTTGAATCAAACTTATCTATTGAAAAAAGCTTTACTTTTAATTTTAGTTTTTATTTACTCATGTTAAAATCAAACTTATATCTTATATTAATTATATATGTAACACGTTACTTTAACTACAGTAGATGCATTACCAAATGACATTAATTATAATGGTATGAAGGTGTGTTGGAATGTATTCTTTTAATGAGATCAAAGGTGTAACACTGTATGGTGTGGAGAAGTTTGAAAATAAGACTTATGTGACATGTGGTCGATACGTTAACACGCGTCAGAAACGAGGCGTGATACAAAAACGGAGGATGTGGAACAGGCGTGGTTTGGTGGGCGTTATTTGACACGTAGCACACACTTTTTGTTATTATTTTATATTTTATTCAACACTTTAAACGGCTAGTTTAAACCAACCAACCACCGCCGTCCACGTCGTCTGGCCATTTGCACACAACGCCGGTAGAAACTCAAAAGCCTCAAGCACAACGTCGTTAATAACGCGGGGCATGGAAGGTTTGTGGGCGTGGACTGGCAACAATGTCGTATTTCGACGCTCACACCGTGTGGCCTTATGGTGGATAAATATATAAATTTATAATAAAGACTGGGATGTATGAGTTAGCCAACCAATCAAAATACCAAAATAAAAACTCCTTAATGACATTTGTTGAATATGAGCCAAATGAGTGTCGACGTGCTTACATTGATTAAAATTTAAGTTGGGTAACTTTAAAATTGGATTAATCTTTGATTATAACTCATAAGCATAAAAAATGGGCTTAATATATATAGACCAAACAAGCAAGCTCACTTTGGCTCGAGTTCAACTCATTTTCAAACTAAGTCAACTTAGCTCAGCTTGTTTAATGCCATTTGTAGCTTATTATATGACCTGATCTGACGTGACCCATCATGTTTTATGCGTCAAGTTGATGAACATCTAAGCACCCAAGAAAACCGATTCTAGTTGAAAATTCTTGGGTATGCCCCTATCCATTATTTATTAAATCGCGACACATTTGATCATTACCATCACTAATGCGTATTAAGTATTCGTTAAATTCTACGTTAAGCGACTACTTTACCCTTCTTATTGGGTAAAACAGGTTTGGATTTGCAGTTATAAGACAATATTGAAGTTTTGGTCCCTTTCTCAAAATTATATATACAATCCATTTATCTATCATTGGTAGCATGTGTGGACTTTTTCACTGAAATATACTACAAAATCTTTTAATTTAGGATGACCCAGCCTTTTTCACACCTAAATCGTAATATAAATATGACACCTTTTTAATAACTTTTAAAAACTTACAACCCTTCTCATTTTCTTCGACTGGACTAACAAAAGCTGACATAATAAAAAGTTATTGTTTACAAAGTTAAAAACATATATTGATGTGTGCCACTGTTCCATTAGGGTTGAGTAGAAAATCGAAATAACCAAATCATAACTGAAATAACCGACAAAATTGAACCGAAACAAAAACTGACGGTTCGGTTTTTGGATTTTTAATAACTGAAAATTTCGGTTCGGTTTTCGGATAACCATTTTTAATAACCGAACCGAAACGAAAAAAACATATACTTTTATGTTTAAGTTTAAGTTGTTTAAGTGTCGCATGCTTGCTATTAGAAATTATTAATTTTATTCTTGAATATTAAGTAGTTATAATAATAAAACATTAACATGTTTATTTATAATTGAGATGATTTATTTATCGCTTACAACAAATAACAAAATTTAACATAAAAATTAAATAATCTTCAAAGTATTATAAAAGAAAATGTTCTAATAAAAACTTTAAAGAAACATAAAAATATATTAGAAGATTAGTTTTATTTGAACATTATTATATAAAAATTTTAAATATAATAACTTAAATGTAAACAGATGAGAAAGATTCTTAAATTTTAAATTATACCTTTTATTTTTGGATCTTACCTAATTTTGTTTAAAAAACCGAAAAAAACCGAAAAATCGAACTGAACCGGTGTAAAAACCGAAACCAAACGGTTTTCAAAAACCGAAAACCGACATTTCAATTTTGGTTTTGATTTTGCCCAAAAACCAAACCGTATATACCCCTAGTTTCCATGATAGAATCATGCACACGTGACATGTTGGTGCATTTAGAGTCTTGATATATTTACACAATATTAAATTTACATCAATTATCTTAAGAAATGTGTTTGAAAGTCGACCTCCTCTTCAACCAAACAAAACCAAGAGTCTTGATACTTGACCTTGTTTGAAAAAAAAAAACAAACCCTTAATTTTGAGAGCAAAAAAGCGAAAGACTTGTTCCATGAGATTGCTATGGTGACATGTTGGTGTGTTTGGAGAGAGGGAAATGATAAAGTTTGGAACTATATGAAACATATAATTTTGAGTTTTTCGTAGTAATTTGATTTTGTATTAAATAATGGTGCGGCGGACTTTCTTTTTTAGTAACTTTTAGTTTCACCTCTTATAGCATATATAATATACGTCTTTAACCTTTTAACCTATTTCATTTCTCATAATTTGCTTTTTCTTAATAGTTTTAGTTTGTTAACTTAAAAAATATGTGGTTGTGTTTAATTTTTGTTCCTTGACATTCTAGTTTTAATTTTATTCAAAATGGAGTCGTATTCGAAATAGATCATTTTTTCTGTATCGTAAGTATATTCGTAATTTTTGTTCCTTGACATTCTAGTTTTAAGTGATATCGAAACCGATATCGGTATCCTTTTTAACGGTTCTTAATCAACGTAAAATATGTGTTAATAACGATATCAACATCCATGTTGCATTTTGCTTGCGAGGCAAAAATACTAGTTTGTATTAGTTTCCATAACTTTTATTAATAAGCATTTCACATTTGGCAATGGTAAGAAAACAAACAGTTATTACAAGCGAAAAGTTTAAGCAAGATGCCATTGACGCAAGCAACTTTACCTATAAACCACACGTTTTTTTACGATGGCAACTTGATGGGCATAATAAACTTTATCAACCATCATGTTAAGACCATGCGTACCGGAGCGTCATGGGGGCTCTATGTCGATGATCTCGCCTCATAGCACCGAGGAACACCACCTCCTGGGCGCTATGGGCTGAAAATGGGGAGGGCAATGATGAGCAGCGTTGTAGGAATCGCTAGTCGGTCGGTGAGGTACCGACTAGCGATTAATCAGGATTAAAGGGATTAATCGGATTGGGATTTTATATGTAATTTTTTATATATATACACAAACACAGGTTTAGGTGTAGTTTATTAAAGTAGACATTTTTTAACCCCTGATTTACCAATTTTTTAAAGTAATTGATGGGAATTTGTAAGGTTTGGTCGAAATTTGGCTGGAATTCAGGCAAACTTTGGCCAGAATAGAACTGTCATTGACCGCTTAGCGATTAATCGGTGAACCACTGATTAGTGATTAATCGATGACTAATCGTTACTAGTCGGGATTTTTACAACCATGACGATGACCATAACAACGATGTAGAAGGGTTTCTCTCTCACGCACACACATATACATACATACATATATACATATAGTTGAGGGGGTATAACCCCACATCTATATAACCTCCCATTAGCAATCCAAGTTATAAAACCTCACCTTTTACACATTTTGCCACTTGTCACATAACCTCTCCATGAAGGCTCTATGAGACTTGACTACTACACATGGTCAGCGGAGAGTGATGCGGGATGTCGGTTTGCCGCAGGGGGTACACTGCCGCCAACAGTGTTCACCGTGTGGGGAATTTGAAATCAGTGGAAGTTCAGCGCATGCAATATGAACGTTGGAGAGTGGATGTTTGATGTTCAACGACTACATAGCCGTTAGTTTAAAAAAAAGGTTTTTTTATACTAAACTATATAAACCCAACCCCTTTCACACCAACCCATTCCTTCATTTCTGTAACACCCCAAAATTTATGTGTAAATTTATAAAGTTAGTTTTGAACAAGTAAGAAGAGATTTTCAGCCATGAAAATATAAATACCATTCTTGAGGGCCAAACATGGATAAGTAAAAAGGGGAAATAATAAAACAAAAAGAAAAACACAAACACACACACATCAGTGGTGTGTGTGTCGACCAAGCAAGAGAAGAAAAAGGAAAAAACCCCTTGCTCATCACAAATTAGCAAAATTGATAAGGGAATTGAAGTTCTATTTGATGCATGAACCAAGATTTATGATCATCTAAGTATTCTTATCACCAAGTAAGTTCAATTTCATGCTTTAGTAATTTTGATGAAGTGGGTTATGTATAATCCGTGAATGTTTAACGAAATTGAGCATGAATGCTAGGTAATATCAACATGTAGAGTTTGTATTGTGCTTAGTTTTGATCATAATGATAAATTGGGGTAAAACCCACTTGTATATTGTAAAATGATGAAGTTTGGAGAACATTATGTGTAAATTAGTGTAATGTTAATGTCTGAAGTTACATATGTTACGTAATTTTGTTGGATAATTTAATGTAAAACAAAAGATACGTGGTTATGATGATGATTTGTGAAGATTGAATGATTATGTTAATCTATGCATGAACTAAGAAAAATATGCTTAATTTACTTGTATATTATGCTTTATTAATGGTAAGCACACAACATGTTCGATGAAATGGCTTAATTGAATTAGCTGTAATTTGACAAGAATACTTATTGAGTAGATGTAATAGAATGAAAATAGAAGTGCATATGGTTGAATAAGGGATCATAATAATGGGGAAGTATGCATATGTGATGAAATGTGTGGAAGCTAAAGCCATGATGTTGTAACCATATGGGAGCGAAGAAGGAAGAAGGAAGAAGGCACGAGCCACACCAAGGTGCAAGTAACGCAAGATCACAGTAAGTTCATGTGAACTTCTCTTTATCCTGATGTAGATTATGATATTTGTCTCATAATATATTGCTACCATATGGTAAATTATAGTTTAGAATATGATATATGCGATGTGTCATAATATCAAAGAATGTGAAGTATGTATGAAGACCCTTTACGAATGGGTCAAAAAGAATGAATTAATAAGAAAAAGAAATGGATATATATAATGACACATAGCAAGCGGTCAATATGGATGAAGTTTCGAGATGGCGAAACGGTTATGGTTGATCCGTCAAGAACGGGTTAAATAGAATTAGAATGTTGATAATGAAGGTAGGGTAAACGCAATTATCCATTTTAAATGGAATTACTAGCATGAAAGGAATGAATGGTGAAGGAATGAATTTTTATTAAGACGTTGTTAACGAGGTAAACAAGAGATAGAATAGTAAAAATAAATATTGTGTTTAAAGAAATGTACTAACGAATTTATTTGTGTTATGAATGATAGGTAAATCTCACCTTTGATGATGGCGAACTTGGATCGAACACACTCTATCACCCTATACGCGCTTCGTGTTTATGTTTGTTTTTAAATGGGTCAAATACTTTTGGGATGTAAATGTTAAACTTAATACTTAGGACTTATGTAAGTAAGTTTAGAATTTGCACCTTAATATGATAGTCCGGGTTAACACTCGTGATGGAATTTTTGATGAAGGTGTTATCTCGAACTATTTTAAGGGTATTTTGGTAAAATGTGAATGAAGAAATGAAAGGTTTTTTTTATTTTGACATTTTTATATGTTGTTTTGACCTTACGAAATTTTGGGCTTTTCAATTTCTCCTAAAACTAAAAATATCACGAGGATAAACATCACCTTCCTAGTATGGTGGGTAGCCTTGATTGCACCCATTTCGTATGGAGAATGTGTCCCATAGAGTTTCAGGGCCAATATATGAGAGTAGATCACCGTTACCCTACAGTTATGCTCGAAACGGTGGCCTCTTAAGATTTGTGGGTTTGGCATGCTTTTTGCGATCCACCAAGTGCACAAAACGACATCAATGTCCTTCAGCAATCTCCATTATTTGATACTGAACGAAATGGAACGGCCCCAAAATGTTCATTTTACGTTAACAACCACTTATACAAACGTGGTTACTATCTCGTTGATGGAATCGGCCCTACATGGTCCGTTTTTGTCAAATTATTTCCATATCCTCACCTACTAAAAGAAAAGAAATTCAAGAAACAACATGAGGCGGCAAGAAAAGACGTAGAACGGACTTTTGGTGTTTTGAAGTCAAAATGGGGTATAATCAATCAGCCAATGCGTGCTAGGAGTGTGAAAAAAGTAGGTGCGTGGTGTATACATGTATTATTTTACATATCATGATTTTAAAAGACGACGGAAACGCGATAACACCGGTATACATTCGGGATCCTCCAGTCGAGCCAACCCTTGATGACTGTGTGTTAAACGAACTAATGGATGAAGAATCGTACTGGAGACTAAAACATAATCTCATTGAGCATCTCGAAAGAATGGATGTACCCCACCTATTAGTGGACTCCGACGAATAGTAGTAAATTTAGTTAGTTTAATCTAGTTTATTTTAAGTATTTTTAATTAATATAATGTTTTTATTTTATTTTTAGTTTAATGTAATGTTTTTTTAATTTATTGTACTTTTATTTTGTTAAAATTATGTTTCATTTATTAATTAATTAATAGTTTATAAAAAAAAGAAAAAAATAGTTTCCCCTCACCTCACATTATGTTTTTTGGACAAGGGGGGAGCTAAAGAGGGGAAATGACATGAGAACATATGATTGGGTTAAAGAAAATTTCCCCTTACCTTATAAGGGGTGCACCCTTTTCACCCTAAGACTACCCTCAAGCTACGAAGGACGCGTAATCAACCTATTAGGCTATCAAAGTTATGCATTTTTGTTAGACCCTAACACGCTTAAACCGAAAAGACGCAGCGGAAATACGTACCATAAAATTTCTTTTATTAAAAACATTCCAACATGATTGAAAGTCCTTTCTATGGTGAGTCTTTATCGATAATTACATTTTTTGTTTCATTTATACATAAAACATATCATAAGTTTACTATCTACATGACCACACATTCCCGTACAATCCGTGTTATGACTCGATTTTCAACCGCTTACTGCTCGTGATGATCATGATCCGTAATTCTGTGCAACCTTCAGTCACCACATACATTCACATGATTAGTACTTGGGACATTACATAATCTAAAGTGTATAACTAAAGGATCACATCGTGTTTTATCCTCATGCAGATTCCGTCTAGTTATCTTTCTGAATTCGAGCATTTCATCTCAAAGTCTAACCTTCGATGAGCCTACAATAATATACCTGCACTTCATTTCATTCTCAAAAACAATTCGGTTAGCGTCATAAATTCTTATATACATTAACAGCATATTTATCTTCGTATGAATCTCATTCATTGGAAACGTATGGTGTAATAACACATGTTAAAAACACCTAATCCAACTCTTTCGTGTATGTAGAACCTAGTATGAACATGCATACCTCCCTACCCAAACTCTTACATACATTTTAAATGCTCACATAACCATCAAACAAATCCTGAGCACAACATCTATGCGTAAAATTCTCATACATACTAGTCTACACATATATTCATATCTAATCACGTTAGCTATGGTTTCCATATTACACTATATCATGTACATACAATAAAAATCTTTCTTAGAAGACTTAGCCATATCATGTCAAAACCACATTTACATATGTTAGTGTACATGCCATGTCTTCGTACATGTTCTCATAGGTTTTCGTTCTTACCCGAACCCCACAAAAACTTTATGGTAGGCTTAGGGTACCTTTGGGAAGCTTATCGGGGCCTTTGAAGCAAGGAAAAGTGAGAAAAACGTGAAAAATAAGTTTCTGGCATCGGACCCGCATAGGCAGCAAGATAGGGCGTCGGCTGCAACAGAGCATGGCGTCGCCGACGCCTCCTCTGCAGCTCAAAATGCTGATTTCCGTTTTTGCTGCCCACTCTATCCCGGAAGTTCCAAGACGTGTTATAACAATATTCAAGCCCCCATATCCTTCTAATACTTAACCCCAAGATCAAACCAACTACCACAACTCGCTAAGTTACTTTCTATGTTTTACCTGTTTGATCTCACCAAGCATTTTCTATTACATTTGAACTATAAGCAACTTACTACAACATTTTGTAAGACCTTACCAACTTGTAAGGCCCAATCTTACATTATTTAAATTTCTATTAAAAATTTCGCATTATAACGAATAAATGCGAATACACGTCACTACAAATTTTCGAGTTCATTAAATTTTTATCAAAGCTAGATTTTGATAAGTCATTACAGAATAGTTCCGTATCATTGAAACCAAATGCGAAAGCTGGGTCTTTGATCATGTTCGGTTCTTCATTGAGCTTGATGATCATCCGGTGGTGCTTGCGATTACCCTAAAATAGAAATTTGCAATTATTAGTATTATAGCAAATTTCTGAAAAGCATAACATAATTTGACGAAAATTCAAATCAGAAAATAAAATTATGAGGTGGCGTCAGCGACGACATATAGCCGCGTCGGCGACGCCATGCGGGTTATTGCATCGGGTCAAGACTGTCTGTAACACCCAGTAAAATCGTGTCCAATAGTATAGTGACACGTGTTATATTTTTATTTTTAGTCTATTAAAAACTAACAGGGACTAAACGTGTCAACATGCTCAAACTAAGTCTCTGAGTGATTTCTGATGTCAACATGCATAAGCCGAGCCTTTGAGTGACCATTAGTGTCAACATGCTTAAAATATAGCCTCTGAGTGACCATTAGTAACATAGCCTCTGAGTGACCGTTGTGTCAACATGCTCTGCCTCTGAGTGACATCGGAGTCAACATACTTATAACGAGCCTCTGAGTGATCCTTTACGAAGTCCTAACTCTTGTATGTTCCATTTGTTGGACGAGGGGGATTAAATCCGTGATTATATAAAAGTTGGACGTTGGAGGGGTTAAAAGTGTCAACAGGTTAATTTATACCTCTGAGTGACCTTTTAACGAACCGAGAGCTCGACAATGTCAGGGCATAATCCTGAGTACGCCAAATATTGGCTACGGAGGGCTAAATATGCTAAAAGGGTGTTTTAGGAGGTTCTAGGAGGTTTTATAAGTTGAGGGGCTAAAAGTGACAAACTTCAATTCTGCCTATGGGGCGCGAGAGGCAAGCCTTGTGCCTCTCGCGGGGCAGGAGAGGCCTGTGTCTGCAGAAAGTTTGCTTGGCCTCCACACATATTGCCAAAAACCATTTTTTTCGAAACTATGGACTTTCAATCAGCTATGCCACGTTTTAGGACACTTGTAAGCTTCCTCTTAGACCCCTAAACACCTGACATCATCTCCTTTGAGTTCTCCAACTATAAATAGGTGTCCAAGTCCACCATTTAACTTCCACCTTTCTTATTCATAACTTTTCTCCCTCCTCTGGAAGTTCCTAACTGAAAGGAGCATCCAACTTAGTTCTCTTGCATTCTAGGAACCTCTTGTAAGTGTTCCTTGCTATTGCATTTTCGTTTATAGGCTTTTATAGCCAAAAGTCAAGCGTTTTATGGAAAGCACTTTGACTTTCGGTTAAGACCATTATGGTCCAGACATTGTTCGTAACGAACATAGCTAAGTGATCGTAATAAGGTAGGTGTTAGTCCCTATAAAGGGCACCTCCTGAAGATCACTAATATGTTATATTAAATAACATATCTAAGACACTTTAATCTGACCTTAACATCAGTTTCATTAAACATCGCATAAGACGTCGTTTTACGACATAAGCGTCGTTTCGGCGCATAGTATGGTTTTAAACCATATTATTTGACCAAGACTTGTTACCTACTGATTTTAAAACTTATTTTAAAAATTTTTACAGTAGGTAAATATTACAAACTAGAAATCTCAAGTAATTTATAAACTATGTGTAAAATGACCAAAATGCCCCTTCGGTGCATAGTTTGGTCATAAAATATAAATTACACATATAGTTGATATCCTACTGATATTATATCATAAATAAATCATTTTTCCAGAATACTTATGGTTATAATATTAAATTATAATCAAGTTCCTTTCATACAATATGAAATTGCCAAAATACCCTTTTGAGGCATAATTTCATTTTAAAACCTTAACTTGCATATAAGTTGATATCCTACTGATATTACAACTTATTTAAAGTATAATGGCATATAGAACTTGTCCATTACTTATTCGGTTACCCGAAATCGCTAATATGCGTACGGTTAAGTATATGTAACTATTTTACAAAAATTAACCAAAACGGGTTTAATCTTGTCATTTAAGTTTCTAAATCCACAATGTTTATAGTTTACCCATATTATGCAAGTCAAAGTACTTGTCGGGTTTAAACTACATTCTATCCGATCATCGTTTAATCAAGCGCTATGCGTCTTGATCCCGTACACTATTCGGTCTAAGTCTATGACTTAAATAAGATCGTTAGTATTTAATTGGTTAGCTTATGCCATAATCCAGACTAGAGCCTTCCGGTAAATGTTATCTGAACTTAGATCATTTTGGATATGGCTGAGATATTAAATCTTGCATTTTTAAATCAAGACTAATTCAGGTAAATACTCTTGACTTATTTACCCTATAAAGGCTTGGGATACGGTAAATTATTACCGCTTGTTCGGAAATGGGATCAATCAATGCCGATTAGTGGCCAGTAAGTCCGCATATTCTGTTTTAATCAGTTTTGTTTGATAACTTAAACATCGGGGTTAACTACCGTGTCCTAGATATCATCGACTCATTACATTTGATAATGGCCACGACCTTAGCGCGGGGTGTAGGCATACACCTGACAGACTCTCAAATGCAACTACCCACACTTGTTGGGGATAACTCCTTCATGAGTTCATAAGCGGTTTGTACGTTAATCATGTCTCGGTTTTCATACTGGGCCCTGTATGTATGGACAAACATGTGAATCTGTCAACAAGGTTGCAAGGTCAACTTTCCCAAGTTATAAAAGATTTTGTGCCTTGTGCACTTAAAATCATTTTCAAATGTTTTCAAAATGAGTCAGTCGGGTGAATTCACCAGCGAAAGCTGACGTATTTTCAAAAGACTAAGTTGCAGGTACAATACGAAATAGGCTGGAAGCTGCTCGTAGAGATATAAGAGGATCTTGCAAATCCTTAGATCTGCCCAAAGTCTGTTATACATTTTTGTACATTTTACGATCCGCCTGTGGATCTTTCGTTATAAGTCGTCTGTATATTATTATTTCGTACTTTGAACATTTCGGTTTGTAATAGTAATTTTACTCCAAGACTTCCGTTGTGTCGTGTTTAAATGACAATGATGTTATTAACTGGCGTCACGATACTCCCCACCCGGGCCCACCGGTGAATGGATTTGAGTTGAAAAACCGGGGTGTGACAGGTTGGTATCAGAGCCAAGGTTTGAGAGAACTAAACACTATCCTTCTTGTGTTTAATCTCAAACTTACACGTGCACATTCCTTAGACTTCTGAGTCTAGGCATTGACCTAGGACTACTCATTTCATTATTAAGTTATTAGTACTGTTTTTTAAATTGATTTTGATAGGAAAATGCCGCCAAGAGTGAGAGGACGAGGAAAAGGACCCATGAGGGGAGGACCATCAGGACACATCCCTCCACATCCCCATCACCCGAACCCCTATGAGGACTCGGGAGATTCATGGCCATTTGCCCAACATTCGCCTACCCATACTCAAAGTTCTTACCATTCATACCATTCGCACCACTCACATCACTCTCATCATTCTTACCATGATGAGTTTAATCCTAACCAATATTTAAACACACCTCCAGCTGATCAAAATCAGTTGGACCAACCTAACCCCATGGACGAGGACTCCGACCCGGAGATGTCGTCGTCGGGATCGCATACGCATCCCATAGAAATCTCAAGTGATTTGAACTCTTACGCCGAATCACCATACCAAGGTCCTAACGAATGGGACCAATATTGGAGTCAATTTACCTTCACCAACACTCCTTCCCATCATTCCCAAATACCTCCTATACAAGAAGACGTCCACATGGAACCGGTGGACCAACCTCAACCACCACCCGAACCACCAAGGAGGAAGCGTGGAGCATGTATGTCGGTACGTGCAGGTCAAAGGTCGGGATCGCTGCCACCTTTACCCAACTCCTACCCCACAATTCAAGAGGACCCACAAATGGGTGGACCCTCTAACACCTCACCTGTGATGGAGCCAACACCAACAACTACGGTTCAAGCACCACCATCGGGTTATAATAACCCAATTCCAACATATCCAGATAATACTAGATATGATCCTTTTAACTCGTCTACACCAATTAATTACCAAGCATGGTCGCATGACCCATACATGCAAGCGGTCATGCATAACGCACTTTACCCGTCTCCTTTCCCACCTGCTTATCCACCTACTAGATATCCAAGTTATGGGTATCAATACCCTAGTGTACCACAACCTCAACCTCCGCCGCCACTCGAGGCCATTAATGAGGCCTTGGAACGGATGAAAGAAATGCAGCAGCAAGTGGAGAAAATGGAGAAGAAGACAAACAAGTTCTTCAAGAAACTCTCCAAGTTTGTCAAGGGAAAGAAGGACGAGTGAAGTCTCTTCTAATTATATGTAGTCCCTGCGAGGACATTGTTATTTCTTTAGTCCCTGCGTGGTCATTTTTATTTCTTTAAAGTCCTTACATGGATAGTTTATTTTATTTTTCTAGTATTGTAATTTCTATTTGAAATTTAATGAAGTATTTTTGGAATTATATATATGTATTCATCCTCTTCAAACGAGTGTCTCGATTTTACTCGAAATTATGCTCTGCGATATAATTCCAAAAAGATCTTATTGGTTTTGACTAGCCAAGTGGCACAGACCACACATTTGGCCAATTTATAAATGATAGTTAAGTACGAAGGGGTCTTCTATCAGGATAGTCAAGGGAAGTTATCCTTCTATCCAGAGGTGGTGGACTTAAGTTCAAGCCTCCAGGTCGTCAAGGTAAATGTGATCGGGACTATTAATCAACCATTAAGGTACTCTTATGTTAAACTTCAGGAATGTTCATACTCCTGGTAGTGTGACTTGAGGAACCACACTAGCTTCAAGGTAATGGACTATGTCCTAGCCTTATATAGCCTACGTGATCAAATTTGATCCCGGCTAATATCATCGGTGCGATGATAAGTAAACATCCATTAGTGATGTATTGCCCTTGGGGCTATGATTAAACATCCATTAGTGATGTATTGCCCTTGGGGCTATGATTAAACATCCATTAGTGATGTATTGCCCTTGGGCAATATTAAATTGACAAAAATGACAACTAACAGCTGTAGTTAATATAAACCCATGTCCAAATTTTATGTCCATTGGTGACAAGCCTATGTGCCATATTTTATATCAATTGGTGACAGGCCTATGTGCCATATTTTATGTCCATTAATGACAGGCCTATGTGCCATATTTTATGTCCATTGGTGACAGGCCTATGTGCCATAAATTTTATGTCCTTCGTGACAAGCTTATGAGCTAAAAATATAATTGTCAATTTCGACAATGATAGTTGTGACATTACGATCCAATGTCTAGTAATATATGGACTGTGTCCAAATTTTAATTTGCCTTTGATGGTCCTATTAAGACCTAGGCCAAATATAGATATGTTAAGCCTAAGAGTTGTGATGTTATTCACACTAGTGTAGGCAATGGATTGTTATATCCAATGTTGAAAGCCAAAATGGTTGATATACCATGGCTAAATGAAATTTTATTGGTATATACAACCAAAGCTTAAAGATGGCTAACTCGAATGAAGCACAAAGTAGCCACCGTAATGTTGACTCTAAAGCCGATAACCGAGATATTGATAATGATAATTTTCAAGGTCGCATTGATGCGGCTGTTGAAAAGGCCATAGAAAAGCTTAGAGAGTCGAGTGCTACTCGCTCTAGACCATTATCGATTACCCCATCCTCAGCTCATAAGGATAGCTCCGTTCACTCTTTGAATGAGAAGAGTGAACCAAAGAAACTGGAATTTGCTGATAGGACCCATTCTCTTAAAGACGGATATACCTAAAAATAATTTGTCTCCTGTAGGCCTGAGACTTTAATGGGGAGAAAGGAGCTGCAGAAGCTTTGAGTGGCTCGACGAGATGGAAATAATAGTGGATATCAGCGGCTGTGCTTATAAGGATGTGGTCAAATATGTATCACAACCCTTTAAGGGCGATGCCCTAATCTGGTGGAAAGCCATGATCCAGTCAACAGGTAAAGTACACCTGTATAATTTGGGATGGTCCAAGTTTGTGGACCTTGTTAAGGAAACTTATTGCCCACCTCACGAAGTGGAGAAAATAGAGTCAGATTTCGTGACCCTCACTATGAAGAACCTAGATTGTCGGAAGTATGTTTCCGATTTCAATTCCCTATCTATGTTAGTTTCCTATTTGATCACCCCTGAAACCAAACGCATTGCGCGTTTTCTTAATGGGTTAGCTCCCGAAATAAAGGGAATGGTAAAGGCTGCTCAGCCTAGTACTTATAGGTCCATTGTTGACCTATTCTCTCTCCCTTACCCTTGATCTAGTAATGCAAAAGTCAGTTAAGTCTGAAACTGACGGGAAAAGAAAGAGAGAAGATGACAACTCCCAAAGATTTAATAAGAAGAATAAAGGGAGATTGGGTTTCAAAAGGAACCAAGATAAGTCAACTATGACGCCAACATGCAAGACTTGCAACCGCAGACACTGGGGACAGTGTAATTATGTTCCACAAGTCAAACCCTGTGGTATTTGTAAGAGAAAGGGACATAAGACCCTAGAATGCAAGGTTCTTAAGGATGCTGTCTGCTACATTTGCAATGAAAAAGGGCATATTAAGACTAACTGCCCTAAGATTCTTAAGAATAATAATAATGCAAGCCTAGAGAGGCTAAGAAGGGGAATGCTCGTGCCTTTCAGATAACTGCAAGAGAGGTTGTTAATGACAACAATGTCATAACAGGTACATTCCTCATTAACGATATTTATGCTAGAGTTCTTTTCGATTTGGGTGCAAATATATCTTTTGTTGATCATAAGTTTAGAAAACTATTAAACTTACCCATAAGAACTCTAGATAAAACTTATGAGATAGAACTTGCTGATGGAAGTTTAGAAACAGCATCTTCCATTCTTGATGGATGTTTCATATCCATTAAGAATCATTCCATTCCTATCTCTCTTTTTCAATGAAATTGGCGGGGTTCGATGTAGTTTTAGGCATAGATTGGTTATCTCATAACCAAGCCTGCATTGCCTGCGATAAGAAACTCATCGAAATCAAAACCCAATCTGGTGAAATGATCACCATCCCTGGTGACTCACACGACGGATTGCCAGACAAGGTGTCGTTATTTAAGGCATCCAAGTGTTTGAGGAAAGGTTGTGTCATTTACATTGCACAAGTTACTATTAATGAGCCTAAGCCGAATATTGAAGACCTACCAATTATCTCGGAGTATTCCGATGTTTTCCCCAAGGAATTACCAGGCCTACCTCCGGATAGACAAGTAGAGTTTAGAATTGACATCATACCTGGCTCAGCACCCATAGCTAGAGCCCCATATCGCCTAGCTCCAACAGAAATGAAGGAGTTGAGGACACAATTAGATGAACTCGTAGAGAAAGGCTTTGTACAGCCTAGTTCCTTACCTTGGGGAGCTCCTATCCTCTTCGTTAAGAAGAAAGACGGTTCGATGAGGATGTGCATTAACTACCGATAGCTAAACAAGTTAACATTTAAGAACCGTTATCCATTGCCTAGGATCGATGATTTATTCAACCAAATTCAAGGGCGTAGTTACTTTTCTAAGATCGATTTGAGATCTGGATATCATCAGCTGAAGGTTAGAAGTGAGGATGTTCCTAAAACTGCCTTCAGGACCCGATATGGTCATTTTGAATTTCTAGTGATGCCTTTTGGGCACACAAATGCACCTGCAGCATTCATGGATCTCATGAATAGAGTCTGCAAACCGTATCTGGATAAGTTTGTCATTATCTTTATAGACGACATACTTATCTATTCTCGTAATCAAGGTGACCATGAGAAATACCTTTGGTGCATCTTAGAACTGTTAAGGCAAGAGAAGCTTTATGCAAAATTTTCTAAGTGTGAATTCTAGCTTAGAGAAGTCCAATTCCTTGGACACATTGTAAGTGAGCGTGGTATCCAAGTGGATCCCGCCAAAATTGAGGCCATAATGAATTGGGAAGTACCCAAAACCCCATCGGAGATTCGTAGTTTTCTAGGACTGGCCGGTTATTATAGGAGGTTCATCGAGAACTTTTCAAGCATAGCCACTCCTTTGACTACCCTGACCCGCAAGAATGTTAAGTTCGTTTGGGGTCCGAAACAACAAGAATCCTTTGAGATTCTGAAACACAAGTTGAGCAATGCTCCTGTGTTATCTCTACCTGAGGGTATTGAAGAATTTGTAGTCTACTGTGATGCATCGCACACTGGCATGGGTTGTGTGCTAATGCAAAAAGGCAAGGTAATTGCTTATGCATCACGACAGTTAAAGGTGCATGAAAGAAATTACACCACCCATGATTTGGAATTGGGTGTCGTTGTATTCGCACTAAAGTTATGGAGGCATTACTTATATGGTACAAAGTATATTATATACACAGACCATAAAAGTCTCCAGCACGTGTTCAATCAGAAGGAATTGAACATGCGACAACGCCGATGGATGGAAACGCTTAATGATTGTGATTGCGAGATTCGCTACCATCCAGGCAAGGCAAATGTAGTTGCTGATGCCTTAAGTGGCAAGGAACGGGTTAAGCCTACAAGGATTAACGCTGAGAGCATTTGTCACACCCCGACCCGCAGCGGAATAAGAGTCGGGGCATAATTGGGTTATCACCAAAGCTCATGACATTTACTATTATGTTTCATATTTAATAAAGTCAAAGTTACATTTTCAAATATCCAAACATGTTCATTCATTACAAAGGAAATAAACCAAACATAACAATCCCAACTCTAAAATGTTTTATTCTTCTAGTCCAAGTCCTATGTGTTCCTAGCTGCTGCTGGTTCACCTGTATCATGTGTAAAATGGGAGTTTTTGGGTCAACATAAGTTGACGAGTGAACCTTATTAGATAAACATTTATTAATAAATTAATTGTTAGTTTATCAATGAAAATTTGTGCATAATCATAGATGAGCAAATGTAAATAATCAAGCAATGTCAAATAGCAGTCACAACTATAACATACAATAACACATGACAGGATACATGAACATACCAACATCATACTGTAAATAACATAAATGAAACTGTGCGATCAAGGCTCAATCAAACGGAGCCGATCGTATTGCATGTACTGAAAATGAAAATGTCTGTGCGATCAAGGCTCAATCAAACGGAGCCGATCGTATGTGGGCACGCCAGGTTCAACCACATAATAAAATGGGGAACATGCTCAACGCTCATAATGTAATGGGGAGCGGCGGCCTATGAAATTGCATGTACTGAATAATAATTTGCATCCAATAATAACTACTTAACAGCAACAAACTGAATACACAAGTTCATGATATGATGTATGCACAATGGTTTAGTAATAATATATATATATACAAAGACACATGATACACCCCAAAACGTGATTAAAACGGGGAATTTGTAAGATTCACTCACATTGGGTGCATTGGATTGGAGATGGTGAGATGCGCACGAATTAGATGAGTGGATCAACGAGGAATACTAACCTAAATAATAATGGAAAAATATATTAAATGGGTGGATTTTATTAAGGATTTTAATGAAATTTTTAGATGAATTTTTGTGAGTTTATGGCTATTTTCTATCTTTAAAAATGTTATTTTTAAGTATTTTTAATTGATTTTTAAATTAAATTAAACAATTAAAAATATAAAAAAAATTGTTTATTTAGCGTTGACCGTTGACCGTTGACCGTTGACCGGTCGGTCAGCGTATTAGTTTGCGCCGGGTGAGGCTCGAACCGGCGACCTCCCGTACGCGTGCACGCAGCTCTACCAACTGAGCTACGTGCCTAACCCGAAATAATCTTGTTTTTATTTATACTTATACACTTATTCAGTTAATCCGAAATTCTCTTTAATTTCAAAAACATTTTAATTCAATGGACCGGTGTAAGTGACGGGTTTCGAACGCGCGACGTATGGTTCATGTTGCACACAGTCCACCGCTGGACTGTGTGTCTAACCCAGTTATTATCTCGGTTTTTATTATACTTAACAACTATCTGAGTTAACCCGGTTTAGTTTTTGATCAAAAAGGCATTTTATTACACAAGGTGTGCGTGTAGCAGGGATCGAACTCGGGACGTGTATGGTTTTTGTTTGCACACAGTCCACCGCTGGACTGTGTGTCTAACCCGTTTATAATTCCGATTTTAATTAATCTTATGTCATCACTGAACTCGTTTTCTTCATTTCAAATGCAGACATCAATCAAACAACCGATACGCGATTAATTTAGTTAATGAACATGATGTCCAGTTTGAATGCATTGAACCGAAAAGTTTGGGGAAAGAAGATATCGAACAGATTGTCTTCTTCAGAGAGTCCGGCGAAACTTGTCGGCTCTGTTTTTGGAACCTTCTGCTGTGAGAATCAATTAACAGGTTTAAGGGATTAGATGTGAAATTGAACTAATGAGTATTGATTATCAGTACGTTGGAATGAGCATACCGGTAATCAACGAGTTTCTGACAATTCCAGAAGTTTTCCGGCGAAAACAGAAAGTCCAGCAATGTCGTCTGTGGTTGATTATGAGCGACGGGTTAATGTTAGTAAGGTTCTAACAATTGATTGAAACCGTAAAGTAGAAGTATTTTACCGGTTTGAGTTGAATACGGTTTTCCGGCGACTTTTGCAGAAAATTCCGGCGAGCTGTTTTAGGCGTTCTGGTGGTCCGAAAATGCGACGAAAATGAAATGGAGTATTGGTATGATATCTCTGAGTCGCGAGAGCGGTCTGAAGTTTGTGTTATTCTGGACTTGATGATTTTCCGGTTTTAAGAACCGACAATGATGAGTCTTTAAGTTTAATCAATTCCAATTTGATTAGAAACCGTCGTGCATCGGTTATAAACTGAATGTGTGAAATAAACAACGAATTGACGATTGGTTTGCCGATTACCGTTTCTCAGATGGCGAAATAGGTTTTAACTGGGTTTGTGTATAAATTTCATTTGTGTTCCTAGAGTTAGCAGAAAACACAATGTGGCGGAGTGGTCTTGGGAGTGAGTGTTAAGTTGTTGAAGTGTTTCTTGGCTGACCCGGGTTCGAGTCCCGGCAGCATTATAATTTTTTTTATTTATTTTATTTTAACTTTTCATCAAATATAATTTTTATAGTTTAGTTTATTTATTAATTATGTATTGTTTTAAATCAAAATAATCATAAATATTCGACATAACTTTTAAAAGTACTTGATCACCAATGTCAAACTCCAAGGGCTTTCGTCGTTTGTCAGCATAACTCTTTTGACGACTTTGAGCCGCTAGAAGATTGTTTCGAATTTGATGAATCTTGTCTGTGGTTTCTTGGATCAATTCTGGACCAGTAATTTGTGCTTCCCCAATTTCGTGCCAACATACAAGAGATCGGCACTTACATCCATATAAGGCTTCAAAAGGTGTCATGCCGATGCTCGAATGATAGCTGTTGTTGTACGAAAATTCAACTAATGGTAGGTGGGCGTCCCAATTTCCCTTGAAGTCTATGACACATGCTCTAAGCATATCTTCAAGAGTTTGAATGGTGCGCTCAGACTGTCCATCAGTTTGAGGATGATAGGCGGTACTGAGATCTAATCGTGTGCCCATAGCGGATTGTACTGCTTGCCATGTTCGTGAGGTGAAACGACCATCACGATCAGAAATAATACTTAATGGTACCCCATGCCGGCTTACGATTTCGTTGATATAAATACGTGCAAGCTTTTCGTTCTTGAAATCTTCGCGGATAGGAATAAAGTGAGCTGATTTTGTAAGTCGGTCTATAATCACCCATATGGTGTCATACCCACCAGAAGTGCGAGGTAACCCGGTAATGAAATCCATGGTTATATTTTCCCACTTCCATACAGGTATTTCCGGTTGGACTAGAAGTCCTGAGGGTCTTTGGTGTTCAGCCTTCACCTTGGAACATGTGAGACACTTGGAAACAAAAACGGCAATATCCTTCTTCATTCCAGGCCACCAATAGGTGTATCGTAGGTCTTGATACATCTTATCGGCTCCTGGGTGTATAGAATATCGCGTTTTGTGAGCTTCATTCATAAGAGTTTCACGAAGATTGTTGTGGTTAGGAATCCAGATACGATCTAGGTAATACAGGATACCGTCTGATTTAGTTTCAAGTTTTAGCTCGGCTCCACAGGACATCTACTTTCGTACATCTTCTTATGTTATTGAAACGTGTTGGGCTTCTCGAATTTGATCTTTAATGTCGGTTATAACTTGCGAACATAGAAGATGAATGGAGTTCGCATAACCCTTTCGACTAAGTGCATCGGCCACCACATTTGCATTACCAGGGTGGTATCTAATTTCACAGTCGTAATCATTCAGAAGTTCGACCCATCTTCGTTGCCTCATATTTAACTCTTTTTTATTGAAGATATGTTGAAGACTCTTGTGGTCAGTGTATATTTAACACTTAGTACCATAGAGATAATGTCTCCATATCTTAAGAGCGAATACAACAGCTCCAAGTTCTAGGTCATGAGTGGTGTAGTTCTTTTCATGCGTCTTGAGTTGTCTCGAGGCATAAGCTATGACTTTTCCTCTTTGCATGAGAACGCAGCCTAATCCTTGCCCCGACGCATCGCAATAGACTACAAAATCATTACAACCTTCAGGAAGAGTGAGGATTGGTGCATCACAAAGTTTTTGTTTAAGAGTTTGAAAAGCTTCTTCTTGCTTGGGTCCCCATACGAAAGGTTTTCCCTTATGAGTTAAAGCCGTGAGTGGCACAGCAATGCGAGAGAAGTTTGAAATGAACCGACGATAATAGCCAGCTAGTCCAAGAAAAGATCTTACTTCAGTTGGTGTACGTGGAGCTTGCCATTCTTGAACTGCTTTGATCTTTGAAGGGTCAACATGTATTCCCTTGTCATTGACTACATGCCCGAGGAATTGCACCTCTTTTAACCAGAATTCACATTTAGAGAACTTGGCATAAAGCTTTTCCTTTTCTAGAAGTGCAAGAGCGAGTCGAAGATGACGCTCATGATCAGCTTTAGATTTTGAATAAATAAGAATATCGTCGATGAAAACTATAACAAATCGATCAAGGTAAGGTTTGCAGACTCTGTTCATTAGGTCCATGAAGACAGCTGGTGCGTTGGTTAATCCAAACGGCATAACCATGAATTCATAGTGGCCATAACGAGTTCGAAAAGCAGTCTTAGGGACGTCTTCTTCATGCACTCTAAGTTGATGATAGCCAGATCGAAGATCGATTTTTGAAAAGCAGCTGGCACCTTGTAGTTGGTCAAGAAGATCATCAATGCGAGGTAAAGGATAGCGATTTTTGATGGTTAACTTGTTGAGCTCTCTGTAGTCGATGCACATACGAAAAGATCCATCTTTCTTCTTTACAAAAAGGACAGGTGCACCCCAAGGCGATGAGCTAGGACGTATGAATCCCTTGTCAGTCAACTCTTGTAATTGACTGGCTAGCTCTTGCATTTCAGAGGGGGCTAACCTATATGGAGACTTTGCAACTGGTGTAGCACCAGGTATAAGATCAATACGGAATTCGACGTCTCTAACTGGAGGAAGTCCTGAAATGTCGTCAGGAAAAACTTGTGGAAAGTCTTTTACTACAGGAATGTCTTCAAGTTTCTTCTCTGTGGTCCCCTTCTTGATGATATGGGCTAAAAACGCGACATAATTCTTGCGAAGATATTTTTGAGCTTGAAGACAAGACATTAAGCTGAGCCCTTTCGACGAGGTTTCTCCAATGATTCGAAGAGTCTGACCGTTTGAAAGAGGAATACGAATAAATTTTTCATGACATACAACTTCCGCCTGATGTTGACTGAGCCAATCCATACCGATTATGATGTCAAAACTTCCCAGCTTCATAGGAATAAGGTCGACTGAGAAATCGTGGTCGTTTAAGGTGAGTGTACAGTTGCGTAATATAGAGTCTAATGAAACTGGTTTCCCGTCCGCAACTTCTACCGTTATGGATTCCGCGAGCTTATCCCGATTTTTGTTTAAGATAGGTTCAAATTCTAAAGATACAAAACTTCTATCCGCACCAGTATCAAATAACATAGAGGCATATCTACCATTTATAAGGAACGTACCGTTGACCACATTGCCGTCAGCTCTGGCCTGGTTAGCGTTGATATTGAAAGCTCTTCCTCTTGCAGGTGGAGGAGCTTGGTTCGCTTGATTCACTGGGTTGGCTTGGGCCTGAGCATGAATAATATTAACCAGCCTTGGACATGTGTTTCTGAAATGACTTGGGTCGCCGCAATTGAAGCAAGCCCGCATAGGTTGGCCCATAGGATAATTGGGTTGGTAGTATGTTTGGGCTAAATGTTGGGTGGGTGGAAATGGTAGGGGTTGTTGTGCTTGACCCATTAACTGTTGGTGGGTTTGGGTTAAAGGTTGGTGGCGGTTTGTTCGTTGAGGCATGCGGCAGTTTTGAACAGTATGTCCTGCGCGACCGCAGCCGGTGCAGTATTGGCAAGGATGATTAGGGGAATGGTGATATTGACAACGGTTACATTTTGGTAACGGGCCTGTGTAGGGTCTTCTGTATGGTGCGGGTGAAGGAGTGACTTGAGTAATGGGTGCAGCAGGAATAGGGGTGTTGGTTTGGGTAACTGCAAAATTTCTGGTGTTACGCTTCCTCTTGTTAGCTAACTTAGAGGAAGGAATGGGGTGGTTTGAAGTTTGTCCCTCAACAGGGGCTTTCTTCTTCTCTTCTTTGAACTTCCCGTTGCGAATTCGGTTTTCGGTCAGTTCAGTTGCTAACTCCATAGCAGCTTCAAGTGTTACTGGTGAAACGCTGAGAACTGAATCTTGGATTTTCGAGGGAAGTCCTCGAATATAATGCTCGATCAGACGATAGGTTGGAGTGAATAAATTTGGAACCATTTGGTTCAACTCCAAGAACCTCTTGTTGTAGGTTGAGTGATCACCCTCCTTTTGCTTTAGAGCATGAAATTCATCCTCCAACTTCTTAATTTCACTTCTAGGACAGAAACGCCTAGTCATGATTTCCCTTAACTCCTCCCAAGTTAAGGCCATCGCATCTTCAGTTCCCCTCTTCCCTTTCTCAGTATTCCACCAAGTGAGAGCTACTCCAAGTAGTCTCCCGGTGGCGTATCGAAGCTTGCGATCCTCAGGACAATCGCAGTTTAGGAAGGTGTTTTCCATCTCCTCAAACAAATGTAGGAGAGCAGTGACACCCTTGGTCCCTTCAAATTTAGGAGGATCACAGGACTTAAAATGTTTGTAAGAGCACTTGTTGGTAGGAGGGTTGTCGATGTTCTGGTCCTGTTGTTGGGGAGGGTTAGTAGGATTTGTAGCAAGGGCTTGTTGTAGTTGTACCACAATGTCAGGCAATATCGTGGCCATTTGTTTCGCGATCTGAGTGGCCAAACGTTCCTGAGACCTTCCCGATCTTTTACCCCTTCGTTGCTGTCTAGACGACATCTACAGGATCATAAAATGAGAAGATTGTGAGTTTATGGTGTCTTTTTAGGTGTCAGGTGTCTTTAAGAAAATGAAAATAACATAAATATCAATAATGCAACTACATCCATAGGATGTCTTGGGTTCGCTCATGTTGGGCCTCAAATGTCCCCCATACCTTCACCTACATAGTCATGTGGGCCCCCATGGCTATTGGCTTGGTAGGATTCACATTAGTATTGGCAATTTAACACTCGCATCCCCCGAATGCAAACCACAAAATATGTTCATGAGATGTTTGGTCGGAACGTGTCCAGGTGTAGACACAATGACAACTCAAAGTGGGATTAGCTCACACGACGTTTGGTATAGCATGCTTTGGCCTAATAGGTACTTCGTACTCTCATCGTTAGTCCCCAGGTAGGCAAACTGGTCCTTTATTTTGGATTTATACGAATGCCAACCTAGACAGGACGTTCCGACTACCGGTACAGGTACCCTTCCAGTTACTACATGCCCGTCATGAGAACTCACTTTGATGAGATTTGAAAACACGAAAATCATTGTAAAAACAATCATGATGTGGTGTGTGCTTTCATGGATGTGATATGTTATGAGCATACGATTTCATGATAGGCATTATATGATAATACATACTTATGAACATGCTTGCACAATATCAAATGTAACATTTAACATAAAACATATAAACATCATGAAATTTGGCATATAACACACAAAATTCTTATAAGTTTCTAATCGACTATAGTATAGGCTCTAAGGGTCTAATAACCTATCCTATATCCCTATAGTCATGGCTCTGATACCAATCTGTCACACCCCGACCCGCAGCGGAATAAGAGTCGGGGCATAATTGGGTTATCACCAAAGCTCATGACATTTACTATTATGTTTCATATTTAATAAAGTCAAAGTTACATTTTCAAATATCCAAACATGTTCATTCATTACAAAGGAAATAAACCAAACATAACAATCCCAACTCTAAAATGTTTTATTCTTCTAGTCCAAGTCCTATGTGTTCCTAGCTGCTGCTAGTTCACCTGTATCATGTGTAAAATGGGAGTTTTTGGGTCAACATAAGTTGGCGAGTGAACCTTATAAGATAAACATTTATTAATAAATTAATTGTTAGTTTATCAATGAAAATTTGTGCATAATCATAGATGAGCAAATGTAAATAATCAAGCAATGTCAAATAGCAGTCACAACTATAACATACAATAACACATGACAGCATTCATGAACATACCAACATCATACTGTAAATAACATAAATGAAACTGTGCGATCAAGGCTCGATCAAACGGAGCCGATCGTATTGCATGTACTGAAAATGAAAATGTCTGTGCGATCAAGGCTCAATCAAACGGAGCCGATCGTATGTGGGCACGCCAGGTTCAACCGCATAATAAAATGGGGAACATGCTCAACGCTCATAATGTAATGGGGAGCGGCGGCCTATGAAATTGCATGTACTGAATAATAATTTGCATCCAATAATAACTACTTAACAGCAACAAACTGAATACACAAGTTCATGATATGATGTATGCACAATGGTTTAGTAATAATATATATATATACAAAGACACATGATACACCCCAAAACGTGATTAAAACGGGGAATTTGTAAGATTCACTCACATTGGGTGCATTGGATTGGAGATGGTGAGATGCGCACGAATTAGATGAGCGGATCAACGAGGAATACTAACCTAAATAATAATGGAAAAATATATTAAATGGGTGGATTTTATTAAGGATTTTAATGAAATTTTTAGATGAATTTTTGTGAGTTTATGGCTATTTTCTATCTTTAAAAATGTTATTTTTAAGTATTTTTAATTGATTTTTAAATTAAATTAAACAATTAAAAATATAAAAAAAATTGTTTATTTAGCGTTGACCGTTGACCGGTCGGTCAGCGTATTAGTTTGCGCCGGGTGAGGCTCGAACAGGCGACCTCCCGTACGCGTGCACGCAGCTCTACCAACTGAGCTACGTGTCTAACCCGAAATAATCTTGTTTTTATTTATACTTATACACTTATTCAGTTAATCCGAAATTCTCTTTAATTTCAAAAACATTTTAATTCAATGGACCGGTGTAAGTGACGGGTTTCGAACGCGCGACGTATGGTTCATGTTGCACACAGTCCACCGCTGGACTGTGTGTCTAACCCAGTTATTATCTCGGTTTATATTATACTTAACAACTATCTGAGTTAACCCGGTTTAGTTTTTGATCAAAAAGGCATTTTATTACACAAGGTGTGCGTGTAGCAGGGATCGAACTCGGGACGTGTATGGTTTTTGTTTGCACACAGTCCACCGCTGGACTGTGTGTCTAACCCGTTTATAATTCCGATTTTAATTAATCTTATGTCATCACTGAACTCATCTTCTTCATTTCAAATGCAGACATCAATCAAACAACCGATACGCGATTAATTTAGTTAATGAACATGATGTCCAGTTTGAATGCATTGAACCGAAAAGTTTGGGGAAATAAAGGAAACGTATAATTCAGACAAATTGGCTAAGTTGTATGTGGACAAGATTGTGTCCCTACACGGTGTGCTGGTATCTATTGTATCTGATAGAGATACTAGATACACATCTCACTTTTGGAAGAGTTTCCAACAATCGTTAGGCACAAGATTGAACTTTAGTACGGCTTACCACCCGCTCCGGACATGTGTGATTGATTTAGGTGGAAGTTAGGATGACCACTTACCCCTAATAGAATTCTCCTACAATAATAGTTATCATACGAGCATCAAGGCCGCTCCTTTTGAGGCCTTGTATGGGAGAAAATGTAGAATGCCTTATGTTGGGCAGAAGTTGGGGAAGCCCAACTAAAGGGACCGGAAATTGTCCTAGAGACCACGAAAAAGATTGTGCAAATCCGTGATCGTCTCAAAGCTACCAGGGATAGGCAGAAGAGCTATGCTGACAAGAGGCGTAAACCTCTTAAGTTCCAAATAAGGGATAAAGTCATGTTAAAAGTGTTACCCTGGAAAGGTGTGATGTGCTTTGGGAAGAAGGGCAAGTTAAGCCCAAGATATATAGGACCATTCGAAATAGTCGAATGTGTCGGCGCCATAGCTTATACGCTCAGATTTCGAGAGGAGCTTAGTGGAATTCATGATGTGTTCCACATCAGAAACCTTAAGAAATGTCTAGCCGATGAGTCGCTAGCAATGTCGCATAAGGATGTGCGAATTGATGAAAACCTGAGGTTCGTTGAGAAACCGATTTCGATCGAGGATCGACAGGTTAAGAAGCTCCGACGAAAATTGATACCTATTGTAAAGGTTAAATGGGGCGCCTTTAGAGGTCTCGAGTATACATGGGAGGTTGAGTCCACTATGCGACAAAAGTACCCCCATATTTTTTAATAAAATCTCGAGGTCGAGATTTCTTTTAAGGGGGTGAGGATATAACACCCTGTAAAATCGTGTCCAATAGTATAGTGACACGTGTTATATTTTTATTTTTAGTCTATTAAAGACTACCAGGTACTAAAAGTGTTAACATGCTCAAACTAAGTCTGTGAGTGATTTCTGATGTCAACGTGCATAAACCGAGCCTCTGAGTGACCATTTGTGTTAACATGCTTGAAACATAGCCTCTGAGTGACCATTAGTGTCAACATGCTAAAACTTGGCCTCTGAGTGACCGTTGTGTCAACATGCCCAGCCTCTGAGTGACATCGGAGTCAACATGCTTATAACGAGCCTTTGAGTGATCCTTTACGAAGTCTTAACTCTCGTATGTTCCATTTGTTGGACGAGAGGGATTAAATCCGTGATTATATAAAAGTTGGACATTGGAGGGGTTAAAAGTGTCAACATGTTAATTTATACCTCTGAGTGACCTTTTAATGAACCGAGAGCTCGACAATATCCGGGCATAATCCCGCGTACACCAAATATTGGCTACGAAGGGCTAAATATGCTAAAAGGGTGTTTTAGGAGGTTCTAGGAGGTTTTATAAGTTGAGGGGCTAAAAGTAACAAGCTTCAATTCTGCCTATGGGGCGCTCGCGGGGCGCGAAAGGCAAGCCTTGTGCCTCTCGCGGGGAGCGAGAGGCCTGTGTTTGCAAAAGTTTGCTTGGCCTCCACACATATTTCCAAAAACTATTTTTTTTTTTGAAACTATGGACTTTCAATCAGCTATACCACGTTTTAGGACACTTGTAAGCTCCCTCTTACACCCCTAAACACCTGGCATCACCTCCTTTGAGTTCTCCAACTATAAATAGGTGATCAAGTTCACCATTTGAACTTGCACCTTTCTTATTTCAACTCTTCTCCCTCCTCTGGAAGTTCCTAGCTAAAAGGAGCATCCAACATAGTTCTTTTGCACCTTAGGAATCACTGGTAAGTGTTCCTTGTGCATTTTCGTTTATAGGCTTTTATAGCCAAAATTAAAGCGTTTTCGGAAAATGCTTTGACTTTCGGTTAAGACCATTATGGTCCAGCCATTGTTCGAAATGAACATGGCTAAGTGACCGTAATAAGGTAGGTTTTAGTCCCTATAAAGGGCACCTCCTGAAGATCACGTTTGCTAGACCAATTGACGGGTCAAAGTTAAGTTATTAAAAAGTCAAACAGGCCATTTTTTGGAAAAATCATAAATTGATCTTATACATGTTATGAAACCTGTTTTGACACTTAAACAAGTTGGTAATAGTTATTAAAACATGGAGGAACATGTTCGGCTCGTCAATTTCAGTTCTAGGGTCGGTTCGCAACCGAAAGTCGCGAAGTTTGACTTCTGCTTTGACTTTCGATTCTGACCCAATTTAGTTACCTACTGATCTAAAGTTGCATTATGATTGTAATATAATTTAGCATAACCCTCTGAGGTTATATTACACGATCATAATCATAATCTAAGTTTATGCGCAAGTTCCATAATTATGCCATCTTTGACCAAAATGCCCTTTTGCATAAAACAAGGTTTTAAATGGTAAGGAACTTGAAAATGAGTTTCCTACTGATGTAATATTATAAGTAGGATTATTTGGAATGTTAAACCAAGTTATAAACTGAGTTTTCAAACAGGCCCTTAAATTATGTCGATAAATTACGATTTTAGCCCTTGTGGCTCATAAAATAGTTTTAATCAAATCCTTCCAAGGTAAATCATTTACCTAATGATATATTATATTAAATAACATATTTTAAACATTTTAATCCGACTTTAACATCATTTTCGTGAACATCGCTTAAAGACGTCATTTTACGACATAAGCGCCGTTTCGGCGCATTGTATGGTTTTAAACCATATTAAGTGATCAAGACTTGTTACCTACTGATTTTGAAACTTATTTTAAACATATTTATAGTATGTACATGTTATAAACTCAGAATCTCAAATAATTTATAAACTATGTGTAAAATGACCAAAATGCCCCTTCGGTGCATAGTTTGGTCATAAAAGATAAAATACACATATAATTGATATCCTACAAATATTATATCATAGATAAATTACTTTTTCAGAATACTCATGATTGTAAACTTAAATTATATTCAAGTTCCTTTTATATGGTATGAAATTACCAAAATGCCCTTATGAGGCATAATTTCATTTTAAAACCTTAACGGGCATAAAAGTTGATATCCTACTGATATCTTAACTTACTAAAACATAATGGCATATAGAACTTGTCCATGAGTTATCCGGTTGCCCATTATCGCTTATAAGCATACGGTTGAATATACGTAACTAGTTTACGGAATTTAACCAAAACGGGTTTAACCTTATCATTTTAATCTAAAAATCCAGAATGTTAATTGTTTACCCATATTATGCAAGTCAATGTACTTTTCGGGTTTAAAATACATTCTATCCAATCATCGTTTAATCAAGTGTTATACGTTTTGATCATGTACCTACTCGGTCTAAGTCTATGACTTAAATAAAGACTGATAGTATTTAATTGGTTAGCTTATGCCATAATCCAGACTAGAGCCTTACTGGTAAATGCTATCTACACGTTAGTACTTTGTATACGGATGAGTTATTGAATTTTAAAGAAAACTAGCTCAGGTAAATACTCTTAACTTCTTTTCCCTATACAGGCTTGGGATACCATAAACTATTACCACTTGGTCAGAAATGGGATTAATCGAATGTCGGATTGCGGCTAGTAAATCCGCATATTTTGTTTTAATCAGTTTTGTTTGATAACTTAAACATCGGGGGTTAAATTACCGTGTCCTGGATATCCTCGGCTCATTAGATTAGTTAATAGCCACGACCATAGCGCGGGATGTAGGCATACACCTGACAGACGCTCAAATGCAAATTACCCAAGACGTTGGGGATAACCCTCTGTGAGTTCTAAATGGTGTGTATTTAATCATGTCTCGGTCTCTGTACTGGGCCCTGTATGTATGGACAAACATGTAAATCTGTTAACAAGGTTACAAAGTAACTTCCCAAGTTATAAAAGATTTTGTGTCCTGTGCACTTAAAATCATTTTAAAATGTTTTCAAAATGAGTCAGTTGGGTGTATTTACCAGCGAAAGCTGACGTATCGTCCAAAGGCTAACTGCAGGTACAATACGAAATAGGCCGGAAGCTACTCGGTAGTGAATAAGAGAATCTTGCAAATTCTTAGATCTGCCATAAAGTTTGTTATATATTCTTTCTTGTACATTTTAATGATCCGCCTGTGGATCTTCTATTACGAGCCTGTATATTATTTTATTTCGAATATTTGGTTTGTAATAGACTTCCACTGTGCCGTGTTTAAATTGATTGTGATGTTATCAACTGACGTCACAATACTCCCCACCTGGGCCACTGGTGTATGAATTTGGATTGGAAATCGGGGTGTGACACCTTATGTGGTACGTAGGAACTTAAGGAGTTTTCTCATGAAGAGACTTCC
This sequence comes from Scalesia atractyloides, assembly GCA_947069175.1. Taxonomy (NCBI): domain Eukaryota; kingdom Viridiplantae; phylum Streptophyta; class Magnoliopsida; order Asterales; family Asteraceae; genus Scalesia; species Scalesia atractyloides. Next base: position 84,686,199 of record CAMTDV010000001.1, on the reverse strand, counting down.
ATTCTCTTAGGTTTTGGCCGTTCTATTTTGGCTCTTTTAGAAAGGTATCCTGACTGTGCCTACGTCTGCATATAATCTGGATGCAACAGAAGGGCAGCCATGATATCCCCAGATAATTCAACAGCATAAAGACCCGAAACCTCAGACGTTGGCACTTAGATCATTTTGGATACGGCTGAGATACTAAATCTTGCATTTTTAAATCAAGACTAATTCAGGTAAATACTCTTGACTTATTTACCCTATAAGGGCTTGGGATACGGTAAATTATTACCGCTTGTTTGGAAATGGGATCAACCAATGCCGATTAGTGGCCAGTAAATCCGCATATTCTGTTTTAATCAGTTTTGTTTGATAACTTAAACATCGGGGGTTAACTACCGTGTCCTAGATATCATCGACTCATTACATTTGATAATGGCCACGACCTTAGCGCGGGGTGTAGGCATACACCTGACAGACGCTAAAATGCAACTACCCACACTTGTTGGGGATAACTCCTTCATGAGTTCATAAGCAGTGTGTACGTTAATCATGTCTCTGTTTTCATACTGGGCCCTGTATGTATGGACAAACATGTGAATCTGTTAACAAGGTTGCAAGGTCAACTTTCCCAAGTTATAAAAGATTTTGTGCCTTGTGCACTTCAAATCATTTTCAAATGTTTTCAAAATGAGTCAGTCGGGTGAATTCACCAGCGAAAGCTGACGTATTTTCAAAAGACTAAGTTGCAGGTACAATACGAAATAGGTTGGAAGCTGCTCGGTAGATATATAAGAGGATCTTGCAAATCCTTAGATATGCCCAAAGTCTGTTTTACATTTTTGTACATTTAGCCTGTGGATCTTTCGTTACAAGCCGTCTGTATATTATTATTTCGTACTTTGAACATTTCGGTTTGTAATAGTAATTTTACTCTAAGACTTTCGTTGTGTCGTGTTTAATTGACAATGATTTTATCAACTTACGTCACGATACTCCCCACCCGGGCCCATCGGGGAATGGATTTGGGTTGAAAATCCAGGGTGTGACACTGTCGTAGGCAGTAGTTTAACACGTCGGAACAATATGGATGCGTCGGCAACGGCCGGTTGTACCGTCAGCGACGGTACCTTCTGAAGCAGTTTTGCTGCAGATTTATTTAATTGTCCGTTCGACCCGTTTCAAGTCCCGAACATTAAAACACGACTCGGGACTTTCGGTGACACGTCAGTAAAACACTATTTACTGCTTTCATTCAACGGTTACCAGCCGTAAGCTACCACTGGCCGCCGTAGCTTAAGGTGATCTATAGCAAGAATTCACGTCTTGCCATTTTTATTACGAAAACTTTTGTAACTTATTTAATTTTTATCTGTTTCCTATGAAACTCGTTTCTAAATATCCGTAAAATGTTTTCTTACCTATTTAACCCGAAATCCTTGACCCGGATTCTTATTTCTTATGAATTACGTATTCATTTCCGGTTTATGCTCATATTTTCCAATTTCACCCTTTAGCGGCATTTAAACCGAACTAAGTATTTACGCATCCATTTTGGTATGCATTAAAACCCCATTTTTACCCGTATGGTTTCCTTAACGAAATACATCGCTTTATTCAACCAAACCTCTATTTATTTTATCATTTTGACCCGTTTGGTTGTATTAGCGAAATCCATCGCTTATTTCAACCAAACCTTATCTATCTTTTCATTTCCATACTAAGAAATCTATCTATTTTCCACCACGACAACATTTGTGGTGGATTTGTTATCGTAAATTCATTTTATCCAATTTCTGCCCTTTGGTTCGACAATTTACGGAAAAGACCATTTAAAAGGCATTAAACCAAAAAGGCTTATGCTTTTCGTTTTTACACTACCGAAAGGGTCTATTACATTATAAAACTCATTTTTAACATAACATTAGAGACGTTTACTTATTTTATCACTCGAGGGCAATTGGTCAACTTAGGCCCTTCTTTTACGACTAAGGACTTTCAATATCATGTTTTGACCAAATATGAACATTTAACCATAATCTATTTAAAATCATTATGTTCTTAAGAACATAATGTCTACGATTTAGATTATTAGATTTACCTTACCTTAGGTAATCAATTGTTCATTCATGACTAATTTAACCCTCAATGGACCTTAAGTCCTCTTTGAGAGTTTGACCCATTATACGTACCTAGCTCGGCTCATAGCATTGATCCGTTTTAATACCTTGCTCTATTAGATGTTATATAATAGCGATGCAAGTCATACTCTATCTTCCTATGAACACAAAAACTCAATAAGCGACCATTAGTCATTATTGTCAAATGGTGACAATATCACCATTTGACCTGTTTGGCCTATATGACCATTTATCTATGAGATGGAACTTATTTGCCATCTCACCCATTTATCCCATTTCGTTTTACATTGTGTGATCATATTGCTTAAAAAACGTTTCTTAATTTGCTTGACCCATTATGGCTTACGTTATATGGTGTCTTTTTCAAACTCTTTATTTATCCGTCAACTCGTGACCCGGTTACCATTTTACCCCTTATTACTCATTATGGTTTACACCATAAGGTAATGTTTTAAAATTTCTTATTCATTTGTCATCACATGACTAATTTACCGTTTAACTCTTTTTACCATCAATTATGGTTTCTTACCATTTCACTTATTCCGACCCATACTAATTCGCATCGGAACATCATTTTTCAAATGCTAATCTACCATATGCTTAACCAATATTATAAGTAAGTGTTCTACTCAAAAGTTGTAGGCTTTACTTACCTTGAAATCCGATTAAGTTTTCCACGTGTACTTGATCCGTTTCACCCGCTTTCTCCCAAGCTTCCACCTAGCTTATTAAGCGTCAAACTATCATTCATCATTCGCATGATGGTTAGATTAGTCATCTTCTATTACGACTATCCCATCTTACGCATTTTATATCAAAATTACCATTTGATCTTATTATAGATTAGTTTGACTTTTAAAAGTCAATTGTCTATTAACATATATAAATGCGCAATTAGGTTCAACAAACTCATTTAGACATTTATCAATTACTCGGCATGTGATAGTTTTAGGCTACCCTCTTATCTAAATTTACAACCAAGTTCATGTCATTTCTTTCATTTAATCAAGTTCGAGCGATTGTTAACATCAAGTTAACTTAGCTTTTGAATATCAATGCTAATTTATCAATTCATCATGTTATAGTTTAGGGTTTTTATCTCTATGTAAACCCCATTTCATCATATTATTAGACATTCATCGGAATACCTAATATAATTAAGTTCTACATGCAAACTAGTAAACAATATGATCTTATACACTTATTAACATTAACTTAACATCTATTTCATCAGTTCATACAAAACCATTCCATAGCAAGTATGAATATATACTCAACTCATAAATTGTTCAAGTATCTTCCTACTATTATCATGCATGATGATTCTAAACATAGGTATATCATCATCTTCATCATATTATTAAAACCCACTTCAATATCTACTTGTTAATCACCTACAAGTAATCATACCTCAAATGTTTCATAATTTCACTATATCAAACGAAATTATGCATACATATACACTCAAGTTTATCTTTGGATCATAATCCAACAATTTGATTGCAAGTATTCTACTTGTCTCTATTTACAACTGTAACATTTATGTAAAACGGGTTCCAAAACCCGCTCCGTTTGAGAATCAAATTTATTAGAAGTTCGTGGAGCGTTTATTTAAATTGTGTTATTTTTAGTTAATAAATAATTACATAATTAAAATAATAATCAATAAGAGATCAAGTAAATTAATTAAAACCTTAAAATCATAAAAAATAAAAGAGGTAGCCGGGATTCGAACCCGGATCCCCCACAAAGCTCACACACCAAAACACCACTAGGCCACACACCACTTGTGCTTAAAACTGAAACCTTTAAATTTTATACGCTTAATAACCTGAAAAGATTGAAGTTTGAATCGGAATCTGGTAACCGATTCCATCAAGATCAATCAACATTTTCGGTTATAAATCATGTATAACTGACTTCGCGAATCAGTTTTAAACCTTAAAAACCGAAATTTCAACATATGTAATTGAACTTGAAATCATTACCGGAGAGTTATGATTGAATCAAAATCCGAGCTATGGCAATCTATAATACCAAGCCTTTACAATTCATCTCACTCGCTCACCCTCTTGATCAATTCAAAAAAATCTATCTGTGCAAAAATCAAGTCGCTGGAGTAAACTGTCGTCGCCGGAATCCGCCGCCAGAAAACCGGAATCTTGTTTCCAGTTGGTATAACCCCCTAAACCTTTTTATATCTTGTATTTAGTATGTTTTAGATTTCAATCAAGTAACCAAAACTGTTATAAACGATCACAGTCGGAATACAGTTCTGGGCTTTAGATTAATGAAGAAGACGAAGTTTATATATGTATAAATATACTTAATCTAGCTATTTCAAACGGGTTAGATACACAGTCCAGTGGTGGACTGTGTGCAAAACAATACATACGTCCCGGGTTCGAGCCTTAACCAACGCCGGTTTTCTGAAAATCTTTTTCTTAAAACTTAATTAATTCGTTGTTCAGTAAGTTTATAAGAATAATATAATTTCAATTATTAATGGGTTAGACACCCAGCCCAGTTGGTAGGGCTGGGTGCAAAACGTAACAAAGGTCGCGGGTTCGAGGCATGTACTGAGCAACGATTCAAAGGTTTTAAAATCTTTTTAATTAAATAAATTTAAATTTTACATAACTAGTATATAAGAACAATTAACTTATAGATTATTTCGGGTTAGACATGTAGCTCAGTTGGTAGAGCTGCGTGCACGTATATGGGAGGTCACGAGTTCGAACCTCACACGCTGCCAATAATATTCGAGTCCGGCCGGTTGACCAGTCAAACCCTGAAAAAGGGTAAATTTTTTTATAATTAAAATCCTTATTATTTTCATTAAAAATTAATTTAAATTACTTAAAAATAAGGTTTTAAAGTCTAAAAATTTGTATTAATTTCACAAAAATAAACCTAACAAACTAATAGAAAGCTTTAATTAAAAACATTAATTTCTAATAAAATTAATTTTTTATTGAATTACTACGTTATTATTTAGGTTAGTTTTCTCTCATGGTTAAATCCAAAATTCGTACGCGTTCGTCATCAATCCAAGGAAACGCACCCACTGTAAGTGAATCCTTACAAATTCCCCTTTTATTCACGTTTTGGGGTGTATCATGTGTCGTTACTTGTTTTATTTATATAAAATACTTGTGCTAACACCATTATGTGATCTAATATGTATATTTTATTGTTATGGTCATATGTGGCAATCTATCATTTCAGTGCAATCATTCATGTAAGGCCCATCAGTTCCTCGTTGGATACGAGTAGAGCATCGTGTGCCTCATTAGATCGGCTCTGTTTGATTGAGCCTTGATCTCACATTTCATCATTCATCATGCTCATATGACATTGTTGATATTATGTGGTTTGTGATTTGACTGATATACATATGCTCATATATGGTCCATGCACATTTTTATTAAATTAACCAATGTAACAAATTTGCTTATATGTTTAACTTAGATTCACTCGCCAACTTTTGTTGACCCCAACTCTTGTTTTACACATGATACAGGTGGACAGGCTGAGAAGAGGAACACTTAGGATTGGCCTTAGAAGATGAATAAAATACATCATGTTTAGAACAATGTTTCTTGTGTTTGTATGTTTCTTTGTGTTTGAATAATTTCTTTTAAATTTCAATTAATAAATATGAAACTTAATCATAGTAAATGTCATGAGCTTTGGTGAAAAACCCAAGCATGCCCCGACTTCTACTTTGCTGTGAGTCAGAGTGTGACAACAACTTTCACCAATCCAGGTTTTTAAACATACCTTATGATCCCCTAGTTTAGGTGATCTATAATTCATGTTCCTGCACGATATTAAGATCCAATTTCCCTTCCAATTTTGATGATCTTGGAGATTAGGTCTAGAAGAGGTTTCTCCCTCCTTCTCTGCTCCTGGTAGACTCACACACACACACTAAGTGTGTGTTGTGTTTTTAATTTTCCTTTTTAAATCAAAATTTTCCCTTTTACCAACTTTGGTCCCTTTAGTTTGTTTACTTTTTATTTAAAGGGCTACAACTCATTGTCTTATTACCATATCCATGTTACTAACTAGGTTAACTTTGTTCCTAGTTATTTTGTTTAAAGGTTAATTTTTATCGCTAACAGTACTTTACCCGCTCTTTAATATTAGCGTGGTTTGATTACTAAAAACCCATTTTTGGGGTGTTACACATTTCTTACCCATTTACTTATCTCATAACCATTCCTACATGACTTCCAATATTCATACAAACAACTTCATTTATATATTAAGAAGTAAGTTTCGGAATTCACTTACCTTTAGCGTCCATGTTCATGCTCGTCTTCTTTCCTCCCTTCGACTCGTTAACCTTCCATGCTTGAGTCCTTGCTAATGTAATTCCTATTCATTCATGCCATCATTTTCGTAACTTGTTAGTATCCATGTTCATCCATATCGATAATCATTTCAAATTCTTAGTTGCATTACTTTACTTAGTTTATCATTCACTAACATGCATACGACATGAAACAATAATCACATTGTTCCACGTTCATGCAATTTAATCTCCTATTTATACATAACACATCATTTGCCCAACGCATATCACACGATTATCTCTAATCTTACATGTATGGCAAAAAGTTTAACCATGTCGTTTATGCGCCTTTATGCGCAGTTGACTTTCAGAAAGTCAACTGCTTATCATATGAACTTTCAACTTAATCTTTTGCATCCATCTTATTATAGTGGGTTAAACTATGAACGTTATATTCATTTCATACTCATGTAATGACGCACATACGAACACATGATTACCTGCTACACAAACACTCATTCGTTCAAGTTGGCATTTTCATAACTTCCTAACTAGTACCCTAGCATTTACTTAGCTAACCCGACACCATTCCAACATTACCCCTTTCTAGGATCTCATAAGTTTCACCCTTACTTATCAATCACTAATAGAAAATCAAACAATCCACAAGGTGTGCGTTACATCAATCAAGCATATAACACAACTCTTAAAACATACTTCTACTCAGTCACAATTTAACTACATTCGCACATGGATTTTATCAAGAACATATTTCTCATGATAATTTACTATTCAGTACATCATGTCTACATTCAATACATATTCATTCGTTGTTTACATCCAAAATCATCTAATAATCTCACCTATGCATTTCATCAAACACTTGGTGTGTGTACTACTATCTAACATGATGTACAAGTATCCTATGCTCATTCTTCTACTACTTGCTTTCATTCATTAAATAAACCAAATATCATACATACTCTATAATATACTCAATCCATCTAACAAGAATTTATCTAATACCTCACACTACATCGTGATTTGAACAAGATTTAGATATGGGTGAAACATCCATGTCATCTTCATCACCCAACTAGTGGGTTTTCATCTTAAACATCAATTTACTTGAAATTACATACAAAATAAGTTCTATTTGATGCTTCTAATACATAATCATGCTTAGTTCCATACCAATTCACGGATTTGATCGTAACCCATATCTAAAAAGATCATCAAATAAGAATCTACAACTTACCAAGTGATTTATAGGGCTAGATGATCAAGAATTCAAGTACATGCATGAATTTTAGTTTAAATCCATCTTCAATTTAGACAAAAGGGGTTGAATTAAAGATTTCTCCTTCTCCTTCTGGTGGGTGTCGACACACACCTCCAACACAAACACACAGATACTGAACTTTCTAGTTTATATGAAACTTAAACTCAATTTCCCACTTTTATTCCTTCTTTGTTTATTCTTTTGTCACCAATGACACTAAGTTTCATTCTCTATTTACTTGACTAACTATTTAACTAAGTTAAATAGCTTGGTTATTTTATATTATGCCATTACGCAAAGAAACATACTAGTCAATTAAAATTCGAGTTTTTTAGGCGTTACGATTTTCTCATTCCACAAGTTATTGATCTTTCATTTTTTTTATCTGATGTGTTGTAATAATAGATAATGTATCTAGTTATTACCAAGTTTCTAGGATCCATATGGTGAAGAACCATGGCTGAGTTAAAGGTGTTTATTGAAGTTATTTTCTTTGTGTATTCGAGTTTTTATCTCCATTTGTCCATCACAAATTATTGGATGATGGGCTAATTAAATAAAACCATATTCTAATTGGTTTGTTATAGTTATTTTTTAGTCATATCTTATTAATATTATAGAGTATGATGTATATAAAAACTATTGTAGGATGTATTTACAAAACCTATAATTCCTAATTCAATTACATAGTCTTCAATGGGCTCGAATACTCCACTTTTACGATAGGGAGTACCATTTAACACACCAAAATACCATCTCTCTAATTGTGTGTTGATAAACAAGATTTAAATACAATAACAACTTTTGTGTTTGAAAACATTGGAACAAGAAGACAACTTGGGAGTTGTAGAGATATCTTCATGAATAAAGTAAACTTTAAAAAAAAAAATTTCGTGTGTTTTTATTTTCCTTTAATGAAAAATTGATTATAATTATTTCAACATTTGGAAACCAACAAGTCCCAAGGAAAACAGCCTGGCTTCTTGTAAAAGACCGTCATTTCGGACTGCATTGGGAACCACCGTTCAGGTGGTGTCTCCATTGGCCAAATATTTACGGCTGACATGTGGTGGTTGCTAGAAAGACGTTTTCTTCTTTTCTAAAATGAACACTTAGGGACACTAGTGGTCTCGTGTACCCCTACCCGATTAGTAACATCGTCATTGACGTATCGGGTAACGGTGTTCAGGGTAAGGGTGTTCAGTAATGATGTTCGCAAGGCTGTCTCTGAAATTAAAAAATAAACACCGGCATTGACGTATCGGGTAAGGGTGTACGAGTCAATGAGGTAGTAGTGGAGTGGTTGGGGAAAGACTTGGTGTTCCTTATGATCAGGTTCGACTATCGCTCTCCCCATTATTTTCTGCAACATCCAGGTGAATGGCGAATACGGGTAGCGCCGGTTCGTCTTGGATGGGAGGCGAGGTTTTACCGATTATTCCACTGTCGTGCCTTCGGGCGGGTGTAGGTCGGGTTTCCGCGCATCTTGGAGAGCCAAGGGCTGCCGACGATCGAGTAGTCGACCTTGGCCACAGCGCCCGGTGTCACGGTGATTGGCACGTCGTTCCTTGTCGTTAAAAAAATGCCTTGTACGAGATAAAAAAACACAAGGTCCTATTCGCAAATTTCTATTTCTTTTCTTTTACCGCCCATCTACGCCACTCAATTCATTAATTGGGTTTTGAATTAGTTTTCTTTATTCAATTTGGTCTGACTTACTTTCATTACACTTTTATAAGTTGAGCTTCTTAAAAGAATTTAATCATTCAGGCCCTTTACGAATTTCATTGGCAAATTGGGCCACAAATCCAAAATTCTTAAACTATTATGACCCTTTTAACGTTTTTTGTTTTTAAACCCAGAGCCTTTAAGATTTTTTTAATATATATATATATATATATATATAATTATAAAAATTTTCGGGCCCTAAGTGGTCGCCTACCCAGCACTTGCTCAGAGCCGACCCTGGATGATTGGGTGATGCTTGCCGACTTCATGTGCGTGGGTAGGAGAGAGAGAACGAGTAGAGTAAAAGTGGTATGATCCATCGATGATTTACGGGAATGTTGGTAACTACTAATGTGTTTTAGAGTAGTATTTGGTCAGAGTGAGGTGACAACATAAAATTTGGTGGAATCTCAAGTGTTGGCAGCGTTATCAAGCGTTTTCATGACCCTATAATGCCTATTATGTATGGCCTTATAATCACATATATTGTTTTTTTAACGGCAAACGAAATAAAAGCCCGACTACCCGAGGTAATCCAATGGTAAAAGGCGACCCATACGCCCGCGAGCGCAAACAATGTTGGGTAATCCAAGCTCACCATCTCCAGTTCCTAGTTCCTGGGACCCGTTGCCCGAAGGCCCACCACGGAAAACCATGTTGGGTTCGGATTCGAACTTAAGACCTATGGTCTTATACCCAAATCTTCATTTACTCTCTGATGTCATATATTGTAATAGGTTATAAACCTACGTATTACATCAGATTATATAATAAAAAAATGAGCGTTTAATAATGTGTACAAAATTTTACATAACTAAATTATTTTTATTACGTACAACGACAAAAAAGAATGAAAGTACTTACAAATCGCAAATTTCTACATACTTCGTTGTATAAGACATTTGTTGTTTTATGTATAATTTTATTTTCTATATCAACTATCAATTGCTTATATCCATCCCTATTTATTAATACGAAAAGCTAATATTCCGTGTTATAGCCTTGATACAATAATAATCACTTTAAAAATACATATATAAAACACGAACATTAAGGAATTGCATTTATTTAATCACCATCATATATTATAATTATGTAAATGGATTTTCACTTTTTTTTTAATTACAAATGTTAGTCTACTATATTTTACATCATAACTCGAATTACTACTTTTTACTCATGTTTAAACTATCCCTTTTCAGAGGCATATCTCTCTGTCATATTGGCTAACCCCAGACGTATAATTATGGTATTAAAATATTTTAAATTGAAGCACCTAATAAGTAACAATAATTGTATAGTAATTCCAAATTATTTTTCTTTTGTTAATTAAGTAATAATTAGAATTCAATTTTCATATTAATTCTTCCAAAAAAAACATTAACATAATTTGATTTAATTCAGACTTACTTAAAATAAGAAAAATAATTGAATTTTGATGAAAAAAAAATGGTGCTGAAACGTGTTATGTTTAGAAATAATTTATTATCATAAGGATTTATATATATATTACTTATGATAATTTACAAATTAAACCTTATTTCAATTTTTATTTCTCTAAACTTATAAAGTTATATATTTTCTTAAATTATATTTATAAAGCATTGTATATTATGCATTTAAAAATTATGTTGAAAAAAATTGTAATCTACAAGTTTATAGGGTGATATATGAAATTCTCTCTTTTATTTTATATTATAAAATAGCTATTAATAATAATTGATTTTTTAATGAAAGGTAACATAAAAATTCCAAATGTTCTAACATGTTAAACTACTTTCCCCAATGTTAAGTCTTTGCATAAACTGTCATTTTGATCCTTGAGGTTTGGCCAGTTTTGTCATTTTAGTCTAAATTTCAAACATTTTGTCATTTTGGTCTCTGTGGTTTCGTTTTGTTGCCATTTTCGTCCAAATTTTCAAATTTGGTCAGATTCTCCACTAGTGACCCTGCTATTTTGTCTTACCCTCAGGGGTATTTTCATCATTTTGATATTATTATAACTCAATTATATATATAATACCCTAAAACCATTAATATATATATACACATACATACAGAGACTCCGCTCTCTCTCTCTCTCTCTGAACTACCACCACCACACCACCAACACCCCCACCACCGGATCTGTAGCGCCGCCACCACCGCTCTGCCGCCACAAGCACACCACCCACCATCACCACCACCTCCTCCCCCTTCTCACCACCACCGCCACCAACACCACCCTCTCTCTCTTTCTCTCTCTCTCTCTACACCACCGCCACACCTCCGACCACCACCTTGCCGCTACCACCTAACCACCACCATCTTCGAAATAGTCTTACTCAGGTAACTCACCTTTTTTCTCTTCCCTACACCATAACCGCCAATGCCCACCCCAAATCGGCAGATCTAGATGAATTATGCAATAACCCCAAATCAATATATGTTGCTAAAAATGACGGTTTGGTTGATTTTGGGGAACAGTTTTGAAAGTCTAGGGCTTTTTTGTAGAGTTGTTCAGGAGGACAGATGAATGGAGGAACCAATTGCAATTTCATGGGTCTGATTTTGAACGAGAAGGAGATTGGGGGTTTCATGTTTGTACTCTTCTTGATAAAATTGTGAATCCGAACAAGGGTTTATGGTTTATTGCAGGTGGTCGTGGCAGGGGGTCGGTGGCGGAGGTATTGAGTTGACACAGGTGTGGTGGTGGCTGAGGTGGGGCGGTGGTGGAGAGAGAGAGAGAGAAAGAGAGAGAGGGTGGTGATGGTGCTTGTGGCGGCAAAGTGGTGGTGGTGGCGCTGCAGATCCGATGATGGGGGTGGTGGTGGTGTGGTGGTAGTTCAGAGAAAGAGAGCAGAGTCTCTGTATGTGTGTGTGTGTGTATATATATATATATATATATATATATATATTAATGGTTTTAGGGTATTATATATATAATTGAGTCATAATAATATTAAAATGACGAAAATACCCCTGAGGGTAAAGACAGAATAGCAAGGTCATTAGTGGGGGATCTTGCCAAATTTGAAAATTTGGACCAAAATGTCAACAAAACGGAACCACAGGGACCAAAGTGGCAAAAGGTTTGAAATTTAGACTAAAGTGGCAAAACTGGCCAAACCTCATGGACCAAAATGACAGTTTACTCTTGCATATAAGTAAGTTTGTCTCTTTTTAGTTTAAGGTGATGCACATGTGGTTATTGTTATATGACATTATTGTGTCATCATCGAAGTCGTCATTTTTTCCTGTGTGGCTATCCATGTAAGTTGTCATGTTAGATTTTTCCTCATGTTAGATTTTTCATCTATATGGTTGTCCGCATGTAACAACATCTGCATCTTGGCCTTCGACAAAACCTTCTTTCGACCTCTAATCTCTAGCATCAATCATCAGGGTATCAACACCTTGAATCCCCCCCCCCCCCACCCTCTCCCCTTGTCTGCTCGTTTAGGCATGTGACGACCACCGCCACTAACATAACTGCACGAGAAGAGAACCAACTCCCTTTCTTCCTCGGAGATAAAGGCATGGAAACATATGATGAATATAACTCTTCAATTAGTGGGTTACACATGCGCTCTGTGGCCGGACGATCCAATTTTAAGAGTAAAAGTAACGTTAGTGGTAAGACTTCGTTTGATATGGTTCGGTTCATTAAAATACCGACACTTACCAAAAGATAAACAAAAAAAGACATGATACGACCAAAAAAAATACCAAGAAGTGTTACATCGATCGAAACAATAAAAACGAATATCAATTTCGGTACTAACGTTGTTCGGCCAGTATTAAACTATTCGTTTGTAAATGTACAACGTCAGATTTGATTGAAACTTAGAAAAGAAAAAGAAAAACCAAAAATTAGAAAAGAAAAAAAAGATAAAAAAAAATTACAAGAAACAAAGATCATAAAAGAACAAAATTATTGTAGTTAATAAGTTTATAAATTATATATAATAATGTATTATGGTAATGCTAATTAAAACACAAATAATCAAAGTTTCTCGATATAAAACACACAAAGAGAACTACTTCAAGATGTATATGGTCCCTGCTAATTAAATGATTATTACTTTTTTACATCAATGGAATGATTTATTCATCATCTTGGTGATCTGATACATCTAACCTTGACCGTTTTTCAAAGACTAGCATCATTTAAAGACATTAATAAGTGCATTCATGATGTTGATTTATATAAATTAATTCTCAATGCCGGTAATTTTAGTATCATCGTATCCCTTTTATGGTTAAATATACTAAAAGGCTCAGTCTATTCAGACACTCCTTCTGTCTATTTGAACACCCCTTAGGCTTTAGACGGGCTAGGGCTAGACGTCCCGTATAACACTGATTTTGAGGAGTCAGCAAGTACCTGGCAGGGCGCATAAATTTTAGCGTTTAGACGGGGCGTCTGGACCTGCACGACCCGTCTAGGAACTTGTGTTTTTTTGTTGGAAAAAAAGGTGTTTTGGTGGGTAGATTGGTTGTTGTTGGCATTTGAAAAAATAGTGTTTTGGTGGGGTAAATTGATTGTTTTTGGATGTTGATTTTTTTTGTGGTGTAATTTTATATTTTTAAAAAATTTGTTTATTGTATAAAAAATGAGTTGTCTTTTTCAATCGTTTATAAATTTAATTGTTTTTACATTATATTTTTTTTTAAATATAATACTAAAATTTAATATTGTTTTAAACATTTTAAGATGAATGCAACAAGTGTATGCTGTTTCCGTATTACATTTCAATGTCGATTTAACACAAACAATCATCAAGTAATCGAATAACTGAAAATAAACTTAAATATAACATATATAACATAAATTTGTACAGCCATAACAATATTTATTTGTACAGCTGAAAACTAAATACAAAACGTCTATGCATACGAGTCGGCCTCGGAGTCGGGATCGGCTCGTAAACGAGATCCATAACCCTGTCGACGTCGGCTCGTAAGCGCGGGTATGCCGCACCCCCGGGGCATGACCTGGAAGGACGTGCTGCGGAAACTAAGGCGCCCCGTGAGGTGGTGGTGGCGGTGCCGGTGCCGGTCCGTCAAAATCAACCGGAGGGTCCTGTACTATCGCTGCCAAATCTGTCGGCGGATAGACTGGAGCGAACTAATCGGGCAGCGGCTCCGGAATCCATGGCTCACCTTCGCAGGTTTTAAACCGCTCGCCTAGCACGCCGAACCTCTTCACCAGTCTCATCCCCCGCAAGGTCGGAAAACCCATCCGCGTGGACGGTATGGCCGGCTGCAAGTGCGGGTCCGACTCCGGCACAAGACCCAACGACCGGGCGATGACGGTGACGTACGCCCCGCCGTACAAAAAGCCATGCTCCTGCCGGTGGTGAACGGAGGCGAAGTACTGGGCGAGACCGTGCGCAAGTGCGCACGGCCTCCTGTACAAAAGGGAATAGTAAAAAAATAAGTCGATGCTCGTACACCACTCACAGCTTTGTCCGCGAGCGGTAATAGACGTAGCGAGCATCCGATGTAGATACCTGCACATTATATTAGCGAAATACGGAAATTAATTCATAGAACCAATAATCAAACAACTACCGTAATAAACGTACGTACCTGTACAGCGGGTCGGCAACGTGAGAAATCCTCTCATTCGCCCTGACATGCTCTCAAGTGTCAGGGCCTGCGACCACCTCCCAAAATCCCAAAAGAGTGGGTCTATCCACCACCACTAGCCCCTTCGTATATACATATGTAGCAATCTCCTCCTGTAGGTATATGCTGCTATGAACGGCAAACTCAGCAAGCGTCATCGAACGCCACACACCGGCAAGCCTAAATGAAACCTCCGGCAAAGGGGGAGGACCCTGTGGCTGGGGAGGCGGTTGGTCGACCCGTGGAGGGTGGAATGTGAAGGTCGACAGGAACTCGATGAGCAGCTCCCTGTAAGTCGGTGTGCCGGTCAGGTCAAACATTCGGTGCCACGGGGAATCAACGGGAATAAAGAATCGAAGTCTGGGCCCCCAATCGCCTCGATCGCATCCCAGTCGACCGCCGAGTGCGATCCGACCTGCATCCGGCGTAGCTTCCCGCAAAATCGGGCGGCCTCGGTGTCGGTCGGGAACTCAAGATAGGGGTGGCCGTGGAGTGGATCCACCAGTGCTGGCGGGGCCCGTCACGGACCTTGCGGATGTGGGTCCCCGTGTATCGGATCTCCAATATCGTCCCTAACTAATCTGCGATTGTATTAGAATTTAACACGAATAAAACAATAAATTATAAAAGTTAAAAAAAAAGTATTTTAACAGGTCGTCTATTGGGGTCGTCTAGGGCTAGACGCCCCGTCTTGTTCATCAAAAAACCCAAATACTTCAACATCACAGCCCTTAAATCCCAAAAACTATAAAATTCACGAACAACCTACGTTCTAAATGCATAATACATTAAAGTTTATTGAAGTATAGTTGAAAATACGTACCAGAGATGCTTGATTTCGCAAAAATACGGTCCGGAATACGGTAGAATACGTATGTGTGTGTATGGTTGAGTGTGTTTTTTGTGTTGGTGTCGTCTGTCTCTGATCGTCTAGGCTGCAAGTCATATACGAAGCCTAGACGGGTCGTATGGAATAAACGGATAATTACCATTTTACCCCTGGTTGCAGCCCGTCTAGGCCTAATTCAAGGGCAAAATGGTAATTAACCAACTGAGTGTTTTACAGCTCAGCATGGTTAATTACCATTTTGCCCCTGAATTTGGCCTAGACGGTCGGCAGTTCAGGGTAAAATGGTAGTTTACATTTTAAATTTAAAATTCAAAAATTTTCGGGGATAAAGATCCCGCTCACACCGTACGTTGTGTCTAGGTCTAGACGACCAGTCTAATCCTTGACATTATGCCCATTTTGCCCCTGATTTTGGCCTAGACGGCCAACAAACCAGGGGTAGAATGGTAATTTACATTTTAAATTTTAAATTCAAAATTTACCATCGATAGCTCAAACTATATGTTGCGTCTAAGTCTAGACGACCCGTCTAAACCTTGATTGTATGACCATTTTACCTCTGGGTATGGCCTAGACGGCCAACAAACCAGGGTAGAATGGTCTTCTTGCTAGACCAAGACGGGGCGTCTAGGGCTAGACGACCCGTATTTTGACATTAAAATTTTTTTGGTATAACTAATAGTATTTTATTTACTTAGTTTAAATTTTGATATAAGCCGACATTCCACCAGTACACCCAAGGCGCAAACTCCGGGTATTGACAAAACAGACGGTAATCATACTCTCCGAGCTCTCACGTCCCACCGTCGCCACCGGCAGTATTGACATTTCGTCATCTGTCGGTGCCGACGGTTGGACATGAGAGCTCGGAGAGTATAATTGCCGATGTTTGTCAATACCCGGAGTCAATTGTTGTGCCTTGGGTGTACTGAAGGAATGTCGGCTTATATGAAAGTTCAAATTAAGTAAATAAAATCCTATTAGTTATACCAAAAAGTTTTTTTATTGTATTAAAAAATCTTTGTATTAATTATACAAATAAATTTTATTAAAGATAAAAAAATTAGACAAAGTTCTTGCTTTGTTGACCGTGGTTGACCAAAACTGATCATCAGACGATGACTGAGAATTGTTAGGTGCTTTAGAAACACCTGAAATAAGTTCAACAACATATCACTATGTTAAACCACAAGACACTCTATTACGCAAACAAAAACATATATATTTAAAAAGGGACAGTATTTCTCGTTTAACTGCATTAACTCCTCGAGTTCCCTTCAGTTACAGTCTTCGTTTGAGCACAAGACACTCTTTGACGTGTAGTCGATTGAGATACAAATTTGCATGCTGGAAACCGTCCCTCCAATAGTTTTTTTCCAAAATATATAAGGCTGGTCTCCATCGGGTAAATATGTTTTTATCTCACTATCTAACGGTTTGCTTTTCAAACCATCTCTGTGAGGTACGGATTGCGCGCATGGTGTTGCCTCATCACCATCATCCTCCACCATCACGGATAATGTCTTGTACACTAGACACAACCACAAGACACTCTATTACGCAAACAAAAAACATATATATTTAAAAAAGGACAGTATTTCTCATTTACCTGCATTAACTCCTCGAGTTCCCTTCAGTTACAGTCTTCGTTTGAGCACAAGACACTCTTTGACGTGTGGTCGATTGAGATACAAATTTGCACGTTGTGAGGTACGGATTGCGCACATGGTGTTGCCTCACCACCATATCCTCCACCATCACGAATAATGTGTTGTACACTAGACACAACCTCCTCTTGCTCGTTACAATTGGGAGCTCTCCCCTAACAACGATATCACCATTAGTAAATAATTAAAACAACAACTAGTTTAACATAATAACTGTTACCGTATTGGCTTCAGGCACCCATGAGTCGCCAGAATACGCCCTAAAGAAATAGTTGCCGTCCTAGTTTGATGACATTTTACCACCTCTGAATGATATCAGATGAAGTAATATAACCCAAATTTCATGACAAAGAGAACTCCGACGATGAATTTAAAGTTTTATGCGAGCGTATCACTTTACTACTTATTGACATGCATTGAACGATATCAGATGAAATAATATAACCCAAAGTTCATAACCAAGAGAATTCCGTCGACGAATTGAAAGTTTTCTGCGACATGAAATGCTTGGCATGGGCCTATTTAACGACGACATATACGCCCTGTCTAGGCCTAGACGGGGCATATCACTTTACTACATTACTGACATGCATGCAGAGCACAACGTCCAAGACGCCCCGTCTAGGCCTAGACGCCGCGTCTTGGGTTGGTCGTCTTCATCAACCGTCTACGGCTAGATGTTCCGTCTGATGTGACTGATTTGACGTTGTACGGGCCAAGAATGTGGTCGGATAAAAGGAAACCTAGACGTCCCGTCTAGGTCTAGACGACCCGTCTAAAGGGTGTCTAAATAGACAGATGGGTATGTGAATATGTAGACCCTACTAAAATTCCCTAGATATTTCATGATACGCAATGATACTTTGCAACAACTTCCCTCGCTCGCACAATATCAATTTTTAAGATGTTATGTAGAATGTTCATAATTCATTTCGAATTTGAAAAAATTCGAAATTCGATTAAATTCGATTCGATTATCAAAATTCATTCGATTCAATTTGAGTCTAGTAAATCGAATACGAATTTATAATTTTAAATTCGATTCGAAATTCGAATTAAAGTTATACATATTTATTATTTTTATATAATACATATATAACTTTTATTAGGCTATAATAAAAATCAATCTCTAAATTTATTCTAGAGTTAAATGCCATTTTAGTAAGTATATATGGTTTGAGCCATTTTGCCAGTCTAGTCCAAAAGTTTTATTTTTCGCATGTAGGCCCAAAAAGGTTTCATCGTTGCCATTTTAGTCCACTAGGTTAACTTCATCCATTTTTCTTTCAACGAGAAGGGCAATTTGATCATTTTATATGTATTTCTGTAACTAGAAGAGCAATTCATCCATATAAAATGACTGAATTGCCCTTCTTGTTAACAGAAATAATGGATTAAGTTAACCCAGTGGACTAAAATGACAACAATGAAACATTTTTGGACCCACGAACGAAAAATGAAACCTTTGAATTAAACTGGCAAAATGACCCAAACCGCAGAGACTAAAATGGCATTTAACTCTTTATTCTAAGTATTAATATAAACCATTTTCAAACTCATTACTATGTTTGACTACGGGTACTTAATTTTGAATTATTTAATGTGATATTGTGATTTCGGGTTACTTCTAAATTTATATTAGGTGTTAAAGTTATGATTTTGGTAATTCTTTACATATTTTAACTGAATTTGAATTCAAACGAGTTTATTCGAATTTATCCTAATTCGAATTCAAATTTTTTCAATCGAATTCGAATTGGTTGGTTCTTAATCGAATTAAAGAAAAAAAAATATTTATTCGAAAAATTCGATTCAAGCAATTTAAAAAATTCGATATTCGTGCACACCCCTATTTTGAAATACATTCTTTTTAAATATGTTTAGAGCAAAATTACTTTAGACAAATTTAGTCATTTGAATGTAAGCATGATGGAAAAAGGAAAAAAAAAGCTAATTTCTCAACATTAATATGAGGAAGACACAATGTAATTTTTGTTTACAATAAACCGTTGCAAACATCAATATATCATAGCATAAGACAACCTATATTTCTCCATCAAAAAACAAGCTCAACCGTCATAAAATTATATTGTTAAATGTACAAAACAGCTATAACACAGTCCCTCTTTTTGGGTGGTGGTTGCTTGGCATTTTCTCTCTTATTTTTTTCTATTTTTTTTTTGGCGTTACCTCTTGACCTTTAGAAAAAGGCGTAAGTCTGTCACTATTTCTTTATCTTTCATCGTTAAACTATATTTATTATTATTATTATTATTATTATTATTATTATTATTATTATTATTATTATTATTATTATTATTTATTATTATTATTATTATTATTATTATTATTATTATTATTATTATTATTATTATTATATAGTTGTTACAACCGAACACGTACACAAATATCCAACAGAAACTTGAATAGCAACCTCAACATCATCCTTCTTGTACCAACTATAATAAATATAATATTTGTAGTGATTTATATTCTTTGGTGTACACGTGAAACTTTGCTGACCATGTAAATAATATCATGGATATTATTTATTAGTGTATTCAACTCAATTATTTTATGTATGTCATGTAATTTAGACTACTCACATTGTTTCAGATCTAACGCAGATTCTCAGCTCATTGTGGCTGGCATCTTGCCGTTCAAATTGTTGCACAACAATCGATGAAAATAACAAGAATCATAGTTATTTTTTAAAATAATCATGCAGTTAAGGTTTTTTAGGAGTTATTACCTATTTTAAGGTATGAGTTTTGACACATAAAAACATAACACAAACGTATTATAAAAGTCACAGATTTTGGTGTATCCCATAAATGTACTGGTCATTTTCGGGCCCAAGTATAAAACTCATATGTTTAGCTAAACGAGTCGTGTTTGAGTCGGTCTGACAGGTTTACTGGCTGACTAATATAACTCGTTTCTTTTAGCAAAAAAATATAAAAGAATTGTTTTTTTATATTATTACTTAAACTAACTGTGTAATTTATACCAAAATTTTAAAAAAGATATAACTAAATTAAAATTAGATTTTATATTTTAAACATACGTATATTTATTTACATTTGTAGTTTTTTATTGTATATTCATTAAAGATTAATAAAATAAATTTCAGATTAACATATTGTGTTCGTACAAACTGTAAAAACTTGAGGCATGTTCAAGTTCGTTCTTATTTCTGAGTTTCCTCACATACTAGGGTATGGACCATGAACATACCCAAGTAAGCGAGTTAATCCACTAATTTGTGGTAATATTACATATAGACTGATAATAATCAATTTATAACACAACATAAGCCTTAAGCCTAGAAGCATGTAAGCATTTGTAACAAGTTGAAAGATAAGTGAGTCTATGGTTCACAAAAACTATAACACAACTAAAAATATAACGGTATACAAATTATCACATACTTTAGTGTGGTATTAGTACTTATTAAAGACAATAACCCCTATTTCAAGAAGTGCTACAAAAAACT
Organism: Scalesia atractyloides; assembly: GCA_947069175.1. Lineage (NCBI taxonomy): Eukaryota > Viridiplantae > Streptophyta > Magnoliopsida > Asterales > Asteraceae > Scalesia > Scalesia atractyloides. The sequence continues at coordinate 84,665,140 of CAMTDV010000001.1, read as the reverse complement.
CACATGACAAAGAAAAAAAAACTATATGTTGTTGATCTTACCGGTTTGAATCAAAATCCGCCACATTTTGATGATATTCAGATATCCAACCTTTCATGATACTGATATCTCTTTTCCTTACATCTCGAAGCCATTCCGGATCTTCATTTGTTGAAAATCTTAGGTCGACATGATGAGCCCCTGCAACGACACAAATAGACCGATTTATATATAGATATGATTGTTAGAACAAAATATTTTCAATACCTTCTTTCTCAACTATAGCAATAATGCTTTTCGATATACTCTTTAGCACCCTGTTTACGTTGATAAAAACAAACAAAATATATGATTGATTAGTTATTACACGCACGAACGCGAATAAAGTTATTAAAGAAGGAAGATGGATACCCGCCACCACTCCAAGGGTCTCGTAAGCCATTGAAGAATATGATATTACTACCAAAACGCTTTAATACTCATGTAATATCCTAAATCATTAAATTAAAAATTAATAATAGATTAACAAATCACTAGTGTTTAATCTAGCTTAGTAAAATGATAATTTAGTTAAATTAAATTTTATATAAAAAGAAGAAATTATGTATACATACATGTCCACCAAATTCTGTAGTAATCCAAGTGGGCCTTGGTTTGACATTATAAGCTTCTTCACAGTATTGGGTATGGCCCTCAAAGCTATATGTTGAGGCCGGAAATATACTTTCTGTTATTTCCAGATGTTGGCATCACCATCTCTGTACAGGCCTGGCCCAAATCAAATCAGCATTTCGTTTGACCTTTCAAAGTCAAAACAAGTATTTTTTGTTGAAAAATAAAAGTAAAACTTAAGTGAAACATTAGCTATTATATGGTTTGTTTTCACACAGTGCTCTCTAGTAATAGTTGCTACCTGCCATTGCCATCCTCCAAGGTCGTGAGGGTCGGAATCGTCAAGAAAATCAAAACAGGAAACGTCCCCAGAATAGTTGTAGTAGATGTTAGTCGCATGATACAACTTTGCAAATGTGTTGTTCCCAAATTTAGGGTTGTCAATTGCCTTACACATCTGCGTATTTCAATATAGTTAGTCAAGTCGATTAAGTTGTTCTAAAGAAATGTATGAATTCGAATCAAGATGTGAAAAAAGTTCGTAAACTGAGCCTAGATAACCGCTCCTTCACTTTCTATCTTCTATTTCTTTTTCTAAAGCAACAAATATTTTTTTCTCTCCTCTCTCAAACTAGTCACTTATTTTATCTCGTCTTCTTAGATTGGTCACATAATTTCTTGTAATAATTTGTGTTTTGTCTAAATCCACCCCCTATCATTACTAAATAAGTTTTCTTTTTCATTCTTATTAAAATATAAATAAATAAACATATACCAGTAAAATTTCCCTTATAATAAAAGCTACTTGTAGGATAAGATGAGAGCAAACATTCCTCTATCCAAGAGGATAGAAATGTTACTGCTACTTAGACCTCCAGCTCCTACTTATTCATTAAAAAAAAATAACACACACGCACACACAAAGTGTGTACGTGTGTAAGAGAGCGGGGGGTTTAAATAATTCGGAATCAATACATCGTATTTTTTAGTCACTGAATCATATTTTAATAGACGACTCCAATCCCTCTTTTTATTTCTCCTTCACTATATGATCTATGATTCTAATTAATTTTTTAAACACATTTTTTACACCAGAAAATCACTTAACATTGTACTTTTAAGAATTTAAACACACATCACTTTTGTTGGGGAGATAAACACCATACCCTAGACCGCTAGGTCATGTGTATCTAACGTGGGTAATATAAACTCACCTAGATAAACGTGTACGTGTGTGTAATTGTGCATGAAGTCCTGGGTCGATTCCCACAAGGGGTTTTTCCTAGATTTATTGGGTTTCCTCCTGAATTGGTGTATAGGCATTATTGCCTAGCAGAGATAGATATGATCGGATGGTTCCGCTGGTGACACGATGATACTCCAGTGGTCCGTCAATGATAAACAACCCTTTATAAAAACTATGTATTTTCACAACATGTTTTGTCACAAGTGTAGAGCTTCAAACAAATTACATGTTTGATAGGATAAGCCGGCATTGGAGCAAGAAAATTGGAGGGTGTTGGATGAGTCATTGCTGTATAAATAAATGCTGTTGAAAGCCATCCTTCAAGATAATCTCCGCTAATATAATTTCTACAACACACATTTATTTGTTATCATCATAATATTTTCAAATTTTCTTTTATTCTTAACAGAATCAAATAATGTAACATACTTGCATATATGAAATGACTTTCGAAGTAACTCGAGCCCCTGTCGCGTTCTAGCGGTCTCCTCGATTTCTTTCCACGACCCTTTTATTACTTTGTAACAATTCTCGCTCTCACTCTAGTATTTTTATCATTAAAGTTTTTATCAGTTAAGTTTTTTCTCTTTCGTGTATAACAATAGGTAAAAGTATAATAATGACGTATTAATTGCGTGATAGAGCTAGAGGTGGTCCGGGTCTATTGACCATTTACCAAACCAAATTTTGTAGTAATAGGGGTGGCAAATGTAGACCCTCTTTTGTTTCATGTAGTCCTTTTCATCTTATTATTATAAAATATTGGATAATAATAAATTTAATTATTCGTCGTTAGCTATCAACAATCTCAACTTTAACAATAACCACTGGCAATCTCAACTATTAACATATTGGCCTCCAATAGACTATGACTAACAGAACCCTAACGCCGTTAGTCTCCATTCGCCGGGAAAACGTATTTGGTATGAAAAAGATCCCTAAAGATCCTATCTAAGGTTATAAAGAGGTTTGAGACGAAAATGTTGAGTTTTCCGATCAAAACGTTGAGTTTCCAGGTAAAAAGAAGTTTTTCGCATAAAAAAAGAGTTTCCAACGACCTCAATAATAGAGACTTTTACCAGAAAAAAGTTCCTAAACATCCGTAATAAGGTTACAAAAAGGTTTGGGACGAAAATGTTGAGTTTTCCGGCCAAAAAGGAGTTTTCTGGCAAAAACGTTTTTCCGGCGACCGAAGACTAACGGTGTTAGGATTCTATTAGGCAGGTCCAATACGTTAATAGTTGGGACAACAGTTATTTTTAAAGTTGAAACAATAGTTTGAAATTATTAAAATCCAATATTTCTAATATTATTATTATTATACTATAGTAGTTGAAACTAATGTAAAAAAAGTTATATTGTAACTCTCAGTTGGAGATTTTTGAGAATTTGCGTGTTTTTATCTTTTAAACCACATATAAACAGGTAAAAAGAATAAAGAAAATATGGTAGTTAAAGTAAAAATAAAATACCCTAAAGTCTTGTGTAATTATATTGTTGAAGCTATATTGAGATGTAATATTCTCAAATTGAAGGATGGGTGAAGACGAAGACAATGCACCAATAGCTACATGTGGGTACTTTAGCCTGAACCATGCTGCCAACACTGCATAACAACAAAAATTCCAATTATAAATTAATAATAGTACAACTAATAATATAGATAATATTTTAAATAAGCTAATCAATTAAAGAATTCATACTTCCACCATAGGACCCTCCAAAGACAATAACAGGAGAATCTATGGCTGTCAAATTGTTCTTGAGATCAACTATGAGTGTAGCATAATCAGCCAATGCTTGTGTTGAACTCAAGTATCCAAGAGTCTTTGAATTCTTGTATGCTTTCTTTTTATTACCTCCATATGGTATTGATTTACCATAGTACCTATGCTATAATCAATCATACTTTCCAAATTTAGAAACCATATAGCATTAAGCAAATGAGAATTAAAACCGATCACCTCTATGAACACGAGAAGGGCTTTAAACTCAGGCGCGATATCATACATGAAGCCGGTGTTTTGAGCAAACCATTCAATATTGCCCTCATTTCCGTGTATACGAAGATTGGAGCATTGATCTTGGGACCACCCCAGAAGGTAACATTGACCAAATATCGTTGTTGGAACGTTTGATAACTTTGAGGATTGTAATTGAAGTGATCAAGAATTTGTGTGAAGTATTTTGTTTTGTAAAGCTTGTTAATGGTTTGTAGAGATTGTGATTTGAGATGAGTGATTGAAGAAGGGAAGTACCTAGGTTGAAACTTAGCAAAAGATGAAGGACTATATTGTAAAAATAGTAGTGAATAGAACAAGGGTAGCACTAGCATCCATGGTGCCATTCTTGTATCTAAGTAACTCAAGAGAAACAATTATAAGGTTGTATGAATTTATTGAGTAGTTTGGGAGTTTTTGATTAGGACAAATCTCTAAAAGGTACAAATCTTAATGCATGATGTACAATTGTTAATTATAATAATGTTGTTTTGGATTTTGGTATCATTACTTTGAAAGTAACATTAAGACTTTGATTAGGCAATTTGGTGACCGTTGTGAGAACAAAACAAAAGAGAGTTGAGAGTGACCCTTTGATTCGTCCAAATTGGACCAAAGCTTTAAAGATTCTGTATATATGGACAATATTAATTTCTTGAAAACATGTAGGACTTATATTATAAGCGTCTTACATACTTTAGGGACAACACTTTGACCGGTCAAAGTGCTAAAAAATCAAATTCATTACAATAACTATTTTTTTTAATAGAAAATCATCAGAAAACCCAATAAATATGGTAAAAAATCCTTTAACTTAGCTAGTTATAACTTAAGGGACTAAAGTTGCCTGTATTGAAAGTTCTTTTGAGAAGAGAAATAAGGTTACACATATATAAGACTTAACCTAAACTCAAGGGGCGTGTTATGTAAGAAATGGAAACTTAAACTCAAGGGGTCCAATTTGTAATTTACTGAAACTCAAGGGGTCCAAGTTGAATGAACAACTTGTACCAAAAGTGAATGCCAAAATATTAACCTTTGGCACCTATCGTCTTGGGGTATGATTATTTTTTCTAGTAATTTCTTATTGTCTAAATGTTTATCTTATTTTCTTACCATCATTTGTAAAGCCTGTTCGATATGTTTTTGTTTCACATGAATTTGTAATAGGTGATTTTTAGTTGTCACTTGTCAGACTTTATTTTGATTGATCTTTGTATAATATATCGTTAGACCAAATTTAATATCTCTTTAATTTCTGATTAAGTTTGTCTTTTCAACCTAAATCTATGTGATTCCTCTTGTTATTCTAGGTTCATTGAATTATTGTATTGTCGATTTAGTTTTTATTAAGACCACCTTGAGGATGCGTCAATTAAGACCAAGAAACAGCGAAATGGTCCACATGGAGGATGTACAGGCCCACAAATATCCCCTTGAATTCGTTCTAAAATTGAGGGGGTTTCATGTATTAACTTAGTTTGTGAGGGACGGTTTATAACTTTGCCCAGAGAGCATGTTGAACGTGATAAATCTTATGGTAGCAAAACTTTTAAGTTTGTAGGAGGGTGCCCGTTTTCACTTTTGATTATTCGTCCCATCACTATGCTACCAGGGTGACCTAGTCGGTCATGCCAAATATTGAATGTATCTTTATCTAACAACATTTGGTTACTCACCATGTTTGATTCGATAGGATTGATATTGGTACAATATAATCCAGAGAATAAATCTTGTAGTTGTTCGGCAATGGTTTCTTTGCCATTTGTGTTTGAAGTAAGTTGAAGATATTCAATAGTATTTTCAGATATTGTTTTTAGGTGGTAACTGTTTTTTCGAATATCTTTAAAGCTAAGTAAAATTATTTTGAATTTACTAGAATATAGTGCATTATCAATAATAAGTTGGGTACGCAAAGATAATGTTATATGTGCTCTATCGGAGCCCTCGATAAGGTTACTAACACCAGATATAGTGCACCTGTGCCTCTGCCAGAGACAACTCGGAGAAAATTTCCATACATTTAAGAATAGCGTTAGTATTACCACCATCTACCGGACATTCATCACCAATAATAGCTCTGCTGGAACTAGTATACATATTTCTTCTGAAAATAATAAAACACAATAAATATAAGAAGCTGCATGTTTGAGTATAATAAAAACATCACACAACCATGGATCAAACATCACGAAGTTTTTAATGATACATAATAATAGTTTCAACAAAAATACCGTAAGAGGTGAAACAAAATCAAAACAAGGAAAAGAAAAACAACATAGTCGTTAAAAAACATCAAATAACGGGTCTCATTTACTGATTTTGTAGATGAAGCTTGTTATTTTGCTCCACGACCAACAAACATGATATTAGATCAGTATATTTTGTAAATTTACGTTCCATGTACTGCCAGGAGTATGTTAGATGAATGGGACGTTGAGAAAGTTTTCTCTAGCATGTCTTCATCGGTAATTTGTTCATCGCATAATTTAAGCTCAGAGGTAATACGGAATAGGGCAAAGTTATACTCACTGACATTTTAAAAATCTTGTAGGCTTAGATGAAGCCATTCATCCCGTGCTATAAGGAGTATGACCAACTTTTGGTAGTGAAAACGTTCTTTAATGTAAATCCATAATTCAAGAGGGTCCTCAACAATAAGATATTCCCGCTACAGGTCTTCATGAAGATGATGACAGAGGAATATCATAGCTTTTGCTTTATCCTGAGGTAAAGTCTAATTATCAACATTAAATGTCTCTCTCAAATTATTGGCTGTCAAATGAATTTTAGCATTAAGAGTCCACGGGAGGTGGTTGTTACCCGAGATGTTAAGAGCAGTGAATTCAATCTTGATAAGTTGGATATTTTTTCTACAAAGGAAAGATTCATGCATTTAAAAATAAGCAAAAGTATAAAAATGTATATTATAGGAGAAGTTGAGGTTCTAAACTTTAAGGTTGTCTTTATATCATTGAGAAGAAATGTAAAAACTTTTGTATGAAGTTGTGACAAAATTAAGATGTATTAATCTGCAAAAATACACTATTAGATGCTATTCGTAAACTGTACGCAATGTGTTATGTGATTACAATGGAATTATAGTAAGTTGGTAGAATTGGAAACAAGAAATATATATGTACTTCAGTTATCAATTAAATTTTAATTTTAATATTAAAATATATAATAATATTAATTGTTTGGTGGAGTATGGTTATCTATATTAATTTATATAGAAATATCACATAGCCCCCTTGTTTATGTACGTTTTTTATTGTAACCATGAATAATTAATGGTGTTTTGGATTTGATATTTAAGAGGCAGTTTGTTCTTTCAAAGAAAGTTTCTTAGACTTTTTTTGTCTTAGAAGAGATTTGTCTCCTCAAACAGATATGGATTTCCACTTCTAAATACTTCAAACCTTAAAAACTCTCTCACTTTTCAAAAACACATCGCCACGTCATCACCCTCTCTTCTCTACAGCCGCTACCACCCCTCCCTCCTTCCACCGGCGTCGTCTCTCACCTCTACCCTCATCCCAGAGCGCCATTGGCCACTCCCCTCCTCCCACAGCCACCGCGACCATCTCCCCCCTCCTGCTCTTCCCAGCGTCGCATCTCCATCACAAACACAATAGGTAATTTCATTTTTTACATCGTTGTATGTTTAAGGAATTTTTAATTTTAATTGTTTATGTTTAGGGGGTTTAAGTTTATGTTAATTGTGTAAGTTTAGGTTTATGTTTATCGTTTCAGCTTGCATGCTACAGAGATTTGGTCCACCTCTTCTACTAAAAATGTCTGCAAATGTGATCCACAGAGACTGTAGACAATTTACTTTTGGAAAAAACAAACGGCACCTAAGTAACAAGAAAACATAGGCAGTGAGGATGTAAAAAAATGGTTCATAAAAGGGAGGAAAACTAGGGTTCTGTTCAGAACTTGAAGCATCTGTTTTCGACTAAAAAAACTAGTTTAATACCCGTTCGATGGACAGTCATTTTAATTAATGCCATAATAGCAAATATTTTCTATATTCTAAACAGAAACATTATTGTTATAGAAAGGAATCAAAAAGTGCGGAGTGTTTCATTAAAAGGTTCATGTTTACATGTATTTTATGCATAAAAACTTGTCAAAGATTTAATGATAAATGATGCATCACTTAGTCGCCCATTTTATTTGTCAAACAATCTTAAGCTTTCCTAACAGTGGCACACCTTTGTTTCATATCCTCAACCTCATTCCTATGATGCATTTTTATTATCAATGCTCTCCTACCCTCTCATACAAAACATCACTTAATATTTCTTATTATATTGCTTGGTGTACACAAATTATATTTAAGAAAATAGACATAAATAAATGTATGTAAAAAAAAATATTTTAAAGGAAAGCTCGACCATTATTTCATTTACATATCTGGAATAAGATTAATATGCGGTTCTGAGTTTTGACAGCAAGCTAATTACATCTGGGAACTTTCATCTTCAACAGCCTTACCACCGTCTTGTTTCTACCAATTTAATAAAGCTACCCATCTGATCCGTTGGACTTATTTACTTATTTATGATCGACCCAACTTACCTGACTTGTCTTGACTATGAATCACAATGGGTCAGGTATTGGTAATCCCAAGCCCGTACCCGATTATAATTCTTTGTCCCGTATCTGACCCGTTAGGTCGGGTATTTGTCGGGTAATTACCCATCGGGTGTCGGGTTTACCCGCGGGTAACGGGTATACACATTAATTTGTAAAAATATCATTGAAACTTTCATGTGCATTTTTTACTCTAATGTTTATACAATTTACTAGTTTAATAACCACTCCAAAGGAAAATATGACCAATAACATACATGCATATGATATTCAAATGCATATTTGAAATATATATCTACATAATTAACAATTAATGTACAACTACTTTGGAACACATAATGCCGGTTTATATATTTTGCATTTAGTTGAACACCAAACATGAAAGATAGTAGCGCTAAACAGAACCCAAGTAATCTACCTAACAACTTGAAATGTATTTAGAAAATTCCAAAAATAACACACATTTTTAATCTGCATAAAAACAACATAACAAAACATAAAATCTTGTGTGTGTACGTTAAAGTCTTGAAGACAAACAACAAAGCAAAATATATGAATAATGAATAAGTGTATATACTAAAGGTTATATAAATGGGAAATTAATGATATGCTTTTCGGGTAAACAGGCCAGGTATCGGGCGGATATCACTAAATCCCATACCCGTACCCAGATTTTTTTATATTTTTAATCTCATACCCGGCCCACACCCATCAGGCTTTTGGTATACCTGAGCCGTATGTTTCGGGTATACCCGTCGGGCTCAGGCTTTTTTTCCATCCTCAATTTTAACTGTAATTTTTTCCCACATAATCAAGCAAGTATATCACCATTTTCTTCTTCTTCTTCTCCTTCATATATGAGATCAGGCGGACATACAAGTTGTTGAACTTACAAGACAAGGGGCAGTTGATAGCTTGAAAATTTGCAAATGGTGATTTATTTCAAGCATTCCAGGCCAACTTATTTTATAATGGTACACTTAGACCTTTAATTCTAATGATTAATGCCATGCTCCTTGTTAGGGGTGTAAACTAGCCGGGCCGAGCCCGACTCGTCATGTTTTTATGAAGCTCGCGCTTGAGCTTGGCTCGATTCGAGCCTACTTATTTGAGCTCGAGCTCGGCTTGTGAGTAAATCCCAAAGCTCGAGCTCGGCTCGAGCTATTTTGAGAACAACCTAAAACGAGCTAAAAGCTCGGCTCAAGCTCGCTGCAATATCACCTAAACTAGCCAAAGCTCGTCCTGAGCTCGGCTCGCCAATGTTCTCATCATTATTACTATATTATGTATAAAAAATAAAATTTTGTTTGGGCTGGTTAGGCTCGCAAGCCTAAACGAGCTTTGTATTTCAGGCTCGGGCTCGATAACTAAACGAGCTCTATTTCAGGCTCGGGCTCGTTAAAGCTCGGCTCGTTCAAGCTATTAACCAAGTCAATAACGAGTAGCTCTCGAGTCTCTGGGCTTGTTTACACCCCTACTCCTTGATATATCTAGCTTACACTAATAATAGAATTAACGGTATGGACTAAACTTACCTTACCCTTTTGATAATGAGGTATACATAAATCATCACTGAAAACATGGATTGATCTGGAATGTGACAGAAGTAAATTTAGATCTTGAAATGAATCATTTTACTGTAATGTTCTCCCACATAATCAACCAAGCATATCACTAAAAAGCAAAATAATTTACTGTATCTGGGCTGGGCTCTTTTTCAGCAGATGGTATATGGTTCATCTCAGATGTATGGTTCATCTTACATAAAAAGCAACATAATTTAATAACATATAAAGAGTACAAATTAGGAACTCACCTTAATTTTGTGGAACTCCAACTTGCTCTACGGTTTGTGTATAAATGATCAAGCAGTTCACTACTTGCTAGCACATGAAATGATCAGAAAAAGGAACATTAAGTGAATAAAGATATGTTTGCTCTTATAATTTTTATTTTCTAGATTCCAAACAATAATGATTAATCGAAATAAAATACCATATGACTTTGTCCATTCATCCAAACAAAATAACTACACCCTCCTCTTTAAAACCAGTCAAGTTAGCACAGAAAGAAAATGAACACAAGATTTCTACATTTGGCCTATTTTCATTATTAGGGTCTAGTAGTGAGCTTTGGCCCAATGGGAAATAGAGATGGGCATAAAAACCGGTTCCAAACCCGAACCGGTAGAACCGAACTGGAACCAGTTCCAGTTCCTACCCGACATTAAGTAGAAATTGTTCCGGGTTCAAAATACCCGTTGGTTCCAACCCGGTTTCACAATTTTACCATTTGAATCGGGTAGTAACCGGTTCCTAACCGTACCCGGTTCCTACCTGTACCCGGTTTCACTAGTACCCGGTTCCATCAGTACCCGGAAATGCAGTTCTAGAAGGAACCAGTTATACCCGTTAAAATGCCGTTGGAACCGGTTATAGCCGAAGAAGTGGAGACTAACGATTCGGACGACAATTGTACCGAGGTACCCGCACCTAAGAGAAACTCATCGGAAAGTGTTGCACCTACCACTAGTAAACGATCAAAGAAATAAAATCTTACTGGAACCGGTTCTGAGTAATTTTTTTTTGTAACCGGTTAATTTTTTGTTTTTTAATTTTAACCGATTATTGTTACTATTTTTATTTATCAATGTAACTAATAATAAAATCAAAAATAACAAACACAATAGAAAGAAACATTACACAAACTTTATTAAAACACCAAACCAAACGGGTTACATCAAACATTTGAAGAACCGGTGCCGGAACCTTCTCCCGTCTCATTTTTCTTTGCCTTCGTCACTGGGCAATGCCGCTCAGTGTGTTTCTTAAGGGTTGAGTTGGCTGCGGTCTTCATAAATTTTCCGCAAGCTTTGCATCTAGCCATCTCGTGGCTGTCGGACATTAAACAGAGATCAAAATTCTTCCATATAGTTGGGTTTCTTTTCGTCTCTAAGACCGTAACAACTTCTTCGTTGCATGCCATAGGTATTTTGCAAGAATTTAGAAGATGATTGATTTTGTAAGTTGATGATGGTGAGTGTTAAGTTTTGAAATGGTAAGTAGGGAGGGGTTTATATAAAAAAAACCGATTTCGACTGTCAGGAACCGGTTCCCAACGGTAACATTTATCAGGAACCGGTTCTGCACAGTAAAAAGTCAGGTTTTACTATCAGGAACCGGTTCTGAACAGTAAAAAAGTCAGGTTTTACTGTCAGGAACCGGTTTTGAACAGTAAAAAGTCAGGTTTACTGTCAGGAACCGGTTCTGAACAGTAAAAAGTCAGGTTTTCGACTGTCAGGAACCGGTTCTGAACAGTAAAAAGTCGGGTTTACTGTCAGGAACCGGTTCCACACCATACCCGGTTCCATAATACCCGTACCCGGTTCTACACGGTTCCATATTCTTGGGTGTGAACCCGGGTAGGAACTGGACCCGGTTCCACACCATACCCGGTTCCAATGACATCCAAGCAGAACCAGGTCCGGGTTGGAACCGGTTCCGGGTAATAATAAAACCCGATTATGCCCATCTCTAATGGGAAAAAAACTACTCCTAGATCAGTTGCAACAAAATAATCATAAATGATAAAGAAAACATAAAAAAAAAAGTTAAGCAATCGAAACCAAATACAGAGTGAGATTAAACTAACCTTTCACGCAATGACGGACCCAAAAATTATTTGTTGTGGTGCGGATGAGTGGTTCAAGCATATTTTCAGATGGTGCAATTGAGTTTTTTGCCTAAAAAATACACTAATTTTTTTTCAAGAGGTGTGCCCGCCCACCCTGAACTTCACCTAGGTCCGCCCCTGCTTTCACGAACACTGAAATTGATTCAAATCATAGAAAGCCATTTAAACTCACAAATCTTAGGCTATTGTGGTCATATCATAACATTAAGTTGATATAAATCTTACACAACTCCAAAAACCAAATAAGCATTTTATCAAACACCTTACCTACATAAACATGAGCTTCTTTAACATTTCACTTTGTTACGCAGAGCCGTCTCCAAAAATGTTAAAAATATTTTGGGCCCTGTGCTAGATAAATGTCGGGCCCAATCAGCCCCATAATACAAACTAAGCGAACCATTTAAAATGGTTGTAATTCCAACTATTATAACAGATTGGCGAGATAAAAAACCAGACCCTACCCACCCTAAGATTTTATTATTTATAAAAAATAAGTTTAGAAACATACATTCTTTATTATATAATATAAAATGCTATTCAAATATTCAATAAAAAAGACGTTAAATAAATAATAAATTAAAAAAGATATATATAATGAAATAGAACAGAAGGCTAACTTTTTTATATTAATTTAAATAAAATAATTGACAAAATGGTTAAAATGACTTAGTTTCACAATAAAATATTAATGTAAGATTCTCTATATATCCTGAGACCCTAGTTAGGCCCTTCCTAAACTCAGGCCTTCACTTAATTTTGAAAGAGGCCACTAGAGCAAAGTTAGTTAAATACTGGGCCTTCATTAAAGTTTTAAAAAGGCCCAATAGAGCATAAAGTCATATTCAGTATTTAGCAGCACCGACAACCGGAAATCGACTTAGATTCACTCTTTCCAGTTATCTCAGATTCACCCTTCTATTCTCATCTTAAATACACTCCGACTCTGTTAATATATATATATATATCTTAAAATTTTGCGGGTCTCCGGAGGTTTTTGGTCCTGAGTGTCGCCCACTCGGCACTTGCTCAGGGCCGGCACTGTTGTTGTGCCTTGCTCAGAATGTCATGAAGGCTCAATTTACGGTTCAGATTAACTTTATATTTTCAAATTGATCAAATGTTATCCTTTTTTTTGTACAATTTCTCAATCAAACACCTAGAATTCCATCAATTAACCGGAAAACTAAACAAAATGTATAATACGAACATAAATGAAGCAACTTAAATGTAGAGAAGGACATGGGTCGCTGATCAACCAATTGCTATCAGATGAACTTCGCGTCCAGCCGTAGTGTTGAACTATCACACCCCGGATTTTCCAACCCAAATCCATACACCGGTGGGCCCGGGTGGGGAGTATCGTGACGTCAGTTGATAACATCATTGTCAATTAAACACGGCACAACGGAAGTTTTGGAGTAAAATTACTATTACAAACCCAATGTTCGAAATATAAAATAATATACACGCTCGTAATAGAAAATCCACAGGCGGATCATAAAATGTACAATGAAAGAATATAAAACAGACTTTAGGGCAGATCTAAGGATTTGCAAGATCCTCTTATTTCACTACCGAGCAGCTTCCGGCCTATTTCGTATTGTACATGCAGTTTAATCTTTTTGAAAATACGTCAGCTTTCGCTGGTAAATACACCTGACTGACTCATTTTGAAAACATTTTAGAAATTTGATTTAAGTGCAAAGGGCACAAATCTTTTATAAATTGGGAAAGTTACTTTGTAACCTTATTAACAGATTCATATGTTTGTCCATACATACAGGGCCAAGTACAGAGACCGAGACATGATTAAATACACACCACTTATAACTCACAGAGGAGTTATCCCCAACGTCTGGGTAATTTACATTTGAGCGTCTGTCAGGTGTATGCCTACACCCCGCGCTAAGGTCGTGGCCATTAACTAATCTAATGAGCCGAGGATATCCAGGACACGGTAATTTAACCCCCGATGTTTAAGTTATCAACAAAACTGATTAAAACAGAATATGCGGATTTACTAGCCACAGTCCGGCATTCGATTGATCCCATTTCTGACCAAGCGGTAATAGTTTACCGTATCCCAAGCCTGTATAGGGAAAATAAGTCGAGAGTATTTACCTGAGCTAGTCTTCTTTTAATTTCAATAACTCAGCCGTATACAAAAGTACTAAGTGTAGATAGCATTTACTGGCAAGGCTCTAGTCTGGATTATGGCATAAGCTAACCAATTAATACTAACGGTCTTTATTTGAGTCATAGACTTAGACCGAGTAGTGTACATGATCAAAACGTATAACGCTTGATCAAACGATGATTGGATAGAATGTAGTTTAAACCCGACAAGTACTTTGACTTGCATAATATGGGTAAACTATAAACATTATGGATTTTGAAACTTAAATGACAAGGTTAAACACGTTTCGGTTAAATTCCGTAAACTAGTTACGTATAACTAACCGTATTCTTATAAGCGATAATGCGTAACCGGATAAGTCATGGACAAGTTCTATATGCCATTATGTTTTAAATAAGTTAAGATATCAGTAGGATATCAACTTGTATGTCCGTTAAGTTTTTAAAATGAAACTATGCCTCATAAGGGCATTTAATTTCATACCGTATAAAAGTAATTTGAATATAATTTAATGTTATAACTCTAAGTATTCTGGAAAAATAATTTATTTATGATATAATATCAGGAGGATACCAATTATATGTGTAATTTATCTTTTATGGCCAAACTATGCACCGAAGGGGCATTTTGGTCATTTTACACATAGTTTATAAATTATTTGGGATTATGATTTTATAACATGTACATACTGTAAATATGTTTAAAATAAGTTTAAAATCAATAGTTAACAAGTCTTGGTCAAATAACATGGTTTAAAACCATACTATGCGCCGAATCGGCGTTTATGTCGTAAAATGACGTTTTATGCAATGTTTAATGAAAACTGACATTAGGGTCAGATTAAAATGTCTTAGATATATTATTTAATATAATATCTCAGTAGGTGAAAGATTTACCTTGAAAAGATTTGATTAAAACTATTTTATGAGCCATAATGGCTAAAATCGTCATTTATCGACATAGTTTAAGGACCTGTTTGAAAACTCATTATGTAACTTGGTTTAACATCCAAAATAATCCTACTTATAATATTACATCAGTAGGAAACTTATTTTCAAGTTCATTATCATTAAAACCTTGATTTATGTAAAAATGGCATTTTGGTCAAAGATGACATAATTATGGAACTTGCGCATAAACTTAGGTTCTGATTATGATCATATAATATAACCTCTGAGGGTTATGCTACATTATTTTATTATTGTAATGCAACTTTAGATCAGTAGGTAACTAATCTAAATCGGGTCAGAATCGAAAGTCAAAGCAGAAGTCAAACTTCGCGACTTTCGGTTGTGAACCGACTCTAGAACTGAAATTGACGAGCCGAACATGTTTTTGCATGTTCTGATAATTACTACCAGCTTGTTTAAGTGTCAAAACAGGTTTCATAATATATATAAGATCAATTTAAGATTTTTCCGAAAAATGGCATGTTTGACTTTTTAAGAACATAACTTTGACCCGTCAATTGGTCTAGCAAACGTGATCTTCAGGAGGTGCCCTTTATAGGGACTAACACCTACCTTATTACGATCACTTAGCCATGCTCATTTCAAACAATGACTGGACCATAATGGTCTTAACCGAAAGTCAAAAGCGTTTTCCATAAAATGCTTGACTTTTGGCTACAAAAGCCTATAAACGCAAAATGCAAGAGCAAGGAACACTTACAAGAGGTTCCTAGAATGCAAGAGAACTAAGTTAGATGCTTTTTTCAGCTAGAAACTTCCAGAGGAGGGAGAAGAGTGTAAGAATGAGAAAGGTGCAAGTTGAAATGGTGAAATTAAGCACCTATTTATAGTTTGAGAACTCAAAGGAGGTGATGCCAGGTGTTTAGGGGTGTAAGAGGAAGCTTACAAGTGTCCCAAAACGTGGCATAGCTGTTTGGGAAGCCATGGTTTTGAGTAAATGGTTTTTGGAGCTTTGTGTGGCAGCCAAGAAAAAGTTTCTGCAGCAGAGCCTTTCTCGCGGCCCGCGACCGCCTTATGGCCATTTTCAAACTTTGACACTTTTAGCCCCTTAACTTAATAAAGCTTCTAAAAACCTTTTAAAACACCTTTTTGACACTTTTAGCCCTCCGTAGCCAATACTTGGCATACCCGGGATTATGCCCGGACATTGTCGAGCTCTCGGTTCGTTAAAAGATCACTCAGAGGTATAAATTAACATGTTGACACTTTAATCCCTCCATTATCCAACTTTTACATATATACAAAATTGAACTCTGTCGTCCAACAAATGGCACATATGAGAGTTAGGACTTCGTAAAGGATCACTCAGAGGCTTATTATAAGCATGTTGACTCCGATGTCACTCAGAGGCTGGGCATGTTGACATATCAGTCATTCAGAGGCCAAGTTTTAAGCATGTTGACATATCAATCACTCAGAGGCTAATGATTTAATCATGTTGACATATCAGTCACTCAGAGGCTGTTATTTATGCATGTTGACATCGGACCGTCACTCAGAGGCTAAGTTCGAGCATGTTGACGCCTTTAGTCCTTATTGGTCTTTAATAGACTATATTTAAAATACAGCACGTGTCACTATACTATTGGACACGATTTTACAGGGTGTTACATGAACTAAGCAAACAAGATTCAAGTTTTGAGATAGTATGGAGTAGAGAAATGTAATGATGCATTCAATTTATGCCGCAATGGTTGTGATAGGTTACGAACCTGCTAGAGAAATCAGAGATTAGTGAAATTAAAATCAAAATGGATAAAGAGAATAAAATCATATCGCAATCCCAACCCCTAATCGCCAGTCTACATTTAATATTTTGAAACCCAAAATAGGTTGGCAATCCTTACGTTGTGATGATATCCTGATTGTAATATAAAAGTGAGATAGAAACAATTGAGTTGAAGTAGCAAGAAATCAGGAGAAAGAGATGGGAGTGGGTGGAAGACATAGACGTGGGTTGAAGTGTCACACCCCAACCGATGGCGGAATCATCGAGGCGGACGTAATTAGATTGCTCGAGACTTCATAACGCTAAACTTGTGACAATTAAACAATAAATTTCATTTCATTTATAACGATTCAAGCACAAGGCTTTGAAACAAAATACAACATCGAATTCAAAGTACAAGTACATCAAAAATACAACATTTTAATCAAGAAACACGATCCTACATAAGTCTAAATTAAGATGAGTTTCTAAGTCCATCCTACTAGATTCCATAGATCGTCATCATCATCAACCTATAATACATGTTATAGTATAGTTCAACACACAAGGCATTGACGAGTATACAAGTGTAACTAGTAGCATAATATAAGCGTTTAACAAATCCTCATGCGTATATGTTAACTTTGAAACTAACATGGCAAAACTATCATACAATTATACAAGTCAACCCAGAGTTTACCGCTAGCGTAACCTAATCATAGCAATGACTAAACCGATTTGTTTACTTAACATAACCTCACGAATACGGGCGGTGCGTTACTCCTATAGCGCTATACATGTTAAGGGAGTCTTGATCAAAGTTAATGACGAGGTATAAGCATAGCAAGTATAAGCACGTAAAATCGAAGTTTAGCATAATAAACATGACCACACAAGGATTTTTTGTGATTTAAGCATATGCATGTTTGTGTGATTTTGATAATGTAATGTATTGCACCCCAAAGTATTTAAAAGTGAAAAGGCGTCGAGTATACTCACGATTTTGCAAAGCTTCCGAAGAAGATCTTGCGAGTTGTTGAAGGTTAGGAGTTACCATACACGAGGGAAACAAAGATGTATGAGTATTCTGAGTTGGGCAGAGTGTTGGATACGGAAACAGAATGTACAGAAAGTATATGTGGGAAAATCAAACGTCGCGTAACACGACTGCTCACTTCGTGCGAAGTGGGTTTATCCACTTCGTGCAAAGTGCTTTTGTTCACTTCGTGCGACGTGACCGTTCACTTCGCGCGAAGTGGCAGTCCATTTCGTACGAAGCTACGACTTAGCGATTTAGCTCGTTTCACTACCCGCTCAGACAGTGAATTTAGTGAACGAGAGTTTAGGTACGAGACAGATACAGTCCAGATTCATAACGGTTAACTATAGTTCAGCTAATGTCCGAATTTGGTCAGAAAGTTAAATATAAGTATACATATATATTGCTTGAATTATATAGTCCATCAAGTTTGTCATTGAAATCAAGTATGAGGGTGTGAACACCTCATTATATGATTCACCAAAGCACAAGGTTGTAACAACCCGGTTGGTTACGATTAACAAAATGTAAATTTTAACTATGCAAGTGGCCAAGTAAGATTAACCTAGGTGAGCCATTCCCGACATGGAAGGAGTTAACTAAGTGTTGGAGGCCAGACGGGGTTAGGCTACTTTGGTACTAGCAAACCACTTTTGTGTCATGCAATAGACAAATGAGGTGGTGGAACTAATTCGGAAGCCAAGGCTTCTAATGTTCACACTACTACCAGCACAAGCTCAATCACAGGGAAGATGACAAGCTTGGTGGTATTCAACACTCGTAGATGCCTGCACTTTAGAAGAAAGTATAAGAAATTGCAAGAAAATAAGTAAAGTAGTGAGTTGAACTCACTTAGAAGGTCTAGAAAGCCTTCTGATTGGGGACTGAGGTGCAAGGGAGAAATCATGAGCTTGAGAATGATTTCCGGAGTGAGCAAAGAGTTTAGGGGGGAATGGAGAGAGTATTTATAGGAAAATTGGCCAGTTCGTATGAGTTGGCATCACTTCGTACGAAGTGGTCTTCAACTTCGCACGAGGTGGCCTCACTTCATGCGAGGTGGCCTCACTTCGTGCGAAGTGACTTGTTCGGGCCGCTTTCGTGTGTTTTGGCTGGTTCTAAGTATTTTAAGCATGCATGAATGATGTACAAGTATAATTGCACATAAAACCGAGTATTCAAGGATTCCAAGTATGAGTTTCTTGCATATAATCACGTATTCAAGATTATAACGTATATTTTAAGTATGTAACATGCGTAAGCATCAAATAAGTTTCCATTATGATCATAACCTTAGAGTATAAGGGTTGAAAATGGAAGATACGAATACAATACAAGTTTCCAAAAAGTAGAAGTACGATAACACTTTCTAAATAAGGAAAGTACAAGAATGCAAGACGTTACATGAAAGCAATTGAAGTTGCTGAGAACTGACAACATAATAGTTAATTTTGTGAGTTTAAGTGGTTGAGATTTAATCTTAGCCAAATCTAACGGTGAAAGTTGATTAGAAGGTTGGTTAGGCTATGTAGGCTTAAGAAAATATATAATTAGTTTTTGCACCGCCCGTGTTACAGGACACTAAGCCGAATATTTCTCTCTAATAACATACACGTCTGTTTGTTCAGATACTTGTATACTACTAAAGTTATAGTAGAGGGACTAAACACGCATATAAACAAGGTTAACCAATAAAAGAAAAACTTTTTTAAAAACAAAGAGCTAAACACGTATTTTAATGAAGTTAAAGTTTAAAAATAAGCACAGACCAATGAGGGGTGTGGGGTGTCAGGCAGCCAGCTACCTGACAGTATTTCCCTCATTATAATTGTGGTGAATATAAATATAAATATAATATAATATAATATAATATAAATGTAAAATAATTGTAATGTATATAATAAATAAATAAATAAATATAAATATAAATACTGATGGGCCGGCCCAATAAGCATAAGAGCCTAGGGCCACCAAGATTGAAGGGCTATATCCTAAACATCCCCAATCGTCCATATCCTGCAATCCAAGCCGTATCAAAACTCGGTGCAATCAGACGTGCGAAGAAGAATCAGACGTTCGAGGTCATAAACAAACGTGAAATCAGGGCGTCGATTGAGCATGTCATCATCGCAATTAGCCGACTTTAGGGCTTTCAAATTTGGGCCAAATCAGTAGTATATATTGCTCAAACCCTCACTATAATCACTTTAATCTTCTTGCTGTTCGCTAATTGATTTCGTTTTTTTTTTTTACAATTTTCGCAGGTGAAAGAATTCACACAAATCTATCGGTTTCTGGAAGACCTACAACGGATTGATCGAAAACAACGCGACGATTCACTTGTAGCGAACGCTCTGTTGATTCTTGGAGTCAGTTGATCACCTGAAGTTGTTTGTTTTAATCGATATTATAGAGTTAGGGTTTGTTCTTAATGGCTATAGTTATCAATTAATATAGAAGAAGCCCTATTTGGTTAGGTTTTCTTTTTTTTTTCTTTTTTTTTTTATTGTAGCAGTTGGCTAATTTATAATGGCCTGAGACATACTGTACCATTAAGGAAGATTTATTGTGCCTTTTTTATTATTTCTTTTCTTACTTGTTCTATGCAAAACTAAGGGAGGATTTAAGTGTTTGTTCATACCAGACTCAACTTCTTTTGAGAAACTTTTGTATTTTTACAAGATATGGGTACCCAAGGTTTTAATGGTCAGAAAAATGGCCAAAGATTGGGCATCACCGAGCCCATATCTTTGGGTGGACCAACTGAGTATGATGTTATCAAGACTAAAGAGCTTGAAGAGGTTGTTGTATGCTCCTTTCACATTCAAGTATTGCTGAGATATTGTTTGTTTTTTTAACTGCTTAAGGATCCGCTTGTTTTACTTTGCGTAGTTTTTGGCTGAGGCTGGACTGTATGAGAGTCATGAAGAGGCCATACGTAGGGAAGAGGTTTTAGGACTGCTCGACCAGGTTGAATTACGATTTACGTTTCTAGTTAGAGTTTGATCGTTTTCGTTGTATGCTTTACTGTTGCTCTGATGTTGTTCAATTGATCAGATTGTAAAAATCTGGGTGAAAAAAGTAAGCCGGGCAAGGGGGTTGAATGAACAGCTTGTACAGGAAGCGAATGCCAAAATTTTCACCTTTGGGTCCTATCGTCTTGGGGTATGCGGATTTTTTTCTGTGTAATTTCGTATTGTCTTAATGTTTATCTCATTTACTTACCATCATCTATAAAGCTTGTTTGATATGCTTTTGTTTCACATGAGTTTGTAACAGACGATTTTTAGTTGTCACTTGTCAGACTTTATCTTGATTGATCTTTGTACAATATATCACTAGACTATATTGAAGATCTCTTTAATTTCCGATTACGTTCGTCTTTTCAACCTAAATCTATGTGATTCCTTTTGTTATTTTGTGTTCATTGAATTCTTGTATTGTCGATTTAGTTTTATTGGTGTTTATTTATCTGATTTTACTTTTTTAACCATTCACTAGTTAGGTTTAACCCCTCTTAGCTATTTCTTTATTCATATAGTTTTATTTTGGGTTAATAAAGCTCTATTTGCATCATTCTATCTCCATTTAGATCTTTTAATGTACATTACATCATTAGAATAATTTTGATTTATCCATCTTTGGTTGGTGGGGTGAGCAAGATAGGCTGCCTACCATCAAACGGTTGCAGAGGAGAAACATCTTTCCTGGCTCATTTGCATCTTTATCGACTTCAGTTAGATCAATCAATGTACATTACATCATTAGTCTATTTTTAAAGCTCCCTTAGTTTCTAATCTAGTTTGTTATTTCAGCTTAAATATATGTGAGTTTTTAGGCTATTTTGGATTCATTAGATTCTTCTTTTGATGATTTAACTTTATTAGCTTTTCTTTTTCTTTAGTCTGGTTTTAGAGTTAATGTTTGTCTTTCATAGATCCAGTCTACCTCATAGTTATTAATAGCGAATAGCGGAAGATAGCGACAAGCTACCTATACGCTACGTAGCGATAGCGATGGAATAGCGAGCACTATTTATGGTTTGCCATACACTAGGCGAAAATTTTAGAAATATTTTATGTGTATATTATATCCAAATAAGCTGTTTTATACCCTGTTTTATATGCATGCTCAACAAAAAACATAAATTCCTGCTAATTTATAACTATAAAATCCCTCTATTCTATATTAAAGCAGAAAAAAACAAAATTCGCGCTATTTGTTCTCTATGGAGGTGCCAAAATCAAATAGTGACACATGAGTGCTACGCTACACTATTCGCCATAGCGCTCTATTAGTAACTATGGTATAGCCGCATAGGTCACCACTCAGGCTCAGTTTAGATCAATCCATGTTCATTATATCAATAGACTACATATAAGGTCCTGATTAAGTTTTGTTATTGAATCTTGAATCTTTGGGCCTGATCAATATTCCATGTTCTTTTTCCATATTTTAGAATTTGCATTAATTCGGGGTAGTCGTATCAGTCAACAATATATACATTGGCTGAAAGCATACGTCTTTATGTTCTTTTGGATTTACATGTAACTAAATAAAGGGATAACTGCTTGATGCTTATCTTTGGTCTTTTTGTGTAACATGACAGTAATAGGGCATGCATTTTTTTCTTTCTATCACATGCTATAACATTTTGTTATACTTTGTTTTTATTTGGTTTCTAGCTTGTGGCAGTCTTCTTAGGTTGCTGTTTACTTAATGTATCTGAATGACGGTCAATCTTTGATTTGTTCAAAGGCTTGGCTGTTTGCTTTAGAGAATAAAATAATAAAAAAATCATCTGAGTTCTGTAAATGTTTCGGCATAAAAAAATTTCTTAGAAAAATGTAAATAGTTTTTGGACAAAAATGTTTTTAACTTGCTTCTATTCATCTTTCGTATTCATCAACTGCCTATCTGCCTTTTTATTTGTGGATTTATAGAAGCAGTCTTATCTTCATTTAAGCATAATTCAATCTGATTAAATGAACCCTTTTATTGCGCGATAGCTGTGTATTTATCTATTAGTTATAAATAATTTCTTCTTATTTAAGTTTTGTATATTAATTTATAGGTACATGGACCTGGTGCAGATATTGATACACTCTGTGTTGGACCAAGACATGCTGATCGAGATGTAATCTCTTGTAAATTTTACCGACCTTGATGTTGAGTCAACTCACTGATGGTCTGCTTTTTACAGGAGGATTTCTTCGGTGAACTTAAAAGAATGCTTTTGGAGATGCCTGATGTAACAGAATTGCATCCTGTACCTGATGCCCATGTTCCTGTGATGAGATTCAAGTTGAATGGGGTTTCAATAGATCTTCTGTATGCAAGACTCTCACTTTGGGTTATACCTGATGTAAGTAGGTCTCAGGAACATAAGATGTGAATAATGTTAAATACAAGTTTGGTTACTCATGAGTTGTATATTGCTGCAGGATTTGGATATTTCTCAAGACTCGATACTGCAAAATGCAGATGATAAAACAGTTCGCAGTCTTAATGGATGTAGAGTTACTGATCAGATCCTGTCATTAGTGCCTAATATTCAGGTTCTGGCAATTGCTTTTATTTTAATTTATTTTCAAATATATTATTAGACTTTGGAAGAATTTTAACCTGTTACATGTTTTCTGTTTATTTGACCTGTTTGATATAAAAAGTGTCCCATTGATAAGTAGATTGGTGCCTGGCTTCTTGGTTATAATTGTATTCCAATCATGTGATGTTTACACTCGTTTTTGGGTTTGCAGAATTTTCGCACAACATTAAGATGCATGAGGTTTTGGGCCAAACGACGGGGTGTTTATTCAAATGTACAGTATTATCATTTATAGATAATCAAGATTTGAAGCTACAGCATATTTGTAGTTTTGAGGTATCTTTTTATTTATGGGCAGGTTGCAGGATTTCTAGGTGGCATAAACTGGGCTTTGCTTGTTGCGCGCATTTGCCAGCTGTACCCTAATGCACTGCCGAATATGTTAGTTTCTCGGTTTTTTAGGGTGTACACCCAGTGGCGATGGCCAAATCCAGTAATGCTGTGTGCTATTGAGGAAGGATCACTTGGATTGCAAATTTGGGATCCTAGAAAAAACCCCAAGGATAAATACCATCTAATGCCAATTATTACGCCGGCTTATCCTAGCATGAACTCCAGCTATAATGTCTCATCAAGTACTTTACGAATAATGACTGAAGAGTTTAAGAGGGGTCATAATGTTTGTGAGGTACATACTTTCATTTATTTGAGTTGGTCTGTTTTGCTATGAAGTTTATTATAAGTTTGTTTTCAACTGTTGTAGGCTATGGTGTTAAATAATGGCAGTTGGCTAGAATTGTTTGAGCCATATCGATTTTTTGAAGCATACAAGAATTATCTGCAGATAGACATAGTTGCAGTGTGTGAAGAGGATATGATGAATTGGAAAGGCTGGGTTGAATCCCGCATACGTTACCTTGTATTGAAGGTGACATTTGTTGATATGGCAACTTCGGCCCTGCTTGCTTATATTATAATAAATTGGTCAATTTGGCGTTTTAATTCGTAAATAAACATGTTTAACTAAAAAGAGAGGGTTGAAAGTCTGCTGAAGCTTAGCATACTCACCGCCTTCTTAAAAATTTGTATTAGAAAATGAAAAAAAAATATATTTTTGACCAATCCATCCATCCCATCCTAAATAAATATGTGTCTGAATTAATTTTGATCTGTTCTTATGCCAAGTTTAGTTTTCAGCTTCTAACACTTTTTTTGCATAGTAGATCGAAAGAGACACGTTTAAATTGCTGCTGTGCCACCCACATCCAGGTGACTTTCCAGACAAGTCAAACCCATTTCACTGCAGTTACTTCTTAGGTCTTCAACGAAAAGGGGGTGTTTCTGTGAATGATGCCAAGAAATTTGATATACGGTCGACTGTCGATGAGTTTAAAGGTAATGTTGGTTCATATACAGCATGGAAACCCGGAATGGGCATAAGCGTAACTCATATAAAGCGTAGGGACATTCCCGCTTTTGTTTTTCCTGGTGGTGTTCGACCTACACGCCCTGCCAGAGCGAGTGTAGAGGAAAGGCGGAATGCCCCAGACACGAGTGCTGCGAGCAGTCTGGATGCAGGAACTTCGGTAGATGTTAATGTTGTTGACGGACCTGGACCAGATGATGATGATGATGATACAAGGAAACGCCAACGGGAGGATTACCAAGAGTTGCCCGCTCCCAAGCGCTTATCAACTGATGGTTTTAATGTAGGTTTGCCTACTGAGGGTACTAATATCAATGATCAAGCAGGGACATCAGGGGTCAAAACTGAAAACAATGAAGATATCATCAGTGGTCAATTAGTTTCTGGAGAAACTGAGAAGCTGGCCACTGATTCTGGTCAGTGTGAATCCTATCAGAGTTCCCCTCAGCAACTTGAGGAGCTAGAAGAACTTGATAGTTTTCAAGATAAGAATTTAGGTGGGACTACAAAAGAAAATGACATGGAATACTCAACCATTAAACAAGTATCAACTTCTGTGAACGAGAGCTTAGAAGAACTTGAGGTTAGTTTTTTGTTAATTTCTTCTGTTTACTTGATTTTAATCACTACGAGATTTGCTTTTCTAATCTTCTGGATCTCTTTGTTGTTTCACTGGTCACATTTTTAACACACATGTACGCTTCTTCTAATTTGATTGATTAACAAACATGTTATTGTGTGCAAAATGGCACGTCGTGAAATCGTTTATGCTTTCTTTCTCTGTTGTGATTATGGAAGTTCTAGGTGTAACGTCGTACAGTATTTTTAACATTTTGTTACGTAGATATGTTTCTAGACGTTGGATTCAAATGAAAACTATTAAATAGTTGGTGGTGGAACCAAAGGAACTATTTTTTTTTTTTTGCTTTTAATCATGGAGCGGACGAGAGAGAATTCTCATATCTCAGTCAATCTTTGAAACATGATCAAGGGCCAAGAAGTAGTTCCTTTGGTACCTAGTTTTTTATTTGTTCTCTTTTGAGCCTTTTTTACGTGTTCATATTATGTTTTTCCATAACGCGAATCTTTCTAGGTTCGTTATAACTCGCAGTACTTAACTTTCCTTTCAATTCTCAACTTTGTATAAAGGCCCCGGAACTTGTTGTTCCCCTGTCGAGGGCTGCACATGCTACAGCTGCAGCACAGAGAAAGCCAGTCATCAGGTAGCTATATATTTATATATTTCATGGAAATCTTTTGATTAATGCTGTTCTTTACGTCCTTGATTTATATCTGATCGGTATAAGGAAAAATATGCATATTTTTAAAGATTAAGATGGGATGATTGACTCGACAATGATTAAATGCTGAAAAGCATGCGCCTTAATTCTTAGGTCAAAGTCAAATACTGCAGATGCCTTTTTTCTTCTTGTTTTTGAATTTTACAGATAATTGTGTTAAAAATGACAACAGAAGCTGGTTTTTTTTCCTAAGAAACAAAAAGCCAGCTTTCTTAATAGAAGGGATAATGATGATGAAAAATATAACCCAATGTAATGTCAACAACTCTGTTCTTGTTTGAATCGGATTTCTTTGTGTTTACAGGTTCAATTTTACCTCCTTGGCCAAGGCTACCGGCAACAGTACCTGAATTCTGCATTGGTGATCATGTAATGCTACCACACACAAACGCTCCTTTGTTAGCCCGGAGTATCAATCGAGTCTTTGTGCAACCCTTTGATTAAATGTTGATCAACTCTTGTACTTGGCTTGCAGTATCATAGTGAGTTTACAGTGTGTCTTGGTATTGCTATTCGTCTTTTTTTTGTGTGGTAACTTTTGGGGTTATAAATAAAACATATATTTTTACTTGATGGGTGTTGGGATGACTGTTGTGTTACTGGTTGGTTGGTTTTCTATTCCGACACTCCACGTTACAGGGTCGGTTTTTTATATTGTGTAGATCAATTTTTTTATATTGTGTAGATCAACCGAAAACATTCATAAAAAAACATAAAAACTTGTAATAACTTACATGACTAATTTTCAAAAAAAATTATGCCAAAACGAAACGGAACTTAAATTTACACGAACATGTACATAAAAACAAGCACGTAACATTTGATGTGGCCAAAATGTCATTACTTTGAAACGTAAACAAACTTGAATTTATATTGATATGTATATAAATATCAAGAAGTAAGACCAGTTGAAAACGTACATATAAAAATAAGAGTGAGTCATTTGAGAACCAGGTTCTGGTGTAAGGGAACCAATAGTTTGGGAAACTACTGGTATATGTGTCTGGGATTGAGTTTGTGATTGTGTAGGTGTTTCAACATTTGCTTATGGTGTGTGAAATTGTGCATATTGATAAATATTGTGATGGCAAATTAGCATATTGATATGTCATCCGAAGTGGTCCATGTGCAAGATGTGCAATGTTAGTGTAAATGGACTAGGGGCACTAAGTGAAGATTGTTGATATGCATTTGGAAAATTTGACTGTTGTCCGGTAGTCGAATCAGAATGAGTTATTTGGCCAGCGTATATCACAAATGATGTTGGGTTCTGTGTAAAACTCATACATTCTCTGGCAAAATGACATAGTTTGTGGCACTTATGACATTTAACTCTTGTTTTGTTCTTTTCAAATTTACCTTTACCCTCTAGACTTGGAAACCCTCTACCAGTTTTTTTGTAGAATTAGTTTGTCCTCATGCTCAAAAGTGCAAGCTGGTCGAGAAGATCAAATTCCTCTTGGTTTATTGGTGCATATTTGTGACAATAACTTATAGATTTGGGTCTTTGGGTATCTTGTAATTAGTAAAACGATAAACGGTTTAGCATCGTGATAGTTTGTTAATTGTGATTGGGCTAAACCAAACCTACATTTGGTGTTTGGTGGACGAATATGCTTGTCCAATTCGTAGCCCATGTGTGAAACCAAGCCCAACATGCATGCTTGTGTTACATAAACAAGTCTTTGCATTAGGGTTAAGGTTAAGCAATTTAAAATAGTTTAGAGAGTGAGGATGTCACACCCTCAAATTTTCACGTGCGAAGTTTTACTGCGAGAGGTGCAACCAACTAGGATCTAGCTACTAATCATGTCGAACTAATAGTAGATAATGTAAAACACCAACATCATGTCCAACATGAATAGTGTAATTCAAATTTAACGATTCAAACAAAGTAATGTTCAGCGGAAGCAAATGCATTGTTCTAACATAACCAAAACCAAAGTATTTTCAAAATGTAAAATATCAAATAGTTGCTAAAAGTAACACGCCCATGACACTTCAGACTCCTCAGACTGCAAGTTCCCATGCATGAAGTACCTAACGCCCTGCAAGGATGTAGATAAGTGTATCAACAAAAAGCTGGCGAGTTCACAATTTTGTTTAACGTAAAACAGGTAAATGTTTAGTTTAAAGACATGCTATGAATAATAAACTCTATACCGATGTGACTGTTATGTTTGTTTGCCCTCATCAATACCTATTAACATTGGCCATGTGTTTAAGGTCCTTAGTTCACGCCCGGCTCCCAGCACGGTGTGAGGTTTGTAAAGCCTAATAGCGGCTATTAACTGATACCCTGTTGCCTCCTAGGCAACTAGTTCGGTAGTAAGTATGGACTTTCATGATAGAGTTTAAGTTTAATAACTAACATCAAATTCAGACTACAACATTTAAAAAAAAATATTCCTCCATTGAATAGTAGTTTGTCCCTCCGGGACGCATGCCTGTAAAAGAGTAGTGAACTCACCTTTGAATGCTCGGATTAAGGAATGGAAAGAAATACGCGAAGTGCATTTGGTCAATCACGTCCTAACATGATTACCGTTTAGGAGTTAGTGTGTGTGCTCATGCGGAAACACGAATCCTACACGTAGCACATTTTATCATACATTACTAATTATCATGCATGCATCTATGACAACATCACTTAGCTACAACACAAGTGTCACGGAAGATTTAACATACTTTTCAATAAAAATCCAGCAACATAGTGTATTTTCGGACAGTTTTCGGAGTGTTATCCGGAATAGTTCGTGTACAGGAAAATTCCCGAAAAACTGCAGGACGTGTCAATCGGGGCATCGACTATTGTGTAAAAATTTGGTGACCAAACTCCTTACAGATTTTCAGTGAAAAATCTTGCGCCAAGCAATGATCAGATTCGTCGTAATCTGACGCTATTTACTGAATTATTTATTTAAAAATCTACATTTATTCTTTTCACTAAATTCTAGTTGTAGACTTTTGGAATCACCTAGAAGTACTTACAGTAAAAATTTCAGATCATAACTCAATTCCTACATTGAGTTATGACTCTCGTAATGGGTTGCAAATTCTGATGAAAAACACAGCCTGAACCTTTGACACGAAATAAATTATTTAAAAAAATATCAAACGACGTCGAAAAAATGCGATTCAGTTGGGTTTAAAAGGTATTTCGTGGAAGTTAATCATGGACTCAAGAAACATGAGTTTATAATAAGATTTGACCCGTTTACAACCGATTAAAGTCGGCTGTAACGTTCTAGACAGAACTTGTTTAGTCACCCGAATCCCACAAACGATTAATTTATGAACCCAACAACTTAAGACCATTAACCACAACAGGTTTTTATCACATATGAGATCATGTAGTAACTAATTTATCACTAACCACTGGTTTAAACCCATACACAACCCCCGAGGGACATACCCGAACTCATGTTCGACCAAAACATTATGAATACATGATTCTTAACATATAGCACTTTAGATGACATCAAAACACCATATATAACAATTAAACGCAGCCATATAAATCCCAATTGAAACCTCAAAAAACAGGTATAATCACATATATTATAACAAAGGTGTAAGGACTAGTACTTAGCGGAAGAATAGAAGTATTATCGCCTTGAAACGAAGTTGTAAATGGTCTCCTTGGGTCTTGATTATGTCGACAGTAGAGGGAGAGAGAAGGAATGGCAGTTCAGATCTACGGTTTAGGTTAGAGGAGTTGTGGGTGCTATAATCTCTAATGCAAGTTACGTACATAAACAAAAATATGAGAATGTGGGAGGTGGAACTCAAGTGGGCCAAGGCCAAGGTAAATGGGCTGAGGGTTTGGGCTTAACGTATGAAAGCAAAAAGGAAAACTTGGCAACAACTTTTTTTTTGTCATGTTACTACTATTATATATATATATATATATATATATATATATATATATATATTTCCTTAAACAATTAATCAACTCAAGCTATCCATACATACGTATATATTGTTTGGAATTTGTTAAGAGTTTGGGCCATGAACATGGAAAAAAAAGAATGACAGCATCGATTTGTTGTTTATCTAACTTTATTATTTTTTTTCAAACACTAATATAAATTATCAACAAATATCAATTGTCAACTAATATAAATTGTATAATATTCATGCTATGGTTCGGGCGTCATAAGTTTCGAGTTACGCGAGTGGGTTGAATCGACAAGTGAGACATATGCTTTGGTTCAAACGGTTCGGATCGGTTCAAAAGGATAAGGATTCGGTTTCTAGTTAATCGTTTGAATAGTATGAACTTATAATATAATTTAGTTAAGTATAATTACCTCGTCAAATAAAATAAGTATAAGACTTGATTAATAAATACGAAAACGAACGGTTCTAACCTCGAAATTACGAGTTGCCACAGAGGAAATCGTAAAGAGAGAGGCTAGGACGATTTCTGTGAAGTGCTCAGGATCTAGGTTGATTATGAACTTCAAGTTTGATAATCAATAAGATCGGTTTAATTGTGAATTTGTTTCTACACATTTTCTGTTACAATCTGATCTAGAGGATTCCATAGGTTTAGATAACAATTCTGTCAAGATCTAAAGACCATAAAGGGGCCTACAATTGGTATTAGAGAAAATTCAGTAAAAACATAGATTACTAGTTCACTAATCTACAACGAATGAAAATTTTAGAGATTGGAAGCATCAGTTAAGGGGGGGGGGGGGGGAGGGGTTGTTGATGTCAGAAACTGTTTGTAGCTAAAACTATCCAAAGACCAAAAGACTGCAAGATGTTTGAAGAGAAAGTTATACTATGAAGCTGTCACAACCCCCGACCACACCCTGGGCGGGAGCCGTGAACCAGTTACTGGTGGTATCGGTGTTTATTAAATTAGCAGTGGAATTTATCATCAGGATCGTAGTTAGGAAATATTTCAGAGTTTGTAAAAACACCCAAGTTTAGTATTAAACAAATGGGATAAAACCCATATTTCATTCATATATTTTTATAGGGATAAACCCTAGTTGACAAAACGTAAATTTCTTCTTTTATTCAGGTAGTCATAGCCACTTTATTTAAGCCTTTAGTGCTCCATAGTAGGCTTCTATTACTTTCACAGTAAGTTACCTGAAACGCGTTTAAAAACATTTTGTCAGCGAAAAATACTGGTGAGTTCATTCATTTTTATAAAAAAAACATTGTTATAATTTACAGTATCAAGGGTGATTACATTGTTTTTATCTATCAAATACTCAATCAGTATTTGTCACTCGGTGGCAGTTCCGATGTGACGGTGGTCATATCACTCATTGGCTAACTTTCGTCCAATAGTGAAGATTATCAAGTAGTGGATACAAAACCCCACATACCGGCAGTAACTGCAAAATACAAAAACTTAATAACTGTAAATACAACGAGAAAACATTTAAGGTTTTGAAAGCATTTGATAAAAAGAAAGAATGACTCACATTATAGTTTTAGAGTTTTAGCTTAAAGCTTCCTGGTGCTAACCCTAGGTTCCTAATAAAATATAATGCAACGCGTGTTAGTGTAACACCCCAACTTAAACTTTAACGATACATCACGAGACAAAACCCCAACGTAGTTTACAAAGTATAGCCTTATACAGACAGTACTTTGACATCCGTTGTTGGGTTTTAGATCAATCGAATAGGGTATTGTACCAGTGATCAGGGTTAAAAACACTTACAATAGAGCAGAGTTTAGATGTGAGCAGTTTGGGATGCCTACCACTGCTCTATTTATAGTAGTAGTATTCTCCTTTACTTTTCCATCAAGTTTGCTACGTCAACTGTATTCTTTCTTTATCTCCTGAAAGCTATCGACGTAAGTATACGAATCTCTTATATATATTAAATTATTTATGAAGAATACCAATTTTCTTTTTAGGAAAAATGGCTCACGAAGAACACGAATGAAGAATATAAATTGTGTTAAAATTTATTATTATTTTATATATATAATTAATTCAGCTGCTTTACTCATTTATCGTTTATAATTTCTAAAATATAACGTTTTAGAAAACAATGAATATGTCATTAGAACGAGCATATTTTTATCTACATTTTGACCTAAGTTTCTTTAAAAACGGAGTAAGGTCAATTATAATAATATATTTTATTATTAATTATTAAACGGTTCCTATAAAAGTAAATGTTCGTCTAGATACCTCATATTTCTAACTGTCAACTTACTCGTAATCTACCCATTTAATAATAATATAAGCTTTATATACTTTATTTATTATTATTATTATTATTATTATTATTATTATTATTATTATTATTATTATTATTATGGAATGTTACAGAAGCTATTGTCAATGGGGAGTCCGTTGATGCATATTCAGTGACAACAATTTAATAGTTTATTTATTTAGTCTTTAGATATTTTGTATTGGGCTTAACAATATTGGTTAGCGAGTTTATGATTGTAACAGGCTTGGAGAATGACCTATCCCAGTTAGAAGCCCAATATGCAAACATGTAGTATATAAATATGTTTTGCATTAGGGTTTCTAGACCTTTAGTTAGTCAGTTAATCAGTTTAGAAACCAATTCTAGAGAGAGAGAAAAACGTGAGAGAGGAGAGAGGGACGACTTGGATAGTTTATGTTGGTGAGGTATTGATTTGATAGTAAAACAATTAGTTTGGATAATCAGTAGAATACGGATTGAAGTAATTTGTTGTTTGTTCTACTGTTTTATGTGTTTGTCTGATCTAGAGGATTCCACACTCTAGATTGGATTGCCAATCTTGTCAAGATCCAAGGATTAAGGAACTTACATCGTCTGTAGGGTTCATGGGCCTTTTGTCATTCATAACTAAAGCAAAATTTTGGTTTTTAGCAAATAATGAGTTAGACCGGGAATCACAACCAGTAGTTTTGTTAACAAAATGATCATAACTCTGATCACTCATATTGCTGGTTGATGAAGATTCATTAGGATTTAACAAAGCAGTGTTCCCAAAAGAATAATTGTCAACAATCTTTCCAACTCACATCAACTTTTGTTTCTGGTCAATTTGTCTCTCTACTATGAGAAGCCCACCATGTAGTTGTGTCAGAGTTAGTTCTTTGAAACCATAGAATTCTCAGAACTATTGCAATCGTATCCCACTTGTCTAGAAAAGATCTTAAAAAGCAATGACTTAGAGCAACATTTGTAAAAGTTTTTATCAGCCAACCTTAGCTCACTAATTAAGCAATTGAATCGCTCAAACTGTTGAGTCAGAGATTCTCCCTTAACATGGGTGAATGTTTCATACTATTGATTCAAAATCTCTCTCAAAATCTCCTACCCTTCATTT
Source organism: Scalesia atractyloides (assembly GCA_947069175.1). NCBI lineage: Eukaryota > Viridiplantae > Streptophyta > Magnoliopsida > Asterales > Asteraceae > Scalesia > Scalesia atractyloides. The sequence continues at coordinate 84,631,564 of CAMTDV010000001.1, read as the reverse complement.
GTGCCACCAAATTGTTCGTGTCACACCCCAACCAATGGCGGAATCATCAGGGCCGACGTAAATAGATTGCTCGAGACTTCATAACACTAAATGTGACAAGTATTTAATAAATAATATTTCATTTCATTACTAATGGTTCAAGTACATGAATTGGAAAACAAAAATACAACAAATATTGCATGACTAATCTATAAACATAAATTTAAAGTTTGGTGCGTTTCTAGTCGTTCCTATCAAGTTCCATTCGTCGTCATCATCATAAAATTCCTGCAATACGTGATAAAATATAATTCAATACAAAAGTATTGGCGAGCATACAAGTTTGAATACTAGCGTAAGTATAAAAGTTTAAACGAATCCACATGGCATAATAGTTAACTTAAATTATCATACAACACTAGCATGCAACTATACGTGTCAACCCAAAGTTTACCGCTAGCGTAATCTAATCATAACAATGACTAGACCGTTTTGTTTACTTAACATGACCTCACAAATACGGGCGGTGCGTTACTTCTATAGCGCTATACATGTTAAGAGAGGCTTGAAACAAGTTAATGACAAAGCATAGCACATGTAACGATTCTAGCATATATGAATCTAGCATAACGTATTAAGCATGTATGTCAGATTGTTTATTTATAAGCATGTTTGTAAGTGTATGTGTGCGTTTTTAATAAGGAATAAGTATTGCACCCAAAAAGTGTCGACAAAGTAAAAGGGTCATGTATACTCACAATTTTGCAAAGCTTCCCGATTATCCGTGTTTTGGCGAGTTGATATGAATAGGAGAGTGAAGGTGTGTGAGTATTGGAATGTTAACGGAGGATTCGGATTCAGAATTAAAGTATGCGAAAGTATGTATATAAGAAAATAATTAACTAGTCTTAAACACTCGTTCTTGACACTATAAATCCCGTATGGGTTAATGTGATTTCATGGGTCAAGATACCCATTAGAATCGTTAACGAGAGGTTTAAGACTTATGTAATATAACCTATTACCATGACAAGTAACCATGTTGATCATCATCAAGGATTCGGTTATGTATATATGTTTATCGTATAGTTTATAATAATTCTAAGCTAAGTCCATCAAGGATATCATAGATTGCCATATAAGTCATGCATGGAGGTAGGAGGATAAACATTCTTTAACCTCATTGTAAGATTCACGAATACACAAATCATCACAAGGATGATTCGGATGGTCATGAATGAAAATGAAATGTACAATAATTACCATACCAAGTAGCAAGTAACCTTTAACCCGGGTGAGCCGGCACCGACATAGAAAGAGTTAACAAAGTGTCGGAGGCTTGACGGGGTTATGTCACTTTCAAGCTAGCAAACCACTTGGGATAGCAATTGTAAAACATCAATTGAAGTGGTAGAATGAAGGGAGGATAGCCAAGGCTTTCAAGTATCCACACCTATACCAAAACACAAGTCTTGCCATCAACTTCATGGCAAGCTCGGATGGTTTCATCACTTGTGGGTTGCATAAACCCTTGCAAAAATAGAAAGTTTAGAGGTGTTTGCACCTCTTAAACTCATAAGAATCTATTCCTAACAAGTCTCATAACCTTAGATAGGTTTAAGAACAAGTAGGCACAAGATTCAAACAAGTTTTAATCAAGAAAAGCAAGATACAAAAGTATAAATGAAAGCAGAATTTTAATCCTACTTTGGACCACAAATACGGTGAGGTTTCACCTTAGTTTGCCAAGGAAAGTTTGTGAAAACCTTCCTAGAGGTTATCCAAGTAGAAAGAAAGAAGAAAACATAAGAAAATAAGAAGAAAAGTGAGCTAAAACTCACTTAGAATGGTTGCAACTTTCTGCCAAGTCTTGGAAATTAGAGAGTAACCAGAAGATTTGAGAGTGATTTGAGTGTTTGGAGTGTGTTTAGGAGTGTATGAAGGCTCCTATTTATAATGGGGAATTAAGGTTTAGGTATTTAATGAAGTTAGTGGTTGGAAGTTGGAAAAAAAGGAAATGGAGCCAAAATTCGCGTATTTTAAAAGATTCTGTCAGGCCTGGTCATTTTGCACGGCCATGCGGATCATGTGCACGGTCTTCCGGATCGCGGATCGCATGGTGGTGCACATCAGGTGTGTGGTCATGCGGATCACAGTGTGCATGGTCGTGCACCTCAGTTGCATGGCTGTGCACTACCTTCAGAATTTACTAAACTTTCTAGAATTTACAGTTTGACCCCTAGAGTTTGATAGTTCTATTATTTTCTGCTAGAAACTCATAATTAAGTATGTTTTTAGGTATTCCAAGTGTATCAAAGTAACGTTTGAGTATACAACACGTATAATTGATAATTTCAAGTATTTCCAATGTCGATTTTTGCGTATAAACACGTATTCGAGATTGTAGCGTATAACACAAGTATGTAACATGTATATGTATAAGTATAAATGTAAAACCCTGTAAAATCGTCTCCAATAGTATAGTGACACGTATTGTATTTTAAATATAGTCTGTTAAAGACCAATAAGGACTAAAGGCGTCAACATGCTCAAACTGAGCCTCTGAGTGACGGTCCGATGTCAACATGCATAAATAACAGCCTCTGAGTGACTGATATGTCAACATGCTTAAAATCATCAGCCTCTGAGTGACTGATATGTCAACATGCTTGAAATTTGGCGGGGTTTGATATTGTTTGAGGCATGGATTGGTTATCTCATAACCAAGCCCGTATTGCCTGCGATAAGAAGCTCATCGAAATTAAGACCCTATCTGGTGAAATGATCACCATCCCAGAGATTCACACTATGGACTGCCAGACAAGGTGTCATTATACAAGGCATCCAAGTGTTTGAGAAGAGGCTGTGTCATCTACATGGCACAAGTCACCATAAATGAACCAAAGCCGAACCTTGAAGATTAACCAGTCATCTCAGAATATCCTGATGTTTTCCCTGAAGAATTACCAGGCCTACCTCCGGATAGACAGGTGGAGTTCAGAATTGACATCATACTAGGATCAGCACCCGTAGCTAGAGCTCCATACAGACTAGCTCCAACCGAAATGAATGAGTTAAGAGTTCAATTGGATGAACTCTTGGAAAAAGCTTTATTCAGCATAGTTCCTCACCTTGGGGAGCTCCTATCCTTTTCGTTAAAAAGAAAGACGGTTCAATGCGGATGTGCATTGACTACCGGGAGCTGAACAAACTAACAATTAAGAATAGATATCCTCTGCCCAGGATCGATGATTTATTCGACCAACTTCAAGGGGCTAGTTACTTTTTTAAGATAGATATGAGATCAGGATATCATCAACTGAAGGTTAGAAGTGAAGATGTTCCTAAGACAGCCTTCGAGACCCGCTATGGTCATTTTGAGTTCTTAGTGATGCCATTTGGGCTCACAAATGCACCCGTAGCATTCATGGATCTCATGAATAGAGTCTGCAAACCGTATCTAGATAAGTTTGTCATTGTCTTTATAGATGACATACTTATTTATTCTCGTAATCAAACTGATCAGAGAAACATCTTCGGTGCATCCTAGAACTGCTAAGGCAAGAGAAGCTTTATGCTAAGTTCTCTAAATGTGAATTTTGTCTTAGAGAAGTCCAATTCATTGGACATATGGTAAATGAGCGTGGTATCCTAGTGGATCCCGCCAAAATTGAGGCCATCATGAATTGGAAAGTTCCCAAGACTCCATCTGAAATTCGTAGTTTCTTAGGACTGGCTGGTTATTATAGAAGGTTTATTGAGAACTTTTCAAGAATAGCCACTCCTCTAACTACCCTGACCCATAAGAATGTTAAGTTCGTTTGGGGTCCAAAACAACAAGAATCTTTTGAGATTCTAAAACACAAGTTGAGCAATGCTCCTGTGTTATCTCTACCCGAGGGTATTGTGAATTTTGTTGTCTGTTGTGATGCTTCGCACACCAGCATGGGCTGTGTGCTAATGCAAAATGGCAAGGTAATTGCCTATGCATCACGACAATTAAAGGTGCATGAAAGGAATTACACCACCCATGATTTGGGATTGGGTGCCGTTGTATTTTCACTAAAACTATGGAGACATTACTTGTATGGCACGAAGTGTATTATATACACTGATCATAAAAGTCTTCAACACCTGTTCAATCAAAAGGAATTGAACATGCGACAACGCCGATGGATGGAAACACTTAATGATTATGATTGCGAGATTCGCTGCCATCCCCGCAAGGCAAATGTAGTTGCCGACGCCCTAAGTCGCAAGGAAAGAATTAAGCCCATTAGGATTAATGCGAAGAGCATTGAGCTTAAAAATAGCTTGAATGAGAAGCTATTAGATGCACAAAAGAAAGCCTTATTAGAGGCTAATATTCCTAATGAGGGATTAGGCGGATCTGTTGATCAATTAACGTCTGGAAAGGATGGAATCCTAAGATTTAATGATAGAATTTGGGTTCCAATCTTTGGAGAACTTAGAGATCTAATCCTCTAAGAAGCGCACAATTCAAGATACTCAGTTCATCCAGGTGGTGACAAGATGTATCAAGATTTAAAGAAGAATTATTGGTGGATGGGTTTAAAGAAATCCATAGCCACTTATATAGCTAAGTGTCTGACGTGTTCACAAGTTAAGGCTGAACATCAAAAACCGTCAGGACTTCTTCAACATCTTGAGATTCCCACTTGGAAAAGGGAAATGGTAACTATGGATTTGATTACCAAGTTACCTAAGACCAAATGTCGTAACGACACTATTTGGGTTATAGTTGATAGGCTGACTAAGTCAGCACATTTCTTGCCAATAAAGGAAACGTATAATTCTGACAAATTGGCTAAGTTGTACATGGACAAGATTGTGTCCCTACACGGTGTGGCCGGTACCTATTGTATCTGATAGAGATACTAGATACACATCTCACTTTTGGAAAAGTTTCCAACAATCGTTAGGCACACGATTAAATTTTAGTACGGCTTACCATCCGCAGACTGATGGTCAAAGTGAGCGTACTATCCAAACATTGGAAGACATGCTTAGGGCATGTGTGATTGATATAGGTGGAAGCTGGGATGACCACTTACCCCTAATAGAATTCTCCTACAATAACAGTTATCATACGAGCACAAGGCTGCTCCTTTTGAGGCCTTGTATGGAAGAAAATGTAGAACGCCCGTGTGTTGGGCAGAAGTTGGGGAACCCAACTATCAGGACCAGAGATTGTCCTGCAGACCACGAAAAGTGCAAATCCGTGATCGTCTCAAAGCTGCCAGAGATAGGCAGAAGAGCTATGCTGACAAGAGGCGTAAACCTCTTAAGTTCCATATAGGGAACAAAGTCATGTTGAAAGTATTACCCTGGAAGGGTGTGATGCATTTTGGAAAGAAGGGCAAGTTGAGCCCAAGATATATAGGACCATTCAAGATAGTCGAATGTGTCGGCACTGTAGCATATAAGCTCAGATTGCCAGAGGAGCTTAGTGGAATCCATGATGTATTCCACATATCTAATCTTAACAAATGTCTAGCCGATGAGTCGCTAGCAATATCACACAAGGATGTGCAAATTGATGAAAACCTGAGGTTCATTGAGAAACTAATTTCGATCGAGGATCGACAGGTTAAGAAGCTCCGAAGAAAGTTGATACCTATAGTAAAGGTTAAGTGGGACGCCTTTAGAGGTCCTGAGTATACATGGGAGGTTGAGTCCACTATGCGATAAAAGTACCACCATCGTTTTGAATAAAATCTCGAGGTCGAGATTTCTTTTAAGGGAGTGAGGATGTAACACCCTGTAAAATCGTGTCCAATAGTATAGTGACACGTGTTGTGTTATAAATATAGTCTGTTAAAGACCAATAAGGACTAAAGGCGTCAACATGCTCAAACTGGGCCTCTGAGTGACGGTCCGATGTCAACATGCATAAATAACAGCCTCTGAGTGACATCGGAATCAACATGCTTATAATAAGCCTCTGAGTGATCCTTTGCGAAGTCCTAACTCTCATACGTGCCATTTGTTGGGCGAGAGGGTTCAATTTTGTATATATGTGAAAGTTGGATGATGGAGGGATTAAAAGCGTCAACATGTTAATTTACACCTCTGAGTGACCTTTTAACGAACCTAGAGCTCGACAATGTCCGGGCATAATCCCGGGTATGCCAAGTATTGGCTACGGAGGGCTAAAAGTGCTAAAAAGGTGTTTAAAAGGTTTTTAGAAGCTTTTTAAAGTTAAGGGGCTAAAGTGTCAAATTTTGAAACTGCCCATGGGTCGGTCGCGGGCCGCGAGAGACATGGCCTGTGTCTCTCGCGGGGCGCGAGAGAGCTTCTGCTACAGAAAGTTTTGCTTGGTCTCCAAACAAAACTCCAAAAACCATTTGATCGAATCTATGGACTTGTAATCAGCTATGCCACGTTTTGGGACACTTGTAAGCTTCCTCTTACACCCCTAAACACCTGGCTTCACTTCCTTTGAGTTCTCCAACTATAAATAGGTGATCAAGTTCACCATTTGAACTTGCACCTTTCTAAATCATAACTCTTCTCCTTCCTCTGGAAGTTCCTAGCTGAAAGGAGCATCCAACTTAGTTCTCTTGCATTGTAGGAACCTCTTGTAAGCGTTCCTTGCTCTTGCATTTTGTTTATAGGCTTTTAAAGCCAAAAGTCAAGCGTTTTTCAGAAAACGCTTTGACTTTCGGTTAAGACCACTATGGTCCAGCCATTGTTCGAAATGAAGATGGCTAAGTGATCGTAATAAGGTAGATGTTAATCCTTATAAAGGGCACTTCCTGAAGATCACGTTTGCTAGACCAATTGACGGGTCAAAGTTTCGTTATTAAAAAAGTCAAACAGGCCATTTTTCAGAAAAACCATAAATTGATCTTATATATTTTATGAAACCTGTTTTGACACTTAAAAAGTTGGTAATAATTATTAGAACATGTGAGAACATGTTCGGCTCGTCAATTTCAGTTCTAGGGTGTCACACCCCGACCCGCAGCGGAATAAGAGTCGGGGCATAATTGGGTTATCACCAAAGCTCATGACATTTACTAATATGTTTCATATTTAGTAAAGTCAAAGTTACATTTCAAACATCCAAACATGTTCATTCAATACAAGGAAAATAAGCCAAGCATAACAATCCCAACACTAAAACGTTTTATTCTTCTAGTCCAAATCCTATGTGTTCCTAGCTGCAGCTGCTTCACCTGTATCATGTGTAAAATGGGAGTTTTTGGGTCAACATAAGTTGGCGAGTGAACCTTATTAGATAAACATTTATTAATAAATTAATTGTTAGTTTATCAATGAAAATTGTGCATAATCATAGATGAGCAAATGTAAATAACCAAGTATTGGCAAATAGCAGTCACAACTATAACATACAATAACACATGGCAGCATACATGAACATACCAACATCATACTGTAAATAACATAATTGAAACTGTGCGATCAAGGCTCAATCAAACGGAGCCGATCGTATTGCATGTACTGAAAATGAAAATGTCTGTGCGATCAAGGCTCAATCAAACGGAGCCGATCGTATGTGGGCACGCCAGGTTCAACCGCATAATAAAATGGGGAACATGCTCAACGCTCATAATGTAATGGGGAGCGGCGGCCTATGAAATTGCATGTACTGAATAATAAATTGCATCCAATGATAACTACTAAACAGCAACAAACTGAATACACAAGTTCATGATATGATGTATGCACAATGGTTTAGTAATAATATATATATACAAAGACACATGATACACCCCAAAACGTGATTAAAACGGGGAATTTGTAAGATTCACTCACATTGGGTGCGTTGGATTGGAGACGGTGAGATGCGCACGATTTAGATGAGCGGATCAACGAGGAATACTAACCTAAATAATAATGGAAAAATATATTAAATGGATGGATTTTATTAAGGATTTTAATGAAATTTTTAGATATATTTTTGTGAGTTTATGGCTATTTTATATCTTTAAAAATGTTATTTTTAAGTATTTTTAATTGATTTTTAAATTAAATTAAATAAATAAAAATATAAAAAAATATTATTTTTTTAGCGTTGACCGTTGACCGTTGACCGGTTCGGTCAGCGAATTAATCTGCGCCGGGTGGATTCGAACCGGCGACCTCCCGTTCGCGTGCACGCAGCTCTACCAACTGAGCTACGTGTCTAACCCGAAATAATCTCGTTTTTAATTATATTTATACACTTATTCGATTTAACCGAATTTCCTTTATTTGCAAAAACATTTTAATTCAATCGGACCGGTGCTCGTGACGGGTTTCGAACGCGCGACGTGTAGTTCATGTTGCACACAGTCCACCGCTGGACTGTGTGTCTAACCCGGTTATTATCTCGGTTTTTATTATACTTAACAACTATCTGAGTTAACCCGGTTTAGTTCTTGATCAAAAAGGCATTTTATTACACAGGGTGTGCGTGTAGCAGGGATCGAACTCGGGACGTGTATAGTTTTTGTTTGCACACAGTCCACCGCTGGTTGATTTTGAGCGATGGGTTAATGTTAGTAAGGTTCTAACAATAGATTGAAACCGTAAAGTAGAAGTATTTTACCGGTTTGAGTTGAATACGGTTTTCCGGCGACTTTTGCAGAAAATTCCGGCGAGCTGTTTTAGGCGCTCTGATGGTCTGAAAATGCGACGAAAAGGAAATAGAGTATTGGTATGATATCTCTGAATCGCGAGAGTGGTCTGGAGTTTGTGTAATTCTGAACTTGATGTTCTTTTTCGGTTTTAAAATCAACAATGATGAGTCTTGAAGTTTAATCAATTTCTGATTGATTAAAAACCGTCGTGCATCGGTTATAAACTGAATGTGTGAGGTAAACAATCGATTTGACGCTTGGTTTGCCGATTACCGTTTCTCAGATGGCGCCATCGGTTATAACTGAGTTTGTGTATAAATTTCATTTGTGTTTCTAGAGTTAGCAGAAAACACAATGTGGCGGAGTGGTTTAGGGAATGAGTGTTAAGTTGTTGAAGTGTCTTGGCTGACCCGGGTTCGAATCCCGGCAACTTCATTATTTTTTTATTTATTTTATTTTAACTTTTTATCAAATATAATTTTTATAGTTTAGTTTATTTATTAATTATGTATCGTTTTAACTCAAAATAATCATAAATATTTAATGTAACTTTTATAACTTGGTACTTGATTACAAAAAGAAGCGGGTTTTGAAGACCCGATTTTTACAAATGTTACATAGGGTCGGTTCGCAACCGAAAGTCGTGAAGTTTGACTTCTGCTTTGACTTTCGATCCTGACCCGATTTAGATTAGTTACCTACTGATCTAAAGTTGCATTATGATCATAATATAATGTAGCATAACCCTCTGAGGTTATATTACATGATCATAATCAGAATCCAAGTTAATGCGCAAGTCCCATAATTATGCCATCTTTGACCAAAATGTCTTTTTTGTATAAAACAATGTTTTAAATGGTAATGAACTATAATATTATAAGTAGGATTATTTGAGATGTTAAACCAAGTTATAAACTGAGTTTTCAAGCAAGTCTTTAAACTATGTCAATAAATGACGATTTTAGCCCTTGTGGCTCATAAACTAGTTTTAATCAAATATTTTTTAAGGTAAATCTTTTACCTACTAATATGTTATATTAATTAACATATTTAAAACTTTTTAATCTGACCTTAACATCAGTTTTCGTAAAAATCACATAAAGACGCCATTTTAAACCATATTAATGAACCAAGACTTGTTACCTACTGATTTTAAAACTTATTTTAAACATATTTATAGTAGGTACATGTTATAAACTCAGAATCCCAAATAATTTATAAACTATGTGTAAAATGACCAAAATGCCCCTTCGGTGCATAGTTTGGTCATAAAAGATAAATTACACATATAATTGATATCCTACTAATATTATATCATAAATAAATTATTTTTCCAGAATACTTATGATTATAAACTTAAAATATATTATAATTACCGAAATGCCCTTATAAGGCATAATTTCGTTTTAAAACCTTAACGGGCATATAAGTTGATATCCTACTGATATCTTAACTTATTTAAAATATAATGGCATTTAGAACTTGTCCATGACTTATACGTTTACCCATTATCTCTTATAAGCATACGGTTGATTATACGTAACTAGTTTACGAAAATTAACCGAAACGGGTTTAACCTTGTCATTTAAGTTTCAAAATCCAGAATGTTTATAGTTTACCCATATTATACAAGTCAAGTACTTTCAGGATTAAACTACATTCTATCCGGTCATCGTTTAATCAAGCGTTATACGTAATGATTATGTACACTATTCGGTTTATAAGACCGTAGTATTTAATTGGCTAGCTTATGCCATAATCCAGACTAGAGCCTTACCGGTAAATGCTATCTGCACTTGGTACTTTTGTATACGGCTGATTTATTTAAAAATAAAAGAAGAAGACTAGCTCAGGTAAATATTCTCGACTTATTTTCCCTATACGGGCTTGGGATACGGTAAATTATTACCGCTTGGTCTGAAATGGGGTCAATTGAATGCCTGCTTGTGGCTAGTAAACCCGCATATTCTGTTTTAATCAGTTTTGTTTGATAAATTAAACATCGGGGGTTAAATTACCGTGTCCTGGATATCCTTGGCTCAATACATTAGTTATTGGCCATGACCTTAGCACGGGGTGTAGGCATACACCTTTTGATGCTCAATGTTCCCAAGACGTTGGGGATGACTCCTTCGTGAGTCCTGAGTGGTGTGTATTTAATCATGTCTCGGTTTCTGTCCCGGGCCCTGTATGTATTGACAAACATGTGAATCTGATACAAGGTTGCAAGGTCAACTTTCCCAAGTTATTAAAAGATTTTGTGCCATTTTGCACTTAAAAACCATTTTAAGTTTTCAAAATGAGTCAGTTGGGTGTATTTACCAGTGTAAGGTGACGTATCGTCCAAAGACTAAACTGTATGTACAATACGAAATAGGCCGGAAGCTGCTCGGTAGTGAATAAGAGGATCTTGCAAATCCTTAGATCTGCCCTAAGTCTGTTTTATATTCTTTCTTGTACATTTTATGATCCGCCTGTGGATCTTCTATTACGAGCCTGTATATTATTTTATTTCGAACATTTGGTTTGTAATAGTAATTTTACTCCAAGACTTCCGCTGTGCCATGTTTAATTGACTATGATGATTATCAACTGACGTCACAATACTCCCAACCTGGGCCCACCGGTGTATGGATTTCGGGTTGGAAATCCGGGGTGTGACAGGTTGGTATCAGAGCCAACGTTTGAGAGAATTAAACGCTATCTTCTTGTGTTTAATCTCAAACTTACATGAGCACATTCCTTAGACTTTCGAGTCTAGGCATTGACCTAGGATTTATTCATTTCATTATTAAGATATTAATATTGTTTTTGAATTGATTTTTAACAGGAAAATGCCGCCACATGTGAGAGGACAAAGTGGAAGAGGAATAGGTCCAATGAGAGGAGGACCATCGGGGCGTATTCCCCCTCAACCTCATAACCCAAATACCTACCAAGAATCAGGAGATTCATCTCCTTGGCAACCAGCGATACGTTTAGTCTCTAATAGACACTCGCCCTCACATTCCCAAAATTCTTACCACTCTCACCACTCCTATCATTCACACCATACCCATCGTTCCCATTCACATTCTTACCATGAGGAATTTAACCCTAACCATTACTTTAACACGCCTCAAGCCGATCAAAATCAGTTGGACCAGCCACACCTTATAGACGAGGACTCCGACCCGGAGATGCCGCCGTCGGGATCAAATATGCATCCCATTGAAATTTCAAGCGATTCAAACTCAGATGCCGGATCGCCCTACCAAGGTCCTAATGAGTGGGACCAATACTGGAACCAATTCACCTTCGCCCACACTCCTTGTCACACCCCGACCCACAGCGGAATGAAAGTCGGGGCATGATTGGGTTATCACCAAAGCTCATGCTATTTACTATCAAGTTTCATATTTATTAAATTCAAATATCCAACACAAAATTTCATACAAACACAAATAATAAACCAAATGATTGTTCCAACGAAAAAACTTGATTATTCTTCTAAGACCATCCTAGGTGTTTCTTTCCTCAACTTGATCACCTGTATCATGCGTAAAACAGAAGAAATTTGGGTCAACAAAAGTTGGCGAGTGAACCTTGATAAAACATTTAAGTAAATGAATTTTATTGTTGTTTAAATAAGATTGTGCATGTCACACCCCGACCCGCAGCGGAAAAGGTGATCGGGGCATGATTGGGTTATCATCAAAGCTCATGACATTTATTATAGGTTTCATCTTCATTAAATACAATTTAATGGAAATTTACAATAAATGTTACAACATGTTCTAGCTATCAATCTAAGCATCTTTGTTCTCTTCTAAGGCATTTCCTATGTTTTCTTTGCTTCATCTTCATTAAATACAATTTAATGGAAATTTACAATAAATGTTACAACATGTTCTAGCTATCAATCTAAGCATCTTTGTTCTCTTCTAAGGCATTTCCTATGTTTTCTTTGCTTCAACCTGTTCACCTGTATCATGTGTAAAAAGGTTTTGGATCAACATAAAGTTGGCGAGTGAATCCTATGGAAAACATTTGAACAAGTTTATTTGATTGATTATGAAATGAGTGCACAACCAAACATGAGTAAAAATAGATGTAAACTTATTCAACAATCATAAGATATTAAATAAAGCACACATGAACAATAATGGAACATTTAGAGGCACGCGTTGCTCAACTCGTCTCTCACGAGGAACTGATGGGCCTAATGAATGAATTGCATAAACATGATCATATGAATGACACAACCACAAACAATATAAACTCAATGATACACACATGAACAATAAAGAATTGGTTTTGAGGCACGCGTTGTTCAACTCGTCTCCCGCGAGGAACTGATGGGCTTAATGAATGAATTTCATATAATTTGACAAAATGAAACAAGTAATCACAACAATATAAACAATCTAAGTTTAGGTCATGATATGGTATGGCACAAATTTAAATAAACGAGTTAATTATTTGCGACACATGACACACCCCAAAACGTGTAATTAAAAAGGGGAGTTGTAAGATTCACACACAGTGGGTGCGTTCGGTTGATGATGTTGAATGCACGCGAAGTGGTTTTAACCACGAGTGAGATTAACCTAGATAAATCGCATTATGGTTTGGTAAGTAAACGGATCTTATTAATCTATTTTAGTAGGATTGTTGGGTGTATTTTTGTGAGTTTAAGGCTATTTTCTAACCTTAAAAATGTTATTTTTAAGTATTTTTAGTTGATTTTAATTAAAATAATTAAATAAAAATAATAAAAATTTTTGACTTTTTCTGCTACAGTGACCGTTGACTTTGACCGGTTGACCGTTGACTGACCGTTGACCGGTTCGTATGCGTATTGTTGTGCGCTGAGTGAGGCTCGAACCCGAGACCTCCCGTACGCGTGCACGCAGCTCTACCAACTGAGCTACGTGTCTAACCCGTCATATATCTGTTTTTAATTATATTTATATATTAATTAATTTAAACAGAAAATCCTTTTATTTAAAAACGATTTAATTTGATTCGGACGGTGCGCTCCACAGGTCTCGAACCCGGGACCTGTGGGTTATGATAACACACAGTCCACCGCTGGACTGTGTGTACAACTTGTTAACTTTACTGATTTTTATTATACTTAAACACAAATTACTTATTTCCTTTTCTGTCTTATTTTAAAAAAATAGATAATTGTCCGAGTCGGTGTAGTAGCCCGGACTCGAACTCGTGACCTGTGATATAAACATACACACAGTCCACCACTGGACTGTGTGTCTAACTTGGTTATCTTTCCGGTTATTAATATACTTAACATATATCAGTATGACTCCGGTTCGGTTAATAAAAAAAAATCATTTTTATTAAGGCCGCGTGTGTGGAACAGGATTCGAACTCGAGACGTTAGTGTTTATTGTGCACACAGTCCACCGCTGGACTGTGTGTCTAAACCGATTAATAAGTTGATTTTAATTATACTTATATGATACCGAACTTCATCTTCTTCGTTGAGTTTTAACCAGAATCGATAACTGACGGGTTCAATGTTTTAATCGGTTTCTTAGCGTGTTTCAGTTCATTACGGTGAGATATAGGTGAAAAGAAAAAGAAATTAGGCGAAGAGGTATACCGACTGTCTTCCTCTGTTTTCCGGCAGAACTCCGGCGACAGCAATAGGCTCCGGCGACGAGTGTCTTGCAGCAGCGAGTCTCCAGAAAGCTTGAAAAAGGTATGGGTGACTTCGGTATAAGCTTAGGGGGTTCAATAAGGCTCGGAAATGAAGAACCCGGTTTTCCGGTGATGAGCAGAGATATTCCGGCGAGTGAGTTTTCGCCGAGAAAGGGTGCGGTTTTGAGCGAAAAGGTTTGCAGAAGTTCGAGGTGGTTTTTATAGGGCAAAACGTCGATGTACTTGGCCCGATTTCCAACTGGATTCATTGGTTTGAATTTCTCCGGCGGTTATGACTTTGGTCGCGGACTCAAACATCGGTTATAACCGATATGGCGTTTATGATTTACGTTATAACTGAAAGAAACGTTAAGTTTCGCGAGAATACCGGGATTTCCGACGACTGAACTTTTGGGCGCCGGTTTTGAATTTGTAAAGTCATGATATCAATTAAATGATCTTAATGGTTAACAAAAGACATCAGTGGCGCAGTGGTTTGTGTGTTGTGTGTTAAGTTGTTGCCGGACCGGTTACTGACCCGGGTTCGAAACCCGGCAGAACCAAAACATTTTTATTTTGCGATTTTTAACAGTTTTTCAAAAACTAATTATATATTCCCGTATAATAATTGATTATGTATCGTTTAAAATTATTTTGAGCATTTAATTCGCAACGAAAATTTTAACTGACTGTTCGGTTGATAAATGGAGCGGGTTTGGTAAATCCGTTTTTGACGGATGTTACAGTGCACAAATCACATGTGAACAAATGTATATATGTAACAAATCACAAACCACATTGAATGGACATATGACATAATGGATGATGTATGTGAGATCAAGGCTCAATCAAACGGAGCCGATCTAATGAGGCACCTGATGCTCAACCCGTATCCCACGAGAAACTGATGGGCCTAATGAAATGATTGCACTTAAATGATAAAATGTATCCACATATAAACCACATAATAAACAATACACATTTGGTCACGAGATGATGTTAGCACAAACGTTAAGTAAAATAAAGAGATGGTATGACACATGATACACCCCAAAACGTGATTAGAACGGGGAATTTGTAGAGATTCACTCACATTGGGTGCGTATTCTTGAGCGGAAAAGAGAGCGCACGAGTTGTGGTTTACCGACGAGAAAGTACTAACCTAGAAATAATAACGCGATAAACAAACAAACTATATTTCTTGTTAAAACCTTTGTTTAGATTTTTAAGTTAATTTTATAATTTTTTAAGGATATAATTAAGTCCATAAATTTATGTATTTTTAAGTATCCTGAATGAATTTTCTTTTAATAAAAAAATGCCATGATTTGGAATAAAAAGTGAAAATAGAATAGAATAAAATAAAAATAAGAAAAATAAAAAATAAGAAAAATAAAAATAAAAGAAAAAATATAAAAATTTGACAGTCTGAAACGTGTCAGACCGGTTTTATTCGAATTTTAGGCATGCGTGTTGAGACTCGAACCCGTGACCTCCCGTACGTGTGCACGCAGCTCTTCCAACTGAGCTACGTGTCTAACCCAAAAGAAACCTGATTTTAATTATATTTATACACTTTTTGGGTTTAATCAAATTTAATTAAATTAAAAAGGTTTTATACTGAATTGAACCGGACGCATACAACCAGTCTCGAACCTGAGACCTCTGCTATGATTCGCACCCAGCCCGACCAACTGGGCTGGGTGTCTAACCCACAAATACCTGAAGATTAATTATATTAATATACTGATTAAGGGTATACCGAAATGATGGATTAAAAAGGGGGTTTATATTAGTCGACCCGGTGTGTGCGTGGGATCGAACGTGTGACATGCGGGTATAGTTGCACACAGTCCACCACTGGACTGTGTGTCTAACCTGGTTAAATCTTAAAATTAAAATATATAAAATACGAATTGCTTCACCTTCTTCAGTTTGATTTTTTTACCAAAACCTACTCCCGCCGGATTTTTAACTCCGATTCACATCGAATTACTACAGTATGATATGTTAATTAAACAATAAAAAGGAGAGGGTAGGAGTCTACCGTAGAACCGAAACAGAGGATCTCGAGCTCGGCGGTGTGGGTTTCGATTATTCCGGTGAGTTTCCCCGGTGGCCAAGGTTTTCCGACGGCAGTGGTGTAGTGTGAATTGAGGGTATGAGCGATTTTAGTTGTGATTAAGGTGCGGCATATATAGGCAACACAGGAGATGATTTCGATTTCGGTTTTTGAAACAATTATGGTGATTGGCAATTGCCAGAAGATAACAACCGAGCTAATTGGGTCTTCTTGCCATAAATAATCCGGCCAGTTGTCGGAGATGTCAACCAAAAAGGAAAGGCGCGTCTTTGATCGCGGCCTTGATTGCAGGTTTAATTTTGAAGTCAACATAAAAGATTTAGAATTCTAGACTTTGCACAATAGTGTGTGCAGTCCAGTGGTGTTGGTGGTGTGTGTGCGTCCGGGGAACCCGGGTTCGATTCCCGGTTCACCCATTTTTTTGATTATCTTTTAGAACTATTATAAATAATTACTAATTAGTTGTTTTGTTTTATTACTAATTGGATTATATCTTTAAACTTTATTTATTAACTTATTTTTAAACATTAAATTTAATCATTAAATAACTAAACACATAAACAAGGATTCTTTTATTGAAACGAAAAGGAGCGGGTTTTCGAAACCCGATTTACACGGATGTTACACTCCTTCTCACCACTCTCAACCACCCCCGATTCAACAAGATGTCCACATGGAACCAGTGGATCAACCTCAACCACTACCTGAACCACCAAGGAGGAAGCGTGGAGCACGTATGTCGGTACGTGCAGGACAAAGGTCCGGATCACTGCCACCTTTGCCCAATTCCTACCCCACAAATCACGAGGCCCCACAAATGCGTGGACCCTCTAATGGTTTCACCTATAGTGGAACCAACACCGACACCTACGGTTCAACCACGACCATCGGGTTATACTAACTCAATCCCCACATATCCAGACACGTCTGGGTATGATCCACCGGTAGACTATCAAGCATGGTCGCAAAACCCCTACATGCAGGCGGTTATGCACAACGCACTTTACCCGTCTCCTTTCCCACCTACTTATCCACCAACTGGGTATCCAACTTATGGGTACCAGTATCTGGTTATGCCACAACCACAACCACAACCTCCACCGCCACTTGAGGTCATTAATGAGGTCTTGGAAATAATGAAAGAAATGCAGCAGCAGGCGGAGAAAACGGAGAAGAAGACAAACAAGTTCTTCAAGAAACTCTCCAAATTGGTCAAAGGAAAGAAGGACGAGTAAAGTCTCTTCTAATAATATGTAGTCCCTGCGAGGACATTGTTATTTCTTTTAGTCCCTGCGTAGACAATTTTTATTCCTTTAAGTCCTTGCATGGACAAGTTTATTTCATTTTTCTAGTATTGTAATTTCTATTTGAAATTTAATGAGGTATTATTGGAATTATATATATGTATTCATCCTCTTCAGAACGAGCGTCTCGATTTTACTCGAAATTTATGCTCTGCGATATAATTCCAAAAAGATCTTATTGGTTTTGATTTGCCGAGTGGCACAGACCACATATTTGGCCAAATATATAGATGATTGTTAAGAACGAAAGGGTCTTCTATCATGATAGTTAATGGAAGTTATCCTTCTATCTAGAGGTGGTGGACTAGGTTCAAGCCTCCAAGTCATTAAGGTCAATGCAATTGGGACTATTAATCAACCATTAAGGTCCTCTTATGTTAACATTCAAGTAATGTTCATACTCTTGGTAGTGTGACTTGAGGAATCACGCTATCCTTCAAGGTAATGAACTATGTCCTGACCTTATATAGCCATGTGATCTATTTGATCCCGGCTAATATCATCAGTGCGATGATAAATAAAACATCCATTAGAGGTGTATTTTATGTAGCCCTTGTGATCTGTTTGATCCCGGCTAAATATCACCAGTGCGGTGATGAATAAAACATCCATTAGAGTTGTATTATATATAGCCCTTGTGATCTGTTTGATCCCGGCTAAATATCACCAGTGCGGTGATGAATAAGACATCCATTAAAGATGTATTTCATATAGCCTTTGTGATCTGTTTGATCCCGGCTAAATATCACTAGTGCGGTGATGAATAAAACATCCATTAGAGATGTATTATATATAGCCCTTGTGATCTGCTTGATCCCGGCTAAATATCACCAGTGCGGTGATGAATAAGACATCCATTAGAGATGTATTTTATATAGCCCTTGTGATCAATTTGATCCCGGCTAAATATCACCAGTGCGGTGATGAATTAAATATCCATTAGTGATTTATTACCCTTTCGGGTTATGACCTATTTTATGTAACATCCGTCAAAAAACGGGTTTCCAAACCCGCTTCGTTTATTAATCGAATATCAAGTTATAAAATTTCGTTGCGTATTTATGATTTATTTTAATTTTAAACAATACATAATTAATAAACAATTTAGAATTTAAAAACTATAATTACTAAAAAGTGAAAATAAAGTAAATAAAAAAAGAAAATCGGCTGCCGGGTTTCGAACCCGGGTCAACCGGAAGACACAACTAACACACATCTCACCACTCCGCCACTTGAGTTGTTTGTTGATATAACGAAACAATTAATACTTATAATGAAACTCGAAATCAAATTCGGTCATCAGGCGCCCAAATCGCTCTCGCCGGAAATACCGACGATTTCGCCAATTATCGACGGTTTCCTTTGACTTAATGCATGTATTAACATCGACATCGGTTATTACCGATGTCTAATCCCGCGACATCAGTCATAACCGCCGGAGAAAGGCTGACCACGAATCAAGACTAAATTCAGACCCAATTCATCTTGATTTTTCCCTATAAATACACACCCAAGTCTCTGGTAATCATTTCGCTCAAAATCGCACCATTTATCGAATCAATTGCACTCGCCGGAGATATTCTGCAAACGCCGGACTTTCGCCGGAAAACCGAGACTTACATCAAATCGGTAAATCGCTCGACCCTTTCTCCTTCAATCCATTGTTAGACTTATACTAACTTCAATCCATCAACCAGAATCAGTCCCAGACGACGTTGCCGGATAATCTGCACTCGCCGGAAAATCTCTGGAAATTTCCGAAATCACACTGGGAATCGGTACAATCATCTAAACCTTCTGATAATCCTTGTTTAGTAACTCAATTTCACAACTAATCGATCAAAACTGTTAATTGATTCAATCAGACGGAATTCACAAATCAGAGCCGACGACCATTGCCGGAATTCTGAGAGATACAGTCTGATCGGTACATTCGATTCCTTAACTCATTTTATTCATTACATTTCAATCAATAATATGTTCGGCGAACGATTCAAACAAGAACAGTCGAATATCGGTCGTCTGAGTCTTTGAATGAAGAAGACGAAGTCGACGATGTTTATAAGAAAAATTAAAGCAAGATATTAAACCGGGTTAGACACACAGTCCAGCGGTGGACTGTGTGCAAACACTTAGCGCACGTCACGAGTTCGAATCCTTACAAACGCACCGACTTTCCGAATTAAAACCAATTTTTTTAGAACTGAATCAGAACAGGTTCCAGTTTGTTTATAAGATTAATATAAATCGTAAATTAAACAGATAAGACACACAACCCAATTTGTTGGGCTGTGCGCTTACAAACCAAAGAACCCGAGTTCGATCCGGCTTCCTGACACCGGTTCGACCATTTTAAACCCTTTTAATATAAACCAAATATATTAACATTTAATCAGTATATAAATATAATTAGAACATAGAATTTTACGGGTTAGACACGTAGGTCAGTTGGTAGAGCTGCGTGCACGCGTACGAGAGGTCCCGGGTTCGAACCTCACTCAGTGCACCTCAGACCACAGTCCGACCGGTCAACGGTCCGGTCAACGGACCGGTTAACGGTCAACGGTCAACCCAAAAAGTCAACATTTTTATTTATTTATTTAATTTAAAAATCAATTAAAAATACTTAAAAATAATATTTTTAAAGTTAGAAAATGACCTTAAACTCACAAAAATAAATCTAAAAATCCTATTAAAATTGTTAATAAAATCCACTTATTTACCGTACCTTTTCGTTATTATTTAGGTTAGCTATTCCTCGTCGATCAACTCTCTAAACTCGTGCGCATTCAACATCATCAAACGAACGCACCCAATGTGAGTGAATCTCTACCAATTCCCCGTTTTAATCACATTTTGGGGTGTATCATGTGTCGCTATTTATTTATTACATTTAAACACTTGTGCATCCATCATATCCATGATCAAATGTGTATCCAACATGTATCAATTGTTTGTATGGTTAATGTTTAGATTAAATTTATCAGTTTCAATACATACATAATCATAGGCTCGTCTGTTCCCCATTACCTATGAGCGGAACCGTTCCCCATTACTTATGAACGGAACGTGATGTTGCCAGCATTAGATCGGCTCCGTTTGTTTGAGCCTCGATCTCACATACATCATCATAGGCTCGTCTGTTCCCCATTACCTATGAGCGGAACGAGACGTTGCCAACATATACATTATCATTCATGTCATATACTCATTCAAGGTGGTTTGTGATTTTTTTGTTTACATACGTTTGCTCACATATGATTATTGCACAATTTTTCCATATTAAATACAACGAGAAATCAATAACAAATGATTTTAACAAGGTTCACTCGCCAACTTTTGTTGACCCAAAAATTTCCCATTTTTACACATGATACAGGTGATCCAGTTGAAGTAAGAAACATATAGGACGGCCTAGAAGAATAAATCAGTTTAGACTTTAGATTGTTTTACCTTGTTTCATTTCCTTGTATTTGTATGAATTTGGTTGGAACATTAAGTTGTAATTTGAATATAATAAATACGAAACATTTAGTAAACATCATGAGCTTTGGTGATAACCTAATTATGCCCCGACTCTTATTCCGCTGCGAGTCGGGGTGTGACAGATTGGTATCAGAGCCATGACTATAGGGATATAGGATAGGTTATTAGACCCTTAGAGCCTATACTATAGTTGATTTGAATTTTTAAATTGTTTGTGTGTTACATGCAAAATTCATGATGTTTATATGCTTTATGTTTATTGTTACATTCCATGTTATACAAGCATGTTCATAAGTACATACTAATATACAATGTTCATCATGAATCGTGTCCTCATAACATACCATATCCATGAGAGCACACACCTCACAATTCCTATGATTTTTACAACGATTTTTGTATTTTCAAATCACATCAAAGTGAGTTCTCATGACGGGCATGTAGTAACTGGAAGGGTACGAGTACCGGTAGTCGGAATGTCCTGTCTAGGCTTGGCATTCGTATAAATCCAAAATAAAGGACCAGTTTGCCAACCTGGGGACTAACGATGAGAGTACGAAGGACCTATTAGGCCAAAGCATGCTATACCAAACGTCCTGTGAACTAACCCCACTTTGAGTTTGTCATTGTGTATATACCTGGACACCCTCTGACCATACATCTCGCGAACATATTTCATGGTTTTTCCTTCGGGTGACGCGAGTGTTAAACCGCCAACACCAATGTGAATCCTACTAAGCCAATAGCCGTGGGGGCCCACATGACTATACAGGCGATGGTATGGGGGACATTGGAGGCCCAAACATGAGCAAACCCAAGACATCCTATGGATGTAGTTGCATTATTGATGATTATGTTATTTTATTACTTTTAATGACACATGTCACCTAAACACTTCTTAAACTCACAATCTTCCTATGTATGTTCCTGTAGATGTCGGCTAGGCAGCTACGTGGAGGTCGAAAGTCAGGAAGGTCAAACGAACGCTTGGCCACCCAAATTGCAAAACAAATGGCCGCGGTGCTTCCTGACATCGTTATTCAAGTCCAACAAGCTCTCACCGCGAATCCCATCAACCCTCCCAACCAAGAAGACCAGAACGTCGACAACCCTCCCTCCAAAAAGTGCTCCTACAAACACTTCAAGTCTTGCGATCCCCCAAAGTATGAAGGGACCGAAGGTGTCACTGCTCTCCTCCACTGGTTTGAGGAAATGGAGAACACCTTCCTCAATTGCGATTGTCCCGAGGATCGCAAGGTACGTTACGCAACCGGGAGACTAATTGGGGTAGCCATGACCTGGTGGAACACAGAGAAGGGTATGAGAGGAGTCGAAGACGCCATGGCCTTAACCTGGGAAGAGTTAAGGGAAATAATGACAAGACGCTTCTGCCCAAGAAGCGAAATCAAGAAGTTGAAAGATGAATTCCACTCGCTAAAGCAAAAGGAAGGAGATCATACTTCCTACAACAAAAGATTTCTTGAGCTGAATCAGATGGTTCCTAACTTGTTCACCACAGTGTACCGCTTGGTTGAACACTACATTCGAGGCCTCCCCTCGAAAATTCAAGACTCAGTTCTAAGCACTTCACCTGCAACACTTGAAGCTGCAATGGAACTAGCTACCGAACTTACCGAAAATCGCATCCGAAACGGTAAATTCAAGGGGGAGAAAAAGAAAGCCCCCGTTGAGGCTCAAACTACAAGCCACTCTGTCTCCTCTTCGAAGTTTGCTGGCAAGAGGAAGCGAAACAACAAGAACTTTGCTGTCACACAAACAAACCCCCCAATCACTGCTGCACCCATCACCCAAATTGCCCCCTCATCTGCACCATACAAAAGGGCATACTCCGGCCCATACCCAAAATGCACTCGTTGCCAATGCCATCACTTTCCCGAACACCCCTGCCAATATTGCACCAGCTGTGGTCGTGCAGGTCACACCATCCAAACCTGTCGCACACTTCAACGAATGAACCGCAACCAACCCTCAACCCAAACCCACCATCAGATAGTGGGTCAAGCCCAACAACCCTTACTACTACCACCTACACAAAATACGGCCCAATCCTACTACCAACCCAACTACCCCATGATGCAACCCATGCGGGCTTGTTACAACTGTGGAGACCGAAACCACTATAGAAACACTTGTCCACGCTTGGTGAACATCATACATGCTCAAGCTCAAGCAAATCCGGAGAATCAAGCTAACCAAGCTCCTCCACCTGCTAGAGGAAGAGCTTTCAACATCAACGCCAATCAAGCTAGGGCCGACAACAACGTGGTTAACGGTACGTTTCTCATCAATGGTAGTTATGCATCCATGTTGTTTGATACTGGCGCGGATAAGAGTTTTGTGTCCTTAGAATTTGAACCCATCCTCAACCAAACCCGTGATAAACTCATGGAATCCATAACGGTGGAAGTTGCTGACGGAAAACCGGTCTCGTTAAACTCCATTATCCGAAACTGTACTCTCACTCTAAACGATCACGATTTTCCAGTTGACCTCATTCCTATGAAGTTGGGAAGTTTCGACGTTATAATCGGCATGGACTGGCTCAGCCAACATCATGCTGAAGTAGTATGCCGCGAAAAGTTCATTCGCATCCCTCTTGCAGACGGTCAGATCCTACGAATCTTTGGAGAAACCCCTTCGAAAGGACTCAAACTGATGTCCTGCCTTCAAGCCCGGAAATATCTCCGCAAGAACTATGTCGCATTCCTAACTCACGTCGTCAAGAAGGGAAACAAGGAGAAGAAACTCGAAGATATACCTGTAGTGAAAGAATTCCCACAAGTCTTTCCCGACGACATCTCAGGACTTCCTCCCATGAGAGAAGTTGAATTCCGCATTGATCTTGTACCTGGCGCTACACCCGTCGCGAAATCTCCCTATAGGTTAGCCCCATCCGAAATGCAAGAGCTGGCCAGTCAGCTGCAAGAACTGACTGACAAAGGATTCATACGTCCTAGCTCATCGCCTTGGGGTGCACCTGCTCTGTTTGTGAAGAAGAAAGATGGAACATTTCGCATGTGTATCGACTACAGAGAACTCAATAAATTAACGGTCAAAAACCGCTATCCATTACCTCGCATCGTTGATCTACTAGACCAACTTCAGGGTGCCACCTGTTTTTCAAAGATCGACCTTCGTTCTGGCTATCATCAACTCAGAGTACATGAAGAAGACGTCCCAAAGACCGCCTTCCGAACTCGTTATGGTCATTACGAATTCATGGTCATGCCATTTGGATTAACCAACGCCCCAGCTGTATTCATGGATCTAATGAATAGGGTATGCAAACCCTATCTCGACCGCTTTGTCATAGTCTTCATCGACGACATCCTCATCTACTCAAAGTCTAAATCTGATCATGAACGACACCTTTGACTCATCCTCACACTCTTAAGACCCGAAAAGCTCTACGCTAAATTCTCCAAATGCGAATTCTGGTTAAGAGAAGTACAATTCCTTGGACATGTCGTCAATGACAAGGGAATACATGTCGACCCCTCAAAGATCAAAGCAGTACAAGAATGGAAAGCGCCACGTACCCCTACCGAAGTAAGATCATTTCTTGGTTTGGCGGGTTACTATTGCCGTTTCATTGCAAATTTCTCCCGTATTGCTGTACCACTCACGGCTTTGACTCATAAAGGAAAACCCTTCATATGGGGACCTAAACAAGAAGAAGCCTTCCAAACCCTTAAGCAAAAGCTTTGTGACGCACCTATCCTCACACTCCCCGAAGGTTGCGATGACTTTGTAGTATATTGCGACGCATCAGGGCAAGGACTAGGCTGTGTATTAATGCAAAGGGGAAAAGTGATAGCCTACGCTTCTAGACAACTCAAAGTTCATGAGAAGAACTACACCACCCACGACCTGGAACTTGGAGCCGTTGTCTTCGCTCTTAGGATATGGAGACATTACCTCTACGGTACCAAGTGTGAAATATACACTGACCACAAGAGCCTGCAACATATCTTTAACCAAAAGGAGTTGAATATGAGGCAACGAAGATGTGTCGAACTTCTTAATGACTACGACTGTGAAATTCGGTATCATCCTGGCAAGGCAAACGTGGCGGCCGATGCGCTCAGTCGAAAAGGTTATGCGAACTCCATTCGTCTTCTATGTTCGCAAATCATAACCGACATCAAAGATCAAATCCGAGAAGCTCAACATGTTTCTGTAACAGAAAACGACGTACGCAATGAACTATCTTGTGGAGCAGAACTTAAACTCGAAACAAAATCCGACGGTATTCTGTATTATCTAGATCGCATATGGATTCCCGATCAAAATAACCTACGTGATTTCCTTATGAATGAGGCGCACAAAACACGATACTCTGTACACCCAGGAGCCGACAAGATGTATCAAGACCTTCGATACACCTACTGGTGGCCTGGCATGAAAAAGGATATTGCTGTTTTTGTTTCCAAGTGCCTTACCTGTTCTGAAGTAAAAGCTTAACATCAAAGACCTTCTGGACTTCTAACCCAACCTGAAATACCTGTATGGAAGTGGGAAAACATAACCATGGACTTCATTACCGGCTTACCTCGCACCTCCAGTGGGTATGACACTATATGGGTAATCATTGATCGTCTCACAAAATCAGCTCATTTCATTCCGATTCGCGAGGACTTCAAGACGAGAAGTTAGCTCGTATATACATCAGCGAGATCGTAAGTCGTCATGGTGTACCTTTAGGCATCATTTCAGACCGTGATGGTCGTTTCACTTCACGAACATGGCAAGCCGTACAAGCCGCCTTGGGTACACGATTAGACCTCGGTACCGCTTTTCATCCGCAAACTGATGGACAATCTGAACGCACCATCCAAACTCTTGAAGACATGCTTCGAGCATGTGTCATAGACTTCAAAGGGAATTGGGACGCTCATCTACCATTAGTTGAATTTTCGTACAACAACAGCTATCATTCAAGTATCAGCATGGCACCTTTCGAAGCTTTATATGGTCGTAAGTGCCGATCACCAATATGTTGGCACGAAATTGGAGAACCTCAAATCACCGGTCCAGAGTTAATTCAAGAAACAACAGACAAGATCCATCAAATTCGAAACAATCTTCTAGCGGAACAAAGTCGTCAAAAGAGTTATGCAGATAAACGACGAAAGCCCTTGGAGTTTAACATTGGTGACCAAGTACTTTTAAAAGTATCACCGTGGAAGGGTGTGGTTCGTTTTGGCCAAAAAGGCAAGCTAGCACCACGCTACGTAGGACCTTTCAAGATACTCGAAAGAGTAGGACCTGTAGCATACAAGCTTGACCTACCAGAAGAACTCAACAGAATTCATCCCACATTCCACGTATCGAACTTGAAGAAGTGCCTCGCCGATGAAAATCTCCATATTCCTCTAGAAGACATTCAAGTCGATGAATCTATGCATTTCATTGAAAGACCAGTAGAAATTATGGACTTCGGAGAGAAACGTTTAAGACGAAGCCGTATTCCAATCGTCAGGGTACGCTGGGAGTCGAAATGAGGACCTGAGTTTACTTGGGAACGTGAAGACTCAATGCGCGAGAAATACCCACATCTTTTTCCTGTTACCACTACTACTTAAATTTCGGGATGAAATTTCTAAAAGTAGGGGATACTGTAACATCCGTCGAAAAACGGGTTTCCAAACCTGCTTCGTTTATTAATCGAATATCAAATTATAAAATTTCGTTGCGTATTTATGATTTATTTTAATTTTAAACAATACATAATTAATAAACAATTTAGAATTTAAAAACTATAATTACTAAAAAGTGAAAATAAAGTAAATAAAAAATGAAAATAGGCTGCCGGGTTTCGAATCCGGGTCAACCGGAAGACACAACTAACACACATCTCACCACTCCGCCACTTGAGTTGTTTGTTGATATAACGAAACAATTAATACTTATAATGAACTCGAAATCAAATTCGGTCATCAGCGCGCCCAAATCGCTCTCGCCGGAAATACCGACGATTTCGCCAGTTATCGACGGTTTCCTTTGACTTAACGCATGTATTAACATCGACATCGGTTATAACCGATGTCTAATCCCGCGACATCAGTCATAACCGCCGGAGAAAGGCTGACCACGAATCAAGACTAAATTCAGACCCAATTCATCTTGATTTTTTCCTATAAATACACACCCAAGTCTCTGGTAATCATTTGGCTCAAAATCGCACCATTTATCGAATCAATTGCA
The DNA here is from genome assembly GCA_947069175.1 of Scalesia atractyloides. Lineage (NCBI taxonomy): Eukaryota > Viridiplantae > Streptophyta > Magnoliopsida > Asterales > Asteraceae > Scalesia > Scalesia atractyloides. Next base: position 84,604,229 of record CAMTDV010000001.1, on the reverse strand, counting down.
CTCGCCGGAGATATTCTGCAAACGCCGGACTTTCGCCGGAAAACCGAGACTTACATCAAATCGGTAAATCGCTCGACCCTTTCTCCTTCAATCCATTGTTAGACTTATACTAACTTCAATCCATCAACCAGAATCAGTCCCAGACGACGTTGCCGGATAATCTGCACTCGCCGGAAAATCTCTGGAAATTTCCGAAATCACACTGGGAATCGGTACAATCATCTAAACCTTCTGATAATCCTTGTTTAGTAACTCAATTTCACAACTAATCGATCAAAACTGTTAATTGATTCAATCAGACGGAATTCACAAATCAGAGCCGACGACCATTGCCGGAATTCTGAGAGACAGTCTGATCGGTACATTCGATTCCTTAACTCATTTTATTCATTACATTTCAATCAATAATATGTTCGGCAAACGATTCAAACAAGAACAGTCGAATATCGGTCGTCTGAGTCTTTGAATGAAGAAGAAGAAGTCGACGATGTTTATAAGAATAATTAAAGCAAGATATTAAACCGGGTTAGACACACAGTCCAGCGGTGGACTGTGTGCAAACACTTAGCGCACGTCACGAGTTCGAATCCTTACAAACGCACCGACTTTCCGAATTAAAACCAATTTTTTTAGAACTGAATCAGAACAGGTTCCAGTTTGTTTATAAGATTAATATAAATCGTAAATTAAGCAGATAAGACACACAGCCCAACTGGTTGGGCTGTGCGCTTACAAACCAAAGAACCCGAGTTCGATCCGGCTTCCTGACACCGGTTCGACCATTTTAAACCCTTTTAATATAAACCAAATATATTAACATTTAATCAGTATATAAATATAATTAAAACATAGAATATTACGGGTTAGACACGTAGGTCAGTTGGTAGAGCTGCGTGCACGCGTACGAGAGGTCCCGGGTTCGAACCTCACTCAGTGCACCTCAGACCACAGTCCGACCGGTCAACGGTCCGGTCAACGGACCGGTCAACGGTCAACGGTCAACCCAAAAAGTCAACATTTTTATTTATTTATTTAATTTAAAAATCAATTAAAAATACTTAAAAATAATATTTTTAAAGTTAGAAAATGACCTTAAACTCACAAAAATAAATCTAAAAATCCTATTAAAATTGTTAATAAAATCCACTTATTTACCGTACCTTTTCGTTATTATTTAGGTTAGCTATTCCTCGTCGATCAACTCTCTAAACTCGTGCGCATTCAACATCATCAAACGAACGCACCCAATGTGAGTGAATCTCTACCAATTCCCCGTTTTAATCACATTTTGGGGTGTATCATGTGTCGCTATTTATTTATTACATTTAAACACTTGTGCATCCATCATATCCATGATCAAATGTGTATCCAACATGTATCAATTGTTTGTATGGTTAATGTTTAGATTAAATTTATCAGTTTCAATACATACATCATCATAGGCTCGTCTGTTCCCCATTACCTATGAGCGGAACCGTTCCCCATTACCTATGAACGGAACGTGATGTTGCCAGCATAAGATCGGCTCCGTTTGTTTGAGCCTCGATCTCACATACATCATCATAGGCTCGTCTGTTCCCCATTACCTATGAGCGGAACGAGACGTTGCCAACATATACATTATCATTCATGTCATATACTCATTCAAGGTGGTTTGTGATTTTTTTGTTTACATACGTTTGCTCACATATGATTATTGCACAATTTTTCCATATTAAATACAACGAGAAATCAATAACAAATGATTTTAACAAGGTTCACTCGCCAACTTTTGTTGACCCAAAAATTTCCCATTTTTACACATGATACAGGTGATCCAGTTGAAGCAAGAAACATATAGGACGGCCTAGAAGAATAAATCAGTTTAGACTTTAGATTGTTTTACCTTGTTTCATTTCCTTGTATTTGTATGAATTTGGTTTGAACATTAAGTTGTAATTTGAATTTAATAAATATGAAACATTTAGTAAACATCATGAGCTTTGGTGATAACCCAATTATGCCCCGACTCTTATTCTGCTGCGGGTCGGGGTGTGACATTTTATATAGCCCATGCGATCTATTTGATCCCGGCTAAATATCACCAGTGCGGTGATTAAACGTCCATTAGTGATGTATTAACCTTTCGGGTTATGATTTATTTTATATAGCCTATGTGATCTATTCTGATCTCGGCTAATATCACCAGTGCGGTGAATAAACATCCATTAGTGCCATATTTTATGTCCATTAGTGATAGGCCTATGTGCCATATTTTATGTCCATTATTGACAGGCCTATGCGCCATATTTTATGTCCATTAGTGACAGGCCTATGTGCCATATTTTATGTCCATTAGTGACAGGCCTATGTGCCATATCTTATGTCCAGTTGTGACAGGCCTATGTGCCATATTTTATGTCCATTAGTGACAGGCCTGTGTGCCATATTAAATGTCCTTTGTGACAAGCCTATGTGCTATATGTATAATTGTCAAATATGACAATGACAGTTGTGACATTACGATCCACTGTCTAGTAATATATGGACCTTGTCCAGATTGTAAATTGCCTGTAATGGTCCTATTAAGACCTAGGCCAAATATAGATACTGTAAGCCTAAGAGTTGTGATGTTATTCACACTAGTTTAAATTAGGCAATGGATTTTTATATCCAATCTTTAAAGCCGATATGGTTGATATACCATGGCTAAGAGAAATTTTCTTGGTTTATAGAACCAAAACTTTGAAGAACGGCTAATTCTAATGAAGCACAAAGTAGCCATCGGAACGTCAACTCTAAGGACGCCGAAAATGTAGCCATAAATGATAATGATTTCCAAGCTCGCATTGATGCGGTTGTGGAAAGGGCCATGGGTAAGGCCATAGAGAAGCTAAGAGAATCGAGTGCTACTTGCTCTAGACCCTTATCTATTCCACCATCTTCAGCTCATAGGGAGAGCTCTGTTCACTCTTCAAATGCGAAGAGTGAACAAAAGAAAAAAAGATTTCACTGATAGGTCCCGCTCTGCTAAAGACGGGTGTACCTACAAATATTTCGTCTCCTGCAAGCCTCGAGACTTTAACGGGAAAAAGGAGCGGTAGAAGCCCTAAAGTGGCTGGACGAGATGGAGACCGTCGTAGATATCAGCAGCTGTTCTGATAAGGATGTGGTCAAATACGCATCACAATCCTTCAAGGGCGATGCCCTAATCTGGTGGAAAGCCATGATCCAGTCTACAGGTAAAGTACACCTGTATAATCTAGGATGGTCCAAGTTTGTGGACCTTATTAAGGAAATTTACTGCCCACCTCATGAAGTGGAGAAATTAGAGACCGACTTCTTGTCTCTATCTATGAAGAACCTAGACTGTCGGAAGTATGTTTCCGATTTCAATTCCCTATCTAGGTTAGTTTCCTATCTAATTACCTTCGAGCCCAAATGCATTGCGCGTTTTATTAATGGGTTAGCGCCCGAGATTAAGGGCGTGGTAAAGGCTGCTCAGCCTACTACCTATAGGTCTGCCGTGGACCTATCTCTCTCTCTCACCCTTGATCTTGTAAGGCAAAAGTCAGTTAAGTTTGAAACTGACTGGAAAAGAAAGAGGGAAGAAGACAACTCCCATAGATTTAATAAGAAAAATAAAGGGAGATTCGGGTTCAAAGGGAACCAAGACAAGTCGGCTGTGATGCCATTTTGTAAGACTTGCAACCGTAGACACTGGGGACTGTGTAATTCTGATTCACAAGCTAGACCTTGTGGTATTTGTAAAAGGAGAGGGCATAAGACCCTAGATTGTAAAGATCTTAAGGATGATGTATGTTATATCTGCAATGAAAAGGGCACATTGCAACTAACTGACCTAAGAATTCGAAGAATAATAATCCAAAGCCTGGAGAGGCCAAGAAGGGGAATGCACGCGCTTTTCGATTGATTGCTAAGGAAGCTGTTAATGACAATAACGTCACAACAGGTACTTTCCCCGTTAATGATATTTATGCTAGAGTTCTTTTCGATTCGGGTGCGGATAAATCATTTGTTGATCATAAGTTTAGTAAACTGTTAAATTTACCCATAAGAACTCTAGATAAAACTTATGAGATAGAACTTGCCGATGGAACCTTAGAAACTGCTACTTCCATTCTTGATGGATGCTCTATATCCATTAAGAATCATTCCATCCCTATCTCTCTTTTGCCAATGAAATTGGCGAGGTTTGATGTTGTTTTAGGCATAGATTGGTTATCTCATAACCAAGCCCGTATTGCCTGCGATAAGAAGCTCATCGAAATTAAGACCCCATCTGGTGAAATGATCACCATCCCCAGAGATTCACACTATGGACTGCCAGACACGGTGTTATTATTTAAGGCATCCAAGTATTTGAGAAGAGGATGTGTCATCTACATGGCACAAGTCACCATAAATGAACCAAAGCCGAACATTGAAGATTAACCAGTCATCTCAGAATATCCCGATGTTTTCCCTGAAGAATTACCAGGCCTACCTCCGGACAGACAGGTGGAGTTCAGAATTCACATCATACTAGGATCAACACCCGTAGCTAGAGCTCCATATAGACTAGCTCCAACCGAAATGAATGAGTTAAGAGTTCAATTGGATGAACTCTTGGAAAAAGGCTTTATTCAGCCTAGTTCCTCACCTTGGGGAGCTCCTATCCTTTTCGTTAAAAAGAAAAACGGTTCAATGCGGATGTGCATTGACTACCGGGAGCTGAACAAACTAACAACTAAGAATAGATATCCTCTGCCCAGGATCGATGATTTATTCGACCAACTTCAAGGGGCTAGTTACTTTTATAAGATAGATTTGAGATCAGGATATCATCAACTAAAGGTTAGAAGTGAAGATGTTCCTAACCTTCAGGACCCGCTATGGTCATTTTGAGTTCTTAGTGATCCCATTTGGGCTCACAAATGCACCCGCAGCATTCATGGATCTCATGAATACAGTCTGCAAACCGTATCTAGATAAGTTTGTCATTGTCTTTATAGATGACATACTTATTTATTCTCGTAATCAAACTGATCACGAGAAACATCTTTGGTGCATCCTAGAACTGCTAAGGCAAGAGAAGCTTTAGGCTAAGTTCTCTAAATGTGAATTTTGGCTTAGAGAAGTCCAATTCCTTGGACATATGGTAAGTGAGTGTGGTATCCTAGTGGATCCCGCCAAAATTGAGGCCATAATGAATTGGAAAGTTCCCAAGACTCCATCTGAAATTCGTAGTTTCTTAGGACTGTCTGGTTACTATAGAAGGTTTATTGAGAACTTCTCAAGAATAGCCACTCCTCTAACTAACCTAACCATAAGAATGTTAAGTTCGTTTGGGGTCTAAAACAACAAGAATCTTTTTTGAGATTCTAAAACACAAGTTGAGCAATGCTCCTGTGTTATCTCTACCTGAGGGTATTGAGAACTTTGTTGTCTCTTGTGATGCTTCGCACACCGGCATGGGCTGTGTGCTAATGCAAAATGGCAAGGTAATTGCCTATGCATCACGATAGTTAAAGGTGCATGAAAGGAATTACACCACCCATGATTTGGGATTGGGTGCCGTTGTATTTGCACTAAAACAATGGAGACATTACTTGTATGGCACGAAGTGTATTATGTACACTGATCATAAAAGTCTTCAACACCTGTTCAATCAAAAGGAATTGAACATGCGACAACGCCGATGGATGTAAACACTTAATGATTATGATTGCGAGATTCGCTGCCATCCCGGCAAGGCAAATGTAGTTGCCGACGCCCTAAGTCGCAAGGAAAGAATTAAGCCCATTAGGATTAATGCGAAGAGCATTGAGCTCAAAAATAGCTTGAATGAGAAGCTATTAGATGCACAAAAGCAAGCCTTATTAGAGGCTAATATTCCTAATGAGGGATTAGGCGGATCTGTTGATCAATTAACGCCTGGAAAGGATGGAATCCTAAGATTTAATGATAGAATTTGGGTATCGATCTTTGGAGGACTTAGAGATCTAATCCTCTAAGAAGCGCACAATTCGAGATACTCAGTTCACCCAGGTGGTGACAAGATGTATCAAGATTTAAAGAAGAATTATTGGTGGATGGGTTTAAAGAAATCCATAGCCACTTATAGAGCTAAGTGTCTGACGTGTTCACAAGTTAAGGCTGAACATCAAAAACCGACAGGACTTCTACAACAGCTTGAGATTCCCACTTGGAAAAGGGAAATGGTAACTATGGATTTGATTACCAAGTTACCTAAGACCAAATGTCGTAACAACACTATTTGAGTCATAGTTGATAGGCTGACTAAGTCAGCACATTTCTTGCCGATAAAGAAAACATATAATTCTGACAAATTGGCTAAGTTGTACGTGGACAAGATTGTGTCCCTACACGGTGTGCCGGTATCTATTGTATCTGATAGAGATACTAGATACACATCTCACTTTTGGAAAAGTTTCCAACAATCGTTAGGCACACAATTAAATTTTAGTACGGCTTACCATCCGCAGACTGATGGTCAAAGTGAGCGTACTATCCAAACATTGGAAGACATGCTTAGGGCATGTGTGATTGATTTAGGTGGAAGCTAGGATGGCCACTTACCCCTAATAGAATTCTCCTACAATAACAGTTATCATACGAGCATCAAGGCTGCTCCTTTTGAGGCCTTGTATGGGAGAAAATGTAGAACGCCCGTGTGTTGGGCAGAAGTTGGGGAAACCCAACAATCAGGACCAGAGATTGTCCTGGAGACCGTGGAAAAGATCGTGCAAATCCGTGATCCTCTCAAAGCTGCCAGAGATAGGCAGAAGAGCTATGCTGACAAGAGGCGTAAACCTCTTAAGTTCCAAATAGGGAACAAAGTCATGTTGAAAGTATCACCCTGGAAGGGTGTGATGCGTTTTAGAAAGAAGGGCAAGTTGAGCCGAAGATATATAGGACCATTCGAGATAGTCGAATGTGTCGCAACTGTAGCATATAAGCTCAGATTGCCAGAGGAGCTTAGTGGAATCCATGACGTATTCCACATATCTAATCTTAAGAAATGTCTAGCCGATGAGTCGCTAGCAATATCACACAAGGATATGCAAATTGATGAAAACCTGAGGTTCATTGAGAAACCAATTTCGATCGAGGATCGACAGGTGAAGAAGCTTCGAAGAAAGTTGATACCTATAGTAAAGGTTAAGTGGGATGCCTTTAGAGGTCCTAAGTATACATGGGAGGTTGAGTCCACTATGCGACAAAAGTACCCCCATCGTTTTGAATAAAATCTCGAGGTCGAGATTTCTTTTAAGGGGGTGAGGATGTAATACCCTGTAAATCGTGTCCAATAGTAAAGTGACACGTGTTGTATTTTAAATATAGTCTGTTAAAGACCAATAAGGACTAAAGGCGTCAACATGCTCAAACTGGGCCTCTGAGTGACGGTCCGATGTCAACATGCATAAATAACAGCCTCTGAGTGACATCGAAATCAACATTCTTATAATAAGCCTCTGAGTGATCCTTTGCGAAGTCCCAACTTTCATACGTGCCATTTGTTGGGCGAGAGGGTTCAATTTTGTATATAAGTGAAAGTTGGATGATGGAGGGATTAAAAGCGTCAACATGTTAATTTATACCTCTGAGTGACCTTTTAACGAACCGAGAGCTCGACAATGTCCGGGCATAATCCCGGGTATGCCAAGTATTGGCTACGGAGGGCTAAAAGTGCTAAAAAGCTGTTTAAAAAGGTTTTTAGAAGCTTTTTAAAGTTAAGGGGTTAAAGTGTTAAACTTTGAAACTGGCCATGGGTCGGTCGCGGGCCGCGAGAGACATGGCCTGTGTCTCTCCGGGGCGCGAGAGGGCCTCTGCTGCAGAAAGTTTTGCTTGGTCTCCAAACAAAACTCCAAAAACCATTTGATCGCATCTATGGACTTGTAATCAGCTATGCCACGTTTTGGGACACTTGTAAGCTTCCTCTTACACCCCTAAACACCTGGCTTCACTTCCTTTGAGTTCTCCAACTATAAATAGGTGATCAAGTTCACCATTTGAACTTGCACCTTTCTAAATCATAACTCTTCTCCTTCCTCTGGAGGTTCCTAGCTGAAAGGAGCATCCAACTTAGTTCTCTTGCATTGTAGGAACCTCTTGTAAGTGTTCCTTGCTCTTGCATTTTGTTTATAGGCTTTTAAAGCCCAAAGTCAAGCGTTTTTCGGAAAACGCTTTGACTTTCGGTTAAGACCACTATGGTCCAGCCATTGTTCGAAATGAAGATGGCTAAGTGATCGTAATAAGGTAGATGTTAATCCCTATAAAGGGCACCTCCTGAAGATCACGTTTGCTAGACCAATTGACGGGTCAAAGTTACGTTATTAAAAAAGTCAAACATGCCATTTTTCGGAAAAATCATAAATTGATCTTATATATTTTATGAAACCTGTTTTGACACTTAAAAAAATTGGTAATAATTATTAGAACATGTAAGAACATGTTCGGCTCGTCAATTTCAGTTCTAGGGTCGGTTCGCAACCGAAAGTCGTGAAGTTTGACTTCTGCTTTGACTTTTGATCCTGACCCGATTTAGATTAGTTACCTACTGATCTAAAGTTGCATTATGATCATAATATAATGTAGCATAACCCTCTGAGGTTATATTACATGATCATAATCAGAATCTAAGTTTATGCGCAAGTCCCATAATTATGCCATCTTTGACCAAAATGTCCTTTTTGTATTAAACAATGTTTTAAATGGTAATGAACTTGAAAATGAGTTTTCTACTGATATAATATTATAAGTAGGATTATTTGAGATGTTGAACCAAGTTATAAACTGAGTTTTCAAGCAAGTCTTTAAACTATGTCAATAAATGGCGATTTTAGCCCTTGTGGCTCATAAACTAGTTTTAATCAAATATTTTTTAAGGTAAATCTTTTACCTACTAATATGTTATATTAATTAACATATTTAAAACTTTTTAATCTGACCTTAACATCAGTTTTCGTAAAAATCACATAAAGACATTTTACGACATAAGCGCCGTTTAGGCGCATAATATGGTTTTAAACCATATTAATGAACCAAGACTTGTTACCTACTGATTTTAAAACTTATTTTAAACATATTTACAGTAGGTACATGTTATAAACTCAGAATCCCAATAATTTATAAACTATGTGTAAAATGACCAAAATGCCACTTCGGTGTATAGTTTGGTCATAAAAGATAAATTACACATATAATTGATATCTTACTGATGTTATATCATAAATAAATTATTTTTCCAGAATACTTATGATTATAAACTTAAAATTTATTCAAGTTCCTTTTATACGGTATATAATTACCGAAGTGCCCTTATAAGGCATAATTTCGTTTTAAAACCTTAACGGGCATACAAGTTGATATCCTACTGATATCTTAACTTATTTAAAATATAATGGCATATAGAACTTGTCCATGACTTATCCGGTTACCCATTATCTCTTATAAGCATACGGTTGATTATATATAACTAGTTTACGAAAATTAACCAAAACGGGTTTAACCTTGTCATTTAAATTTCAAAATCCAGAATGTTTATAGTTTACCCATATTATACAAGTCAAGTACTTTTCGGGATTAAACTATATTCTATCCGGTCATCATTTAATCAAGTGTTATACGTAATGATCATGTACACTATTCGGTTTATAAGACCGTTAATATTTAATTGGCTAGCTTATGCCATAATCCAGACTAGAGCCTTGCTGGTAAATGCTATCTGCAGTTGGTACTTTTGTATACGGCTGAGTTATTTAAAAATAAAAGAAGAAGACTAGCTCAGGTAAATACTCTCGACTTATTTTCCCTATACGGGCTTGGGATACGGTAAATTATTACCGCTTGGTCCGAAATGGGGTCAATTGAATGCCCGCCTGTGGCTAGTAAACCCGCATATTCCGTTTTAATCAGTTTTGGTGGATAACTTAAACATCGGGGGTTAAATTACTATATCCTGGATATCCTCGGCTCAATACATTAGTTATTGGCCACGACCTTAGCACGGGGTGTAGGCATACACCTTTTGATGCTCATATGCAATGTTCCCAAGACGTTGGGGATGACTCCTTCGTGAGTCCTGAGTGGTGTGTATTTAATCATGTCTTGGTTTTTTTGTCCCGGGCCTTGTATGTATTGACAAACATGTTAATCTGATACAAGGTTGCAAGGTCAACTTTCCCAAGTTAATAAAAGATTTTGTGTCGTTTTGCACTTAAAAACCATTTTAAAGTTTTCAAAATGAGTCAGTTGGGTGTATTTACCAGCGTAAGCTGACGTATCGTCCAAAGACTAAACTGCATGTACAATACAAAATATGCCGGAAGCTGCTCGGTAGTGAATAAGAGGATCTTGCAAATCCTTAGATCTGCCCTAAAGTCTGTTTTATATTCTTTCTTGTACATTTTATGATCCGCCTGTGGATCTTCTATTACAAGCCCGTATATTATTTTATTTCGGACATTTGGTTTGTAATAGTAATTTTACTCTCCGCCGTGCCATGTTTAATTGACTATGATGATTATCAGTGATGCCACAATACTCCCCACCCAGGCCCACCGGTGTATGGATTTTGGGTTGGAAATCCGGGGTGTGACAATAAAAATAAATTCCATTATGATTAACGCCTCAAATTGTGATAACGGAGATGGTTATAAGGTTTCTAAAAATAGAATGCGAATACGAACTTTCTAAAAATAGGAATACGGAGATACGAGGCGTTACAATTCGTTCAAAGCATCACACAATTCTTTGGCATTCTCAAAATAGAGCTATCCAACATAGATTTCATTGGGTAAGACAATGGCCAGTATCCCGAATGCCTTAGCACCGAGCTCCATTTTCTGGGAATCTTGCGTAGAATAATCACTAAGCTTCTTAGGAACATTGACATTTTGTTGTTCAGCACTTGGTGCAGAATGAACATACGGGCCAAAAACCACAGACCTCCAGCAACTTGTATTCTATTGGGATAAGTGGTGACACATCCTTTGTTGCTAGATTTTGAATTTATCGCGAACGAGCATCAAAGGCTTGTTCGCCGATCCGGTATTGTGAGGATCATGAGTGATTGACATCTCTCTGAATTCTATTGAGAATTACTCAGAAAACATAGTCTCAGAACGATTTAAAGTTCCGATTGGTCTAATTCTTCTCAAGTTCTTTTGATCGCTCAATTAGTTATCAATATGAGCTAGTTTATCTTCTGAATCAACGTTTAAGTTAGTTCAGTGTAACCGGCTCTGATACTAATTGTAGGATCTGAGATTTTGTGAATTGTGTGTGTTTTTGATAAAACAATTGAAATTACAAGCAATCAATCAAATAGTGAAAATAAAAACATCATCATAGATACAACTGGATTTGGGAATGATTGTCAGAAGATTCATATATTAGTCCTATGCTTTAACAAAATCAACAGTACATAAGTACTCTCGCTCACTAGGTGAACTCTATCTCTAAGTTCTACTTTTCAACTCTTAGAATTGCATTTACAGATTACAGATTGAACCCATTATAGAGGAGAGAACTACCGGTGACATTACTTTAAAAGTGACTTGAATCAACCTATTAAATGTTGTAATTGTCAGCAGTTGTGCAAAACTGTTGGACAGTTAAAATTAAAACCATGTTACATAGAATTAATGAAAAAACAAAGGAAACAACTGAGATTCCAAAAAAAGATTCCAGCACGTTTGGAATACAATACAACTGGTCTTGTTGACTTGGTCTTCTGATCTTCAGTCTTTACTTGTTGATTTGACTGTTGACTTTAGTTGACCCAACACTTTTCATTTCAACACTTTATACTTTGTTTTCTTGTTTTGCAATGCAGTAGTTTTGTTCCAATAGTTTAGATGGTTGTTTGGAAAGTTTTCAAGGATGGAACTTCTAGACCTTGATTGTATTTCAACTTACTGCATTAGATAAGGAAGATTATGACTCAAGTCTTGGCTTTTATCATCAACAGATCTTACATAACTCAACACAAACAAACACTCTCCACTTTCACATCCTATTTACCTATTTCACATTCCTTTTCAAACACTTGAGTTCAAGTCACGGAGAAACCACACAACATCTACCTTCACCTGATCTTCCAATAAACTTGAGTGACAAAGAAAACAATCCTAACCCCCAGATTCTATTTTTATCCTCATTATAATGATAATCAGTCCAGTCAAATCCCCATACAACAAATTGACGTGAGATGATGTCAAAAACATGTGCTTGGCAGTTTATCATCAGTCAAAGAATTATTTATCTATTATTGCGTGATAGCTGTATATTTATCTGTTAGTTATAAATAATTTCTTCTTATACATTTCTTCTTATACAATAATATGAAATTTCATCAAACAGTATCTTTTCTTGTAACCACTAGGTTGAGGCCAACCCTCTAAAATCTTCAAATTAACTGGGAGATTAGTAACCACTAGGTTGAGACCAGCCCTCTAAAATCTTAATCAGTTGGACCTATTATTTTTTCATCAGTTTTATGAAATGGGCTCTAAGATTGCTGCCATGTTATTTTTACAAGTTGGTATTGGCATCTTACCTTATTTAAGTTTTGTATATTAATTAAAATAGGTACATGGACCTGGTGCAGATATTGATACACTACCAAGACATGCAGATCGAGATGTAATCTCTCGACACCGTTGGTGACGAATGCGATGGGGTTGGGGAAGGCGGAGGTGGATGATATTGTGTGTGCTTCGACGGTGTTGAAGGGGTGGTGCTGGCAGCCATTGGCGAAGCTTGAGATTTTCGATCGTGGGGGCTGAAGTCACCGGACCTTAAAATTTCAATAAAAATGGGGGTCGAAATGTATATATCCAAAAATTTCTATATGAAAACTATACACTCTCAACTATTGAGTGAAAAGTTCGGGGGGTCGGCCGCCCCCTCCCGCCCCTTAAAAGCTTCGCCCATGTTAGCAGCGGAGGATGTGGCGGAGGCGGCGGTGCTTTTGGGTGGTGATGGGGCGAGGTATGTGACCGGAGTAAATTTGGTGGTGGATGGAGGGTATAGTACAACCAATCAGAGTTATTCTAGGGTTATTAAACAAACGTTTGAAACCCTAGATAAAAAGTTATGAATTTATTATGATCACGTTAAGAGTTTCATTATCCATGCATTATTTTGGTTTTAATTCGATATTTATGATGTGTATTTGTTAAGAGTATTTATGTGTAAAAGTGTGTGTGATATATTTATATGAGTTATTTACAGTTGAGTATTTATGTGTAAAAGTGTGTGTGATATACAGTTATATGAGTTATTTACTAGTGTGGGCTATGTTATGATATATAACATAGGCACCGTTTTATATGTTTTTACGAATAGGACATGGACAAGCAAATTAATTGTTATAACTGATAAATTGAAATGTAGCTGATATAACTGCATCGATACTAACCGATAACTGATAATTATAATTATGAAGTTTTGTTTAATTAACCAATCGTTGCCGATTATGAAGTTTTTGTTAACCAATATATCTGAAACAAAACCAAACTCGTAATGCTAATTCTATATAATGGATTTCTATTTTATAGTGACCATGTAGAAGTTTTTACAAAAATATAAGTATGTTAGTAACAAAATAATCTTGATGTAAAGGCCTTTTAACAGATATAAGTTTATGTTTTTGGACAATTCTATTGATAAGAATCATTTTCAATGCATTTGCATATAAACATACACGGAAGGCTGGGAAACTAGAAAATGGTGCAACAGTGTATGGAATGAAAAAAAAAACATGGGGGAGGGGCATGGAATGATTTTGAGGGTATGGAATGCCTTATAGAATGAGTGATCCCATTTTACTGACCAGCCAAACACATTTTTTCTCATTCCCTCGTAATAATCCATTCCGTTTCACTTCTCATTACTGCATGCCAAACACTACCTAAAATTTAATCATACTTATCGTCACAATAAAGGTTTGATTTAAGTACTCATTGATTGTAGTAACAATTGGCTATAAGTGAGGAAAAAGTTGCTATATTTGAAGGGAATGATGATTTATTCAATTATTTTCACAATGTTCACATATATTGACTGTAAACATTTTGATATGTGCATGCTACAGATGAATGATTATAGAACTTTCATAATTATTTTTACACATCTACCCTTACAAACAAGGTAAATTCTCTAGGTTACTTAAATAAATAAATAATAACAATAGTAAGAATATTTCGAAAAATGATTCATTATCAAAGTACATACACATTCGCTGAAACGAGTTTTAACCATATGGACTTGTATTTATTTGAAATTGCAATACAACATGATCACTGATCAGTAGGTCCATTTCGATTTATTGCAAATAATCGTCCAGTCATTTTCACCTACTTATTGTTATTCTTTCATCTCATACGGTTATTAGTTTTTTTTTCAACCAAATCAAATATAATATAATCCTACTTGTATATGTAAATATATATAATAACTTTAACATAACTCATATATTATCAGCAGACGTTGCCGCACGGGTCCTTTATTATAATTTATATATTCCCACTTTTTGTAACAATCACACACTACCATGGTTTAAGCTAAACAAGGGAGGCCTTGGACTCAATATCTTTGAGAAAGACTCGAACTTGATCTGAAGGTTAAGTAAACTTCTTATATAACGGTTTTCAATAGAGCTTAAAAATAATATAAGGGAAGGTAAATATGATATTATCACGCACGCACGTAAGCTTAAATACGAAGCCTTTCAAGACTGCATCTTTGTCTTTGCCTAATACAACTTACGACATAAGTTCACGTTTGTTTTTGTGTAAGTTTCAAGTCACCTGGCGGTATAAATTCGCATTTTTAATGATTTTCCTGCTTTACGACGTTGTTTGTTTACTACTTAACACATTTTTACGACCAATACTCCGTAACATGGGGGTTAAACACCACTTATCTCATATCTGTTTAATTTGTGTAATTCATTTATTGTTGCAGATTTGGAGAACAAAAGGACTCACTGAATGCACTGAGGTTAGCTTTTCCCTACATTAAAAATCAATAATAAACTATAAATAAAAACCCATAAAGTTGAGTGACTAAAATATCTTTTTAATTTTCATGTAATTTAGCTAATTATATTAAATTTATAACTTATTTTTAAAATATATATATAAAAAATTTTAATTTAGAGTGTAAGATAAATTAAAAGTTGTGTAGGATAAAATGTAGAATAATTTTCGATATGGATAGGATAAATTACAATATGTGTAGAATAAATTTCAAAATATATAGAATAAATTTTGATGTGTATAGATAAAAAAATTTAAAGCGAAGCATAATAGTCTTTATGACTAATTAGTTGGTCAAAGATAATAATAAATAAAAACAGAAAAACTATTAATGTCTTAGAATTGCATTCTCTATTCTTTTTTTTTCTCAACTAAAAAATCTTCTCAAATGATTCCCCTTATATGTATTTACATACATTTATATAGGTATATGAGAGTTCAAATAAAAACTCAAATTATTATAAAAACTTAAAAATAAAAAATAATCTGAATCACTCGTTATCTTTAATTTAAAAAAGTAGAAATTAAATAAAAAAAAGTATAATCGTACCTACATGTGTATTATCAATGAAAATAATGGAAATACTAAAATGGTACATATATATCTATGTATATACATTTATGTGTATATTCCCGATGATGTGATCGAGTCAAATAATTCCTTACATACATGAACTAAAAGACATGTGAATCTACGAATAATATTAGAAATATAATGATACATAGATGCCTCACAACATTTGTTTGTAATGAATATCTTCATGATAGATAGATGCTTGAGGAAAAGACAAGAATAACAACTTTAGGTAGAATAAAAAGATTATCAAATTCTAACAAATGTAAAGTAAATTTGCAAGTCATACATGAAGGAAATCCATGGTATAATTTTACTTTTATTTTATGAACCCGGTTCATATAGGTGCATATTTATGTTGTTATAAGAATTAGTCAAAACACTTTTGACAAGTATGCATATATATATTTATATTAGTTAAAATAAATCTTTAACTAGTGAACAATATGAATATGTACACATTTAAACAACGGAAGCGTATGTAACAAAATGACATGAACATTTTATACCAAGGAACATCCGTAATGGAACAAGGTCACCGACATGCAAACACGAAATATAAACGCAAACCATAGGGGGTTTAGATATACCTTCGGTTAGTAATAAACCGGTTGAGACACCGAGGTTCAACAAACAAGTGCTAGTTAACGAACTAGCGAAACACGGGAACGGGTCGAGTAGCGGTGGTGGTGGCCGGCGGTGCACGTGGCAGCGGCGACGGCGACCGGGAACAGCGACGACGGCGGCAGGGTAGCCCGGCGGCGGGCTGGCTGGCAGCGGCGGTGCTGGCCGGCGGCGGCAGTGGGGTGACCGGTTGTGGGTGTGAGTTATTGAGAGAATTTTGTTCAAGTTCTTCCAACCCTCTACAAGACCCAATACCCTCCTTTTATAGCCACATGGAGATGCTTTGCCTGCATGATCATTGGTGGATTCTTGCATGCATGCCAAATGTCCGAGATTCCTTGCATGTCCAATAGGCACACATGCAAAAGTGCATGTGTGACAAGTGTCATAGCTCGAGTATATGTGCAACAAATGGTGAGACGAATATACCCGTCTCATCCGGTCCATGAACCCGCAAGAATGACATAATCCCGCTCATGATCATAATTATGATCCGTTTAGCATATTGTTCGTAATTTACCAGTTAAACTAGTTCAGTGGATTTAAGTTCGTTGCCCACGGTGTAACTCTTACGGGTCACGACCCGGTCGGCAACGTTGACTTATCGAACCGGACATAAATATCCAACAGCTCCCACTTGGACGGTCTCTGATAAGATCTCAACGCAGACAGCCAGCGGTGCTCTAGCTACACATAGCTGCCCGAACAGGTCATGACACTTTAAAGTCACTAACCAAGGTATCTTCCCTTTAGCAACGGCTTGCTATTTGAAGATAGTAGACTTATGGTAATCGTTGTCATCTATCCTTTCTGTAAAAGACATCGATTGAACAATGAGACATGGATCAGGTTCAATCTCATATGGCGTTCAATCATTATCGTTCTCGTTCAAGAATCAAAGTGGTCCAATCAAACACACAGTAAGTTTGGGTAAGGCCTTACACTTCACCAGTTTGAATCAACGAGGGCGCCCAGATGTCTAACTGTTACATATAATGTAAGAGTACAGAATCCCATCTTGACTACATACAACTCCCACTGAACTTCAGAGCTACTCCCAACCAATGCCTTTATGACTGGCAGTTACGCGACAGCGGTTGACACTGATCAAAGAATAGTCTTTAGTAAACGAGAGTTCTAGTATGTATCTCAGGTCAGAGGATACTAAATGAGTATACCAAAATCAAATACATCTTATGACCAAGATCCATGAAGATGATTTGATGCGAGTTACATCGGCCGTCATTTGTAATGAGGTCTGTGAGTTTGGAAGTCAACTCCTTGAGTCCAAAGTCAGAATAGTCTTAATTCAAAATCGTTCCCACGAGTCTGACCGACTACGGATAATTTAGAATACAAGATTCATGGATTTAAACGTATCAAATTCGAACACAGCTGTAGGATTCAAGAATTGCATTTAACTAGTAAATCAAAACGAATGCAAGAGTACAACTGTTTGATGTTCGTACATCTAAATACTAAATCAAAACATATCACTAGCTAATCTAAGCCCAATAGAGTCCATGTGACAATCATGTTTTTCTTGAGTCATTGGCTTAGTAAATGGGTCAGCTAGGTTTTGATCTGTGTCAATTTTACTTATAACGATGTCTCCACGTTCCACAATTTCACCTATGTAGTAGAACTTTCTTAAAATGTGCTTGGCTTTGTGATGGGATCTAGGCTCCTTGGCTTGAGCAATAGCACCTGTGTTATCACAAAATATCTGGATGGGTTTCATGATACTTGGAACCACATCGAGATCTGTTATGAACTTCTTCATCCAAGCAGCTTCCTTTACGGAATCCGGTGCGGCAATGTACTCAGATTCCATGGTGGAATCAGCCACAACACTCTGCTTGGAGCTTTTCCATGAAACAACTCCTCCGTTGAGAGTGAACACGAAACCCGTTTGTGAGCTAGAGGTATCGGTCAGTTTGAAAACTAGCATCAGTGTAACATTTTACACTGAGCTCCTCATTGACTCCTCCAAATATCAAGAACATATCTTTTGTCCTTCTCAAGTACTTAAGGATGTTCTTAACTACAGTCCAATGGGCAATCCCAAGGCTCTGCTGGTAACGGCTTGTCATGCTTAAGGCATACGAGATGTCTGGTCAGGTACATACCATAGCATACATGATAGAACCAATCGCGGAAGCATATGGAACTGTTTCCATTTGCTTCATCTCACGGTCCTCAGAGAGAGCTTGTGATTTGTTCAAGACGGTTCCTTTAGTCATTGGGACATCTCCTTTCTTGGAGTTTTCCATTTTGAAGCATCTTATCACTTGATCTATGTATGTGCTCTGAGTTAGCCCAAGAAGTCGCTTAGATCTATTCCTATAGATCTTGATTCCCAGAATATAAGCGGCTTCTCCAAGATCCTTCATTGCGAAACAAGATCCCAACCATTGCTTAATTTCCTTAAGCATGGGGATGTTGTTTCCAATGATCAATATATCATCTACATACAAGATGAGAAATGATATAGCACTCCCACTAGCCTTTCTGTAAACACAAGGTTCATCTTCGTTCTTGACAAAACCAAACTCTTTGAATTTCTGGTCAAAACGAAGATTCCAGCTCCGAGACGCTTGCTTGAGTCCATAAATGGACTTGTTTAGCTTACATACCCTATTGGGATATTTTGGATCGATAAAAACGTCAGGCTGAACCATATAAACATCTTCAGAAAGATGTCCATTAAGAAAAGCGGTTTTAACATCCATTTGCCAAATTTCGTAATCATAGTACGCAGCTATGGCAAGTAATATCCTGATCGACTTGATCATAGCAACGGGCGAGAAGGTTTCATCATAGTAAATACCTTGAGTTTGAGTGAAACCTTTCGCTACTAGCCGTGCCTTGTAGGTTTGTATATTTCCATGCATGTCGGTTTTTTCTTTTAAAAACCCATTTGCTCCCTACTGCCCGAGATTCGGGGGGTAGCTCAACCAAGTCCCAGACTTGATTGTTACGCATGGATTGCATCTCGGCTTTCATGGCCTCTAGCCATTTCGCAGAATCTGGATTAGAAATAGCAAATTTGTAACTAGTAGGCTCGTCATCAGGCTCGGCTACTGTTAGGACTTCATAATCCTCAATATGCCAAAGGTATCTATCAGTTTCTTTACGAGTCCTGATACTCCTGCGAAGGCTTGTGTTCTAGTCTTGAATTAGTGTCAACAATTTGTTGTGGTTCAGACGTTCCGACCTCCTCAACGGTTGTTTGTGGTCCTTGAACTTCTTCAAGATCCACCAAGTTACTTCCAGTTCCTTGACTAAGAAATTCATTTTCAAGGAACCTTTTAGCTTTCCTTTTGATGGAAATCGTATTTGCATCAGGATGGTAGAAGTAATAAACCGCTTTGGTTATAGTATCCGACGAAAACTACCTTTTCGCCTCGAGGGTCGAGCTTGTCATCAGAATCACTTGTGATGTAAGCATCACACCCCCATATTCTAAGGTAACTCAAGTTTGGCTTACGCCCATACCATATCTCATATGGAGTCTTGTTCACCCTTTTAGTCGGCGCTAGATTTACGAGTCGTGCGACAGTCATAAGAGCAAAACCCCAAAAGGAGTGAGGCAAATTTGTTCTACACATCATCGATCGAACCATATTCAGCAGGGTCCGATTTCTCCTTTCACACACGCCATTAAGTTGGGGTGTGCCTGGTGGAGTGGGTTGTGAAACTATTCCACGTTCCTTTAGATGATCGAGAAATTCTAAGCTGAGGTATTCACCGCCTCGATCTGAGTGAAGCATTTTAATCTTTCTATTAAGTTGGTTTTCAACTTCGTTCTGAAACTCTTTGAACCTTTCAAAGGTTTCATGCTTATGCTTCATAAGATAAATATAAGCATATCGACTATAATCATCGATGAATGTAACGAAGTATCTCTCGTGATTCCCAGTCATGGTTCTAAAAGGACCACATACATCTGAGTGTATGAGTCCTAATAGATCACTAGCTCGTTCACCAACATGGGTGAAGGGATCTTTGGTGAGCTTGCCAGCTAAGCATGACTCGCAATCATCAAATGAGTCCGCTCCGGTGGATTCAAGAATCCCCTCAGATTGGAGCCATTTTATGCGTGCCTTGCTTATGTGGCCAAGTCTACAATGCCATAGGAATGAATCACTAGTACCATTTTTCTAGACGTTTAGAAAGGTGATATATGTTATTGCTAGGTTGAACATCAATTTCATAAATACCGTTTCGAGGTTTAGTCTCAAAATAGTAAGTACCATTTAGATAAGCAGAAATAGCAACATCATTAAAAGCATATCTAAATCCTTGTCCAGACAACAATGAAACTGAAATGATGTTCCTGGTCAAACCAGGTGCAAAAAGACAATTGTTCAAAACAACAACAAGACCAGAAGGACATGTAAGATTAAATGTGCCAGTTGTTAGAATTGGGACTTTCTTCCCATCGCCAACAATGAGTTCCATGTTCCTTGGTTTCAGTTTCTTCCACTTCTCAGGCTCCTGCAAGACATTAACGATGTGATAATCACATCCGGTATCAAATACCCATGTGTTGCTAGAAACAGTGAAAAGCTCGATAACATATATCAGAATACCTAAAGAAGTGCCTTCTCCATTGGCCTTCTTTGCTTTGAGCTTAGCAAGATACTCGGGGCAGTTACGTTTCTAGTGTCCCATCTTGTTACACTCATAGCATTGCCGTTCTTCTGAATGAGGGGCTTTAACAGCTTGTTTGCTCTTGTTGGTGGCATGTTTGGCAGCAACAGGAGCCTTTCCTTTGTTTTTTCCGTTGTGACTTTTCTTTGTTCTGGGCTTCCTAACACCACCAGATCGAACCATTAACACTTGGTTTGTTTTGTTGGAAATGTTCATCTCTGCCGTTTTGAGCATCCCATGTAGCTCCGGCACTGTCTTTACCCAGTCATTCATGTTAAAGTTCATAACAAATTGATCATAGTGACTGGAAAGAGAGTTGAGAATGAAGTCAATAGCCATCTCATCTTGGAGAGGATAACCAAGTTTGTTTAATTGGTCGATGTAGCCTTTCATCTTGAGGATATGAGCACTAACTGAGGAACCCTCTTGCATTCTACAGCTTATGAGTTGTTTCATGGCATCATAGCGTTCCTGGCGGGCTTGTTTCTGAAACATGCCTTTGAGTTGCTCAATCATGTCGAAGGCACTCATGTCTTCCATATTATTCTGGAGATCTGGCGACATGGTGGCTTGCATGAGGCAGGCAACTTCTAGGGCATCTTCTTTATGTTTATCGAAAGCCTTCTTCGCAGCAGCAGTACCATTTTCAGACGCTGTTGGAATTGGGGTTTCCAAAACATAAAGCTTCTTTGCCATTTTGAGAACGATTCTCAAGTTGCGGTGCCACTCAAGAAAATTGGTGTTATTTAGTTTGTCTTTCTCAAGTATGGGCTTGAGAGCAAAAGAGGAGTTGTTTTCAGATGACATCTGTTAAGCAAAAGTTTATTTAAATAGTATTTTCAATGTATTTTCCTTATTTAGCGAGGGGAGACGATAAGGAACGAGAATCCGGTTAGAAGCTCTTTCTAAAGGCAGCTGTAGCACGCAACATTAGCAGGAGGTTCAAGCGGATTGACAACGATTGTCAATTGTGAGAGAAGCACAACTCCCGAGGTTTATGAGGCTGTGAGGACAACTTCAGTCCTTGCATTGATACGTTTGGCCTCATCTATGCCACTTTTATTCCCGAGACAGCTGTAGCACGTAACACGAGAAGAAAAGTAATAGTCATCCTAAAACGGTCACATGTGGAAGGGTCGGATGTGTCGACGAAGCCCTTGCACCTTGGAAGGATAAACTAGACACCAAGTGTTGTGTTGTGGCTCCAACACTGATGGTTCGCATTATGCCCCAAGTGTTACTAGTAGTAGGATGGCATAGACTATTGATTTTAATTTTACCAAATAGGGTCGTTATAGTCGGTTTTAATTTAGATATTAAATTTGCGACTATGCCAAAAGGACCCTTTCACCTCTAGGGACAATTAGTTTTAGATAACCTATAAAACTAAATTTGTCGCGACTTGAAATAACCAATTAAAGTTAATAGTGGAGACTATTAAGTTCATGAGTTTTAAAGATGTGATAAAAGGTTTTAAAACTCTAGTGGTTATAAAAATTTACAAGTTGCTAGAACTTGCTTTTTCTCAATTTCATTTTTAAAACCCCTTTTAAAAATGTGTATTGGTATTATGTTGATTTGTAATAACATTTATTAAAATCAACCATAATAGAAAATGAATATGTAAATCATATGGGCATAGTTATGATCTTGCTAGAGCCAAGTAGCAAGATCAAATGGGTCACGGTCACAACACACAAAACAACCACAAGGATGGACTTGAGTGCATCTTGTTGTCTTGAGCGACTCCCACTAACTCCAAGACTCCTCTTGGCATTCGGTTTTGCTTCGGGTTCTTCGGGTCTTCGGTTCAACAATATTTAACAAGTAAATATATTAAAGACAAGAACCCTATCTATTACAACTTTGAACCACAAAACAGGCCAAAACCATAAATTAATCTATTACAACTTTGAGCCGCAAAGTGGGCCAAAATCATAGACAAAACCAAATATAAACACAACCACAAGGTCGGGCCCGATTTACATATTCAACATAACCAAAGGATTATAGAGGCAAGTTTTTGGTCCATCAAATATTAACAATTAAATATGACCAAAAAATATATATTGCCTAAAATAAAATAATCAAACTTTAGACTTTTAAAGTTTATGATTTATTATTCCGGTGAAAAATAAAGACCGGTTTTGGTTTGCATGTGGTGAGCATCGGCTCGGATACCACTGAAGGAAATCCATGGTATAATTTTACTTTTATTTTATGAACCCAGATCTATAGGTGCATATTTATTTTGTTACAAGGATTAGTCAAAACACTTTTGACAAGTATGCATATATATATATATATATATATATTTATGTTAGTTAAAATAAATCTTTAACTAGTGAACAATATGAATATGTACACATTTAAACAATGAAAGCGTATGTAACAAAATGACATGAACATTTTATACTAAGGAACATTCGTAATGGAACAAGGTCACCGACATGCAAACACGAAATATAAACGCAAACCATAGGGGGTTTAGATATACCTTCGGTTAGTAATAAACCGGTTGAGACACCGAGGTTCAATGAACAAGTGCTAGTTAACGAACTAGCGAAACACGGGAACGGGTCGAGTAGCGGCGGTGGTGGCCGGCGGTGCACGTGGCAGCGGCGACGGCGACCGGGAACAGCGGCGACGGCGGCAGGGTGGCCCGACGGCGGTGGCGGCGGCGGTGCTGGCCGGCGGCGGCAATGGGGTGACCGGTTGTGGGTGTGAGTTATCGAGAGAATTTTGTTCAAGTTCTTCCAACCCTCATACAAGACCCAATACCCTCCTTTTATAGCCACATGGAGATGCTTTGCATGCATGATCATTGGTGGATTCTTGCATGCATGCCAAATGTTCGAGATTCCTTGCATGTCCAATAAGCACACATGCAAAAGTACATGTGTGACAAGTGTCATAGCTCGAGTATATGTGCAACAAATGGCGAGACGAATATACCCGTCTCATCCGGTCAATGTACCCGCAACAATGACATAATCCCGCTCATGATCATAATTATGATACGTTTCGCATATTGTTCGTAATTTACCAGTTAAACTAGTTAAGTGGATTTAAGTTCGTTGCCCACGATATAACTCTTACGGGTCAAAACCCGGTCGACAGCGTTGACTTATCAAGCCTGACATAAATAGCCAACAATACATTACAAAATTATTCATAGATACATATGTGCAGATGAATGTTGATGATATGCGAGCTGTGGCCATGTGTTGCATGCATCTATATTATACTTAGAGAAATGTAACGCAACTAAAAGAGAATTACACTTAAAATTATGAGTGTTAATATTCTCACATTTCTTCCCTCTATATATAGAGAGATAAAATAAAAAATGTGTAAGAATAATATTTAGAAGTATGGGAATAAAATGACAAAAAATATATATATCTCATGATTATAAATATAAGAAATCTTTTAAGTTACAAAAATATACATACTTGAAAATTTATTTGTTAGATGATTTTTCACAAGAAAAAAATATACTGGTTTTAATGTCATCCTGTCCCTACGTCACTTCTTTGAATAATTTGAAGCCATAAGTAGGCATATGACTTCATTCTTGGGTTGGCTAGAGGCAAAAGTAACATGGGGTGATTGTCTTTTCTAGGGGCATTTATGTCCTCAAAATCAAGTCATAACGTGGGATTTAAGGGCATTTATGTCCTCAATAATGTTATCGTATATACTTTCTATAAAAGGGAAATTCTTAATAAAAATATATCATGAATCTTTAATTTATAACCTAGCAGTGTTAAAGAAGTATAGTAATGTGTTCTTTTCACACTAAACATTTGTGTAAACTTTAGGAGTATATATAGCTGGTATGTATGTGCGAAGCTTTTAAGGGGCGGCGGACCTTCCGAATTTTTCGCTTAGTTGTAGAGAGTATGTAGTTTTCGTATAGAAATTTTTGGATATATACGTTTTCGATCACCCTGTATTACAGAAATTTTTTGGACCGGTGACTTTCGCCCCCCTTCCACGGTCAGAAATCTCAAGCTTCGCCACTGCTGGTACGTGAGTTCGCTATTCAATATATATATAACATATAAGGTAGAATATTATTTGTTTAGTTTTACTTTAGATGTGATAGGATTGATGTTAGCCATGTTGACGTAGTTCTGCCTTTGCCTAGATTAACTTAAATGAAATGAAGTTTTCGAATCGAAATGCATACATTTGTCTCATACGCTATAGAGATGGTGAGAAGAAATATTTTGTAGAATAGTAACTAAATTTTAAAAGTGTTTCAATTAGGTCACTTAAGTTTCAAAATTGTTCCAATCAGGTCACTTAATATTCATTTTTCATTAAAATTAAGGGTTTTTTCATTCATTATATAGGTAACCGCGGTGATGTGGACTTTTGTTTCTTTTTCCCGTTTTATTTGATGCTAACGTCGAGTGATGACATGGATTGTAACTTGTTTTTTTAATTTTTAATGTAGTTAAAGTATTTTTATTTTTAATAAATATAATTTCATATATTAAAATAATCCGACCCCAGCTTATTATACTACATTTTTTTCTTGGCACATGGAAAAAAGGATATGACTCGATTTGAATGTTAAGTTATCTAATTGAGATAAAAATAATACGAGTAACCTAATTAGAACACTTTAAAAACTTGATTACTATTCTATGACATTTTCCTTTAAAAACACACTAACCAACTTGTAACATAAATACACAAGAAGAATATTTTAACATACATTATCAATATTGGAAAATTATGAGATTATAACAAAGTTGTTTACGCTCATTGCAACTATTACATAATGACAATTTAATACGTTTAACTACATGACAAGACTGATATCCTTATTACTAGGGGGCATTTTTTTGCGTGAAGATCAATTGATCCCAACCCCCTGTTGAGTTTTGTACATAACCATCAATATCTCAATCGATATCATGATTTATATTATGTATTTTAACTTAAATCTGAGTGAAAAGTATGTAAATGCTAATCGTAAAAGTACCCTTTAAGAAATAATCTAAAATAAAGTAAAAATAATGTGTATAAATGTACAATCACATTATTTGGATATATTTAGACACAAAAGCTATATCCTATAACACATGAATAATTTTTTTATTATAATTAAACTTATATATGTATTTTCTTTGCACCTAGATGGCTAGATGTGTTATTTGTATTTTACTAAAATCAAATATGAATGTATTTTTGTATGAATATAAAATCCTTGTTAACATACCAGTGGGGAGCTATTGAGGCTACGGCTTAGTGGTAGAAGAAGAACCCTTTAGCTTTTTAAATAGGAGGTTATGGGTTCAATACCTAAAAAGTGTAACATTTAGTCGTTAACAATAGGATACTAGTATCTAGGTAGAAAAGTCTAATAGGTAGGGGACATGCAAATGAAATGATCGTGTAAAGGACCCTCCCCAAACTGGTTGGCAAAGAGTTTATTTATATTAGTTTACTTATTAAATTAAATGATTAGATTTTACAAGTATTTATAACTGTTTAGATCTTATCCACTAATTTAGGTTCCGGAACTTTCGGTACATTGTTCATTCATGTAAGTTAATTTGTGTACGTATATTTGATAGTAGAGAATAAAATATGAAGTATAGTTAAAATGAAAAGTTTAGAAAGGAATGAGATTGCAATACGTGGTGAAGTTGAAAAACATAAGAAATTTTAGTTAAAACGTATAATCTTTAAAAACCGACATTTTTAAGAACCTAACATTTTTAATTCATCTCTCTTTTTTTTATATCAAAATCAATAATTTTTAAAACCACAAATCACCACATCACAATCAACACCACCTCCACCTCCACCACCACCACCACCTACGATCATCATCATCTTGTCGGAAACCTGATCTGACCACCTTCAACCACCTATTGCATTTTTCAGAAATGAAACCACCATTTCACCATCCACCGCCACCGCTCCACCGCCCACCGCCATCGCAACTAGTTTCTCTATGGTTTGTCTGAGTTCTTTCTCCATCCACCGTCGTTAATCGGAGTTTTTTTTGTAAGTTTTGTGTTTTATTTTCATTTCGTTTTCGGTCATCAAACCTCATTTGTGTTTTTACCTCACTATGTTTTAGTTAGAGTTCGTCATTTCATTTTTGTTCTCCCGGGTATTAAAACAGAAGCATGATCATATTGAAACAAAGACATGACCATATAAAACAGAAATATGACTATGTGAAAGCCATTGCGTTTTAGACCTGGAGTGTACGTTTATAACTTTGAGTGCAAAGAACATGATTATGCTAAAGGAAAACATGATCATGTTATGTAAGGACCGTATCGTACCGATTCGTTTTATTAACGTGTTTGAAATGCGGAATTCAACGAACACGGTGTGGTGAATTCACAATCAAATCTTAATAAAGTCAAGCGTATGATATGATGAATATTGTTTACATGCAATCCCCCAAAGTTTCTCTCTCTAGCATGTGACTAATGAAACCCTTGAAAATGTCTGACAAGTCTAATTAATACACGCTTTATTACCCTAATGACCTTAAAGTCAATTAATCTATTATTATACAGTCGCTGCACTTACATGCTATAACAGAGGTACGTCGGCCAGTGAGAAAAGTCTTCTCCTTTCTCTAACTTCCACACAGGGGTGTGGACTTCTTCAGCTTGAGCGGAGGAGTATGATCTGTAATAATAATCCCCCGGAGTTTCATCCGGGCGGATTGGAGACTCTTTGGCGGAAGGACCCCTACCTGATCCCTCTGTTTCACCACCGGGTGCCGGCTCCTCCACATGTGCCCCCTGCGGGGCATCAACCTACGCACCCTCGACCGAAGCCGTTTCCACCGGCTCTGCCTCTTCCACCTAAACCGCGCCACCAGTTAGCGCGCGTTCTTCCACCATCACCGCGGGTTCTTCAACCTCCACCCGCGATTCCTCAACAACAACCACGGGTGATTCCACCACCCGCGGTTCATCTTCCATCTGCGCGAGTTCTTCCACCGCCACAGAACCTGCGTTAGTACCCTTACCAGAACCTTCCACCACCACGTGAGGCCCCTCCCTCACCGTTACCGGTTCTTCTGCCCCAGTAGCAGAGTCTTCGCCTTGACCAACAGGCGGGGACATGAGAGAATCAGTGGGCGCGGCACATGTGCTGGATTCCACAAAAACAGGCTTGTCGCCCACTGCACGAAAACAAAGGGTCAGTTATACGTAGATTGAAAGATGGAAGAATAAACACTAGTTACAAAGTTACCTAAGGAGATCTTGGCGGTAACCGCTCCCAGACTCCCCTTCTTCCCTATCACTCTCCGCGCAACCTTTTTAGGACGTTGCGTGGAGAGGTCCTCCTTTGGACACCTCTTCCGCCTAAGAGGCACCTCCGGACTCGACTCAGCGTCCACCGGACTAGCAGGTTTGGGGGTCAGGATATCCCCAACCGGGCTAGCAGGTTTGGTGGTCGGGATAACCACTGGCCTTAGCGCGGGCTTCTTCACACCTACAGGTTCAAGACCCTCTCATGAGTCAGAAACTACTACATAGGCTTTCCAGCGGTCAGACACAATGCGCTTACCTTTGGGAGGGCCTGCCCTAGGTGGAGTCAACTCCTTCTCAACCGCTCCGCTCGACCCCGCGCGTTTTTTTCTTTTTAGGCTCTAGCGCCTACAACATGGTGCAACTAAAAGTGAGAAACATGCAGACTTACCAACATTCAACAACAAGAACTTACCAGTGGGAGGCGCGGGGGCAACCAAATCCGCAGCCCTGGGAAGTGAGAAATTGCCCAACAACTGCGTATACCAGGTGGGCTCATCCGGGGGCAGGGCAAACCTCTCAATCTGCCATTCCTTCCTCTCGAAGGCAGCCAAAAACAATGGAGCCCCTGCAGAAAAGAAAAAAGAGGTATGTCAGTCTACAAAGAAGACAAAATTAGAAGACACACCAACAAAATGAGGGCACTTACCCTGATCCCCCTCCATGTACACCGGTCGATGGCGGCTGGTTGGTTTCCAAACCAGACTCATACCGGCCACCACCAGTATCCTCTCCGGAAAATGGATCACCAAAATCTCCTTCAAATCCGTATACCAGATGTCAGACACTGGTATACCGGCCCCCAAAACTGCATCGACAAGGGGATGACGCAAGACTTCACAAAAAAGAATTTTGCCTTCCAATCATGGAAGGACTTGGGGGGG
The DNA here is from genome assembly GCA_947069175.1 of Scalesia atractyloides. NCBI lineage: Eukaryota > Viridiplantae > Streptophyta > Magnoliopsida > Asterales > Asteraceae > Scalesia > Scalesia atractyloides. The sequence continues at coordinate 84,575,137 of CAMTDV010000001.1, read as the reverse complement.
GGGGGGGGAGAGAAAATTTTTCGTGCTTGCGCACGGTGCTGAAAAGAGTAAAACCCCAACGAACATTGGAGTTAGTAAAAAATACGGAAGCGGTCGACGATTGGATCAGACCCCGTCGACCCGCACAAAAACTCAAAATGCTAATCAGACTCAACTGGGATAGGTGGAAGCTGTAAAATTGCAAAATTTCAAGAAAAAATTTTGTGACAGACAACCGGAAGTTGCCCTCACCGAAAAACTCTTGGAAAAGGATGATATAGCCAGTCGGCGCACCGGCGGCTGTCTCACCCTCCTCCGGAAACCGGGCATCCCAGCTCGGAGGGAACTTGAGACCAGAAACCAGGCGGTCAAAATCAGGCCGACTTATCTTGCAAGTCGGAAGAGAGGTAGAGGCCTCGGCAATAGAGGCGAACTCCGGACCTCTAGAAGCCATAGTCAAAGAAAAGAAGGAAGTTTAAAAAGATTTTTTGAAAACAAAAATAACTCAAGAACTCAAAATCATAGAGAATTTGAAGTGAGAATGTTGAAGGATGAAGAAAACCCTAAACGGTTGCACCTATTTATAGTGCTCGCATTAAATGCGGTTGGAGAACGTGACACACGCGTGCCAACAACAGCCAACCAGAAAAAGACGCGTGGCAAGCAAGTTGCCAACGATGGTTAATATGCGCGCGTGGACGCCACTCTCTCTGCCACTTCATTAATGAATGGCACGCGAAACGGCTGAGTGCACGCAACAGCTGTCAGATGTCCTTTCAAATCCCACTTTTTTCTCACCAACCACCCTGCAACGTCAGATTGGCAGAGTTTTCAAATTTCAAGATCTTGATGACAAAGCGTTTCCTTCACACAAACATTTTCCCCAACCCTTCTCAAATTTTTGCCATTAATAAATAACGGCGCATGCAACAATCATTTTAGTCCAGCACTCCTCCTACTTGCCAACATGCGCATACGAACAACACTGGACTGGGGGGACTTGGAGGGGTATGGTCCCAAAAACCATGCGCCTGTGCATAGAACCATACCCTCAACATCATAACTACAAGGATAACCTTGCGCGCAATGTGCAATGGTGCGCCTTTCTTACACCAACTTGGTCATACAATGAACCTTGCGCACTCGGCGCAACGGTAAATTAGACCAACATCAAATGGTCATACAATGAACCTTCGCACTCAGCACAACGGTAAATTAGACCAATACCAACTTGGTCATACGATGAACCTTGCGCACTCAGCACAACGATAAATTAGACTATCACCAACTTGGTCATACGATGAACCTTGCGCACTCGGCGCAACGGTAAATTAGACCAACACCAAATGGTCACACAATGATTAGATCAACACCAATAAGTCACACAACGAGCCTTGTGTACTTGGCGCAACGGCAAGTTAGACTTACACGCGTAGGCTACCCGACCCTGCTCGCAGCTTACAACCCTCTATTCATAAATCCTAAAACCTTGCAAGGACAAGACAAACATGAGAGCATCTCATAGTCTTGTAGACAAAAGGATTTAGCCCTACCATTCTGCGCTGGCGGGAAAATGCTGACAGCCTCGCAGAAGGGGTAAGGACTATAAGGTGTTGACCATACTAAAGGGTACATAGTGGCAGAACTGTGACGAATGGTTGCTCGGCAGGTTGCGTCTGACAGTGTCAAATGAACAGTGACACAGACACCAGACTGTACCCCAACCATATCTACGCCAGTGACTGTTCCACCTTCTCCACTTTCGGCTGGTAGCGGTCTGACGCCAGAGGTATTCGCCCTTACTGTCTTTACACGTGGCACCACCCAGCGCCCGACAGACCACTCCCCCTGACAGCAGACATTAATTCCCCTGCAGGGGCATTTAATGTCTGACGCAAGGGACAAAAGGGATGTCTCTGGTCGCTTGGGCCTGGCCCAAGGCCCATCAGCCCACTTACTTTCGGCTATAAAATGTGTATCGGACCATAAGGTAAAACAGGCTTTCCACATCTACAAGCATTCCTGTTTATCACTTACAATTACCCAATACTTATTTTCACGCCGGAGTGTGGTCACGGAGAAAACCACCCTTTTCCCCGTGACGAGACTAACGGCGCTGTTCGTTTTGCAGATCAGTCACAGTGGGATCATCCTAAGAAACGAGTGAAGAGTTAAAACCTTTATGCAGAAACCCCCCTTGTTGTAACTTATATATACTTGGATAACCCTAGGTTCAACCGGTGCTTCTTCAAAGTCTAACTAATACACGCTTTATTACCCTAATGACCTTAAAGTCAATTAATCTATTGTTATACAGTCGCTGCACTTACATGTTATTAAGAGGCATGGCCGTATTAAAACAGATTCATGACCATGTGAAACCCCATTTTGTTTTAGAACGTGGAGTGAAATAACATGGTCATGCTAAAACAAAAGTATGATCATGTTGGAACAGAAGCTTAAAGTGTACGTTTTAAAACTTGAGTGCAAAGAACATGATCATGTTAAAATAGAAGCATGATCATGTTAGAACAAATGCATGACCATATTAAAACGGAAACATGACCATGTAAAACCCCAGTGCATTTTAGAACCTGGAGTACAAAAACTTGATTTTGTGTTTCATTGTGTTTTAGAATTGTTTTTTTATTAACACACCCATATCATTTTGATTTAAAACACACACATTTTATTGTGTTTTTAACCTAGAGTGTTAAACCAGAACCTGGAGTTCATTGCGTTTTATAATTGTTTTATCCATTTTGTTTTATGTATTTGGGTTTCTGAATTTTTTTGAATTTGGCAATAGTATACTCGTTTTAAAGATAAAAAATGCTTGTTTTTATGATGCAATTTTTTAAAAAAAATAACATTGTATGAAAAAAAGTTATAAACGTTTTAAAAACGAAGGAAGTAAAAGAGAGAGAAACTATTTTCTTGGATGGATTAAAATACCTTCATGGAAACCCATACACCTCCAATTTTTTTCGGTTCTATCCATTTAATCCAAATTCTTAATTACTCAATGAATGGTTAAGATTAATTCTCAACCTTACTATATTAACACATCTTTCTATTATATCCTACCCCTATATTTTATACATAAAATATTTTTAATGATAAAGTTGTTAGTGTATGCGTAACTAAATGTTAATTGCTGGTTTGAAGATCCTAGAAAAATAAGATCAAAGTTACATCACGCATCATGCTTTAAATCCACTGTATCAACCAAAGAACTCATTAATGGCTCAACATAAATGCAAACACAAAGTCACGATAGATAGGTGCATCGAACGCAATGTCTCTATTTGAATCCTACGACAAAAACTTTCCCTGTTCAAATGAATATCATGGTGATGCTACGCCGGAGACGTGCATTAAGTGTCCAATGATCACTCAAAAGACAGCACAACAACTTCACGTCAATTGAATGGTTTGACCGTGCATGGATTGATTGTCTTACCCATTGATTTTTTTTTTGTGGTCAAGATAGACAAAGCCAACATCGAGAAAACAAAATTCAATTGATAAAGCGAAAGATAACACCAAAGAGTATTTGATGAAATATCAAGTGACACAATTCTTGAAAATTTGAACAAAGTCTAGTAAAACAAAAATGTTTATAAAACACATCTAAGAGATTGAACATTTTGTTTATTTAAAATGTCTTAAGAGTTGTATATATAAAAATTAAAGTTTATATTCAAAAATAAAATATCAGATGATAAAGCAAAAGATAGATTACAACACCAAAGAATATATGATGGATAAAGTTTAGTACAACAAAAATGTTTATAAAACATGTCTAAGAGATTGAACATTTCATTTATCTAAAATGTTTTAAGAATATGGATATAATTTTTGTATACAAGTTAAAGTTTTATAGCGAGAAAAATAAACTACCAGGTGCAATGAGGGAAAAACAATTTTATGAATTTTTAAACAAAACTTTTGCCGAAGAAAACGTCCTAACCGAAACCACCTGCAATGAGGGAAAAACAACTCACGAAATTAGGGTTTCTTACTAATTTACAGTCGATCGATTCTCGCAAAAAAAGAACATGACCATCGTCATTACGATTCCTCGTCATGTTCGTCGACGACAGATGCTTCCATGGCTTCTTTGTGTGGCGGTGGTGTCATAGAAGAAAACGAGACTACTCGGTATGGGAGGAGGGTAGTCCTTGGAGGATGACTCTCCACGTCAGCGCCATGTAGGATGGGTGTGAGGATAAGCCTAAAGGGGATGGACCTAGAGTATAGGGCTCTATATATATATATATATATATATGTGTGTGTGTGTAGAGAAGAAGAGAGAGAGGACGGCAACAACGTCTTGGAGAAGACATTCACGATGCCGACAACCCCATGGAAATGGTGTACAGGGCCGGCGACGGGCCAAAGCCGTCCCCGTACCACGTGGTGGAGTCTTGAAGAGTCTACCACGTGTTCTGCGATATCCAGCAAAACAACTAACCGCCTTAGAAAGCCGTTAAATCACTGTTCCCAACCATCAAACATGTTTCTTGTTTTCTTTTCCTATTACCTGTTCTGTTTCTAATAAAGTATCGTTTCGATTCAAGATTCAAGGGTTATTATCTACGCCATTAAGAATCACCGATAAGGTATCCCATCTTACGGCCCGTTGCCACCGATCTAGCGATCTCAAACGATCAAACCACGTTTTGATCGGATTCTTTCTTTACGCATGACCATGATCACCGACCTTCACCATCGTCTCTCTTTCTTTGATCTACGATATTAGACCACCACAGGTGCTGGTTGTCCATTTGCTTCTCTTTCCAGGAGCCTTTCTTCCCTCTTCCATCTTGTCATGGCCGAGAAAGATGGAACCACAGCTTTATTGGGTTGTAGCAAATCTTGTTTATCATTCCGGGAATCAAGAACTAAAACTGATGAGCAAAACCGTGGACCAAATTAAAGTCAAGTAGCCTAACAATATTTATAGAAATCCGACAATTTTGAAATAATTCTAGAGGGAAGATCGGCCAAAAAGTAAACATGAAATGGGTTAGTTAAATCCCATCCAAAACACTATGAATACGTGTGTTTGTGTGATAGACAATTTTTTTTTGTTGTATAGGTTTATTTACCTATGTAATAAAGAAACTAGAAAAAGCTTATCTTTTAAATGAACTAACATGAATAAAAGAAATCAGTTCATTTTAATGTTGGTGTTTTTGTTCATTTGTTTGGTTAAAATGAAATGAAAGGAAACGAACAAAACCGTATCCGTGTTTGATTAATTTTGTTAAAATCTAATAATATGTTCAACTCCCAAGAGGGCCAAGCAATAAAGATCTTTATCGTTTACTCATTCCCTAAATGAAGGTGGGTCTCTCCCACAGCACCCAAACAGTAAATAATCAACCCATTCTTACAAGCTTGAACACTTGCATAAAACCTTTTCACCTTTAACAGAAATGGACACTAAATTGATATCATTCTTACTACGAAAATAAAAGAAGTATTCAAAACACAAAGATTGCAAAAATATAAAGTAGAGTTTTCTGATGTTACAATCCGAGAATCTTATACGTTGGAACCATGATCGGCCTCTTGGTATAGTTGCATGGTAATCGTCTCCACAAATGTGGCATGGGTTCAAATCCCGGCAAGTAGAGAGGTTAATTATCTTGTATTTAGGAGTAAAAATTGCTAGTAAAAAAATTGTTTGAAAAGTGATCCCACAATGATAAGGAAATTTGATAGCAGTTGCATTAAACATATGACACGATCGTGATCAAATGCCTTCTTAAATAAAGACTAGAGTGAACAATTAAATTAGAGTTATTAGAAGACTATGCCATCAAAATCTGATGACAGATTTTTGAGTTTAAAAACTCGTAAGTTTACGACATACTACTTTCCTCTTCAGAAAATGACATATTAAAAAATAGAAATAAACATTAACTTTTCTAGCCCTATATATTACATCCTTCCATTCATTCATAACCCCCAAATGTACAATGAATGATATTGTTCCCAAGAGGTAACTTACACCATACTATATGTTACTCTACCAGAAAACAACGTTGTTTTCGAATTTGTCAGAAATACATAGGAATTTTCGTCTTTCCGATTTATTTTCTTTTTAATTTTCGACTTTTCTAGTTTTCTAGTAACAAGTTCTCGCGTCGTTAATTACACATTCTTTTTCTTATCATTTTACACACTCGACTATCAACACATAACACTTCTTGTGACACAGGTTAGAAGGCAAAGTCGCCATAGTCACGGGCGGTGCAAGCGGCTTTGGCGAAAGCACGGTAAGACTCTTCGCCAAACACGGAGCAAAAGTCTTGATCGCCGACGTCCAAGACGATCTAGGACAATCTCTATGTAACGAGTTAGCGACAACATTCAACGACAACGTTATATACGTCCATTGCGACGTGACCCAAGATTCAGACGTCAAAAACGCCGTGGACACCGCCGTTTCCACCTTTGGAAAACTCGACATCATGTTCAACAACGCGGGCATCCCAGGGAACCTAGATTTCACCATCCTTTACTCCGATAATGACAACTTCAAGCGCGTGTTTGACGTCAACGTGTTTGGATCATTTCTAGGAGCTAAACATGCTGCTAGGGTTATGATTCCGGCGAGACAAGGAGTGATATTATTCACATCAAGTGTGGCATCAGTTGTTTCTGGTGAGTCACCACACTCGTATACGATGTCAAAACATGCGGTGGTGGGGTTAATGAAGAACTTGTGTGTTGAATTAGGGCAATATGGGATTAGGGTTAATTGTATCTCACCGGGATCGGTTTCAACACCGTTGGTGACGAAGGCGATGGGGTTGCGGAAGGCGGAGGTGGATGATATTGTGTGTGCTTCCACGGTGTTGAAAGGGGTGGTGCCGGCGGCGGAGGATGTGGCGGAGGCAGCGGTATTTTTGGGTGGTGAGGGGGCGAGGTATGTGACCGGAGTAAATTTGGTGGTGGATGGAGGGTATAGTACAACCAATCAGAGTTATTCTAGGGTTATTAAACAAACGTTTGAAACCCTAGCTAAAAAATTATGAATTTATTATGATCACGTTAAGAGTTTTATTATCCATGCATTATTTTGGTTTTAATTCCATATTTATGATGTGTATTTGTTTATATGTAAAATTAAAGTGTGTGTTTATATGTAAAATTGTGTGTGATATTAGTTTTTGCAAGTGGAGTATGAGTTATTTGCCAGTGTCTCCTATTCTGATATAACTTAAGTATCCATATATCTAAGGCTTTACTTATTTTATAAATAAATTTTAACATACAAAATGTATAAAATGCCTTTAAAGTGAGAAGTGAGAAAGAGATTTTTTTTTAATTTTTTCTTATTTTATTAAACATATATTTTAGTTTTGAAATATAAAAAAATCATGATTTCACACTAGTATAATAATTATAATTACTTTAGAAAATTATAGATTGTAAAATCATAATTTTTTTACATTTTACAATTAAACATCATTTTTAACGAGTAAAAAAAATAAAAAAAAAAGTTTCTTTCACTTCTTATGTTTTAAGGTCATTTTGTATATTAATATTGTGTTTAATCTTTACCTTATCTTTTAAATAAATTTACTATTTGAAGAGTTATGAGCCAGAGTTATTCCATAGTAGACCCTATTTTACCAGGCAAACTCGAAATGTTTTAAATACATGCTACAGATGAAAAATTATAGAACTTTTATAATCATTTTTACACATTCACCCTTGCAAACAAGGTAAATTCTCAAGATTACTCAAATAAACAATAATAATAATAATAATATAAATAATATTTCGAAAAAAGACTCATTATCAAAGTAAATACACATTCGCTGAAACGAGTTTTTACGAGATGGGAGAACTATTTATTTGAGATTGCAATACAGCATGATCAGTAGGTCCATTTTGATTTATTACAAATCGTCCCGTCATTGTCACCTACTTATTATTCTTTCATCTCATACGGTAATTAGTTGTTTTTTTTAACCAAATAAAAAATAATGTTATCAGTAGGAATTCGTTCGCATAAAATAAATAAAACTTTATTTAATTGAATTACACAAGCAGAAAAATAAAGAAAACAGAAAATTACAATACGGATTACAACTGAAATAATGAAAATACAAGAACATAATTTAAACAGAAAAATCGTCCTTGGCTGAGGGTCGTGTTAGACACGGGTCCCTTAAAACAAATTTCGAGTCTCCCAGGAGAACTCGTTTGTTTCCAGGATACAACAGCCCAATCAGTTGCACTGCCGGAGATGACCACAACCCGAAGGTGTACCTTGCTGCAAGAAAGGAGAAGAAAATGATTTTTCTGTAGAGAATTCGTTGATGTTTTGGTGGTCTTCTGCTGTTGAGGTGATGTTGTATTTATACTGCATCTGGGTTGGAACAGTCAAAAGGAATTAACTTAACGACTTAAATTGCATTAAACGTCTTTAATGCACTTTAATTCGTCAGTTATATTTCTGGTCAAGACCATTGACTCGTCTGTTTCAACTGCTGAAGTATAAGTGATCTGTCATTAACTCTGGAAGCAGCATGTCGCGCGCGTGCGCGCCTTTATACGCCAGCCTGCTGGTGCGCGCGCCAGTGCGCCTCACAACCCTGCGCGAGCTTACTGGTGTGCAACCCCTTGCGCGAGCATCCTTGCTCCATAGTCCTATTGCGCTGTGCGCAAGGATGTGAGTTGCGCGTGCGCAAGTATGGCTCACATCATTACGCGAGCCTATTGGTACGCCAGCCCTTGCACGCGCATCCTTGCTCCACAGTCCTATTACGCGTGCGCCAGTATGGCTCACATCCTTGCGCGAGCCTACTGATGCGCAAGCCCTTGCGCGAGCCTACTGGTGCGCTAGCCCTTGCGCGCGTACGCCACGTCACCAGGTAACCCATCTGGTCACGCCACACAGTCGCGCCATACTGGTTCACTTTGGTGCGCTGTGCGTGCGCACGTCAGGCATCTGTTGCGCAACTTGGACTGCCTGCACCATGCGCCACTATCTGTGTACCTGCGCCCCCCTTGCCACGTTTCCTTCTAGGGTCTGCGCCACCTGGTCCTTGCAGCCTTTGCTGAGCCACGCGCGCGCGGTAAAAAATACAAAGGCGCCATCAAAGCGCCACATTGCGCCCATCGCCCACGCCACGCGCGTGTGCGAGTGCGAGTTAGGGTGCTCCGTACCCTTTGCGAGTACACTTAGTGTGTGCTTCCATGAAACAATAAGGAAGGAGTGTTCCCACTTAAATACCCATTTAAGTTTTATCACTTCTCCTATGTGTGACAAGATGCTACTTTCCCATTTATTTCAGCATTTAATGTTTCAAACACCAAACTTTGAGCATCGATATCTCATTCATCTTAGCTCCGTTTTGGACGTGGTTTAGTTCGTTGTGAAGCTCTTCCAACATAGAGCACAAACCCGGAAATAAATATCTATATAAACCTCAGTTTATAATATCTATTTATCGTTCCAAAATTAGGAAATACCCATTTTCTATATTTGTGAAAAATGTTATTTTCACTAGATTTCCAACAATCCCCCACATTAATGGAAATCGATCTTTCCCCTTTCAAGTTTCAACGATACAAATTCAACAGTCAAGTATTGCAAGGTAGGTAGGCGTAACCTTTGAACCCTCTTTTGTGAAGCATACTTAACCTCCTAGGGTCTTGTAGACGCGGTGCCTTTGAACAATCCCCCATTTATGTAGGCGACAATATACATTCACACAATACTCTCCCTAGTTTAGTCAACTTCTCATGGTTGTGTCCGTTCATGGTCATGGAACACTTTCCTGGTTCTGAGAGAGCTCTAGGATTTGCGCCTCCCCACAAATCCATTCGAAGCGACCCCACTTCTCTCTAACATAGGTGATTCGTCGAATCATTAAAAGCATCATGGTTAATTTGATTTCCTCAAATCCTTAACCTCAACATGCTTAACCTTACTTCATGTCACTGATTGGAATGGACTAGGAAGTATATAACTCCCTTTATGAATCTTTTGGGGCACCCCCCCCCCCCCCACAGTGACTCCCTTTGGGTTTATGATTAAGTTTGCCTATTGAACCTAGATCTTGGGATCTCCAGTCAACTAGGTTAGGTTTCCCTCATATTCCCTTCATCCATGGGCTATAGTCCCATTCCTCTTGACGTCGTATAAACTAAATCTTTGCTTAAGCCTGTCGTTAACGGGTCTACAATATTCTCTTTTGACTTCACATAGTCAACCGAGATAATACCCGTTGAGATTAGTTGACGCACTGTGTTGTGCCTACGTCGAATGTGCCTTGATCTACCATTGTACATAGAGCTTTGTGCTCTCACAAGCGCTGATGTATTGTCACAATGTATGCAAATCGCCGTCAACGGCTTTGGCCATCTTGGAATATCTTCCACAAATTGACGTAGCCACTCCGCCTCTTCACCGCTTTTATCTAAAGCGATGAATTCGGATTCCATCGTGGATCTAGCTATAACTGTTTGCTTGGACGACTTCCAAGCTATAGCTGTTCCCGCAAGTGTAAACACATATCCACTTGTCGATCTATGATCCTTTATATCCGAAATCCAGTTCGCATCAGTGTATCCTTCGATCACTGCTGGATGACAGGTATAATATAATCCGTAATCTCTCGTGTATCTTATGTATCTTAGCACCCGTGTGATAGCTTTCCAATGATCATCATTTGGATCACTAGTGTATCTACTTAGCCTGCTTACTGCATATGCTAAGTCGGGTCTAGTACATGTCATTAGATACATGAGACTACCAATGATCCTTGAGTACTCTAACTGAGCAACTCTTTTGCCTCTATTTTTCCTTAGACGTTGAGTATTATCAATCGGAGTTCGAGCTATACTCGTATCTTCCGAATTGAATTTCCCAAGGATCTTGTCCACGTAGTGAGTTTGACTTAAGATAAGACCATCTTGCGTTCTAGTGATTTTTACACCAAGAATCACATCCGCTAAGCCCATGTCTTTCATGTCAAACCTCGCTTTCAACATGTCTTTAGTTGAGTTGATCATATGATCGTTACTCCCAATGATAAGTATATCATCCATATAAAGACATAAAATCACATAACCTCTTATCATGACATGATCAAACTTTTGGTGCCATTGTTTTGGAGCTTGCTTCAAGCCGTACAAAGACTTGACCAATTTACATACTGTGCCCTCTTTTCATGGGGCGGAAAAACCCTCGGGTTGTTCCATGTAAATCTCTTCTTCTAAATCGCCGTTTTGAAATGCGGTTTTTACATCCATTTGGTGAACTTCCAAATTTCTTAAAGCCGCAATTGCAAGAACCAATCTTATAGAGGTTATTCGTGTCACAGGTGAGTAAGTATCAAAGTAATCTAGACCTTGCTTTTGTCTAAACCCTTTTATTACTAGCCTCGCCTTGTATTTATCAATACTTCCATTAGCTTTCATCTTCCTTTTGAATATCCAACGATATCCAAGTGGTTTACAACCAGGTGGAAGATCTACTAACTCCCAAGTATGATTTTGCAATATAGAATCAATTTCATTCTTAATTGCTTCTTTCCATTGAGGTCCTTCCGCGGAAGAAACCGCTTCGCGATAGGTATTGGGCTCACCCTCAACCATATAGCTCATGAAGTCTGGCCCAAAAGATTTTGCAATCCTTGGCCATTTACTTCGTCTAAGGTCACCTTGGTCGACCTTTGGTCGATCATGTGTTTCATCTAGCCACGTAGATGAACTTGGACCTGCTTCATCAACCATTGTTGGTGAAGTTTCATGTGGTTCTCCTAGCATAGGAAACACATTTTCAAAGTATGAGACGATGTTAGGATTTGCCTCCATGATAGTGTTTACGTGGAAATCGGGATTCTTGGACTCATGTACAAGAAAACGATGTGCACTACTTTGATGTGCATATCCTATGAATACACAATCAACAGTTTTGGGTCCTATCCTAAGAGTCTTAGGAGGTGGTACAATCACCTTTGCTAGGCACCCCCACACATTCAAGTATTTGTACGAATGCTTCCTTTTTCTTCATAACTAATATGGAGTTTCATCCCTCTTTTTAAGTGATATCTTATTCAAAAGATAATTCGCTGAGAGAATCGCATCCCCCCACATTTCTCGGTTCACACCCGAACTGATCAAAATGGCATTCATCATTCTTTTAATGTACGGTTCTTACGTTCCGCAACGCCATTTGATTGTGGAGAATAAGGAGGTGTACACTCATGTACAATGCCACTTTTTGCGCATAAATCCGCAAAAGGTGCGACATATTCACCTCCTCGGTCGCTTCTAACCGCTTTTATCTTCTTTTTAAGTTGATTCTCAACTTCGTTTTTGTACAAGATAAACTTTTCTATTGCTTCATCTTTACTTTTAAGTAAATATACATAGCAATATTTAGTACAATCATCAATAAACGTGATAAAGTACTTACTTCCTCCACGTGTGGGAACCGCTTTTAAATCACACACATCGGTATGAATTAAATCAAGGGGTTCGGTTATTCTTTCAACCGATTTAAACGATGATCTTGTAAGTTTGGAGTCTACACATGTTTCGCATTTGTAATCGGAATCAATATGGAATGTTGGTATCATATTTAATTTAATTAAACGTCGTAATGAATTAAAATTTACATGTCCTAATCTACCATGCTAAACATTTGAAGACTCAATCATGTAAGTAGAAGTAGAAATTTCATTCATGTTTTTCTTGGTGTTAACCACCGTTAGATTCATTTTGAACATACCATTAAGGGCATAGCCCTTTCCAACATACATTCCACGTCTAGATAAAACAAATTTGTCCGATTCAAACACTAGACGAAAACCAAACTTGTTGAGCATCCAACCCGATACGAGATTCTTCCGTATATCCGGGACATAGAGGACTTTGCTCAACGTGAGCTCCTTGCCAGAAGTCATTTTCAAGATCACTATGCCTTCACCCTTGATGTCGGCGGTAGCTTTATTTCCCATATAAAGCTTTTCTTCACCCGTTGCTTCCTTGAATGTTGAGAAAAGAGCCTTATCTCCACAAACATGGCGGGTTGCACCCGTGTCAACGAACCATCCTGGTGGGTTGGCGCCCACCACGTTGACTTCTTCAATCATAGCCACTTCCTCGGTTATCATTGCAATTAGAGGCATACCATCCTCATCAACCATATGCGCACGCTCACGCTTAGGTTTCTTGCATTCGCGTTAGCACGATGCCCCGTCTCGTTACAATTGTAACAAGTACTTTGGAAAGGCGCAGACTTCTTTTTCACAGCCCCCTTTCTTGGTCCAAGGTTGTTAACTTTTGCTTTACCCTTGTCCTTTTTCATTTGTTTGCCCCTTTTGCGTTTGGAAGATTCCCCAACTTCCACCATGTTTGCTTTAGCCGCAGCTTGCGCAATGGTGCCTTTTAGGGCGACCTTGTTGTCCTCTTCAATTCGAAGACGGACCATAAGTTCCTCCACCGTCATTTCCTTTCGTTTATGCTTTAGGTAGTTTTTGAATTCTACCCACGAAGGGGGCAATTTTTCAATTATTGCTGCCACTTGAAATGTCTCGCTAAGAACCATGCCCTCAGCGTGGATGTCATGAAGTATAATCTGCAACTCTTGGACTTGGTTCATAACAGTCATGTTATCGACCATTTTATAGTCCAAGAAACGGGCGACAACAAATTTCTTTGTTCCCGCATCCTCCGTTTTGTACTTTTTGTCCAAGAGATCCCATAATTCTTTGGAAGTCTTGACATTGTAGTACACATTATACAATGCATCCGAAAGGCCATTAAGCACATAGCCTCGACATATGAAATCCGTATGCTTCCAAGCATCAACCGCGCACTGAGCTTGAGCGTCGGTCTCCCATTCCGCAGGTTGGGGAGCGGTTTCAGTCAAGAACCTTGCAAGGTTCATGGTGGTCAAGTAGAAGAACATCTTTGGTTGCCACCTCTTGAAGTGGAGACCCGAGAACTTCTCAGGTCGTTCAGCATGGTTTGCCACTGTGGTCGCTCCCACAGTGTTGGCAGGTGTTCCAACGACAAGGTTGTTAACATTCGTGTTCACGTTGTTGTTGTTTTCAGTCGACATTCTGAAAAGTAAAATTAAAATTTTAGTCCGAAATTATGTTTTAAACCAATAAAAAACAGAAGTAAACTCTTAATTTTAATTTACCACGAATTTACCGTTTGGCTTCTAAGTCCAACTTTGAAGACCAAAACAGAAAAATTCTTATAATTTTAGTGCACACTAACTGTTTAGCTTCTAAGTCCAACTTTGAAGACCAAACCAGAAAGTTTTTTATAACTTCTGTTACGAACGAATTGAAGTAATCCGAAATGATTAGAAATACAAAAGTTGCTGACATAAACGACCAGATATTTGATTTAATTAATTGTTCGCGCCTTTAATTTCTAAATATAGAAAGTGGGCGAAAACTAACGAAACTCGAAATGAATTTTTTCGTGCAAAATCGAATCCTTGTATCAATAAAACAAAGTTTGGAACCTGAGAAATACAAAAATAGTTGACATAAACAACCAGTTATTTGATTAAATTAATTGTTCGCGGGGTTTTATTTCTAAGTATAGAAATATAGAAAGTGGGCGAAAACTGACGAAACTCAAAATGAATTTTTTCGTGCAAAATCGAATTCCTGTATCAATAAAACTGAGTTTGGTACGTGAGAAATACAAAAATTTCTGACACAAATGACCAGATATTGGATTTAATTAATTGTTCGCGCGTTTACTTCCTACTTCAACCAAAGTCGCTCCTTTGAAGATGAAAACCGGGAAAAAAATGTTTTTAAAATCACAAACTGCCAAAACAGAATGGTTTTGATTCTACACGAACGGTGTTTTTAAAAATTTGTTTTAAGATTGTAGGAATCCGTTCGCATAAAATAAATAAAACTTTATTTAACTGAATTACACAAGCAGAAAAATAAAGAAAACAGAAAATTACAATACGGATTACAACTGAAATAATGAAAATACAAGAACAGAATTTAAACAGAAAAATCGTCCTTGGCTAAGGATCGTGTTAGACACGGGTCCCTTAAAACAAATTTCGAGTCTCCCAGGAGAACTCGTTTGTTTCCAGGATACAACAGCCCAAGCAGTTGCACTGCCGGAGATGACCGCAACCCGAAGGTGTACCTTGCTGCAAGAAAGGAGAAGAAAATGATTTTTCTGTAGAGAATTCATTGATGTTTCGGTGGTCTTCTGGTGTTGAGGTGATGTTGTATTTATACTGCATCTGGGTTGAAACAGTCAAAAGGAATTAACTTAACGAATTAAATTGCATTAAACGTCTTTAATGCACTTTAATTCGTCAGTTACATTTCTGGTCAAGACCCTTGACTCGTCTGTTTCAACTGCTGAAGTGTAACTGATATGTCATAACTCTGGAAGCAGCAGGTCGCGCCCGCGCGCGCCTCCATACGCCAGCCTGCTGGTGCGCGCGCAAGTGTGCCTCACAACCCTGCGCGAGCTTACTGGTGCGCAACCCCTTGCGCGAGCATCCTTGCTCCACAGTCCTATTGCGCGTGCGCAAGTATGGCTCACATCCTTGCGCGAGCCTACTGGTGCGCTAGCCCTTGCGCGCACATCCTTGCTCCACAGTCCTATTGCGCGTGCGCCAGTATGGCTCACATCCTTGCGCGAGCCGACTGATGCGCAAGCCCTTGCGCGAGCCTACTGGTGCGCCAGCCCTTGCACGTGCACCAGTCTGGCTCACATCCTTGCGCGAGCCTACTGATGCGCAAGCCCTTGCGCAAGCCTACTGGTGCGCCAGCCCTTGCGCGCGCACGCCACTTCACCAGGGAACCCATCTGGTCACGCCACACAGTCGCGCCATACTGGTTCACTTTGGTGTGCTGCGCGTGCGCACGTCAGGCATTTGTTGCGCAACTTGGACTGCCTGCACCATGCGCCACTATCTGTGTACCTGCGCGACCCTTGCCACGTTTCCTTCTAGGGTCTGTGCCACCTGGTCCTTGCAGCATTTGCCGAGCCACGCGCGCGCGGTAAAAAATACAAAGGCGGCTCTCGGTGTTGCGAGCGTGCGAAGTACAAAGTGCGCCATCAAAGCGCCACATTACGCCCATCGCCCACGCCACGCGCGCGCGCATGTGCGAGTGCGAGTTAGGGTGCTCCGCACCCTTCGCGAGTACACTTAGTGTGTGCTTCCATGAAACAATAAGGAAGGAGTGTTCCCACTTAAATACCATTTAAGTTTCATCACTCCTCCTATGTGGGACAAGATGCTACTTTCTCATTTATTTCAGCATTTAATGTTTCAAACACCAAACTTTGAGCATCGATATCTCATTCATCTTAGCTCCCTTTTGGACGTGGTTTAGTTCGTTGCGAAGCTCTTCCAACATAGAGCACAAACCCGGAAATAAATATCTATATAAACCTCAGTTTATAATATTTATTTATCGTCCAAAATTAGGAAATACCCATTTCCTATATTTGTGAAAAATGCTATTTTCACTAAATTTCCAACATTATCTAGATAGGATTGTAAATGAATCGAACGTTTAGCGAGCAATTCGTAAATCATTTGGCGAGAAGTTCGTTTATGTTCGTTTGATTAATGAACGAACATGGACAGGAAATTCCGCTTGGTTAGTTAAATGAGCGATTATTCATATCAAAAAACACTATCGATCTTCGTTCGACGATTAGGGCTTCAAGGTCTAGCGCCGCTCCCTCTCACCATCCACCTCTAGCCATTGTCGACTTTACCGATTTTATATGTGTCCGTGAACATGTTCCATTCTTTACTGAACGAACACAAACAAAAAATTTCGTACGATAAGTGTTCATGAACTGTTCGTGAACACGTTATATCATTAACGAACGAACACGAACAAAGTCTTGTTATATCGTTAGGTTCGTTTACAGCCCTAGTTATGGATATACTAGTGTAGAGGGTTGTAAAAAGGTCGAGCCCACTGAGTCGAGCTGAGCCAGCTCGTTTATCTTAACGAGCTGAAATATTGAGCCTGACTCGGCTCGTCAAAAGCTCCAACCAACTCGTGTCTCATCAAGCTTGCTCGTTTATATTTTTAGAAAAATAGTAGTTATTTTTTATGTATGTTTTACAAAATGATATATATATATATATATATATAATAAAAACAATAAAAAACAATATTTAAGCTAATAAACAATAAATTAGAAAAACTATAGCCTTTTACAATTTATATATTTTGATATAAAATAACCATATTACTATTTAAAAAAATTGCTAAAACATATATTAAAATTTTAGGTTATACTTTATATATCTAGGCTTTAATTTAAACAAGTCAAACGAGTGAGTCACCAATCAAACTTACATTAACTCGGACTCGACTCATTTACAAAAAAAGCCGGCTCGACTTTTTCAAAACTGAACCAATATCAAACCAAACTTTTTTTAAGAGAGCTTGAGAGAGGTGCGATCTTTTTGAGTAGCCCTACTCATGTATATTACCATAATAAAAAGCTATATTTATAGAACATAGAAAAGAAAAACAACAATATGAATAGATGAATCGATAGATACTAAGAAACAACAATGGGTAATATATATTTGGGATATTTGCCTCTAATAATTTTTATCAGACGTTATTGACCATTGGTAGTCTCATCTTTTTTTATTCTCTCTGATAGTTCTAATTTCAACTATTTTTCCTTACCGGTTCTCAGTTAAAAAAACTTAAAGAAGTTAAGTTTTTTTTCCAAATTACAAACTAACGTTTTAAGGCTTTTGATCAGAACGAGGATACAAGTCTATTGATGTAAAACTTACCTCGAAATGGTGCTCCATACGACTTGATTTTTGTTAATTGGAAGTTTAAACACCCGAATTGAAGCACCGTCTTCGTTGTTTGGAGTAAAATTTCAAGGTAAGTTTTATATCATTCGACTCGTATCCTCGTTCTAATCAAAAGCCCTAACACGTCAGTTTGTAATTCGGAAAAAAGCTAACTCCGTTAAGTTTTTTTAACTGAGTACCAGTGGAAGAAAAATAGTTGAAAGGTGGGACTGCCAACGGCCAATAACGTCAAGTAGGGATTATTAGAGACCAATATCCCTATATATTTTAGCGATTGTAGGTGTGACTGTGATTATGTGAATTCAAGTCCAAAAACCAAGTGCGGAACTAGAAAACACTCTTAAAAATTCAACTTATCATGTTAAAAATCTTTTTTTTTTTAATTCGGCGCTTTTCCGTAGAAATACATTTAAATCATTTTTAATAAAAAAATCAAAAACTAAAAATATAAAAAAAATGTTTAAAAAACAATTAAAATAAAAATATCCGATAAAATTAACTTAACATATTAAAAATCAATTTTTTAAAATTTTTTTTTAGCACTTTCCCTTATAAAAATGGGTAGAAACTATTCCAATAAAAATCAATTTCGTAAAAAAAGGTGGTTGGTAAAAATTTAGCACTTTCCCTTTTATATATATATATATATATATATATATATATATATATATATATGTATATACAAGACACAAAACATTCAGGTAGTGTTCGGTAAAAAGGTGTTTGATTGGTTAATAGAATTGAATCATTTATTACCTCGTTCATTGAGTTCCCTCTAAAACACTCTAAATTCATTTCATTTCCCCTTTCACGCTACGTCACCTCCAACACCCTCCCACAAGCACCACCGTCGACCACAACTGCCCCACCTATCCGCCACTGCCGACCACCACCAACGGTCATTGCCACCTCCACCACTACCCAACATCACCACCACCGGCTGCCCACTGCCACCATAACCCATCACCACCTCCACCACTACCGCCAACACCCACCACTACGACCAACTACCACCACTGCCACCCAACCCACCACCAACTACCACCACTACCGGCAAATTTTGAAAACTGACATGGGGCGCTCGCGGGGCGCGAGAGGCAAGGCCTTGGCCTCTCGCGGATCGCGAGAGCCTTGGCACATTTTAGGACACTTGTAATTTTTTTTCGGAACTTTGGACTTTGAATCAGCTATGCCACATTTTAGGACACTTGTAATCTCCCTCTTACACCCCTAAACACCTGGCATCACCTCCTTTGAGTTCTCCAACTATAAATAGGTGTCCAAGTTCACCATTTGAACTTGCATCTTTCTTATTCATAACTCTTCTCCCTCCTATGGAAGTTCCTAACTGAAAGGAGCATCCAACTTAGTTCTATTGCATTCTAGGAACCTCTTGTAAGTGTTCCTTCCTTGTGCATTTTCGTTTATAGGCTTTTATAGCCAAAGGTCAAGCGTTTTACGGAAAACGCTTTGACTTTCGGTTAAGACCATTATGGTCTAGCCATTGTTCGTAACGAACATGGCTAAGTGATCATAATAAGGTATGTGTTAGTCCCTTTAAAGGGCACCACCTGAAGATCACGTTTGCTAGACCAATTAACGGGTCAAAGTTATGATATTAAAAAGTCAAACAGACCATTTTTCGGAAAAATGATAAATTGATCTTATAAATGTTATGAAACCGGTTTTGACACTTAAACAAGTTGGTAATAATTATTAGGACATGTAAGAACATGTTCGGCTCATCAATTTCAGTTCTAAGGTCGGTTCGCAACCGAAAGTCGTGAAGTTTGACTTCTGCTTTGACTTTCGAATCTGACCCGATTTAGATTAGTTACCTACATATCTAAAGTTGTATTATGATAGTAATATAATGTAGTATAACCCTCTGAGGTTATATTACATGATCATAATCAGAATATGAGTTTATGCGCAAGTTCCGTAATTATGCCATTTTTGACTAAAATGCCCTTTTTACATAAAACAAGGTTTTAATGATAATGAACTTGAAAATAAGTTTCCTACTGATGTAATATTATAAGTAGGATTATTTGGGATGTTAAATCAGATTATAAACTGAGTTTACAAGTAGGTCCTTGAATTAGGTCAATAAATGACGATTTAGCCCTTATGGCTCATAAAATGGTTTTAACCAAATCGTTTTAAGGTAAATCCTTTACCTACTGATATCTTATATTAAATAACATATCTAAGACATTTTAATATGACCTTAACATCAGTTTTCATTAAACATCGCATAAAACGTCATTTTACGACATAAGCGCCGTTTCGGCGCATAGTATGGTTTTAAACCATATTATTTGACCAAGACTTGTTACCTACTGATTTTAAAACTTATTTTAAACATATTTACAGTAGGAACATGTTATAAACTCAGAATCCCAAATAATTTAAAAAACTATGTGTAAAATGACCAAAATGCCCTTATGAGGCATGGTTTCGTTTAAAAACCTTAACGGACATATAAGTTGATATCTTACTGATATTACAACTTAATTAAAGTATAATGGTATATAGAACTTGTCCATGAATTATCCGGTTATTATCGCTTATAAGCGTACGGTTAATTATACGTAACTAGTTTACGGAATTTAATCAAAACGGGTTTAACCTTGTCATTTTACACTCAAAATCCAGAATGTTAATTCTTTACCCATTTTATACAAGTCAAGGTACTTGTTGGGTTTAAACTACATTCTATCCGGTCATCGCTTAATCTAGCGTACCGTTTTTTATCCATTACGCTAGTCGGTCTAAGTCTATGACTTACATAAGACCGTTAGCATTTTAATTGGTTATCTTATGCCATAATCCATACTAGAGCCTTCCAGTAAATGCTATTTGCGCTTAGTACTTTTGTATACGGCTGAGTTATTGAAATTAAAAGAAGACTAGCTCAGGTAAATACTCATGACTTATTTTCCCTGTGCGGGCTTGGGATACGGTAAATTATTACTGCTTGGTCGGAAATGGGATCAATCGAATGCCGGAGCATGGCTAGTAAATCCGCATATTCTGTTTCAATCAGTTTTGTTTGATAACTTAAACATCAGGGGTTAAATTACCGTGTCCTGGATATCCTCGGCTCATTACATTAGATAATGGCCACGACCTTAGCGCGGGGTGTAGGCATACACCTGACAGACGCTCAAATTCAAATTACGCAAGGCGTTGGGGATAACTACTCTGTGAGTTCTAAGTGGTGTGTATTTAATCATGTCTCGGTCTCTATACTGGGGCCCTGTATGTATGGACAAACATGTGAATCTGTTAACAAGGTTGTAAAGTAACTTTCCCAAGTTATAAAAAGATTTGTGTCCTGTGCACTTAAATCTAATTTCTAAAATGTTTTCAAAATGAGTTAGTCGGGTGTATTTACCAGCGAAAGCTGACGTATTTTCAAAAGACTAAGCTGCAGGTACAATACGAAATAGGCTGGAAGCTGCTCGGTAGTAAATAAGAGGATCTTGCAAATCTTAGATCTGCCCTAAAGTATGTTTTATATTCTTCTTTGTACATTTTTATGATCCATCTGTGGATCTTCTATTATGAGCCTGTATATTATTTTGTATTTCGAACATTTGGTTTGTAATAGTAATTTTACTCCAAGACTTCCGCTGTGTCGTGTTTAATTGACTATGATGTTATCAACTGACGTCACGATACTCCCCACCCAGGCCCACCGGTGTATGGATTTGGATAGGAAATCCGGGGTGTGACACCATGGCTAACCATCATCCATTCCGCCGCCCACCACCGCCACCACTACCATCACGCACCACCAATACCTCTACTCACCACCAAAATTAATTGTGTTCCTTTATCTTTTTCTACATATCAAACAAGACAAAGTGACAATTCATTCCATTACCTAGTCTATTCCATTACCCCACACAAAACATACCTTACTTAGATATGTTAAAGGAACACTACAGTATGGAACTACATTAAAAGAAAATGCCACTAAATCTCCTGTGGGTTAGAGTGACAACAACTAGAAGAGATCTATATGATGGAAAAGGCACTATAGGAACCAATTTTACTTCAATGATGTATCAATATCACAGGCAATCACAAACAAGCAACTACTACACTTTCATCATGTGAATTGGACTTTACAGCCGCAACCTCAACCGTGTCACACCCCCCCACAGTGGAAACGCAGAGTGTAACGAACATGGTTTTCATAGAAAGTATTTACATTAACACTTAAATCTAAAACATTCAAATTGATTCAAAATGTCACTACACGATAATTGTTTGAAGTACAATGATGGAATGGACTTGGAATGGTGTTAACATGTTTAAGTGATTAACCTTAATGAGTTTTATGTGATTATATGCGTTGAATAGGATAACTACGAGAAATCATTGTTATGCAGGTTAATCGCTTAATTCGGTGGATTTATGAATGCTAGAGATGATATGAAGTATTTGGGAATGATCCATGAAGTAAAGGGTGCTAACCAGGACTTGTTCGAGTGAGAAAAATAACTTGGAGATTGCAAGAAATAAGAGAGAATGAAGTTCAATGGGCATTTGGTAAATACCCGGAAGTTGGATCATGGCTGAAGGTGAGAGAGACATGGAGAAATAAAGTCGAGAGACTAAATTGTCATTTGATGGAAGTTTAAGTTGTGAAAAAATGCAGGTGTGAAGCCGCCGTAACGTACGATCTACCGACCGTAGGTTACGACCATGTTTACTTGGCAACAACTTATCCAGAACCTTAGGACTGTAGCTTACGGTATCTGACTGTAGGTTACGGTCAAGTGTGCAATTGAGACAGAACTTCAGGACCGTAGCTTACGGTCCTAGACCGTAGCTTACGGTCCAATGACATAAAAACACGCACGGTTAGTCTTGGGAGGTATATTAGGGTTTCTCTGAATGAGAATTATTATCGTCAACTTCAAGGACGACCAAGAGAGCAGCTAGGGCATAAAGTTGGGAACTTTCACTCATTATCATCACGTTCTTCGCTAAATCCATCCTTGCAATCATGAACTCATCGATCTCTCAAGCTTTTGAATACCATTTATGCGAGATGAGTGGCTAGTTTTCTTGTGGTTTTCTCTGGATGGAGGGTCTGTGTAAGTTAGATACTTTTATGTGTTTTTGATAATTGTATGAACTCGGTGATCTAAGCATTTGATGCTTTTCACATTGGATTTGATTAATTGATTGTAACTGATTGCATTTTATTAAACTTTAATCTTTAATCATTCAATTCCCGAGAGTTCTAGTAATCGGGATATATCTGAGGTGGGATTAGGGTTAGTAATTGTGATTGATGTTCATTTGATAACCTTCCGTTATTGACCGGAGTACTTAGTCTGTGAACATCACAATTGGCTAATTAGGTTAACACTTATGTCTATGTAAGTGTTTAGATCAAACACATAATTGAATCTATCTACAAATCTAAAATTTGGAGGAACCATTGTTCTCCTATTGATAAAAGTTTCAATTTTAGTGTGTTTAATTTATATAATCAACCAAATTCACAATCAAGTTTTCTTTTTCAGTAACAGATAAGTAATACTTAACATCGTGACACTTTCCACAATCCTCGTCTGGTTCGATACCCGACTTATCCTATCTACATACTTTAGTTGGTTTTTGCATGTTCTTCACAACAAACAAGATTCATGAATATGGTCTAATAGCAAATGCTATACTACATAATCGTCCAAAGGTACTTCTATCATTCATAAATCTAAAAAGTTTGTAAAGTCCGATGCTTATTAAAAGTGTCAACCAAACAGGTTGAGTGAGTTTATAGGTTTTATATCATAATTTGTTTCACTGATACATCATTCCACGCGTTTATGAATTACCATGAGCAACATAACTAAACCTAAATGACTATTGTGCCCCGCCAATGTTCAACCAAGACATTGAATGTTTGGGATAATATACAATCATTTTAATCGCAACTAAGGTTAGTGCAACTAACCACGAAAAAGGGGTGTCAAACACAAATAGTGCAATCTATATTATTCCATGACTTATGAAATCTAATGGTTATGTTTGAGTGTAGGGACTTATGTGCGGTGGCAATGAAACAACACAGGAAATACCATATAATGAGGATTCCATGTATCCCTCCCCCCCCCCCCCCCCAAAAAAAAAGTATAAATCAAGTATAAAAAGGGGTTGTGGAAACTCACAGTTCAATAGCATTCCTCGTAGTCGTGGAATATTGTAATTGTTTTACTTGTCTACCTACTAGTTTATATGCACAAATAAGACATTGGATCTAATTCGACCTACACATGACCTGGAATTTCCCCTAAACAAAGTGCACATAGTGTTGATAAGGTTAATAGTTGGTGTTCGTTTGAAAATAAAAAAAAAAACTTGGTAATATCTATTCTCAAAACTAGGGTTTAGTTATGTTTTATACTTTAATAATTATAAGTATTCGTGTTATTAAAGGCTTAGCCATGAATCAACCTTGGGATGTGAATAACTTTTTTTTGGTAAAAGTGTGATAAATTTTAGGCCTTGTTGGTTATATGTTCCCGACACTTGTTGATTTTATAGTTAATTATTGTTTTTGACCAAAATGACTCCAAAACTTTGGTATGTTTTAAAAATAGTTTTGATACAACAAAGTATACTATTTTACACTTAAAATGTGTAGGGTTTCTATTCTATAATTTATAGATACCGGTTTTGGAATAAATGTCGTTTTAAATACCCGTTAAAATTCTATATTCATTAAGAATACTTCTATTGCCCAGGTAATTCCACAAATTCTAGAAATCACTTTTGACCTTACAAAAATTTTAGAATTTTTCAAGACCCATAGATAGGGTTTCCACTCTTAGGGCTTTCTTTTCAATTTTTATATTGATTTTTGTTTATTTATTTCAAATAGGTTTTTAATCAAATATTCCTATTCCAACCACTATATTAACCTTGTTTAAGTACAAAATAAGTGGACTCATCAAAAGATAATGAATCTAGACTCTTTTGAACACACCTTGTAAACTGGTGCTTATTTCAAGTTTTGTGTAATAGACTTTTTGTTCTTGCCTTTTGTTCTTCAACTTTTTAAGGTTTATTTACAAAAAAAATTACATGTTTCTAACCCTAACAACTTAATGGTGATGTTTGTTCAAAAATCTTTCAAAAACAATAACTATTTGCAAGATGTGGTGTAGCATACTTGTTAGTTTTCGTGTGTTGAATGTTTTTGCATGTTTTAGGATGAATCATTGAAGAACATCTTTGTATATTTGCGTGTATTATAGATGATTCTTCTATCACAATATATTCTTGATATTTTCACCACTAAAACAACAAGATCACCACATAAATCATAAACATGAATTCCTTTACATATAAGAGTCCTCCATGGATGTTTTCTTGAAAGTTTTCAAGTAATCCAAGTTTTTTTCATGGATTACAAGTGTAAAAATGCTTCAATATTTGTAAAAATACCTTGGAAAGTCTGCAAGTAATGAAGAATTACTTAGATGAATCTTTGAGAGAGTTTAAGATGGGAGTTGAAGTGTGTTAGGGATATTCAGGGTTAAGGGTCAATTTTAGAGGGGTGAGGCCGAGAGGAGTAAGGGGGTGAGGGTGTGGTGTGTGTTATGATGATCTTTGGTATAAGATCACATAGGTTAGGGTTTACCAAGTGTAAGGGTGCACATGCACCTATCTGGCATGTGTTTAAGATGTGTTATGCTTGGTCTTATCCCCTTATAACTTATGTAAATATTAGATTATGTATTATTTATTTTTATTGCATTGGATATTAAATTTTCCATGCCATATTATGTTGTTTATAAAGATACACATTTTTATAGTCCGTGCATATCATATAACCCCTAGATAATAGTAGAATTCGATAAAATTCAACGCCTTCATCAATCTAGGGTTTTGTTGATTTTTAATTCGTATATCACCGTTGTTTGTTATTTTGGATCGTTTGTTGATCATTTAACTTGAATTAGCACTTGTGTGTTTGTCAAAGGTAGTGTATTTACTGCTTGACATACTAAATTGTGCCTATTCATGTAAATGCAACACATTGTATGACCTAGCTTATGTTGAACAAAGTCTAAATGTTTCTCGTATAATGATGCATGTATTTAGAATGTATGGATGATGGACTGGTTGTACAGGGGTTGTCACAAACCGCATGTCAAAGATTGTGGGATGTGGCTAAGAAGTTTACTAAGCGAATTAACTGGTTGGGAACAAGATAAGGTCACATTACGTGTAGACAACTATGATCCAGTCTTTCACCAAAAGAATCTAACACATTGACACGTAATATCATTTCATACGTGAGTGTGTGGAAGAAAAAAAGATCAACGTGGAACACATTAGTGGAAAATTATAAAAGACGTGTATATACATATATATATATATATATATATATATATATATATATATTGAGAACGCTAAATATTGCGAGAATCGTGAGAACGAATGAGAAAACCAAATCAAAACCATTTTTTAATACAATCATCAATTTAATTAAAATACAACATCAAAAAAAGAAATTACAACATCAAATAATTCATTTCTCCTCTCAAAATCACTCTTATTAGATTTTTTATACATGTGTAAATATAACAAATTTACACATGTGTAAATGGCAAACTTACACATGCGTAAATTTTCTTTATTTCCGAATTCACGTAAATTTAAATGTGTAAATTAAATTTCTAGAATTGTATTCCAATAATAATGACAACTGTAAAAAGAAATTTTGTATTTCACTTGTTTTTTATCAAGTTCTAGTGTTTTTTTTTCATTCGTTCTCACGGTTCTCGCGATATTTAGCGTTCTCATTTAAACTCTCCCTATATATATAGTAAGCCTTTATTCAGAATACATATTTATTAAAATGCGAGATATTGCAAGGAATGATGGATTTTAGAACAAATTAAATTTACGGTGGAGGTTACTACCTTCATCCGCCCAAACAATATCCCAAAAGTACCGTTGACCCAAGTCTAGTTAAAAGCAGCAACACCCTAACACCATTAGGCAACTTGTGTTTGTTAAGTAGTTACCATTAGGTCAATGCTGGTTAGTTCAATTAGCTGTAATCACATTCAATTTTACAATAAAAATTTATGTTCTTGTAATCGATCCATATATTATCCCTATATTAATTAATATATTAATAGAGTATGTAAACTTTTTTTCTTAATCCTTTGCTCTTTTTTTCATTCATCCTTGATTAAATTGCAACACAACTATTAGACTTGAGATAACCAACCCACTACTCCAGGAAACTCTAAACATGGAGTGAATTCAACTTAAGAACACATGTAAAAAAATTAACTGGAAATCAAATAATTGACACACTTGGACACCTAGACAAAAACTGAAATAAGGTGGTTAATGGAACAGTTGCGATCTTGATGCACCCCATTATCGTCTAAATTAAACTTAGGTCCTTAGTTCGATTCCTACAAGGGGGTTTTTCCCATATTTACTGGGTTTTCCTTTAAATTAGTGTATAGGCATTATGCCTAGTGGAGATGGATGTGATCAGATGGTTCCGCTGGTGAGACGATGATACTCCAGTGGTCCGTTAGTGATCCAAATTTGTCGTTAAAAAAATAAAAATAAAAATAAAAATAAATAAAAGATTGGTCTAAACTGGTCACAGGTAATACCAAAATAGATAAAAATAGTAAAAATAAATTTGGGTTGTAAAAAGGTTCAGATACAAATTCAGTTGTTAATTATGTGACAGAAATTGTCCTTGTATAAGTTGTTAAAAATCTATGCAATTCATAACCAAACACTTTTTTACCTGTCCTTTTATTTTTCTCCTATGTTTATTTTTTCTCTTCTAATTATCCTTTTATTTTATTTTGCTAGTCTTTTGGGCTTTGCCCTTTGGTGTTTGGGCTGCTGCTTATAGGAGTTTTTAAAGCCTCCATGTGGCTATTGGATTGAGTCTTATTGAAGTTTAGGAAGTCATTGACCTTTTTATTGAAATTGTCATGGGTTCGATTTCTACAAGGGTTTTTCCCATATTTATTAGGTTTCCACCTAAATTGGTGTGTAGGCATTATTGTCTAATAGATGGATATGATTTGATGGTTCCATTGATAGCACGATTATACTCCAGTGGTCTTTGATCCAAATTTGCCGTTTAATGGAGATCCAATATGCACACCAAAGCCTTCAAAATTACATCAATACTGAAATGGCTGGACATGCATGAGCTGGGCTTCACGTTGATTGGGCTGTTATTGGGCCCGTCTTTAACTTGGCTTCCCGTCTAGACTCACTCGAGGTAATGAAGAGATTGTTTTGAGTCGTGATGTTAAAATAGGTCGTGGCCCGTGGTACGTTCGATAAAAAAAAGTTAAAAGAAGTTCCGCTTGAAATCAACTTGTTTGTAAATGATCTAAGAGTAGAGCTCGAGCCAAAGTAAGTTTGCTTGTTCGACGTTCATTAGTCAACTTGCTGACTCCTTTTAAACAAAGTTCTAGTTTTAATCTTTGTAAGTTATAACCCAAATAAAAGTCAACCTTACACTTTCTAATCCTAGATTTTACATCAATCTAAGTTTGTCTTGTTGCTCATTTGACCTATATTGAATCTCTTTGTAATTTGCATTTGTGTAAAAAAGCATTATTTTAGTTAAACTTTGAAAAAGTAAACAAGCTTGGCTCATAAGTTGACTCAAACCTTTTATGAGTCAAACTCGAGCTCAAATTTCAGCTCGTTAAGATGGACGATCCGAGTTGAGCTGGCTTGTTTAGCTTTGAGCCCAAGTTCAAGGCGAATCTGGCTTGGCTAGCGAAAAAAGGGGCACCTAAGGTGTATTTATAAAATTTATTAGCAGTTGTTTGGTTCTCGAAAATATTTTCAAAAAAAAAATTCAAAACTGATTCACATTTTTTACATCACTTACAAGACATTACCAATACTGTTTTTACCCATAAAATTCTTTGTCATATATAATTATAAAAATAGTCAAATATCTATCTTCTTTAAGCTATTTTATTAGAATTGTTAAGCTATTTTATCAGAATTGTAAAAGTGAAGTGAGAATCTCGAAGCAAAGGGTTTGGAGAGTATAGTGGTGCGGTTAGGGTGAAATTGCAAAGGCAAAGCAGGATATGGCTTTGGTTTTGTTGGTGTAATTTTGGTGCTAGCGCCTTGCTAGTATGAATAAATTAAAATAAGTTTTGTTGATTGTTAAAAAAGAGAGGAAAAAAAAAAGCAGGATGTGACAACTAAGACATTAAGTATAGGGTGTTTTTCGGGTTTTTTAATCGGATTTTGGGTTTTTTGGGTTTTTCGGGTTTTCAAAGCTAAATATATAACCCGATAATCAACCCTTTCTAGGTTCGGGTTCTTCGGTGTTCGGGTTAAATGGTTCGGGTTTTATCGGGTCAGGTTTCGGGTTAGAAAATCGGCTAAAAATGAGGTGTTATTCTTTCCGTTTAGAAGGTTTTGTCTGGTTATATTTGGGTTGCAAAAGGGATATGCAATGTAGACTTGGGTTTGTTGAATATTTGACATACACATAACACATCAAAACATGCCATTATATATTATATTAATTTAAACTTTTAAGAAGATATGGGTGAAATGAGAAATGATTATGAAGTGAGAAACCTAGGAAGTAGGGGGAATCAAGGAAACGATAAATTGGAAAATCACATTTTAATTCTATGTTTGAATTCGGGTTATTCGGGTGAACCCGAAACATAGATTTCTAATCCAAACACCGACCCAATAAACTTATACTCGGGTTCGGGTATAGCCGTTTATCGGGTTCAGGTTAATCGGGTAAACTAGTTTTTTAGGTCGGGTCATCTCGGGGTCGGGTTCGGTTTTCGGTTAAAAAGAACACCCCTAATCAAGTAGAAAGTCATTGACCCACATAGGTATATTCCAGAATAAAACAATTGTTAGTCTGTTAAACCTTCCTTTAGTTAATATAGATATAATATATTTTTGTCAAACTATATATGTATCTTGAAGAAAAGACTGTGTTTCTATGTGTAAAACTAATTTTCTAATAGATATGTAAGGTGAGATTGACAACAAACTACTTGTACCCAAGAAGTTTAGGGTTCTACCCTCAAATAGTGGTCTTAATGTGTAGTTTAGATCATGTGAAATGGTCGTCGTTCCATCAGCGGGGCGTGATTCCGCCTTTTGTGAGCCAAGTTGGGAGTTCCATCTTGTTTATTTTTTAACGCCTTGTTTAATAAGGTAATGACAACTTATAATTTGTTTTTTTTTAATTATTATTGTTACAACTCATCATTCCCAATCACTTCTCGTTAAACTACCGCACACCTTTATTGAGTATGAGGGAAATAATTCATGCCTATGCGGCTTCGTTGTTTTTCCCATTCGTATTTTTTTTGAATGACGGCTATTTTATAATAGATAACGGGGCCAGCTAGAAACTGGGAGTCCCTACAACTAAAACACATAACAAAATCACGTCTCGCATGTTGAACTCTTTCTACCTCTCCCAATCTAGCCTAACCAACTTAGACCTGTTTTTTATCCATAAAAAAGATCCTTCTTTGATAGCTTCCAAAACTTTCATAATCGAGAAATTGACATTATCAAAAATAGCTGCATTTGAGTGTTCCAAATTCTCCAACCATATATGCAAATATGCCACCAGATGGTCTTCACAACTGAGCATGTTGCAGCCAAGTGATCCACGCTTTCGTCTTCGTACCCGCAAAACACACATTTCACCCCAGCATCCACACCCCTATGCACCAAAGCTACCGTAGCCGAGATGCGTCCTTGCATTAATCTCCAAACAAAGTATGGGACTTTGGTTCAAACCCATGCCATCCGTTTGAAACTTCCCACACTTATTCGCTCACCTATCGCTTCCGCCACATGAGATCTGCATAAGGCCATCGAGAAACATTTGCGGTCAGCCTCGTCTTCCATGATCCTCAAGCTGCCCAGGTCCAAGTGTGTGAATTCGCCGTTCTAAACAAAAAAGGTAAGTTTGGCAAGTAACTTTTAATGGTTTTTATAGCTTATCGCTTTTTTTCAAAGAAGAAAGATGATAAAGGTGTAACTTTAACTTAAAAAAAATAGAGTTAAATGTCATTTTAGTCTATGTGATTTGGATCATTTTGTCATTTTATTTCAAATGTTTCATCTTTCTCTTGTGGGTCCAAAAATGTTTTACAGTTGCCATTTTAGTCCACTGTGTTAAGTTCATCAATTTCATCCGTTAATGAAAAGGAGAATTCGGTCATTTTATATTTAATTCTGTTAACTAGAAGGGCAATTCGGCCATATAAAATGACTGAATTGCCCTTCTCGTTAACAAAAAAATTGGATGAAGTTAACCCAATGGACTAAAATGTTAACGAGAAGGACAATTCAAGTCATTTTATATTTAATTCTGTTAACTAGAGGGGTAATTCGGCCATATAAAATGACCGAATTACCCTTCTCGTTAACAGAAAAAATGGATAAAGTTAACCCAATGGACTAAAATGGCAATGGTGAAACATTTTTAGACCTACAGGCGAAAAATGAAACCTTTGAACTAAACCGGCAAAATGACTCAAACCACATGGACTAAAATGACATTTAACTCTAAAAAATATATCTAAAATTAAGGAACTTAAATTTGTGTACAAAATTAACGTGTGATAAGAAAAACAAAAAGCTAACGAGATTAGCTGGTGGCATATAAGGGGGAGACTAAAGTTTCGACACATTTGCCACCCTTCGAACCAAAATTCTCTCCCCTTGTTTGTAATCTGTTTTGAGATTTATTATATCATTATTATCACTATTGTTGTTGTCGTATATTATAATCATTTTTTTATTAGCGGGTTATAACCTTATATGTTACACGGGTTATATAGATGAATTTTATATATTAAATAATAAAACAGTATATCTTAAAAAACCTTATTTACTGCACGGATTTAATAAATGTAATTTTATATATTACATAATAAAAAGTTATATCTATAAGAACCATATTTATTGTAGGGTTTGAATAAATATAATTTTATATACCAAATAATAAAAAAAGTTATATCTTTAAAACCATCTGTATTACATGGGTTGAATAAATGTAATATTGTTTACCAAATAATAAAAAAAGTTATATCTTTAAAAACCCCGTGTATTACACGGGTTGAATAAATATGATTTTATATACCAAATAATAAGAATATTATATTAAAAAAACTAATGGATATACTTGGTACGCGATAGATCGATATGATGATGGCGGAGATAATTATTGAAAAAAGATACAGTGATTAAATATGTTATTCAAAAAGCAAATAAGCAACTATTTAAGATATTAATTATATTTAAAAAACCCTGTAATAAATCTAATTTTATATATAAAGTAATATTGAAAATTATATACAATTTGTTTAAAAATTATGTAATAAAATCGATATAATAAATTTTTTAATAATGAAAATAAAAATAAATAATATATTAATACAAAATTTGGTTTTGGTGATAAATAATTTGGTTATTGAAAAATATCTTAAATTAACAATCTAAATTTAGGGATGATATTTTATTAGAAAAATAGAAATATTCTATTCGACATTTAAAGTAGGATAAGATTTAATATTAATTTTTATTTATTTAGTTAATATAAGATTGAAAAAAAAAATGACTGAATAGTTAGGAGGTTGTATAATGATAAACCGGTTCACTTTATTATAATGTCATATATTTTTTGTTATATATTTTTTGAATTATTTAAAAAAAAGTAAGACTTTGTTAGTAAAATCAATGATTTTATATTTGTAATTCTGTTTGGTATTATTTTATTAAAAAGTGCATATTATACATTATATTGTGTCTTAAGTTATTGATGTCATCTAAAATGTTTTTCGATTTTATGTCTAGCATTACATATATTATGGTAAAAGTTTAAAGTTTATTAGACATAATTACATTATCGAAAAGAATAAGAGTAAATTTGTATGTTACAAATAAAAAGTCGGTTGATGTCAAAATGAAGTAATAGTTTGGGTAAAAGGAAACTAATAATTGTAGTTGTTATATGACACGTTAGGTAATATGAAAAATAAAGATAATACAATATAGAAAATCAAATAAATAATATTATAAATGAGAAGTATACATTAAATTTAAACTAAATAATAATAATAATTATCTATAATTAAGTAGAAGAGATTAAACTAAATAATATTTAGTAGAAGATTTATCTATAATTAATTAGAAGAAATTAAACTAAATAATACTTATCCATAAGAGATTAAACTAAATAAGATTAAGTAGGAGGGTTATCTATAAATAATAATTACCCATAAGAGATTGGTGGGAAAATAAAAATTACATGGCCTAGTATGATGACAAGCGTCCCTTAAATGATTTCTTTTATTATATAGTACTAGTAGTAAACCCGTATGCAAACATGGGTGGTGTTTAGAAATTTTTCATACCACATTTTATTAGAAATTATGTTAGCAATGGCACCTCTACGTTATATCAATGGCGCTATTGACTATTTGACCATCCTTGATTTAACTTAGACAAAACGTAAACAACCATTTTGAACGATTTGAGTTTATCAACAATGCCAATTACTACTTCTAACTCTATACTCACGACTATACACGAGCCAACTATTACAAACATAAAACCTATTCGAAGTCCAAGCAAACTAAAACAACCAAATCAAGACATAATACAATTCAAACAAAAAACTATCAATCTTCAAAACTCTATCGGCTTCCATAGTTGATGCTCCTCAAAACTCTATCAGCTTCCATGGTCGACGCATCAGCATCCATCTTCAAGCTTCTAGCCATATCCAAGTCATGCCCAAGTCACATACCTTGCACTGACCATAATCAGCTAAGAGAAACTAATTATCCTACTTTGGGGATTAAATAATCAAATTCATAACAGATAAGGATTGCTATAAAAATACAACCAAATCGTTAAAAATATTCATTTTACTACTAAATTAAAGACATGAACAACCATCAGCAAACACACCATAAGCATTGGAACTATCACATTCATACAAAATATTTATAAACAATTAGATCGCCTAGGGGCTGGAAATTGAATTTCAACTGCGGTTACATCACCACAAAAAAAATATATTAAAATTTATGAGTGTTTAAGACTTACTATAAGATAACTTCACTGTCTTCTCCGGTTGCTTGTCCGGTACTTGATCCATCGTAGTTCCCTTTGGAAACTCAAAAGGATGCTCAACTGGTTTCGAGAGTGTGTCTACAAAAGAAACAAACAAAATAAAACCATTTTTTCTATCAACAAAACTATAGTTTGGATTATTATTATTATTATTATTATTATTATTATTATTATTATTATTATTATTATTATTATTATTATTATTATTATTATTATTATTATTATTATTATTATTATTGTATAATCAAAAGCTAACATACCCTTGATTTGTTGTGAACGTCTGTCTCAAAACCTCTGATCCTGTTTCAAAACATATGAAATATTTATGTATGTGAATACAAAATCTTTTCTATATTCTAGGGGTGTTTATAACGGATTGAAATTTTGTAAAAACAGACACTTGAGGTTCAAAGACTCAAATGTCAAAACATGAGTTAATGATAGAAATGGATGGAATATGTGCAAGTTGTGCCATTAAAGCACACTTGTAATTTTGAATTGAGTTAATGGTAGTAATTGAGTTATAATTTTCAAAGCAAACTAAGGTCGATGTGAGTACGTACGTGAGAAAGGCTTTACTGACTTTCTGTTTTTAACCTCTTTGAAGGCCACTTGTCCATCGCAAATATGTTTTACTCGATCTTACCAGGTTAATAGGTTATTGACGGGCTAGAAACCGGTTTTCACAGTTATCAAAAGAAGATATTCAAGCTTGGTATGTATTTTAACTTGAAATCCATTTTGTTTTCCTAAGCCTCAAACTTTCTTGTTAAATCAAGTTTCATCATGTATGGTGTTTAATTGTTAAAATTGTACCTTTGTACTCACGAAGGTTGAAAGAGATGACGGAAAAGACATGAGACAGTAGAAAATACGCGAGGACTATATCTCCACCAGTGACAGCAATGGTGCTCGGATCAGCCGATGAGATGGTCTCGACCGTAGTTAATGCAATCGGCTTGGCCTCCTGGATCACTTTCCCTGTTTGCTCTGCTGCATCTACTATTGTCTGAAATGGAAACAATCGTTAATGTAATAATCAAACTGTGCATATCAACATATGGGTGCTGATCAAGTACCTTAGCAGCACTGTAAACAGGCTTGGTATCAAACTCGGAACTCTGAATCGCTTCTTGAGCTTTCTTTGATGCCTCTGTAATCACCAGTGTAGCAATCTTCACCGCCTCTCCTCCGGCTATCCATTCAAAATCATGCACACAAAAACTCTGCCAAAAAACAGCCTCATTACTTATCTGAGTAACATAATGTAGTTAAAACAACAAATTTCTTACTTGAGAAAAGAGTATAGTCATATAGCACCTTTGTTTCTTTGGCATCACTCTTTCACTTAAAGAAGGGTATTTGATAAAACCATAACTGCAAGGCTGCAAGTCTTATTCCTTCTCACTTTTCTTCTTCAATCTCTCACTCTCCACCTCTCATTCCCAAAAAAATATCACTCTTTCACTTCAAACCCTAATTTACACAGCTTGGCCACCTACATTACATAATGAAAACATAATCTTACTCTTTTTGGGATCAACATGAGAGAAATTATGAGGAAACGATAGTGTTAAGCTTGTAGGCCACGCGTAATACGCAAAAAATATCTATATTAAAAATGTAAATAAATTAACTAATCTCAAGTTATCAGGTTCGAGTTAATACCAAGAACTCGAGTGTTAGTCTAAGCTTGTTGACCAACTTTGAAAGAGTTGAATCGGTTGACTGGGTTTGACTGAGTTGAATCCGTTGACTGGGTTTTACTGAGTTGACTCGTCCCACTCTTCGAGTTGACCAAGCTTTGTCCGAGGCCTGAACATAACAAAACAGTACCAAATTTTGTGATGGCACATAGTGTACCTCAAGCTGTCGACATGCTTGACTACATTTTCCGCTTGCATTGCTGTCGACATGCTTGACTACATTTTCCGCTTGCATTCTATCTTGGAGGTCAAAAGGACCAAAACCATCATCATCTAATGTCATTTCACCAAAGTTATGCTAGAAGTCAGTATTATACCAAATGATTAGAAGTCAGTATTATACCTTCTTTAGACCGTAATCGGTATTTTTAATTCCAAATGATTAGAAGTCAGTATTATACCTTCTTTAGAGTTATCGGAAAACTCTTTGCATGATTGTTTCCGCATTCAGTATTTCTGCAAATACACATGTGGTGTGAATTTAAGTAAGAAAAAATCTCAAAGAAATAAAAACGTGATATTAAATAAAAACGTAAAATATAGAAAGCCTCAAAAGTAGGGGTGTCTTGATGTACATTTTGAATCTAATTTCATTTATATAAAATTCAAATGGGTGTCAAAATACCTACTGTTATAATCTTAATAATTATTTATGTGTAACAATCATCTAAAGCAGAAAGGGTCAACTAATTGTAGCAGCACTATTTGTGTGCTTCCAAGATATCAAATTTGGAACAATCCTACCAAGCCCTATAGAAAGTATCTGCATATAAAGTAAATGAATATAAGCCTTAATACAAAAATATCAAAACTGATAATGCAATCAAAATCCAAACCAAAAACTTGGATCAGGCTTCAGGTAATTAACTTTTAAGTATTGCAACTGATGTTCAATAAAACATAGTAACATCACCTAGAAACAGTTTATAGACTTATTTGCTGAAAATAAAATGGATCAAAACGCACCCTCATAGCATCGTTGAAGCAAAATCATATGTACAAGAAGAAGAATCATGACTTACCAAGCACATCAGCTCCTTAGGAGGATGTGGTGGTTCTGACAGTGATTGTGACGATGTGAGCGAAAAAAATCCAATCCCATGAACCCGAAAATGCTAACAACGCAGACTACCAAAACGGTTAACTATTCATAAATAGCAATTTTCATACCAAATCTGATAAAATAGCGGGGAAAAAAGAAAAGAAAAAAGAGTTCAATCAAAAGAAGAACTCACATGAAACCTTAGCTTCCATGGAAAATAAAAGGCTAGCCAGTGCAATTGAAATATATAAAATAACTATCATAACTAAGAATATTGTAACTAACAGAGTTGTTTGAAAAAGAAACGGGTCAGAACTTTAAATTATTAATTGGTATAACTAACAATCTATCAATCAAATTTACGATATTCAACCCAAACACATTTGAGAAGTGGGTTGTTCATGCATGGCTCACAAGATTGACGTCATTATCTAGCGGGTCTGTTATCATGATTTTAACCACTATTTTTTGACCCAAAACTCATCACTTAATATAATTACCTAAAACGGGGATACTTATTAGAACGTTACTTACAGTTACTGCCATTAAGAACAGAAAAACAATTCTTTAAATCCCTCCTCGATTACACTTGTTGTGCTGAACAGCCACACCCATATACTTGGTCTATTTGCAGAACAATCACATAAATATCACATTTATGGGTATAAATTAGTTAAAATGCAAGAAGATAGATGGCTAGATGATAGCTTACCAAATGTATAACCAATACAATGTCTAATTCGAACTGCAACCCAGTAGCCGTAGATCAGCTGTGACAGTTAACCGCATAGCTTCACAATAAAAACATCAATCATACTACTACAACATACATCCATGACCATCCTGGCATATATATACGTACTTCAAATCATTTACTTGTGATCGTTCAATTCAAATAGCATATCGAGAAACAGATGTACGATGTAATTAAACTGCGGTATAAACACACGAAGTAAGTTTGTACCTTGTTTTGCTGGTGGTGCAACCTTCACCACACTCAAAGTAGGTCTTGCCATTAGTTTCGAATACAACATTCACTACACTCACAAAACGATAAGAAATTCCCAATCAGACTGTAATACATAAAATCAATTAATTAACTACCTTCCAGTTAAATCTACTTTAATTTTTGCATTTGCAGCCATATACATGCATACAGGTTAAATCTAAAGAATTCAATAAAATTGACTATGCCTACATAATTCAAAAGAACTTTGCATATTCATAACTAAATCAAACTTCGTTGCGTAAAGAATTAGTAATTACCAGCAATTATATTGTCAATCCTCTATGGGAACTTCAAGATTTCACTGCCAAAATCATAATCAGCTGAGAAAAAAACACAGGAGTAGAAGTTTTTTCAAGAGCTTCGAATATATATATATAATTTTGGAGCATTGGGAAACAAAGCTCGGAACACTGACGGTTTGGTGGGTTCTCTCTCTTCGTTTAATTGATGCCTTTGGCCGATTATCATGATTATGGGTGAGCCGGAAGCAGTACCACTAGAAACAGTTATAATATATAATTTAATCATATGCTTGATATAGAGATTCTTCGACATCCCTGACAACAGCTTGTTCGACTATGTTCCTCACGTTAAATCTCTTAATAGCGTTGTATTGAAAAAAATAAGTGATGCTTAACAAACGACAGAATATTGTGTCCACTTTAAGTAAAAATATCATAGTTAATTACTTATAAATCAATATAAATAACATATATCTAAAAAACGATGAAATCACTAGAATACACACATGAAAACAAAGATTTAAATTGGAAAAAAAGTAAAAAAAGAACTAATTGATTGACAGATAATAAGAAAAGAAGATTGATAACCTTAGGGCAGCACTTTGCACATTTAGAGCAGCGAATGAACTTGACATCACCGCAACCATGGTTGTCTCGTCTGCCGTTTCTTTGCTTGAAAGTATGCAACACACACATACTAGTAAAACCCGTATGCAAACACATGCATATCACATTTTATTAGTTAATGAATGATTATACAGTTTTTAAGGTTCAACATATGTACTAACAGTAGACACAAAATGAGATGGTACCAAAACTTGTTATCTATTATAGACAACTATATACTTAGATTATAAGTTAATACATCACTTACATAAGTCTACTTCCCTTCTACCCAAAGAAAGGATTAGCCACCCATTGACAATGTAACATGTTTATGGACATAACTTCTCAAATTCTCACGTAAATGATCCTTTTACCATTAAAAATTTCTCGAATTCTCATTATTTTGTCATACATTTGATTGTATCATTACTACAACTTCGAATAGCGGAAGCAAAACCAAAAACTATTTATATAGTTTATATTGTCAAACATCCTTTTAAAAAAGCACGATCCAACCTAACCCGACCTGTTTTGGCATGATTTTCTTGAACACCAAATGCTACTCCTTTAGCTCTCGTGGTTCATACGCAATCTCTTATTGATACCCACCTCTGACATAGAAAAGATAGATGAAAATACTCAATCCAATAACCTGAAGCTCACTTGGTTCATACACGATCTCTTCTTTTGACTCACAATCCATAGAGAACAATATTCTCAGGAACAAAAGCCTCAACCTGCAAACCAACAATTTGTAATATCCAAGTTAAATAATAATATTACAAAAACAAAATATCACATGCTTTAAAATTTTATCTATATTAATGGTTGATTAACAAACAGCAGCAAACAACAGTAGCAAGTCACCAATCAAACAGCAATAGCAGGTCACCAACTAGTGACAAAACATCAACCTGGAGAGGTTTATGCATCAAATATACACTTTGAGCGACTTTTCTTCCCGCTCAATCATCCTATTTCCATTTAAGTTGCTTTTAATTTTACCGGTTATGGATAAAATATAGCCCGGATCTGCCGTTCATAGAGTACCGAAGAAAACTGTTAAACTATTAAAACAGTTTTATTGATGCTAATATTAGCCATTTGGTTAAAAATCGGCTGTTAAAACAGTTTATGGTTAAACTGTTAGAACAGTGATGCTGTTGTTAACTGTAAACTGTTTTACAATCGAGTGCACACGCAGCAGCGTCGTTAAGTGCACACGCAGTAGTCGGACACGCGCACCAACGTCGTTGAGTTCACACGCAGAAGTGGCGTCGGACTCGCGCAGCAGCCTCGTCAGCTGCAGCGGGCAGCGTCATTGGACGCACGCAGCAGTGTCATTAAGTGCACAGGCAGCAGTCGAATATGCACACCAACGTCGTTAAGTGCACACAGAGCAACGGCTTCGGACGTGCGCAACAGCGCCGTCAGCTGCAGCGAGCAGCATCATCGGACGCGCACAGCAGCGTTGTTGAGAGAGAGAGAGAGAGAGAGTACACTGCACAGGGAGGCAAATGAGGATCACTGCACCATCCTGGTTTTTCTTAAGTATTTACGCAGACAGTGGCTACCCCTTATACAGTGGTACATCCGCCCCTGTATGTGGACCAATAAAAGCATATACGACTTAAGTACTGTCCACATCAAGAAATTATTATAAGAAACATTATACGAACATAAACTACTAAGCAATCATAACAATGTAACATAGATATAAATTAGGCTACATCTGTGCATTCTAAATTATATGGTTTCATAATCAATACTAAATGAGTACTCACTTTTCCCCTTTGGTCTGTATTGGGAACTTTAATCATGATTGGAGATCCAGTAGTAAGTCCTGCATAGAAGCGCCACGCATGAGCCTCGAGAAACATCTTAACCGAAACTTTTTAAAATAAAGATAATTACACCACAGAAACTGATAATCATGTGAGGAGTTGTTAATCACATAAGAAACTACTCCACTGCATCATTGTTTCCTCTCAAATCATTATTCATATGCTATATAAAACCGAGCAATCAACGGATCCACAATTTGAAATCATAACTCACATACTATATAAAACCGAGCATTCGAGCAAGTCCAAACAGAATCAATCTAAACACAACTAACGGATCAACAATTCAACATACAGTTACCATAAGTCAATTTCCGTGGATCTCAAACTTATCAACAGATATTTCAAGAGGAATTGATGATTCTATTGCAGCTCATAGTTGTTTTAAAAGCAAAACACTATAACAATACACCTACGAATTTCACATTTCGCATAATTAACTACTCCACTGTAACATTGTTTTCTCTCAAATCAATACTTTCATACTATATAAAACCAAGCAAGTGCAGACTTGATTTATACAAGATCAATCATTTATATTAGGTCTATACGTTACAAACGATCCATTAAAGGCTGAAAATCATAAAACTTTTTAAAACAGCAAGAATTAACATGCACGTGATGTCTGAAGTTACTTGCTTTATATCACTCCCCTTGCAGAAGATGCAAGTAAACGGATAACTTTGTACAAGAGGTCTGAAAAACCATGACGAAATGAGTGGTAATCGTCATAGTTGTGAAGTACAAAGCATTTAAGCTAATAAACAATATATATTAATACGAGAACCGTAAGAATGTTTGTATTTGTGCTGGATGTTGTTAGTTGGTTTTGTTCATCTAGAACAGAAGCCATGTAATTCAACATCATTCCAACTTCTTCATCTAATGCATAAGCATCACTCAGCTCCTATAAGTAAGACTATTCCTACCCATAGTGGCGGATCTAGAAAATACTCGTAGGGGTAACGTTTTATAAAAAAGGGGTAACGAAATCGAGAAAACGTCAAAAAAGGTCAATTTTTTCCAAAATTTCACTACCGCCGGAGCACCAAGGGGCAGCGGAGGATACCCCTTCGCCTAAGGTAGGTCCGCTCGTTCACCTGCGTTGTAGGGTTGCCACATGGCATGTCATTTGTGTTCTCATCATCTCTTAAAAAGTATATAAACATTCAGTAGGCCAAAAAAGAACTTCAATAATCAAACGAATCAAATAAGAATGAACTTTTTTATATGTTCCAGGAGTGTAGTTTGCCATAGAAGGATAATTAAGTGAATCATGGGAATAAAAAGATGCTTGATGATGATGAACTGCTTCACAAGAAGGGTCAGGTATATTAACTAATATCTACTAAGATACTATTTGCTTAAATAAAATATAATGACGATAAAATTCATATCTAGATAATCAAAAGGTCACAAGATGATTGTATATCTACTAAGATAGTATTTGCTTTTCATTTGTTCAATTTGTCTAGAAACTTTTCTTTTTAACATAAGTTCATATACCACAGTAACATTTTTAATATAAGATTAATGATGTAATAATGAGATAAGATTGATACTGTTGGATAGTCTATATGCTTGCCATATCAGCATTGTAATGTAATGCTCATCTTTTCTTTTATTGATAGAGAAGACAGATTATTGGTATTCTAACTATTGTTGTTATTTTAAGTTACTGTTGCATTTAAATATTATTATTACTAGATTTTTTGACGTCGCGTTTTGTAGCGAAACAAAGCAAATGATAATTTAAAACAAACTTATTTGAAAACGAAGGGTGTTGTTTAGAAAGCCAACCCGTCAGAATCGGTCCTGTTCAGTTCATCATCATGTCGTTTTACGATACCAAAATCATACTATATTTTGAATACAACATCGTTTTAATAAAATTTATACGAGAATGTCGAAGAAAA
This sequence comes from Scalesia atractyloides, assembly GCA_947069175.1. Classification (NCBI taxonomy): domain Eukaryota; kingdom Viridiplantae; phylum Streptophyta; class Magnoliopsida; order Asterales; family Asteraceae; genus Scalesia; species Scalesia atractyloides. The sequence goes on along the minus strand of CAMTDV010000001.1, from coordinate 84,532,760 downwards.
AAATTAAACACAACTATGTACTTAGATTTTTAGAAAAAATTAACGAACATAAATTATTAAAAATATAAAATTAAATGATAAAGGAAACATGATTAGAAAATTAAAAGGGAATGATTAAAATAAAAAATTAAACGATAAACATGATTTAAAAAAGAAAAAGGAATTGTTTAAAACAAAAACTCTAATATGTATATAGTTCTTTATCATTAAAATCGACACGAAAAGGAAAACAAAATAAAAGAAAAGGCCAAAACACATAAAAAATAACATGATAACAAAGAAAAAGAAAATAGATAAAATGAGAAGAGAACATAAAAGGATTTGAAATGGGTTAAAAAATAGGGAAAAACTGGGATGGACAACGAAAAGGTAAACAAAAAAAAAGAAAAAAAAAAGCCAAAACACATAAAAAAATAACATGAAAACAAAGAAATAGATAAAATAAGAAGAGAAGACTAGAGGGTTTGAGGTGGGTTAAAAAATGGGAAAAAGGTGGCATAGACCTACAATTGAGTACCGGTAAAATTTCGGCAATATTGGACCGATATATCACCGATTATCCTGATATCAGTACCTTTCTTCTTAGTTCTACCATTTGTCTTTCTTTTTATTGTTGTTATTAGTGTTTTAAGTCTTAATTGTTAGTGTTTTAAATCTTAGTCAATCCCTACTTGCTACAATTGTAAATGTTTTGCAAGTTGCAAAAAATTAATTTGTTAATGGTAGACAAATATATTGAATTGTTAGTGTTAAATTGCTATATATATAAATTTAGCATGATATTAAATACTGATATCCCACTGTGTTAACTGATATCTTAAATATCGGTCATTGACTGATATCCGATATTTTGTCTCATTAAATACTTGGATGTTTATTATCATTAATTTATAATTATTAGTATTATCATCGTTTTTATCAAACTATAAATTCGGCACACTTTTTGTAATAAAGTTGGGCACGCTAGCCTTTATTTATCGTTACATACTTTGACATACATTGGATTAACATAAAACAGGTTTGAATGATTTGAATGGAACCAACCGACAGTACTTATAAAATGAGGGTTTGAAGTAATAAGATGATCATGAAATATAGGTGGGGTTCGTATAAAAGTGATATTTTTGTGAGAAGCGTAAGAAGTATTTTAAGCCTTTAGATTTTATAGTTAATGGATGAGATTAAGAGGGGCTTAAAAGGTAAATTAGGTTTTGTTTTTTTTTTTTTTACTAATTTGGCTAGAATAATGGTAATAGTGTCTTTTTGTATAGTATTTTTAAATAAAGAAACTGTCATCAACTTTAATGCACATGCAAGTTCTACCAATCTTTTTGAACGTCAATAACTTTTCATACGTAACATTTTTTTAAAAATGAATTACACCATAATAACGAGTTTTTTTATCTTTAATATGAGTACCATATTATTATATTTATATAAATAAATTTTTTTTATGTATAACATGATATGAAGCCTACTGGAATGCAGGTTTAAAACACCATACGAAGAACATATAGTGGAATGCAGGTGTAAAACACCATGAATGTAGGTGTAAATGCAGGTTTAAAACACCATGCGAAAAACATACGAAAAACACACACTGAACTTTTTAAAACCTCATGAATGCAGGTTTAAAACACGATACAAAGAACACATACTGGACTGTAAGTTTAAAACACCATACAAAAAATATACGAATAACACATACTGGATTGCAAGTTTAAAACACCATAAATGCAGGTTTCAAATACCATACGAAGAATATACGAATAATACATACTGGATTGCAGGTTTAAAACACCATGAATGCAGGTTTAAAACACCACACAATAGATTTTCGCACGGAACAGAAAAGAAACCGTATTACAATGATGATGATAACTTCTTGCGATCTTGAAGATTTGTACAAGTTGACAAATAAATCACAGATTCTTAAAGGATATTAAAAAACATATCAGAATCCTTAAATAACTCACAGGCGGTTATGGAAATATTTATCATTTAATTGAATTATTGAGTAAATTACTTTTTTACCCTATTAAATTTATATAACTCAATGACACATGTCAGTCCCACAATATTTCCCACACATCTCACCCTCAAGCCTTTGTTTACAAGATCCTCAATCCGTGAAATATATGAAATATTCATATGGTAATGAGAAGGAATCCTAACATTTCATTTTTTAAATTAATTGTTAAGATGAAAATGTAGGAAAAAAAGTCTAAGGGTATCTTTGGAAAATCATATTTGTTGACTTTGTCTCCAACATGCATATTCCACTCTCATTTTTAAATGTTCATCACTTTTTAATACGACTTTATTTTTTCATAAAAATTTCACCATCAACTCGAGCGTCTTTTTATCTTTAATTTGAATACTATATTGCTATATAAACTATGACAACTAAAAAATACCCAAAAAATGTGTTGTATTTGTATGTTGTATAACATTTTTTTGTGCTGGATTTTTTATGCTAAATTTTTTTATCTTATATTTTTTTCTGAATTTATTGTAGTGGTTTTTTTTGTACTTGATTTTTTTTGTTTTATTTATGAGAAAACTAAAGAAATATCATGTATCATCTTTTTACTCCTATTTATAAGAACCAAAATGTATTAATACCAAAATGTTCTTTCTTACTTATATTGAGGGTGGAAGGGGCACTCTCCAAATGGGGAGTGGTAAACTTTTCTTTTAACCAATAATATCATGCCATGTCAACTAACCACTCCACTCCCCAATTTGCACTCAAACACTAGAGGTGCTTTAAACACACAGAGAGTTGTAAATATATTTTTTTTTTAAAATAAGAAAAATTTATGATTGGTTAAAAGAGGGTGGGGCCACCATTAACCCACCCTCTCCCCTCTGTCTTTTCTTTTCCCGCATCAGTGACTATTCACCAAATTACTCCTTCACCACTCACCGATCTAAGGTTTACCGCATTAGCGGCACCTTGCCGCTCGGGTACTTTGATCACCGAAGGGGTCACCGCATGGTGCCTCTTCCACCCTGAGTGTCATATGTCATTATCATGATTCTTCTTAGGCTAGTTAGGCAAAACCCACATTTTAGTGGATCACTCCCCTAAATAAAGCAAAGAGTAAATGTCATTTTCGTCCCTGAGGTTTGGTCAATTTTGCGACTTTCATCTAAAGGTTTGTTTTTTTCGCATCTGGATAGAAAATGTTTGAAATCTTGCCATTTTTATCCGGCTTATTAACTTCATCCAATTTTTTCCGTTACGTCAGGGGTATTTCCGTCCTTTTTGTTAACTAAAAGGGCGATTCCATCTTCACTTTATGTACAAGCATTTGATATGATGTACACGTATTTATAATACCGAATTACCATTTAAGTTAACAAAAAAAAATGAAAATACATCTGACTTAATGATGAAAATTGGATAAAATTAACTAGCCGGATAGAAATGACAATATTTCAAATTTTTTTGAATCCAGATAAAAAAAACAAACTTTTAGACGAAAGTCATAAAACCGTCCAAAACCCAAAGACAGAAAATAAAATTTTAGTCGAAACCAAAACTTAAGAAACTAAATCTCCCATTATATATTTCCATCAGATTATATGGAATAAACATAAACAATTGTTAATATTTTTCACACCGTAAACTGAAGCGAACAAGATACCGGTTTTCTAGCAGCAGTTGACAACCGTTTGAAATTCTCTCCACCGGCGATCCACCGGATTCCCTATTCTCCGGCCACACTGTCACACTTCTATTAAGGTTCTCCTTTTGCACTTAACTTTCACTTAATTCTTCAATTATGTTCATACTTACACACATAATCACATCTGCATAATCTATACACGATTCTTCTGAGTAAGTTTCGTTCGGTTTTACACGAAATCGTCTTTGTTTTGCTTAATTGTGCAGAAGATATGGATAGAATGTTGTGAATTTGATGTTTAGTGACTGTTAGGGTTTTTTGTTTTGTTTTTCACCTTTTTGATCCCTAATTTTAGTTGATCGTGCGTTTTGGATGTTTATAGTTTAGGCGATTTTAATGTTTTCACTTAATTGTTTGATTATGCATAGTTAGATACATAATCACATCTGCACAGTTTATTGATGATTTTTCTGTGTAAATTTCGTTCAGTTTTATACGAAATTGTTTTCGTTTTGCTTCATTGTGTAGAAGAAATTGGTAGAATGCTGTGAATTTGATATTAAGTGATTCCTAGGGTTTTTTGAGCCCTAGTTTCAATTGATAGAACTGGTGTTTTACTGTTAGAAATTAGTAGATGAATTGATATGTTTGATGTTACGGATGTTTATAATTTAGGCGATTTGGGTTTTTCTCTAAATTGGTTAAATATGCATAGTTACATTTACATAATGCACAATTTATGGATGATTGTTCTGTGTAGGCCTGTAAACGAACCGGACGAACACAAACCGAGGTATGTTCGTGACACGAACACGAACATATAATCGAACAAATTTTTGTGTTCGTGGTCGTTCATTAAGAAAATGGACATGTTCTTGTTCGTTTATGTTCGTTCATTTAAAACCTAAACGAACCGTTCACGAACATAAAGAAACAAACTTAAATGAACATAATATAACAAATATAGAACGATACAAATGAACATAAATGATTAAACATAAACGAACATAAAGTAGCTTTTTTTTATTACAAGTATTGATTTATTATGATAATTCTATTGGAAAGCACATTTTTATTACTGAAAAGCCCAATTATCAATTAGTTATATGTATACAAGTAGTTTGAAAACCTCTTTTATGTTTATATACGTATAAATACAACTGCATATGTATTTGCTAAAACATAAACGAACAAACGTTCACGAACATAAATGAACGAACAACATGCGTGTTCATGTTCGTTTATTTAATCAAACGAACAAATAAATTTGTTCATGTCCGTTCGTTCATTTATTAAATAAACGAACATAAGCAAACTTCCCGCCGAACAAGTTCATGAACGTTTGGTTCATTTACAAGCCTAGTTCTGTGTACACAAACCTTTATTCGTTTTGCTTCATCGTGTAGAAGATGTTGATAGAATGCTGTGAATTTGTTGTTAAGTGGTTTCTAGTGTTTTTTTTATGAGCCTTAATTTCAATTGATTGTATTGATATTCTACAACTGGAAACTAGTAGAGGTTTGATTATGAAATATGTGTTGATGTTTATGATTTTTGGTGATTTGAATGGTTCACTTAATTGTTTAATTATGTATAATTCTTCTGAGTAACTGTCGTTCATTGTTCATACGAATCTGTATGCATTGTGCTTTATCGTGTAGAAGAAATTGATAGAATTCTAGGTATATGATGTTAAGTGATTCCTAGGGTTTTTTTTACTTTTTTTGGTGCCCTGATTTCAAGTGATCGTACTGGTGTTCTAGAACTGGAAATCGGTAGAGGTTTGGTTATTAGTTGATATGTTTGATGTTTTGGATGATTATAGTTTTAGGTGATATGTATTTTTGTTTCATCAGGTTTAGACAATTAGCCATGTCCAGGCCGCTTCTGTTAGTTACGTTGCTTTTGTTGATGGTGTTGACTTCTCAGTTGGATTGGAATCAGAAAATTGTGAACGATGTAGAAGCGAGATCATCTGTTCTTTCGAGAAAACAACAGTATGTTCTAGACAGGAAAGAATCTGTCAAAGAGAAGGCAAGTACTTCTGTTATCTTATTCTTAATGCATTGTGCGTTTACTAGAATTTGCAGCTATGTTATCGTGTGTAGACCTTGGTTTATGTTCTAGACAGGAAAGAATCTGTCAAGGTGAGTTTAGTTTAGTTTTATTTTGATGATTTCTAAGGTGACTTAACCGAAATGCGTTGGATTTTGAGGGTGAATTTACAGTAAGACGTTAGCTCTTTCCATCGCAGTTTGCGCTAATACAACATTTAAGAATTTGACAAGATTATCTTTCTGTACAAGTTCTGTTCATACATAATAAGTTCTGTGCATACTATATGAAATATGGAATTAAATAATAATACATGTTTTCTCTATTTCAATAATACCATCCATTTTCACTATTATCGTAAAAGCTCAACATCGATAGCTCATGTTGGAGTAACAGAACCTGTCCACACCATCTTTTTCGATCCACAAGGAAACTTAGAGTGGGAAAGAATTACTTCCGAGGTGTGATTTTCTTGAAATATTATAGCTAATTAAATAGAAAAATGCTGGTTTTCTTGAAAGATTTAAGAATTCAGAACATGTGAATCCAAGTGATAATTCAGAATAAATACAAAAAATCAAAAGCTAATCAACAATAACCACGAACTTATATTTAAAATCCTCACGCATTCAACAAAATTGCAGAACATATTTACAAATTGAAAATAGTTCACAACAGAACTGAAGAATAAAGAGATGAAGTTTAAGTTCACATGGTGCGCTGAATAACGGCTGAGTTTTCTGGATCAACACAACAAATGCAGAACACAAGTTAGGGTTGCAGATACACAAATACTACGGTGATCAAGCAAATCATCTCAAACAAACTATACAGAGGAATCGAGAAAGGGATCATAGGAGAAAGATCACGATGGGGGAGAATCTGTATATGAAGGGGTTTGAATGGAAATCTGAAGGGTTTTATTTATATTTTAAAATGCCTAAAATTATGCATAAAAAGAACTGAAAAAACCTCTATTTGAAAAGTGACACGCTTAACCGCTACCCCATGCATCCGTTTTGATAAAAACTATGGGGTCAACCAAAATCTTGTACTATACGTCCTATATAAAACCTCTTCCTTGTGTAATGTGGCTTTGGTACATTTCCTTTCGATTCTCTTCAAATTTATTTTTGAGGCCATGGATATATTCTGTTTTCTCTCTTACTATTTATAACACAAGGTATGAATTGACTAACTTGTTTAGCGTCTCGTAACATGTAAGGTATGAAAGAAAGCTCGTATTGGCATAAAGATAATTGTACTATAGTGCAAAATATAAATTATATTATGGAGGAAATACGGGAATATCACAGTAGTTATTAGATTCCCTGGAAAGTAGAACCCTCTTGGATAATTTATACTATGCAGACCCTTTACGATTTTCTTTATGAACATATTTGCCAAATTAAGTGAGCACATTCAACTTGTAGTTGTACATGTCTAGATCATGATTCACAGCATGATGAGATTCAACAATTTTAAAGAAGCAAAGGATAGATAACATACCTACTTGGAATTTTAGCTAATAATGCCCATCCGTCATATCTAGATCATGATTCACAGCATGACTTGCTTCTTCTCCAACGTTTTCAGGATATGAGTTTTTGAACTCAGAAAGCTTCCTGATCCACTTGACCCACTCTTGTGAAAGTAGAGAACATAGATTCGACTGAATGAATATACGGAATATAGCAAATGAATTAAATATGGGAGTGAATTGTATGAGGCTATTATGCTATATTTATTGTAGAGATGCACTTCGAGTGGTCCGGACCAGTCCAATGTTCGGTCACTCTCTTAATCAGTCTGGTCCATAATCCATCACAGACCAAAAATTAGGGCCTGTCTAGTCTCAACAGTCCTTTAGGGTTTGGTCCCACTTTACTCACTCTTGTCAAGATTGCTGCAAGTGGAAGTAGAGAACAGAGACTCGACTGAATGGATATATGGAATATAGCAAATGAATAAGTTTGTTTTTTGATTCATGGGAGTGAATCATAGGAGGCTAATATGCGATATGTTTATTGTAGAGATGCATTTTGAGTGACCTGATCAGTCCGAGGTTCGGTTGCTTTTTTAATCAGTCTGGTCCATAATCGACCACAGACCAAAAATTAGGGCCTATCTAGTTCCGACAGTCGTTTAGGGTTTGCCCATTTTTTTAAATAGAGTAAAATGCCATTTTCGTCCCCGAGGTTTGGCTAGTTTTGCGACTTTTGTCCAAAGGTTTGTTTTTCCGCATCTGGATTTGGATCTAAAAGGTTTAAAATCTTGCCATTTTCATCCAACTCGTTAACCCCATCCATTTTTAGCGTTAAGTCGGGTATTTTCGTCTTTTTAGACATTTTTTTGTGATGATTAAAAGGTTTGAGTGGGAAGAAAGTCAACAGAGGTGTCTTTATTTTTTTATAGTTTTTTATTTTAATAAAAAAATGTCTAAAAAGATGGAAACGACCCTCACTTAACGGAGAAAATGAATGGAGTTAAGGAGTTGGATGAAAATGGCAAGATTTTAAACTTTTTGGATCCATATGCGGAAAAACAAATCTTTGGACGAAAGTAGCAAAGCTGGTCAAACCTCAGGGACAAAAATGGCATTTTACTCTTTTAAATTAATTACTTTTTTTTGGTTTTGGTTATTAGTCAATAGTTGAATAGTGATTTTTATATGTGCACATTTCTCTCGAATACGAGTGCACTGTATATATTGATGTTTCATTGTTTCTATTCATAAATTCAAAATCCACTATGACCATTAGCAGATATGAATATGCTCTCTTTAACAAAATGATTAATGCGGTATACAAAAATATATATTGAATAATCATAAGATAAAATGACCTTAGGATCAAGATCCATTGCATATAATACATAAAGATAGAATGTAAATTGTCGTAAAGTACACTGTTATTTAAGTGGTTTCAGTAAGACCATAACTCTTTGTATCTTATTTCAATTGCAGATAATCTTATCTCAGGAGAAGCAAATTCAGAAACTTAAAACACTTGTGCAGAGTCTTCAAGAACAGTTGCAGCAGTGTAAGAGCAAAGATGAGCTTGTAAATGACACCACGGGTCCTTTGACTGAAGTATTAAATGATCTAAAACAGCAAAAACAAATCATGGAGTAGTCAAGTCACTTCCTTGTGTAGGTACTGCGCGTTATTAAATTTTGAACTAACTTCGCAACTGAAGAGAACCAGTTTTTTTAGGCCAGAGAAACCTTCCAAGTGTATATATTTACATATATATATATATATATATATAGTGAAGGTTTAAATACAAAAGGCTCTTAACGTGGGACGGTACGCGACCACCAATATAACGTGCGTAATTATGCAAATAACGTGCGTTATTAGGTTTAACCCAACCCCATGCGTAGTGGCGGAGCTTGAACGAAATCATTGGGGGCCGGACTCTCAAAATCCAAATCACTGGGGGGCGGACTCTTAAAAATCCAATATTTTACACTACAAAAATATTTTTCTTTCTGGAAAAAATTAACTCTACGAGCGAAAAATCGGTGGGGGGCCGAGTCACCCCGGGCCTCCAAAAAGCTCCACCCATGCCCATGCGCAATTATGCAAAGTTAATTACTATTGTGTCCAACGCGTTCAATTGAAAGCCTAGATTAGATCAGATTTGTGGGGTGAGATTCTCGCGTACGCATCGCATGATAAGGTGGTCTTGTACCGGCCTCTATATATACATATATTTAAGATAACCAACTTTCAAGAATATGATTATAATGTAATTTGATCCTCTAAGCAGTCAAAGCAACGAGAACACTCTGAGGTGGCACCTGAAAGCTGTAAACAAAATTCTGAAAACTTGATGGCTTTTTTGGCTTCATTGATGTAGTAAATCTGTATAGTTTACAATTTAATATGCATAACCACCTTTGTTCTTCAATTAATTAAGACAAAAATAAGAAACAACCCTCTTTACTATATGATGTCAGTTAGATCGTCTGTTTTATATCAGACACAGGCTTTATTTATTGAATCCTTGAGCACCCAGGAGAGTATCTGCATTCTACTGTCACAGGGTGTACTTTAATCTATAGATAAACATTGCACTCAAATTTGTTAAGTTTCCTTTTTCGGTTGCATACTCGGGCTTTATTAATTAAATTTTAATTTAATTTTTTTATACTATTTTAGAGCACTAATACAACTTTGTGTACTCATCGCAGATTGGTTAATACACGGAGAGTATCCTGATGACGTTTACTTCAACCATCAACCTGTCAAAACCCGAATCGCATTTTTAATGTTTGCATATAAGTAAATGGTAAGTCCGAATTTGAGATTTTTCCGGGCCTAATTAATTAAAGCTTGTATCCTTTTACTGTAACTATTAATTTATGGTGACTAATAACACACCGCCTCTCATACGATTGTGCATCGATTAGACATCATTTAATAGCTGCTTCTAACTTTTAATTATTGTGTACTTGAGAAAAATGTGTTGTTTGTTGTCATGCACCAGTTCTTGTTCTTGTTGGGTCAAAATCAGATGCCCACCTAACTTATGGTTTTTACTTTATGTTATTTTATTACTATTCTTAATTAAATAATATGCTCTGGAGGTGGCAAAATGAGTGGGTGGGCAGGTTGTGTAAGGGGTTGACGTGGGATTTTTTCGCGTACAGTTTGAAAGGATCGGGTTGTGTAAGGTAGGGATGAGCATATGGTACGGAGTACTAGTGCCGTACTGAAATATTCGGTACAATATTCAGTACCTACTTTTCCATAAATTCAATATCATTATATTTTCGGTATTGGTACCAGTACCATATAGAGATGCTCATTCGGTAACCAGAAACGGTACGATATTCGATACCCACTTTCTCAGAAATTTGGTATCAGGTACTAGTTCGATACCGGTTGATACCGATCTCATCCCTAGTTTTAGAGGTTAAAACAGGTTCTATCGTGGAGTTTGAAACGGGTCAGGTCATATTGACCTTTCTTATAACTTTTTATATGAACATTAGTGTGTTTAGATTGAATTGAAATGTGGTAATGTGGCAGTTGAGGTGTGAGCACGTGACATAATAAAGAGTCACGTGATGAGAAATAAGCAGTTTCCAAAATCTGTTGTGGTAAATGTTATAGGTGGGATAATTTAAGAAGGATTGTAGATGAGACAATAATTAGGGTCATGGGAAACTGGAACCATATTAATTCATAGACATAGATAGGGTTGTTCTAAAACACCATTGTAATTTAAGTTTTGTACTACACATGAATTCAATTGTTGTGATGGTAGTTTGGTGTAGCACATAAAAGTGGATTCCTCAAGTGGTTGGTTTGACAACATTGGTAAACTCTTATAGACGATACGAGTAAAGAAATTTGCCGTTGTAAAAAAACATTAAAAAAAACATAAAAGTGGATTCCTTTAGTGGTTGGTTTGAGTAAAGAAATTTGCCATTACATAAAAAAACATAAAAGTGGATTCCTTTAAGTGGTTGGTTTGACATCATTCATTTGAATTAAATCTTGATTCTAGATGAATTAAATTCAATATGATGCTTTTCTTGAATTTTTAATGAATTTAACCATTTATTACTACACATTTATTAGTACACATGATCCAAATAATATTTAGATTTGTCGGTTAGGTTGTGAAATGCCCTAAAAATGTTAATTTTTTTAAGTTAATTAAGGTTCGGGTTTGATGACAATTAACAACAACCGTAATTGTTAAATGTATAAATAGTTCGGATATTGAGATGTTGGGTTCGTAGGCTTTGTGGTAGCCGCCTATTTAGTTAACTTGTTGACTAAGGAGTTAACCCTAATACTTTGACCGAACCACATAAATTCTCGTGTTCTTTATTTTATGCTAGTGTGTCTGTATTTGTGTGTTGGTTTCACTTTCACTTGAGTCTACACTATCCGATACCTAGCAACCAGTATTAAAGCTTCTGGTTCGGTTAAACACACAGGTTCACACAGTCATCACAGGAGAGGGATATGGTTGGATGAGAGGGGTCCAGTTTTCCGTTGTTGCACCGTCGCCCGACTTTAGTACGACTCGTACCGGTTTCTTGGTATGGTCCATACGGTTTAGGGTTTGTGGCTGCGGATTTTGTGGTTGTTCTGGTGTTGTTGGTTTGTAGTTTCTTGGTTGTTTTGTGATTAGGGTTTCGGTTCTTGAAGGCTGGTTTATTGCTGGTATTAGTCTCGGGAATTAGGGTTTGGTTTATTGAAGGTTGCTTGGGCTTCAAGTGCTTGGTTTCTGTAGTTTTTTTTTGTTTTCTCGTTTGCAATGGCTGAAGATGGGAAGTTTCAAATCGAGAATTTCAACGGTACTGATTTTGCATGGTGGAGAATGCAAATAGAGACGTGGCTTGGTGAATACGATTCGGATATGATACTGAAAGAGAAACCTGCTAGAATGGATAAAGCCGCCAAAGTAATTTGGGACTCAAAGGACATAAAGGCAAGAGGTAAAATTACATCGGCTTTGACGAGGAGTGTTGCCTTTAATATGATGAAAGAAAAACTGATCGTGGTTTGATAACATCTATGTCAAATATGTATGAGAAGTCGTCTGTTGGTAATAGGGTGTTCTTGATAAGGGATCTGTTCACAATGAGAATGAATGAGGACAGTCCAATTTCTAATCACATTAACGAGGTCAGTTTGCTTTTTGTTCAGGCTAGCAACTGTGGGCATGAAGTTCAATGATGACACTCGGGCTGTGATTTTGTTATTTTCCTTACTTGATACTTGGTTAGAATTTGTGACAAAGATTAGTGAAATTGTTAGAACTGGAAATTTAAAGTTTGATCGGATCCGATAAAGTGTTTTGGGTGAAGACATTCGCCGGAGGAACTCTAGTGGAGGATTTACTTCTGGTATGTTTAGTGTTAGCAGGGGAAGATGTAATAACACAAGAAGTGAGAGTCGTGGGAAAATCTTGTCTAAAGCTGGAAAGAATGTGAAGTGCTGGAATTGTGGTGAAAAGGGGGGGGGGGGGGGCATGTTAAAGTGTTGGTCCTAAGAAAGAGGATGGTAAATAGCATATAAACAGTGTTGTATTAGATGAAGAATCTCCTTGTGACGTATTGTTTGTTGAGAAGAGTCTACAAACTCTCGGGTTATGGATTTTGGTTCTTCGTTTCACGCTTTGCACAACGAGGAGACGATAGTGAATTTGAAAACTAGAGACTTTGGAAAGGAAAGATTAGCTAATGGACATGTTCTTAATGTTATGGGTATGGGAGATGTCAATCGAAAGACTCCATTGGGCACTACATGGGACTTTCCATGTCAGGGTAATTCAAGGTTTAATGAAGAAACTTATTTCTATTAGTCAATTGGATAAACAGGGACTAAATGTTAAGTTTGGTGGTGGAAAGTGGAAGGTGATTGATGGAAATCTTGTTGTTGCTTGTGGAAGGAGATGAGTAGCTATATTTGGTTGAGCTACCTGCCGAGGGAGTAGCCGTCCCTATCAAGCATAAAGTCTGGTTCACTGAATTTAATAAGCGGAAGAGGTTTAAATTTGCAAACATGAATCCTAGTGCTACGGGGATGTCAGTTAAATGTGGACGGGGGTCTAAGCCAGTCAAGGGATTTGGTGATAGTGGGGGCATGGGTCGTGTCCCGGGTACAATCATAATGAGCCGTTGGGTTTTGAAGACGAAGGCCCCAACTGTAGAAAAATGTTCTCCTGGTAATAGTTTGCATAATGTGGAGAGTGATATTTATTCTCGGTGTATCTCTGAAGCTGGTGGACCGTGCAAGCCGATTCAGACAGAGAATGGGTCAGTGGTAGTTTCAGTCACGGCTGGGTCTGGTAAGACTTTGGGTTGGAGCTCAGGGGAGCTTCAACTGGTCTCTCAAGTACTTAATGAGAGGGGTGGTTGCAACTAGGTGGATATGACTGGAGTCTTAGTTTGTTTCTTGGAACTGGAGGCTCAGAAGACTTGAATCTAAAGACTACGGAAGTTACTGCTGATGAGTTTACTTTGATGGACTTTGTGGTCTATACAAAGCCTCCGAGTGGGAGATTGTTGGGTTTGTAGGTTTTGTGGTAGCCGACCCTAATAGGGTAGCCGACTCTAGTTATTAGGCCCATTTAGTTATCTTGTTGACTAAGGAGTTAACCCTAATCTTGTTCTATAAATACCCATAATGTAATTGTAATCTGTGTGAGAGCATCTAATAAAGGTTATATCTAGTTGCAACCCGTGGACGTAGGTCACCTTGACCGAACCACGTAAATTCTCGTGTTCTTTATTTTCTGCTAGTGTGTGTCTGTGTGTATGTGTTTGTTTCGTTTTCGCTTGAGCCTGCTCTTATATGATACCTAAGATGAGAGTCTATATGAACTCTCTAGTTCCACAATGAACATAGCCCGATTTGTGTAGTGACCACGCTACATTCATATTCTTGTTCATTCTTGCATTTCATTTGGTCTTGCTATTGTTACCCTGAGTGTTTCTTGGGTTTAAGTCTCCGAATAGAAAGTCATATGCAAAATAGAGGTTCGTTACCTCAAATGCAATTCATCAACCTAAAGATGATGAAAATTGTATTGAGAACCAACTTTTTAGAAAGTTGTTGAGCTATTACGCGTTTTAGAAAACTAGAATCAAATATAACCAATTATGTTTGATCGACTCTACGGTTTTGCAGTTAGCAATAACCAAGTCGAACGGTCGTGACGACGACCCATGATTTGTAAAAATAATGTTGTTTTGTAGTAACAACAATGGTTAGGATGGAGTTGGTGCTGGTCTTTCATGAAAAAGGCTTAAGTTAATGGTAACATGATACTAAAATTATATCAACCTAATTTAGATAAATTATTACAAATCAAAAACACAATTATATACTAGTAAAGGATATGAATGACATTAAAATTTCAAACACTCAACCTCCACCATAATCTTAATTTCCAACCCCCACATAGCTTGTATTTAAATTTCATGAAGCTATAAAGATACGGATGAGTCATGAAAGATATACATACGCATATAGTATGGATAATATTGAAAGATACTAATAAAACATATATTTGCATGTCAAAATTTGACTCGTACACAGGTAACATAACCTTCAAACGTGTGCACATTTTTAACTTGTTACATATAAAATATAATTCTGTCCTTGACTGGTTAAGAACACATGATTTTTACGAGTTATTTTTCAAAACTACGTGATAGATTGGTGTTACACAATGTTTTAAAAACCGGTTTTTAAACTATACAGTGTAGGGCTAAAAAATGGTTCAATCATGGTACCCCGTTGTAACACAGGGTGGACTAGTCAACCCTATAATTCCATAATAATCCAACTTCAATTTAAAAAATAATCTAAAAGTATATGATTCCATAACGATAAAAAAATAATCCAAAAAAATACTCCAAAAGTACTCGATTTGAATTTGGAACGCTACAGTGGAATGAACAGATAGCCTCGATGTGAAGGTTGAAACTGTTCGCGGCAAGCGATTAATGATCGCTAGGTTTTTCACCTTTTTATTAAGATATGGAAGGTAAATCTCAGAATTATCGGGAGTTTATTATAAATTAAAATTTTAAAAATCAAATTTGTAAATTAACAAGATCGCTACATTGGTTTGAACCGGTATTACCAGATTTACCGCCAACACATAACAATTATTGTTTGCTAGTCTAACCGGCCATTATCCTACTATTTTACATCTTCATTTATTATGATACCTTAAAATTTTCTTTGTTTTTACGTCTTGAGACTCTATATGTCATGGTGACGGATGGTGGAGATAAAGATGAATTGATGACATTAGTTGTCAAATTGATGACGGTTATACATATTATGTTGACAATATAGACATAAAATCTAAAAGTCAGTGTAAATATAAGGTGTTTTTTTATATATAATGTTTTTTTTATTATAATACGAAAAAAATATGATTATGCTACATGAATGCAACTAAGGCTTAATAAGAAAAATAATCATATGTTTTGAATGTAATATCACACAACCATAATTAATATTTCATCTACTTAGTAGATACAATCAAAGTATATAAATGAATCATCTTAACCTACCTTGTTATAGTCATTTAGTGTCAATTTATGTCCAAATTATCATTAGGAAATAGTTATGATCATAAAATGCTTTTTTAACAAAATCATAATTAGGAAATAGTTCTAATTAGAAAACATATTTAAGTTAATTCCTTGACTAACTGTAGCATAACAAGATTATTGTTTGACAAGATGAATATATATGTTTTAATAAATCATAGGGTGGAACCCATCGGTATTCGCTCGGTGAAGGTATGATATGTCAGTAATCTATTAGTGAAGGTCTGTGAGAAAACCGGGTTTGGGTAAATATTTCACCGATGGATCACTATTGACGATTTTTTCCTACTATTTCTATGATTTTTTTTTTGTTTTTCATATTTTTGTTGTAGATATGAGAGTGATTTCCGATAAATCATCAATGGATAAATAGAAAACCATAAGTATTTTTTGTCGAGTAATTTGTGGGTTCCGTTTTAATGGCGACATTCTGGGATATATAGACACGAGCCAGTAGATTTATAAATGGAGGCCAAAACCGATCAAATATTATACATCAATTTTAACTTGTTAAACATTATTTTCTATATAATTACTTATTTATTTATTTCTTCTTTTAAACTCTCATTATAAATTTTAATTATCATTGTATGTGATTATCATGTCACTTCTACAAAATGATCGTTTTCAGCATTTGGTTAAATCCTTAATGTAACTGACTTTGTGACTATTCTTGTAAACGAAATGCTACCGCAAAACCAACGAGCGATTTAGTGACCATGACTATTTGTAATCAAACTATGACTTGGTAGACTCATTGTTGTTTTTTTCCCCAAATTAGTTATCATTGTGTGTTACTAAGTTTGCGATCTTTTTGTGTTGGGTGTAAACCGCTCATAATATTCAGTACCTTTTACCATTTTACGATAGTACTTCAAATGTTATCTATTAGGCCATCACCAACGATACTTTTTCTCCTTCAACTTATCATCCATGCTACAAATACACTTGAACTACGTTCCACTAGGTTTGGTCTTACAAATTTATTTTCTTAACATCAAGTTATTATTTTTTTTTAATTTTGGTTTTTAAGTAAAACAATATAAAACAAGAATAGGTTGCATTAAAGATGAAAATAAAAAAAGTGAATTAAATTTAACAACTCTATGCCGATCATATATAAATGAAATTGAATGTGCATATCATAAAGAAACTAAAAAGGGTGTAGTTGGAATTGTTAGAAATTTAATTAGATTTCGATTTAAAGCATTTAGCTACAAATTTATTAGGTTGTACATTGGTTGTTAATATATGTATGTATATTGGTAGCTACAAGTTAATGCATGGTGACCAAACAATGTAGATTTCATGGCTTGTACATTTGGTATAAATATATGTACCTTGTACTTGCATCCATGTTTATTGGTAGCCATAGCTTAATGCTAAGGGATTTGTGACAAAAGTTAGGTTTTGATACTATCCGAACGTTGTATTTAATAATGTTCGGTATTTTCTTTTATTATTATTATTAATGTTTTGCATGAATTTTATGGTATGCAAAACCAGATATGGAATATCCTATGTTGTAACTTTTTAGGGTTTTTTTGTAATATTATCGTTTACAGTTTTCTGCTTTAAACAAGGTGGTAAAATATTTATAAAACAATTGTGTTTTCGTATTTGTGTTCATTTAAGTGGTTTTTTTTTGGGTTATAACTATTTTTGTCAAGCACCCCTAAATCAAACATATATTGCATTATTATACTGATAATTAATAACAAGAAATTGTTGAGTATTTATATAGAATTAGAGTATATCTAGAGACATTTCTTCTTGAAGACATCAATACCATCACAATCCTTAAGACATTTCTTCTAATAACAATTTCAACAACTTAATAATTAAACAGTAAACAATTCAAGACAAGGTGTGGCAATCATATCATTAGGCTGAGGTTATGGGTTGAATTGTTGAAGCTACGACTTGTACACACTTAAAAGTAAAAATTGTATAACCCGAGCTTAACTCGTAACATATTTATTAAAACAAGTCAAATGGGTGAAGGTTATAAATGTTAGCCAAGCTGTAATTAAGTTATAAACGGGTTTACAATTTCTAATAAATGAGGTGACAATCATAAAGAGGTTATTGGATCACACTATTTAATTAAACGAGTCAATATGTTAATTGCCTTAAAACAAGTCAAGCCGAACAAAATCCGAACATAATATGTTTATTAAATAGTTCATATATGACAATCTAAAACTTGATTATTTTTGCTACTAGCAATCACCACCAGGAATCAACATTATAATCAACAATTTAAGATGTATTCATTATTAGCCTCATTGGTTATCTTCTTAGAGTTGTAAACCCCATTTCAAACACAATTTAAATATTTAATACTACTGAAGTATTAAGTTCCCTCAAGTATTAAACATTAGTTGTAGCTTCAAAGTTTAAACACTATTCAAATTTCCTAGTTTAATCACATTGAAACAATGAAACGCTTGCAGGTTTTATCTTGATGGAGAATTGGTGACTAGAGATGAGATTACAAGGGATAATATGAGATTAAAATGAATAAGATGTGGGAGATGAGGAGTTGTAGCTCGTCACACAAGTCACAACTCAAAAGAGCACGATATTAGAATGCCAAAAACCTCAGGACCCCATTGGAGAAGGGGGGGGGGGGTATGTGACAAGTGGCAAAACGTGTAAGAAATGAGAGATTATATAACTTGAGTGTGTAGAGGATGATAGAGTCCCATAACCCCCTTTCAGTTATAGATATAAATTATGTATATATATATATGTGTGTTAAAGAGAGAGAAAAAAATTATAGATATATATGTGTGTGAGAGAGATCAACCCCGCTATATATACCACGGCTTGATCCCACTATGGGGCGCTATGCTCAAACATACAGTCTCATAACGAACCACTACACATGGAGTTAGAAGGATGAAGGTTGGCAATACTAATTAGTAAAGTGTTGAAAATGAGATTTGTTTGTAGTCTATGGACTGTGACTTTTTAATTAACTAGATTTATACAAGTTTTAAATCTAGGCTCGTTACATTAGATTTAGTTTTGCTTTCATAAACTTGGGCTTAACTTATTAAGTATAAATTGTCTACTAGTCAACTTATATTCGGGTAACATAAAAATGTGTTCATTAGTTATATATAGCACAACAATATTAATAGGACTGCTAAACCCTGTAAAAAATAACTTTTAGAACCTGTTTACGTTGGAGGTTGAGTTGAGGCAGGCGTAGCACTATGGCAACCGAACACCGGTAAAAGTAACAATAAGTCATGAGAACTGCTTTTATTTCTTTTTGTATCAGTTCACACATTGTTACGAGTCATTTTACTTTAAGATTACATTTTTTAGGATAAACATGAAGATTAACTCTTTTCAAGACACCCATAGCATCTATAATCATTTAAAAGGAGATAGAAATAACAAAAGGAAAAAATAGACCAAACTGAATAGACCCATAAGTTGAGTTCGATTGTCTAATATTAGATAAGACTATTAAAACAACAAACAAATATAAAGGAAGC
Source organism: Scalesia atractyloides (assembly GCA_947069175.1). Taxonomy (NCBI): domain Eukaryota; kingdom Viridiplantae; phylum Streptophyta; class Magnoliopsida; order Asterales; family Asteraceae; genus Scalesia; species Scalesia atractyloides. The sequence continues at coordinate 84,513,460 of CAMTDV010000001.1, read as the reverse complement.
TAAGATTAAAAGGGCAAGATAATAATACCACCTAACTTAACACAACATGAAAAAGAGAGAAAATAATGTCTAGTCACACAAAAAGTTAAACAAACAGGAAATTTGACACATGAAAGCTATAATTACACACCAAGATTGATTAAATGAATGACAATTGCCTAAACAATGAATGATGGGGAAGGGGTTGGCCTTCAATTTGTTGTAATTACTATATTTACTACCTCTCTCTCTCTCTCTCTCTCCAAGTTCTTATAAATGGCCTTACATCCTCCAAACCAACAAACCATCTCACTTCTTGTACTCCCTCTCTTGATCACAACCTTGATCTCTCTCTCTCTCTCTCTCTCTTGTGACAAAAGCCACAAGTTTTAAGGTAAACACATGTTACACGAATCATATGAATATATGATCATGGGTTATCATGATCAAATCTTCAACCTTTCTAACATCTTTCATCTTTGAATCACAGGAACTTGACAAGAATATTACATCAAGAACACACTCAAAGCAAAACAATGAGCAGATCAAGAACAACAACCACAACCGGTGGAGATGATCATGGGCTGAAGCTTGACCTAACACTCAACCTATCACCACCAAGAAGCCACTGGCCAGTGACCGAATCACCTAACCGGTCCTCACCGATCACCATATCCCCCACAAACTCATGTGTGTCATTAGAACAAGTTCAAGATGAGACGGTGGACCTCCGGTACTCAAGTAGCCCGGAAACAACGTCGATGATGTTGGCCGGATGCCCGTGGTGTTTGATGTATGTTATGCTTGCTGAGGAGTACCCTAAGTGCCCTAAATGCAAGAGCACTGTTTTGCTTGATGTTGTGCTTGACAAACCCATGAAGAAGATGAGAAGTTGATTATTATTGTTAGTTTAATTTAATTGTTAACATGTTTTAAAAGTCTAGAACTAGAGGGATATTATGTTTTTGTTTTTTTGTTTTTAATTTTATGGGGTATGTTTACTTACACTCTTATGTAATATTGCTTTTGATGGCGGTACTTCTAGTTATATGCTTCTTGTTTTAATTTTCTTTATATAAAAAAGTGATTTGTTTTTGAACAAATACACTCGGTATATGATGATTTATATGCATGGTAAGTTGCTAAATACTTAAGTCACATAATTAAGTTATTTTACATTTTAGCTTGAGTTAATGTTATGGAGTTGGTTTGGCTCCAATTTAATGAAAGATTTAAAGTACATAGAAATGTGTCAACTATCAAGCAATCTAATTTGATTTTTTAATAAATGAAAAGTCAACTATTTAAAAGAAAAATACTTCACAACTCTAAATTAAGGACTTTTTCACAATACATACATTTTTTTTATTAAGGACAAAGAGGAACTATCATAAAATCAAGAAAACTAGGAAGGAGTATGAAACCAAAAGTCCAAAATAAATAAGATAATAGAAAATTAAAACCTAACCATCAAAACAAATAGATAATTGAGGGAAGGCATGCCAAGAGGCCTTTACTCTAATTGCAACGAGCATTCTCCACAATTAAGTGGTGATAGTTTAAACGCTATTATAGGTATTCAGAGAGTGTGTGTCATCGTCATAAAAAATGGCAACGAATAAACACTTTGTACGTGGTGTGAGAAAGTTATGCACATGGAATGAAACAGGGAAAGATGTGCATTTGAACAAACTGTCTTGTGTATTATATTTAAAACATTAAGTATAAGTGTATATACAGTTCTTGCAACTCTCTCCTCAAAATTAATACTAAACAGAATATGTTAGGTAGGGTTTATTATGATTATCTTTATGATTGTTAGGAGATATGATTTGATAAGTTTTCTTTGCCATATACCCTCATTATACTCTTATATATATAATTGATTAATAATGTTATATATAATGTATAATACCTTTGCTAGTTTTTATTACTTTGTCTAAATTAATTATGTGCATAAGGATCACACATATTAGTAGAAAGTAACACAAATATAAATACACGTATCAAAACAAGACCTACGAACTACCACTTTCGTACCTAATTTGCGGACCCTACAATTAAGTTGTCTTGACCAAAATCATACCAAGAACAATCACCTATATACTCTACATCTAAAAAAAACAACATTTTTTATATAGAGCATCTATTAGTGAAGTGTAACGTTTTTTTTTTCTTTTGTTTTTGTTTTTTTTTTTAATGTTTGGCTAGATTTAGATTCAAAGTTATGATATTATAAATAGCAACTATTACAACTTACAAGCCATCGTGAAGTTGATCGTGGTACATGGTGTTTTCCTCTATTATTAAAAGTAGTTTAAATATTTGATCTATTTTCTTATTCCAAATATTAAATTAGCCCAAATAAGTTTGGTAAATATTTTATTGTTTTGATTGGTCCTACAATAATATATGTGATTTGATTGACATGGTAATTAAATAACACATGAATTGCACGTGTGATGGGTGTCACTAAAGATACGTTGGTTGCACATGATAGTATTAAAAGAATCATGACAATAGAAGATGGTACAAGACAATTTACCACTATGATTGTGTTGATTATTCGATCCTCTCTCGTTCTATACTTCTATGGTGGTTGTGAAGAAAACTCGAAACGATGTTGCTAACGATGACAAGACATCAATCTCTAGCAATAATTCTCTATGTGTTGTATAAAACATTAGTGAAGGCGAAGTCACTTGTGGCAGACTAACACTGATATTGCTTATCAAGATGCTCAAGTTGAGCTTCGCAAGTTCTCGAGAGATGATGTGAGGGGTTAGAATTACATATTGAGCGGTTATTCCAAGTTGACATCACTAGTGAAGAACAAAATTTCCATCAATAAGATCAATTATAACAAGAGACACACTGATATTTTAAAAATACATAAATAAAGAAACTTAGCGGTCGAACTACCAAGGCACTATGAGCTAGAAATCCGACCTCTAAAGGATACAATCTTCTTGAAAAGCGAGGGGGTTGATGTCTAATTCATTGAAATTCCATCCAATAAAACAAAAAATTTACGAATCTCTATTGTAGATGGAAATACCACTAATTAGATAATTATGTGAACCTTGTTTATATTAGTATTTTATTATTTTAATGATTCTCCAACAGTGGTCCTAAATTTTTTTAAAATGCTTATCATGGTAGAAGATGTTAAAAAGTTTACATTTACAACCAACTAGTTGCTATTGTTCATATTGATAGTATGTCTCAACGTAAGTGGTGCGAGTGAACCAAACACACGGTACAAAAGAAGCTCAATAACACAATAAACACAGTTAAAAATAATTCTTAATATATTTCGATACATTTCGAAGTTGTATCAGTTTTTACTTTTTAGGTAAATTATCATAATATTTACACCACCATGTGTGTTAGCAAAGGTACATATAAACATTTAACATTTAAACTTAAAAAAATACATTCCCAAAACATTTGAAAAATGTTTTAAAAACAAGTTATGATAAAAAAAAAATATTTTATTTTCACTGTATGATTCTGTGGCTTTGGGCTTTTCGAGCCTAGGTATTTTAGCCCAACAATTACCACGCAGTCAAGAATAATAAATTCAGCCCAATAAGCAATTCCAGTCTTCAAAGTCCAGCACTCCAGCCTAACAAGTACCAACTAACAGGCTATCAAGCAATAAGCTATCTCAACCTAAAAGTATGTGCTTGTAAAAATTTCAACTAACCTTACTGATTAATCGTTTGGCGGAGGTTTACCAAGTAATTTTTATCTAATCGACCAATTAATCACTAGGCAGTCAACAATGGTCAAATCAAGTCCTAATTGGCAAAAAATTGGTGACAGTCTAGTAATTTTGACCAGATTATTGATTAAAACATGTAATTTCCAAATATTAGTCCTATCTACTTAAAAACATTAGTCGAAGAAAGTGTTAAAACATGTCTACTTAAATAAATACATATAAAAATATGTGTATATACATATAAAACTGAAAATTACATATAAAATCTCAATCCGATTAATCCAGATTAATCACTAGTCGGTACTCCATCGGCTAACCAGCTCATAGTGATTCTTAGAACACTGACTATGTGTAGTGCTCTGTGTTAAAGTTGCTTATTGAAGCGTCACATAGTCATGAAGTCTTTATCTAAATTATACTTTCAAGTGTGCAGTGGGTTTAACTACGCGTCAATTATTAATTCATATTTTTTTTTGAAAATGGAAACTCTGATTTTATTTCAATTATAAGCCAGAAAACTTGTCAAGTTACATCAAAACAGTAGGTAGCTGGGCAACAAGCTGCGCCGCCAATCCTTTCTGAATTGCAAACCCTAACCTTCCAAATACAAACCCTTGGCCCTTGGGGTTGAACAATTGCTGTAGACGACCCGTTGAACCCTCGTCAAGAAGTGGATAGCTTCTGGCGCTAGGGAGCCAAAAGTATCAAAGGCAAAAGGGACAAAGACATGCTGGTTCTTTGCACAAGCTTTAGCGTGCTTATCCACTTTCTTTGATTCTGCCTTTCTTGCCGCTTGTCCAGCTACAAACCCGGTTATCCTTAAACCAACCAAAGGGGAAACCCCGGTGAGGTCTACACAAGCATGTTTCCCCCCAGCCCAGCCAAAGATGAGCAGATCCGCTGGTCGCAGAGTAGATCTCCCTTCCATAGGGTCCGTGAGGAAATTCACAGGGGCCTCTTTCTTAGCCGAAATCCCAGCTCTTCTTAAGATGTCCCACAAAGCATCACGCACCCAGTCATGCCGATATTTGAACCCATGGAGCTCTTTACAGTGAACTGCATGCTCCTCGTATTTATCCATACAAGCTTTACGACATATCGGGCAAGTTTCATCTTCCGGGTACATAGGGATCATCAACCGGTATTTGAGAATGGCTCTATATTCTACTGCAGACATACATTGTCCCAACCCCTCAATTGGTATAACGGTCAAAAATTCCTGAGCATGGGGATCTTTCAGGCACTCAAACACCGCCTTCTAGCGGGATGACAAATCAAAAGCTTCTCCCAGGCTTTGAGCGATTTTGCTAAACAGGCATTCGCCAAAGTTTTTTGTAGCTTCGAGGGGCGGGTGTCCTTATTAGAGAAACCGCCAATATCCAAGTCTGGGAGAGAGACATTTAAGCGTTCAAGCGCCTGCTGATAGTCCGGGTCAAGCCCGACGACCTCACAGTTTCGAAGGATATGATCCTGTAGTTCCCAAGACTGAGCTCTAGACGCCACAAAGGCATAAGCCCCAACATCTCGAGCTGAGAAGAGGCCCAAACCACCTAGACGCATTGGTAAAGATACCAGACGCCACTGGAGGTCACCAAAGAAGGGGCCGCCACCCACTACTATGTCTTCTATATCCTCTCTAAGGCCATCATTGAACCGAGATACCGCATCCTCCATAAAATGCGGTGGACAAGTCCGCAACCCAAAAAGTAACTTAGCGACCCCCATGCACGACCTTAGCAGAAGGAGTTCACATTGGGGATTTCTCAGGCAGGGTAAGAGTTTCATGAGGTTAACCGCCCCCGAGGCTCGCCACCCTGCCAACTCCTCAATAAAGCTAGGATCCCGACTAACAGCTCCACCAAGGAGCTTAATCCCCTTCTCTGGTCTACTGATCCCTCTCGGGAAAAGCCCATCTTGAACTTTCCGCCCGTCGCATGTCGGCCAAAAAACCTCTGTTTTCTTAGTGTTGAGATAAAACCCTAGAGGTGGCCCCTCCTCGTTGATGATGTCTAAGGCCTTAGCAACCTCAGAGGTGTTGTCGATAGTCGTCCCATCATCCAAGTACCAAGCATGAAACGAGAGTTTACAGCGGTCCTGAACCCGGAGAATAAGGGGATGTAAGGCAAGGGCAAAGAGAAGGGGCCCCAAGGGATCTCCTTGTTGAACTCCGGTAGTAGCCCCAATACACTCGTTACCAACATACAACCTAGCAGGCTGGGCGTAAAGAAATTGGACCCACCGATAGATTGACGGGCAACGCTAATGAACCTCGTGCAGAAAAGCTGTGCGGTCGACCGTGTTGAAAGCATTGGGGAAATCCACAGTAAGCAAGGCTAAGGAACCATCTGCATGAAATGAGTTGAGAAACTTGTTTGCACTATGAAGCACCGCCTCTGCCCCATTTGGCACCCCCACCCCAAATTGATAGTCACCCAAGTACTAGGTCATTTCTTTCCCGACCTTCTTCATCGCCACCTTTGAAACCAACCTTCACCAAATACCCCCACAGCAATAGGTCGAATTCCTTTATCGGGCTTCAATAAGGGGGTGAGGGGGCCGAGGCAACAAACTCAGCAAGCACCTTAGGGCAGGATCCCCCAAGCCATAAGTTAACAACTTCAGTAATGCTCGTAAGCAAACCTGAGGAAGTCACCGAGCCCTCGCCACCAATAGCATCTAGCAGGTGTTGGGCCCGTATCCCGTCTCTGCCACATGACTTCCCTTTAGGAAAGGATCGAATACATTTGAGTACACACTCCCCATCAACAACAAGAGTGGGTTGGGCCAAAGGGTTGGAAGGCAAGGACGGGGGCGGCACCACTGGGTGTTTATCAATAAGAGCTTTCAATGTCGAATCACCAAGAGGGGCAACTCCACTAGAGCATAGGACCTTAACCGCAGCTGTGAAATGTCCATCCCTGACTTTCCGAAGACATTGCTTAATATTAGGGTTCCTTTCTTTGTCTTCCTCTCTCCTGCATTCTCCCCTTGAAGCCCCCGTCTCCCCCACGTTATCCAATAGGGAAGAGACCAAATCATCAAACCCAGACCCATCTTTCTAAATTTTAAGCGCGTGTAAGATGTTACTACACTGTAGAGATTTCCTGTTCCCTGACCTTCGCTCTTGTCTAGGATGGTCTAACCACCCGCAAGGTGCAACACGGTAGTAAAAACAATTGGACCCAATTGTCAACCGATCCTGGTGACGCTACCACTTTGCGCAAAGCACCTGTTAGAACCTGAGCAAACAACAGCCGGCAACTGGGGGGAATGCTTTTAACAGTCTGAATAGCGAGGGAGAAAACACGCTCGAGTAGGTTAACATCACCCCCGAGCCCTGCTGGGTGACGTGGGTTTGTGTCAACCACCACTTGACATGGTTTCCGGATCCCAACAATGAAATATTCAACATCCCCCGAGATCATGGCAAACGACACGACCTCATTATCATGCTTGCATCCCCTACTGAGTGATGCATCACCATGCACTTTCCACATAACCATTTATCCCCTTCCCTAAGAACTTCCGCAACATCCAAAAAAGGTCCAAGTCCTTGGAGATAGCCTCCTTCAAAGATAGCTTTCGGTTTTCTGTCTTGAGGTGTGTGCTTTGCATGTGTTCAAGTAGGCGGAAAAAACCCATAGACCCCGGTTTGCCATCTTTACATTAGTGGAAAAAATTTGAAAGGGCAGGTCCTTAAACCACCAGCAGAGCCCTGCACAGGGCCACTGACTTAATGTTCCGACCCCCTTTCAACTTGTAATAAAAAAGGGAAATGTATGATTGCGTGGGTTGTGATTTGGGCCCACACTCAAACCCTCACGTAGAGATGGGCATAAAAACCGGTTTCGAACCCGAACCGGTAGAACCGAACTGGAACCGGTTCCAGTTCCTACCCGACATTAAGTAGAACCGGTTCCGGGTTCAAAATACCCGTTGGTTCCAACCCGGTTCCACAATTTTACCATTTGAATCGGGTCGTACCCAGTTCCTACCCGTACCCGGTTTCACTTGTACCCGGTTCCACCAGTACCCGAGGTACCCGCACCTAAGAGAAACTCATCGGAAAGTGTTGCACATACCGCTAGTAAACGATCAAAGAAATAAAATCTTACTGGAACCGGTTCTGAGTAATTTTTTATTTTTTTTGTAACCGGTTAATTTTTTTTACATATTGTAACCGATTAATTTGTTTTTTAATTTTAACCTATTATTGTTACTATTTTTATTTATCAATGTAACTAATAATAAAAATCAAACATAACAAACACAATAGAAAGAAACATTACACAAACTTTATTAAAACACCAAACCAAACGGGTTACATCAAACATTTGAAGAACCGGTGCCGGAACCTTTTCCCGTCTCATTTTTCTTTGCCTTCGTCACTGGGCAATGCCGCTCAGTGTGTTTCTTAAGGGTTGAGTTGGCTGCGGCCTTCATAAATTTTCCACAATCTTTGCATCTAGCCATCTCGTGGCTGTCAGACATTAAACAGAGATCAAAATTCTTCCATATAGCTGGGTTTCTTTTCGTCTCTAAGACCATAACAACTTCATCGTTTCATGCCATAGGTGATTGATTTTGTAAGTTGATGATGGTGAGTGTTAAGTTTAGAAATGGTAAGTAGGAAAGGGTTTATATACAAAAAAAAACCGATTTTTTAATCAGGAACCGGTTTCCAACGGTAACATTTACCAGGAACCGGTTCTGAACAGTAAATGGCAGGTTTGACTGTCAGGAACCGGTTCCCAAGAGTAAAATGGCAGTTTTGACTGTCAGGAACCGGTTCTGAACAGTAAATGGCTGTCAGGAACCGGTTCTGAACAGTAAATGGCAGGTTTGACTGTCAGGAACTGGTTCCCAACACTATCAGAAACCGGTTCCGCATCATACCCGGTTCCACACCATACCCGGTTCCATAATACCCGTACCCGGTTCTACACGGTTCCATATTCTTGGGTGTGAACCCGGGTAGGAACTGGACCCGGTTCCACACCATACCCGGTTCCAATGACATCCAAGCAGAACCGGGTCCGCGTTGGAACCGGTTCCGGGTAATAATAAAACCCGATTATGCCCATCTCTACTCTCACGTGCCCGTTAACCGCTCAACGAAAGGGAGGACATGAGGCTCATTTACGCCCCTCTTAACTTGAAAATAATGGTTTAACAAGCAAAATCTAGTGATGTGGAGGTTCATTGGCTGCCCACTACATCAAGTGTAAAAACATATTATTTCGATTGCATATATTATAGTTTTTAAAATTAGTATATAAGTTATAGTTTATATTAACATTAAAAAAACAATGACTAGTGAACTTTGAATCTAAAATATTAAAAAGAGAAATAATAATTTTTTAACTTAAAATTGTCTGATTTGTTTTATTTCGGTTTCGAATTCAAACCAAAACTTTTGGTTTTTCAAAAGGTCCTAAACCGTAACCTACTGTTTTTTTTAAAACGGTTCACTTTGTCGGCTTGATATCTTGATTTTTAATAATTTCAAGTCATTATATATATATATTTAATACGAGTCATCAAAGAGAATGTGATGGTTCAAGCATTGAAAAAAGGAGTAGAGATGTGTTAGAAGTACGTCAACCTCATAAATATTACACATTTATAGTCTATTATTTTCTTTTCTGTTTTTCTTAAACATCATACTTTATTCCATAAACAATTTTTATTTAATCGTATAGTAATTTTGTACCACAATATTTTCATTTGACTGACTTCATTACTTGTCAAATATCTTAAACTAGAAAGAGATCTTCTAAATATGTACGTTGGTGATATGCAAAATTTTACCCTCAAGAGGGATTCCATCATATTCAACAAACTCGATTAAATTGCATAAAAATCAAATCATTTTAAGCACTTCATATTTAAACTAATTTTTTTAAACATACTAATAAAAATGACAAGGAACCATAAATTAAATATTCAAGAAAAGATAACGATATTTCATTGCTGGACTTCAGGGGCGGACCTAGCTTGTTAATAGGGGTAGCCCCCCGCTACCCCTTAATGTTATGGTGCAATGTAAATTTTTAAAAAATTTGACTTTTTTTTCGATTTCGTTACCTTTTTTTTGAAACGTTGCCCTGTAAGGATTTTCGTTACCTTAAACCCGCCACCATCATAACTCCTTCACACGACCACTTTCGAATAACTCGACTATCATGTTTGAAAAGTCATATTTTAGATCTAAAGTATGCCCGGAAAATAAAATTAGACAACAAGTCCATACAATTACATCATATAATCATACTATATTGTATATCTCAAGTTGGTCAATGTCAACGTAGACACATTATACTTGCTTTGCGATAAGAAAGAAGTCTAGAGTTGTACATGTTGACCATGGAATGAACTCATGAAGTCCATATGTATAAATGCTAGTTCATGTACTTCAAACAAACTCAACAACATTATTAAAAAAATTTATAAACATATAATAAGTGCGTCGTATAAGCGGGCCGACTTCCGTTGTAATTATGTATGCCTAAAGAGTTGAACTAAAAGACATGTAAACGAATCGAACAAACACGGACAAGACCTTGTTCGTGTTTGTTTGTTAAGAAATATACGTGTTCACGAATTGTTCATGAACGCTTAACGAACGAGATTTATGTCCGTGTTCGTTTGTTAAGGAAATGAACTTGTTCGTGTTTGTTTGTTAATTTTAGGCAACGAACATTGATGAACACAACTGAGCACAAATGGAAACAAACGAACACAAACAAGCGTTTATGAACAGAATATGTAATATAATGACACTTAAATATTTTATTTGTCGGAATTTTGAGGTATTTAAATAAAATATAAAAACTAAAAACACTAATGAACTATCGAACAGAATCAAACATAAACGAACACGTTACCGAACGTTCACGAACATAAACGAACGAACGCGGCCTTTGTTCATGTTCGTTTGTTTAATTAACGAACGAACACAAACGAACTTCCCGCCGAACGATTCACGAATTGTTCGTCGAACGGTTCACGTATTGTTCGCTGAACAGTTCACGTATTGTTCGCCGAACGTTTGATTCGTTTACAGCCCTAGTCATACATAATACTTGATAGATATCAATAAAAGTTAAAAAGATCGTGGAGTAAGAGGTTATAAAATTGTGCCATTTATCATAGGTAAAGCACAATGTATAAGTATATTATGCAATTTTAAAGCTCTCTTTTTAAAGCTAGTAATATAATTATGTCTTGTACGTAAGTATTCTTTTTATAAACAAGTTTTGACAACTCATTAGTTGTGTTTACCTGAAGTAATTAATAGTGACCTATTTTTTTTTTCTTTAACGTCCAACAAATACTATACAAGCCCGATCATCCAGGTAAACCCATTGGCGAAAGGTCATCCACACCCTACGTACGTAGACAGCGCTGGTGATTAGGCCCGTCCACAATTTCAGGGGAAACCCATTGCCCGAAGGGCCACTGTGGTAAAACCCATGACCTCTGCATTGAAACATGATGGGTTACCTCCTCCCAAACCAATTGATAGACGAATTAGGTTTGTAAAAAAAGTTGGGATTTTAATTGTAAGACCTAAGAGTTTAATTTATATGGACTTTTAGAAGTAGGCCATTTGGATTAAGAGTTTGCCCTTTTGGGGCTTTAAGTGTTTGCCCCATAGAAAATAAGATGTTAGGTATTGTGATGGGCCTGACCTGGACTCCTGGAGTGCTTGGTGAATCGGGTCCTGCCCTGGGTTGGTCAGGTCTAACCATCTCCTCCATAACTAACCATCAGAAAACAAACTCGAAACTTAAAACATTTAGGACGGGTATTCAAATATGGAACTAGATATGCGATTAGTTTTAACAAAGTTTATGGGTTTGAGACGAATATGGTATTATGTGTTACCCGCTTTATTATCCGGACCCATTTACCCGTATCAAAAATCATAACCGAAATATTAATATATTATAAAATCTTAAAGTATAATAAATAGCATGTTAAAGTTGTTAGAAACTTCAATTATTAAAAGTACATAATTACAGATATAGTTGAGTACTTTATATTTCAGTATATTTTCAAGTGAGATAAGGCTGGCTTTTAAGTAATAGATATCTCAACATGTAGTTTCTAACGTTATAAGATCACACATGGTAACATAATTTTATAATCAGATACGTGACTTAATTATCGATATTCGCTTCATACTCGGCCTTTAAGTATCACTACCGGGTCATTCTCTGCCTTTTAGTATCCTATTCCTACTTTAGTCACTCTTCCTATAATGGAAAATTTTCTTTCCTATAAAAATGTTACTTTTATTGTTAAATTTATTTATTGAAATTATACTCATTTAGAAATGCTTTTGGGGTGTTTTGCTTGGTGGTTTTTATAGGTATGGGAGGAATGACCAGGGGTGTTTAATAGGGAAAATATATAACCGTCTATTACGAAAATAACAACCATAGCATCAAACTATTACCTACGGAAAAAAAACGTAAAAAACAAAATACCACTACCCGGGAGAATATATTTTATAGTGTCTAAAGAAAAAAAAAAGTAAATTACAAAAATCGTCTTTTATGTTGACACTAGATTGCAAAGTGTGTTCGTTATCTTTAAAAAGTACAAATAACATACTCGATGTTTGTAAATCTCTGCACGTTGTGTCCTATTAACCCTAACTCAATTAGTTTTTATGATTAAATCAAGGTAGATTAGTAATTTTACTCATTTATTTAAAATCTATTTAATAAATAAGTTTTTTTTGTTGTGAAACAAAGGTCTATTAGCAACTAATATATCTGTATATAAACGTGATAGCTAGACTATGAAGTCACGTAGAGAATAGAACATGAAGAATTCTTATTCATTCATCTAACATCATATACAAATGTTATTATATATAGGCATTCACATTAGTACAATAGTAAATAAGAGAAATGGTTTATACATGTGGAAAGTCACTACATAATGGATGCATTCATAGATAGGGGTTATACATGTGAAAAATCACTACATAATGGATGCATTCATGACACTCCCCCTTGACTATCCACATGATTGAATACTATTCTTTAATACGCTTAATGATGTTGCCTCATTAAAAACGTTGCTAGGAAAACCCAATGGGACAAAACATCAGCTAAGGGAAAAAGAGTGCAACGCGTATTGTCTCCCCTAATACTTCCGGATCAGGTACGTTGTCTAAAAAAAAACCTTACTAAGAAAATCCAATTGGATAAAACTTAGTGAAGGGTAAAGAGTGCAATTTATGTAAAACTCTCCCTCAATATAATATTTATCATTTCAAGTAACAAGTGTCAATCTTCTATCAAAGTTGTTGAAAAACTTTTGTAGTGAGTGATTTGTCGCTTGATGTGCAATCTATTAATGAACTTGATGTATGATCTTCATGTTAATTACCTTCTCTTGTAAGTGGATACCATAAGATCCACGAATGTGTTTTGTTATAATCCTTGCATTTACAAAACTAACCAAACTTGTTGATGGGTTAGTAAAATATGAACCCATACCTTTAGTACCTTAAGGGTATAGAAAATAAATGTTTTACTCACTACACTATCTACTCGTCGTACACAAGTTAAATCTTGCCAATGAATTCAATGGTAATGTTCGTGTATAGCTAGCAAGATATATTAATACAATTTGTATTGAATAATGGTACTTCATGACTAAGGATCTTTGCTTCTTTGATAGAAGATGATAAAAGTCATTTTTATCTGTATCAAATATTTGAACATCATTAAATGTACTTACACCAAAAGCTTTGTCCATATGAAAATGTCCAACATTTTTAGATGTATTATGATTGATGGATTATAATATAAACGTATGTCCTACGTATCAAGCCATAAATTTGCAATATTGTATTTCATTGCAAATTCTTGCTTAAATATTTGAGCTCTTTTTTATCTCTTCGGGAGATTCAATGACATCATCAACACATATTGCAATACTTGTAAACCTCATATCATTCTTTTAATGAGAACAAATGGACCAACTTCACCATATGTATTTCTCGTTTTTTAGCTCACTGGTGAGTCAATTATATCATATTTGACTCGACTATTTAGTCCACACATATTTTGTCAACTTCATATAGTATGTTCTTGAGGTTTTGACATCAATGCTTCTAGCATTATCAATCCATGAGGGAATTCGTTCCATGTTATCCATATATGCATGTGCTTTCACTCTTCAGGGGTTTTGCTATATAAATTTGCCCATTTAACACATAGATATCTATATCATGTAAAAGTGTCATGAACACTTGCTTTTATCTCTAAAATCCATATTGTACCATGCGTGTACACTATTTATTGAGATATCACAATCACTGGGTACAAGTTTTCAATGTATGTTTATTGGTGCACAAGAATTACATCGTTAATATGTTTTGATTCACCTTTAAAGAACTCAATTGCTTTAAGAAACTCATCAGGAGTTCAATCGTATTCAAAAATGAATCTGTATACAACGATCATATTGTTCTCGAGAACTTACTTTACATGAGTTACATAATTTAAATCCTTCAAGGACTTGCATGTAAACTTTATTATCTAAATGATACATAACATTTATAAGACGCATATCAATTCTCTCTTTATATTACCAGACTAATTAAATACTGGAAAGCTATTGCATTCACCACTGGAGAATATGTCTCCTCATAATTAATCATAGGTCTTTGCAAAATCCTTGTGCCATCAATTGTTGATCCACATAAAAGACCTAATTATATTAAATATATTTTACAATTTTTTTCTATGGACTACTGTCCCGTAAGCTTTCCATTTCAATAGAGAATTCAACTCTGCCTCATTTGCGATGTTCCATTTTTAATCATTTCTTTGTGTTTATTCATAGGTAGATTTTAAATCTTGATCCTCATCATTTCATCTTTTCAAGCGCTATATATACAAAAGTATAACGACGTCGATTTTGTTTCGATTCCATACACTTCTAGAGATGATATAATTTACTAAGAGCTCTTTATTTTCGGGTACCTGAGGTTCTTCCAGAACCATCATGTCTAATGTCTCTTCAAGAAACCTTTTTTTACTATAACCTCGACTTGACCATCTTCTTCATTACTTGCTCCAATTTTTCAAGGAATTTTTATTTTCTTGGAATCGAGTAGTCTACCACGCTTCATGCGTGCAATAGACTCATTAATATATGGTTTATCCTACTAGGACAATTAAATTAATTGGAGCATTAGCAGTTGACTACGTGACTTACTTAGTCACTGTATTTAGGTCAGTTAACATGTCTGGTGATTGATTCTTTAATCTAGTTAATGAATTATCTTTTGAACTTCTTGTTCATACAATTTAGTTTGAGGATCAATGATAACTCATTCATACCCATTCCTTTTCAACTGCCATTAATCTCCCCATAATGTTGAAAATGTTAATTTACTTAAAGTAAGATTTAACGAGCCATAAATAAATATCTCTTTAATTGCTCTAAGTATGTAATCATAAATAGTATTTTCATCCAACATATATTCCCAACAATATGTGAGTTTCAATCTTTATGCGTTGTGGTGGATCAATTCCAATGTATACCGCACAATAAAAGGTTTGATGGGAAATATTTGGTTCCTGACCGAAACCAACTATAATGGGGAGAAACTATTACAACATGTTGGCATGATGTGAAATAATGTTTCCGCATGTAAAATCACATGTGCTCAAATATGAACTTTTGCTCTCTTGATTATTGGCTTTGCAATCAATTTGTAGACGTTTGATCATCGTCTTCAACAAAAGCAATTTGTGTCTTAAGCATTTATAAAGTTCAATACTTATTCCAATAATCATTAGTAACATGGATATTAAATTCAATGTTATAACCACCATAAATATGATAATATGAAATAATATGATTGCTATCTCATTAGCTAAGCTACACACAACTTCAAGTTGTAAATTTGATGACCATTTAGACGATGCATCGACTTAAAAACACTAAATGGTATCATGTTTTGTAACACCCTGTAAAATCGTGTCCAATAGTATAGTGACACGTGTTGTATTTTTAAATATAGTCTGTTAAAGTCCAATAAGGACTAAAGGCGTCAACATGCTCAATCTGAGCCTCTGAGTGACGATCCGATGTCAACATGCTTGAAATTTGGTCTGAGTGACTGATATGTCAACATGCCCAGCCTCTGAGTGACATCGGGATCAACATGCTTATCATAAGCCTCTGAGTGATCCTTTGTGAAGTCCTAAACCCTCATACGTGCCATTTGTTGGACGAGAGAGTTCAATTTTGTAAATATGTGAAAGTTGGATAATGGAGGGATTAAAAGTGTCAACATGTTAATTTATACCTTTGAGTGACCTTTTAACGAACCGAGAGCTCGACAATGTCCGGGCATAATCCCGGGTATGCCAAGTATTGGCTACGGAGGGCTAAAAGTGCCAAAAAGGTGTTTAAAAAGGGTTTTAGAAGCTTTTTAAAGTTTAGGGGCTAAAGTGTCAAACTTTGAAACTGGCCGTGGGGCGGTCGCGGGCCGCGAGAGACCAGGCCTGGGTCTCTCGCTGGGTGCGAGAAGGCCTCTGCTGCAGAAAATTTGTTTGGTAGCCAAGCAAAGCTCCAAAAACCATTAAATCGAAACCATGGACTTGTAATCAGCTATGCCACGTTTTGGGACACTTGTAAGCTTCCTCTTACACCCCTAAACACCTGGCTTCACCTCCTTTGAGCTCTCCAACTATAAATAGGTGCTTAAGTTCACCATTTCAACTTGCACATTTCTCATTAAATCACTCTTCTCCCTCCTCTAGGAGTTCCTAGCTGAAAGGAGCATCCAACTTAGTTCTCTGGCATTGTAGGAGCCTCTTGTAAGTGTTCCTTGCTCTTGCATTTTCGTTTATAGGCTTTTATAGCCAAAAGTCAAGCGTTTTCGTAAAACGCTTTGACTTTCGGTTAAGACCATTATGGTCCAGCCATTGTTCGAAATGAACGTGGCTAAGTGATCGTAATAAGGTAGGTGTTAGTCCCCATAAAGGGCACCTCCTGAAGATCACGTTTGCTAGACCAATTGACCGGTCAAAGTTATGATATTAAAAAGTCAAACAGACCATTTTTCGGAAAAATCATAAATTGATCTTATATATGTTATGAAACATGTTTTGACACTTAAACAAGTTGGTAATAATTATTAGAACATGTCAGAGCATGTTCAGCTTGTCAATTTCAGTTCTAGGGTCGGTTCACAACAAAAAGTGGCGAAGTTTGACTTCTGCTTTGACTTTCGATTCTGACCCGATTCAGATTAGTTACTTACTGATCTAAAGTTGCATTATGATCGTAATATAATGTAGCATAACCCTCTGAGGTTATATTACATGATCATAATCAGAATCCAAGTTTATGCGCAAGTTCCATAATTATGCCATCTTTGACCAAAATGACCTTTTTGTATAAAACAAGGTTTTAAATGATAATAAACTTGAAAATGAGTTTCCTACTGATGTAATATTATAAGTAGAATTATTTGGGATGTTAAACCAAGTTATAAACTGAGTTTTAAAACAAGTCCTTAAACTATGTCGACAAATGACGGTTTTATCCCTTGTGGCTTATAAAATGGTATTAATCAAATCTTTTCAAGGTAAATCATTTACCTGCTGATATGTTATATTAAATAACATGTTTTAAACATTTTAATCTGACCTTAATGTCAGTTTTCGTAAACATCACTTAAAAACGTCATTTTACGACATAAGCGCCGTTTCGGTGCATAGTATGGTTTTAAACCATGTTATTGACCAAGACTTGTTACCTACTAGTTTTAAAACTTATTTTAAACATACTTACAGTAGGTACATGTTATAAATTCAGAATCCCAAATAAATTATAAACTATGTGTAAAATGACCAAAATGCCCCTTAGGTGCATAGTTTGGTCATAAAAGTTAATTTACACATATAATTGGTATCCTACTGATATTATATCATAAATAAAGTATATTTACAGAATACTTATGACTATAACATTAAATTATATTCAAGTTCCTTTATTACGGTATGAAATTACCAAAATGCCCTTATGAGGCATAATTTTGTTTTAAAATCTTAACGGGCATACAAGTTGATATCCTACTGATATCTTAGCTTATTTAAAGTATAATGGCATATAGAACTTTCTCATGACTTATCCGGTTACCTGATATCGCTGCTATGCGCACAGTTACGTATATGTAACTATTTTACGGAATTTAACCGAAACGGGTTTAACCTTGTCATTTAAGTTTCAAAATCCAGAATGTATATAGTTTACCCATATTAAACAAGTCAAGGTACTTGTTGGGATTAAACTACATTCTATCCAATCATCGTCTAATCTAGTGTCATACGTTTTGATCAAATACGCTAGTTGGTCTAAGTCTATGACTTAAATAAATACCGTTAGTACTTAATTGGTTAGTTTATGCCATAATCCAGACTAGAGACTTGCCGGTAAATGCTATCTGCACTTAATCATTTTATGTACGGCTGAGTTATTAAAAATTAAAGGAAGACTAGCTCAGGTAAATACTCTCGACTTAATTCCCCTATACGGGCTTGGGTTACGGTAAATTATTACGGCTTGGTCGGAAATGGGATTAATCGAACGTTGGTTCGGGATAGAAATCCGCATATTCTGTTTTAATTAGTGTTGTTTGATAATTTAAACAACGGGGGTTAACTACCGTGTCCTGGATATCCTCGGCTCACTACAATCGAAATGGCCACGACCTTAGCGCGGGTGTAGGCATACACCCGATAGACGCTCAATTATGCATTCCCACAAGGTTGGGAGGAATTGAATCCTTCGTGAGTCCAAAGTGGTGTGTACGTTAATTGTGTCTCGGTTTTCGTGTCGAGCCCCGCATGTATGACAAACATGTAAATCTGTTAACAAGGTTGGACGGTCAATTAACCCTAGTTATAAAAAGATTTTGTGCTGATACGCACCTAAAACATTTTTGAAATGTTTTTAAAATGAGTCAGTTGGGTGTATTTACCAGCGAAAGCTGACGTATTTTCAAAAGACTAATCTGCAGGTACAATACGAAAATAAGCCGGAAGTGCTCGGTAGTGATAGAGGATCTTGCAAATCCTAAATCTGCCCAAAGTCTGTTTTATATTCTTTCCTTGTACAATTTATGATCCGCCTGTGGATCTTCTATTACAAGCTTGTATATTATTTTGTATTTTCGAACATTTGGTTTGTAATAGTAATTTTACTCCAAGACTTCCGTTGTGTTGTGTTTAATTGGCTATGATGATTATCAACTGACGTCACGATACTCCCCACCCGGGCCCACCAGTGTATGGATTTCAGGTTGGAAATCCGGGGTGTGACAGGGTTGGTATCAGAGCCAACGCTTGAGAGAATTAAACACTAGCCTTTTGTGTTTAGTCTCAAACTTACACGAGCACATTCATTAGACTTCCGAGTCTAGGCATTGACCTAGGATTACTCAGTTCATTATTAAGTTATTAGTATGTTTTTTGAAATTGATTTTTAACAGGAAAATGC
The DNA here is from genome assembly GCA_947069175.1 of Scalesia atractyloides. NCBI lineage: Eukaryota > Viridiplantae > Streptophyta > Magnoliopsida > Asterales > Asteraceae > Scalesia > Scalesia atractyloides. Next base: position 84,494,208 of record CAMTDV010000001.1, on the reverse strand, counting down.
CGCCATGTATGAGAGGACAAAGTGGAAGAGGAAAAGGTCCAGTGAGGGGAGGACCAGCGGGACGCATTCCCCCTCAACCTCATAACTTAGATGCATACCAAGAATCAGAAGATTCGTCTCCATGACAACGAGCGAGAAGTTCCGTCTCTAATAGACACTCGCCCTCACATTCTCAAAATTCTTACCACTCACACCACTCCTACCATTCTCACCATTCCCATTCTCATCACTCCTACCATGAAGAATTTAACCCCAACCATTATCTTAACACGCCTCCAGCCGATCAAAATCAGTTGGACCAGCCACATCCTATGGACGAGGACTCCGACCCGATAATGCCGCGTTGGGATCAAATATGTATCCCATTGAAATATTAAGCTATTCAAACTCTTATGCTGGATCGCCCTACCAAGGTCCTAATGAGTGGGACCAATACTGGAACCAATTTACTTTCGCCCACACTCCTTCTCACCACACTCAACCACCTCCTGTTCAAAAAGATGTCCACATGGAACCGGTGGACCAACCTCAACAACCACCTGAACCACCAAGAAGAAAACGGGGAGCACGTATGTCGGTTCGTGCCGGGAAGTGGTCGGGATCACTTCCACCTTTGCCCAACTCCTACCCCACAATTCAAGAGGACCCACAAATGGGTGGACCCTCTAATGTTCCACCTATAGTGGAACCAACACTAACACCTGCTGTTAACCACCATCATCGGGTTATACTAACCCAATCCCCACATATCCAGACACGTCAGACACGTCTGGATATGACCCTTTTAACCCGTCTACACCGGTAGACTATCAAGCATGGTTGCAAGACCCCTACATGCAGGCAGTTATGCATAACGCACTTTACCCGTCTCCTTTCCCACCTACCTATCCACCGACAGGATATCCAACTTATGGGTCCCAGTATCCGGTTATGCCACAACCTCAACCACAACCTCCACCATTACTAGAGGCCATTAATGAGGCCTTAGAAAGGATGAAAGAAATGCAGCAACAGGCGGAGAAAACGGAGAAGAAGACAAACAAATTCTTCAAGAAACTCTCCAAGTTGGTCAAGGGAAAGAAGGACGAGTGAAGTCTCTTCTAATAATATGTAGTCCCTGCGTGGACATTTTTATTTCTTTAAGTCCTTGCATGGACAAGTTTATTTCATCTTTCTAGTATTGTAGTTTCTTATGGAAATTTAATGAAGTACTTTTGGAATTATATATATATGTAATTCATCCTCTTGAAAACGAGCGCCTCGATTTTACTCGAATTTATGCTCTGCTATATAGTTCCAAAAGACCTTAATAGATTGATTATGCCAAGTGGCACAGACCACACATTGGCCAAGAAGTGATAGTTAAGTACGAAGGGGTCTTCTATCAGGATAGTTAAGGGAAGTTATCCTTCTATCCAGGAGTAAGGGACTAGGTCCAAACCTCCAAGGTCGTTAAGGTCGAAGGTGACCGGGACCATTAATCAATTATTAAGGTACTCTTATGAAAAATTAAGAAATGTTCATACTCTTGGTAGTGTGGCTGAGGAACCACACTAACCATCAGGCCAATGTGCCCAATTAATTGTCCAACGGGACAGGCTGATATGCCATGTACATCTGATATGATGTAGGCCAATGTGCCCAATTAATTGTCCAACGGGACAGGCTGATATGCCATATACATCTGATATGATGTAGGCCAATGTGCCCAATTAATTGTCCAACGGGACAGGCTGATATGCCATGTACATCTAATATGATGTAGGCCAATGTGCCCAATTAATTGTCCAATGGGACAGGCTGATATGCCATATACATCTGATATGATGTAGGCCAATGTTCCCAATTAATTGTCCAACGGGACATGCTGATATGCCATGTACATCTGATATGATGTAGGCCAATGTGCCCAATTAATTGTCCAACGGGACAGGCTGATATGCCATCTACATCTGATATGATGTAGGCCAATGTGCCCAATTAATTGTCCAACGGGACAGGCTGATATGCCATGTACATCTGAAATGATATAGGCCAACGTGCCCAATTAATAGTCCAATGCGACAGGCTGATATGCCATATATATATCATGACCAATATGACCGGCCAATGCGCCGAATTATTATGTCCATTAGGGACAAGCCTATGAGCTATATAATTGTCAATGATGACAATGACAGTTGTGACATTGCGATCCACTGTCCAATGACATATGGACTACGTCCAAATTGTAATTTGCCTATAATGGTCCTATTAAGACCTAGGCCAAATATAGATATGTTAAGCCTAAGAGTTGTGATGTTATTCACACTAGTATAGGAAATGGATTGTTGTATCCAATCTTGAAAGCCGATATGGTTAAGGCGCCATGGCTAAATGAAGTTTTATTGGTATATATAAACCAAGACTTAAAGATGGCTAAACAAAGCACAAAGTAGCCACAGGAATGCTGAATCTAATAAAGCTGAAAACAAAAATATAGATGATGAAAATTTTCAAGCTTGCATTGATGCGGCTGTGGAAAGGGCCATGAGTAAGGCCATAGAAAAGCTAAGAGAGTTGAGTGCCACTCGCTCTAGACCCCTATCTATTCCACCATCTTCAGCTCATAGGGAGAGCTCTGTTCACTCTTCGAATGCGAAGAGTGAACTAAAGAAAATAGATCTTACTAAAAAGTCCCATTCTGTTAAGGATGGATGTACATATAAGTATTTCGTCTCATGCAAGCCTCGATACTTTAACGGGGAGAAAGGAGCGGTAGAAGCCCAAAAGTGGCTAGATGAGATGGAAACGATTGTAGATATCAGCAATTGTGCTGATAAGGATGTGGTCAAGTACGTATCACAATCCTTCAAGGGCGATGCCTTAATTTGGTGGAAAGCCATGATTCAATCAACTGGTAAGGTACACCTGTACAACTTGGGATGGTGCAAGTTTGTTGATTTGGTAAAGGAAACTTACTGCCCAACCCATGAGGTAGAGAAGCTAGAGACAGACTTCTTGTCTCTATCAATGAAAAACCTAGACTGTCAGAAGTACGTCTCCGATTTCAACTCCCTATCTAGGTTAGTTTCCTATTTGATCACCCCCGAATCCAAACACATTGCGTGTTTTATAAATGGGTTGGCGCCCGAGATAAAGGGCATGGTAAAGGCTGCACAGCCTAATACCTAGCTGTAGACCTATCTCTTTCCCTCACCCTAGATCTGGTAAGACAAAAGTCAATTAGGACCGAAACTGACGGAAAGAAGAAACGGGAGGATAATAACTCCCAAGGATTTAAGAAGAAAGGAAATTTCGGGTTCAAGAAGAACCAGCACGACAAACCTCTGTGCAAGAATTGTAAATATAGGCACTGGGGACAGTGTAGTATAAATCCACAAACCAAACCTTGTGGTATCTGCAAGAAAGAAGGGCATAAGACCTTAGATTGCAAGGATCTCAAGGGTGCAGTTTGCTATATGTCACATCCCGGATTTCCAACTCTGAAATCCAAACACCGGTGGGCCCGGGTGGGGAGTATCATGACGTAAGTTGATAACATCATTGTCAATTAAACATAGCACAACGGAAGTCTTGGAGTAAAATTACTATTACAAACCGAAATGTTCGAAATCTAAAATAATATACAGGCTCGTAATAGAAGATCCACAGGCGGATCGTAAAATGTACAAGAAAGAATACAAAACAGACTTTAGGTAGATCTAAGGATTTGCAAGATCCTCTTATTCTCTACCGAGCAGCTTCCGGCCTATTTCGAATTATACCTGCAGATTAGCCTTTGAAAGATACGTCAGCTTACGCTGGTAAATACACCCAACTGACTCATTTTAGAAACATTAAAAAAATGGTTCTAAGTGCAAACGGCACCAAAATCTTTTATTAACTTGGGAAAGTTGACCTTGCAATGGACCAAACGATAATAATTTACCGTATCCCAAGCCCGTATAGGGAAAATAAGTCGAGAGTATTTACCTGAGCTAGTCTTTTTCTTTTATTTTTAAATAACTCAACCGTATACAAAAGTAACAAGTGCAGATAGCATTTACCGAGAAGGCTCTAGTCTGGATTATGGCATAAGCTAGCCAATTAAGTACTAACGGTCTTATAAACCGAATAGTGTACATGATCATTACGTATAACGCTTGATTAAACGATGATCGGGTAGAATGTAGTTTAAACCCGACAAGTACTTGACTTGTATAATATGGGTAAACTATAAACATTCTGGATTTTGAGGCTAAATGACAAGGTTAAACCCGTTACGGTTAAATTCCGTAAAATAGTTACATATACGTAACTGTGCGCATAATAGCGATATCGGGTAACCGGATAAGTCATGGACAAGTTATATATGCCATTATACTTTAAATAAGTTAAAATATCAGTAGGATATCAACTTATATGCCCATTAAGGTTTTAAAACGAAACTATGCCTCATAAGGGCATTTTGGTAATTTCATACCATATAAAATGAATTTGAATATAATTTAATGTTATAATTATAAGTATTCTGGAAAAATACTTTATTTATGACATAATATTAGTAGGATGTCAATTATATGTGTAAATTATCTTTTATGACCAAACTATACACCGAATGGGCATTTTGGTCATTTTACACATAGTTTATAAATTATTTGGGATTCTGAGTTTATAACATGTACCTACTGTAATTATGTTAAAATAAGTTTTGAAATCAGTAGCTATCAATTTTTGGTCAATAATATGGTTTAAAACCATACTATGCGCCGAAATGGCGCTTATGTTGTAAGATGACGTTGTTAAGCGATGTTTAATGAAAACTGACCTTAGGGTCAGACTTAAAATGTTTAAAATATGTATTTAATATAACATATCAGTAGGTAAATGATTTATCTTGAAAAGATTGATTAAAATCATTTTTTGAGTCATAAGGACTAAAACCGTCATTTATCGACATAGTTTACGGACCTGCTTGGAAACTCAGTTTACAACTTGGTTTACCATCCCAAATAATCCTACTTATAATATTACATCAGCAGAAACTCAATTTCAAGTTTATTATCATTAAAACCTTGTTTTGTTCAAAAATGGCATTTTGGTAAAAAATGGCATAATTATGGAACTTGTGCATAAACTTAGATTCTGATTATGATCATGTAAAATAACCTCAGAGGGTTATGCTACATTATATTATGATCATAATACAACTTTAGATCAGTAGTTAACTAATCTAAATCGGTTCAGAATCTAAAGTCAAAGCAGAAGTCAAACTTCGCGACTTTCGGTTGCGAACCGACCCTAGAACTGAAATTGACGAGCCGAACATGCTCTTACATGTTCTAATAATTATTACCAACTTGTTTAAGTGTCAAAACATGTTTCATAACATATATAAGATCAATTTATGATTTTTCCGAAAAATGACCTGTTTGACTTTTTAATAACATAACTTTGACCCGTCAATTGGTCTAGCAAACGTGATCTTCAGAAGGTTCCCTTTATAGGGATTAACACCTACCTTATTACGATCACTTATCCATGTTCATTTCGAACAATGGCTGGACCATAATGGTCTTAACCGAAAGTCAAAGCGTTTGCCGTAAAACACTTGACTTTTGGCTATAGAAGCCTATAAACGAAAATGCAAGAGTAAGGAACACTTACAAGAGGTTCCTACAATGCAAGAAAACTAAGTTGGAGGCTCCTTTCAGTTAGGAACTTCCAAAGGAGGGAGAAGAGTTATGTTTAATAAAGGTGCAAGTTGGAATGAACACTTGAACACCTATTTATAGTTGGAGAACTCAAAGGAGGTGAAGCCAGGTGTTTAGGGGAGTAATAAGAAGCTTACAAGTGTCCCAAAACGTGGCATAGCAGTCTAGAGAAGCCATGGTTTCGAATTGAATGGTTTTGGAGTTTTGGTTGACCTCCAAACAATTTTTCTGCAGCAGAGCCTGTCTCGCGGGGCGCGAGAGACACAAGCCATGTCTCTCGCGGCACGCGACCGCCCCATGGCCATTTCCAAAGTTTGACACTTGTAACCCCTGAACTATATAAAGCCTCTAAAGGCCTTCTAAAACACATTTTTAGCACTTTTAGCCCTCCGTGGCCAATACTTGGCATACCCGAGATTATGCCCGGACATTGTTGAGCTCTTGGTTCGTTAAAAGGCCACTTAGAGGTATAAATTAACATGTTGACACTTTTAATCCCTCCATTATCCAACTTTCATATATTTACAAAATTTAACCCTCTCGTCCAACAAATGGCACGTATGAGAGTTAGGACTTCACAAAGGATCACTCAGAGGCTTATTACAAGCATGTTGATTCCGATGTCCTCAGAGGCTGGGCATGTTGACATATCAGTCACTCAGAGGCCAAGTTTCAAGCATGTTGACGAAATCAGTCACTCAGAGGCTAATGATTTAAGCATGCTGACATATCAGTCACTCAGAGGCTATTATTTATGCATGTTGACAATGGTTCGTCACTCAGAGGCTCAACTTGAGCATGTTGACACCTTTAGTCCTTATTGGTCTTTAATAGACTATATTAAAAATAAAACACGTGTCACTATACTATTGGACACGATTTTACAGGGTGTTACATCCTCACCCCCTTAAAAGAAATCTCGACCTCGAGATTTTATTCAAAAAGATCGGGGTATTTTTGTCGCATAGTGGACTCAACCTCCCATGTATACTCAGGACCTCTAAAAGCGTCCAGTTAACCTTTACTATAGGTATCATCTTTCTTCGGAGCTTCTTAACCTGTCGATCCTCGATCGAAATTGGTTTCTCAATGAACCTCAGGTTTTCATCAATTTGCACCTCATTGTGCGACATTGCTAGGGACTCATCGGCTAGACATTTCTTAAGATTAGATATGTGGAATACATCATGTTTTCCATTAAGCTACCTGGCAACCTGAGCTTATAAGCTACAGTGCCGACACATTCGATTATCTCTAAGGGTCCTATATATCTTGGGCTTAACTTGCCCTTCTTTCCAAAACGCATCACTCCTTTACAGGGTGATACTTTTAGCATAGCTTTGTCCCCTATTTTGAACTGAAGAGGTTTACGCCTCTTGTCAGCATAGCTTTTCTGCCTATCCCTGGCAGCTTTGAGACGATCACGGATTTGCACAATCTTTTCCGTGGTCTCCAGGACAATCTCAGGTCCTGATAGTTGGGCTTCCCCAACTTCTGCCCAACATACGGGCGTTCTACATTTTCTCCCATATAAGGCCTCAAAAGGAGCAGCCTTAATGCTAGTATGATAGCTATTATTGTAGGAGAATTCTATTAGGGGTACGTGGTCATCCCAACTTCCTCCTAAATCAATCACACATGCCCTGAGCATGTCTTCTAGAGTCTGTATAGTACGTTCACTTTGACCATCAGTCTGCGGATGGTAAGCCGTACTAAAGTTTAGTCGTGTGCCTAAAGATTGTTGGAAACTTTTCCAAAAGTGAGATGTGTATCTAGTATCTCTATCGGATACAATAGATACTGGCACACCGTGTAGGGACACTATGTTGTCCACATACAACTTAGCCAACTTATCTGAATTATACGTTTATTTTATTGGTAAGAAGTTTGCTGACTTGGTCAGCCTATCCACTATGACCCAAATAGTGTCATTTCCAATTTTGGTCTTAGGTTACTTGGTAATCAAGTCCATAGTTACCATTTCCCATTTCCAAGTGGGAATTTCTAATTATTGTAGTAGTCCTGACGGTTTCTGATGTTCAGCCTTAACTTGCGAACACGTCAGACACTTAGCTACATAAGTGGCTATGGACTTCTTCAAACCCTTCCACCAATAATTCTTCTTCAGTTGATACATCTTGTCACCACCCGGGTGAACAGAGTATCTTGAATTATGCGCTTCCTGGAGGATTAGATTCCTAAGTCCTCTAAAGATCGGAACCCAAATTCTATCATTAAATCTGAGGATTCCATCCTTTCCAGGCGTTAATTAATCAATGGTTCCGCCTAATCCCTCATTAGGGATGTTAGCCTCTAACAAGGCTTGCTTCTGCGCATCTAATAGCTTCTCACTCAAGCTATTTCTGAGCTCAATGCTCTTAGCGTTAATCCTTATAGGTTTAACCTTCTCCTTGCGACTTAAGGCATCGGCAACTACATTTGCCTTGCCTGGATGGTAGCGAATCTCGCAATCATAATCATTAAGAGTTTCCATCCAACTGCGTTGTCGCATGTTCAATTCTTTCTGATTGAATAGATGCTGGAGACTTTTATGGTCTGTGTATATAACACACTTTATGCCATACAAGTAATGTCTCCACAGTTTTAGTGCAAATACAACGACACCCAATTCCAAATCGTGGGTGGTGTAATTCTTTTCATGCACCTTTAATTGTCGTGATGCATAGGCAATCACCTTGCCTTTTTGCATTCGCACACAGCCCATGCCAGTGTGCAATGCATCACAGTAGACTACAAATTCCTCAATACCCTTAGGTAGAGATAACACAGGAGCGTTGCTCAACTTGTGTTTAAGAACCTCAAAAGATTCCTGTTGCTTTGGACCTCAATTATACTTAATATTCTTACGGGTCAAAGAAGTTAAAGGAGTGGCTATCCTTGAAATGTTCTCAATGAACTTCCTATAGTAACCAGACAGTCCTAAGAAACTACGAACTTCTGTTGGGGTCTTGGGCACTTCCCAATTTATTATAGCCTCAATTTTGGCGGGATCCACTTGGATACCACGCTCACTTACCATGTGTCCAAGAAACTGGACTTCTCTAAGCCAAAATTCGCATTTAGATAACTTCGCATAAAGTTTCTCCTGCCTTAATAATTCTAGGATGCACCAAAGATGTTTCTCGTGATCATCTTGATTACGAGAATAGATAAGTATGTCGTCTATGAAGACAATGACAAACTTATCCAAATATGGCTTACAGACTCTATTCATGAGATCCATGAATGCTGCTGGTGCATTTGTGAGCCCAAAAGGCATCACTAAGAATTCAAAATGACCATAACGGGTCCTGAAGGCTGTCTTAGGAACATCTTCACTTCTAACCTTCAGTTGATGATATCCTGATCTCAAATCTATTTTAGAAAACTAACTAGCCCCTTGAAGTTGGTCGAATAAATCATCGATCCTGGGGAGAGGATATCTATTCTTAATAGTTAGCTTGTTCAGCTCCCGATAGTCGATGCACATTCGCATCGAACCGTCTTTCTTCTTTACAAACAAAATAGGAGCTCCCCAAGGTGAGGAACTAGGCTGAATAAAACCTTTTTCTAAAAGTTCATCTAATTGAGTCCTCAATTCCTTTATTTCCGTCGGTGCTAACCGATACGGAGCTCTAGCAACAGGTGCTGCTCCTGGTAGATTATCAATTCTAAACTCCACTTGCCTATCTGGAGGTAGGCCTGGTAATTCTTTAGGGAAAACATCGGGATACTCCGAGATAACTGGTTGATCTTCAAGGTTCGGCTTTGGTTCATTTATGGTAACTTGTGCCATATAGATGACACAGCCTCTTCTCAAACACTTGGATGCCTTAAATAACGACACCTTGTCTGGCAATCCATAGTGTGAGTCTCCAGGGATGGTGATCATTTCACCAGATGGGGTCTTAATCTCGATGAGCTTTTTATCGCAGGCAATGCGTCTTGGTTATGAGATAACCAATCCATGCCTAAGACAACATCGAACCCCGCCAATTTCATTGGCAAAAGAGAGATAGGGATGGAATGATTCTTAATTGATATAGAGCATCCATCAAGAATGGATAAGCAGTTTCTATGGTTCCATCGGTGAGTTCTATCTCATAAATTTTATCTAGAGTTCTTATGGGTAATTTTAATAGTTTACTAAACTTATGATCAACAAATGATTTATCCGCACCCGAATCGAAAAGAACTCTAGCATAAATATCATTAATGGGGAAGTACATGTTATGACGTTATTGTCATTAACAGCTTCCTAAGCAGTTAGCCGAAAGGCGCGTGCATTCCCCTTCTTGGCCTCTCCAGTCTTTGGATTATTATTCTTTGAACTCTTAGGGCAGTTAGTTGCAATGTCCCCTTTTTCGTTGCAGATATAGCATACAACATCCTTAAGATCTTTACAATCTAGGGTCTTATACCCTCTCCTATTACATATGCCACAAGGTCTAGCTTGTGGATCAGAAGTACACTGTCCCCAGTGTTTGCGGTTACAAGTCTTGCAAAATGGTATCACAGCCGACTTGCCTTGGTTTCCTTTGAACCCAAATCTCCCTTTATTTTTCTTATTAAACTTATAGGAGTTGTCATCTTCCCTCTTCCTTTTTCCGTCAGTTTCAGACTTAACTGACTTTTGTCTCACTAGATCAAGGGTGATAGAAAGATATAGGTCTACATCACACCTATAGGTAGTAGGCTATGCAGCCTTTACCATGCCATTTATTTCAGGCGCTAACCCATTAATAAAACGCGCAATGCGTTTGGATTCAGCGGTAATTAAATAGGAAACTAACCTAGATAGGGAATTGAAATCGGAAACATATTTCTGACAATCTAGGTTTTTCATGGAAAGAGACAAGAAGTCTGTCTCTATTTTCTCCACCTCATGGGTTGGGCAGTAAGTTTCCTTTACAAGGTCCACAAACTTGGACCATCCCAGATTATACAGGTATACCTTACCTGTTGACTGAATCATGGCCTTCCACCATGTTAGGGCATCGCCCTTAAAGGACTGTGATACGTACTTGACCACATCCTTTTCAGCACAGCCGCTGATGTCTACTATAGTCTCCATCTCATCCAGCCACTTTAAGGCTTCTACGGCTCCTTTTTCCTCATTAAAGTCTCGGGGTTTACAGGAGACAAAGTATTTATAGGTACACCCGTCTTTAGTAGAACGGGACCTATCAGCAAAGTTTGTTATCCTTGGTTCACTCTTCGCATTTGAAGAGTGAACAGAGCTCTCTTTATGAGCTGAAGATGGTGGAATAGATAGGGGTCTAGAGCGAGTGGCACTCGGCTCTCTTAGCCTTTCTATGGCCTTACTCATGGCCCTTTCCACAGCCGTATCAATGCGAGCTTGGAAATCATTATCATTATTTATGGCTATATTTTCTGCGTCTTTGACGTTCCGACGGCTACTTTGTGCCTCATTAGAATTAGCCATTCTTCAAAGCTTTGGTTCTATATACCAAATAAAATTTCTCTTATCCATGGAATAATAACCATATCGGCTTTTAAACATTGGATATAAGAAAATCCACTGCCTATACTAGTGTGAATAACATCACAACTCTTAGGCTTAACATATCTATATTTGGCCTAGGTCTTAATAGGACCATCGTAGGCAAATTACAATCTGGACATAGTCCATATATTATAGACAGGGGACCACAAAGTCACAACTGTCATTGTCATATTTGACAATTACATATATAACACATAGGCTTGTCACTAATGGACATATAATAGGGCACATAGGCACTACATCACTAATGGATGTTTAGTCACCACACTGGTGATATTAGCCGGGATCAGGATAGATAACATAGGCTATATAGAATAGGTTATAACCCGAAAGGGTAATACATCACTAATGGATGTTTTATTTATCATCGCACTAATGATATTAGTCGGGATCGAACAGATCACAAGGGCTATATAACCGTGATCAAATAGATCACAAGGGTTATATAAAATACATCTCTAATGGATGTTTAATCACCGCACTGGTGATATTAGCCGGGATCAAACAGATCATAAGGGCTATATAACCAGGATCAAATAGATCACAAGGGTTAGATAAAATACATCTCTAATGAATGTTTAATCATCGTACTGGTGATATTAGCCGGGATCAAATAGATCACAAGGGCTATTTAACCGGGATCAAATAGATCACAAGGGTTATATAAAATACATCTCTAATGGATGTTAATCACCGCACTGGTGATATTAGCCGGGATCAAACAGATCACAAAGGCTATATAACCGGGATCAAATAGATCACAAGGATTATATAAAATACATCTCTAATGGATGTTTAATCACCACACTAGTGATATTAGCCAGGATCAAACAGATCACAAGGGCTTTTTAGCCGGGATCACACAGATCACAAAGGCTATATAACCAGGATCAAATAGATCACAAGGGTTACATAAAATACATCTCTAATGGATGTTTAATCACCGCACTGGTGATATTAGCCGGGATCAAACAGATCACAAAGGCTATATAACCGGGATCAAATAGATCACAAAGGTTACATAAAATACATCTCTAATGGATGTTTAATCACCGCACTGGTGATATTAGCCGGGATCAAACAGATCACAAAGGCTATATAACCGGGATCAAATAGATCACAAGGGTTATATAAAATACATCTCTAATGGATGTTTAATTACCGCACTGGTGATTTTAGCCGGGATCAAACAGATCACAAAGACTATTTAGCCGGGATCAAATAAATCACAAGGGCTATATATAAGATTAGGACATAGTCCATTAGCTTGAAGGTTAGTGTGATTCCTCAAGTCACACAACCAAGAGTATGCACATTATTTGAATGTTAACATAAGAGGATCTTAATGGTTGATTATAAGTCCCGGTCGCATTGACCTTAATGACTTGGAGGCTTAAACTTAGTCCACCACCTGTAGATCAAGGGATAACTTCCCTTAACTATCATATATATATATATATATATATATATATATATATATATATATATATATATATATATATATATATATATATATATATATATATATATGTGGTCTGTGCCACTTGGCAAACCAAAATCATTAAGATCTTTTTGGAATTATATAGCAGAGCATAAATTCGAGTAAAATCGAGACGCTCGTTTTCAAGAGGATGAATATATATATATATATATATATATAATTCCAAAGTACTTCATTAAATTTGCATAAGAAATTACAATACTTGAAACAAATAAATGAAACTGATTGTCCATGCAAGGACTAAAAGAAACAAAATGTCCACGTAGGGACTAAAGAAATAACATTGTCCACGCAGGGACTACATATAATAGAAAAGACTTCACTCGTCTTTCTTTCCCTTGACTAGCTTGGAGAGTTTCTTGAAGAACTTATTTGTCTTCTTCTCTGTTTTCTCCGCCTGCTGCTGCATCTCTTTCATTCTTTCTACGGCATCATTAATGGCCTCTAGTGGTGGCGGAGGTTGTGGCATAACCGGATACTGGTACCCATAAGTTGGATATCCAGTCGGTGGATAAGTAGGTGGGAAAGGAGACGGGTAAAGTGCATTGTGCATAACCGCCTGCATGTACGAGTCTTGCGACCATGCTTGATAGTCTGCCGGTGTAGACGGATTAAATAGATCATATCCAGACGTGTCTGTGTACGTGGGAATTGGGTTAGTATAACCCGTTGGTGGTGGTTGAACAGCAGGTGTTGGTGTTGGTTCCACTATAGGTGGAACATTAGAGGGTCTACCCATTTGTGGGTCCTCTTGAATGGTGGGGTAAGAATTGGGCAAAGGTGGCAACGATCCCGACCTTTGTCCGGCACGTACTGACATACGTGCTCCACGCTTCCTCCTTGGTGGCTCAGGTGGTTGTTGAGGTTGGTCCACGGGTTCCATGTGGACATCTTCTTGAACTGGGAGTGGTTGAGAGTGATGGGAAGGTGTGTGGGCAAAGGTGAATTGATTCCAATATTGGTCCCACTCGTTAGGACCTTGGTAGGGCGATCCGGCATATGAGTTTGAATCGCTTAAATTTCAATGGGATGCACATTTGATCCCGATGGTGGCATCTCCGGGTCGGAGTCCTCGTCCATAGGATGTGGCTGGTCCACCTGATTTTGATCAGCTGGAGGTGTGTTTAAGTAATGGTTGGGGTTAAATTCTTCGTGGTAGGAGTGGTGAGAATAGGAATGGTGAGAATGGTAGGAGTGGTGTGAGTGGTAAGAATTTTGGGAATGTGAGGGCGAGTGTCTATTAGAGACGGAACGTCTCGCTGGTTACCATGGAGACGAATCTCCTGATTTTTTATATGCATCTGAGTTATGAGGTTGAGGAATACGCCCAGATGGTCCTTCCCTCATTGGACCTTTTCCTCGTCCACTTTGTCCTCGTACACGTGGCGGCATTTTCCTGTTAGTAAAATCAATTCAAAAACATACTAATAATTTAATAATGAAATGAGTAATCCTAGGTCAATGCCTAGACTCGGAAGTCTAAGGAATGTGCTCGTGTAAGTTTGAGACTAAACACAAAAGGCTAGTGTTTAATTCTCTCAAACGTTGGCTCTGATACTAACCCTGTCACACCCCGGATTTCCAACCCTGAAATTCAAACACCGGTGGGCCCGGTTGGGAAGTATCGTGATGTAAGTTGATAACATCATTGTCAATTAAACATAGCACATCGGAAGTCTTGGAGTAAAATTACTATTAAAAACCGAAATGTTCGAAATCTAAAATAATATACAGGCTCGTAATAGAAGATCCACAGGCGGATCGTAAAAGGTACAAGAAAGAATACAAAACAGACTTTAGGCAGATCTAAGGATTTACAAGATCCTCTTATTCTCTACCGAACAGCTTCCGGCCTATTTCGTATTATACCTGCAGATTAGCCTTTGGAAGATAAGTCAGCTTACGCTGGTAAATACACCCAACTGACTCATTTTGGAAACATTAAAAAAATGGTTCTAAGTGCAAACGACACCAAAATCTTTTATTAACTTGGGAAAGTTGACCTTGCAATGGACCAAACGATAATAATTTACCGTATCCCAAGCCCGTATAGGGAAAATAAGTCGAGAGTATTTACCTGAGCTAGTCTTCTTCTTTTATTTTTAAATAACTCAGCCGTATACAAAAGTACCAAGTGCAGATAGCATTTACCGAGAAGGCTCTAGTCTGGATTATGGCATAAGCTAGCCAATTAAATACTAACGATCTTATAAACCGAATAGTGTACATGATCATTACGTATAACGCTTGATTAAACTATGATCGGATAGAATGTAGTTTAAACCCGACAAGTACTTGACTTGTATAATATGGGTAAACTAAAAACATTCTGGATTTTGAGGCTAAATGAAAAGGTTAAACCCGTTACGGTTAAATTCCGTAAAATAGTTACATATACGTAACTGTGCGCATAATAGCGATATCGGGTAACCGGATAAGTCATGGACAAGTTCTATATGCCATTATACTTTAAATAAGTTAAAATATCAGTATGATATCAACTTATATGCCCATTAAGGTTTTAAAACGAAACTATGCCTAATAAGGGCATTTTGGTAATTTCATACCATATAAAAAGAATTTGAATATAATTTAATGTTATAATTATAAGTATTCCGGAAAAATACTTTATTTATGACATACTATTAGTAGGATGTCAATTATATGTGTAAATTATCTTTTATGACCAAACTATACACCGAAGGGGCATTTTGGTCATTTTACACATAGTTTATAAATTATTTGGGATTCTGAGTTTATAACATGTACCTACTGTAATTATGTTTAAAATAAGTTTTGAAATCAGTAGGTATCAAGTTTTGGTCAATAATATGGTTTAAAACCATACTATGCGCCGAAATGGCGCTTATATCGTAAGATGACGTTGTTAAGCGATGTTTAATGAAAACTGACCTTAGGGTCAGACTTAAAATGTTTAAAATATGTTATTTAATATAACATATCAGTAGGTAAATGATTTACCTTGAAAAGATTGATTAAAATCATTTTTTGAGTCACAAGGACTAAAACCGTCATTTATCGACATAGTTTAAGGACCTGCTTGGAAACTCAGTTTACAACTTGGTTTAACATCCCAAATAATCATACTTATAATATTACATCAGTAGGAAACTCAATTTCAAGTTTATTATCATGAAAACCTTGTTTTGTTCAAAAAGGGCATTTTGGTAAAAAATGGCATAATTATGGAACTTGTGCATAAACTTAGATTCTGATTATGATCATGTAATATAACATCAGAGGGTTATGCTACATTATATTATGATCATAATAAAACTTTAGATCAGTAGGTAACTAATCTAAATCGGGTCAGAATCTAAAGTCAAAGCAGAAGTCAAACTTCGCGACTTTCGGTTGCGAACCGACCCTAGAACTGAAATTGACGAGCCGAACATGCTCTTACATGTTCTAATAATTATTACCAACTTGTTTAAGTGTCAAAACATGTTTCATAACATATATAAGATCAATTTATGATTTTTTCCGAAAAATGACCTGTTTGACTTTTTAATAACATAACTTTGACCCGTCAATTGGTCTAGCAAACGTGATCTTCAGAAGGTGCCCTTTATATGGATTAACACCGAACTTATTACGATCACTTATCCATGTTCATTTCGAACAATGGCTGGACCATATGATCTTAACCGAAAGTCAAAGCGTTTGCCGTGAAACACTTGACTTTTGGCTATAGAAGCCTATAAACAAAAATGCAAGAGTAAGGAACACTTACAAGAGGTTCCTACAATGCAAGAGAACTAAGTTGGAGGCTCCTTTCAGCTAGGAACTTCCAGAGGAGGGAGAAGAGTTATGTTTAAGAAAGGTGCAAGTTGAAATGAACACTTGAACACCTATTTATAGTTGGAGAACTCAAAGGAGGTGAAGCCAGGTGTTTAGGGGAGTAAGAAGAAGCTTACAAGTGTCCCAAAACGTGGCATAGCAGTTTAGAGAAGCCATGGTTTCGAATTGAATGGTTTTGGAGTTTTGCTTGACCTCCAAACAATTTTTCTGCAGCAGAGCCTGTCTCGAGGGGCGCGAGAGACACAAGCCATGTCTCTCGCGGCCCGCGACCGCCCTATGGCCATTTCCAAAGTTTGACACTTGTAACCCCTGAACTATATAAAGCCTCTAAAGGCCTTCTAAAACACCTTTTTAGCACTTTTAGCCCTCCGTGGCCAATACTTGGCATACCCGAGATTATGCCCGGACATTGTTGAGCTCTTGGTTCGTTAGAAGGTCACCCAGAGGTATAAATTAACATGTTGACACTTTTAATCCCTCCATTATCCAACTTTCATATATTTACAAAATTTAACCCTCTCGTCCAACAAATGGCACGTATGAGAGTTAGGACTTCACAAAGGATCACTCAGAGGCTTATTACAAGCATGTTGATTCCGATGTCACTCAGAGGCTGGGCATGTTGACATATTAGTCACTCAGAGGCCAAGTTTCAAGCATGTTGACGAAATCAGTCACTCAGAGGCTAATGATTTAAGCATGTTGACATATCAGTCAGTCAGAGGCTATTATTTATGCATGTTGACATCGGTTCGTCACTCAGAGGCTCAACTTGAGCATGTTGATGCCTTTAGTCCTTATTGGTCTTTAATAGACTATATTAAAAATACAACACGTGTCACTATACTATTGGACACGATTTTACAGGGTGTTACACTATAACTGCAACGAAAAAAGGCATATAACATACAATTGCCCCAAGAAACCCAAAAGTAATGAGGCAAAGCCTGGAGAGGCCAAGAAGGGAAATGCCCGTGCCTTTCAAATGAATGCCAGGGAGGCCGTTAATGACAACAACGTCATAACAGGTATTTCCCCCATTAATGATATTTATGCTAGAGTTCTTTTTTATTCGGGTGCAGATAAATCATTTGTTGACCATAAGTTTAGTAAACTATTAAACTTACACATAAGAACTCTAGACAAAATTTATGAGATAGAACTCGCTGATGGAACCTTAGAAATTGCTTCTTCCATTCTTGATGGATGCTCTATATTCATTAAGAATCATTCCATCCCTATCTCTCTTTTGCCAATGAAATTGGCGGGGTTTGATGTTGTCTTAGGCATGGATTGGTTATCTCATAACCAAGCCCGCCTTGCCTGTGATAAAAAGCTCATCGAAATCAAAACCCCATCTGGTGAAATGATCACCTATCCCTAGAGACTCACACTATGGACTGCCAGACAAAGTTTCGTTATTTAAAGCATCCAAGTGTTCGAGAAGAGGTTGTGTCATCTATATGGCACAAGTTACCATAAATGAACCAAAGCCGAACCTTGAAGATCAACCAGTTATCTCGGAGTATCCCGATGTTTTCCCTGAAGAATTACCAGGCCTACCTCCAGATAGGCAAGTGGAGTTCAGAATAGATATCATACCAGGAGCAGCACCCGTAGCTAGAGCTCCATATAGGCTAGCTCCAACCGAAATGAATGAGTTAAGAGTTCAATTGGATGAACTCTTGGATAAAGGCTTTATCCAGCCTAGTTCCTCACCTTGGGGAGCTCCTATTTTGTTTGTAAAGAAGAAAGACGGTTCGATGCGAATGTGCATCGACTATCGGGAGCTGAACAAGCTAACAAATAAGAATAGATATCCTCTGCCTAGGATGGATGATTTATTCGACCAACTTCAAGGGGCTAGTTATTTTTCTAAGATAGATTTGAGACCAGGGTATCATCAACTGAAGGTTAGAAGTGAAGATGTTCCTAAGACAACCTTCAGGACCCGCTATGGTCATTTTGAATTCTTAGTGATGCCTTTTGGGCTCACAAATACACGGGCAACATTCATGGATCTCATGAATAGAGTCTGCAAACCATATTTAGATAGGTTTGTTATTGTCTTCATAGACGATATAATTATCTATTCTCGTAATCAAGATGATCATGAGAAACATCTTCGGTGCATCCTAGAATTATTAAGGCAGGAGAAACTTTATGCGAAGTTCTCTAAATGCGAATTTTGTCTTAGAGAAGTCCAATTTCTTGGACACATAGTAAGTGAGCGTGGTATCCAAGTGGATCCCGCCAAAATTAAGGCCATAATGAATTGGGAAGTGCCCAAGACCCCAACGGAGGTTCGTAGTTTCTTAGGATTGACCGGTTACTATAGGAGGTTCATTGAGAATTTTTCAAGGATAGCCACTCCTTTAACTTCCTTGACCCGTAAGAATATTAAGTATAATTAGGGTCCAAAGTAACAAGAATCTTTTGAGATTCTTAAACACAAGTTGAGCAACGCTCCTGTGTTATCTCTACCTGAGGGTATTGAGAATTTTGTTGTTTATTGTGATGCATCACACACCGGTATGGGCTGTGTGCTAATGCAAAATGGCAAAGTAATTGCCTATGCATCACGACAGTGCATGAAAAGAATTACACCACCCATGATTTGGAGCTGGGTGCCGTTGTATTTGCACTAAAACTGTGGAGACATTACTTGTATGGCACAAAGTGTGTTATATACAAAGACCATAAAAGCCTCCAACATATGTTCAATCAGAAAGAATTGAACATGCGACAACGCCGATGGATGGAAACACTTAATGATTATGATTGCGATATTCGCTACCATCCAGGCAAGGCAAATGTAGTTGCTGATGCCTTAAGTCACAAGGAAATGATTAAACCTATAAGGATTAACCAGAGCATTGAGCTCAGAAATAGCTTGAGTGAGAAGCTACTAGATGCGGAAAAACAAGCCTTGTTAGAGGCTAATATTCCTAATGAGGGATTAGGCGGAACTTTTGATCAGTTAACGCCTGGAAATGATGGAATCCTAAGATTTAATGATAGAATTTGGGTTCCGATCTTTGGAGGACTTAGAGATCTAATCCTCCAAGAAGCGCACAATTCAAGATACTCGGTTCACCCGGGAGGTGACAAGATGTATCAAGATTTGAAGAAGAATTATTGGTGGATGGGTTTGAAGAAATCCATAGCCACTTATGTAGCTAAGTGTCTGACGTGTTCGCAAGTTAAGGCTGAACATCAGAAACCGTCAGGACTACTACAACAATTAGAGATTCCCACTTGGAAATGAGAAATGGTAACTATGGATTTGATTACCAAGTTACCTAAGACCAAATGTGGTAATGACACTATTTGGGTCATAGTGGATAGGCTGACTAAGTCAGCTTATTTCTTGCCAATTAAAGAGACGTATAATTCAGATAAATTGGCTAAATTGTATGTGGACAAAATTGTGTCCCTACACGGTGTGCCGGTAATATCGTATCTGACAGAGATACTAGATACACATCTCACTTTTGGAAAAGTTTCCAACAATCGTTAGGCACACGATTAAATTTTAGTACGGCTTACCATCCGCAGACTGATGGTCAAAGTGAGCGTACTATTCAGGCTTTGGAAGACATGCTTCGGGCATGTGTGATTGATTTAGGCGGAAGTTGGGATGACCATTTACCCCTAATAGAATTCTCCTACAATAATAGCTATCATACTAGCATCAAGGCTGCTACTTTTTAGGCCTTGTATGGGAGAAAATGTAGAACGCCCGTATGCTGGGCAGAAGTTGGGGAGGCCCAACTATCAGGACTAAAGATTGTCCTGGAGACCACGGAAAAGATTATGCAAATCCATGATCTTCTCAAAGCTGCCAGGGATAGACAGAAAAGTTATGCTGACAAGAGGCGTAAACCTCTTCAGTTACAAATAGGGGACAAGGTCATGCTGAAAGTATCACTCTGGAAAGGTGTGATGCGTTTTGGAAAGAAAGGCAAGTTTAGCCCAAGATATATAGGACCCTTCGAAATAATCGAACGTGTCGGCACTGTAGCTTATAAGCTCGGATTGCCAGAGGAGCTTAGTGGAATCCATGATGTATTCCAGATATCTTATCTTAAGAAATGTCTAGCCGATGAGTCGCTAGCAATGTCGCACAAAGATGTGCAAATAGATGAAAACCTGAGGTTCGTTGAGAAACCAATTTTGATCGAGGATCGACAGGTTAAGAAGCTCCGAAGAAAAATGATACCTATAGTAAAGGTTAAGTGGGACGCTTTTAGAGGTCCCGAATATACATGGGAGGTTGAGTCCACTATGCGACAAAAATACCCCTATCTTTTTGAATAAAATCTCGAGGTCGAGATTTCTTTTAAGGGGTGAGGATGTAACACCCTGTAAAATCGTGTCCAATAGTATAGTGACACGTGTTGTATTTTCAAATATAGTCTGTTAAAGACCAATAAGGACTAAAGGCGTCAACATGCTCAATCTGAGCCTCTGAGTGACGATCCGATGTCAACATGCTTGAAATTTGGCCTTTGAGTGACTGATATATCAACATGCCCAGTCTCTGAGTGACATCGGGATCAACATGCTTATCATAAGCCTTTGAGTGATCCTTTGTGAAATCCTAAACTCTCATACGTGCCATTTGTTGGGCGGGAGAGTTCAATTTTGTAAATATGTGAAAGTTGGATAATGGAGGGATTAAAAGTGTCAACATGTTAATTTATACCTTTGAGTGACCTTTTAACGAACCGAGAGCTCGACAATGTCCGGGCATAATCCCGGGTATGCCAAGTATTGGCTACGGAGGGCTAAATGTGCCAAAAAGGTGTTTAAAAAGGGTTTTAGAAGCTTTTTAAAGTTTAGGGGCTAAAGTTTCAAACTTTGAAACTGGCTGTGGGGCGGTCGCGGGCTGCGAGAGACCAGGCCTGGGTCTCTCGCAGGGCGCGAGAAGGCCTCTGCTGCAGAAAATTTGTTTGGCAGCCAAGCAAAGCTCCAAAAACCATTAAATCGAAACCATGGACTTTTAATCAGCCATTCCACGTTTTGGGACACTTGTAAGCTTCCTCTTACACCCCTACACACATGGCTTCACCTCCTTTGAGCTCTCCAACTATAAATAGGTGCTTAAGTTCACCATTTCAACTTGCACCTTTCTCATTAAATCACTCTTCTCCCTCCTCTGGAAGTTCCTAGCTGAAAGGAGCATCCAACTTAGTTCCCTGGCATTGTAGAAACCTCTTGTAAGTGTTCCTTGCTCTTGCATTTTCATAAAAGGCTTTTATAGCCAAAAGTCAGGCGTTTTCGTAAAACGCTTTGACTTTCGGTTAAGACCATTATGGTCCAGCCATTGTTCGAAATGAACGTGGCTAAGTGATCGTAATAAGGTAGGTGTTAGTCCCCATAAAGGGCACCTCTTGAAGATCACGTTTGCTAGACCAATTGACGGGTCAAAGTTATGATATTAAAAAGTCAAACAGGCCATTTTTCGGAAAAATCATAAATTGATCTTATATATGTTATGAAACCTATTTTGACACTTAAACAAGTTGGTAATAATTATTAGAACATGTAAGAGCATGTTCAGCTCGTCAATTTCAGTTCTAGGGTCGGTTCGCAACCGAAAGTCGCAAAGTTTGACTTCTGCTTTGACTTTCGATTCTGACCCGATTAAATTAGTTACTTACTGATCTAAAGTTGCATTATGATCGTAATATAATGTAGCATAACCCTCTGAGGTTATATTACATGATCATAATCAGAATCCAAGTTTATGCGCAAGTTCCATAATTATGCCATCTTTGACAAAAATGTCATTTTTGTATAAAACAAGGTTTTAAATGATAATAAACTTGAAAATGAGTTTTCTACTGATGTAATATTATAAGTATGATTATTTGGGATGTTAAACCAAGTTATAAATTGAGTTTTCAAACAAGTCCTTAAACTATGTCGACAAATGACGGTTTTAGCCCTTGTGGCTTATAAAATGGTTTTAATCAAATCTTTTTAAGGTAAATCATTTACCTACTGATATGTTATATTAAATAAAATGTTTTAAACATTTTAATCTGACCTTAATGTGAGTTTTCGTAAACATAACTTAAAAACGCCATTTTACGTCATAAGCGCCGTTTCGGCGCATAGTATGGTTTTAAACCATATTATTGACCAAGACTTGTTACCTACTAGTTTTAAAACTTATTTTAAACATATTTACAGTAGGTACATGTAATAAATTCAGAATCCCAAATAAATTATAAACTATGTGTAAAATGACCACAATGCCCCTTCGGTGCATAGTTTGGTCATAAAAGATAATTTACACATATAATTTGTATCCTACTGATATTATATCATAAATAAAGTATATTTCCAGAATAAATTATGACTATAACATTAAATTATATTCAAGTTCCTTTATTACGGTATGAAATTACCAAAATGCCCTTATGAGGCATAATTTTGTTTTAAAACCTTAACGGGCGTACAAGTTGATATCCTACTGATATCTTAGCTTATTTAAAGTATAATGGCATATAGAACTTGTCCATGACTTATCCGGCTACCCGATATCGCTGCTATGCGCACAGTTACGTATATGTAACTATTTTACGGAATTTAACTGAAACGGGTTTAACCTTGTCATTTAAGTTTCAAAATCCAGAATGTATATAGTTTACCCATATTAAACAAGTCAAGGTACTTGTTTGGATTAAACTACATTCTATCCAATCATCGTCTAATCTAGCGTCATACGTTTTGATCAAATACGCTAGTCGGTCTAAGTCTATGACTTAAATAAAGACCGTAAGTATTTAATTGGTTAGCTTATGTCATAATCCAGACTAGAGACTTGCCGATAAATGTTATCTGCACTTAATCCTTTTGTGTACGGCTGAGTTATTAAAAATTAAAAGAAGACTAGCTCAGGTAAATACTCTCGACTTAATTCCCCTATACAGGCTTGGGTTACGGTAAATTATTACCGCTTGGTTGGAAATGGGATTAATCGAACGCCGGTTCGAGATAGAAATTCGCATATTCTGTTTTAGTCAGTTTTGTTTGATAATTTAAACATCGGGGGTTAACTACCGCGTCCTAGATATCCTCGGCTCATTACAATCGAAATGGCCAAGACCTTAGCGCGGGTGTAGGCATACACCCGATAGACACTCAATTATGCATTCCCACAAGGTTGGGAGGAATTGACTCCTTCGTGAGTCCAAAGTGGTGTGTATGTTAATTGTGTCTCGGTTTTCGTGCCGAGCCCCGCATGTATGACAAACATGTAAATCTGTTAATAAGGTTGGACGGTACCCAAGTTATAAAAAGATTTTGTGCTGATACGCACCTAAAACATTTTTGAAATGTTTTCAAAATGAGTCAGTTGGGTGTATTTACCAGCGAAAGCTGACGTATTTTCAAAAGACTAATATGCAGGTACAATACGAAAATAGGCCGGAAGTTTCTGTAGTGATAGAGGATCTTGCAAATCCTAAATCTGCCCAAAGTCTGTTTTATATTCTTTCCTTGTACAATTTATGATCCGCTTGTGGATCTTCTATTACAAGCTTGTATATCATTTTGTATTTTCGAACATTTGGTTTGTAATAGTAATTTTACTCCAAGACTTTCGCTGTGCCGTGTTTAATTGACTATGATGATTATCAACTGACGTCACGATACTCCCCACCCGGGCCCACCTATGTATGGATTTCAGGTTGGAAATCCGGGGTGTGACATGTTTGGATATATACATCCTTCATTCATTCCACAATTTTTTAGGGATTCACACCCTACTTTGGTTGGTAAATAATTAACTTTTGTTGAGAGCAACTATGACATGTTTAATTATCATGAAGAATCTTCTGGTTATTCATTAAGTTTCACATCATTATTGGCTCGGTGTGGTCTAACGGGTCACACCAACATATAATTAAGATCCATAAACTTATGGTTTATGATATTGTATATGTATTACTTGCACGTATGTAACACAAAACATAAGATATGAAAGAATGTATTATAACTTAAAGTTTAAAATATCGTGTTATATAATCATTAGTTTACCACTTTTGGTGGTTGATCTCCATGACTATCATTATAACACTGATATTCGATCTCATTATTAGCTTGGCTATCTTATAATTTCTGATAGTAATCTCTTATTAACATGATGATTGTTGCACTTCTAATGGTCAATCTCATTATTAATATGATCATCATTACAATTTTCTCAATGATGCCCATGATTACAATGATCAATATATATTCACTTCATGAATCAGAGTAAAACCATACAATTTTTATGGTTTTCCATTATTTTCTCGAACATATAGATATATTGTCGTTTCAAACCGTTTATACCCTTTAAATGATATTGCTACTTCAGGAGTATATTTGAGGTTTGACAATCAAAATTTGTTTTATCCGATTTCCCTTATAAATAAACTTCTCTTCATCAATTGAGAAGTAATTATATGTCCGAGCCATATAATATTTCTTTTATACTTGATAATGAGATACAAGGAGTATGACACTTTGGGTGTTAAATCGAAGCATATTTCTACTTTTTCATGAGAATGACAATAAACCACAACTTTGGTTTAGTCGTTCTATTCGGTATTATCGATGCAAAGAAGTGATAACATATAGAATACAAGGTATAGATAGCAACAAATCATACAATACATGACCTTATAGCATGTCATCATATAAAAAGAACTTATAATGAGCCTTTATAAAATAAGAAATCTTTTTATCACTAATAAGCAAACGCATATAATTTATTTAATAACTTATCATGGTATAACCAAACATAAAAATATCTTATATATTTTGAACACTTACTTTAAAACTTAAACATATATCTCTTTCAAGTTCTCAGATCATGTATTACTTGTATTTGAAAATTTTATTTGAAAATTGTAATACTGATGAATTAAATAACATACTCATTTTTTTCTTCTCAAATATTGATATTTAAATAACTGATGACATCATATAAGCAATCTATACATTGTACATATGAAGCAATAGCAATAGTCACTATTTTATACTAGTAATAGTAATAGTTAATATGCAAATAAATTGTTAAACATTATGACATGGCATAATGAATGCATGAGAGGTACCGGCTTCGGTAGAAAAGGTTTCTCTAAAAACAACTAATGATATCTAGCAATATTAATCTATTATATGAATTTCTTATATGCAAAATTTGTTATAGCATTAACCATAGTATAAATACCAAATGATATTTGTATAATCATGTTATAATAATAATAATAATATATTGCATTATAAGTTGTACTGTTTAATTAAAACTAAATCAATTGATGTTTATAAACAGAGGATTAGTATCCATTAAGCACTACTCACATAACTCATTTATATCTAATTATGTAAAAGCCTTTTGGCATGCTATGTATTAACAATGACTAATGAAAACAATTAATTATAGAATTCATATCCATTTAAATTATAAACTATACAAAATAAAAATCTAGTACATACATCATGTATATATTACCACCAATACAAGCATATATACCTAATACAATTGCACTGTTTAGTCCATAAATATTGAATTCCATACTTTGTAATATTGAATATTGAATTTAATTGTTTTTCATGAATTCTAAAAGCACATATAATTTCTCTAGATTGCAAATTAACTTCCTCAAATCAAAATAATTCAACAATTTTATTTACAACTTAACGAGGTTAATAAAGAAGCATAAATATATGATTATGCTGGCTTAAGGAATATGCAAATGAGCATCACCGGATTGTAAGAGTCCTAAACAACATATATAATAATTAAATTAACTAATTAAATGATAACCCAGCCAATTTAGAATAATAGAAGGGATCATTTGTAAAAGAGAAAAATAAAATAAATATACGTAATATCGTTGTCGTCAACGAAAACTAAAGTTATTCAATTAATAATGAGTATTAGAAAAAAATGAATTAGTCAATTATAACGTCATAATTTATGATGTAACATCTAAATCCTGATGAATACCAACATGCTATAATATATATATATATATATATATATATATATAATAACTTCTAAAAGAAAATGAAAAAAATATATAGATAAGAATTCAATCATGAGACTGCATCCTAGAATTTATAGTAATGATCAGTTTGAAGTTTATATATGTATATTAATAAGAGCCACCGGTGTATCATCATCATCAAATATAATATGAAATAATCATACAAAGAATCATACATTTATTAGTAGAGATTGTAGATCCGAAGATCAAACGTTTTGTCAGCAGTGGCTATGCATCTACGGTTTCCAACTTTCCATCGTATAAGAAACCCATCTTTCATCATTTTGGATAATTATTGGGTTACTTTCTCAATGTGCGATATTGAGTTAGGTTGAAAAATAATGCACATCAAAGGCAAGGAAAAAGGGATACCAAGGGTGGCAAAACACATAGAGCACGTTCGTGCTGATAACGTGTTGTGAAACAACAGTCTATTAGCAACTAATATATATGTATATAAACGTGAGAGCTAGACTATGAAATCATGTAGAGAATACAACATGGAGAATTCTTATTCATTCATCTAACATCATATACAAATGCCATTATATATAAACACTCATATTAGTACAATAGTAAATAAGAGAAATGGGTTATACATGTGGAAAGTCACTACATAATGGATGCATTCATAAAAAGGGCTATACATGTGGAAAGTCACTACATAATGGATGCATTCATAACATTTTTTAAATATCAAAACTATATAAAAAGAAAAACCAGTCACTCTCTTAACTCTCTCTCTCTCTTAACTTTCTCACTCTAGTTCTCTGTTCACACCACCAGCACCATAAACCATCACCACCCACCCTATAAACCACCATTGCCGCCACCACCACCATTACCACCCATATGCCACCACTACCACCTTCCCCCACCGGCCATCACCACCTTCACCCACCTCCACCACCATACCATCCACCCCACACAACCTACTTTTGCTTTTGATGCCGCAACCACCATCCAACATCACATCACCAAACTGCCAATGCCACAATATTACAAGTTTCGCCGCTAGTGCCTTTCAAGTTCCTGCGTTTTTCTGATATCGATTCATCAAACCATCGACAGAAGCAGGTGCAGTAGCGCCTTTCAAGTTACGATATTGGCTCTGTAGTTGTAGATCGAGGGATGTTTGGGCTCGTTTTCAAGTTCTGATCTGCTTTGTCGTTCTTAGGTTATCTGTTGAACATGGTGGCTGGTTCGGTCACCCCGTTTCTCGTGTCCATGGTCTTGTTAGATCTGTTGAATATGGTGTTAAATCGGAGAGGTTAGAGGGGGGCAGGCATTCCGTGGTGTTGATGTGTGTGGTGGGGTTGTCGGTGATGGTGTGGGGGTGGGTTTGGTGATTGTGGGTGGTAGATGAGATTGCATAAGAGAGAGTATCATTACTTCGTTTTGTTTTAATTATATAATATAGTTTTTGTATTTTAAGAAATTATAATTGCTAAGGGTGCTTTAGTAATTTCACAAGTATTGGGTTTATTTTGTAAGAATTAACCATGAATACTAACTGAGTTAGAGTTAATAGACACAATTTGAAGGGTTTGCAAACATCGAGTATGTTTTTTTTTCTTTTTAAACACAAATGACACGCTTTGTAATCCAATATCAACATAAAGGATGATTTTTGTAATTTACTAAAAAACGATAATAAACATTACCATAGTCAAGAAATAAGGAAAAAAAAGATAATAAACATTACCATAGTCAAAATAAATTTAATACCATTTTCTGTATAGGTTTCTAGTATTGATTTTTTTAGAACATATAATCATAATGTACTTTTAATATCCACGTACAGCTTATCATATAATGGAGTTTCTAGATACTGCAAACTCAACATGTTGACCAGGGTAAGACATTAATGGTTTGAGTTTTAACTATTGGTATTTTTACGCGTTTTGCGGCGTCGGTATCAATTTGTTTCATTGTGGCACTAGTAGGATGCAGGCACTCTTTTATCAATCAATACATGCTTTCATTGATAAAAACTATAAAAACAAATATTGATATTAGTCATGGTATTTTTTGTTCAATATCGGTTCTGTTCAGTTCGCATACTATTAAAATCTAGAAAATAAAAGTTTATGCGTTCTAATCCATGAGTGTTAAGTCTCCAATCAACCAATCAGATGCAATCACTAAATCCCTAACCTTGTTAAATCATATATATTATCAATAGTTAAATCATATGTTTTTTTATTAATATATTAATTAATTATTTTAAATAAAGTAAAAAGTTATATAAATCAAAATCATATACATTATTAATATTTAAATCATAATTTATATGTATAATTTATATACTTAAATTAAATTCAAATCATACACACACACACACACACATATATATATATATATATATATATATATATATATATATATATTTTATTAAAATATTAATGCATTATTTTAAATAAAATAAACTTGTATCACTGTTATGGCAACTTCTGATTCTAATTCATATGTGTAATGGTTACAATATTTTTAATAGACTTGATAAAATAATGAATGAAGTTAAAATTTTGCATACCATGTTTTTTTCTTCCATCTCAACCTTTTCTGGTTCTTCAAAAAATGAAGGGGTATGTTTATCATATGGATGCAATCAAGATTCAGTATATTCTTAAGCATTGGCTGAGTTAAATTTACAAAGACCAACTTCAAGAACTTGCTTCTATTCCTTCTTTGACAACTGCAAATAAAAATATAACAAATTTTAGTAGCAATGTTGAACAGAAACTCTATTATGATGCATGTTTTAACAAATAAATATATAAAATATCGTCAAGAAATTTTTTTTACACAAAAGCATAAATATATTCAGGGAATTATTGTTATTTGAGCAAAATGGAGACCATACACTGATATACATCAACGTCGATACGACTATCAGTTTAACCTAACAAATTGCACTAAAAAACCCTGGGTTATAAATTAGTCTACCGCGATTCAGTTGTTCTAACTAATTTGATCTAAAACGAACCTCTTTGCATTCTTTGCTACCCTTGGATTCGAGTCTGGGCAGCATCATCGGCAGAGGTACGTGTAACCGTTGTCCGTGGCGGCGGCGGATGCATTGAGATTGTTATTAGACGATCCATAGCTCAAGTCCCGTTGATAACATGATTAAAGAAATTTGCCGTCATAAAAAAGGAATAAAAGGAAGGCTCTTGTATGAATAATACATAAGCCAAAAACTTTTTCCTATATTATAGGGTGTTAATAAAGCCACACCGTTAAATCATATTTTCACACCCTCTACACAGGTCGTATAGGGTTATACGGCTCGTATAGAATATTCTGACATGACAAATATTGGATCGTATAATGCTATATGGCACATATAGATGGAGAAAATATTAATGGGCCGTATAACATTCGCGTTGCATGACATTATATTGGGTTTGGGTCGTATAGCATAGGGCGTATAACATTCTATACTAGTCGTATAATGCTATATGGGTCGTATAGATTTTTTTGGAAAGGTAAACGGCTCGTATAGATGGAGATCAAAAAACATTCTCTGACATTTATTTTCTGCAGCATTCTCCTATACTATCTATATAAACAGGTCGTATAGGTGTGGAGGTGTGATAATAAGATTTTTAGGTGTGGGAAATAGTGGGAGCCATATTATATAGTATAGATATAGATTTATACACGCATACACATATCGTACTCCAGTCTAACATTGGGCGATCGCTGATACGTTTGATCGTAAAATTGATCGCTAATTTAAACGAAATTCAATCGTGAAACCTGGTCGTATAATCTTCCACTCATAAAAGTCAGTTGCGTTTATGATATCAACGACTGTCGTAACGGTTGCAAACGGGCATTTACGACTGGGTTAACAGTAGCAAATGGTTGTTTTGTAGTCCTGTATATGTTGCTATGAGCTCACTCAAATAAACACACAAGAGTAATTATGATGAACACTCAAAAGGCAACTCAGATTCACTTTATTGCTTGATAAAATATTGAGAGTACATAAAAGAAAGCAAAGCCTACGACTCCTTTAAATAGATAAAAACAAACAGCTAGTTCCTATGAACCAGGCGGATCCCTAATACCCGGACAAAACACAACAGCCATGAACGGCTTTATTGAACAATTCAAATTCAAACTTTAAACATAACTGGTCACGTGCATGCATGGTGAGAGACTTTAATTATTCTCAACACCCTCCCTTAATTCAAGCTCTCTCACACCCATCATCTCTCTGAAACGTATGAACCTTTCTTTGTTAAGTGCTTTAGTAAGCACATCAGAAACTTGGTCATTTGTTCCACAAGATTTAATAACCACTTGATTCTGTGCTACCATGTCCCTGATAAAATGATAGTTTAGCTCTATGTGTTTTGACTTATCATCCAAAACTGGATTTTTAGACCAGTGTATGGCAGATCTACTATCACACCAAATGATTGTGGCCCCTTCTTGACACATAGAGATCAGCTAAAATCCTCCTTAACCAAATGGCCTGGCAAGTGGCTCCTGTAGCTGCAATATACTCTGCCTCAGTGCTTGACAAAGCAAATGACTGCCGCTTCTTAGTACACCATGAAATTGCTCCACTTCCCACACTAAATACATTTGCTGAAACCCTTTTCCTGTCATCCAGGCAACCAGCCCAATCACTATCAGTGAAGCCTTCTAACTTGATTTCCTTATTCTTCTTGTATTCCAACCCAAACTTAAGAGTTCCAGCAACATACTTTAGGATTCTCTTGGCTGCTCCAAAGTGAATTTTACTTGGAACTTGCATGAATCTGGAAAGAACATTCACTGCAAATCCAATATCTGGCCGGGTGTGTTGTAAATACATAAGGCCTCCTATCAAACTCCTATACATAACTGCATCAATTGATTCAGCTTGATCATATTTCCGGTGCTTCTCATTGACATTCATAGGAGTATATTCAGTCTTGCATCATATCATTCCAAATTTCTCAAGTAGTTCCTCAGCATACTTACTCTGCCCTACGAAGATTCTCCCATGATTCTGATGAACTTCAAGACCAGAAAGAACTTGAGGAGTCCCAGATCAGACATCTCAAATTCTTTCATCATACCCTTCTTGAATTGTTGTAGGAGAACATCACTAGAACTGGTGTAAATTATATCATCAACGTATAAACAAACATAAATAATGCCAACTGCTGCATCTTTCTTAACATACAAAGTAGGCTCATTGTAGCTTCTGGTAAATCCATGGCTAACAAAGTAGGAGTCAATTCTGGAGTACCAGGCCCTTGGAGCCTGTTTAAGACCATACAAGGCCTTATATAACCTGTATACTTTCTCCACCTTCCCTTCTACTTCAAACCCTTTAGGCTGTTCAACATAAATTTCTTCTTCAAGTGAACCATTTAGGAAGGCAGACTTGACATCAAGTTGGTAAACAGTCCAACCTTGGGCAGCAGCAACTGCTAATACAGTCCTGATGGTTTCAAATCTGGCCACAGGTGCAAATGTGTCTTGAAAATCAACTCCTTTTCTTTGAGAGTAGCCCTTGGCCACTAACCTGGCCTTGTACTTCAATATCTCTCCATTTGGACCCACTTTTGTCTTGTACAACCACTTCAAGCCAACTATGTTCTTGTTGGTAGGTGCATCAACCAACTGCCATGTTTCATTCTTCTCTATGGCCTTCATTTCTTCAGCAATAGCATCTCTCCATTCTTTCTTAATTACTGCATCATCAAAACACATTGGATCACAAATATTCAGGGCAAATTCACATACCATATACTCTTCCATAGGAGTTGTCTGCTCATAAACTTCATTGAGGGACTTGGTCTTTATAAGAGATGAAGAAGCATCCACTGTAGTATCTACAGGATTTTGAGTTGTAGATCCTGCACCATCACTTGTTCCATTTTGGTTTGCTGAATTATGCGTCCCACTTGTGTCAGGAGTAGTACCAGATGTCTCTGGTTGAGATTCTGCTTCAGGGGTATGATTGTCATTTGTTATATCAAGCCATGCATCAAATACACTAAGATCCCATAAGTGCTTGTTCTGCTCATTCTTCACCCGAGACCAGTCCCATTGCATATCTTCAAAACACTTGATGTCTCTTCTGGAGATGATCTGCTTATTTATGGGATTATACAACCTATATCCCTTTGAAGGATAAGAGGACCCAATCAAGATGCACTTGGCTGATGTAGCTTCAAACTTGTGCTTTATTTGACTTGGTTTTAGGCCATATGCAATGCTGCCAAACACCCTTAAATCTTCAATTTCAGGTTTCTTTCCTGTCCATATGTGTAAAGGAGTCTTAGCATCCAAAGCTTTTGTAGGAGACATGTTGAGGATATGCACAGCAGTTGATACTGCTTCTGCCCAGAAGTAACTTGGCATGCCCTTAGCTTGCATCATGCACTGAGCTCGTTCAACAATTGTTCTATTCTTCCTCTCACTTACTCCATTTTGTTCAGGAGTGTAAGGAGTGGTCAGCTGCCTTTTAATTCCATGTAGTTCACAGGATGAGTTGAATTCATGTGAACAATACTCACCCCCTCTATCACTCCTTAGAACTTTAATGTACTTTTCACTTTGCTTTTCTACAAGTGCCTTAAACACTTTAAACTTAGTGAAGACCTCAGACTTTCTTTCTATAAAATAGACCCAAGTCATTCTTGAAAAATCATCAATAAACAACAGAAAATACCTGCTCCCACCAAGGCCTTTCATAGGCATAGGACCACACACATCTGTGTGAATTAGTTCAAGAGGTTGTGAGGCTCTTCTGGTACTTGATTGAAAGGGTAGTTTGTGCATCTTACCAAGAGCACATCCTTCACATTGACCATATTCTTTCATTTGAGGAAGACCTATCACCATTTGTTTGTTGTGTAATTGCTGTAGAGCTTGAGCATTCAAATGTCCAAATCTGCAGTGCCATAACTTTGTTTCTTCATGATTCTTTGTCACACCTCCACTTTTGACTTTTGTGGCATCCAAAGGAAACATATTATTGGCAGCAAGCTGAACTCTCATTAATTCAGCTTGTGTTTCTTTGTGAATAATTGAACAAGCATCATCATCAAATATAAGTGCATAACCTTTCCTCATCAATTGACCCACACTCATCAAATTATATTCTAGTTTCGGAGCATAATACACATCATCTAAATACTTGAAACTACCATTGCCCATTTTAATTTTGATTGTACCTTTGCCTTCAACAGCCAAGTTCTTCTTGTCTCCCAGCTTGACGCCCAATCTAAATGTATCATCCATGTTCACAAAACTGGCCTTATTACTTGTCATATGGTTGGAGCAGCCCGAGTCTACAAACCACAGGCTGGGATTGTTAGCTTCTTCAAGACTTTGAGCCATCAATAAATATGGTACTTCCTCATTGTTGACTTCCTCACCATCAGCATCTGCAGCCACTCTAGCCTGCCCTTCATCATTAAACCAACATTCTCTTTTAACATGACCATACCTGTTGCATTGATAACATTGAGGGCCTTTATTTCTATCATCATTTGATCGCCCTCTACCTCTTCCTCTACTGGATCCTCTACCTCGGCCTCTATCATTTTGATCATAAGACAACCTTCTATTTGGTTGATAGGCTTGGAGAGCCTGCTCATCAGATCTCTCTTTCTCGCCATTCTTTACTTCTTCTGATCTACAGTTCAGTCTTTCCTCCTGAGACTGAAGAGAGCCCATTAACTTTACAGGTGTCAACATGCTAAGATCATATGCCACCTCAATAGATGGCACAACATAATCAAACTTAGCAGTGAGACTCCTCAGGATTTTCTCCACAATTTTCTGATCTGGAACTTCTTCACCATATGCTCTTTGTTGACTCACAATGGCCATCACCCTAGAGAAGTAATCACCAACCGCTTCTCCTTCCTTCATAGCAAGATTTTCGAATTCACGCCTCAGTCCTTGTAATTTAACAGAATGTACCTGGGAATCTCCTTGGAATTCCATCTTCAAGACATCCCAAGCCTCCTGAGATGTTTCAACCCCAGCAATGCGAGAAAACAAGGTGTCATGAACACCTTGTTGAATCACAGCTAGGGCTTGAGCATCTCTTTTGGCTTCCTTTCTTGTTTCTTCCACATTATCTCCATGATCAGTCATTCCCAGGTTCACGATCTCCCACAGTCCTCTGGTTCTGAGAATGGTCTTCAACCTCACACTCCAATGCTCATAACCTTCGCCTTTGAAAATGGGTAGCGGAGTGTGTGATGTGTTATTAGGGTTTATCATCTCGGCCATTTGAAAACGAAATCTCACCAGCTCTGATACCACGTGTTGGTATGAGCTCACTCAAATAAACACACAAGAGTAATTATGATGAACACTCAAAAGGCAACTCAGATTCACTTTATTGCTTGATAAAATATTGAGAGTAGATAAAAGAAAGCAAAGCCTACGACTCCTTTAAATAGATAAAGCTAGTTCCTATGAACCAGGCAAATCCCTAATACCCGGACAAAACACAACAGACGTGAACGGCTTTATTGAACAATTCAAATTCAAACTTTAAACATAACTGGTCACATGCATGCATGGTGAGAGACTTTAATTATTCTCAACAGTATATGAATGTTGTTTTATATAACCATAGTTAATAAAGATAGATAATGCATATAAGAATGTAAATGCACCTACCCCAATGGCAGATTTCAAAGCAAGTGTTTATGAATACTCATTTCACTGACACCTTAATTAAGTGTAAAAAATTTAGTGCATCATCAGTTTCATTTGATACGGTGCAATCTACATTAAAGAACAAAACATTAAGAAAAAAGTTTAACCTAAAATCTTTTAATCTCATAATTTTAGCTGATTAATCAAATCCAAGATATTAGCTGATTATTCATGCTGGAAAAAGATAAGACTTGTGTGATTCAGGATAGGTACAAGATGCATACGGTTCGGTGGAAATGGCGCTGGAAGAAGCAAAATCTCAATCAAGTGGAGGTGAACGAGTTAAACTCACTGCTGGTCATGCTCCAGCAGGTCCGTTTCAGCCACCGTATGGATCGTTGGACATGGCTTGCGAGCAAAGATGGTGAGTTTTTAGTGGTGTCAATGAAAAATGCGTTGTTTGAAGCTAATTGTGATGCAGCCATGTTCGTTATGGAATGGAATAGCTAGATCCCTCTAAAAGGAATATCATGATTTGGACGGAGGAAATGAATGGATTCTCAACCCTCACGGGCTCACGGCGCTAAGAAATAGGAATGTGCAAGTTGGATCGTGCGTTTGCAAGTTGTGCGGTCATGATGAAGAGACGACCGAGAACCTTTTCATCTCATGCTCACGGCGTTAAGAAATAGGAATGTGCAAGTTGGGTTGTGCGTTTGCAAGTTGTGCGGGCATGATGAAGAGACGACCAAGCACCTTTTCACCTCATGCATTTTTGCCTCTGTTTTTTGGCAAGCAGTGGAAATTTGGTGTAGGGTGCCTCCAATTTTTGCTTTCTCCATTAAGGATCTTTTGATGATGCATAAGGAACTAAGAATGGAACAATGATTGAAAAAAGTTTTCATATGGTATTGTGATCTCGGCATGTTTATGTATTTAGAAGGCAAGAAATGAGGTCGTTTTCTCCGGCACAACGGCCAATATCACGAAAACCAAGGAAGAAATCAAGTCTCTCAGCTATCTTTGGATAAAAAATATAGGTCCCCTTTTAGATCTTTGTTATGAAAAAGCCGATGTAATTTTGTTGTGCTAGCTTCTTGCTAGTTTTTGTTTAATTAAATATCGCCCGTTCAAGAAAAATAGGTACTAAAACCAAACCATGAATCTTCTACACGTGGGTTTTGGCCACCTCTACTTCACACCTACTCTATCATACATGCCCCATGCTAAAAATCCTTTTTTTAACTACTAAAATTACACCACCTTTGTCCCAACTACTAAAATTACACCGCATCTACTCTTTGTAAGATTTGAATCCATAACCATTCAGTTGGAGAATAAACTACTTTACCACCAGACTATCACCCTGAGAACGCAAAAATCAGCTTTTGAAGTGTGTTTTAGGATCTCAAAAGTCCATGAAATTCAAGCCTCCGCGGCCTCACGGGTGAAGGAATAGTTTGATTTTGTCATTAAGCTTGCATTAAAACCACCCTCTTTTGCACTTGCTTATACATATAATACCATCTCCAATGCAGGATCAATCTTTTTGCGAAATATTTTTACATATCATCTCATTATTTACTCTCTTTTCTTTTTCTCTTTATTTGTTTAACACCTTACTACTCACAAATTTCATTCTCTTTTCATTAATGATTGCACTTAGCTAATAACTTTTTATCCTCTTTCTACTCCCTCTCTCCTCCAATTAACTCATTGTCCATGTCACAACATCTAAAATACATTACGTTGGTTTGTTCTAATAAAATTTTCAAATCCCAGTGGGTTTTAGTTTTCCCACTCAAGAGAAACTTTTGCCTCTATTTTTTGACGTCCAAATCCCATGTAATTAATCTTTAATGGTTGACTGCTAGTACATGCAAACTTACTTTTAAGACTTAAATACTCGCCTAAGTAACTTGCAAGATTTGAACCTTTAATATAAATTATCAGTGAAAAAGGTATTATTTAGTTAATTAAGAAGACACAGATATACATATAAAATAATAGAAAAAATCAATAAACTTACATCATTACTTTTCATAACTCTATTAAATCATAATACCCCAAATTATGTCACATAATATAATCTTAATACAGATTTGAGATACAAAACAGACAACTGATCATTAAATCTTTAAACGCCATAATAAAGTACTCACAAAAAAAACTAACAAGTACATTATGTTATCATTTAATGATTTTAACATTTAAATAATACATATTCTTAACACCATTTTGCTAACACAAACACAACCTAAAACATTACAACATATATTATAAATGATGTTATTAGCACTTGAAAATATCCTAAAACCCTAAAACTACTTATAGCGACTAAAAAGTAGCATTACAAAGAATAGAATAATCCATTTTTAAGTGCTAATAACATCATATACTTAAACTAAACTAAACTAAACTAAACCAAACCCAAATACTATCCAACAAAGTCAAACCAAACACAAATCATTGATCCCCATGCATGAGTTTGACACACAACATATTGTTCCAAATCTCAGTAAAAGCCCTAATAATAATCCCATGATAATATGGATCATTCAACTGCAAAAAACAGTTCAAAAGCTCCTTCAAATCATCTCTCCCATAAATCTCTTTCTCCATTATCATCTGCAACATTGACTCTCGAAAGTCAACGTACGGGTCATCGGAATCTTTCTCCACCGCTAGACTGTTGCCGCCGATCTTTCCAAACCCTAGAATGGCTCTAGAGCTTCTTACTTCAGAATAATATGCCGTTGAGTCCGGTGAGAATGTGGTGGTGGTGGTTGAGGGGGTGGTGGTCCATGAGGTAGAGACGGAGGAGTGGTGGCTGTTGTGGTGGTAGTAGAGTTTGTGTTTGCAGGGTTTAGGGTTGAAGATTTTTGAGAGTTTAAGTCTCCGGCAGCCGCCACCGCAGCCGATGTTGACTGCGGTGGTGTTGAGTAAGAGCTTTTTGTTGATGGTAGGCATTATTTTCAAAGTTGACTCATTTGAGAAGATTACATGAATTACATATATATATAATCTGTGTATGGATTAAATTCTGCAATCTTAGTAACACGTACGTGCTAGCGGCACGGTGCCTCTGTTTACAATTTTGTGACAGTCAAATCTCTTTTTCTGCAATGACAACAGAAAATGTTTTAAATATTTTACTCTTTTTTTCAAAGATATTATGGAATTTTATATTGAAAGCATATTATTTTGAAAGGATGTTGTTTTAAAAGTACACATAAGGTAATAAGTTAGTTAAACTAGTCATGTTAAAGTGTGCGTTGTTGTGGTGACGTAACGGGAATTCGTCTGATATCTGATTCGTTATAGTATTATCACATGCTATGGCAAGTGAAAGAGAAACCTTAAAAGTAAACAGTATCAGATCAGTTTGTTAAAAATCTAAACCCAAAACCTAAATAAAAGAGATAAAATCAAATATATAATAATAATAATAATAATAACAACACTTAAAAGGTAAAAGTAATAGAAAATGGTAAAAAAAAGAAGTTCATTGGGAGAATCTAACCCTAAAAAACACTAAGTTGTGAAAAAAAGTTAATATATTATATTTGATCCGTGGATTATGACCGCATGTTGTGACGGCTTTTGAATAAAATTTATATGAAAGCGTAGGTAGAAATAAGCATGTTAGAACAGTATAAACAGTATAAAAAATTATATTTTTATCAAAAAATTTAAAAAGTTATATATTATATTTGACACGCTTTGATTTTAAATAAAATTTATATATAGATAAAACAGACAGTAAAATGTTCTATTCGAATTCTGAAAACATTATATTTTAGAAATTGTAAAAGAAAACAGTAATGACCCACATTTGGTTTTCATCTCATAATAACAATAAAGAAACAAAATACTAAAAGAAAAACGTGAAGGAAAAGAGAAAGTGAAAGAAAATAATAAGAAATACTTAAAAAAAGATGTTTTTCTTTTTTAAATTATTATACTAGCTTATAAACATTTATATTACACGAGATTGAATATAAAAAAAATATAAATTATAGATTTGTATATAATTCTTATCGATGAAATATGACTTGTAGTCTAAGACAAATTTTGTTGCATGGGGCACAATTTACCATTTCACAAAATATGTAACTTTTTCCCATTTAACTCATCTCTTTCTCTTTAATTCACTTGTAAGACCCCAAATCTGGCACCTTACAGCTGGACATCCTAACACGAAATATGTTAAAAGACTGATTATGTTTTGGAAATACGCAACGGAAAATTTAATTAAAACATCGTCAAGTTTTAATATCAAACATATTATACATTTAAAATTGTCAACGCCACTATCCATGAGAAGCTTCACACACAAGTTAAAGCTCCACTGTAACGATCTGATTTCGTACTTTCTATATTTAGTAAGCTTGTATTCGTATTTCGTTTCAATTGTTGTAATCCCAAGACATTGATCATAATAGAAACATATTTTATTCACACTTGTTTATTCATACGCACATGATGTTAAATCAATCTCTAAATACGTGTTTTTATACGAAACCGAGACATAGAATAAGTTCATACCACATTATACATGTTACGCACTTGCACATACTTGCAATATACTTAAAACACATAAAAACGAATTAAAATATAACTTTACGTCATAAAATAACAACAAAACCAAGTACATGGGCCAAAATTGAACAAAACAAACCAGTTTTGGCTTAACTTGTCCTTGCGTCACGCGAGCACCAAACCCTTCTTCGTACGCGACCATGCCTAATTCGCAGGAAGTTGTTTCTCCCATCCGGTTTGGTCACTTCTCCACCTCCATTCATCCCCAATCACCTTCTAACTCCATTAAAACACTAACCCTAATCCACCATTATAAAACCAAGTATCCCACACCTTCATTTCACTTTTCCTACACTTTAACACTCTCAAGATTCTGAAATTATAACTTAGAGCAGATTATCTTCAAGTGTAAAAGTTAGCTCCAATTCACTTTCTCTTGTTGATGAATTATTATCTTTCATGTTAGTTGTGTTATGTTTCACTCTCGAGCAATGTCATTTCATTTTACTCCAATGTTTCTGTCATCAGTTGGAGTGTGACATCCACACCCTCCAACACTAACCTGCAAGCAAACTAATTTATAAGGAAAATCATTTACTACGCTAAGTGAGTTCTAATAAATAAGTTTCATAATTAAATAAACCATTCAAGAAGCTTCCTAACATCAGGACTCATCGTTGCCCCTAATGAAAAACGACTGCCCACATCATCTCACAAAACTTCCTAACATAAGGAAGGTGCCACATCTCTTTAACATCATAAAGACGTTTAACTCATCATTGCTCTCGATGACAATGACTACGAGTGTCGTTACATAGTTTCTAACAGCATTAAAATGCAACGACACCATCATAACATCAATAGGATGCTGCTATTCACACATAATCACATAGAGACACAATTGCCTAGGATTCTCATCAATATCATCTCTATAATCATCACCCATCCCGCACCTTTTCTCAATAAGTACATGAGTTAATGCATAGTCATACATATTATGCTACCTATACACCTACGTGTATATTGTAATCTTCCATAAGTAACCCACTTTAATTACCATAAGGTATTAACCCATCTTTCACATAGGCATCTGGGACCTTCAAACTCTAAGGATCCACTTAACACGTTACACGACTAAACGTCATTTCACCATAGGATCCACACTACATACTACCCCTAACCCTTACATAGTACCTGTTTTCCCACCTCGGTAAGTCACCTATCGGATAACAATTCCACACATAACCCATCCCCACGTAATCTCCAAAGCACGTAGTTTCATTATTAAAAACTCGTCAAATTAGGTGAATGCATAAACCTCATCCTTTAAGTAAAATCACTTTGAAACGCATGTATTCTAGCCCAAAAACCTAGAAAAGGGCTTTAGAACTCGCCTTAGCCGCAGTTACAATGTTTGCTCAGTCCACCGCCTTCATGCAACCGTCATCCGATGGAAACCATCTTGTATCTTATGGATTACCACAAAACAATCCCATCATCTCACTATCATTAACCCAACTACTCAAAGCCCTCAAACTACAAGCTTGGTTCAAACCCCAACACTCGATACAATACGCGTGTACAAACACATAAAAACACCAAAAATAAAGCTACATGAAAATGTCCACAAACTATGTCCCCAAAAACTTTCCTATGTCCCAAGGATTTCCCGATAACGAATAAGAGGTTCCATAGAGTCATACCGTACCATTCAGAATCGATGAGCACAACATCATAGAATGTTGGCGCGAGTGTAAACTAGATAAGGTCATAACTCGACCATACGAACTCCGATTCGGGTGATCCACAAATCAATGTGTTCTTCTCAACATACTCGACTTACAAATATTCTTGGCGTCAACTGCTGCCTCTTTTGTCTAGAAACAAAATAGCCCCCCAGTTCTTTCTGTTTTGGGCACCAACATTTGAGTAACCCAAAACCGACACAAACGAACTCCGTTTTGGATAATCAAGATATCCACTCTTTGCTATGAAAGATCTAAGGGGAAGCTGAGGTGATCCTTGGTATAAGGATCAAGCGTGGAAATTATGGTATTTCAGTTTCTTAATCTCATTATATTGAGAAGGTTCTAAAGAAGTTTAACTTTGAAAAATATTTTCCTGTAAACATTCCTATAGATTAGAG
Source organism: Scalesia atractyloides (assembly GCA_947069175.1). NCBI lineage: Eukaryota > Viridiplantae > Streptophyta > Magnoliopsida > Asterales > Asteraceae > Scalesia > Scalesia atractyloides. The sequence continues at coordinate 84,452,288 of CAMTDV010000001.1, read as the reverse complement.
TCTTAACCTCCTACCTAATGTAGGTGTTGCAATATCTTAACTTAAATACACAAGAGCTATTAGATGTCTTATGTATGCCAAGATTAGTATTAGTCCACACATAGTCAATGTTATTGGAAAACTTGGTAGATTTACTAGCAATCCTAGTTCACATCATTGGTAAGCTATAAATCAAGTACTTAAGTACTTGTAAAGAACCATATAGTATGGTTTGACTTATTCTGGATTTATTTCGGTTATAGAAGATTATTTAGATGCAAGTTGGATTACCAATACAAAATATTGCTCATCTAGAAGTGGATGGGTATTCTTTCTTGGGTGAGGTGCCAACACTTATGCATCCAAGAAAAAGACTTGCATTACTAACTTAACAATGGATTTGAGTTTGTAGCATTAGCAGCAGCTGCTAAAGAAGTTTAATGGCTAAGAAACTTGATTTATGAAATTCAACTGTGGCCTAAATCGATATCATATATATCTATCAGATTTAACAATTCTACTAATTTAACCTTTTAGTCAAGTGCATAACGAAAAGTCTGGACTTTTAATTGTTAGAAATAACATGAATCGTGAACTCATCATGCAAGGTGTATTATCAGTGGAGTTTGAGAGAAGTTGATATAATTTATCCGACCATCTAACAAAGGGGTTGGGTAGAGATCTTATGCACATACAAGTCAGTTGTGAGGATGGAATTAAAGTCCACCAAAAATCTTCTATGTTAAGATACCCAATTTCATCCTGGTATGATATTAGGTGTTGAATTTAATGAGGAAATCTTAACATATAAAAACTGTAACACATTATAATATCATCCAAGGTATGTTTCATACATACAAGTTGAGGAGGTTGAATTTTAACTTCTTAATAGGTTTTTAATGCATATATATATGTAAGAGTAAACCAGCAACCTATATGAGCATGAAGTTTAGCTGCTTCAAGAAGTTGGGACTTGTCTTTGATATTCTTATTGAAGGCTTAAGACACAAGACTAGTAAAATGTAGTGTTAGGTAAGAGAATATATGAGTATGTAAACTTTTATGTATATCGTCTTCATGTATAAAGTATGAATAGCATCCTTATATTTGAATATTTGGAATATGTCGTATATTAAGATGAAAGTTCAATCGTCACGAAGTCTTCATTCATGCATAAGTTTGTTGTCTGTTATAGTATTGTTTTAATATAATCAAGGATTACACTAACTTGGGGATAAATTTTGATTATTTTAGTGTAATTGGATTGAATTGTTAACCAAAGTGTATCATGATATACAACAAACAAGTTAGAAGAATACGAAGTGTACGCTTGTTCGAGCTTATTATGATATTAAACATTTTGGGACCATCATATTTGGTTCTTAGAAGCCCCTAGGCAATGGGGAACCCAAGGAGGAAACGCCCCCTTGGCGGAGGTCCAACGATCCGAGAGCAAGGTCCAGGGGCAGCGATCCGAGAGCAAGGTCCAAGGGGAAGAGCCCCTGGCTGGGATAGAGTGCGGCTATTAGTCCCTAACCCTAAATTCGAAATACCTTCCATTTGGTCAGTATTAGCTATACTGATTTTCGAATATCACAAACACATACTTGTTATTGAAGAATTTTGATTCTGAGTTTCATCCTATTGAAAAGCGTCACACACAATATCAGATTAATCAAGTTTTGTTCTAAGTACCCAATGTTTTTATACGAACAAATGTTATGTGAATCGCATATTTAAGTGTGGTTTTATTATTTACAAAATTAAAATTTTGGTTCGCAAATTTCATAATAATAGTGTATATTAAGTTGTAAACTTGTATATGGTTGTGAGACTTCATATGATTTCTACAAATGTTTAAGAAAGGATGCAAAACAACATATTACATGGGTATGGGTGTTTTTTGTTTATGTTTTCTTAGGTTGGATGGTATGAAGATCAACACGGGATGGTATTCGATACCGAGGTGAACACCGCCCCATCCCTATTTGGTACTGAAGAAACTCATCTAAATCAGTATGATGATCATGATTAATTGTTTAGAAATGAATATCGGTTAGGCCATCCCACCCTGCTCCTATTTGGTACTGAAAAACTTATCTAAACCGGTATGGCTGATGTGTATCATGGTGTTTGGGAGAGAGGATATCAATGAGGCATGTGTATTAGGTTAACGAAATTTGACTGGATGTCTTCACATGTGAATGCCTCATTTTGTTGAATGAGTAGGTGTAATGCTTCTTGTACGCTTGGGCGAATGGCACACGAGGCACAAATGTATCTAGTAAATGGCTCACCAATGTTATCAAGGATCCGATATATATGGAAAGAAACGGTCGTGGATAATATATCCGCATTTTTGGATTCATGACTAATGCTCGAAGTGGCAGTTAATTCGCGTGTGATACGAGATCTTAGGTCGCCGTAGTCAGCCTGGCGTAGTCTGGCAACCTTTTAGCTTAGGGTGTGAATTTGTGAAGGTCACAAAGCTAACATGAAATTCACAGGTTTAAGTTTAGTTTAAACATGTTTAAGTCAGTTCTTGTCGAAGTCATTAATACACTTTGTTAAACTAGTAGTGCTCTAGTTGACTTGCGGCTCATTTCACATGTTTTTACTAAAAAAAGTATATTGATTCATAACCTAAATCGTTTGGGAGCTTAACAAAAAATAAAAGAAAAAATAGTTATCAGCTTTTATACTTCAAATGTATGTAAATTTGTAATTTTACAATATTAACACGTGAAAAATAAAATTTCGGGTTAAATAGATCACCTTCGATTCATGCTACGAAACTCGAGTCATGTCTGACTTCAAGTCAAATTTTGGTGTTCATGTCGAGTAATGCTAATTGAGTGATCATAACATTTCTATAAAGCCCTAAATATGCCATGTCAAGTGTTTTACCAATATGAAAAAAGTGTTTTACCAATATGAAAATGGAGTATTAGATTTTAGTAATCTCAGCTATTCGTCGTTAGCCACAAACAATCTCAATTTTAAAAATAACCACTAACAGTCTCAATTATTAAAATATTGGTCTCCAATGGACTCTAACTAACGGAACCCTGATGTCGGTCGACAGAAAAACGTTTTTGGCTAGAAAACTCCCTTTTTGCTAGAAAACTCAACATTTTCGTCCTAAAGCTCTTTGTAATCTTAGATCGGACCTTTAGGAACATTTTTCTGATAAAAGTTCAATTATTGAAGTCATCAGAAAATTTCTTTTTCGCCAGAAAACTTCTTTTTGGCCCGAAAACTCAACATTTTTTATCCAAACATCTTTGTATTATTAGATCGGACCTTTAGGAATCTTTAACTAGTAAAAACTCCAATTATTGAGATTGCCGGAAATCTCTTTTTTGGCAGGAAAACTCAACATTTTCGTCCCAAAGCTTTTTGTAACCTTAGATCGGACCATTAGGAACCTGTTAGTCAGGGTTTATTGGAGACCAATATGTTAATAGTTGAAACTGTCGGTGTTATTTTTAAAATTAGAACCATTGACGGTCAATGACAAATAATAGATGAAATTATTAAAATCCAATAGAAAATGTATGTGTATTAAGACCAAGCAAAAGAACTTCTTTACAGTTTTCTTTTGCACATGACGATTATAAATTTTATTCTCATTTTTCTTTTACTTTTTATTGAAGTATGTAACATATAAATATCAATAACATGAAGATTTGAGGAACACAGGAGCAAACACAATGTAGTACCTCAAGCATCATAACTTGTACTCTACATTGAAAGACATTACAAACATTTCATCTACTTGCAGACAGTCGAAAAATGTTCATCATGACACTCTTCAGAAATGATGTAAATATGCATTAACTCTCAGCATTAAAAGATTGTTCAGACTCGAAAGTCACAAGTTACCATGGCCATTCAATAATCATATCTTCCAAATTCTGAATCAATAAAAACAACACTCAAGACCCTACCAAAACGATAATGTTTCCACTCTTATATTTCTTACATGGTACAAATTTTAAATAAAGATAATATATAGTTGAATATTGACCAACCTTAATATATAAAACACTATCACTTCCAAATTATATATATATATATATATATATACACGCTATCCAACTCCTAGAAAAAGCAACGAGTCAAGAAACATTATCTACCCTACCGTCTAATGTTGTACTAGGTCAAACCGAGGTCATTGACTTGATAGGATTGTCGCACTGAGCTAAACCATAGCTCTGATATTGATATCATTTGATACGAATGATTAACTAGCCCAGACGGTTTACATATAAGCCAATGTAAGGCTACTTGGTGTGGGACGTGGAGAGGGAGAGGACAAGCCCCTCCACGCCTTGACCACCCCCAGTCCAATAAAAAGGGGGCGTTGCCCATGGTCAAAGGCATGATCTTCATCGGCGTGGGGGCTCTTCTCCATCTTCACCCACTTGACTTTTAGGCTTTAGCTCCTTGCATTTGCCCCCCCCCCCCCCCCCCCCCCCCACACACACACACACTCTCTCTCTCTCTCTTTTCACCACTTCTTTCATTTTGTGTTTTGGAGGGCAAAGTCCCCGCTCTCTAGGTGGCACACAATTGACGGAATTTGCTCTTGCCCACCGCACCGAGTAGTCTAAGGATCCACTCTAAACCCTATTAATAATAGAGGGATCAGTAACTCACGGGCTTATGTCATGTAAGCATTTACTTTCTTCTATTTCGAGCAAAATCTAACCATCAACAGGTCAAATGTGAAAATGGAATTTGCATGATACCTATGAAAGATGCATAACAGGCATGATTATTCTAGAGTACGAATTTATGAATAATAGGGTGCACACTTTGCATTGGTTTACAATTAATAAGGAACGTACGTTCACATTAAGCCTATTGGTGCTACAAAGATTGAACCATGGTCCATGGGTGATGGGTCCATCAAACTATGGTTATTGATCAAGGTTGCATTGTGAAGAGCCACCCATACAAAACTAGCCACGGTGCAGCTGAAAAAATGGGTGTGACACTGTCTTTCACTTCCACATCTGACAAGTGACACCTGCTTCACGACCTACTAATATTTTTATTAAAATTATTACAAAATATAACATTTCTCTGTATAACATATGCAACTAATTTTCAACACTGAACACTTAAACAATTATCACCAAACTTCATAATTTTCAACTTTAAAATCAAACTCTAGTTTTAATTGTTGGTTCCTTGTAACTAACCATTTAAACACACTAAACTTTAACTAAAACAACAAAATCACCCAACTAAAGTTTCAAAAAACAACAAAACAACTAAAATTTCAAACTTTTTTAACAATTTTATTTCTCCTAAAAATCCAAATAAAACAACAAAACAACAAAATAATCGAACTATGCCTGGAAAGAGCAATGACGATGTTGTTTTTGTGAGTTTGGTGACCGGAATTTACTATTCTCCAACGAAATCCGAAGCTGCTGCTACCCGTTGAAGACTTGTTGTGCGTTGTTGGTGTCGTTGGTTTGGATTACAAAACAAAGAGTGGAACGAGAGAAGGGGAAAGGGCGGTGGGTTGGGTTATTATATTTTAGTTCGAATTAGATTATTAGATTGGGTTGGGCTTGGGTTATGGAGTGTTTATTGGGTTAAAGGTTAAAAGAAAGTTAATTGAGTTAAGTGAAAGTTAATTAGTTAAGTGGAAAGTTAATTAAGTTGTATTTAAAAAAATTTCAGTGTTTACATAATTTTTTTTATAAATTCATAAGATTTTTTCCTAAGGGGGCGGTCGAAAATTTTCAAGATGTGTAGACGAAAATTTTCAAGGAGTGCAATCAGGATGTTAACGGGAATTTAGCACTAAAATTGTTTTTTAATGTAATAAAAACCGGTTTAAACCGGCCGGATGCTGGATGCTTGGCCGGCACGAATCATACCGGTAAACTAAGGAAGCGGCAAAGTAGTTATACCGCCGGTAAATTAAGTTATACCGGTACCGGTTCATACCGAGCCAAATGTCAAAATTTTGAACTTTTAATTTTTAGGTGCTTAAAAAGTGACTATTTACCTTATTAGTTGAAGTGTAAAACTTAGCGCCCACAATTGACACATTGATCAAACTTCTTCCTCACTCAAAGATAGAAAATCATTGGTTTTTCAAATTAAGTTCTTCAAACGATCATCCAGGTTTACATTCTTTTGAGTTTTGTTCAATCATTCATGTTGTTAATTGTTATAGTGTTTGCTAATTGCTATATAATGAGTATTTAATCATGAACTTTTGGGTTATTTTTTATTATGGATTAACTTTTGGAATATATTTTTTTTCTGGAATAATGTAGTTTTGGATTTTTTTTTTTTTAGTTGAAATTATATTTTATGGATTTATAGAGTTAATTAGTCAACACGGTTGAATCGCCCAGTACAACCCAGTTTAATCGGTTAAACCATTTCTAGGTATAACCCGATACAATTAAAATCCAGTTTTTAAAAGATTGATTTTTTTAAAGGGTGCGTCCGCCCACCTTGAAGAATAGGTGAATATGCCTCTGGATGGATGATAAAAGAAATACTAGAAAAATAGATTGCGGATTCCATTTAATTAATTATACTTTTGAAGTGACCTAAAAGAAATGAATCGTAATGAACTTTGATAATGAGATATACCGTCACCATTTCAGATGAATCTCAGATTTTTTAGGCAGCCAATGCACAAGAAAGTCATTAGCTTTCTTCGGACTTCTTGAAAGAACAATGTATTTGCCGCAATCATCTGCATCTTCTACCCTAAATCATTTGTACATGTTTTTGGGCCTTTCTCTCCTTGCAACCATCCAAATTAACGTCTTTTTCAAATGGTGTTTAAAGATTTTTAAAGGTGAAGAACTGAATGGGGATTTCATCCTTGTTTTGAAAAACCGTTTTCTAATATTATTTCTGCAAAATTTTTAGAATTGGCAATCTTTTTTATTGACTATTGAACTGATTTTACTTCCATTGTATTTGTAGTTTCGTTATTGTTTCGTAACCACAAATGTTCTTGATGATTTTCTTTTATTAAGAATTAACACGACTATTGGTTCATCTCTAGCCTTTGCCTCCTTGGTCTCTTCATTATGATCTGATGACCCAAAAAAATTGACGTCGAGTTAATAGACATCTGAACACCATAAAACCCGACCCTAGCTGTAAATATTCCTAGATCTCTGCATGTATTCACTACTTGTATTAGTATGTGTAAGCTGCAATTTCCTTGATGTAAAGATCATCTTCAAGAAAGTAAGAAAAAAAAACAATGTTCAAAAAATATGTATGCATGCCAATTGCATCAATGTTATCTCTCATCAATCATCATGTAATGGGGTCCAATGATCATCATGTTGATTACTTCATACAAGAATGCAATCCTATTTTTTTGTTTCAACGGCAAATTTGGATCACTGACAGACCATCACTGAAATATCATTATATCACCAGTGGAACCACCCGATCATATTCATCTCCACAAGGCTAGAGTGCCTATACACTAATGCAGAAGGAAACCCAATAAATCTGGAAAAAACCTCCTTGTGAGAATCGAACCCAGAACCTAATGGTCCCAAAGCTTTATCGAACTACCAAAATGTCAGTAGGCTATAATGTCATGGCAAGAATGCAATCTATTTAGCTTTGCTTTTTCTTCATGAATTTCAATTGGATACCTTTACAAGCTAAAAAAACCATGTTAAGAAAACAAGAATAAAACACAGTTCCTCATTTTCTGGACTCCATTTTTATATTTTTCTTTGTATAATAACAACTATCAACTATATCTCAATTTAAAATATATAACAAGTTACACTCCAGTTGTGGATAAAAGTTTCATAAAATGAAGTCAGAAAGGACTTAAGAGGACCACTTGAACAAGAACATGTAGGACCCATGACAACTGACACGACTATTCTGAATTTGAGTGTGTAATTATAGGTGTTTGAAAATAAATAAATGATCGATACTAAATATATAAAATGGTGAGATACTGAGATGTCTCTTACTTATTATGGTGGTTGTAACAAATTTCAAAAAGAGATTCTTAAATAGAAATAGTTGATAGTCATTTTGTAGTACTTATAACATGAAATTAAAACTACTAAACAATAATACTATTTACATACCTTTTAATACAATGTCCCAAAATATAAAAATAAAAAAGTTTCTGTTTTCCAATGTGGTTTTGAACCCACATTGCTTCATGTGAAGAAATTTGGCAAGGGAATTACATGAGTGTCAACTCAAGAGAAGTAACCATAAAACTCAGGTGCGGATTCAGCCTATATTCTTGGTTCCTAGTAGTGGTGGAGGTATAATATAATGAGGGGTATTACGGGCTACAGCTCAATCTTGTTTTCATAGTGTAATTTTTTTCGGTTTTTATATAAAAGATACCCTTAAACAAATACAGGGATAACCCTAAAAATAGAATAGTTTAAGTTCAAACATTTTACAACACCAAACTTGTATAATAAGTAAGCTCAAAATAAGTATAATATAATTGAAAGACGCCCAATTGATAAACATAACCCAAGCCCCAAAACAATTTTTATTATTATTATTGCATGATTGCACACTAAAAATTCTTTTTGAGATACCCCTAAATTAATGAGCTAGCTCCGCACTGGTTCCTAGAAACCCTGTGCTTTTGAAAAAAATGGAAAAAAATAGTGAGAACCTTATAAAATTTAAAAAAATTAGTGATAATTAAAGAGAACTTACCAAATGAACTCATTAGAATAAAATCTTAGATCCACCACTAATAAGGCTGGTTCAAGCATGCAAGCCCATTTGAACTGGTTAAGCCTTGCTTTAGTCCGATCTAGGATGTTTTTGGCGGTCCAGACCATGTTTGGTCTGTTTTAAAAAGTTTTCGATCGGTTCATGCATGTTTCTAGACGGCTGATGGCGGGTTTTTGCCCCTGAGATTGTTTTGAGATGTTTTTCATGCCTCGCCTAGGCCGCTAGGCGCACCTCCAGAGCGCCTTTGACTTTTTTGACAAGAAATATGCATCAAGACAAGGTTGGCTACGAAAATTTTCGAAAATCTTAAGGCTTGAGACAAATAGAAAATACGGTTCTTGCATTCGATAATTGATTATAGATTTCCAGGTATTTATTTTTTTCATGTAATTTTTTTTTGTAAATTCACTTGGCTGTTACCTGGTAGGGTTGTTCTTTTTTATTATTATGATGTTTATGTTTTTATTTGTCATTATTTTTTATTTTTTAAGTTTTTTTGTAAAAGGCTTTAACTTTTTAGTTCGCTCTCCAAAAATATTGTGTCGGCCCTGAATTTAAATAATGAGTTTTATGATAGTTGAACTGCCACCAACACAGATTATCAAAAGCTAAAACAACTAACCTACATGGTAATTAACCATATATCACCTAATTTGAGAAAGGTGTACCCCAATAAGCAAACTTATCTCATTTTAAAGTGGAATTACGGATTTTAATAATCCAAATTATTTGTCATCGGCTTGCAACTGTCCTAACTAATAAAATTATCACTGATGGTCCCACTTTTTAACCTATTGTCAACCAACGGACATTTTCTAAATGAGATCTAACCTAGTAAGTTTTTTGTGACATGATACAAATCTTTGTAATTGATGAGGTGACTGCTTATGTGGCACTCTCATCACCACCTCAACTCCACCACCGCCACCAATGGGCTAATAGGTTTAAATGTGGATCATTAGTGGTTATTTTTGTAGTTCGGACTGTTGTCGGCCAATAGCAAATAGTTAGGATTATTAAAACTCATAATTCCTTTTAAAATAAACTAGTGGGTGAAACCCGCGCACTGCTCTATGGGTGTTGAAGTTTGTAATGCTCGGTTTCGACAACTTGTACACTTATGTTGACCCCACGAAAGAAACTCACATCAAAAGGCTGATACAAAAAACATGCCAAGCCAAATACTTAAAATCCTGAATTTTATATGATATCATATTTTAAAGGTTGTAAGAGGAAAAGAAAAATGAAACCTTGAAATGGCTTCGAAAGCTTGTACGGTCATGATTCGATGACTTGTACTTTATGACGCAAACTCGTTTTTGAATTAAATTTATATCGAAAAGTAGATGAAAATAAGCATTTCGCAACAACACATTTGAAATTTAGTTTTATTAATCGACATCATTTACCCTTTACTTTGTTCTAATAATATAATTTAATGCTTTATAAAATTTTGAATATGTCGTTGAGACACGCTTATTAATTTACGTTTCGATAAAATTTTGTTCAAAATCGAACATGTCACATATAAATCAACTTTTTGGTCTTCACAATGTGACGAACCGATGTCGTCCGAACAGCTTTGGCAGCGCTGCGGTAACAATGTAAGTTTTTGTGGTTTTCGATTTCAGTGGTATAAATGGAGTGCTATTCACAATAGTGTATATTTTTCATATCATAAGCTATAGTGAGTGTCGATATTGTCGGTATCATACACATACGGTGACGACCGAACTAATATTATCCCAACAATATCTCGGTATCACATCGATTCCGACCGAACAACATTGGTACCAGTATCATTATTATCGTAACTAGTAACTGACATTGGCATTCATTGTTGGATTTTTCAGCCGATTTAAAACATATGTCAGCAACCTTTTGGTCATAACGACTTTATTTTAGGTATTATCTTTGGGCTGTTTTACACTATATTGATTCCGTAATTAGCTAAACTGATACGTGCTAGTTGGTCTAATAAAAGGAAATTGTTGAACCATTTGTAGAGGAAAGCTGGTTTGTATATGAAGCATTGATTAAAGAAAATGAGGATGGAAGAGGCATCCATCACTTGAACCTCTTCAACCCGTAAGCCCAACCAATTGAATTTTGCCACCTCACTACAACCTTTTCAGTCTCTTTCATCATGGAAGCAATAAGGCATCCATGACTTGAACCCTTGCATTCCAACTCTTTGCCAACGTTCACCTTTCCTGCATTTTCCACCATCTAGCAACAAGTTCATGAACCAACTTTTGAAGTCGCATCTCCATCTCATTATATATGTGGCGGTGTTCCCGTAAACTCTTGCCAACCCGTTCCAGCTCAGGCTCTCATCTAGGAGAGCCCCTAAGAGCCAAAAGCATGGAACGTGGCAATTTAATATTGACACAATTCTATATAATTGGGTTAAAAAAAACTTCTTTCATTATTAGTCTCTTGGCCTTCAAAAGCTCAGGTGCATTTTTTTAACACGAAAATCGACAATTAAAATTAAAATTTATAAAATGAATAACAACTAAATTACATGCAACTATAAACAATGAATTTTCCAACTAAAAAAACAATGACACATGTCATCTTTTGGCAACAAAAGAAATTTATGTCTATGAAGTGGACGAGCATGGTTGGGTCTCGTGGGGCGAAAATTACACTATCATCACAATCAATAACCAAGCTAATTTTCGCCCTTAGTCACTATCATATGCATTTTTAGCTCAATGAATCATTGTTAGACAATGAAGAGACGTGTCATGATTAATTGTTTGATTGATAGAAAAAAAAAACGAACATTTATAAAAGAAGTTTGTTTAGTTAATGTTCAATTTAGCAAATTTTGTTAGTCCTACCTTATCCATTTTTGTGATTTTCTCTTCTTTGTAAGCCATTTATTTGGGCTAAATTGAGTTTTGTATGTGCCCGTTTTATCAAATATAATCTAATTACGCTAGAATAAAAATTTTTGATCTTCTCTACTAGACATATTTTACAAAATCCTCAAAACTCCTGGTACCGACCGTGCCCACCACCAACAGTCGATCCACTATCGTATAGTGATCAAAGCAAGCGAAAGACAGGTGTGTACCCGCTGCTCCACCATTGCCAAACAGCAGCCCCCACCCTATATACGCACAGGAACTCCACCATATAACATCACCAAGTAAACCCGGTTCAAATTTGGGGCACAAAGAACCCGTTTGGCTACTGTTTAGACACTCCAGGGGAATCTGATTCGCAGGGGCGGACCTAGGTGATAGCGTGGGTGGATGGGCGCACCCCTTGAAAAAACAAAATTAGTGTATTTTATAGGCAAAAATGTTGCTGATCACACCCCTGAAAGTTTGGTTAAACCAGTCGTTCGCACCCCCAGACAATAATTCTTAGGTCCGCCATTGTTGAATCCTTAACCAGAATCAAATGTAAAACATTGTAAAAAACAAAGAGCAAAGACACTGTAACTTGATTTTCATTCATTCAACTGATTTATTTTTTCTTTTCTACAGATTAGGAAAGAAAGTTAAACCGAACCTATGGTGGGTATTTTACAGCTTTGTGACCTCTTTACCTGAATTGACCGGAGAATACAATCTAAGGCAGTGGTTATAAGACGAAAGAGGGCACCAGTAAACTGAGTCCACAGGCGGTTGAAGACAGCCGATCCACCTTACTCAGTGTTGGTTGACATGGGTTGGAGATAAGCCCAGGCTACCTGTTTCACAAGGCGGTTTCGAATCATGATTTCATACCCCAGATTGGCGGCAGAGTAGGGAGCTTTGGGAGCTGAACAACGGTTGCTGGTGATCGCAGGATGTCTCGAAGGGAAGTGTAGCAAGCAGGTTTCATCGAGAGAAGCTCGAATTCAACTGAAGTGGTGGTGTTCATGGCTGAGATGAAACTAAGCAATTAGAGAGAAGAAAAAAATCTTTATAAGAAAAAAGCCAATAATTGGCGTATGCTGTTGATGATTTTTATTTGCTACAAAACTTATTAAATTAATAGAGTTCGTTTTACACCATTAAATTATTAGATATGTATAGTTTTATTAATATTATAACGCCTGGTATATATCTAATACTTCTAATAATACAAAAAAATCACCTACTTTACTAGAACACAGAAACAGAATATTCTTATTTTGATGCTCTATTGTGACATGCACTAAAAAATAATATGAATGTGTGATCTCTTTCAAGCCCCATACAAATGTAAATGAGTAGTTCTCTAAGGTCCCGGGCGTTATTATTCTCAATATATAAATAACCTCAAAACGAACATTTTTTTGGTGGTTTATGAGGTTATTCATTTATCGAGATTTTACTGTATATACAACATACTTTGTTCCACTTAAATACGCGTACAGAATTAACAGATTCGCGTACAGGTATGGGTACAGCAAACAAATCTGATGATGCTTTGTTTCTGGATTTCACTCTCATTGTGATGTTGTATCATCTTGGATCATTTGAACAACAGATCTTTGGTGCTTATGATGTTGAACCTTTTGGTGCTTCGTGTTGACCTTGGGTCACCTGAGTAGACCGTTTACGGGTGCATCACCGATGGTAGTGTGGTTGGTCGTGGTGTCCCGACTTCTGCCAACCCGAATTCTTTACTAAGCAAGTCGACACTGTCCCATTCGATTCCAGGTACTAAAACTAGTCAAAGGAATGCAACACTTTAATATAGTATTTATATGTACACAGAAAAATTGTAATTTCGTTTCTATTTCGTGCAGTTCGCAACTGGCCGTATTGAAACGGGTCGACAAAAATATTTTATTTTATTTTACTAATATTGTAAATTTAAAAAATATATGAACAATGTACATGAAAAGCAAGTTGGAAAAGGATACACTCTGTGTTCCAAATATCTGTTAAAGGAACTTCCTTATCTGATAGAAGCCAATAGTCTGCATCATTCTGCAACAAATTACCAAATACAAATTCATTTTTCATGTATTATCCTCAATAGAAAATCTACATGTGTAAGCATATTACCAAATACAAATAAACTGTATTAATGAGCCCTAATTAGTAATTACTTACATCAACGTCTGAAGCGACTATCCTCATAATCCTCCCAGCAGAATCTTCGGTTAAATTAGGATCAGAGTGAGTACTATGAGCATGTTGTGACTGTGGTTCAATGCTGGCTTGTAGACTATCATCAGAACCAGAACTGGTAGCAACTGGCACCGTAGTCATCGGTTGGTCAACCCCGTCAGCATGCTCAAACTTTTCTTCAATTTGACTAAACAAATGGGTTTTGTGTTGATGAAAATTCATTATATCAACATAAGCATACAATGTATTTTTATTATAGATAGAAATCATTCCGGGTTGGCAACTTGAATCGTTGAACAAGAGCACGACCCATATATTTATTAGTGTCAAAGACATGAACCCTAATCCAGACACTCACAATCGTGTAACCCAAACACTACACGATTGTATCCAGTCACAAAGTGCCACATGGCAACCTCTTTTTTAAATCTTTTTAAGTCTTTCGCATTTTACTTTTACACCCTTAACATTGTTATTATACACTTTTCGTCCCTCAAGTTTAAGTTTCTAATAATACATGTTTACTCGCTCTGTTTTAATACAGTTTTTTTAATAATTAGTCACCTTTGCTTATATACATGTTTGGTCCCTCTACTTTAACTTTAGTAATATACATGTTTAGTCCCTATACTTTTATTCGTTTTGGTATTTCACCTTTTAGTGTTTTTTCGACCGTGACGAATCAAACCAACTCACTCCGCAACGAGCGGGGTTAATTTACTAGTTAATATTTAATAACAAAAATTACATGTACCTGATAAGATATACATCAATAGGGCCCATTGTGCTTCTAAGAATTATCCTGTACCTCCTTTATGGATAATCAACAGCCCGGTATATTAACAAAACAATATCAAACTAACAATAAATTCTAAAAAAAGAAACTAAATTAAGTTCCCATTTCATGCTCACCTCATCAGGATCCGGGACTTCAAGAGTAGTCCCATGAGGAGCCTTGATTGCTATCATGGTTTCGTTCTATCAGTTAAAAACATCAAATGTTTAAAGTATCGTAGAAGCGTGGATTTACATAACTAAAACATTGAATAAAGAGTTAAGTGCCATTTTCGTGTCTGAGGTTTGGCCAGGTTTGTGAATTTCGTCCAAAGGTTTGTTTTTTTCGCATCTGATCCAAAATGTTTGAAACCTTGCCATTTTCATCGGGCTCATTAACCCCATCCATTTTTCTCCGTTAAATCAGAGGTATTTCCATCTTTTTTGCTAACTTAAAAGGCAACTCGGTCTTTTTCACTTAATGTAAAAAGACCGAATACCCCTGAAAAGACTGAATTGCCCTTTAAGTTATCAAAAAAGACGGAAATACCCCTGACTTAAAGGAGAAAAACAAATAGAGTTAACGAACCGGATGAAAATGGCAAGCTTTCAAACCTTTTGGATCCAGATGCGGAAAAACAAACCTCTGGACAAAAGACGCAAAACTGGCCAAACCTCAGGGTCAAAAATGACATTTTACTCTATAATAAATTAAAAACTTGTTTATACTAAACTTCACCTGGAAACATGGTAGACCTTTTATGTCATCTTCAGTAACAAAAAGCCATCTAAAACAGTGAAACATCAGTAATGAATAATACACAATATCTGATCTGGCCAGTGAGCCAACATAAAAGAGTATGGGGATAAAAATTACTTCTGGTTTGAGTTATCTTCACTCATGTCACTCATTCTTTCCTGCATTTCCCTGCAAAACCAGAAACCAGCTATATAAGATGAATTATTATACCAAAACTGGAAACTTTAACGGCGTAAAAAAGTAACCTGATACTTTCATCTAATTTATGTTCTTCCATTGAAAGAGTTTGAACTTCTGCCTATAGCCCAAAACCAAATTTAATAAGTCATGGAATTGCATAAGAATCATGACATGTATGAGCACTACAACAACAAATGAAACTAGATAAATCTAGTTAACCTTAAGAAATTTACCAATATCATTATCAGAAAGAATCAACTATATGTGAAATAAATAGAGGTCGCAATACGGTGGTCATCTATGCTGGATTAGTAATTCTGCAAACATTGTGCATTTTCAAAATATACATAATTAAGGCGTTAATAATGATTACAAGAACTTTCTTGCAAAAGTAAGTTGAATCTTTTCAAAGAGTAAAATGCCATTTTCATCCCTGAGGTTTGGCCAGTTTTGCGAGTTTCGTCCAAAGGTTTGTTTGTCCGCATCGGATCCAAAGGGTTTGAAATCTTGCGATTTCGATCGGCTGGTTAACTCCATTCATTTTTCTCCGTTAAGTCATGGGTATTTCCGTCTTTTTTGTTAACTTAAAAGACAATTAAGTCTTTTTCACTTTATGTACAAGCATTTAGCATAATGTACATAAAGTGAAAAAGACCGTATTGCCCTTTAAGTTAACAAAAAAGACAAAAATACCCCTGACTTAACGGAGAAAAATGAATGGAGTTAACGAGCCGGATGAAAATGGCAAAATTTCAAACCTTTTGGATCTAGAGATGCAAAAAAAAACCTTTGAACGAAAATCGCAAAACTGGCCAAATCTCAAGGATAAAAATGGCATTTTACTCTCATTTTTATTTGACATGTTTGAGATAAACCACAACCGAAATCAACTCATTTATGAGTAAATAGATCTAAATTGGCACCTCAAAATAAAATATATCCACTACTGCGTACCTGTAACGAAGCAACATCATCCTTCAACTCCCCAGATTTTGATGCATCAAGACCTCTAAAACGATAATTAAAACTTCAGATATTTCGACAAGTTCAAAAGGTATGTAACTACTCACTTGCATGGAACTTATTTATGAAACCAGATAAGGAAAAACTTACTTCCATTGAATTCTGTTTTTGAGCTTCTTTTCGATTAGACCAATCCCTTCAAGAACATTCGTTATATCATATATTCGCCTCTTCTGCACCTGGTATATCATAACAACTTATTAAACCAAATCTTAAATAAGAAAACACATACGATAGTCAATATATTCATTCTTCAAAATAAAACAAAACAAGAGTACCTCCAAGATATCAGCAGCGTTATTCAAATCAAGAATGCCATCTTCAGCACGCTTGATGAGGTTGATGAATTTTTTTGTCAAAAGACCTACAAAGTTTAGAACTTTCTGTTAGCAAATAACCCCATTTAGACATAAAAAGAACATTTTGGAGAACCAATAGAAAATAATCCACCAAAAGTTACCTAGTGAGCTGTCGTAGCGGCAGCTACCAACTGGAGTAAGTTGAGCAGGTGAACCTGCGTTAAACATAATTAGTTTTCGTACTCAGAGATATTCTTTTTTGCAAAATATAATATATATATATACATATACATAGTTCTTAAAAGCAATCCAATTCATTAGTTCTTTGTGATATCAGACATAAAGCATAATGCATATGTTTCTCTAGCTCTGCTCAGTCAGAACTACAAAATCAGAATTTCAAACGTCTACCCAAACACTCCTATAACGTCTGCTAAATATGGTCAACAATGCTATTAGAAAACAGGTCATATATCAATGATAACAATGCAAACATGTAAAGACTTCAAATCATGCCTCACCGGTATTTGAGACATGGGTCTGAGGAGCAGATTTGTTGCTTTTATGGCCTTTGAATGTGCATTTATCCTTCCGCCTTTTGCAGATACAGGAGTGTGAAGGGGACTATTGACTGTAGCAGCGTAACCAATACTTGCCCACTCATTAGATGGAAGTTTCTTGTAATCTGTTCCAAGTTTTCTTTTCACTGGCTACAGACACGCAACAAACTTTCAACCATTTAAAACTTTAACAACATTTCAACCAATTAAAACTTCAAACATGAAATAGAATCACTGATCTATGAATTCAGATGAATAATTTAATGACTGATATTTGATAATAGCATCAATAATGCAATTAACTCTACGTATTCAAGAATATAAGCATGCTGCATGCTGTAACTTAATTATATCTATCATCTTCTTCACTATCAAATGCTCACTCACACAATTATACCCTCAAGTAACAAATTTATGAAACACTTCTAACTTAAATTAATGGATAAAAACAAAAGACATGCTTATCCTTTCCTATAAAGTTCATTTCTCCAAAAGAAACACTTCAAATATTTTCATAAACATAAATTAAATAACCATAAATACAGTTAGGCATTATAAAAATAGGGAAATTCACAAAATAAACATTGTTGACCAAAAACTTTCCAACACAGAGATCACTTTTCAGTTGTTTCCAAAGTAGTCAGCCTGACTTCCACAATCCCACCAATCAGAAGTTGCCACATCAGCTCTGCTGGCAAAGGCGGTTAGGATTTAGCCTACACTTTTTGTGAGGAGGCTGAGACAGCTAAGCCTGCACTCTTATCAAGACGGCTAAGCCCCCACTTTTTGCGAGGCAGCTCAGGCGGCTAATAATACTAAGATGTCTATACTGTAAAGTTTTTAGTCAACAATGTCTATTTTCGTAACTTTTCCTATAAATACCCAAATATAGACTCCAATTAGAAGCTGCTAGGTCACTTTACAGCCAACTGAACATTCTCAGCTGATTTACAGCATAACCTCCAACCTTTCATAACAATTTATAACAACTCTTCACCAAAAAACTTCACTGCAAGCCTTAATTAACGCAACACTTAGCATCATAATTCATAAATAACTAAATATCAAAATTATCAAAATTAAGGCAACAATTAGCATCAAAATTCATAAATAACTAAATATCATGACTATCACAATTAAAGGAACACTTAGCATCATAATTCATAAATAATTAAAAAACATGCTTATGACAATTAACGCAACAATTAGCATCATAATTCATAAATAACTAAATATCATGATTATCACAACTAAACACCTACACTACCGGAGGTTTAACAACAATTACTTCAACGTTCTCAGCGGTGGCGCGTGCTACACCACCATCAATCTCCGACGAAAACCGATAACAATCACCGGCCGGAACAAACGGCGGTTTCATCGATGAGAACGGAAAGTGACGCCTAATCGGATGCAAGATCTGTCCACCTGCGCCACCGGGAACCATCGCCGGCACCGGCGGTGGTGCCACGTGGCAGTTCGGAGCTCGAGGTTCAGACATTTGGTGAGAATTGTGTGAAAACTAGTTAAGGAGTTATGGTGATTGTTGTAATTTGAGTTCAGGTTAGGGTTTTTAGAGAGAGAAAGTGAGGGATCTGTGTGTTGTTTTAGAGAGAGAGAGAGTAGGGGGTTTGGAAGAGAGCAGAAAACGAGGGAAGTTTTGGTTCGGATAGATGTGGAGGGAAGAAAAATGGAGATGGTTTGGGTGGGGTATAAGTTTAGTCCTTGTAGATTGGGTTAATTAATTACTAGTCCTTGTAATTTTTGGCTTTTATCAAAACGTTTTTCATTTTCATTTTTTAGAGCAATACTTTCTACTTTTAATTTTACACGATCATCTATCAAGGGACTCAAACCCTCGACCTTATGGAAAGGAACATCAACATACATAACTTGGTACCGCTAGATCAAATACCTTTTGATTTTTAACATGCCAACTAGTAGGGATGCTTAAGATAATGAAATTGAGTTTTACAGTATTTATTTATACATAAAAATATTGATTTAGAACTTGGGATGTCTAATTCCTTAGATGCATTGATAATAAAAGATTTTGATTATACGAGATACATGCTTAGATAAAATATGTTGTTTATTAATTGTGACTTGTATAAGTCGTAAGATTTGTGTGCGCTCCACCTTTGGATTTCCTCGTCGAGTCACACGATCAGTGTAGAAAGGTAAATCGCATCTTTCGATAGCAAGGAGGTGATTTCTAAGCATGAACATGATATTCAACTAACGGGTTGTTCACTTAGATGCTATTAAGTAAGCATGTGATGATTATTGATGAGTAGAGATGTGTATGTTAATTTTAAAAATTAATTGTCAATTATTAATTCGTCTTAGTGTATTAATTAATTTGTAAATGTAAATTTGAACTAACCATTGGAGTCAAACAACCACATTAAAACATTTAGGTCAATCTATTAATAAAATTTAATTAAAGTCATAGCTTTGATAAAGTAGTTTAGTTTTTCAAGCTTTGGGTCCTTTACTTGAAATTCCCTTTTAGATGACAATATAATATAACCCATATCCTTAACATGTGGTATTATAAATGCTACTATATATCACATATGTATGGTTGGTTTTCTTGGATTAGTTGGTTTTATTTTGTAAATAGTTGGGCAGATTAAATTTCTGGTTTGAAATCATCGTCTCGACCTATTAATATGCTCTCAAACTATCCAAACCCACAAATTCAACTTAGTTTTGCTAATTTGGTCAATTGTAACCAACTTGTGTACAACCATACAGTCCTTACTAATCGAATCGAGTCCCTTTTTTCAATTACTCGAGTATAAATATATTGACACTTGACGTTAAGTTCATGACAAAATTTATAAAATGATTCATCACGTCCTTGTTGTACTTCACTATTGTTTTTCAGTTGAATAAGGTTTCATAATTGTAGCATTTAGTGCAAATGAGTGATCATTGTACTTTGAATTGTAAGCACATAATGGGCGGCTTATAATGCCAAGTGTAGTGGTCAAGCCCTATAATCCCCATATATGTAGGGTTATACGACATGAGGCAATCGTGTAAGAAATGGGAGATTGTATAACTTAACTGTGTAGGGGGGTTATCCCCCTTCAATTAACATATATATGTATGTATATATGTATGTGAAAGGAAAACAAATGGTGGAGGGGTATGACGTCGTTATAATTTTCAAGAGCCAGACTATTTTCCAGGCTATAGCGTCTCTCGTGACAGTGTTGGCCGGCTCCATAGGGCGTTACAGGGGACGGTGGCACCATATAACCTACCAGTATAGATGGACTAAGGTTTAATGCTTCTCTTGGACACCTATTTGCTTCATAATGCAAGTTGCACATTGTACACTATAAAAAGATTGATGGTAGAAACAATCATTTTAAAACTTTCTACTAGTAGGTAACTTAGAGGCTACAAACTAAAATTATAATAGGTTTGTATTCTACTTTGTGGCTCGTTTAATGCCAATATACAATAAGTTATAGATATTAATGATTAAAAATAAGTCGATGCTAAAAATAAGGTATATAGAAATTTGTTAGAAAAAGAAACTTGTTTGGAATTCACACGAAACTAGTTGTCCAACATGGGTATGATCCAACTCTCCAAGTCATTTACACATGAGTGTTGCTTACTCTTTTATAAAATTGTTGCCATGATGTGTGTAAAAAAATGCATGTGTGTAGGGTACGTTCAAAAGCATAATTTATTAATTTATTGTAGTAGGTTTCTTCGTTCAGAAGTGGGTGTCGTCCGGGGTGGTGATTCAGTATTGGCGACATATCACCAGTCATCCAATGTCCTCACCTCGCTTCCATTTTTCCTTTCGTAATCTTCCTCACCCAACAAAATGGAGATCTTGTTCATATTGACATGTCACCAGCCATGTAGCTCATTTATTGGTTCTGCGTTGCCACATAGGATGGGGTAGTGTTGCCATGCGATACCATGTGACCACATCACTGCCACCTTAACAATCCCGCCCCTCCTCACCCTGAGTCCACACCCACTAGTCCTAATCCTTCATTGTTTTGTATAAATTGGAAACAAGGCTCATCTCATATCTCATGATACATTTATACAACATATTGTTATAACATGAAGAGGATGATCTTTTTATAAAAAAAAATTATCTTGCTGAGGTTGCATGTTTTAGCATAGGATTTGAGCAACACAGACATGGCATATATCTTTTAAGAAAAATGTGGTGGTCACTTAATGTTTTTTGTCTACTTATGGTTTATGACTTTTAACATTGAAAGGTTTTTATACCTATTTTATATATTCATTATATGGTCTATACAAAAACTATGACGAAACGCTCGAATTAAGATGCCACTAGTCCATATTGTGACCTTACAAAATGCAAACACATGTTGACAATAAGCAAAGAATTAAAACCTTCGAATATCATATTTTGTAAGTTTGAATAAACGATTATATATATGAAGCAAGGGTTGAATATTTTTCTAATCGTGGAAGACTATAATGATCGCTACATGATTTGAAGTTTAGATCGAATATGCTTTGCCAAAATAGTATTTAAACCTAGTATTGGACTATTGTCTAAGGTTATATAAAATATACCGAGTGATTGTCACACCCCAACCCGCAGCGGAATAAGAGTCGGGGCATAATTGGGTTATCACCAAAGCTCATGATATTTACTAATATGTTTCATATTTATTAAATTCAAAATTACATCCTCAATATTCCAAACATGTTCATACAATTACAAAGAAAGATAATCAACTAAACAATCCAAAGTCTAAACCAGTTTATTCTTCTAAGCCATCCTATGTGTTTCTTGCTGCAGCTGGATCACCTGTATCATGTGTAAAAATGGGGGTTTTTGGGTCAACATAAGTTGGCGAGTGAACCTTGTTAGAAAAACATTTATTATTGATCTCTTGTTTATCTTTATTATGGAAAATTGTGCAATAATCATATGTGAGCAAACGTAAATAATCATACAATAACAATAACAACAACAAACAATAACATACATTAACAAACCAACTTGCATGAATATATAACATGAATGATACTGTAAATATTGGCAACGTCACGTTCACGCTCATATGTAATGGGGAACGGACGGCCTATGATAAATGTCTGTGCGATCAAGGCTCAATCAAACGGAGCCGATCGTATGTTGGCAACGCCTAGTTCACGCTCATATGTAATGGGGAACAGCTCAACGCTCATATGTAATGGGGAGCGGCGGCCTATGATAATGTATGTACTGAAAATGATAAATTTAATCTAAACAATAACCACACAAACAGTTGATACATGTTGAATACACATTTGTTCATGGATATGATGGATGCACAATAGTTTAAATGTAATAAATAACAAGACACATGATACACCCCAAAAACGTGATTAAAACGGGGAATTTGTAGAGATTCACTCACATTGGGTGCGTTCGGTTGAAGATGTTGAAATGCGCACGAGTTTAGAGGGTTGATCGACGAGGATTAACTAACCTAAATAATAACGAAAGGTATGGTAAATGAGTGGATTTTATTAATAATTTTGATAGAATTTTTAGATATATTTTTGTGAGTTTAAGGCTATTTTCTAACTTTAAAAACATTATTTTTAAGTATTTTTAATTGATTTTTGAGTTAAATAAATAAATAAAACTACAAAAAAATGTTGACTTTTTCTGGGTTTGATCGTTGACTTTTTGACTTTGACTTGTTGACCGGTTCGGTCGTTTATAATGTTTGCACTGAGTGAGGTTCGAACTCGTGACCTCCCGTACGCATGCACGCAGCTCTACCAACTGAGCTACGTGTCTAACCCGAAATATTTCTGTTTTTAATTATATTTATATACTATTTTAATTTATCCAAAATTCATTTATTTTTAAAAACGATTTTATTCATCGAACCGGCGTGCGTAACAGGTCTCGAACCCGGGACCTGTGGTTTAGTGTTGCACACAGTCCACCGCTGGACTGTGTGTCTAACCTGGTTAATATACTGATTTTTATTAAACTTAACATCTCTCTGTGAGTTGATCCGGTTCAGTTAAAAAGGAAACATCTTTATTACAGAGAATGAGATTGTGTCAAGGATCGAACTCGCGACGTGTGGTAAATGTTTGCACACAGTCCACCGCTGGACTGTGTGTCTAACCCGAGAGATAATCCAATTTATATTAAACTTATATACAAATTAACTTCATCTTCTTCGTTACAATATCACAGACAACGATTTCCCTACTGATTTTGATTAGTTCGATTGACAAACATTTAAGTGATTAAAATGAAATGGACAGGGAAGATTTTGGGAGTAAACATACCGGAAAAATGATCTTTCTCAGAACTCCGGCGAAGTCGTCGGCTCTGTTTTTATGAACTTCGTCTGAGCGGACCAATTAACAGTTTTGATTAGCTAGATGTGGAATTGAAGTACTAAACAAAAGTTATTAGAAGGTTTACAGGTTTATACCGTTTCACAGCGAACTCTAGAAATTTTCAGAAGTTTTCCGGCGAGTGATGATTATCCGATATCGTCGCCTAGAACTGGTTCTGATTGAAGGGTTTGAGTTAGTAAAGGCCTAACAACTGATAGAAGATGGAAGATTTGAGAAACTTACTGTTTTGATGGAAGACATGGTTTTCCGGCGAAAGTCCGGCGAGTTCAAAAAGCTTTTCCGACGAACTGAAAATAGAGCGAAAGTGAAATTGGAGGTTCTGTGGATGATTTTGAGTCGCGAGATGATGCTATTGTTGGAGTAATTCAGGAAGTGAATGTTTTCGGTTATAAAAACCGAACATCACCAGAATTCAAGTTCATTCAAGACTGAATTGATTAGGAACGTCGGTGTATCGGTTATTTTCAGGAATCCGCGATCACTCAAACGTCCTGGACGTTTGGAAACCGATAACGGTTTCAGTTTGGCGCAAACAGGTTAATTCACAGTTGAACTTATGTTTTAATTGCTTCCTAGATTTCACAAAAAAACATCAAGTGGCGGAGTGGTTATATGTACGCGAGTTAAGTTGCTAGACTCACCCGGCTGACCTGGGTTCGAATCCCGGCAGCCGGTTTTCTTTTTTTATTTATTTTATTTTCACTTTTTATTAATTATAGTTTTTAAATTCTAAATTTGTTTATTAATTATGCATCGTTTAAATTTAAAATAACCATAAATACGCAACGAAAAATTTATAACTTGATATTCGATTACAAACGAAGCGGGTTTGGAAAAACCCGTTTTTTGACAAATGTTACAGTATCCCCTACTTTTAGAAATTTCGTCCCAAAATTTAAGTAGTAGTGATAATAGGAAAAAGATGCGGGTATTTTTCGCGCATTGAGTCTTCACGTTCCCAAGTAAACTCAGGTCCTCGTTTCGACTCCCAGCGTACCCTAACAATTGGAATACGACTCCGTCTTAAACGTTTTTCTCCGAAGTCCATGATCTCTACTGGTCTTTCAATGAAATGCATAGATTCATCGATCTGAATATCTTCCAGGGGAATATGGAGGTTTTCATCGGCGAGGCACTTCTTCAAGTTTGATACGTGGAATTGGGGTGAATTCTGTTGAGTTCTTCTGGTAGATCAAGCTTTTATGCTACAGGTCCTACTCTTTCGAGTATCTTGAAAGGTCCTACGTAGCGTGGTGCTAGCTTGCCTTTCTGGCCAAAACGAACTACTCCCTTCCACGGTGATACTTTTAAAAGTACATGATCACCAATGTTAAACTCCAAAGGCTTTCGTCGTTTATCTGCATAACTCTTTTGACGACTTTGAGCCGCTAGAAGATTGTTTCGAATTTGATGGATCTTGTCTGTGGTTTCTTGAATCAATTCTGGACCAGTGATTTGAGCTTCCCCAATTTCGTGCCAACATATTGGAGATCGACACTTACGACCATATAAAGCTTCGAAATTTCCCTTGAAGTCTATGACACATGCTCGAAGCATATCTTCAAGAGTTTGAATGGTGCGTTCAGATTGTCCATCAGTTTGAGGGTGATAAGCGGTACTGAGATCTAATCGTGTACCCAAAGCGGCTTGTACGGCTTGCCATGTTCGTGAAGTGAAACGACCATCACGATCTGAAATAATGCTTAACGGTACACCATGACGGCTTACGATTTCGCTGATGTAGATACGAGCTAACTTCTCGTTCTTGAAATCTTCGCGGATCGAAATGAGTGAGCTGATTTTGTAAGACGATCAATGATTACCCATATAGTGTCATACCCACCAGAAGTGCGAGGTAACCCGGTAATGAAGTCCATGGTTACGTTTTCCCACTTCCATACAGGTATTTCAGGTTGGACCAGAAGTCCTGAGGGTCTTTGATGTTCAGCTTTTACCTTGGAACATGTAAGGCACATGGAAACAAAAACAGCAATATCCTTTTTCATTCCAGGCCACCAATAGGTGTATCGAAGGTCTTGATACATCTTGTTGGCTCCTGGGTGTATAGAGTATCGTGTTTTGTGTGCCTCATTCATAAGGAATTCACGAAGGTTGTTGTGGTCATGAATCCATATGCGATCTAGATAGTACAGAATACCGTCGGATTTAGTTTCAATTTTAAGTTCAGCTCCACAGGACAGCTCCTTTCGTACGTCGTCTTCCGTTACTGAAACATGTTGGTCTTCTCGAATTTGATCTTTGATGTCGGTTATGATTTGTGAACATAGAAGACGAATGGAGTTCGCATAACCCTTTCGACTGAGTGCATCGGCCACCACATTTGCCTTGCCAGGGTGATACCAAATTTCACAGTCGTAGTCATTAAGAAGTTCGTCCCATATTCGTTGTCTCATGTTTAACTCCTTTTGGTTGAAGATATGTTGAAGACTCTTGTGGTCAGTGTATATTTCACACTTAGTACCATAGAGATAATGTCTCCATATCTTAAGAGCGAACACAACGGCTCCAAGTTCTAGGTCGTGGGTGGTGTAGTTCTTCTCATGAGTTTTGAGTTGTCTCGAAGCATAAGCTATCACCTTTCCTCTTTGCATTAGAACACAGCCTAGTCCTTGCCCTGACGCGTCGCAATAAACCACGAAGTCATCACAACCTTCAGGAAGAGTGAGGATAGGTGCATCACAGAGTTTTTGTTTAAGGGTTTGGAAGGCTTCTTCTTATTTGGGTCCCCATATGAAGGGTTTTCCTTTATGAGTTAAAGCCGTGAGTGGTACAGCAATACGAGACAAATTTGCAATGAAACGGCGATAATAACCAGCCAAACCAAGAAATGATCTTACTTCGGTAGGTGTACGTGGTGCTTGCCATTCTTGTACTGCTTTGATCTTTGAGGGGTCGACATGTATTCCCTTGTCATTGACGACATGTCCAAGGAATTGTACCTCTTTTAACCAGAATTCGCATTTGGAGAATTTGGCGTAGAGCTTTTCATTCTCTAAGAGTGTAAGGATGAGTCGAAGGTGTCGTTCATGATCAGGCTTAGACTTTGAGTAGATGAGGATGTCGTCGATGAAGACTATAACAAAGCGATCGAGATAGGGTTTGCAGACTCTGTTCATTAGATCCATGAATACCGCTGGAGCGTTGGTTAAACCAAATGGCATGACCATGAATTCATAATGACCATAACGAGTTCGGAAGGCGGTCTTTGGGACGTCTTCTTCATGTACTCTGAGTTGATGATAACCAGAACGAAGTCGATTTTTGAAAAACAGCTGGCGCCTTGAAGTTGGTCAAGAAGATCATCAATGCGAGGTAATGGGTAGCAGTTCTTGACCGTTAACTTGTTGAGTTCTCTGTAGTCGATGCACATGCGAAACGTTCCATCTTTCTTCTTCACAAAAAGGACAGGTGCACCCCAAGGCGAGGAGCTAGGACGTATGAATCCTTTGTCAGACAACTCTTGCAATTAACTGGCTAGCTCTTGCATTTCGGAGGGGGCTAACCTATAAGGAGATTTTGCAACTGGTGTAGCTCCAGGTATAAGATCAATGCGGAATTCGACTTCTCTCATGGGAGGAAGTCCTGAAATGTCGTCAGGAAAAACTTGCGGAAAATCTTTTACTACTGGGATGTCTTCAAGTTTCTTCTCCTTGGTTCGCTTTTTGACGACATGAGTTAGAAATGCGACATAATTATTGCGGAGATATTTTCGGGCTTGAAGACAAGACATTAATTTGAGCCCTTTCGATGGGGTTTCTCCAAAGATTCGTAGAGTCTGACCATTTGTAAGAGGAATGTGTATAAACTTTTCGCGGCATACAATTTCAGCATGATGTTGGCTGAGCCAGTCCATACCAATTATAATAACAAAGCTTCCCAACTTCATAGGAATGAGGTCAACTGGAAAATTGTGATCATTTAAGGTGAGAGTACAATTTCGTAATATAGAGTTTAATGAGACCGGTTTTCCGTCAGCAACTTCTACCGTTATGGATTCCATGAGTTTATCACGAGCTCGGTTGAGGATGGGTTCAAATTCTAAGGACACAAAACTTTTATCCGCGCCAGTATCAAATAACATGGATGCATAACTATCATTGATGAGGAACGTATCGTTAACCACATTGTTGTCGGCCTTAGCTTGATTGGCGTTGATGTTGAAAGCTCTTCCTCTAGCAGGTGGAGGAGCTTGGTTAGCTTGATTCACCGGATTTGCTTGAGCTTGAGCATGTATAATGTTCACCAAGCGTGGACAAGTGTTTCTAAAGTGGTTTGGGTCTCCACAATTGTAGCAAGCCCGCATAGGTTGCACCATGGGATAGTTGGGTTGGTAGTAGGATTGGGCGACATGTTGGGTAGGTGGTAGTAGTAGAGGTTGTTGGGCTTGACCCACTATCTGATGGTGGATTTGGGTTGAGGGCTGGTGGTGGTTTGTTTGCTGAGGTATGCGACAAGTTTGAATGGTGTGACCTGCGCGACCACAGCCGGTGCAATGTTGGCAGGGATGATCAGGAAAGTGATGGTATTGGCAACGGTTGCATTTTGGGTATGGGCCGGAGTATGGCCTTTTATATGGTGCAGGTGAGGGGGCAACTTGGGTAATGGGTGCAGCAGGGATAGGGAAATTTGTTTGTGTGACAACAAAGTTTCTGGTGTTACGTTTCCTCTTGTTAGCAAACTTAGAGGAGGAGGTGGAATGGTTTGAAGTTTGGCCCTCAACGGGGGCTTTCTTTTTCTCATCTTTAAATTTACCGTTGTGAATTCGATTCTCGGTAAGCTCAGTAGCTAGTTCCATAGTAGCTTCAAGTGTTGCTGGCGAAGTGCTGAGAACTGAGTCTTGAATTTTCGAGGGAAGACCTCGAATATAGTGTTCGACTAAGCGGTAAACTGGGGTGAACAAGTTAGGGACCATTTAGTTCAACTCTAAAAACCTCTTGTTGTAGGAAGTATGATCTCCCTCTTTTTGCTTCAACGAATGAAATTCATCCTCTAACTTTTTTATCTCACTTCTAGGACAGAAGCGTCTCGTCATGATTTCCCTTAACTCCTCCCATGTTAAGGCCATTGCATCTTCGATTCCTCTCTTACCCTTTTCAGTATTCCACCAGGTAAGAGCTACCCCAAATAGTCTCCCGGTTGCGTATCGTACCTTGCGATCCTCGGGACAATCGCAGTTGAGGAAGGTGTTTTCCATTTCCTCAAACCAGTGGAGGAGAGCAGTGACACCTTCGGTCCCTTCAAATTTCGGAGGATCGCAAGACTTGAAATGTTTATATGAGCACTTTTTGGTAGGAGGGTTGCCGATGTTCTGGTCTTCTTGCTGGGAAGGATTGATGGGATTTGTGGCGAGAGCTTGTTGTACTTGAACCACAATGTCAGGAAGCACCGCGGCCATTTGTTTTGCGATTTGAGTGGCCAAGCGTTCGTGTGACCTTCCTGATCTTCTACCCCCTCGTTGTTGCCTAGCCGACATCTACAGGAACATACATAAGAAGATTGTGAGTTTATGGAGTCTTTTTAGGTGTCATGTCTCTTAAAAAAAATAAAAATAACATAAACATCAATAATGCAACTACATCCATAGGATGTCTTGGGTTTGCTCATGTTGGGCCTCAAATGTCCCCCATACCTTCACCTGTATAGTCATGTGGGCCCCATGACTATTGGCTTAGTAGGATTCACATAGGTATTGGCGGTTTAACACTCGCATCACCCGAATGAAAACCATGAAATATGTTTACGAGATGTATGGTCGGAAGGTGTCCAGGTGTAGACACAATGACAACTCAAAGTGGGGTTAGCTCACACGACGTTTGGTATAGCATGCTTTGGCCTAATAGGGTACTTCGTACTCTCAAAGTTAGTCCCCAGGTAGGCAAACTGGTCCTTTATTTTGGATTTATACGAATGCCAAGCCTAGACAGGACGTTCCGACTACGGTACTTGTACCCTTCCAGTTACTACATGCCCGTCACGAGAACTCACTTTGATGTGATTTGAAAATACAAAAATCATTGCAAAAACAATCATGGAAATGATGTGGTGTGTGCTCTCATGGATATGATATGTTATGAGAATATGATTCATGATAGACATTATATAATAATATGTACTTATGAACATGCTTGCATAACATTGAATGTAACATTAAACATAAAACATATAAACATCATGAATTTTGCATGTAACACACAAAAATTTTTTTTAAAAATTTCTAATCAACTATAGTATAGGCTCTAAGGGTCTAATAACCTATCCTATATCCCTATAGTCATGGCTCTGATACCAATCTGTCACACCCCGACCCGCAGCGGAATAAGAGTCGGTGCATAATTGGGTTATCACCAAAGCTCATGATATTTACTAATATGTTTCATATTTATTAAATTCAAAATTACATCCTCAATATTCCAAACATGTTCATACAATTACAAAGAAAGATAATCAACTAAACAATCCAAAGTCTAAACCAGTTTATTCTTCTAAGCCATCCTATGTGTTTCTTGCTGCAGCTGGATCACCTGTATCATGTGTAAAAATGGGGGTTTTTGGGTCAACATAAGTTGGCGAGTGAACCTTGTTAGAAAAACATTTATTATTGATCTCTTGTTATCTTTATTATGGAAAATTGTGCAATAATCATATGTGAGCAAACGTAAATAATCATACAATAACAATAACAACAACAAACAATAACATACATTAACAAACCAACTTGCATGAATATATAACATGAATGATACTGTAAATATTGGCAACGTCACGTTCACGCTCATATGTAATGGGGAACGGACGGCCTATGATAAATGTCTGTGCGATCAAGGCTCAATCAAACGGAGCCGATCGTATGTTGGCAACGCCTAGTTCACGCTCATATGTAATGGGGAACAGCTCAACGCTCATATGTAATGGGGAGCGGCGGCCTATGATAATGTATGTACTGAAAATGATAAATTTAATCTAAACAATAACCACACAAACAGTTGATACATGTTGAATACACATTTGTTCATGGATATGATGGATGCACAATAGTTTAAATGTAATAAATAACAAGACACATGATACACCCCAAAAACGTGATTAAAACGGGGAATTTGTAGAGATTCACTCACATTGGGTGCGTTCGGTTGAAGATGTTGAAATGCGCACGAGTTTAGAGGGTTGATCGACGAGGATTAACTAACCTAAATAATAACGAAAGGTATGGTAAATGAGTGGATTTTATTAATAATTTTGATAGGATTTTTAGATATATTTTTGTGAGTTTAAGGCTATTTTCTAACTTTAAAAACATTATTTTTAAGTCTTTTTAATTGATTTTTGAGTTAAATAAATAAATAAAACTATAAAAAATGTTGACTTTTTCTGGGTTTGACCGTTGACTTTTTGACTTTGACTTGTTGACCGGTTCGGTCGTTTATAATGTTTGCACCGAGTGAGGTTCGAACTCGTGACCTCCCGTACGCATGCACGCAGCTCTACCAACTGAGCTACGTGTCTAACCCGAAATATTTCTGTTTTTAATTATATTTATATACTATTTTAATTTATCCAAAATTCATTTATTTTTAAAAAGGATTTTAATCATCGAACCGGCGTGCGTAACAGGTCTCGAACCCGGGACAGTGTTGCACACAGTCCACCGCTGGACTGTGTGTTTAACCTGGTTAATATACTGATTTTTTATTAAACTTAACATCTCTCTGTGAGTTGATCCGGTTCAGTTAAAAAGGAAACATCTTTATTACAGAGAATGAGATTGTGTCAAGGATCGAACTCGCGACGTGTGGTAAATGTTTGCACACAGTCCACCGCTGGACTGTGTGTCTAACCCGAGAGATAATCCAATTTATATTAAACTTATATACAAATTAACTTCATCTTCTTCGTTACAATATCACAGACAACGATTTCCCTACTGATCTTGATTAGTTCGATTGATAAACATTTAAGTGATTAAAATGAAATGGACAGGGAAGATTTTGGGAGTAAACATACCGGAAAAATGATCTTTCTCAGAACTCCGGCGAAGTCGTCGGCTCTGTTTTTATGAACTTCGTCTGAGCGGACCAATTAACAGTTTTGATTAGCTAGATGTGGAATTGAAGTACTAAACAAAAGTTATCAGAAGGTTTAAAGGTTTATACCGTTTCACAGCGAACTCTATAAATTTTCAGAAATTTTCCGGCGAGTGATGATTATCCGATATCGTTGCCTAGAACTGATTCTGATTGAAGGGTTTGAGTTAGTAAAGGCCTAACAACTGATAGAAGATGGAAGATTTGAGAAACTTACTGTTTTGATGGAAGACACGGTTTTCCGGCGAAAGTCCGGCGAGTTCAAAAAGCTTTTCCGACGAACTGAAAATAGAGCGAAAGTGAAATTGGAGGTTCTGTGGATGATTTTGAGTCGCGAGATGATGCTATTGTTGGAGTAATTCAGGAAGTGAATGTTTTCGATTATAAAAACCGAACATCACCAGAATTCAAGTTCATTCAAGACTGAATTGATTAGGAACGTCGGTGTATCGGTTATTTTCAGGAATCCGCTATCACTCAAACGTCCTGGACGTTTGAAAACCGATAACGGTTTCAGTTTGGCGCAAACAGGTTAATTCACAGTTGAACTTATGTTTTAATTGCTTCCTAGATTTCACAAAAAAACATCAAGTGGCGGAGTGGTTATATGTGCGCGCGTTAAGTTGCTAGACTCACCCGGCTGACCCGGGTTCGAATCCCGGCAGCCGGTTTTCTTTTTTTATTTATTTTATTTTCACTTTTTATTAGTTATAGTTTTTAAATTCTAATTTGTTTATTAGTTATGCATCGTTTAAAATTAAAATAACCATAAATACGCAATGAAAAATTTATAATTTGATATTCGATTACAAACGAAGCGGGTTTGGAAAAACCCGTTTTTTGACAAATGTTACAGTGATAGCTTAAATCCACACATTTTTTAAAAAGAAACAAAAGAAAAAAACACAAAGAGTTCATACATTTATGTTTAGTTTTTCTATGGTTAATTATGGTATTATTCAGGCAGGCTTAACCATTTTAGAAGCCTAGAGCAAAGTGAAAATACGAGGGCTTTTTTCCATTGTCTTTGATGAAGTTTTTTTTGGGGGGTAATTTCATATTTAAGTAATTAATAAAAACTTACATCACATGTGTTGGGCTTGAGCTTCACTTCTGAGTTCTGCCCATTAGATAAATACGGGTATTTCTAAAATTTGAGGGCATTTTTTGAATTAGAGGCTCAAAACAGGAACTTCAGAATACTTGGACTAAAGCCGACCTTGGTACTATTTAGATAAAGGGGTATTCAACATGCATATTATAATGCATATTATGTAATTTTTGGTCGCGGTTTATAACAACTTGTTTGAGTGTGCCATTTAGCCTATTTAAAAGCTCAGCCAGGGACAGACCTAAGTAGAGCCCTGGGTGGGCAGGTGCACCGCTTAAAAAAAATTAGTGCATTTTATAGGGTAAAATTTCGATCACACATCTTGAAAATCTGACTTATCCTCTCGCTCGCACCCCTTAAAATATTTTTTGGATCCACAACTGAGCTCAGCCTAAAATCTTTTTGATCTCTTATAAATCTCAATCATGTTTTAGGATTGACTAGTACACCTTAATTTATTAATATACGTGTAATTTTGTTAAGGAAAGAAAACACTTATGCTTTATATAATACTTATGTAAGTAGAATATGTGTAACGAAAAAGAAAACACTTATGCTTTATATAATACTTATGTATGTGGAATATGTGGCAATTATTTCAACTATTCATGTCCTATAGTCAAAATAATTAAAAACCATTAAATGAAAACATGACTTGCAAATATGACCGTTGCTTAGAAAACATGGGATAAAATCTTGAGACCTTCGACACAAGTAGTTAAAAACAACAATTATAACGGACTTGATAAACCAAAATCTTGAACAACCATGGAAAACAATGAAACAGATGAAGACGGGTGAGAGAACAAACATGACATAGTTCGACAATCTATATGAAGATACCGAAGTACATTGACCACACCATCAATAGGACCTTAAACATGTCAAATAGGACAAACGTCTTAAGTATGTGGATTAACCTAAACACATAGGAAGCAATTACAAGATTCAAAGAAGAAAACCAATATCTTACTAAATGCTCAAACCATTGCATAAAGCTTCCTTTTGAGGTCCTAGGACAATATCGACCACCCATTGCTTTATTTACACCCTACTTAAGGTTTATTCTTTCATTTCATTACAAATTTAAATATGTTTTTTATTTCGGTGTTTGTTTTTGAAGGTATCCAGAACATGACTAAAATAGACTAATATTAACAAGGAAGAGCACATTTAGGTGGGTTTGTGTTGAACCAATTATGGTTTTTGTGTTTTGCTTTGATTTTGATTTATTATATGTTTGACCTTGCTATTCATTGCATTTAGCTTATATATCATGGGTAGAGGTTACTTTGTGGCTTGGGATGCCCCTGCTCTGAGCGATTTTTGGCTTGTAGCGTTAATTTTACCGAAATTTATTTTTGAATTTTTCTTTTGCAGTGTAAAATATTGGACTTTTAAGAGTGTGGCCCCTACCGATTTGGATTTTGAGAGCCTGACCTCCACTGAGTTTTCGTTTAAACTCCGCCACTATATAATACCATGAATAAAAGATTTATCAACTTAGGTGCATGGTGTGCTTCTTCATGATATGATTATATGAATATTGCATGGCTAGTTGCATGAACTAGATATAGAAGGTTTGGTTAATATTTTGGATTAAACACATGATTAATTGTATGAAGGAGAACTCAAATTTGTATTTTACTAGTGAATAAGGCTAAATTCTAAGTTGGTAAAATTACGAATGATCGAGAATTTCATAGTAGTTTCCTAATAGTTTGATTGTAACATTCACATGTAATTTGAAACATATGTTGGAAATCAAGTGGTCTTGTACTCTTGTTGCAAGATTTGTTATGGTTGGTTGTAAATAATTTCATACCAACTTTCCAATATTTGTAAGGCCAAAAACTGCTAAGAAGTTCAATTGATTATGACTTATTGATGGAATACAAACGCATATCATTCTTAATCCAAATGTTGTTGTGAGATGAAAGGAGTTAGGTGAAGGAAAACATCCCTTAATCTTGAAGCATTAAATTAATTTTTCAATCACTTAGATGTTAACGTTTTAGTTTAATTTTCTTATTTGGTATAATGATTTTAGTTCAAAATAGAAATAATAAAAATTTCACTCCATTCCTTGAGTTGGTATCCCGTTTATTACCTTGATATGTCCAAACAATCTTTTTATGTATAGATGTATCAAACAATGTGTAGTGGGTGTTATCCACTTGCTTAATCACCATTTTGAGGCGTTATACACCGGAAATGAGCGTTGTTGTGATGGGTATTAGCCCAATAATGAGTGCTAAAGATATATAACACACACAGGTAACCATGTTGAATGGTGATGATTTCAAGGAAAGGGGACAACAAAGAGTAAACACTACTACACATCAGTAATTGTTTAGTTACCGAGAGTGAAGTGACACTCACTTTTATTCGCTCACTGGTAAACCACTATACATGGTCTTACCTATAAAAGTCTATCAGTATGTATGCGTTATCATACAAAACATAATGGTCCACTTCAGCAAAAAGTAATTGGTTTAACTTTCAGCTAGTATGAGATCACCGAAGAAAAATATGTTAAAAGTTGAAACTGTCTATAAATATCCCTTAACCTAGGATTAATCCTGAACAATATGTCAAAGTTAGTTTTTTTTATATAATGATTTTCAAGTTTAGCTTTGATTAAAGTTGTTCATAAGCCGAGCCAAATCAAGTGAGTTTTCTCCAACCTAAATCCAAGTAAGATTCGAATGAAATTCGAGCCGCGAGCATTTTGAACTGCGCCGGATTTGATGACACTCCACCTAACTCCACCAAACCCCTATCTTCATCTATCCCATCTCCTTAAAACAAACAAACAATAATCCACAACAACAATAACAACAATGGCTTCTTGTTCATCTGCTTCTGCAACTCTTCTTTCTTCCTTAAACCCTAGGTCTTCTTCTTCCTCTTTCATTTCCCCCAAACTTCAAACCCTAAGCTTCTCATCCTCTTCCTCCTTCAACTTCCACTCAAAATCCCTCCGCTCCTCCGTCTCCCTCCGCCGTTCCGCCGCTCGCCGGATGCGTTCGTCGTCAGAGCTGTAAGTTCTTCTTCCTCGTTCAGTTTTGTGTTCACTCGATTGTTATATGTTTGTTAATTGTTAGATTTATGCTCTTCTATTGTGTTAGTGTATATGGTAATGTGTTCCAAATTGTCAAATTGATGACATTGTTTTTGTGAATATTTTCAATTTGCACTTGGTTACTAACTGGATGAGGATAGAGCATTAGTTTGTTACAGATGAATGACACTGTTTTATATAAGTTTAATATCCTAAGGGCTAAAGAAACACCATTGACATACTATGTATGAATGCCGAAAAATGGTCATATGGGTCGCGTGAGGATGAGGATCGTTTGGTGTGTTTGACTTACACATTTTGACACAAAAATGACTGATGTGATTGTGACAAAGTCAGACAGTCTGTATGAGTGTATGGCCATTTTTTGCCTTATCATACAGTCTATATGACATTATACGACCTGGATGATGTGACAGACACGCTGGTGTATGCATTTTAGGTGGTGTCTCTTTAGCATCACCATATCCTGATAGCTAAAGCAACTTTTATGATCACATATATTGATTCATTAGGAAGTAAATGTAGCCTTATCGGGTCTGTAAAAGATGTAGATTGATCTTAGTATTTATAAGACTTGAGGTTAGGAAGTGAATCTTGAACACCAAAGTGTCCAGTGAATCAAAAGTTTCTAGTGGAATTATGTTATTTAAATCTACCATATGCGCACTAGCTGAAGTTCTAGGCCGAAAGGCTGCAACTGTATTATATATTTGAAACAGGGGATTGAATAATGCTGGCTATCAAATATACATTGTTTTTTTATATGTTAGCTATCTCTTGTATTGACTTTTTGTTTGTGTGTGCGCGTAGGGACTGCCACTAGTAGGAAATCAGGCACCAGACTTTGAAGCTGAGGCTGTTTTTGATCAGGAGTTCATCAAGGTAATAGAAGTGACTTATGATATATGATTTTGAAACAATATGTTGTTTGAGTGAGTGTTATGGACCATTGTTCCATTAATGTCTTTATATTAGTAAGTCTCCATGCCATGTCAGAACAATTTCACACATATAGCCATGAGAATCGCGAGTTGCGACTAAGAAAAATGGCATTATTGTGATTTTCTCTTTTATTTATGCCACCAATTTCACACTCTATTTATTTCTTGTTTGTCGAATGATTATATGCGCTTTCACTTTCTGCTTAAAAAGTCTTTTTTTAATCACCTAATGTATACAGCAGTCATACTCATATACAATACCCAAGTATGAGTATATAATGCATTTCCGGATTATATGTGAATTATATAAGCCCTCTATTGTAATAATCACTGTATATATACTAAAAACACGTATTCTAATATTTTTTTATATATAAAATTCAGGAAGTTCTAACTCAAAAGAATTTCAAAATTTATATAACCTTGTAACTTGTAAGTAATTTTGTCATTGTAGGTTAAGCTCTCTGAATACATCGGCAAGAAATACGTCATTCTCTTTTTCTACCCTTTGGACTTCACTTTTGTTTGTCCAACAGGCGAGTAACGCATTACCTGTTAAACAAGAAACCCTTCTTTTCTTTTTTCATTTGTGTAGATATAATCCAAGTTTTACTAATTTTGTGTTCTCAATGTAGAAATCACCGCATTCAGTGACCGATATGCAGAATTCGAGAAGATAAATACCGAGATATTGGGTGTTTCCGTAGACAGTGTGGTAATTGTTACTTACTTTTTTATGTATTTTATTTATTTATTTATTTATTTTTGAGAATATTTGGTATTTTGTTTTGTAGTTTTCCCACCTTGCATGGGTTCAAACAGATAGAAAATCTGGGGGTCTTGGTGATCTGAACTACCCCACTGGTTTCCGATGTTACAAAATCGATTTCAAAAGCTTTTAACGTGTTGATTGAAGACCAGGTACACATCTGTAAATTATTTGTTAACATTTGGGCCGTTTATATACAAATAGATATTTACTATGCCACAATGTCGCTCTTCAATTTCAGGGAATAGCATTGAGAGGACTTTTTATTATTGACAAGGAAGGTGTTATCCAACATTCTACAATTAACAATCTTGCCATTGGCCGAAGTGTCGATGAAACATTGAGAACACTTCAAGTATGTACATAAATCATATGCAGGATGAGTAATGGGTCAAAATGAGTTTTATATAGTTTAAGCTGTGACAAATATGATTACGAAAATTAAACATTTCATTAATCATCTAAATATTTAAATAAAATAATGAGTAAAATGCCATTTCGTCCCTGAGTTTTGTCCAAATTTGCGACTTTCGTCCAAAGGTTTGTTTTTTCACATCTGGATCCAAAAGGTTTGAAATCTTGTCATTTTCATCTGGCTCGTTATATCCATCCATTTTTCTCTATTAAGGCAGGGATTTCTCGTCTTTTTTGTTAACTTAAGGGGATTTTCGTCTTTTTGAATACTTGTACATTGTGCTAAATGCTTGTACATAAAGAGAAAAAGACTGAGTTGCCCTTGAAGTTAACAAAAAAGACGAAAATACCCCTACCTTAGCGGAGAAAAATGGATGGAGAGCCGGATGAAAATGGCAAGATTTTAAACCTTTTGGATCTAGGTGCGGAAAAACAAACCTTTGGACGAAAGTCGCAAATCTGGCCACAAACCTCAGGGATGAAAATGGCATTTTACTCTAAAATAATTTAGGAGATATTATTTATTAAAATCGCACTTGGTCGTCATCAACCCATTTGACTCGTTTCCTTCTTAGCTATCTTACCCTATTTGACCCGTTTGAGATAAAGCCCGTTTGTAGTATGTTAGAAGCTCATCGTTGAATTGGGTCTGTTTGTTTCTACTGTAGGCATTGCAATTTGTACAAGAGAACCGGATGAGGTATGCCCGGCTGGATGGAAGCCCGGGGAGAAGTCGATGAAGCCCGACCCGAGGGCAGCAAGGAATACTTTGCAGCCATATAATTTAATAGTAGTTCTTTTTTTGTTTTGCTTAATGAGTTGAATTTTGGGGAGTATTTTTTCAGGTTATGTACTTTTGAAACAAGAAATGTTATATGTTGTGTTTTATTACATACATCAAATGATTTGGCATATTACATAGAAACTTGAGGCATTATATGAATTTGGTCAATTATAGGGATTCAAAACAGAATTACTAAAAAATTAGAAGATAAATGGGTCAAATTTACAATAAATCCAGCGGAGAAAATTCTGTTGTTCGTCTTGATAATCTATTTTAATATAATCCGATAATTATTATTTTTTTTTCTTTTATATACATGCACATTTTAGGGACCGTTTGTTTTAGCTTTTAATGGTTTAGACCGTATACCTTTTGCTGGTTCAGCATTTAATGGTTTAGACTGTTTGTTTCACGAGCAAATTAGACATTTGCCTTTGAATGGTTAAGCATTATACTGATTCTGAATGGTTGAAACCTCTTATCTAAATTGACTAGACATTTGTCTCTAAATTGTTAAACATTATACTGACTCTTAATAATTTAGACCTCTTACTGATTTAGCACTTACCCATTCAGAAGTTGTCAAACAGACCCTTAGCGTGGTTCTTGTACTAACTGGTTTTCTGTGCAAAAGCGTAGTGTATTATAAAGCGAGGGTGCATATCGTAAGTGATAGTTTGATGCACCTTTGTAGTTTCATGCGTCGTAGATGGACAACTTGGATGCACTTTTGTAAGGTAGGTGCTATTATAGTTTCAAGTGAAATAGTAACTAGTTTAGGGATTAAGATCAAATAGGAAGGATAATATATATAAGAAGGGTAAAAAGGATTCTAGTCTATTGAATTTAGATTTGGATGATTGAGATTAATTTTAGAGGAAAAAAATAATAGAAGAGCATAAAAGGAATCCTACATATATTGACTTTCTCTCTTCACATGCAAGGCATATGCCAATTCCCCTATCAAATTTAAAACGTTCATAACCTTTTCATATAGGACATTTGTTTTTTTTAAGTCACTATAATAACAAACGTTTTTTAATCTTTAAGATGAGTTGATATTATTATATAAAAATAAAATAAAAATTTTCACTTTTACTAGGTTTTCTTCGTATTGTGTTAAAGGTTGTGACCACTGTGTCTTTCAACTGGGTTTTGTCCTAACATTTTTTACTAAGGTTTCTATACATCGTGTTATTATCAAAGCTTATAACACAATGTTAATTTGGGTTCTGTTCAATACATTGTGTTATAGGTTCTGGTCATTGTATTTATTCTGCTATCCATTACGTTTTAATCTGTTGTTCATTGTGTATTAGTCTGCTGTCCATTGTATTTTAGTATGTTGTCCATTGTGTCTTTTATTTGCTCTCACTAATTGTGTCTTTTATTTGTCGTCATAAATTATGTTTTTAGTCTACTTTCCACTGTATTTTACGTTATGTCCATTGTGTCTTTTATATGTTGTCATCGATTGTGTTTTTGGTCTACTTTCCACTGTGTTTTTAGTTCGATACTCATTGTGTTTTATGTTGTGTCCATTGTGTAATACGTAACTAGGTTTTCTCATTGTGTTTTACGTTATTTCCATTGTGTAATACACAACTGGGCTTTTGAATTATTTTTTCTAAATATAATAATATGATACTCATATTATAGATGAAAATACGCTCGATTTTATGGTATAATTTTTTTTTAAAAACAAATGACGTATAAAAAACTTATGGACGTTTAAAAAATAAGGAGGAAATAACATGTGACTTGCATGTGCATAATCTTTTTATTCTATTTGACGAAATCACCCTTCCCACTTGATTTATTTTGGGACATTTATCACTCTATAGTGACTTCTTATTTTTATATTCCTTTAAATAATAACTCAACCCACTAGTTTAGAATCATCGTTATAAAGCTAAGGGTTGTGGTTCCCCTTTCCCCTTCTCCTCAACATCATGCCACTCTCCCATTCCACCTCATCACCCTTTCCCCAACCAAGGGTGTGGTTCCCTTTTCTTCGCCTTCTATGTGTGAGCAAATTAACCGCTATAACCGATAACCAAATCATAACCAACATAACTGAACCACTATTAACCGATAAAACCAATGGTTATGGTTATGGTTATGAAACTTTGAATAACCAACCAATCGGTTATGGTTATGGTTATGAAACTTTGGTTAACCGATATAACCGTAACGGTCCAAACTTGTAATGTTAAGTCTAAATATTGAATTTATCTTTTACATTAACCATATGGAGGTTTTTTTACCAAGATAAAAGTATGTAAGTAAGAAAATGATGCCATTGTAGATACCTTTTATTTTGACGAAGAACTGAGGTGTTATCATCGTAACTTTTTGTTGAGAATTACCTTATTAAAAGGAATCCTACACCAGTAGTTTAATAAAAAATTGTAGCTTTGGTTATCTTAAAAAGGCTCAAGCTAAGTCCAAACCATTTACGCCTCTAATGCAGAACCCTATTTACTTCAAACCTTGCTTGGTTAATTAACCATAATTAACCAAAACAGACTTCATAACCGATTAACTATAACCAAAGTTCCGTTATGGTTATTGTTAAGAAATTCCATAACCGAAGCTAGTGTCTATAGTTATGACCAATGGTAAAAATCAAACCAACCCATGCACACTCCTACCGCCTTCCCCCTTCCATTTTTATTTACTCTATTTTATTTATAAGTAATATTTTTTATTCGTTTAATTTGTTAAAATAAAAACAAATAAGAAAATTTGTTAAGAAAATTTAACATTTCATAAAATTTAACAAACTTACAAATTAAAAAAAATACAAAGTTTAATCTAAAAATACATACTAAAACATAAAATAAATTTTGCTTAAATCTATGAACACGACTATTTGTCATCAACGGGATCGACACGAAAGTTATTCAAAATATGGTCGATTTGCACATTTGGAAAATTCATACTCCCCAAGCATTCTAGCCAGTGGCGAACCCATGATTTTTTTCCAATGGGGTCCAAATTTTGGGTGTTCAAGGTTTTAACAACCAAGCCTTAAAAATTTTTGGGTCGATCGATGTTCGGGTCGGAGCAAAGACATATAACAAAAATATATATAATCATTACTAGTTAGAAAATTGATGTCATTCAAAATGAGAAAAAAAACATTGCAACTTTTAAAGTTTAAAATTCATAAGATACAAGTTTTCCATCTTTACATCATTAGCCCTAGAATTCAAGTTTTAAGAAACTAAGTCACAAATTCTAAATTCAAATTCATATAATCATAGCATACAAAGATACAAAGATTACATGTTATTGTAATTTCCAAACTTTATATTCATAGTAATAAATTCTTAAACAACTAGAAACTAACAAAAGTTATAAATCTAAAAAAATGGTTTTAGCTTTGTGTTCTGTTTGTTTAGGAAGTAAGGAAAGTAGGGAACAAGAGTTTTAACAAGAGTTTCAAATTAGATTTTTTATTTGTTTAGGAAGAATGAAAGTAAGTAACAAGAGTTTCAAATTAGATTAGGGAAAAAAAAAAACACACAAAAAACGAGCAACGCAACGTTTAAATCTGTGACTTCTTGTTAGAAATAAGGGGGCTTGACACTAAACAACTTCACTTTTCATGTGTCCACCTAATTAATTTTATAGGGTACTTTGAAAAATTTAAAATGGAGGATTTACTAACTTTTTATAAAACATTAGGGTCCGGAAACCCTGACCCTCTCAATGTGGGTCCACCCCTGATTCTAGCCGACATCATTAGATATTCTTCCAATGAATCACTAGAAGTGTCGTACGCCATTTGACGAAGTGCAAATGTGCATTTTTGTAACATAGTAAAACCCCTTTTTCCTAAAGTATCGTATCGTAATCTGAAACTCGTCATAATTAGCAAAATAATTGGGAATACATAGAAACAGACTCATTCGCAACCGATGCCTAAATTGTTCGACGGTGTACACACAGTTTTCATCAAAATGGTCGGCCACCAAACGTTTATGTGCACCTTTAATAGAATTTGAAAATAAAGTTAGTAAACGATTATAATTTTTTAATATTTTTTAAAAGTGGTTGTGAGTGGAGAGAGAGCAAAATTAACGATAAAAGTATAAAAGATATTATTTAATTAAAAAGAAAAAATAGTATTTTTTAGTGTAATAAAAATAAAAAGGTAGAATTGTGATTATGAATATACTTATATACTTACCATCACAAACACATTATTTAATTTTATTTTGTTTTTAACTTTTCAACATTTCATGTTTAACTTCTTTTCTTTTCTCACCCTTTAACTTTTCAACCTTTCATGTTTAATTCTTATGCTTTTCAGTAATATTTTTTACTTTTTAACTCCTATACTTTTAAACCTTTACATGTTTGTTACAAATAGTTTATGGTCATATTTTTTATAGTTTAACAACTCAGCCGCAACGTGTGGGTCCTACTTTGACTTATTATTTTATTTGTGTTTTACGTATCGTTCTATTTTTTGCGAGTTAACACGCTGCAACGTGTGTGCGTGGTTCAACAATTTTTACGGTTATTTGTTTACTTTTAGCCATATACTTTTCATCTTTCACAAACTTGTCACAAAATTTTTGTTTTACGTTTCGGTCTAAATTTTGCGAGTTAACAGCTGTAACTCGGGTGCATGGTTCAACATTTTACATCTATTATATTGCCCGTCTAATGGCCCAGTCGCAACGCGAGGATCATAAGTCGACTTATTATTCTTTTCGGTGTTTTATATTTTGGTCTAATTACTTGTGTTAACACACTGCAACGGTTGTGCGTGGTTTAGCGTTCCGCTGCAAAGCGCTGGTCCTAAATACTAGTTTTATAAAAACACAATGTAAACAAATAATATACCTTCGCAATCTCTATTTAGTGCATCGCTCCTTGTTCTTGGTTCTGAAATTCCTTCATCTTCTACCATCTCCAAAAGTTTACAACGTTTTCCTTAGATGATGATGAATGCATGGCTACTAACAAAATTTTAACAAGATTGTATAAAAAAGTTGAAAATGATATATTGTGATTTGAAAAAGAGGATTGTATAAAGATGAAAAGGGTTGTGAGTTTTTTTGTATAAATACGTGTAAGTATATATAGGTTTTAAAAGACAAAAAAATGATTAAAAAAAGCCATTATTCAACGGCTTTATTTTAACATATTATTTATTATATGATCTTGTGATCAGATTTAGACATATAATTACATATAACACTTAGAATCTATTTCAAGAAAACACATCGCAATAACATATCTAAGGAGTACGTTATCATCTTTAATTCTACTGGTTAATTCTATTAGTTATGCCCCTCTTAATTAATCTATTATATATGTTCTCCCGGAAGGTTCTTATCCAATTAAAGCAAGGGCAGTCTTGATGGGTTCAAA
Organism: Scalesia atractyloides; assembly: GCA_947069175.1. NCBI lineage: Eukaryota > Viridiplantae > Streptophyta > Magnoliopsida > Asterales > Asteraceae > Scalesia > Scalesia atractyloides. The sequence continues at coordinate 84,407,924 of CAMTDV010000001.1, read as the reverse complement.
AAAGAGTAGATCACTAATGGCAATTATTCATAAATAAAATTAGATATTCACTAAATGTTTCTTTTGTTAATGAGCTTACTGCACAAGTTACATAAACCTAATATTATGGGTAAATTTAAAAAAGGAATAATGGATTTTAGTTCAATTTAAAATAATCAGTAGTGGTCTCATATTTTCATATGTTGTAAACCAATGGACCTTTATTAAACAGACAAGGATCAGGTGACCAAAAGAAATTAAAGTTTTTTTAGTAAAAGTCCATTACTTTACAATATGTGAAAATGTGGGATAACCACTGGTTATTTTTTAATTAGGACCGTTGTCGGCCAAGTGCTAATAGTTTGAATTATTAAAATCCATTATTTCTTTCAAAAAAGCAAATGTAATAACTACTCTTGTTAAAAATGTTGTAATTACTAGACCCAAGATAACAATCAAACTCAAACCTGATGGGTGAACCCGAAATCTGAAAAATTCAAGATGGCTAATGGAACATGTATTTGGGTATGAGAGTAGGTGTGAGATTAGTTTTAAAAGCTTTCACGGGAATGAGATTAGGTGATACTCGACTCGATTACTAGAAAATGTATACCTATTTACTCGAATCATATACATGAAGTTTTTTAATATTATTTTGTATTTTATTTACCCTAGTTTATCAACAGTTCATGTTAATGGTTTTATTACGTGAAAACTGTTTTTACCTTTTAGAATATTTATTCGATAATATTATTTTACTTTTATGATTGATATATAAATACTAACAAATATTTTGATATTTATAGAGTTAAATGCTTGGTTGGTCCCTGTGGTTTGCAAATTTTGCAGACTTGGTCCCAGTGGTTCACTAATTACACACTTGGTCCCAGTAGTTTCAAATTTTGCACTCGGGTGGTCCTTACCACTAACCTTTGTTAGATTTCTCAGTTAAGTATATGCAAAATTACTATTATATCCCTCTTCTTCTTCATCCTTTCTCTGCTACCACCTGCAACTACTCTGCTACCACCACCCTCACCCTCGCCGCCTTTCACCGCCATACCACTCAGCCATACCCTCGCCGCCTTTCACCGCCATCTTCCTTCCAAGACCCAAAGTTACCGGCTGTAAACGCCGACATCCGTGGAATTCCGGTCACCCCTTCCGGTTAGCCACCTCCGCTCATCTCCAACCCCCTTCATTAAACAATTACTGATTTTACAGATCTGGACGATTTCCAATTATAATTTTGTTAGACCGATTTGAGGTTGAATCGTTTATCACCACCATCGATCGCTTGTGAATTTGTTCTCACCACCACACATTGCCGTTAATCTGTTACAACAAATCTTCCTCTTCATCTTTTGCACTAAGCCCCTCCATTTATGCCCTCACAACTCCTTCATCTTCTTCGTTACCCGGAAACCTGCAACTCCTTCATGTTGAGCTTGATTCGAGTAGATCTGAACTGACGAAGATGAACTGAAAATGATACATATTGTTCATTCGTACGGATCATTTCGGTTGATTTTTGATCAGTTTCGGAGAAATTTTGGATCCGTTTTGGTGTGTTGATTGATGATTTCAAACTGTTTCAGTGAAATTTCAAAGAGTTTTGGTTCGAGTTTTTGAGTTTCGATCTTTGTTACATTGATTTTGCAGAAAAAGGAAACATAGCCGAAAAACCTGCAACTTGCCGGAGCGCCGGAGAAGACGACTGAAGCCGCCGAGAATACCGCCTCAACACCCATTCGGTTTCGGTGTACCTCCTTCTTCTAACCTTTCCGGTGATTGTTGCAGTGGTGGTGGTTAGTTGACAGTGGAGGTGGTGGTGGGTTTAAGGTGGATGTGGAGGTTGCAGGTTTGTGCAGGAGGGTAATATAGTAATTTTGCATATACTTAACTGAGAAATCTAACAAAGGTTAGTGGTAAGGACCACCCGAGTGCAAAATTTGAAACTACTGGGACCAAGTGTGTAATTAGTGAACCACTGGGACCAAGTCTGCAAAATTTGCAAACCACAGGGACCAACCAAGCATTTAACTCATATTTATATGAATCTTGTATATTTGAGATAATTTGATTTTTTAGTGATAATATATATATATATATAGGATTAGGATCATTTGTGAACAACTTTTTAAAAATGAACTGAGTGAACTAATCTTGATCATTGATTATTTTTTAGATTAAAAGGGTAAGATTGACATTAGTGCGCTCTCTCTCTCTTAATTAAAATCACTTAATTTTCTCATCTATAAATTCTCTCTCTCACACACATTTTTAATTACTTCTCCATTATTTTAAACTCGTGTAGAATTAGTTGCTAATAACGTATATGAAACTCCTAACGGAACTAGGTATTGGACACCAACTGTCCCTCCCGGATCCATACCGTATATGAAACTCCTAACGGAACTACGTCGTTGACTACAAAATACACAGATGTATCAAAAGTCTGTACACATCTGTATACTGTTTATCTTGTATAAACTGATAGTTAGTGAGACTATACACATGTGTATAAACTAACAGCGGTGTATCTTGTATAAATTGATAGTTAGCGAGACTGTACACATGTGTATAAACTAACATCTGTGTAGCTTGTATAAACCGTGATACTATCGAGACTGTACACATATGTATACACTAACAACTGTGTATCTTGTATATACGGAAACTAGCAAGATTTTAGGAATTTTGATTATATTGTTTAATAAATGCAATTTACAAAAGACGCAAATACCCTTCTGTCAATTAATTTAAAGGGAAGTTACAACATTATAATTACAATTTTGCCATTGTTAAAGCTTTAGATGGTATAATCCAATGGCTCAGATTAGTTCACACAGTTCACTCTCAACCTAGTGTTCATTCTAAAACCCTACCCTATATATATATATATATATATATATATATATATATATATATATATTTATGTATATGTGAGAAAATTTAAAACTGTGAGAAGGATAAGAAATATTATGGAGGTGACATGTGTTCCTTTTTATTTTTGTAGTTTAATGGTATAAGTGTAATTTAACTAATAAAATATAATTATGGAATGAATATATGCACCCGATTTTTTGCAGTTATTGTAGTGATTTCGAATTTGAAATAACACCCTAACTCATAAAAATACCATAGCATGTATATTGAAGGCATACATCTTATAAAGAACAGAAATATAACTCATAAAAACATCCTAACTAATAAAAACACCCTAACTCCTAAAAACACCACAACATGTATATTGAAGGCATACATCTTATAAAGAACAGAAATATAACAAAAATAACACCATAACTCATAAAAACACCACAACAGTTATATTGAAGACACACATCTTATAAAGAACACCCTAACATTGAATATAACAAAAATAACACCATAATATCACACCAGTCAACACTTTAATCAGAATCAAAACAGAAATAACACCCTAAATATATAAAAACAGAAATAACTCTACATAAGTATATCAATATGGTACTCATATAAAGATAAAAAAACACTCGTTATTATGGTGTATTTAAAAAAAAGAGTACGTATAAAAAGTTATTGATGTTAAAAAAGAATGAGGGAACTTTGCATGTGTAATAACGAGTGTTTTTTTATCTTTAATATGAGTACCATATTGATATACTTATATAGAGTTATTTCTGTTTTTATATATTTAGGTGTTATTCTGTTTTGATTCTGATTAAAGTATTGACTGGTGTGATATTAGAGTGTTATTTTTGTTATATTCAATGTTAGGGTGTTCTTTATAAGATGTGTGCCTTCAATATAACTATTGTGGTTTTTATGAGTTATGGTGTTATTTTTTTATATTTTTATTCTTTATAAATGTATGCCTTCAATATACATTTGTGGTGTTTTTATGAGTTAGGGTGTTTTTATGAGTTTATTTATGTCTTTAAGATGTATGCATTCAATATACATGCTATGCTGTTTTATGAGTTAGGGTGTTATTTCAAATTCGAAAATCCCTACAATAATTGCCAAAATCGGTTGCATATATTCATTTCATAATTATATTTTGTTAGTTAAATTACACTTATACCTTAAACCATCAAAATAAAAACAAACACATGTCACCTCCATAATCTTTCTTATCCTTCTCACACTTTAAATTTTCTCACATGAACCTCTATATATATATATATATATATATATATAATATATATTATAATATATAATAGAGGTCATGTGAGAAAATTTAAAAGTGTGAGAAGGATAAAAAGATTATGGAGGTGACATGTGTTCCTTTTTATTTTGGTAGTTTAAGGGTATAAGTGTAATTTAACTAATAAAATATAATTCTGGAATTAATATATGTAACCGATTTTTGGCAGTTATTGTAGGATTTTCGATTTGAAATAACACCCTAACTCATAAAAATACCATAGCATGTATATTGAAGGCATACATCTTATAAAGAACATAAATTAACTAATAACAACACCCTAACTCCTAAAAACACCACAACATGTATATTGAAGGCATACATCTTATAAAGAACAGAAATATAACAAAAATAACATCATAACTCATAAAAACACCACAACAGTTATATTGAAGACACACATCTTATAAAGAACACCCTAACATTGAATATAACAAAAATAACACCATAATATCACACCAGTCAACACTTTAATCAGAATCAAAACAGAAATAACACCCTAAATATATAAAAACAGAAATAACTCTACATAAGTATATCAATATGGTACTCATATTAAAGATAAAAAAACACTCGTTATTATGGTGTATTTAAAAAAAAAGAGTTACGTATAAAAAGTTATTGATGTTTAAAAAAGAATGAGGGAACTTTGCATGTGTAATAACGAGTGTTTTTTTATCTTTAATATGAGTACCATATTGATATACTTATATAGAGTTATTTCTGTTTTTATATATTTAGGGTGTTATTTCTGTTTTGATTCTGATTAAAGTATTGACTGGTGTGATATTAGAGTGTTATTTTTGTTATATTCAATGTTAGGTGTTCTTTATAAGATGTGTGCCTTCAATATAACTATTGTGGTGTTTTTATGAGTTATGGTGTTATTTTTGTTATATTTTTATTCTTTATAAAATGTATGCCTTCAATATACATGTTGTGGTGTTTTTATGAGTTAGGGTGTTTTTATGAGTTATATTTATGTTCTTTATAAGATGTATGCATTCAATATACATGCTATGCTGTTTTTATGAGTTAGGGTGTTATTTCAAATTCGAAAATCCCTACAATAATTGCCAAAAATCGGTTGCATATATTCATTTCATAATTATATTTTGTTAGTTAAATTACACTTATACCCTTAAACCATCAAAATAAAAACAAACACATGTCACCTCCATAATCTTTCTTATCCTTTCACACTTTTAAATTTTCTCACATGAACCTCTACCCATATATATATATATATATATAATATATATATATAGAGGTTCATGTGAGAAAATTTAAAAGTGTGAGAAGGATAAGAAAGATTATGGAGGTGACATGTGTTCCTTTTTATTTTGGTAGTTTAAGGGTATAAGTGTAATTTAACTAATAAAATATAATTCTGGAATGAATATATGTAACCGATTTTTGGCAGTTATTGTAGGGATTTTCGATTTGAAATAACACCCTAACTCATAAAAATACCATAGCATGTATATTGAAGGCATACATCTTATAAAGAACATAAATATAACTAATAAAACACCCTAACTCCTAAAAACACCACAACATGTATATTGAAGGCATACATCTTATAAAGAACAGAAATATAACAAAAATAACACCATAACTCATAAAAACACCACAACAGTTATATTGAAGACACACATCTTATAAAGAACACCCTAACATTGAATATAACAAAAATAACACCCTAATATCACACCAGCCAACACTTTAATCAGAATCAAAACAGAAATTACACCTTAAATATATAAAAACAGAAATAACTCTACATAAGTATATCAATATGGTACTCATATTAAAGAGAAAAAAACACTCCATCATCTTTCTTATCCTTTCACACTTTTAAATTTTCTGACATGAACCTTTACCTATATATATATATATATATCATATTTTAATATGTTACAATTGTTAAAAACATGAAATTATATAAAATTTATAATGATAAGAAAAAAAATGCATTTCGAAATCCCAACGGATATTTTTAAGAAACTATTGGATATGCCCGACGAATATGGCCCGGATATAGAACACGCACACACGGCTTTACAGTCACATTTAACTTCATTTTAGTATCAATATTCAAATGTATACGATTTTGCCACATGTTAAGTATCAACTCTGTGGCTACAAAAACAAGTATAGATACATAAAGATTATATAATTTAACTATAATGTTGTAGTAAATAAAAGTTATTAACGTAAAATAACACCATTTGTAGACATGATAAATTCATAATACATGAAGCTTGTTTAATTCTGATATTAAATTTCATATCAAGAGTTTTATAATATTTGTTTTTATGTCACGATTTCTTAAATTATTTTTTTCATAGTAGTTTAAATACAAATTCAACTGGTTTTCTGCTTGTCACATGCCTATCGAAAGCTACATTTTACATGATATCATTTGTTAGCACAACAATATGGGTCCCATGAGTTTTTAGTAACAAATTCTTGTCTAATCTCGCTTGAAATCTAAATATGCATACTAGCGTGACAATGCTAAAGTATGTTGAACACAACGATTATTTGTATAACGCAAAAATACACATAAAATTTATAATATTTACTAAGACAACAACTATCTAAAGTTTTAGGTAACAAGATAGACAAATCAGACACAAAATGTAAATATATAATCATTAATCTTGCAAAAGGTTAAAACCAAAGTGTCATCTCCATATCATATACATAGAATTTCCAAGACTAAACCAAAACAGGCACCATGCCTGTGGAGATGTACCATTTCATAAGCCTATATATAGGGTACGTTCATTACAGAACCTATATATACCTAAAGCGTGTGTATATATAACCCGACTATTAATATCACCAAAAATCAGCACCGTATCTTATGTTTGAACTCCTGCCTCGGGTACATAACTTGGTCTATCCACCTCATCCCAACTCAAGTTTGCTGCGATTTCATCATACTCGGGAACAAATTCCTGAGATTCACATTTATGTTTATATTAGAAGATGCAATAAAGGGAGTGTGGATATGCGTTTCGAGAGTGATCAAAGTGATATTGAGTAATGATAATAAGATAATTAGCTCTAGTAAAAATTAAGTTGTAGAAGATGGCATGAAGAGATTGATGTGAAGCTTAAACGAGTTTGAGTCAAGCTTAAACCGAACTTGGAGCTCATTTAATAACCAAGCTTAAGCCTGAAGTTTGTTCAGTTTGCTTATATACATATATATTTTTATAATATAATATATATATTACAGAATAAATATTATTATATACAGCTATAACGACAAAACTAATTAATGTACACTATATGCATACATTTTCATTACAGTTACATAATTAATTAATTCTATATAAATTTCACATTGTGAAATAATACCTCACTAGTCGAGCTTGAGCATCGACTCAAAACAAGCTAAACTTAAAATTTAAAGTTAAAACTCAAAACTAATGAAACTCGAACTTTAGTTATTAAATAAACAGATTAACTATGTATCATACAGTAAAAGAATTATATTTACTTATTAGCACTTTGTATAAATATTCTTTAGTCTTATCAATTAATATGTATCATACAATAAAAGGATTATATTTACTTATTAGCATTTTATATACATATTCTTTAGTTTATCAATTAATATATTACTATCTTAACATTCTCATCAAGCTTCTTGGAAACACCCTTCAACTAACTTCTTTAAATTTCTAATTATTAAAATAAACATTTATTCTTTACTTTACTATTTTAACATTCTCTTTAAGCTTCTTGGAAACACCCTTCAACTAACTTTTTTCCTTTTCTAATTATCAAGAAAAATAGTTGAAACTGTATTTTCTTTTCCAGATAACTAACCTCAAGTTGTCTGACCAACTGTTTAGCGGTTGGGGCGGAGACAATTATCCGGCGAGCAATTGGCGAGATGAAGCCTTCATCAACCGCTTTGTCTATGAAAGACAACAATGAGTTATAGTAACCCTCGACATTCAGCAGACCAACCTGGACACGATCCACAAAATAAGATACCGTTATTTAACTGTCCCCACAAAAAATAAAAAATAAAATAAAATAATAAATAAGGTATGATTATGCAACAAGTCTTCTAAACCATCTATCCACATGCACATGATTCTTCTATAGTTATAACCTTCCCAACATTTGACCAAAAAGGTACCCTTTTTAATTCTTCCAATGTTTATTAGTTACATCATTGGAGTACTACTTTCTATGCATGCTGTACAACTTGTAGCTGTTCATTTTCTTACAGGTTTATGGTGGATTTTGAGTTGAGCCCATGTGATGACTTCTAGCAGTTCTTCAAGAGTGCCATAACCACCTGAGAAAATTCACCAAATGAATATAATTTATTTTCAAGATTTTGAATCTTTATGAAACAATAAAAGAAACTATACCTGGAAGAGCGATAAAGGCGTCAGCTTGACGAGCCATCTCAGCTTTTCTTTCGTGCATATCCGCCACTGCTTTCACTTCACCAACCGTCTCACCCGTTATCTGCTAATCACAGATGTGTTAACCTTCGTATATTGCATATAAAAAATAATAAAAAAAGTATCACACTAAATAATAAGACCACATTTAATGATTTCACTAAAAACTGAAAAAGTGATTACCACCTAGACAGGGACTCTTGCTCAATTTTTCCTCAAATGTGTAATGGTTTCACTAAAACAAAATGAAAATAAAAAAAAGTTATGTGGCTAAAAAAAGTTTCAGACTTGTCTCACCCACGCCGGTGAAGCTGCTCACGTCTCGTTCCTTGGCACTCTTATACACCTTATACACTTCTAAAACAAATTCTTTGTCACTATCACCCAACACTTAGGCCCACATGCTGAGTGGATGTTTTTTTTTGTCAAAAAGGGTTTAAAGTTAAAAAAGTTCGAATTTTTTTACAAGTTTGCAACCAATGTGGATGAATTTAGGTAGAGTTGAACCAGCAGCCAAAATTAAATAGAAATAACTAGTTGATTTAATGACTTATTGCTATATATAGTTTTGAGAGAGATTAGAAGTAAATGCAGTTTGTATGAAGACATGAATCACTATTAAGACTAATGTACAACTCTCAAAGCACAATGAACAAGTCATTGAAGAATATTTTAGCTAAAAAACTGAAAACTTTGATATGAAGGTTCCTGAATATACCTCTCTAGACATTAGAGTCCTTGGTATAACCCTGCAAGAAACCAAAAAAGATATCCCCATCTTTAAAGAAGGTTGTACAGTACAAGTCACCTTTGCATAGCATAAGAAAAGGATGAAAATGCCCTTATAGTAGAGTGACATGTAGCCAGTGTAGTCATGTAATTAGAAGGGTAAAACTGGAATTTTAATTATTTATTTTACTATCAAGATTCAAGAAAGTAGACTTACTTGAATGACTGTCTAAAAGGTTTCATACTTTTTACAAAACAAATAAAAAATAACATGATTTGTTTTACCTTTTTATGTACAAATTCCAAGTATGGACTGACAAACAAATATGGATGTTATTCTTTTATCTTTTGATGAAACAAAATATGTTTAATTCATTTAATCTGTAATCCCTTTACAAAAAAAAAATCTGTAATCCAGCATGCTTTTTTAAGTGTGGGATATGTTTTCAATCTTTCACAAAACTAAAGATGTCAACTTTTTTGAGAACTTGATGTTTATGTTCAGTTTTCAACAGGAAAAAAGGTGAAAATAATAGCTTGATTAAGTACAAAGATCGAGTTTTTTTAAGCATTTGATCCCATGATGTCTACAAACACCTTGCATAGAATACTGTGAAAAATGCATAATTATTTTTTTGTTTTGTTTTGTTTTGAGTAATGTTTGACTTTTAAAGGTCAAACTTATATATGTTACATTTGCAATTAGTAATGTTATTCATCTTTATATTCAACTCTAACTGTTATTCCACACTCTGATTTAGTGCATGTTGACATAATAATATTTGTTTCAAGAAACTTGATAAATGGATATATCATTTCAAAATTGCAAAAACAATGGATTTGCCGAACAAAGTCAACAAAAAACAACTTGTGATATACTAGAACAAACAAACGTAGTCAGTAAAATTCTACATAGGGGCGACCCTATAGTCACGGGAATTTCCATAATTTATATATATAAAATCTTAGTGTTTAAAAAACAAACATGAGATGAACCCTCTAATTATAATCAATAGAGAAAATAAGCTTATGATGTTTCATGATTAAAATGTTCTGGTTCCGTCCCTGCAATTGAAGTTTCGTTTTTTAACTTTGTGATATACTCAAAATACATAGGTGTATAGACACAGTCAAAGTCTAGAGAGAGAAAGAGGAGAGAGAGAGCATACCCTAGAACATGGCGTCCACCATCATGAACTGCCTGAGAAACAAGACCCATGAGACCCACGCTGCCACCTCCATAGACCAAATCAATCCTTCTTTCCACCTTCCAATTTGCATACAACACATTAAAAAAACAATGACACGTGTCACAAACCCACATCACCATTACATTACAGGCTCAAGAAAACAATACCCTTCTATCAAGATTCAATTTTTTTTTATCAAGTTTAACCTATTTCATTGACAAAAATGATGATGGTGGCCTTTGATTGGTGTGAAAAAAGCTGAAAACATGGTTAAACATATAGCCATTATTCTAAGATTGCACGTTTGGTTCCCCATTCATTGGCACACACCATTCTGTCCCTTTGTTTCTTCCAAAATTTCATGTTTCTTTTTGGTTTTTTTACAACCTCCCACCATAAACTTTAGATCATGCAAGAAGGCTGCTCAACTGACAGCATGTTACAGCTAGCAGTTTCTCTCTCATACCCCCCCCCCCCTCCTTTTCATGCCAAACATAAACCCTAACTTCCATTCTTCATTCATATAATCAAAACATAATAATCTCAAGAATATTGATTTATGTATAGCTTGGATTCTTTTAAAATGGTGAAATAATGCAACAAAAATAGACTTATATTTAAATGCATCATTAAAGATTTAAACTTTATAGTGTAAATCAACAAACCAGCAAGAAACAATGAAGGGTTTTGATCAGTAATGGTGGAATAAAAATGGGTTTCTGAAATTTTAATAAAATGCATCATCAAAGATTAAAACTTTGTAGTGAAAATAAAGAAACAAAGAAGGGTTTTGATCAACAAGGGTAAACAAAGATGGGTTCTTGAAATCTTGGAATAATATTAAGGATAAGATACAATGGTGGGTTTTGATCAACAATAGTGGAATAAAAATGGGTTCTTGATTCTTGAAATAATATTAAAGACACGAAGCAATGGTGGGTTTTGAACAACAATGGCGGTATAAAAATGGGTTCTTGAAATCTTGAAATAATATTGTTGTACCATCAAAGAATTTTGAAAGAGAAAAAATGTAAGATTATAGAGATATATCATATAATATGTATATATATATATAAATGTATGTATACCAGTTCTTTGCCAAGATCAATAGCAGCTTCCTGGTAACCTGCTTTGTTTCCTCGGCTGCTTCCACAGAAGACACATATTCTCTTGAATCTTGATCTTGTTTCACCTTCCATATCCCTCAGTTTCTCTCTCTAGAAATATTGGGGAAGATGATGATGATGATGTGCTTCCTGGAACAAGGGAGAAAGAGGAGAGGGGAGGGAGTTGAGAATGAAAACAATGTGTGAATGTTGTATAAATATATACTTTAATAATAAATATCTTAAAAAATAAATAAATAGATTTTATTCCAAATTTTGAAAAAGTAATATGGGAAGAGAGTCAAGAGACCCCCACAACATAACAATAAGACTACCCCACCTATCTCACGTTCTCTTAACCCCGTGGCCAAGCGAGATTTTCTTGGAATTATTTATTTATTTTTTGAATTTTTATTGTTTATTAAAAATTGGTCATTTACAGCTTTAAACCATATTACTACATAAAAATTTAAATTATATTAAAATCGGATTAAATCTATAACTTGGTCATTTATAGTTTTAAACTATATGATTATATAAAAATTTAAAATTAGATTTCTGAGGCAATAAATTTGTTTTCATCGGATATCATAGAATGACCGGTTATTATTTTTATAATCCTGTTGAAAACCGGGTTTTCACAAAGCGTAGAGGTGAATTCTTAGAGAACGAACTTCTAACACGTGATTTTGGATAAAACCATAAGGATCTAGAGGAGATCCGGATACCCCCTGTGACCGAACCATAAACCAAAACAACCAATCAACAAAGAGTTGTTGAACTTGAACATGAGAGGATTCAAAAGAAAGACGGTTATGACACCTAGTGTTCGCAGAAGTACTAAGGATCATCATGAACCAAATAGGTATATCAAACTTCACGAGATGGACGACTTCCAGATAGTTGATAAGGCTGAGCCTAGCACTTATATAAAGCCGCAATCAAAGATTATGAATATGAGAAATAGCTTGAAGCAATGCATGCCGAGATGCAATCCATGTATGACAACCAAGTATGGGCCTTAGTTGATCTCCCACCCAAGAGTTAGACTGTAGGAAACAAATGGGTTTTTTAGAAGAAATCTGACATGGATGGAAACGTGTAAACCTTCAAAGCAAGGCTTGTAGCGGAAGCATTTACTTAGACTCAAGTAATTGACTAAAGGAAACCTTCTCACCTGTAGCCATGCTTAAATGGATTAGGATCTTGCTTGCCATTGCTGCAGATTATAACTATGATATATAGTAAATGATGTCAAACCATGTTTCTAAAGGGACACCTTACTAAAGATGTCTATATGGCTCAGCCAAAAGGTTTTGTGAATCCAAAGCATCCTAATAAGGCATGCAATAAATCTATTTATAGTTTAAAGCAAACATCTCAAAGATGGAATCTTCGCTTTGACTAGAATATCAAAGATGAGCCATGTGTTTACGAGAAGACAAGTGAGAGCTTTTTTACTTTCTTGATTATGTATGTAGATGACATACTACTCATTGGAAATAGGTATCGCAGAAATCTATCGACGCAACAACCACCCATTGTAAGGGTAAAATATTAAGTAAAAACCATTCATAAGTATGGACCATTGTAAGGGTAAAACCACCAACCAATATGGACCTCTTGCTCGAGTTTGCCAACGCGAGAGTAATTGATATGAACTAGACTAAGTCCTTAACCCTAAGATTTCGCGACCACATTGAGCCAAAAAATTACCAAACCCAAAATCCTAAACCAAAACCTCTAACCCTCTTCCAAGTGATTAACACATTATTGACTGCATATACATTATAAACGTGAATACTTGACTCAACAAACATAAAGTTATGATTTGTTTTTTAAGAATTTGATAAAATTCACTTTCAATATAGTGATTGGTTTATTAAAGTCATTAAAATACACCTTAAGTTAATCCATAACTTTGAGGGTTAATAAACCATTTTGGGTTCATTTCCCCAAGTTATATAGGAACTCAGCCAATCATGGCTATAAATATGAAAAATATCAAACTTAATTTCTTAGAAAGTTCTTACAACCTTTGACAAATAAAACCGAAATTAAACGATGAAAAGGTGGTGAAATACTGGGTGTAAAGTCTGGAAATGGGTTGTGGGTGAAGTAGGTGATGGTGGAATGGTGAGAGTGATAGTGGAAGTAGGAGGCAAGAACTTCTATTTATAGGTTGTCCAGGTCATAAGGTATACAACCATGCCTAGTGAAGCATGACCTTGTGCCATCGACTTTTTGCCATTTGTCTTTTTTTTTTTGCCAGTTATAGAGTTGACATTTTGCATGGGGCACGACCATGTTCCTAGGTAAGGCACTATTGTGGTCAACTCTTGTGGGGTCCACTCAGTGTTGTCTTCACTCAAGGTCTTGGGCACGAGGGTGTGTCCGATCAAGCACGGCCATCTTCCTTAGTGTCTTTTGTCACACCCCAACCAAACGGAATATGTCGGGGCGTTATGTGTGATTGTTCATAACATATGAAACTATTGAAAAGTGATATATATTTAATCATACCAAATTAAAGATTCATTACAAAGAAACAAATTGTCTCATAACATAAAGTTTTATGCGTTGAAACTAAGTCCCATGCATCCCAAGTGTATTATCAAGCTTGATACTATCTTAAAATTGCATCACATGTATCATGTATAAAATAAAGAGTCAACTAACAAGTTGATGAGCAAACATAGGTTTTCACACGCATAGTAAAAATAGAATAGCGAACCAATAGTCAATGATATAATTTATCACATATGTATAAACAATGCAATGATCAAACCTTAGTTTACTAGAATTAGAATTTTGAACAGTTTCAATACCCAAATGCCATCGCATGTCAAATTCGAGTGGGTGTCAATCCAATAAAGCTATTATCTACTACTTTAGGCATAGTTAATTAATGATCAATGCTAGAAATAGGCTAGCAATAGAAATGGTTTAACACATAGCACAAATTAACACATAGACATAATGAATTCGCATAACTTTAAATAAAAAAATTTGAATGCAGGATACACCCCAATAACCTAAAAATGAAAAAAAGGAGCTATGAATATTCACAGGTTGCGAAGATAGCAAATTACAACTTAACACAAGTTGTAGTGTTTTGGAATAAATTCCAAAAGTTATCCTAACAACATATAATATATACAAGTATTAATGAAATGAATAAAACGAATACGATAAAATAGGGATTTCTAGGTCCGTACAATTTAGGGGATTTTTAGTATAAGTGATAAAAATGATTTAAATGCCAAAAATATATAAATACAAATATATAATTCGAATTTAAATATAAAAATGGAATAAGATAGTTGTATGATTTTGACTAAAAATGATATTATATATATATATGTATATATAAATCCTAAAAATAGATATATAAACAAGTTCATATATATAATACGATACATTTATTCTATATTATGGTTTGGTTAAAAATACAAGTAAATAATAATTTAATGTAACATTATGGACAAATAATCGAATTATAACACGACACATGTCCAAACTCTCTGATTAATTCTGATTTATGAAAAGAAAGGGACGAAACATGTCAAAATGGGATAGAAACAAAGTCTGAGGACTAAATGTGCAAAAATGCCAAAATTCATCTTCTGAATGTCCCTTACGGACCGTAGGGTACCTGTTACAGACCGTAAGGGGGTTTGAAACTGTAAGGCGGTTAAAACACCCCTTACGGACCGTAAGAGGTGTGTAACATTCATGTAAAACGGGTTCCAAAATCCGCTCCGTTTGAGAATCAAGTATTATTAGAAGTTCGTTGCGCGTTTATTTATTAGTGTTACATAATTTTATTAATTTTAGTTAATAAATAAATCACATAATTAAAATAATAACCAATAAAAGAATAAATAAAGTAATTAAACCTTAAATAATAAAAACAAAATAAAAATAAACAAAAGATGCAGCAGGGAGTCGAACTCGGGTCCCCAGCAAATTTCACATACCAAAACACCACTGAGCTACACACACTATTGATTTAAAATTCAAAACAATAAACTTTTATATTCACTCAACGCTAAAACCTACAATTTCAAATGATCAAAGCAGTAACCGTCGAAATCAAGGATTGAGCTGCAGTTTTCTTTGATTGGAAACGTATAACCGTTGCCAATCACTTTCCACAACTGAAATTCAGAAATTTATTATCGAAACTGACCGAAATCATTGGGTTTTAACTTCAAGATTTAAGACCGAAATCATGGTCCTCGATTGCTTATAAATAGTGAACTCTAATCTGTGCTAACTCACTCATACGATTTTTTAAGCACACAAACACCTTGCACACTCCCTGCACAAGTCCGCCGTAACTTCCCTGCTCGTCCCCGGAATTCAACCGGAAAGGAGCATAACTCGTCTCAGTTTAGTATACTCATTTCTACTCACTTTAATATCAGGTATTTAATAAATTGAGGTTAATCAAAATGATTAATTTGTGTGTTATTTCGGGATTGATGTTCTGGGTAAACCATGCGAAGAAGATGAAGTTTTTGTTAATGTATAAGTATAATTAGAAACGGGTATTTCATCGGGTTAGACACACAGTCCAGTGGTGGACTGTGTGCAATTATAACATTCAAGTCTCGAGTTCGATCCGTATACGCAGCCGACTTTCAAAATTAAAATCCAAATTTTTTTTCAATCTATTCAGAACACCCTTCAACTAGTTTATAAGATTAATAAAACTTGGTGTTTAGGTGGGTTAGACACACACAACTGGTTGGGCTGTGTGCACGGGAACCGAAGGTCACGAGTTCCAAACCTGTTAGGGTAACCGGTTTTAAGCATTTAAAAATCCCTTTTTAAATAATAATAGAAAATGGTTTAACCTAACTAGTATATAAGAATAATTAAATTAGAGATTATTTCGGGTTAGACATGTAGCTCAGTTGGTAGAGCTGCGTGCACGTAGACGAGAGGTAACGAGTTCGAACCTCACACGCTGCCAAATTCACGCGCATAAAAACCGGTCAGACCCAAAAAATTTTATTACTATTTTTCTTTATTAATTTCATTTAAAAATCATTTAAAAATGCTTAAAATAAGACTTTTTAGGTTTAAAAATTACATTAATTACCACAAAAATAAACCTAACAATCTAGTAAAAAGCATTAAGTAAAAATATTAAGTTCAAATAAAAATTTATTTATTTATCGAATTATTACGTGATTATTTATGTTAGTTTCTCTCGTGGTTAAATCCAAATTCGTGCGCGTTCGTCGTCAATATAAGGAAACGCACTCACTGTGAGTGAATCCTTACAAATTCCCTTTTTATTCACGTTTTGGGGTGTATCATGTGTCGTTACATAGTTTATTTATTCAAATACTTGTGCCAACACCATTATGTGATCTAATGTGTATATTTTTGTTGTTGTTGTATATGGTTACATTTTATCATTTCAGTGCAATCATTCATATAAGGCCTATCAGTTCCTCGTTGGATACGAGTTGAGCATCGCGTGCCTCATTAGATCGGCTCCGTTTGATTGAGCCTTGATCTCACAGTGCATCATTTGTCATGCTCATATGTACATTGTTGATATTACGTGGTTTGTGGTTTGATTATATATACATATGCTCATATATGGTCCATGCACATTTTTTTAAAAATTAACCAATGTAATTAACTCGTTTAAGTGTTTAATTTAGATTCACTTGCCAACTTTTGTTGACCCAAACTTTCATTTTTACACATGATACAGGTGGACATGCTGAGGAGAGGAACACTTAGGATTGGCCTTAGAAGATGAATAAAATACATCATGTTTAGAACAATATTTCTTGTGTTTGTATGTTTCTTGTGTTTGAATATTTTTCTTTAAATTTCAATTAATAAATATGAAACTTAATTATAGTAAATGGCATGAGCTTTGATGAAAACCCAATCATGCCCCGACTTTTACTTCCGCTGCGGGTCAGGGTGTGACAGATTGGTATCAGAGCTCTGACTATAGGGATATAGGATAGGTTATTAGACCCTTTAGAACCTATACTATAGTTGAGTAGATTTTAAACGCTTATGTGTTACATGCAAACTCATGATGTTTATTTGTTTCATATTTATTCCACACACATATGCATGCAAGCACTTTCACTATTACATGTTATTGTGTGATCATATCATTGACATATCATGCCTACGCAAACACACACATCACAATTTCACAATTATCATGATTTCTCTCTCAAGGATTTTATAATGTTTTCATGTTTTTCAATCTCATCAAAGTGAGTTCTAGGATGGGTATGTAGTAACTGGAAGGGTACGAGTACCGGTAGTCAGAACGTCCTATCTAGGATTGGCATTCGTATAAATCCAATATAATGGACCAATTTGCCTACCTGGGGACTAACGATGAGAGTACGAAGGACCAATTAGGCCAAAGCATGCCACACCAAACGTCGTGTGAACTAACCCTACTTTGAGTTGTCATTGTGTCTACACCTGGACACCCTTCGACCTTATATCTCGCAATCATTTTTTTACGATTTTCATTCAGGTGAGGTGAGTGTTAACAGGCCGACACCAATGTGAACCCTACAAAGCCCAGTAGTCATGGGGGCCCACATGACTACCTAGGCCAGAGTATGGGAGACTTATGGGGGCCCAAACATAAGCAAAGCCCAAGACATCCTATGGATGTAGTAAACTTATTTTCTCATTTATTTTGTGAATGTTGCTTTTTCTTTTACGACACATGACACCTAACAACGTTCAACTCATAATCTCGCTACGTATTTTCTGTAGATGTCTACTAGAAACTCTCGAGGTAGTAGAAGGTCAGGAAGATCTGGCGAGCGCATGGCCGCTCAAATAGCCCAACAGATGGCTGCCGTACTTCTCGACATCGCCGTATAAGTCCAACAAGCTCTTGCCGCCAATCCCATCAACCCCACCAATCAAGAAGGCCAAAATGTCACCAATCCTCCCCCCAACACCACCAAATGCACCTACAAGCACTTCAAGTCCCGCGATCCTCCAAAATACGAAGGGACTGAAGGTGTCACCGCCCTCCTCCGTTGGTTTGAGGAAATGGAAAGCACTTTTCTCAACTGCGACTGTCCCGATGATCGCAAGGTGCGATATGTACCGATCGTTTGTATGGGGCAGCACTTACGTGGTGGAACGCGGAGAAAGGACGGCGAGGTGCTGAATCCGTTGTGGCCTTAACTTGGGAAGAGTTGAGGGAGCTCATGACAAGACGCTTCTAATCAAGAAATTGGAGGATGCATTCTACTCTTTGAAACAAAAGGAGGGAGACCACATAACATACAATAAGAGATTTCTCGAGTTGAATAAGATGGTCCTCAACTTGTTCACTCCACTCTATCGTTTAATTGAGCATTACATTCGAGGTCTTCCCTCGAAAATTCAAGATTCTGTGTTGAGTACTACATCTGCAACCCTCGAGGCTGCAATGGAGCTGGCTACTGAGCTCACGGAAAATCGCATCCGAAATGGCGATTTTAAAGATGAGAAGAAAGACAAGACACTTGCTGAAACCTCAACCCCAATCCAAACAAGTTCGTCTTCTAAGTTTGCTGGTAAAAGGAAACAAAATGGGAAGAATTTCAACGTTACTCAAAGCAATCCCCCTATCACTGTTGCCCCAATCACACAAGTTGCTCCTCCTGCCACCCCATTCAAGAAACCCTACACAGGATCACACCCAAAATGCAATCGATGCCAATATCACCACCCTTATGAGAACCCATGTCTTTATTGCACAAGTTGTGGCCGTGCAGGTAACACAATTCAAACTTGTCGCGTCTTCAAAAGCTAAACCGCAATCAACCTCAAGCCCAACCCAAACAATCAAGTGGTAGGCCAAGTCCAATACCAGCAATCTCTACTCTTACCACCTGCTCAACCCAAGTGGTAGGCGAAGCCCAATTCACTCTAAATCTGACCCTTAGAGCTTCTCTTGAGATTAGGAGCAGTTTTCTTGTGTTCTCAATAGTTCCTCAAGTCTAGTAAGTCATTCTCCCTTGTTCATTATATTAATTTAGCTAGTAATCAACTGAAAGTTAAAACAGTTTGACTTTTCGTTTGATTTTCAGTTATGACCACTATAGTCAATTCAACGTCCAAACCAAACTTTCCTCTGTGATCGTAATAACGAATGTATGAGTCCCCTACTATCATACTCTCCGACAATCACGTTTAATAGGCGAAATGATGAGTCAAGCATGTTATATCTAAAAGTCAAAACTAGTAAATATGCATTTTCCTCTAATTGAACTTTAAACTATCTAAATCAAATGTTTTGACATTATATCAGTTTACATAGACAAATAGAACATACTTTAACATGTTCAACTCATCATCCTTAGTTCTATATCGAAAGTCAAGCAGTTTCACTTTTGCTTTGACTTTCGATTCTGACCCGTTTGGTCTACTTTGAAACCTAATCAAGGCATTGTTTTGTGACCGTAATATTATAGGGAATAACACTTTGAGGTTATACCTTACTGTCATACCATTTGAAGGGAAAATCGACAAGTCCACTATATATATTTTTAAAATGTCAAAAACGCCCTTTTGGCGTATAAATGGTTTAAACTATCTAAATCAAATGTTTTGACATTATATCAGTTTACATAGACAAATAGAACATACTTTAACATGTTCAACTCATCATACTTAGTTCTATATCGAAAGTCAAGCAGTTTCACTTTTGCTTTGACTTTCGATTCTGACCCGTTTGGTCTACTTTGAAACCTAATCAAGGCATGTTTTGTGACCGTAATATTATAGTGAATAACCCTTTGAGGTTATACCTTATGGTCATACCATTTTAAGGGAAAATCGACAAGTCCACTATATATATTTTAAAAATGTCAAAAACGTCCTTTTGGCGTAGAAATGGTTTAAAAACCTACGAGGCAACATTTGGACATATGTTTTGACATAGCGGACTTGTCATAGACCCATTCGACCATCCGATGCCGCATTTACGCAATTGACTAGTTTAATGTGTGTGTGTATATATATAAGATATAACTAGTCGAATTGGGTTTAAACCTCTCAAAATCATTCCAAAACAGAATGTTTGGTTAAATAACCATTATCCAATGAGGCTTCGCACTTGGAAGGGTATAAACCACATTCTACCCGGTCAATACTTGATCTAGCGAAACCGAACAATATTCTAAGTAGTGAGTCAAGTAATATAATTTATAAAATGACTTGTGAACATTCTAACGGATATATAAATTTATTTCATTCTTAACTATACATCCTTCCAGATAATCGTGCTTAGGATAAACAACTTGAAGTATGGCTTTGCTTCAAAGAACTTATAAACAGAATATTTGCTAAGCAAAGGTAAATACTTTTTAGCCTAGTTTTATTTAAAAACTTGGGATACGAAAATTACATTTGGAGCAGGTATTATATAAATGGGCTAATACTTTCATAAATATAAAAATCTGGTTTAATCAGTTTCGTTTGAATAACATTAAATACTGGGGGTAATGGTACCGTGTCCGGGCATCCCGACTCATCAACTAGGAATGACCATATAAAATACATGCAGGGTAGTAGGCATACTCCCGGAAACGTTGTATTAAAGGTGGTGTGTACCATCATCACATACCGGCATAGATTTTTAGTACCCAGCTGTATTGACAAGCATGTAAAATTGGTAACAAGAAATCTATCCCAAAAGAATACTAGATGATTAACCCACGGGTTATCATAATATGTATCAAATGATTTATGAAAATGCTTTTTAAACGAGTCGGTTAATTGTATTTACTAGCGAAAACTGACATATTTTCAAAAGATTAAACCGCAGGTAATGAACCTTGAAAATAGGATGGAATGGCTTGGTCAAAGGAAAAGCTTAGAAATTTGCGACTCCTCTGATTAAAGGCCTATGATGTCCTTAAGCTCGCTTTAAATTCGGATCCTACTTGTGGGATATTGTATCGAACGCTTATAGATTTTATTAAATAAATTTGAACTTTTATGTTATTACTTTATCATCCTATTTCCCGCTGCATATTTGTGAAACTATTATCAATCATTACGCATAAACTTATCAACCAGGCTCATCGGAAATCGGGGTGGTCTAATGATATATATATATATATATATATATATATATATAATGGTTCAATACTTATGGTATCAGAGCCATCTAATTTAAAGGGGGTATGTGTTATTTATGTTATGGTTCAATACTCATTACATCTCATTATGATAAATTTATTGAAAAAGAAAATACTGTTAAAAACAGTATCAACGAGGAATATGATATTCCTCAAAACTTTGACTTATTAAATAAATGGACAATACCTCATATAAATCCTAAAGTTATATATCAAATTGGAAGTTTTAATAACTTTCTAAATTGGAAACAAGTTGTTAAAACAACTAAAGAAGCTGTTTCAGTTAGCAATGAAGAAATGATCATAAAGCTTTGAACCTTTCTGATTTAGTCAGATATAAAAAAGAATACAATTTTATCCATGTTGGATTAGTTCAATTTGCTTTTAAACACTTAACTCTACAAGGATTACCTGAAAGTTTTATAGCAGTATTACGAGATGCTCTTAATCTAAATTGCAAACAATCAATAATGAGAATCATAGAGACTAGCCTGGCATATGGGCCAGTATATTTCGATGTCTACCCAGATCTACATTTGTCTTTGTCTGACCAAAATATAGATAATGCTTTAACTTTATATGTTAAAACACATGGATGTATTTATTATATGTAACACCCCAAAATCACAAATTTTACTTGACTAGTATGTTTCTTTATGTGTTGGTACAAAATAAAATAACCAAGATTTTTAACTTAGTTAAATAGTTAGTCAAGTAACAAGAGGATGAAAATTAGTATTATTGGTGACATAATAATGAACTAGAAGGACTAAAAGTGGGAAATTGGGTTTAAGTTTCTTATAACAAAAAAAAAGTTCAGTATGTATGTGTGTGTGTTGGTGGTGTGGTCGACACCCACAAGAAGAAATGGAGAAGCCCCCAATTCACCCCTTTCTTATCCAAATTGAAGATGAATTCAAGCTAAAACTCATGCATGTACTTGAATCCTTGATCATCTAGTCCTATAAATGGTAAGTTTTAGATTCTCATTTGATGACCTTTTAGAAATGGGTTATGATCAAATCCATAAATTGGTATGAAATTAAGCATGCTTGTGTGTTAAAATCATCATGTAGAACATGTATTATGCACTATTTTTATTAATTCGGTGTTTAGAAGTAAAAACCATTTGGGATGATGAAGAAGGTGATATGGGTGTGTCACCCATGACTAGTCCTATTGCAAAATTTGATGAGTTATGCGACATGTGATCTTATATGTTAGTTAGTATAAAGTATAGTATGAAAATTGTTTGGTTATAGTTGTGTGATAAGATGAATGCAAGAAGTGGAAATCATAGCATGAATGGGTTGTACGTTATGCTTAGAAAGTAGTATGCACATTAAGTGTAAGATGAAATGTCTAGATGAAGTTAGGATGTGAAATTAGATGAAATGGCTTGACATATATGAATGAAATATGTTAATGATGTAATTAGTAGCAAACTAACTTAAAGAATGTGCTATAAATGGAACTCATACAAGAATTTGGGTTGAATGTATGTTTTGGGTAAGATCATGCATTAGGAGCTTGTACCATGTGCTTGGATAGGGTGATGTTCATCATGTATTCGATGGATCGTTAGTTAGGATCAAGAAGTGAAAGTGTACTATGTCCATAGCATATGGACTCACTAGTGGCAAATGATATTATGATTATGTTAAATTGACTAGCTTGGTATGTGATCGTCAAATGTAGAATTATGAAAGTATTATCATGTGTATAAATGGATTATGTGTACGTTGTATATGCGACTAAGTGATTATGTAGTTTTAGGAGTCATACATCATTAGTATGAAATGCATATGAAGTTATCACTACGGTCCGCCATATCATTATGAGTGCGTTCATAAGTTGAAAATATGAAAGCATGAAAGTAAGAAAGTTGACTTTCACAAAGTCAACAATGTATAAGTAGCATATTTGGACGTTCGAGCACATATAAGGGTAGAAAAGTCATAAGTTATGTACTAGATGATTTATTGAATGTGTACGGTGATAATTGAGTTACGAGAACATGAAATAAGGTGGTCATTAGTACATGTCTTATATATGCGATAGTTGACTAATGCAAGGCAAGTAATATATGAATGGAAAGGATAGGAATGTTTGTATGAATGATTATATACATGCTAACCATGATATGATTTTGGTGACATGAACGAATAGGAGACATGTCGAGATGGACTCAAGCACGGAAGGCTAACGGGTCAAGAGGAGGCAAGGAAGTGGATACGAATATGGACGCATCAGGTAAGTGATTTCCGGAATCACTTCTTCTTTTGTAAACAAATATTATTATTTTGAATGAAGGGGGTTGTGTAAGAAATTACGGATAAGGTAAGGAATCAAGGTATGTATTGTTGTGACAAGTTAGAGGATGTCAACTACGTTCGGAAATCATAATGGAAGTAAACGGGTCGAAATGTAGAAGTATACGTTGGGTGTGGGATTTGGATGTTATGGTATGGGAACCATATAAGAATGTTTAAGAATAACAGAATTAAAGAAAGTATTGTTATAATGGGCCGTAAGCAGTAGCTATGTTGGAAAGAACTTAGAATAGTCGAACGGGTCAAAAGAATCAAGTAAGTATGATAGAAGTATAGTTTTGATTAAGGGGACATGGGTTAAGTGTTAAAAAGGATACAGGAAGCTTACAGAATGTTCTGGGATGATACAGGTCATAATGAGTCAGTTCGGGTTGAACGGAAATCGGAAACGGGTTGCGTAAGCTTGAGTAAGGAAAAAACAGCGTCAACAACACAGATGGGGCGTCGCCGACGGCCTCCTTAGGCGTCGCCGACGGACTCCTTAGCCGTCGCCGACGCTGCTCCATTCTCTGGCGCACTCACCCACTGTCTACGCAACATTATTTCCGACGCAATATTTTAGATGGCGTCGTCGACGCTATGGGAGGGCGTCGCCGACGCCTCCCACAAACTTGATATACTGTTTTTGTTGGTTATTCGTATTGTGAGTACCGTATCTCCTAAAATCTGTTCCTTAACCCCAAATGAATCCCGAATAGTGAAAATAACCAATAGGGAGTTATGTGAACTTATTGAATTGTTTTAGTGATTACTTTATATGAATAAGTATGTAAGCATGTATGTGTGTTTGTGGCTAAATTACATGTAGTATAATTTATGGGTAAATAAGGGCCTGTATGTATGTACACGGCCTCAATACGTATGAGCATTAACGTTACTAATTATTGCTCTGAGAATGAATGGAAAGTGCAGGTTTACTTACGTTGATCGTTGAAGATCGGTGATTGGAATGCAGGATAATACATGGAACAATAATTGAAAGGATTTCATGAATAGAAAGAATATGGAGTGTTTCATTTAATTATGAACGTTTAATACTATGTAGATTGTCATCGGATATTGATAATGTGAATGTATGTGGTGATTGCAGGTTGCACCGAGTTAACATAACTATGGAATGTAAAGGGTTGAAGATCGAGTCAAAGAGCAAGGATTGTACGGGAATAGCAGTCTCATGTTTTGTATCTGTGCGTTACCTTTAAGAAGTTAATTAAGAATAAATGTTGTAAATCATTTCAGGAAAGTGTCCAACATTTTTACCAAAGGAACCTTCAAGTAGGTTATATAGACATAAATTGGAAAGAATTTTTGAGTCAGTATTTCCGCTGCGTCATTTTGGGTCAATATGTGTTTAGGGTGTTACAAGTTTGTATCAGAGCCATGGTTTGAGTGAAATCAAGTACAAGAAGGTAAGTACTTGAACTCAAACCTGTGTGCTCTTGTGATAAGGGACCCATACAATCCAAGACTCGATCAAGATTCAAATGTGTAAATGAATGTAAGCATGTACATATGTATTCATATAAAGAAACTAACTGAATGGTATATGCAAGGTAAGCTCAAAGGATTGAGGAGAATGACCCGAGAATGCGTTCTAGGATGAATGCCGAAGCATGTAATTAGACAGATAGACCCCAGGTACACAATATTAACACATATATATATATATATATATATATATATATATATATATATGGGTGCCGGTGTTATAAGAAAAAGAGGAGATCTCTTTCGTGAGAGTTAATATTAAACAAAAGATAATGATATTGTCTTGGTAAGGTTTTAAAGACGTTGCACGAACTAAAACCCATTTTTTCCGATATAAGGTGTTGATTACATGAAGGCACGAAACTAATATGTGGATTGCGCGCCTGGCCAGTGTGCAAAAAGCATATGACCCTCGTGTGATCATAATAATCATCACATGTATGTCCGATAAAATGGGGAAGTGATTTGAAATGTGACTGAAAGGAGTTGTAAGACTCTCAAGAAATGGAAAGTAATTTATAAGGATGAAAATGTTTGAATCCGTAGATAAGTACGGATCAAACAAGTAGAATGTATGATAAGAATGAAAATGTTTGAATCCGTAGATAAGTACGGATCAAACAAGTAGGAATGTATGATAAGAATGAAAATGTTTGAATCCGTAGATAAGTACGGATCAAACAAGTAAGAATGTATGATAAGAATGAAAATGTTTGAGTCCGTAGATAAGTACGGATCAAACGAGTAAGAATGTATGATAAGAATGAAAATGTTTGAATCCGTAGATAAGTACGGATCAAACAAGTAAGAATGTATGATAAGAATGAAAATGTTTGAATCCGTAGATAAGTACAGATCAAACAAGTAAGAATGTATGACGAGAATGAAAATGTTTGAATCCGTAAGTAATTACGGACCAAACCGGTAAGGACGTATGATAAGAATGGAAATGTTTGAAATTGTAGGCTCGGACCAAGAAGTAAATATTCCTTAAAGCAGATAATTTCAAGTTATGTTTTAAATCTGCATATACATACATATATATATATACATATATATATATATATATATATATATATATATATATATATATATATATATATATGCAAAGATGTTTGTATGCAAGAATGGTTAAAAGGACAATCAAGTCATGTGGGTCAAATGGTGATCGCCATTTGAATCCAGAATTTAATGTTTTATTTTGTCAAATTTTATGCTTATATGTAAGCGTAATGTATGGGCATGCATTTGCCACAAATTGGAAAGAAATAACCATCGCAAGGTGTGAGTCGATGGTTTGGGACTCACGTCAGGTATGTATAAAAGATTATGTCTTCGGTTGGAGCTTATGGCTAAACTAGAGAAGAATGTGTCAAAATTTGGAAATAATTAACCCAAGTGAAATGCGTTTAGCAAATTAGGTTGACTATCATTTGGTCTAGTGTCTTACCGGAGGGTAAAATTGGGATATAGGGGTTTTCTAGCATAAACCACTATAAATAAAGTTGTGTGAAAAGATGAAATGAAAGTTTTGATGAAAAGTAGGAGGCACGAGCTTGAATGCTAAACGCCTCCTAACGGGTCAGATGAGTAATTGATAAAACATAAATGAGAATGTATTTATAGTTAAACTTCTGAAAGGCCAACGAGGTTGAGTTGATTAATTATAAGACAAGTAATTGTAAAATAGCATGAAGGGTTAGATGCATGAAGTAAGTATAACCCTTTGAAATTATATGTAGTATTGAGAAAAGTTTAGTTGAAGGAAAGAAATACCGAATAAACTACATGTTGCGCATATTAACGAATAACACATGATAGTTAAAATTGAATGACGGGCTAGGACCCGGATGAATGACATAATTAATTACAACGAAAGAAGACTTTCTCATGAAATGCTAAAATAATGTTCTGAAAGTATGCTTGATTTGGAAAGAAGTACAAACGTGTGCTTCAATATATGCACAATAAGTAGAAGTGCCAGTTTGACCTTGAAAAGTCAAACTACAGAAAGTTGGCAAAATAATTAACAAAAATGAAAGAATGTAGAAATGGTATGTGTGATATGTTATGACATACACATAAGAAATTTGTAAAAGAATTGTAGGTGCTTAAGCACCGAGAAGAATAAGTATTTGAAAGAAATGTACTAATGGTCAGTACCGTCAGGAAATGCTAACTTTAATGCTAGGCTTGTTGGCTATGTTCATCTGAACAAGACATTGTTGAAAGGATGCGCATAGGCGAAAGCTCAACGAATGAACGGATGCGATTAATCTGAGTATCGCATAAAACTCAAGAATCAGGCCGTTTCGGATCACAGACCGTTGGTTATGCAATGGAATCAAGGTTAGTAAAATGTTTAGCACACAACTATGCGTAAGAAACGGTAAATTAAATGAATTGTCACACCCCGACCCGCAGCGGAAAAGGTGATCGGGGCATGATTGGGTTATCATCAAAGCTCATGACATTTATTAAGTGTTTCATATTCATTAATACAAATTAAATGGAAATTTACAATGATTGCTACAACATGATCTAACTAACAATCTAAACTTCTTTGTTCTCTTCTAAGGCATATCCTATGTTTTCCTTGCTTCAACCTGTTCACCTGTATCATGCGTAAAAAGGTTTTTGGATCAACATAATGTTGGCGAGTGAATCCTATGGAAAACATTTGAACAATTTATTTAAATTGATTATGAAATATGTGCACAACCAAACATGAGTAAAATTAGATGTAACTTGATCAACAATCATAAGATGTTAAATGAAACACTCATGAATAATAATGGAACAATTAAAGGCACGCGATGCTCAACTCGTCTCTCACGAGGAACTGAGGGGCCTGATGAATGAATTGCATAAACATGATGATATGAATGAACAAACTACAAACAAAATAAACTCAATGAAACACACATGAACAATAATGAATTTGAATTGAAGCACGCGATGTTCTACTCGTCTCCCACGAGGAACTGATGGGCTTAATGTATGAGTTTCATATAATTTGACAAAAGGAATATAAGTAAATCACAACAATAAAACAATCTAAGTTTAAGTCATGATGTGGTATGGCACAAGTTTAAATAAATAAATTAATTAATTTCATAACACATGACACACCCCAAAACGTGTAATTTAAAAGGGGAATTGTAAGATTCACTCACAGTGGGTGCGTTCGGTTGATGACGTTGAATGCACGCGAAGTGGTTTTAACCACGAGTGAGATTTAACCTAGATAAATCGCATTATGGTTTGGTAAGTAAACGGATTTTATTAAACTATTTTAGTAGAATTGTTGGGTGTATTTTTGTGAGTTTGAGGCTATTTTCTAACCTAAAAAAAATGTTATTTTTAAGTATTTATAATTGATTTTTAATTAAAATAATTAAATAAAAATAATAAAAAATATTTATTTTATTTTTGCTACAGTGACTTTGACCATTGACTTTGACTGGCGTTGACCGGTTCGAGGCATATTGTTGTGCGCTGGGTGAGGCTCGAACCCGAGACCTCCCGTACGCGTGCACGCAGCTCTACCAACTGAGCTACGTGTCTAACCCGTTATATATCCGATTTTAATTACATATATACATTAATTAGAATTAAACAGAAATCCTTTTTATTTTAAAAACAGTTTAAACGACTCCGACATGCACTCCACAGGTCTCGAACCCGGGACCTGTGGTTTAATCCAACACACAGTCCACCGCTGGACTGTGTGTTCAACATGTTATATCATTCGATTTTTATTATACTTAAATACTAATTATTTATTTCCTTTTCTGCCTTAATTAAAAAGAAGAGATAATTGTCCGAGTCGGTGCTGAAGACCGGACTCGAACTCGTGACCAGCGATATAAACAAACACACAGTCCACCGCTGGACTGTGTGTCTAACTTGGTTATTATTCCGGTTATCAATATACTTAACATATATCTAAGGCGACTCCGGTTCAGTAAACAAAAAAATGGTTTTTATTAAGGCAGCGTGTGTGAGACCGGAATCGAACTCGAGACGTTTGCGTTATATGTGCACACAGTCCACCGCTGGACTGTGTGTCTAACCCGATTAATTTCATGATTTTAATTATACTTATAATATAACGAGTACATCCTCTTCTTCATCAAAGTATAACCAGAGAAAGTCGACTGACTGGTTCAAGGTTTTTTTATCGGTTTTATTAGTGTTTTACAGTCGATTAAGGTAAGATAAAAGTGAAAAGGAAAAGAAACTGGGCGGAGAGGTATACCGACTGGACTCTCTGTTTTCCGGCAGAAGCTCCGGCGACAGAATTCACCTCCGGCGACGTGTTCCTTATAGCAGCTAGTCTCCGGAAGGCTTGGAAAAGGTAAGGGTGACTTCGGTAAAGATTTAGGGGATTCAGTAAAGCTCAGAGATTAAAACTCGGTTTTCTGGCGAAAAACAGGAAAGTTCCGGCGATTGGAATTACGCCGTGAAAAGATGTGTTTTTGAGCGAAAAGGTTTGTCGTCGGTTGTGGGTCAATTTATAGGAGAAAAACGAGATGTATTTGGTCTGATTTCGGACTGTGTTCGTTTATTTAAATTTTCCGGCGGTTTTGATTTTGGCCGCGGACTTCAAACATCGGTTATAACCGATATCTGGTTAATGGTTTACGTTATAACGTAAATTGTAGTTAAGACTCGCGAGAATTCCGGGATTCCGACGACTGAACCGTTTGGGCGCCGGTTTTGAATTTGTAACGACACTTTATCAATTAAATAATTTTATTATACAACAAACAAAGTCCTCGGCGCAGTGGTTTGTGTGTGTGAGTTAAATCAGTTGGCTGATTCGGTACAGACCCGGGTTCGAAACCCGGCAGAGGCAATTCATTTTTATTTTGCGATTTTTGACAGTTTTTCAAAAACTAAATATATATTCCCGTATAATAATTGATTACGGATCGTTTAAAAATATTTTGGGCATTTAATTCGCAACGAAATTTTTGACTGACTGTTCGGTTGCTAAACGGAGCGGGTTTGGTAAATCCGTTTTTGACGGATGTCACAGTATCCCCTGCTTTTTATAAATTTCGTCCCGAAATTTAAATAATGATATATTTTGACTAAAAGGATGATGATGTTTTGTTTGACAATTGTATGCTTAGCAAAATAAAGGCTTATGTTTTTTTTTTTGTTCGAGGGCGGTAACGTTCCTTGTAAGGGTTAAGTACCCTATTCAGGAATCGCTTTTTGTTGCCTACTGTATAAGTATTGATAAGCAGAAATGATTTGCTAAAATGATATCCTGCATAAGAGTTTAGATACGTTTGGGAAAGTATGGTTATATCTTAAGGCAAAACTTCTAACACTATAACATATATGGGACATAAATAAAAACACAACAGCTGATATTTGAACATAAGTAAACACAACAGCTAATATCCGAACATGAATAAACACATCAGCAAATATTTGAACATGAATAAACACATCAGCAAATATTTGAACATGAATAAACACATCAGCAATTATTTGAATCCACATTCTGATAGCATATATGTTTGAATGATGGAAGTTCCTCTCTCGTTTATTATGATGGAGAGGTTAGTTTATGTAGAAATGGAACACAATCCAATCTCTTTAAATAACATGATGATATAAATGTAACACAAATTCCAACCAAGGCAATACTAAATCCTATATGGAACTTCTCATAACCGCCTGATAATGCCTCTGATCCTTTGGCAAGAATACTTATATATAGGAAGTACCAGCGGCGTATCCACCATATTCTTGCCAAATTTTCATTAGTTTTATCCACAAGTTATGATTGGTTACCAAGAAACTAATAAATCCTACATAGAACTTCTCATAACCGTCCGATAATGCCTCTGATCCTTTGGCAAGAATACTTATATATAGGAAGTACCAGCGGCGTATCCACCATATTCTTACCAAATTTTCATTAGTTTTATCAGTGAATTATGATTAGTCCTATAACTCTACCACCAATACAACAAACATAAAATACTGAAATGAAATATATCTGTGCGATCAAGGCTCAATCGAACGGAGCCGATCGTATTGCATGTACTGAAAATGAAATGGATGTGCGCTCAAGGCTCAATCAAACGGAGCCGAACGTATTGAATGTACTGAAATTGAAATTGTGTGCTCAAGGCTCAATCGGGTGGAGCCGAGCGTATTGCATGTACTGAAAATGAATAACTTAACCACACAAACAGCCTATGCATGGAACCTCTCATAACCGCCTGATAAGGCCTCTGATCATTTGACAAGAATACTTATATATAGGAAGTACCAGCGGCGTATCCACCATATCCTTGTCAAATTTTCATTGACTTTATCCGCAAGTTATGGTTAGTTCTACAACAAACACCACAACCACAAGATACTGATAATGAAATTGTCTGTGCGCTCAAGGCTCAATCAAACGGAGCCGAACGTATTGAATGGAATTGCATGTGCGCTCAAGGCTCAATCAAACGGAGCCGAACGTATTGAATGTACTGAAATTGAACAACTTAATCTAAACAACCATCACACAAACAGCCTATGCATGGAACCTCTCATAATCGCCTGATAATGCCTCTGATCATTTGACAAGAATACTTATATATAGGAAGTACCATCGGCGTATCCACCATATCCTTGTCAAATTTTCATTGACTTTATCCGTAAATTATGGTTGGTTCGATGCGACTTTACTACAAACACCACAACCACAAGATACTGATAATGAAATTGTATGTGCGCTCAAGGCTCAATCAAACGGAGCCGAACGTATTGCATGAACTGGAAATATAAATTGAAATGTGCGCTCAAGGCTCAATCAAACGGAGCCGAACGTATTGCATGAACTGGAAATGTAAATTGAAATGTGCGCTCAAGGCTCAATCAAACGGAGCCGAACGTATTGCATGTATTGAAATGTAAAATGAAATAACCGATCAAGGCTCAAACAAACGGAGCCGATCGTACGGGCACGCCCTGATCAACCGCATAATAAAATGGGGATCAAACTCAACCTCGATGGATGGGGAGCTACGGCCTCGGCAAAAGCATATACTGAAAACAATATATAATATATAATATCCAATAATTTCTCTAACAGTCCACACATGGAAAAACATAAAACTAAACGATAGGAATTGAATCTGGATCCTCGGCGAAGAGGACTAGCTGAGTATCTTCATCTGGGCCGTCATTATCTTCGACAGGGTTGGCGTTGATATTGAAGACTCTTCCTCTTGTTGGTGGCATAGTGGTTGGGTTTTCTTGGTTTACTTGGTTAACTGGGTTTGATTGGGCTTGAGTGTTGATAACGTTAACCAATTGAGGGCATGTGTTTCTAAAGTGGGTAGGGTCGCCACAATTGAAGCAAGCTCGAGCATATGGGAACATGGGGTATTGGGGTTGATGATAAGTTTGGGCCATGTTTTGAGTAGGGGAAGAGGTTTGGTCTTGAAAGGTGCGACAAACATTGCTCAAATGACCATAGCGTCCACAAGTTGCACATAGACGACAAGGTAGAGTATGGGGATGGTGATAAAAACAGTTGTTGCATCGAGGGTGAGGTCCAAGATATGGTTTCTTATTTGGGTAAGCTGAGTTGGGTGCCACTTGGGTGATTGGGATAGCTTGGATGGGTATGGCGTGAAAAACTGGTGGATTTCGTTGAGTAGCAGCGAAAAGTCGCCCGACTCTTCTTCTCTTAGGTTTGGGTTGAGAAGGGGATTCGGGTTGAGTGGAGTCGGAGGTTTCAGTCGATTCTTTATCCTTCTTCTTCTCCTCCTTGAAGTCTTTGTTTCGGATTCGGTTCTCGGTGAGCTCTGTTGCTAGCTCCATTGCTGCTTCCAAAGTTGCAGGCTTGGTACTTATTACAGGGTCTTGAATCTTTGACGGAAGACCACGAATGTAGTGCTCTATCAAACGGTAGAGGGGAGTAAACATGTTGGGAACCATTTGATGTAATTCGAGGAATCTTTTGTTGTAGGTGATGTGGTCTCCTTCCATTTGCTTCAATGAATAAAATTCATCTTCTAGCTTCTTGAATTCGCTCCTTGGGCAAAATCGTCTGGTCATGATTTCCTTCAATTCGTTCCAAGTTAAGGACATAGCATCTTCAACACCTCGTTTGGCCTTCTCTGTGTTCCACCAAGTAAGTGCTATCCCATATAGTCGACCGGTAGCATAACGCACTTTGCGATCATCAGGGCAATCGCAATTTAGAAAAATATTCTCCATTTCTTCAAACCAATGGAGGAGAGCGGTGACGCCTTCAGTCCCTTTGTATTTCGGAGGGTCGCATGATTTGAAATGCTTGTAGGTGCATTTAGTGGTATTTGGGGGAGAGTTGAAAATGTTTTGGTTTGCTTGATTGACGGGATTATCGGTGAGTGCTTGTTGAACTTGGATTACAATGTTGGGTATTACGGCAGCCATTTGTTGAGCGATTAAGGCAGCCATGCGTTCGCGGGCTTTTCTTGCTCTCGTCTTCCTACGGGCGAGGTTAGAAGACATCTACAATGAATACATGACAAGAGTATGAGTTGGATGCTTTTGAGATCATGGGTCGCATTTAGGAATGAACATTCATAAAATAATTATAGAAAAATACTACATCCATAGGATGTCTTGGGCTTTGCTCGCTGTTAGGCCCGTCATGCCGCCATACTTTACCTGTGTAATCATGTGGGCCCCCATGAATACCGGTTTTTCATATGGTTCGCACGGTTTCTGCCTGGTTGCGTACACAAAAACCCGGAGAAAACCGAGAAATATGTATACAACGTGTGATGTTCGGAATGTGTCCAGGTGTAGACACGGTGACACCTCAAAGTAGGGTTAGTTCGAACGACGTTTGGTGTGGCATGCTTTGGCCTAATAGGTCCTTCGTACTCTCATCGTTGGTCCCCAGGTAGGCAAACTGGTCCGTTATATTGGATTTATACGAATGCCAGCCTAGACAGGACGTTCCGACTACCGGTACTTGTACCCTTCCAGTTACTACATGCCCGTCGCAGAACTTACTTTGATGAGATTTGAAAATTGCACAAAATCTTTGGATAATGAGAATATGAAAATAAATTGAATTCATGAACATCGATATGTGTATAATGAATATGTATATATGTATAATGAATATGTATATAAGCATGTATGTTTGACTGAAATGTAAACAAATATGAAACAAATAAATATCACAAGTTTGTATGTAACCACCTAATCAATTTTAAAATTTAGGCAGACTATAGTATAGGCTCTAAGGGTCTAATAACCTATCCTATATCCCTATAGTCATGGCTCTGATACCAATCTGTCACACCCCGACCCGCAGCGGAAAAGGTGATCGGGGCATGATTGGGTTATCATCAAAGCTCATGACATTTATTAAGCGTTTCATATTCATTAATACAAATTAAATGGAAATTTACAATGATTGCTACAACATGATCTAACTAACAATCTAAACTTCTTTGTTCTCTTCTAAGGCATATCCTATGTTTTCCTTGCTTCAACCTGTTCACCTGTATCATGCGTAAAAAGGTTTTTGGATCAACATAATGTTGGCGAGTGAATCCTATGGAAAACATTTGAACAATTTATTTAAATTGATTATGAAATATGTGCACAACCAAACATGAGTAAAATTAGATGTAACTTGATCAACAATCATAAGATGTTAAATGAAACACTCATGAATAATAATGGAACAATTAAAGGCACGCGATGCTCAACTCGTCTCTCACGAGGAACTGAGGGGCCTGATGAATGAATTGCATAAACATGATGATATGAATGACACAACTACAAACAAAATAAACTCAATGAAACACACATGAACAATAATGAATTTGAATTGAAGCACGCGATGTTCTACTCGTCTCCCACGAGGAACTGATGGGCTTAATGTATGAGTTTCATATAATTTGACAAAAGGAATATAAGTAAATCACAACAATAAAACAATCTAAGTTTAAGTCATGATGTGGTATGGCACAAGTTTAAATAAATAAATTAATTAATTTCATAACACATGACACACCCCAAAACGTGTAATTTAAAAGGGGAATTGTAAGATTCACTCACAGTGGGTGCGTTCGGTTGATGACGTTGAATGCACGCGAAGTGGTTTTAACCACGAGTGAGATTTAACCTAGATAAATCGCATTATGGTTTGGTAAGTAAACGGATTTTATTAAACTATTTTAGTAGAATTGTTGGGTGTATTTTTGTGAGTTTGAGGCTATTTTCTAACCTAAAAAAATGTTATTTTTAAGTATTTATAATTGATTTTTAATTAAAATAATTAAATAAAAATAATAAAAAATATTTATTTTATTTTTGCTACAGTGACTTTGACCATTGACTTTGACTGGCGTTGACCGGTTCGAGGCATATTGTTGTGCGCTGGGTGAGGCTCGAACCCGAGACCTCCCGTACGCGTGCACGCAGCTCTACCAACTGAGCTACGTGTCTAACCCGTTATATATCCGATTTTAATTACATATATACATTAATTAGAATTAAACAGAAATCCTTTTTATTTTAAAAACAGTTTAAACGACTCCGACATGCACTCCACAGGTCTCGAACCGGGACCTGTGGTTTAATCCAACACACAGTCCACCGTTGGACTGTGTGTTCAACATGTTATATCATTCGATTTTTATTATACTTAAATACTAATTATTTATTTCCTTTTCTGCCTTAATTAAAAAGAAGAGATAATTGTCCGAGTCGGTGCTGAAGACCGGACTCGAACTCGTGACCAGCGATATAAACAAACACACAGTCCACCGCTGGACTGTGTGTCTAACTTGGTTATTATTCCGGTTATCAATATACTTAACATATATCTAAGGCGACTCCGGTTCAGTAAACAAAAAAATGGTTTTTATTAAGGCAGCGTGTGTGAGACCGGAATCGAACTCGAGACGTTTGCGTTATATGTGCACACAGTCCACCGCTGGACTGTGTGTCTAACCCGATTAATTTCATGATTTTAATTATACTTATAATATAACGAGTACATCATCTTCTTCATCAAAGTATAACCAGAGAAAGTCGACTGACTGGTTCAAGGTTTTTTTATCGGTTTTATTAGTGTTTTACAGTCGATTAAGGTAAGATAAAA
Source organism: Scalesia atractyloides (assembly GCA_947069175.1). Classification (NCBI taxonomy): domain Eukaryota; kingdom Viridiplantae; phylum Streptophyta; class Magnoliopsida; order Asterales; family Asteraceae; genus Scalesia; species Scalesia atractyloides. Next base: position 84,371,183 of record CAMTDV010000001.1, on the reverse strand, counting down.
GTGAAAAGGAAAAGAAACTGGGCGGAGAGGTATACCGACTGGACTCTCTGTTTTCCGGCAGAAACTCCGGCGACAGAATTCACCTCCGGCGACGTGTTCCTTATAGCAGCTAGTCTCCGGAAGGCTTGGAAAAGGTAAGGGTGACTTCGGTAAAGATTTAGGGGATTCAGTAAAGCTCAGAGATTAAAACTCGGTTTTCTGGCGAAAAACAGGAAAGTTCCGGCGATTGGAATTACGCCGTGAAAAGATGTGTTTTTGAGCGAAAAGGTTTGTCGTCGGTTGTGGGTCAATTTATAGGAGAAAAACGAGATGTATTTGGTCTGATTTCGGACTGTGTTCGTTTATTTAAATTTTCCGGCGGTTTTGATTTTGGCCGCGGACTTCAAACATCGGTTATAACCGATATCTGGTTAATGGTTTACGTTATAACGTAAATTGTAGTTAAGACTCGCGAGAATTCCGAGATTCCGACGACTGAACCGTTTGGGCGCCGGTTTTGAATTTGTAACGACACTTTATCAATTAAATGATTTTATTATACAACAAACAAAGTCCGCGGCGCAGTGGTTTGTGTGTGTGAGTTAAATCAGTTGGCTGATTCGGTACAGACCCGGGTTCGAAACCCGGCAGAGGCAATTCATTTTTATTTTGCGATTTTTGACAGTTTTTCAAACTAAATATATATTCCCGTATAATAATTGATTACGGATCGTTTAAAAATATTTTGGGCATTTAATTCGCAACGAAATTTTTGACTGACTGTTCGGTTGCTAAACGGAGCGGGTTTGGTAAATCCGTTTTTTACGGATGTCACATGAATTGCTTCAATGGGTAATGTAAGAAGGAAATTATGTCATTTGAAAGATAATCCAAAATTTTTAAGTAAGAATTCAGGGTATTGATTAAGCGCTCACATGGAGCACTCGGGATACATACCTGCTTAGTAGGTTAAGTGGTGTGTGGAGGAAGTTAATTGTGTAATGACATGAATATGAAAGTAATTAGACAGAACGTTAATAATGGGATGTTGGGGTATGCCCACGACAAACAAAATGTAAATAACCTATATGATATATAAATAGGATGAAACAAATCAATTTAATTTGATTAATAAGTGTATGAATGTATTAGATTTAATCAGAAAGATAGAACATGCCATAACTCAGGCTTGTAAGAACAATAGTATACACTTGGAATAAATTCATCGAAAGAACCGCTAGTGCTAATGTATGCTAGGAACTAGCATTATGTCACACCCCGGATTTCCGACCCCGAAATCCAAACACCGGTGGGCCCGGGTGGGGAGTATCGTGACAACAGTTGATAACGTCATAGTCAATTAAACGTGGCACAACGGAAGTCGTGGAGTAAAATTACTATTACGAACCGAATGTTCGAAAATACAAAATAATATACAAGCTTGTAATAGAAGATCCACAGGCGGATCATAGAATGTACTAGAAAGAATACAAAACAGACTTTAGGCAGATCTAAGGATTTACAAGAATCCTCTTATTCTCTACCGAGCAGCTTCCGGCTTAATTTCGTGTTGTACCTGCATATTAGTATTTGGAGGGTACGTCAGCTTACGCTGGTAAATACACCCAACTGACTCATTTTGAAAATACTAAAAATGATTTCAAGTGCAAACGACTCAAAATCTTTTATTATCTTAGGAAGGTTAACCATGCAATGGACCATGCAGTAATAATTTACCATATCCCAAGCCCTTATAGGGGAAATAAGTTGAGAGTATTTACCTGAGATTGCTTTCTTCTTTTATTTTTACATAACTCAACCATATACAAAAGTACCGAGTGCAGATAGCTTTTACCGAGAAGTCTCTAGTCTGGATTATGGCATAAACTAGCCAATTAAATACTAACGGTTTTATAAACCGAATAGTGTACATGATCATTACGTATAACGCTTGATTAAACGATGATCAGATAGAATGTAGTTTAAACCCGACAAGTACTTGACTTGTATAATATGGGTAAACTATAAACATTCTGGATTTTGAACTTAAAATGATAAGGTTAAACCCGTTACGGTTGAATTCCGTAAAATAGTAACATATACGTAACTGTGCGCATAATAGCGATATCGGGTAACCGGATAAGTTATGGACAAGTTCTATATGCCATTATACTTTAAATAAGTTAAGATATCAGTAGGATATCAACTTGTATGCCCGTTGAGGTTTTAAAACGAAATTATGCCTTATAGGGGCATTTCGGTAATTTCGTATCGTATAAAAGATTTTAAGTAAAATTTAAGTTTATTATCATGAGTAATCTGGAAAAATAAATTATTTATGATATAATATCAGTAGGATATCAAATATATGTGTATTTTACCTTTTATGACCAAACTATGCACCGAATGGGCATTTTGGTCATTTTACTCATAGTTTATAAATTATTTGAGATTCTGAGTTTATAATAAGTACCTACTGTAAATATGTTTAAAATAAGTTTTAAAATCAGTAGGTAACAATTCTTGGTCCATTAATATGGTTTGAAACCATACTATGCGCCGAAACGACGCTTATGTCGTAATATGACGTCTTTAAGCGATGTTTATGAAAACTGACATTTGGATCAGATTAAAATGTTTAAAATATGTTATTTAATATAACATATTAGTAGTTAAGTGATTTACCTTGAAAATATTTGATTAAAACTATTTTATAAGCCATAGGGGCTAAAACCGTCTTTTATCGACATAGTTTAAGGAATGGTTTAAAACTCAGTTTATAACTTGGTTTAATATCCCAAATAATCCTACTTATAATATTACATCAGTAGGAAACTCAATTTCATGTTTATTATCATTAAAACCTTGTTTTGTTCAAAAATGGCATTTTGGTCAAAGATGGCATAATTATGGAACTTGCGCATAAACTTGGGTTCTGATTATGATCATGTAATATAACCTCAGAGGGTTATGCTATATTATATTATGATCATAATGCAACTTTAGATCAGTGGGTAACTAATCTAAATCGGGTCACAATCGAAAGTCAAAGCAGAAGTCAAACCTTGCGACTTTCGGTTGCGAACTGACCCTAGAACTGAAATTGACGAGCCGAACATGTTCATACATGTTCTAATAATTATTACCAACTTGTTTAAGTGTCAAAACAGGTTTCATAACATATATAAGATCAATTTATGATTTTTCCAAAAAATGGTCTGTTTGACTTTTTAATATCATAACTTTTGACCCGTCAATTGGTCTAGCAAACGTGATCTTCAGGAGGTGCCCTTTATAGGGACTAACACCTACCTTACTATGATCACTTAGCCATGTTCATTTCAAACAATGGCTGGACCATAATGGTCTTAACCGAAAGTCAAAGCGTTTTACGTAAAACACTTGACTTTAGGCTATAGAAGCCTATAAACGAAAATGCACAAGGAAGGAACACTTACCAGTGATTCCTAGATGCAAAAGAACTATGTTGGACTGCTCCTTTTAGTTAGGAACTTCCAGAGAGGTAGAAGAGTGAATAAGAAAGGTGCAAGTTGAAATGGTGAACTTAAGCACCTATTTATAGTTGGAGAGCTCAAAGGAGGTGAAGCCAGATGTCTAGGGGTGTAAGAAGAAGCTTACAAGTGTCCTAAAACGTGGCATAGCTGATTAGGAAGGCCATGGTTTCGATTTAATGATTTTGGAGCTTTGCTTGGGCTCCAAAACAAACTTTCTGCTGCATCTCTGTTCTCGCGGGGTGCGAGAGACACAGGCCGGGTCTCTCACGGCCCGCGACCGCCCCTATTTCAGTTTTAAAATTTGACACTTTGGCCCCAAAACTATATAAAGCTTATAAAAACGATTTTAAATACTATTTTGGCAATTTTAGCCCTCCGTAGCCAATACCTGGCATATCCGGGATTATGCCCGGGCATTATTGAGCTCTTGGTTCGTTAAAAGGTCACTCAGATGTATAAATGAACATGTTAACACTTTTAATCCCTCCAATATCCAACTTTCACATATTTACAGAATTGAACTCTCTTGTCCAACAAACGGTACGTATGAGAGTTAGGACTTCACAAATGATCACTCAGAGGCTTATCACAAGCATGTTGATTCCAATGTCACTCAGAGGCTAGGCATGTTGACGTATTAGTCACACAGAGGCCAAGTTTCAAGCATGTTGACATATCAGTCACTCAGAGGCTAATGATTTAAGCATGTTGACGTATCAGTCACTCAGAGCTATTATTTATGCATGTTGACATCGGTTCGTCACTCAGAGGCTTAATCTTGAGCATGTTGACGCCTTTAGTCCTTATTGGTCTTTAACAGACAATTATATAAAATACAACACGCGTCACTATACTATTGGACACGATTTTACAGGGTGTTACATCCTCACCCCTTAAAAGAAATCTCGACCTCGAGATTTTATTCAAAAAGATGGGGGTATTTTTGTTGCATAGTGGACTCAACCTCCCATGTATACTCAGGACCTCTAAAAGCGTCCCACTTTACCTTTACTATAGGTATCATCTTTCTTCGGAGCTTCTTAACCTGTCGATCCTCGATCGAAATTGGTTTCTCAATGAACCTCAGGTTTTCATCAATTTACACCTCATTGTGCGACATTGCTAGCGACTCATTGGCTAGACATTTCTTAATATTACATATGTGGAATACATCATGGATTCCACTAAGCTCCTCTGGCAATCTGAGCTTATAGGCTACTGTGCCGACACCTTCGACTATCTCGAATGGTCCAATATATCTTGGGCTTAACTTTCCCTTCTTTCCAAAACGCATCGCTCCTTTCCAGGGTGATACTTTTAGCATAACTTTGTCCCCTATTTGGAACTGAAGAGGTTTACGCCTCTTGTCAGCATAGCTCTTTTGCCTATCCCTGGCAGCTTTGAGACGATCATGGATTTGCACAATCTTTTCCATGGTCTCCAGGACAATCTCAGGTCCTGACAGTTGGGCCTCCCCAATTTCTGCCCAACATACGAGCGTTCTACATCTTCTCCCATACAAGGCCTCAAAAGGAGCAGCCTTGATGCTTGTATGATAGCTATTATTGTAGGAGATTTCTATTAGGGGTAAGTGGTCATCCCAACTTCCACCTAAATCAATCACACATGCCCTGAGCATGTCTTCTAGAGTCTGTATAGTACGTTCACTTTGACCATCAGTCTGCGGATGGTAAGCCGTACTAAAGTTTAGTCGTGTTCCTAAAGATTGTTGGAAACTTTTCCAAAAGTGAGATGTGTATCTAGTATCTCTATCGGATACAATAGATACTGGCACACCGTGTAGGGACACTATCTTGTCCACATACAACTTAGCCAATTTATCTGAATTATACGTCTCTTTAATCGGCAAGAAGTGAGCTGACTTAGTCAGCCTATCCACTATGACCCAAATAGTGTCATTTCCACTTTTGGTCTTAGCTTGGTAATCAAATCCATAGTTACCATTTCCCATTTCCAAGTGGGAATTTCAAGTTGTTGTAGAAGTCTTGACGGTTTCTGATGTCCAGCCTTAACTTGCGAACACGTCAGACACTTAGCTACATAAGTGGCTATGGACTTCTTCAAACCCATCCACCAATAATTCTTTTTCAAATCTTGATACATCTTGTAACCACTTGGGCGAACAGAGTATCTTGAATTATGCGCTTCCTGGAGGATTAGATCACTAAGTCCTCCAAAGATTGGAACCCAAATTCTATCATTAAATCTTAAGATTCCGTCATTTCCAGGCGTTAACTGATCCACAGTTCCGCCTAATCCCTCATTAGGGATATTAGCCTCTAACAAGGCTTGCTTCTTCGCATCTAATAACTTCTCACTTAAGCTATTTCTGAGCTCAATGCTCTTAGCGTTAATCCTTATAGGTTTCACCTTTTCCTTGCGACTTAAGGCATCGGCAACTACATTTGCCTTGCCTGGATGGTAGCGAATCTCACAATCATAATCGTTAAGTGTTTCCATCCACCGACGTTGTCGCATGTTCAATTCTTTCTGATTGAATAGATGCTGGAGACTTTTATGGTCTGTGTATATAACACACTTTGTGCCATACAAGTAACGTCTCCACAGTTTTAGTGCAAATACAACGACACCCAATTCCAAATCATGGGTGGTGTAATTCTTTTCATGCACCTTTAATTGTCATGATGCATAGGCAATCACCTTGCCTTTTTTGCATTAGCACACAGCCCATGCCAGTGTGCGATGCATCACAGTAGACTACAAATTCCTCAATACCCTTAGGTAGAGATAACACAGGAGCGTTGCTCAACTTGTGTTTAAGAACCTCAAAAGATTCCTGTTGCTTTGGACCCCAATTATACTTAATATTCTTACGGGTCAAAGAAGTTAAAGGAGTGGCTATCCTTGAAAAGTTCTCAATGAACCTCCTATAGTAACCAGCCAGTCCTAAGAAACTACGAACTTCTGTTGGGGTCTTGGGCACTTCCAAATTTATTATAGCCTCAATTTAGGCGAGATCCACTTGGATACCACGCTCACTTACCATGTGTCCAAGAAATTAGACTTCTCTAAGCCAAAATTCGCATTTAGAGAACTTCGCATAAAGTTTCTCCTGCCTTAATAATTCTAGGATGCACCGAAGATGTTTCTCGTTATCATCTTGATTACGAGAATAGATAAGTATGTCGTCTATGAAGACAATGACAAACTTATCCAAATATGGCTTGCAGACTCTATTCATGAGATCCATGAATGCTGCTGGTGCATTTGTGAGCCCAAAAGGCATCACTAAGAATTCAAAATGACCATAGCGGGTCCTAAAGGCTGTCTTAGGAACATCTTCACTTCTAACCTTTAGTTGATGATATCCTGATCTTAAATCTATTTTAGAAAAGTAACTAGCCCCTTGAAGTTGGTCGAATAAATCATCGATCCTGGGGAGAGGGTATCTATTCTTAATGGTTAGCTTGTTCAGCTCCCAATAGTCGATGCACATTCGCATCGAACCGTCTTTTTTTCTTTACAAACAGAATAGGAGCTCCCCAAGGTGAGGAACTAGGCTGAATAAAGCCTTTTTCTAAAAGTTCATCTAATTGCGTCCTCAATTCCTTCATTTCCGTCGGTGCTAACCGATACGGAGCTCTAGCAACAGGTGCCGCTCCTGGTAGGATATCAATCCAAAACTCCACTTGCCTATCTGGAGGTAGGCCTGGTAATTCTATAGGGAAAACATCGGGATACTCTGAGATAACTGGTAAGTCTTCAATGTTTGGTTTAGGCTCATTGATGGTTACTTACGCCATGTAGATGACACAACCTTTTCTCAAACACTTGGATCCTTAAATAACGACACTTTGTCTGGCAGTCCATAGTGTGAGTCGCCAAAGATGGTGATCATTTCACCAGATGGGGTCTTAATCTCTATGAGCTTTTTATCGCAGGCAATGCAGGCTTGGTTATGAGATAACCAATCCATGCCTAAGACAACATCAAACCCCGCCAATTTCATTGGCAAAAGAGAGATAGGGGTGGAATGATTCTTAATGGATATAGAGCATCCATCAAGAATGGAAGAAGCATTTTCTAAGGTTCCATTGGCGAGTTCAATCTCATAAATTTTATCTAGAGTTCTTATGGGTAAATTTAATAGTTTACTAAACTTATGATCAACAAATGATTTATCCGCACTCGAATCGAAAAGAACTCTAGCATAAATATCATTAATGGGGAAAGTACCTGTTATGACGTTATTGTCATTAACAGCTTCCTTAGCAGTTAGCCGAAAGGCACGTGCGTTCCCCTTCTTGGCCTCTCCAGTCTTCGGATTATTATTCCTTGAATTCTTAGGGCAGCTAATTGCAATGTGCCCTTTCTTATTGCAAATATAACATACAGCATCGTTAAGATCTTTACAATCTAGGGTCTTATGCCCCCTTCTTTTATGTATGCCACAAGGTCTAGCTTGTGGGTCAGGATTACACTGTCCCCAGTGTCTTCGGTCGCAAGTCTTATAAAATGGTAACATAGCCGACTTGCCTTGGTTCCCTTTGAACCCGAACCTCCCTTTATTTTTCTTATTAAATCTATGGGAGTTGTCTTCCTCTCTCTTCCTTTTTCCAGTCAGTTTCAGGCTTGACTGGCTTCTGTCTCACTATATCAAGGGTGAGGGAGAGAGATAGGTCAACAGCAGACCTATAGGTACTAGGCTGAGCAGCCTTTAGCATGCCCTTAATCTCGGACGCTAATCCATTTATAAAACGCACAATGCGTTTGGATTCACGGGTGATAAGATAGGAAACTAACCTAGATAAGGAATTAAAATTGGAAACGTACTTCCGACAGTCTAGGTTTTTCATGGAAAGAGACAAGCAGTCTGTCTCTATCTTCTCCACCTCATGGGTTGGGCAATAAGTTTCCTTAATTAATTCAACAAACTTGGACCATCCCTAGTTGTACAGGTATACTTTACCCGTTGATTGAATCATGGCCTGCCACCATGTTAGGGCATCGCCTTTGAAGGATTGTGATACATACTTGACCACATCTTTTCAGCACAATTGCTGATATCAACTATAGTCTCCATTTCGTCTAACCATTTAAGGGTTTCTACGGCCCCTTTTTCCCCATTAAAGTCTCGGGACTTACAGGAGATAAAATATTTGTAGGTACATTCGTTCTTGGAAGAACGGGACCTATCAGCATAGTCTATCCTCTTAGGTTCACTTCTTGCATTAGACGAGTGAACCGAGCTCTCTTTATGAGTTGAGGATGGTGGAATAGATAGAGGTTTAGAGCGAGTGGCACTCGGCTCTCTTAGTCTTTCTATGGCCTTACTCATGGCCCTTTCCACAGCCGCATCAATGCGTGCTTGAAAGTTTTCATCCTCTATATTTCTATTTTCAGCTTTATTAGATTCAACATTTCTGTGGCTACTTTGAGCTTCATTTAAGTTAGCCATCTTTAAGTCTTGGTTTCTATATACCAATAAAATTTTGTCTTAGCCATGGTATACAAACCATATCGGCTTTTAATCATCGGATATAACAATCCTTCGCCTTAACTAGTGTGAATAATATCACCACTCTTAGGCTTAACATATCTATATTTGGCCTAGGTCTCAATAGGACCATCATAGGAAATTTACAATTGGGACGAAGTCCATATATTATTAGACAGGGCATCGCAATGTCACAACTATCATTTGTCATACAGATAATTATACATAGGTCATAAGCCTGTCCCTTAATGGACATATTAATTAGGCACATTGGCCGGTCACATTTGGCATAATATACGGCACTTAGGCCTGTCACTAATGGATATATAATAGGGCACATAGGCACAATATCGCTAATGAATAATTATCATTGCATTGATGATAGTAGCCGGGATCGAATAGATCACATGGGCTTTAAAGAATAGATTTTAACCCGAAAGGGTGATACATCACTAGTGGATGTTTGATTATCATCACACTGATGATACTAGCCGGGATCACATGGATCACAAAAGCTTTTATGCCGGGATCACATAGATCACAAAGGCTATATAACCGAGATCAAATAGATCACAAAGATTATATTTTAATACATCTCTAATGGATGCTTTATCACGTATTGGTGATACTAGCTGGGATCACACAGATCAGAAAGGCTTTTAAGCCGGGACCACACAGGTCACAAAGGCTATATAACCGGGATTAAATAGATCACAAAGGTTATATTTTAATACATCTCTAATGAATGTTTTATCACTGCACTGGTGATACTAGCCGGGACCACACAGGTCACAAAGGCTTTTAAGCCGGGACCACACATGTCACAAAGGCTATATAACCGGGATCAAATAGATCACAAAGGTTATATTTTAATACATCTCTAATGGATGTTTTATCACCGCACTGGTGATACTAGCCGGGATCACACAGATCACAAAGGCTTTTAAGCCGGGACCACACAGGTCACAAATGCTATATAACCAGGATCAAATAGATCACAAAGGTTATATTTTAATACATCTCTAATGGATGTTTATCACCGCACTGGTGATACTAGCCGGGATCACACAGATCACAAAGGCTTTTAAGCCGGGACCACACAGGTCACAAAGGCTATATAACCGGGATCAAATAGATCATAAAGGTTATATTTTAATACATCTCTAATGGATGTTTTATCACCGCACTGGTGATACTAGCCGGGATCACACAGATCACAAAGGCTTTTAAGCCGGGACCACACATGTCACAAAGGCTATATAACCGGGATCAAATAGATCACAAAGGTTATATTTTAATACATCTCTAATGGATGTTTTATCACCGCAATGGTGATACTATCCGGGATCACACAGATCACAAAGGCTTTTAAGCCGGGACCACACAGGTCACAAAGGCTATATAGCCGGGATCAAATAGATCACAAAGGTTATATTTTAATACATCTCTAGTGGATGTTTTATCACCGCATTGGTGATACTAGCCGGGATCACGCAGATCACAAAGGCTTTTAAGCCGGGACCACACAGGTCACAAAGGCTATATAACCGGGATTAAATAGATCACAAAGGTTATATTTTAATACATCTCTAATGAATGTTTTATCACTGCGCTGGTGATACTAGCCGGGACCACACAGGTCACAAAGGCTTTTAAGCCGGGACCACACATGTCACAAAGGCTATATAACCGGGATCAAATAGATCACAAAGGTTATATTTTAATACATCTCTAATGGATGTTTTATCACCGCACTGGTGATACTAGCCGGGATCACACAGATCACAAAGGCTTTTTAGCCGGGAGCACACAGGTCACAAATGCTATATAACCAGGATCAAATAGATCACAAAGGTTATATTTTAATATATCTCTAATGGATGTTTTATCACCGCATTGGTGATACTAGCCGGGATCACGCAGATCACAAAGGCTTTTAAGCCGGGACCACACAGGTCACAAAGGCTATATAATCGGGATCAAATAGATAACAAAGGTTATATTTTAATACATCTCTAATGAATGTTTTATCACCGCGCTGGTGATACTAGCTGGGATCACATAGATCACAAAGGCTTTTAAGCCGGGACCACACAGGTCAAAAAGGCTATATAACCGGGATCAAATAGATCACAAAGGTTATATTTTAATACATCTCTAATGGATGTTTTATCACGCATTGGTGATACTATCCGGGATCACACGGATCACAAAGGCTTTTAAGCCGGGACCACACAGGTCACAAAGGCTATATAACCGGGATCAAATAGATCACAAAGGTTATATTTTAATACATCTCTAATGGATGTTTTATCACCGCAATGGTGATACTATCCGGGATCACACAGATCACAAAGGCTTTTAAGCCGGGACCACACAGGTCACAAAGGCTATATAACCGGGATCAAATAGATCACAAAGGTTATATTTTAATATATCTCTAATGGATGTTTTATCACCGCACTGGTGATACTAGCCGGGATGACACAGATCACAAAGGCTTTTTAAGCCGGGACCACACAGGTCACAAAGGCTATATAACCGGGATCAAATAGATCAGAAATGTTATATTTTAATACATCTCTAATGGATGTTTTATCAACGCACTGGTGATACTAGTCGGGATCACACAGATCACAAAGGCTTTTTAAGCCGGGACCACACAGGTCACAAAAGCTATATAAGGTTAGGACATAGTCTATAACCTTGAAGGCTAGCGTGATTCCTCAAGTCACACTACCAATAGTATGCACATTACTTGAATGTTAACATAAGAGGACCTTAATGATTGACTATAAGTCCCGGTCACATTGACCTTAATGAATTGGAGGCTAGAACTTAGTTCACCACCTCTAGATAGAAGGATAACTTCCCTTAACTATCTCATATATTTGGCCAAATATGTGGTTTGAGCCACTTGGCAAATCAAAACCATTAAAATCTTTTTGGAATTATATCGCAGAGCATAAATTCCGAATAAAATCGAGACGCTTGTTTTCAAGAGGATGAATACATATATATAATTTCAAAAGTACTTCATTAAATTTTCATACGAAATTACAATACTTGAAACAAATAAATGAAACTGATTGTCCATGCAAGGACTAAAAAGAAACAAAATGTCCATGCAGGGACTAAAGAAATAATGTCCACGCAGGGACCACATATAATAGAAAAAGACTTCACTCGTCTTTCTTTCCCCTTGAAAAGTTTGGAGAGTTTCTTGAAGAACTTATTTATCTTCTTCTTTGTTTTCTCCGCCTGCTGCTGCATTTCTTTCATTATCTCTAAGGCCTCATTAAAGGCCTCAAGGGGTGGCGGAGGTTGGGGTTATGGTTGTGGCATAACCGGATATTGGTACCCATAAGTTGGATATCCAGTCGGTGGGTAAGTAGGTAGGAAAGGAGACGGGAAAAGTGCGTTGTGCATAATTGCCTACATATATGGGTCTTGCGACCATGCTTGATAGTCTACCGGTGTAGGCGGGTTAAAAGGATCATATCCAGACGTGTCTGGATACGTGGGAATTGGGTTAGTATAACCGTTGGTGGTGGTTGAACAGCAGGTGTTGGTGTTGGTTCCACTATAGGTGGAACATTAGAGGGTCCACCCATTTGTGGGTCCTCTTGAATGGTGGGGTAAGAACTGGGCAAAGGTGGCAGCGATCCCGACCTTTGTCCGGCATGTACTGACATACGTGCTCCACGCTTCTTCCTTGGTGGTTCAGGTGGTGGTTGAGGTGGGTCCACTGGTTCCATGTGGACATCTTCTTGAACCGGAGGAGGTTGAGAGTGGTGAGAACGAGTGTGGGTGAAAGTGAATTGGTTCCAGTATTGGTCCCACTCATTAGGACCTTGGTAGGGGGATCCGGCGTACGAGTTTGAATCGCTCGAAATTTCGATGGGATGCACATTTGATCTCGACGGTGGCATCTCCGGGTCGGAGTCCTCGTCTATTGGATGTGGTTCGTCCAACTGATTTTGATCGGCTGGAGGCGTGTTTAAGTAATGGTTGGGGTTAAACTCTTCATGGTAGGAGTGATGAGAATGAGAATGGAGAGAATGATAAGAATGGTGTGAGTGGTAAGAATTTTGGGAATGTGAGGGCGAGTGATTTTTAGAGACGGAACGTCTCCTGGTTGCCATGGAGACGAATCACTTGATTCTTGATAATTATCTGAATTATGAGGTTGAGGAATACGCCCAGATGGTCCTCCCCTCATTGGACCTTTTCCTCGTTCACTTTGTCCTCTCACACGTGGCGGCATTTTCCTGTTAAATTCAATTAAAAACATACTATAACTTAATAATGAAATGAGTAATCCTAGGTCAATGCCTAGACTCGGAAGTCTATGGAATGTGCTCATGTAAATTTGAGACTAAACACAAAAGGCTAGTGTTTAATTTTCTCAAACGTTGGCTCTGATACCAACCCTGTTACACCCCGGATTTCCGACCCCGAAATCCAAACACCGGTGGGCCCGGGTGGGGAGTATCGTGACAACAGTTGATAACGTATAGTCAATTAAACGTGGCACAACAGAAGTCTTGGAGTAAAATTACTATTACAAACCGAATGTTTGAAAATACAAAATAATATACAAGCTTGTAATAGAAGATCCACAGGCGGATCATAGAATGTCCAAGAAAGAATACAAAACAGACTTTAGGCAGATCTAAGGATTTACAATAATCCTCTTATTCTCTACCGAGCAGCTTCCGGCTTAATTTCGTGTTGTACCTGCAGATTAATCTTTGGAGGGTACGTCAGCTTACGCTGGTAAATACACCCAACTGACTCATTTTGAAAATATTTAAAATGATTTCAAGTGCAAACGACACAAAATCTTTTATTATCTTAGGAAGGTTAACCATGCAATGGGCCATGCAGTAATAATTTACCATATCCCAAGCCCTTATAGGGGAAATAAGTTGAGAGTATTTACCTGAGATTTCTTTCTTCTTTTATTTTTAAATAACTCAGCCGTATACAAAAGTACCGAGTGCAGATAGCTTTTACCGAGAAGGCTCTAGTCTGGATTATGGCATTAACTAACCAATTAAATACTAACGGTTTTATAAACCGAATAGTGTACATGATCATTACGTATAACGCTTGATTAAACGATGATCAGATAGAATGTAGTTTAAACCCGACAAGTACTTGACTTGTATAATATGGGTAAACTATAAACATTCTGGATTTTGAACTTAAAATGATAAGGTTAAACCCGTTACGGTTGAATTCCGTAAAATAGTAACATATACGTAACTGTGCGCATAATAGCGATATCGGGTAACCGGATAAGTTATGGACAAGTTCTATATGCCATTATACTTTAAATAAGTTAAGATATCAGTAGGATATCAACTCGTATGCCCGTTGAGGTTTCAAAACGAAATTATGCCTTATAGGGGCATTTCGGTAATTTCGTATCGTATAAAAAGAACTTAAATAAAATTTAAGTTTATGATTATGAGTATTCTGGAAAAATAATTTATTTATGATATAATGTCAGTAGGATATCAAATATATGTGTATTTTACCTATTATGACCAAACTATGCACCGAAGGGGCATTTTGGTCATTTTACACATAGTTTATAATTTATTTGTGATTCTGAGTTTATCATATGTACCTACTGTAAATATGTTTAAAATAAGTTTTAAAATCAGTAGGTAACAAGTCTTGGTCCATAAATATGGTTTAAAACCATACTATGCGCCGAAACGGCGCTTATGTCGTAATATGACGTCTTTAAGCGATGTTTATGAAAACTGACATTTGGAACAGATTAAAATGTTTAAAATATGTTATTTAATATAACATATCAGTAGGTAAGTGATTTACCTTGAAAAGATTTGATTAAAACTATTTTATAAGCCATAGGGGTAAAACCATCTTTTATCGACATAGTTTAAGGACTTGTTTAAAGAACTCAGTTTATAACTTGGTTTAACATCCCAAATAATCCTACTTATAATATTACATCAGTAGGAAACTCAATTTCAAGTTTATTATCATTAAAACCTTGTTTTGTTCAAAAAGGACATTTTGGTCAAAGATGGCATAATTATGGAACTTGCACATAAACTTGGATTCTAATTATGATCATGTAATATAACCTCAGAGGGTTATGCTATATTATATTATGATCATAATTCAACTTTAGATCAGTGGGTAACTAATTTAAATCGGGTCAGAATCGAAAGTCAAAGCAGATGTCAAACCTTGCGACTTTCGGTTGCGAACCGACCCTAAAACTAAAATTGACGAGCCGAACATGTTCATACATTTTCTAATAATTATTACCAACTTGTTTAAGTGTCAAAACAGGTTTCATAACATATATAAGATCAATTTATGATTTTTCCGAAAAATTGCCTGTTTGACTTTTTAATATCATAACTTTTGACCCGTCAATTGGTCTAGCAAACGTGATCTTCAGGAGGTGCCCTTTATAGGGACTAACACCTACCTTACTATGATCACTTAGCCATGTTCATTTCGAACAATGGCTGGACCATAATAGTCTTAACCGAAAGTCAAAGCGTTTTACGTAAAACGCTTGACTTTAGGCTATAGAAGCCTATAAACGAAAATGCACAAGGAAGGAACACTTACCAGTGATTCCTAGATGCAAAAGAACTATGTTGGACTGCTCCTTTTAGTTAGGAACTTCCAGAGGAGGGAGAAGAGTGAATAAGAAAGGTACAAGTTGAAATGGTGAACTTAAGCACCAATTTATAGTTGTAGAGCTCAAAGGAGGTAAAGCCAGATGTCTAGGGGTGTAAGAAGAAGATTACAAGTGTCCCAAAACGTGGAATAGCTGATTAGGAAGGCCATGGTTTCGATTTAATGGTTTTGGAGCTTTGCTTGGGCTCCAAAACAAACTTTCTGCTGCAGGTCTGTTCTCGCGGGGCGCGAGAGACACAGGCCGGTTCTCTCACGGCCCGCGACCGCCCCTCTTTTAGTTTTAAAATTTGACACTTTGGCCCTAAAACTATATAAAAAGCTTATAAAAACGATTTTAAATACTATTTTGTCAATTTTAGCCCTCCGTAGCCAATACCTGGCATACCCGGGATTATGCCCGGGCATTATTGAGCTCTTGGTTCGTTAAAAGGTCACTCAGATGTATAAATGAACATGTTAACACTTTTAATCCTTCCAATATCCAACTTTCACATATTTACAGAATTGAACTCTCTTGTCCAACAAACGGTACGTATGAGAGTTAGGACTTCACAAAGGATCACTCAGAGGCTTATCACAAGCATGTTGATTCCAATGTCACTCAGAGGCTAGGCATGTTGACGTATTAGTCACACAGAGGCCAAGTTTCAAGCATGTTGACATATCAGTCCCTCGAGGCTAATGATTTCCGCATGTTGATGTATCAGTCACTCAGAGGATATTATTTATGCATGTTGACACGGTTCGTCACCCAGAGGCTCAATCTTGAGCATGTTGACGCCTTTAGTCCTTATTGGTCTTTAACAGACAATTATATACTATACTATTGGACACGATTTTACAGGGTGTTACACATTATAAAGTGTGACACTAATAAGAGCTCTGGATGAGATTCCAACTTTATACGATTATATAATTAATTTTTGCTTGATTCAAGAACGTAGGAACAATGCGTACAACTACGTTTATGCATGAATAAAACTTTTGCCAAGATCCCGAATGTATTCATGTTTTAGTAAGCATCATGAATAGATAAAAGGTAAAAGTAGATTTGGTCTAGCAGGAATGAGAAAGGTTTCGGGGACGAAACCTCCTTTAAGTGGGGTAGATTTGTAACGCCCCAAAATCACAAATTTTACTTGACTTGTATGTTTCTTTATGTGTTGGTACAAAATAAAATAACCAAGATATTTAACTTAGTTAAATAGTTAGTCAAGTAACAAGAGGATGAAAATTAGTATTATTGGTGACATAATAATGAACTAGAAGGACTAAAAGTGGGAAATTGGGTTTAAGTTTCTTATAACAAAAAAAAGTTCAGTATGTATGTGTGTGTGTTTGTGGTGTGGTCGACACCCACAAGAAGAAATGGAGAAGCCCCCAATCACCCCTTTCTTGTCCAAATTGAAGATGAATTCTAGCTAAAACTCATGCATGTACTTGAATCCTTGATCATCTAGTCCTATAAATCATTTGGTAAGTTTTAGATTCTCATTTGATGACCTTTTAGAAATGGGTTATGATCAAATCCGTAAATTGGTATGAAATTAAGCATGCTTGTGTGTTAAACTCATCATGTAGAGCATGTATTATGCACGACTTTTATTAATTCGGTGTTTAGAAGTAAAACCCATTTGTGATGATGAAGAAGGTGATACGGGTGTGTCACCCATAACTAGTCCTATTGCAAAATTTGATGAGTTATGCGATATGTGATCTTATATGTTAGTTAGTATAAAGTATAGTATGAAAATTGTTTGGTTATAGTTGTGCGATAAGATGAATGCAAGAAGTGGAAATCTTAGCATGAATGGGTTGTACGTTATGCTTAGAAAGTAGTATGCACATCTAGTGTATGATGAAATGTCTAGATGAAGTTAGGATGTGAAATTAGATGAAATGGCTTGACATATATGAATGAAATATGTTAATGATGAAATTAGTAGTAAACTAACTTAAAGAATGTGCTATAAATGGAACTCATACAAGAATTTGGGTTGAATGTACGTTTTGGGTAAGATCATGCATTAGGAGCTTGTACCATGTGCTTAGATAGGGTGATGTTCATCATGTATTCGATGGATCGTTAGTTAGGATCAAGAAGTGAAAGTGTACTCTGTCCATAGCATATGGACTCACAAGTGGCAAATGATGTTATGATTAGCTTGGTATGTGGTTGTCAAATGTAAAATTATGAAAGTATTAGCATGTGTATAAATGGATTATGTGTACGTTGTATATGCAACTAAGTGATTATGTAGTTTTAGGAGTCATACGTCATTAGTATGAAATACATATGAAGTTATCACTACGGTCCGCCATATCATTATGAGTGTGTTCATAAGTTGAAAATATGAAAGCATGAAAGTAAGAAAGTTGACTTTCACAAAGTCAACAATGTATAAGTAGCATATTTAGACGTTCGAGCACATATAAGGGTAGAAAAGTCATACGTTATGTACTAGATGATTTATTGAATGTGTACGGTGATAATTGAGTTGCGAGAACATGAAATAAGGTGGTCATTAGTACATGTCTTATATATGCGATAATTGACTAATGCAAGGCAAGTAATATATGAATGGAAAGGATATGAATGTTTGTATGAACGATTATATACATGCTAACCATGATATGATTGTGGTGACATGAAAGAATAGGAGACATGTCGAGATGGACTCAAGCACGAAAGGCTAACGGGTCAAGAGGAGGCAAGGAAGCGGATACGAATATGGACGCATAAGGTAAGTGATTTCCGGAATCACTTCTTCTTTTGTAAACGAATATTATAATGTTGAATGCAGGGGGTTGTGTAAGAAATTACAGATAAGGTAAGGAACCAAGGTATGTATTGCTGTGATAAGTTAGAGGATGTCAACTACGTTCAGAAATCATAATGGAAGTAAACGAGTCGAAATGTAGAAGTATACGTCGGGTGTGGGATTTGGATGTTATGGTATGGGAACCATATAAGAATGTTTAAGAATAATAGAACTAAAGAAAGTATTGTTATAACGGGTCGTAAGCAGTAGCTACGTTGGAAAGAACTTAGGATAGTCGAACGGGTCAAAAGAATTTAGTAAGTATGATAGAAGTATAGTTTTGATTAAGGAGACATGAGTTAAGTGTTAAGGATACGCGAAGCTTACGAAATGTTATGGGATGATACGGATCATAATGAGTCAGTTCGGGTTAGAACGGAAATCAGAAACGGGTTGCGTAAGCTTGAGTAAGGAAAAACAGCGTCAAGAACACAGAAGGCGCGTCGCCAACGGCCTCCTTAGCCGTCGCCGACCCTGCTCCATTCTCCGGCGCACTAACCCACTGTCTACGCAACATTAGTTCCGACGCAATATTTTAGATGGCGTCGCTGACGCTATGGGAGGGCGTCGCCGACGCCTCCCACAAACTTGATATACTGTTTTTGTTGGTTATTTGTATTGTGAGTACCATATCTCCTAAAATTTGTTCCGTAACCCCAAATGAATCCCGAATAGTGAAAATAACCAATAGGGAGTTATGTGAACTTACTGAATTGTTTTAGTGATTACTTTATAAGAATAAGTATGTAAGCATGTATGTGTGTTTGTGGCTAAATTACATGTAGTATAATTTATGGGTAAATAAGGGCCTATATGTATGTACACGTCCTTAATACGTATGAGCATTAACGTTACTAATTATTGCTCTGAGAATGAATGGAAAGTGCTGGTTTACTTACGTTGATCTTTGAAGATCGACGATTGGAATGCAGGATCATACATGGGACGATAATTGAAAGGATTTCATGATTAGAAAGAATAGGAAGTGATTCATTTAATTATGAACGTTTAATACTATGTATATTGTCATCGGATATTGATAATGTGAATGTATGTGGTGATTGCAGGTTGCACCAAGTTAACATAACTATGGAATGTAAAGGTTTGAAGATCGAGTCAAAGAGCAAGGATTGTACGAGAATAGCAGTCTCATGTTTTGTATCTGTGCGTTACCTTTAAGAAGTTAATTAAGAATAAATGTTGTAAATAATTTGAGGAAAGTGTCCAACATTTTTACCAAAGGAACCTTCAAGTAGGTTATATAGACATAAATTGGAAAGAATTTTTGGGTTAGTATTTCCGCTACGTCGTTTTGGGTCAATCTGTGTTAAGGGTGTTACATTATAGAATATATTATAGATTATTAACCACTATGAATGCTAGACGTAAAAAAATAAATAAACAAAATAATGAAACAATCCTAATAGAAACAAACTATGGAAAATCAAATGTCTCCATAAGAAGACTAGTTAAATGGGAAGAAATAAATTTCCCTGAAAATTAGGTTATAAATAAAGCAATTAAAAAACAACCACAGATAAAACATAGGCTAAGTAAACTTATAGAAAACCCCTGAAGGAAATATAGAATTAGAATTTGAAGAAAATGATTTAAAGTCTATTTCACAAAGACTCGCAAAATCTGCTTCGGCTAAGTCTTATGTTTCACCCTTAGATTACAAAGTAGAATTTCCTAAGCCATATGGGCTTCTACTTCACAAATAAGGCCTATTAGAGTAGAAAATTTAAATATTAAGATACAGTCTCTCAAATGAGTTTTAATATATAATGAATAGCAAAAAATTAGATTTCAGTCCAAGATTTGCTATTAGGAAGCAGATATGTGAAAGATATAGACAAGAAAAATGGAAACTTTTTATAAATTGGTTTATGGAATCTTTTCCTAGAGAAGAAAGAATAGGATTTGGAATAAAATTTTATAGCGATCTAGAGATTATTCAACAAATTATAGAATTTCCAGTTTGATTCATTAATAAATATTCACAAAATTATATTTCTATAATTGAAAAAAATTATAAACTCACCACAGCTACCATTATAAGGTCCATATTTCCCCCTCAACAAGACTTTGAGATGAAAAGAGAAATGAAGAAATATATTTCTCTGCTTTTAAAAAGTCAATAAATAATGAATCTCTTCAAACAACTGTTCTTCATGTTAATCAAATAATAAAATAATATAATTATACAAACTTGTGTTTAATAAACTTATCTGAACTCCTTCATGAAAAAAATAATAAGATTGAAAAATATATTATAAATCAAAAACAAGAAGAAGGAGAAACAAGCAATTCAAAAGATGACAATCTTATAAAGGTTCAACCAAGTATCCAGCCACCTCGAGAAATAGAAGATTATAAAGTAAAACCAATAGATCAATTAATAGAAACAATAAAAGAAAAACTCTCCAAGATAAAATTGAACACTTTAGAAGAAGAAGAAGATATGAGTGATAATAATCTTTAGGCATATACTGATTCAATAAAAAATTGGACAAAAGAAGGAAACTAGAACCCTATAATACAAAATTTGCTGATAAAACAAGACAAAGAATGTTTTACTATCCTAGACCAACTACTCAAGATGTTCTTCATGAAGAACAAGAATATGAAATTACAAATTCTTATAATGGAAAATATATTTATGAATGGAACTTGGATGGATATACAGATAGACAAATATATATGATGACACATTGTATGATGATGCATGCTACAATAGCAAAAAAAATCAAAATAATGATGCTACTGTTTGTAAGATGGTAATTGCAGGATTTACAGGACAACTAAAAGGTTGGTGGGATAATTATATTAAACCAGAAAATCAAGCCCAAATTTATAATCATATTAAGTCAGAAAATGGAAAAGATATTTCTGATGCAGTTTATACCCTAATAGTAAGCATTATAGAACATTTTACTGAAGATGGTGAGACAGTTCTGAGACAATAAGAACACTACTAAATGGTCTTAGATGCAATACCTTAACATCATTTAGGTGGTACAAAGATGTTTTCCTTAGTAGGGTCTATCTCCTAGAAAATAATAGCCCACATTGAAAGTCAAAGTTTATTGATGGCCTTCCGCCTTTATTTGCAGAAGGAGTAAGAAAAATCCTTAGAGGAGATAATACTCATATTGTGTATGATAATTACAATTAAGGAAGACTTATAGGAGTCTGTGTTTAAGAATGTTTAGCCTTATGTAACGAATTAAAGTTAAATCATCAAATTGAAAAACAAAATTTAACAGAAAAAGGATAATTAGGTCAATTTTGTGAACAATTTGGAATGGAATGTATAAAAGAAAATAAAGAAAAATACTTTAAAGAAAAATTATAAAAAAAATACTTTAGAAAAAGAAGAGAAAAACATTACAAAAGGAAGGAAAAGAGATAGGAAACTTGGACCCCAACATGCTATATATGTAAGAGAAAGGGTCATATGGCAAATAGATGCTACCAAAGGAAAAATATAAAAAAGAAACTTAATAATCTGAACATAGAAGATGATATTAAAGATAAGCTATGTAAAATCTTTGAATCAGAAGAATTTACTGACTATGATTCTAGTACAACTCCAAATTCTGAAGATTGTGGAAGTTGTTGCAAAAATGAAAATCCAGAGGATGAAATGATTTATAAAATCATATCCCAATTCCAACATAATGATATTAATACATGTGAAAGTGAGATTAACGTTATAAATAACAAGACTATAGAGGATATTTTTAAAAGAATTAAAGATCCTGAAGAAAAAATTAAAATCCTTGACATACTTTATCAAAATGATAAAAAGGATGATAATAATAATAATAACAATAATAATTATATAGAAGAACCAGAGGGTCCATATTCTATGAAATATGTCCATGATAGATTAAATAAAAAAAAGAAACATCAACTCCTGAAGATCTAAAAAATAAAATTATAAAATTAAAAGGAGAGATAGTAGATTTAAAAAACCGAAATTATGACTTTGAAAAACGAATATTCAACCTTGAAAAGAATGTTAGTACTCCCGAAATAGAAGAAACTTCCCCATCAAAGTTCCCTACTTACGCGGAATTATTTCCTACCTTAGAGAAGTAGCTAATAGAGAAGAAGAACATATTCAAGCTATGGAAACTCTCATTTCTCAAAAATGGCTTGTAAGAATAACCTTACTAATTGAAAATAGTTTTAAAAAGGACTTTATTGCTCTTATAGACTCCGGGGCAGATCTAAACTATCTAAGGGAAGGATTTATCCCTACAAAATATATTCACAAAACCACACATGTGCTAAAAGCAGCCAACCGTGAAGATATGGGAGTAAAATATAAGCTCCCTAAGGCCAAGATTTGCAACAATGGAGAATGCATTTCTACATCATTCGTTCTAGTAAAAAACATCTCAAATGAAGTCATACTAGGAACTCCATTTTTAACGAAGATATCCCCCTTAAAGTAAGTAAATGAAAAGGGATTCTCTGCAACATATAATAAGAAAAGATTATATTTTGAATTTATAACCCAACCAATTGAAATTCATAAACGAGATATTAATACAGGCTAAGACTAGTCAGATAAACTTTCTTAAAGAAGAAATTAATAGTCATATAATAGAAGAAAAATAAAAAAAATCCTCGTCTAATGGCAAAAATTAAATTAGTAAAAAATCAATTAACAAATGAAATATGTAATAACCATCCAAATGCCTTTTGGGATAGAAAACAACATATAGTTTTCCTTCCTTATGAAGAAGATTTTCAGGAAAATAATGTCCCAACTAAAGCAAGGCCCTGCCAGATGAATTCAGAATATCTGGAACTATGCAAAAAAGAAATAGCTTCTCTTCAGCAAAAAGGTCTAATACATCCTTCAAAGTCTCCTTGGTCATGCACTGCCTTCTATGTAAATAAACATTCTGAACAAGAAAGAGGTGTCCCAAGATTAGTAATAAATTATAAACCTTTAAACAAAGTTTTGAAATGGATTAGATATCCAATTCCAAATAAAAAAGATCTATTGGATAGATTGTATGACTCTTTGATCTTAAAATTTGATTTAAAATCTAGGTATTGGCAAATTCAGATAGATCAAAAAGATTGATATAAAACAGCGTTCAATGTCTCTTTTGGACAATATGAGTGGAATGTGATGCCTTTCGGTCTAAAAAATGCCCCATCATAATTTCAAAAATTATGAATGATATATTTATTTCCTTCTCAAATTTTATAATTGTTTATATTGATGACATATTAGTTTTCTCAAAAGATATAGAAACTCATTTTAAACATTTAAATTTGTTTAAAGACATTATTATAACGGTTTAGTTATTTCTAGTCCAAAAATGATGTTATTTCAAACAAATGTAAGGTTTTTAGGACATATGATTGAAAAAGGAAAAATAATTCCTATCAATAGAAGTATAGAATTTGCTAATAAATTTCCAGACAAAATTATAGAAAAAACACAACTTCAAAGATTTTTAGAGAGCTTGTATTATATAGATCCTTATTATAAAGATTTGGCAAAAGACTCTTCCATATTATACGATAGACTAAAAAAGAATCCTAAACCCTGGAATGAAGATCACACCAAGGCGACCAGACAAATAAAACAGAAGGTTTCTAATCTTCCTTGTTAATCTATTGCAAATCCAAATTAGAAAAAGGTAGTAGAAACAGATGCCTCAGAGGTAGGATATGGAGGCATATTAAAACAAATATCTCCCCTGACAAAGTAAGAGCATCTTGTCAGATTCTACTCAGGAATGGTTAGAAAGCCAAAAGAAGTATGCTACTATAGCAAAGGAAATTCTGGCTATCCTAAAATGTGTCTTAAAATTTCAAGATGATTTATACAATTAAAATTTTTGATAAAAACTAATTGTCAAGTAGCTAAATTCATGTTTAACAAAGATTTTAAACACGATGTTTCTAAGCAAATGTTTGCCAGATGGCAGTCACAGTTACTCCATTTGATTTTGAGTTATTGTACAAAAAAGGGACTGATAATAGTCTCCCTGATTTTCTTTCCAGGGAATATTTGGATGGAAGAAAATATTAAAGGCCCTCTGAAAACCTCATTCAATAATACGAGAAATGATGTAATTCTTCATGAATTAATCATAAGAGACCAAATGTCTAAGATTTATAATTTTAGACATGATTTTACCCAACATCCTTATGATAGGGAAATGAGTATCAGATCTTACTATAAAGTGATTTCTGATGCTAAGAATAATATAAAAATTCTAAGATAAGAAAGTCATACTTTCAAGTGGATAAATTTTCGTGGCCACTAATTCTACATTTACAGGGATGTTTCCTCGTGATAGAGGAAGATGAAAAAACTCTTCAAATAGAGGATGAGGTAGAAATACTCCCAACAGACAGGATATAGTCCTGGCTCAAATGGGAAATAAAAAGCTGATAGCTTCAAACATTGCTTCTAGCTCAAATGCTATTCAGAGCAGCATAAATACTGGAGATATCCAAATTGATCCAAGCGATCCTCTATGAAAAAATGATAGCTATAATAAAAGCCGAAAAAGAAGAAGAAGCCTCAAAGGCCCATTCATATGCGGCAATAGCTAAAGACAATGATGAAGATGAGTCTTGGCTCATAACAAAAAGACAAAAGAAAATAATTCTTTTGAATCATGAAGATGAAAAGTATTTTGATGACTTTTGGGGTTTAATGCAGAAATATATGGAACCAGCTTAATATGATGCACCTTCTTATAAAACACGACAATATTATGAAAATATTCTCCAGCTAATAGAAACAACTGAAATTAGACATTTCTTTCCAAGTGAAAGGGAAAATAATATGTATAATTTTAGCAAGATCTTTATAAAGACAATCATTTCTCCACAAAAATGGGGATTAAGTACCCTAAAAGAATACTGAGATTATATCCAAAGTTTTGAAAATTGCTTATTTTATGAAAATCCGAAAAAGAAGCATTCATGGTTTATAAAAGTCAGTGATAATGTTTTTAAGCAAGGAATACCTTGTTAGTTTAAAAAATGGTTCATTTTATATGGACCTACAGTTCAAATTCTCCCTGAACCGTTCAAAAGTTTATATCTAGAATGGGTTATTTTATCTCCAAATCTTATTGAGGCGAAGTATAACAAAACTTGGTTTGAAGGAATAGCTTCAATGTACTTCTTTATAGAATTTTCTATTCCATGGATTTTGGAGGTGGAAGTCAACTACATGATATACCCAGAGAGATAATTTTCCGTGCCTAAAAAGAACTTGTTATACCAAGTTTTGGACAAAGATGCTAAGAATAAAAGAGTCTACCAAGCTTCTTGAAGGACAAGAAACTGTGGATTTAATTAGTTCAATGATAGAATATTATAAGTCCCAAATCTAAAAAAAGCAGCAAAGGCAGCTCCCTAGCCCTTTTGAGCAAATTTCTAGAAGGCTCATCACCAACAACCAAGAAATTTCAAAAGCTGATATAATAAAGTCTTATATGGACGAAATGAAAAAAGAGCTTAAAAAACATTTCCCTACACAAAGCTCTTCAAAGGCCATGTCTATCTCTTCAAATAGCCAAGAAGATTATAGTCAATTCTCTTGTTTAGCAGGAGAAGCTCAACCTACCGAAGAAATAGATGATAAAGCTCTTGATGCCCAAGTAGATGAATACTCGGCAAACATGAAAGAGGAGTATGGGGACCCTCAAGGAGAATCCTCCTAAAGCAAAAACGAAAAGGAAGAAAGCAAACAAAAGAAATAAAAGATGTCCCTCCATTATATAGGGAATTTCTGCAAAGAAATGTTCATAGTGGGAATCTCTGCAACAATAGGCTTTTATAGCCTTATTTTCACAAGTGGGAATCTCTCCTTTAATAGGCCATCACATGGCTAAGAAATAATGTAATTTATTTTGGTGTTTTATGGTGTATTTTATAGGTATATAGTAGGTTTGTTATATGCAGAGGCACGCTAATTCTTAGCACCTCTCTTTCTTTCTTTCTTTCTTTCTTTCTTGTACTTTTAAAATAAATAAAAGTTTTCAAGCTTTGAAGTCTCTTGGGTGTTCTGAAGTCTCTTTGGTGTTCAAGTAAGATATTTCCTAAACCCTATTTAAAGTTTGTTAATATAAAAACTATGATGGGCTAAGCTCATAAAGTATTGAATCATGACCTAAATAACAACCTTTTAAAGAAATGGTCCTAATATTATGAGTAAGTTTTTGTAAAGGTTATAAACTGGCAAGGTTAGAACTATAAATTAGGAAAAAAGTGATCTAAGGGAACCTCGTCCATGTGCTTCCCACTTTTAAGCAAATAATTATGGAAATTGTGACGCGTGACCGATTTTAATTTACCTTATAAACTAACTAAACAATTTATGATTTTGTAAAACTTATTCCTGATACTCATTATATATACATATATATATATATATATATATATATATATATATATATATATATATATATATATATATATATATAACAAGTCTAAAATGATCATAAAATGTAAATTTATAGGTTTATAAAATGGGCTTGGTTACAAGCATAATTAATACGAATACTATAAAGACTAAATATTATAGTTTAAAACTTGTGAAAAAAATACTTACTAAATTTAATTAATAAATATTTCTGAGTAACAAATAACACTAAATGTGGTGTCAAAATCTATAATAGGTATAATAGGGTTTGTAACATCTATAGACCAAACTTTGTCTGAAGACATAATTGTGTGTGAAATATATAGGTTCAAGCTCTTGTAAAAATGGTGAAGTTTATGAGAAACGTAAGAAATATTATGAAGATGACACATATCATTATTTAAGTTTATAGATTAAGGGTAACAAGGTAATTAACTACAAAAAACCAATTTAATTATAAAATAGAGTGTAACCGTTTTATGAGTTATTTTAGGAGATAATTCTTTTTTTCGTATCAATAACTAATCATTGTGTTTTAACATCTGGAATGTTCTTTGTTATTTTACAGCTATAAAACACCATACAGATTCCAAAAAAACCAGGGGTTGAAAGTTTTTCCAAAGGCAAGAAGTGAAACGACCATCGCGGTCTAAAATATATCGATAGAAATACCATGACGACAAATTATCTAATCAGGCTAGATACAAGACAATTTCTCAACTCGGTAAATTTCCCGAATGAGGAGGAAGTGTGCGGATTTTGTCAAACGATCCATGATCACCTAAATGCTATAGTGACCGGAAGAATTCGAGGGAGTTTGATTATGAAATACACTGCAATTCATGAAGGTCTTGGTACATTTTCTCGGCACCAGAGTAGATGGAGTATTTTTGAGATTTGTGTGACTCTATCATCAAAAGGTCACGTATGTTGACAGATTGGAATCCAAACACGGTTGAGATAATGGAAAAGCCTTTGGGTTTGGCTACGAGTTGACTTTCAGCACCACACTTCATCTCATCATACAAATGGTTTTCGTTGACTGATGAATATGTACTTCATAGAACGGGTTTAAAGGTCGGTTTGGATTTGAAGGCTACGTATATTATTCACATGAGTTTTTCGACTAAGGGCATCGGCCATGATATCTGTTTTACTAGCGTGGTAGCGAATCTCACAATTGTAGTCGTTGAGCAACTATACCTATTGTCGTTGACGCATGTTGAGTTCCTTTTGGTTAAAGATATGTTGAAGGCTCTTATGGTCGGTGAAGACCATTCACTTAGTACCGTAAAGGCAGTGTCACCAAATCTTTAACACAAAAACAACTACTCCAAGTTCAATATTGTGGGTGGTGTAGTTCTTCTCATGTATTTTGAGTTCCACTGAAGCATATGCGATAACCATGTCTCGTTGCATAAGAACACAACTGAGACCTTCGTTATAAGCATGCAATAAACAATAAAGTCATTGTTTCCATCAAGAGGAGTTAGGATGGGGCATTGCAAAGCAAGTTCTTGAGCATTTGAAAAGACTTATTATTCAGAACCACAAACAAAAGGTTTATCCTTTTAAGTCCATGAAGTGAGGGGAACAGAGATTTTGGAGAAGTTAGAGATGAATCAGTGGTAGTAACCAGCCAATCGAAGAATGAACGAATTTTGGAAGGTGATTTTGGTGCGATCCAATTCTTGATGGCTTCGATTTTGGCAGGATCAATGTGAATGTCTTTCTCGTTCACAACATGACCGAGAAATTGAACTTCTTTTTGCCAAAATTCACATTTTGAGAATTTGGCGTAGAGTCATTCGACACAGAGGAGTTCTAAGATTAGATGCAAGTGTCACTCATGTTTGGTTTTGGTTTTGGTTTTGATTTCGGTTTCGGAATAAATAAGCATATCGTCTATGAATACAATCACGAAACGGCCAAATAAAGCTTGCACAAATAGTTCATCAAATCCATGAAGACCGTTAGTTCATTGGTCAAATCGAAGGGTATAACCACAAACTCGTAGTGATCGTACCTAGTTCAAAACATGGTTTTTGGAATGTCCTCTTTGAGGACTCGCCGTTGATGATAAAAAGAACGAAGGTCGATTTTGGAGAAGCACGTTGCACCTTGAAGTTGAGCAAAGAGGTTGTCAATGCAGGGAAGAGGATAACAGTTCTTAATGGTTAATTTATTAAGCTCGTGATAGTCGATGCACATTTGAAAGGAACCATCCTTCTTTTTTACAAAGAGGACCGGAGCGCCCAAAGAGAAGTGCTAGGGCTTATGAAACTTTTATCAAGTAAATCTTGAAGTTGGCTCAATAGCTCTTGCATCTCAGAAGGTGCGAGACCGATTTGGAGATTTACCAATGGGTGTAGCCACATGTATGAGATCCATGCGAAAGTCAACGGAACGAGAAGGAGGAGGACCTAATAGATCCTCGGGAAAAACGTCAGGAAAGTCACAAACGACTAGAACGTCACTCACATTTGTTCCTTTGTCCTTATTTGCCACAGTGTGGGCTAAAAAGGCAAAGTATTATTTGCGTACGTATTTGTTCGCTTGAGTGCAAAGTCCGTATAATATGTCTAAAATTGCATAAAATTCCCTTTTGGCGCAAAGAATGGTTTTAAAACATAATGAACTTATAATTTTAGTTTGAAATTGATGTTGTATCATAGTGAAACACATTTTGGTATCTTTGACTTATCATAGACCCATTTGATCACCGATGCCGCATTTGCGCGTACGATTAACTTATATAGCATAAATTATATAAGTTAGCTGAATTGGATTAAAACCTTTCCAAATCAGTTCTAATCAAAATGTATGGTTGTTTGAGTCCTTGTACCTAGAAAGGTATGGCATATTTGACTTATCATAGACCCATTCAATCACCCGATGCCGTATATTCGCGTACGGTTAACCTATATAGCATAAATTATATAAGTTAGCCGAATCAGGTTAAAACCTTTCCAAATCAGTTCTAATTGGAATGTATGGTTGTTTGGCCCATATTATATGAGTACTTATACTCGGAAGGGTATAAACCAAATTCTATCCGGTCTCCGCTTAATCTAGCCAACCGTACCCATTTACTGTAGTTAACCGGTCAAAGTCAAATGACTTGCATAAGACCCATTAACATTCTAACAGATCATAGTTTCGTTCATTCTAGACTAGGAGCCTCCAGTAAATTGTGGATGTTTTAGTTTGTTTTGAATTATGGCTGTGTTAACACCTTTGAATTATAAAGACTAGCACAGGTAAATACTCTTAGCCTATTTTCCCTATACGGGCTTGAGATACAGCACTAGCCACTTGGTCGGGTATTAAATTATGGGCAAATGATGCTTAAATTTAAATAATCCACTTTAATCCGTTTTGCTTCATAACTTAAACATTGGGGGGGGGTGGTTAATAAGACCGTGTCCTGAATATCCTCGACTCACTTAATTACAAGTGGTAACGACTTAAGCGCGAGGTGTAGGCATACACCTGACAGACTCTAATGTCATTATATATATATGTATATATATGTATGTATTTTATTGAAAATGTGGTGTCGGTTAATCATGTATCGATTTTCATCTTTGGTCCCATATAAATTGACAAGCATGTAAAACTGGTAACAAGAAACGTTATCTTATCCCGAGTTATTTATAAAATGATATACCAATGGTATGAAACACTTTTGAAAAGATTTTCGAAAAGAGTCGGTTAATTGTATTTACCATTCAAAACTAACATATTTTCAAAAGATTAAGCGCGGGTTAAATAACAAATACGGAATAGGCTGGAGTTGCTCGGTCTAGGCGATTTAGAATTTGCAACTCTTCGAAAGACCTATTAGTCTTAATTCTCATTTTGTTATATTCGGTCCGCCCGTGGATCTTTTTAGTACAAACAGTCTGTATAATTATTTTTGAACTTTCGGACACTATTTGTACGTTGTAATAATATAATTTAAATCTCATTTTTCGTTGTGCTTTGTGAATACTGATATCAATCGTCATGTATAAACCCCATGTTCGGGCCCACTGGGAAATCAGGGTGTGACAAAGGAGGTAGGATGATTAACGTCCATTAAACCTCATTATATGATTCACCAAAGCACAACATTATCAACTTAGTTAATGATTTCGGTTGGTCACGGATAAGATTGAGATTACAACTAAGAAAGTTTGCCAAGTAGCCAAATAAGGACAACCCGAACGTGTGCATACCCAACATGGCAAATGTTGGAGACGAGGTGGGATTGGCTTACTTTGATTCTGGAATATTATAATATCTAATTCATCAAATAACCAAGTGATCTGCATTCCAATCATGGCAAATGTTTGGAGACTTGGTGTAGTTTGGTCTCTTTGTTAGTAGTAAGTTTACTTGATAACTTAGATGTAAAATTAAATGACAAGTTAACCAAGCGAGGTAGTGGAAACAAACTTGGAAAGCCAAGGCTCAACACATTGAAGATGGTGAGCTTGGATGGTCTCAACACTTGTAGGTTGCTTGGAACCTTGTTAAAACAGAAAGTTTAAGAGGTGTTTGGACCTCTAAACTTATGGAATCAACCACACTCAAGCCCCACAACCATAAGTTTGATTAGAAGCAAGGTAGGTGCAAAATTACCACATAAATAACAAGTTTATGAAATTGTAAAAAGTTAAACCAAAATAGAAAGTTTGGACATCAAAATGGTGATGGTCCACCTTAGTTTACCATGGTAAACTTGTGAAAACACTCCTAGATGTGTTCCAAATGAGTTTGAAGCAAGAATTTATAAAGAAGAGATAGAAAAGTGAGTTTGAAGCTCACTTTTGAACTTTGCAAGAATCTACCCCAAGCTTGTATTTTCAGTAGTTTGAGAGTGTTTTGAGTGAGTTTAGAGTGTGGGAAAAGTGAAATGAAGGTGTAGGAGGCTTGTTTATATAATGGTGGATTAGGGTTAAAGTTTTAAGAAGAATGACGGTGATTGGGGAAGAAATGAGGTGGGGAAGGTGAAATCTGGATTGGTTAAAATAACATTCTACAAATTGAGCATCTACGCGTCGCACGGGCTCCTTGTATTTGCCCGTTGCGCGACGCAGCGTGTATAAAATTCATCCTAAGTTTGATTTTTGACGAATTTCTCCCCTGAACTTGTATGGACATGTTATTTTATGTTAGAAGTTTATACTTGGGGGGTTTTCAAGTATAGGAAGTGTATGTATGCATGTATCTTGTATTGTGCGTGTATGAGTGGTAGTATGCATGTATAATAAGTCTCGGTTTTGCGTATAAACACGTATTTAACGATTGATTGTATATAACACAAGTATGATTGATATAAATATGAAATTCCATTGTGATCGAAGTCTCGGATTACAAGATTGGAAATGAAGTACGGATACAAGTTTCTAAAAGTTAGAAATATGAATATAACTTTCTAAATATGGAAAGTACAGAAATGCGGAGCATTTATAGCATAAAATAGATGATTTAATTTCGTAAAGGCTACAATTAGATTACTAAGATTATTATCAAAATACTCCAACGTTATTATGGAAATTTAATAATATTACTAATCTAAAATGATTAACATGAATTTCTAGTATAAAATATACTAATAGAATATAAAGATAACTATCTAGATTATAGTAAAATAATTCATGGAAAAAATATGTAAACAAAATTAACATCATAGCTATTGAATTTGCATTATACAATAATTCCTCAATTTGGTTGTGTTTTTGTTTGTGCCTTGTTTGTAGTTGGTCTAGTTTATTGCTAGTTTCTAAAAAAAACCATCACCCTACTTTACTTCACGTAATATTAAAAAGCCAATATTCCCTCGAGGAGGCTTGTAACGCCTTACTTATCCGTGTTGGAGATCAAGAGTTGTAGTTCGGATGTGCAGCATGCACGAATAAAAAACTAAGAGATCATGTATGTTTGGAGATACATTTAAAGATATGGCATCGCGTGAAACTAAAGATAAAGATGCAAGAGTATGTAATGTCATAGACGTCTTTCTTCACACGATGAGTGAGTTGACAGACCTTGATTTGACAAAGTGTGGATTTGTCTGTTACTATTATTAGATAGTGAGCTAATGTGTTGAGAAATTCAACTGGTAGTTGATCAGTCTATTTTAGTATGGTGGATAACTTACGCCCATGGAACATATTTCCATGAGGTTCATACTTGTGATATCGATGTCATGTATGAGCAACTATGTTATGCGCTTGACACATACACTAACCGACATAGGTCTACGTTGAAAAACAAGACAATGTGGCTTACATCGATATATCTCTATTTTAATACATGTATGTATAAGTTAATTTCAACCATGTAATACAATGCGTAGGGGATATAGGAACCGGCCCTCAATTTTGGGTACAACGCATAAAGGACATAAGAATTGGTCCCAAAATTTGGGGGACCATTGATTGAACAAAGTAGCAGTGGAAGGTCACTGTTTATACAATGTTTCGTTATTAATACGCTTGCAAACAAATAAGGGTTTTTTTCTATAAACTACAACTAAAGAGTCCAAAACATGTTTATTTCTAGAATATATATATATATATATAAATCTGACAAATTCCTACAGTAGACCCTGTTTACCCCCTCCCCCCTCTTTGGTTCCGCCCTTGCTAGAGTTGCACATACCAGTTATTTTCTCTAATCGGTTCCGTTAACTTAACCGTCGGTTCTCATTTTTGCTTTAAACGATTATTATTTTAACTGGTTCGGTTATTCACTTAATAACCAATTATTTTTGGTTAATTAACCCGGTTATTTTCAAGTTTTTTTTCATTTTTTCAGATATTTTTAGTTAATTAACCGATTATATATAGTAATACCGAACAAACATAAACAAACGTGAACACATTTATTTTCTTAGCGAACGAACACGAACAAGAAAACTCCGTTTGTTTAATTGTTCGTTTTGGATCATTTGTTCAGCAACACCTAAAATGAACAATCTCGAACATGTCCACCCGTATTCGTTCGGTTCATTTACAAACTTAGTTATTAAAAAACTAGCTAGTTCATTTTATTAATATTTCAAATTCTGTGATTAGCATGTGGTTTGGTCATGGGCTGATTTTCTTGATTAGACAAGCACACAGACGCAAGATGGACACCAATGATGTCTTACGTTATGAAAGACTTGGAAAACATACATTAAAATATGCTCTATTGTGCTAACAGGTTTAAACTTGATTATTCACCATGGTAAAAATCTTAAATGTATTTAAATTCACATGTTTATCTGTGGTTTCATTATGTTATATAAGTTAAAAACGTTTGATTATTATTACGGATAGAGATTATAAATCTATAGTATTATTTACCAATGAATATAATATAGATAACCATTGGTTGTTCTGTGTATAGGCTAATGGTATTGGACTACAACAAATTAGTTTAGAATTATGTGTGTTACACGGGTTGGATAAATATGACTATCTGTATATTAAGTAATAAATTAAATCTTTTATAAAAACCCATGATTTGCATAGGTTGAATAAAACTGTAATCATGTATCGGCAAATTCAGATAGATCTATTAGATAGATTATATGACTCTTTGATCTTTTTAAAAATTGATTTAAAATCTAGGTATTGGCAAATTCAGATAGATAAAAAAGATAGATATAAAACAGCGTTCAATGTCTCTTTTGGACAATATGAGTGGAACGTGATGCCTTTCGGTCTAAAAAATGCCCCATCATAATTTCAAAAATTATGAATGATATATTTATTTCCTTCTCAAATTTTATAATTGTTTATATTGATGACATATTAGTTTTCTCAAAAGATATAGAAACTCACTTTAAACATTTAAATTTGTTTAAAGACATTATTATAACGGTTTATTAATTTTAGTCCAAAAATGATGTTATTTCAAACAAATGTAAGGTTTTTAGGACATATGATTGAAAAAGGAAAAATAATTCCTATCAATAGAAGTATAGAATTTGCTAATAAATTTCCTGACAAAATTATAGAAAAAACACAACTTCAAAGATTTTTAGAGAGCTTGAATTATATAGATCCTTATTATAAAGATTTGGCAAAAGACTCTTCCATATTATACGATAGACTAAAAAAGAATCCTAAACCCTGGAATGAAGATCACACCAAGGCGACCAGACAAATAAAACAGAAGGTTTCTAATCTTACTTGTTAATCTATTGCAAATCCAAATTAGAAAAAGGTAGTAGAAACAGATGCCTCAGAGGTAGGATATGGAGGCATATTAAAACAAATATCTCCCCTGACAAAGCAAGAGCATCTTGTCAGATTCTACTCAGGAATGGTTAGAAAGCCAAAAGAAGTATGCTACTATAGCAAAGGAAATTCTGGCTATCCTAACATGTGTCTTAAAATTCCAAGATGATTTATACAATCAAAATTTTTGATAAAAACTAATTGTCAAGTAGCTAAATTCATGTTTAACAAAGATTTTAAACACGATGTTTCTAAGCAAATGTTTGCCAGATGGCAGTCACAGTTACTCCATTTGATTTTGAGTTATTGTACAAAAAAGGGACTGATAATAGTCTCCCTGATTTCTTTCCAGGGAATATTTGGATGGAAGAAAATATTAAAGGCCCTCTGAAAACCTCATTCAATAATATGAGAAATGATGTAATTCTTCATGAATTAATCATAAGAGACCAAATGTCTAGGATTTATAATTTTAGACATGATTTTACCCAACATCCTTATGATAGGGAAATGAGTATCAGATCTTACTATAAAGTGATTTCTGATGCTAAGAATAATATAAAAATTCTAAGATAAGAAAGTCATACTTTCAAGTGGATAAATTTTCGTGGCCACTAATTCTACATTTACAGGGATGTTTCATCGTGATAGAGGAAGATGAAAAAACTCTTCAAATAGAGGATGAGGTAGAAATACTCCCAACAGACAGGATATAGTCCTGGCTCAAATGGGAAATAAAAAGCTGATAGCTTCAAACATTGCTTCTAGCTCAAATGCTATTCAGAGCAGCATAAATACTGGAGATATCCAAATTGATCCAAGCGATCCTCTATGAAAAAATCATGGCTATAATAAAAGCCGAAAAAGAAGAAGAAGCCTCAAAGGCCCCTTCATATACGGCAATAGCTCAAGACAATGATGAAGATGAGTCTTGGCTCATAACAAAAAGACAAAAGAAAATAATTCTTTTGAATCATGAAGATGAAAAGTATTTTGATGACTTTTGGGGTTTAATGCAGAAATATATGGAACCAGCTTCATATGATGCACCTTCTTATAAAACATGACAATATTATGAAAATATTCTCCAGCTAATAGAAACAACTGAAATTAGATATTTCTTTCCAAGTGAAAGGTAAAATAATATGTATAATTTTAGCAAGATCTTTATAAAGACAATCATTTCTCCACAAAAATGGGGATTAAGTACCCTAAAAGAATACTGAGATTATATCCAAAGTTTTGAAAAATGCTTATTTTATGAAAATCCGAAAAAAGAAGCATTCATGGTTTATAAAAGTCAGTGATAATGTTTTTAAGCAAGGAATACCCTGTTAGTTTCAAAAATGGTTCATTTTATATGGACCTACAGTTCAAATTCTCCCTGAACCGTTCAAGAGTTTATATCTAGAATGGGTTATTTTATCTCCAAATCTTATAGAGGCGAAGTATAACAAAACTTGGTTTGAAGGAATAGCTTCAATGTATTTCTTTATAGAATTTTCTATTCCATGGATTTTGGAGGTGGAAGTCAACTACATGATATACCCAGAGAGATAATTTTCCGTGCCTAAAAAGAACTTGTTATACCAAGTTTTGGACAAAGATGCTAAGAATAAAAGAGTCTACCAAGCTTCTTGAAGGACAAGAAACTGTGTATTTAATTAGTTCAATGATAGAATATTATAAGTCCCAAATCTCAAAAAAGCAGCAAAGGCAGCTCCCTAGCCCTTTTGAGCAAATTTCTAGAAGGCTCATCACCAACAACCAAGAAATTTCAAAAGCTGATATAATAAAGTCTTATATGGACGAAATGAAAAAAGAGCTTAAAAAACATTTCCCTACACAAAGCTCTTCAAAGGCCATGTCTATCTCTTCAAATAGCCAAGAAGATTATAGTCAATTCTCTTGTTTAGCAGGAGAAGCTCAACCTACCGAAGAAATAGATGATAAAGCTCTTGATGCCCAAGTAGATGAATACTCGGCAAACATGAAAGAGGAGTATGGGGACCCTCAAGGAGAATCCTCCCAAAGCAAAAACGAAAAGGAAGAAAGCAAACAGAAGAAATAAAAGATGTCCCTCCATTATATAGGGAATTTCTGCAAAGAAATGTTCATAGTGGGAATCTCTGCAACAATAGGCTTTTATAGCCTTATTTTCACAAGTGGGAATCTCTCCTTTAATAGGCCATCACATGGCTAAGAAATAATGTAATTTGTTTTGGAGTTTTATGGTGTATTTTATAGGTATAAAGTAGGTTTGTTATATGCAGAGGCACGCTAATTCTTAGCACCTCTCTTTCTTTCTTTCTTTCTTTGTATCTTGTACTTTTAAAATAAATAAAAGTTTTCAAGCTTTGAAGTCTCTTGGGTGTTCTGAAGTCTCTTTGGTGTTCAAGTAAGATATTTCCTAAACCCTATTTAAAGTTTATTAATATATAAACTATGATGGGCTAAGCTCATAAAGTATTGAATCATGGCCTAAATAACAACCTTTTAAAGAAATGGTCCTAATATTATGAGTAAGTTTTTGTAAAGGTTATAAACTGGCAAGGTTAGAACTATAAATTAGGAAAAAAGTGATCTAAGGGAACCTCGTCCGTGTGCTTCCCACTTTTAAGCAAATAATTATGGAAATTGTGACGCGTGACCGATTTTAATTTACCTTATAAACTAACTAAACAATTTATGATTTTGTAAAACTTATTCCTGATACTCATTACTTATATATATATATATATATATATATATATATATATATAACAAGTCTAAAATGATCATAAAATGTAAATTTATAGGTTTATAAAATGGGCTTGGTTACAAGCATAATTAATACGAATACTATAAAGACTAAATATTATAGTTTAAAACTTGTGAAAAAAATACTTACTAAATTTAATTAATAAATATTTCTGAGTAACAAATAAAACTAAATGTGGTGTAAAAATCTATAATAGGTATAATAGGGTTTGTAACTTCTATAGACCAAACTTTGTCTAAAGACATAATTGTGTGTGAAATATATAGGTTCAAGCTCTTGTAAAAATGGTGAAGTTTATGAGAAACGTAAGAAATATTATGAAGATGACACATATCATTATTTAAGTTTATAGATTAAGGGTAACAAGGTAATTAACTACAAAAAACCAATTTAATTATAAAATAGAGTGTAACCGTTTTATGAGTTATTTTAGGAGATAATTCTTTTTTACGTATCAATAACTAATCATTGTGTTTTAACATCTGGAATGTTCTTTGTTATTTTACAGCTATAAAACACCATACAGATTCCAAAAAAACCATGGGTTGAAAGTTTTTCCAAAGGCAAGAAGTGAAATGACCATCGCGGTCTAAAATATGTCGATAGAAATACCATGACGACAAATTATCTAATCAGGGTAGATACAAGCCAATTTCTCAACTCGGTAAATTTCCCGCATGAGGAGGAAGTGTGCGGATTTTGTCAAACGATCCATGATCACCTAATAGCTATAGTGACCGGAAGACGTTCGAGGGAGTTTGTTTATGAAATACACTGCGATTCATGAAGGTCTTGGTACATTTTCTCGGCACCATAGTACATGGAGTATCGAGATTTGTGTGACTCTATCATCAAAAGGTCACGTATGTTGACAGATTGGAATCCAAACACGGTTGAGATAATGGAAAAAGCCTTTGGGTTTGGCTACGAGTTGACTTTCAGCACCACACTTCATCTCATCATATAAATGGTTTTCGTTGACGGATGAATATGTACTTCACAGAACGGGTTTAAAGGTCGGTTTGGATTTGAAGGCTACGTATATTATTCACATGAGTTTTTCGACTAAGGGCATCGGCCATGATATCTGTTTTACTAGCGTGGTAGCGAATCTCACAATTGTAGTCGTTGAGCAACTATACCTATTGTCGTTGACGCATGTTGAGTTCCTTTTGGTTAAAGATGTCACACCCCGACCCGCAGCGGAATAAGAGTCCGGGCATAATTGGGTTATCACCAAAGCTCATGACATTTACTAATATGTTTCATATTTAATAAAAGTCAAATTTACATTTCCAAAAATCCAAACATGTTCATTCAATACAAGGAAAATAAGCCAAGCATAACAATCCCAACACTAAATCATTTTATTCTTCTAGTCCAAGTCCTATGTGTTCCTAGCTGCTGCTGCTTCACCTGTATCATGTGTAAAATGGGGGTTTTGGGTCAACATAAGTTGGCGAGTGAACCTTATTAGATAAACATTTATTAATGAATTAATTGTTAGTTTATCAATGAAAAATTGTGCATAATCATAGATGAGCAATGGCAAATAACAGTCACAACTATAACATACAATAACACATGACAGCATACATGAACATACCAACATCATACTGTAAATAACATAAATGAAACTGTGCGATCAAGGCTCAATCAAACGGAGCCGATCGTATTGCATGTACTGAAAATGAAAATGTCTGTGCGATCAAGGCTCAATCAAACGGAGCCGATCGTATGTGGGCACGCCAGGTTCAATCGCATAATAAAATGGGGAACATGCTCAACGCTCATAATGTAATGGGGAGCGGCGGCCTCTGAATTTGCATGTACTGAAAATAATAAACTTGCATCCAACAATAACAACACAACAGGAAACAAACTGAATACACTAGTTCATGATATGATGTATGCACAATGGTTTAAGTATAATATATATATATCAAGACACATGATACACCCCAAAACGTGATTAAAACGGGGAATTTGTAAAGATTCACTCACCTTGGGTGCGTTGGATTGGAGATGGTGATATGCGCACGAATTAGATGAGCGGAACAACGGGGATTAATAACCTAAATAATAACGGAAAAATATATTAAATGGGTGGATTTTATTAAGGATTTTAATGAAATTTTTAGATATAATTATGTGAGTTTATGGCTATTTTCTATCTTTAAAAATGTTATTTTTAAGTATTTTTAATTGATTTTTAAATTAAATTAAATAAATAAAAATATAAAAAAAATTGTTTATTTAGCGTTGACCGGTTCGGTCAGCGTATTAGTTTGCGCCGGGTGAGGCTCGAACCCGAGACCTCCCGTTCGCGTGCACGCAGCTCTACCAACTGAGCTACGTGTCTAACCCGAAATAATCTTGTTTTTATTTATATTTATACACTTATTCAGTTTAACCGAAATTCTCTTTAATTTCAAAAACATTTTAATTCAACGGACCGGTGCAAGTGACGGGTTTCGAACGCGCGACGTATGATTCATGTTGCACACAGTCCACCGCTGGACTGTGTGTCTAACCTGGTTATTATCTCGGTTTCTATTATACTTAATAACTAACTGACTTATCCCGGTTTAGTTTTTAAACAAAAAGGCTTTTCATTATATAAGGAGTGCGTATAGCAGGAATCGAACTCGGGATGTGCGTGTGTATTTTGCACACAGTCCACCGCTGGACTGTGTGTCTAACCCATTTAAAATACCAATTTTAATTAGTCTTAAGTTATGTTGCGTCTTCATCTTCTTCGTTGATTCTACACCGACAAACTTATTCCGACTGTTATGACCGATTCATGACATATACGCTTTTCTGACATTACAAGTAATTTAAAAGTAGAGAATGGAGAGAGTTTGGGGAAAAAGATGTACCGATGATGTTGTTCACGGAATTCCGGCAGAGGTTCGTCGGTTCTGAAGGTGAACTCCGGCTGTTGAAACCAATTAACAGCTTTGTTCGATTATTTAAGAAGTTGAGTCACTTAAACAAGGTTTAACAGAAGTTTGGGAGATCATACCCGTTCACGGTGTGTTTCCGGCAGTTTCAGGAGTTTTCCGGTGAAGGTAAGATTTTCGACAAACGTTGACTAGGATCGATTCTGATGGTAGAGTTGTGTTAGTGACTGATTAATCACATGATTGAAACAGAAAGAGTCGGAGGAAATACCGTGTGGATGTGAGTCCCGGTTTTCCGGCGACTTGCAGAATTTTTCCGACGGTCTGATTCAAGCTTCTCCGGTGGACTGTAAGGTTGCAGAAATGCAATTGGGAGTCTTGCAGAGTGTTTTGAGTCGCAGGAAGGGTCTAGGATTGAAGTAATCCGAGAATTGAACACTTTCGGTTATTAAACCGATCCACTCCCGAATTCAAGTTACACTCATGGCAGCATTGATTGGAATCGTCCGTTTATCGGTTATACTCGCTGAATCGCGAGTATCCAGATCGACTTTGGGTGATTGATAACCGGTTTCAGTTACAATGTGTAAAATCGATTGATTTACCTTAGTCCATAAAACCTATTTGTTTCCTAAAGATGACAGAAAACAAACAAGTGGCGGAGTGGTGATGTGTGTGTGCGTTAAGTCTTTGATGTTGTAACCGGCTGACCCGGGTTCGAGTCCCGGCAGCTTCATAATTTTTTTATTTATTTTGTTTTAACTTTTTATCAAATATAATTTTGATAGTTTAGTTTATTTATTAATTATGTATCGTTTTAACTCAAAATAATCATAAATATTTAATGTAACTTTTATAACTTGATACTTGATTACAAAACGGAGCGGGTTTTGAAAACCCGATTTTTTACAAATGTTACAGTATCCCCTACTTTTAGGAATTTCGTCCCGAAATTTAAGTAGTTGAAGTATAGGAAAAAGATGCGGGTATTTTTCACGCATTGAGTCTTCACGTTCCCAAGTAAACTCAGGTCCCCGTTTCGACTTCCAGCGTACCCTAACAATTGGAATGCGACTTCGTCGAAGACGTTTCTCCCCGTAGTCCATGATCTCCACTGGTCTTTCAATAAAATGCATAGATTCATCAATCTGAATATCTTCCAGCGGAATATGGAGATTCTCATCAGCGAGGCACTTCTTCAAGTTTGACACGTGGAATGTGGGATGAATCCTGTTGAGTTCTTCTGGTAGGTCAAGCTTGTATGCTACAGGACCTACTCTTTCGAGTATCTTGAAAGGTCCCACGTAACGAGGTGCTAGCTTCCCCTTTTGACCAAAACGAACTACTCCCTTCCACGGTGATACTTTTAAAAGCACATGATCACCAATGTTAAACTCTAAGGGCTTCCGTCGTTTATCTGCATAACTCTTTTGACGACTTTGAGCCGCTAGAAGATTGTTTCGAATTTGATGGATCTTGTATGTGGTTTCTTGGATCAATTCTGGACCAGTAATTTGTGCTTCCCCAATTTCGTGCCAACATACAGGAGATCGACACTTACGACCATATAAGGCTTCAAAAGGTGCCATGCCGATGCTCGAATGATAGCTGTTGTTGTACGAAAATTCTACTAATGGTAGGTGGGCGTCCCAATTTCCCTTGAAGTCTATGACACATGCTCTAAGCATATCTTCAAGAGTTTGAATGGTGCGCTCAGACTGTCCATCAGTTTGAGGATGATAGGCGGTACTGAGATCTAATCGTGTGCCCATAGCGGATTGTACTGCTTGCCATGTTCGTGAGGTGAAACGACCATCACGATCAGAAATAATACTTAACGGTACCCCATGCCGGCTTACGATTTCGTTGATATAAATACATGCAAGCTTTTCGTTCTTGAAATCTTCGTGGATAGAAATAAAGTGAGCTGATTTTGTAAGTCGGTCTATAATCACCCATATAGTGTCATACCCACCAGAAGTGCGAGGTAACCCGGTAATGAAATCCATGGTTATATTTTCCCACTTCCATACAGGTATTTCCGGTTGGACTAGAAGTCCAGAGGGTCTTTGGTGTTCAGCCTTCACCTTGGAACATGTGAGGCACTTGGAAACAAAAACGGCAATATCCTTCTTCATTCCAGGCCACCAATAGGTGTATCGTAGGTCTTGATACATCTTATCGGCTCCTGGGTGTATGGAATATCGCGTTTTGTGAGCTTCATTCATAAGAGTTTCACGAAGATTGTTGTGGTTAGGAATCCAGATACGATCTAGGTAATACAGAATACCGTCTGATTTAGTTTCAAGTTTAAGCTCGGCTCCACAGGACATCTCCTTTCGTACATCTTCTTCTGTTATTGAAATGTGTTGGGCTTCTCGAATTTGATCTTTAATGTCGGTTATAATTTGCGAACATAGAAGATGAATGGAGTTCGCATAACCCTTTCGACTAAGTGCATCAGCCACCACATTTGCTTTACTAGGGTGGTATCTAATTTCACAGTCGTAATCATTCAGAAGTTCGACCCATCTTCGTTGCCTCATGTTTAACTCTTTTTGATTGAAGATATGTTGAAGACTCTTGTGGTCAGTGTATATTTCACACTTAGTGCCATAGAGATAATGTCTCCATATCTTAAGAGCGAATACAACGGCTCCAAGTTCTAGGTCATGAGTGGTGTAGTTCTTTTCATGCGTCTTGAGTT
The DNA here is from genome assembly GCA_947069175.1 of Scalesia atractyloides. NCBI lineage: Eukaryota > Viridiplantae > Streptophyta > Magnoliopsida > Asterales > Asteraceae > Scalesia > Scalesia atractyloides. The sequence goes on along the minus strand of CAMTDV010000001.1, from coordinate 84,327,680 downwards.
GTCTCGAGGCATAAGCTATGACTTTTCCTCTTTGCATGAGAACGCAGCCTAATCCTTGCCCTGACACGTCGCAATAGACTACAAAATCATCACAACCTTCAGGAAGAGTGAGGATTGGTGCATCACAAAGTTTTTGTTTAAGAGTTTGAAAGGCTTCTTCTTGCTTGGGTCCCCATATGAAAGGTTTTCCCTTATGAGTTAAAGCCGTGAGTGGGACAGCAATGCGAGAGAAGTTTGAAATGAACCGACGATAATAGCCAGCTAGTCCAAGAAAAGATCTTACTTCAGTTGGTGTACGTGAAGCTTGCCATTCTTGAACTGCTTTGATCTTTGAAGGGTCAACATGTATTCCCTTGTCAATGACTACATGCCCGAGGAATTGCACCTCTTTTAACCAAAATTCACATTTGGAGAACTTGGCATAAAGCTTTTCCTTTTCTAGAAGTGCAAGAACGAGTCGAAGATAACGCTCATGATCAGCTTTAGATTTTGAATAAATAAGAAAATCGTCGATGAAGACTATAACAAATCGATCAAGATAAGGTTCGCAGACTCTGTTCATTAGGTCCATGAAGACAGCTGGTGCGTTGGTTAATCCAAATGGCATAACCATGAATTCATAGTGGCCATAACGAGTTCGAAAAGCAGTCTTAGGGACGTCTTCTTCATGCACTCTAAGTTGATGATAGCCAGATCGAAGATCGATTTTTGAAAAGCAGCTGGCACCTTGTAGTTGGTCAAGAAGATCATCAATGTGAGGTAAAGGATAGCGATTCTTGATTGTTAACTTGTTGAGCTCTCTGTAGTCGATGCACATACGAAAAGATCCATCTTTCTTCTTTACAAAAAGGACAGGTGCACCCCAAGGCGACGAGCTAGGACGTATGAATCCCTTGTCAGTCAACTCTTGCAATTGACTGGCTAGCTCTTGCATTTCAGGGGGGGCTAACCTATATGGAGACTTTGCAACTGGTGTAGCACCAGGTATAAGATCAATACGGAATTCGACGTCTCTAATTGGAGGAAGTCCTGAAATGTCGTCAGGAAAAACTTGTGGGAAATCTTTCACTACAGGAATGTCTTCAAGTTTCTTCTCTGTGGTTCCCTTCTTGATGATATGAGCTAAAAACGCGACATAATTCTTGCGAAGATATTTTTGAGCTTGAAGACAAGACATTAAGCTGAGCCCTTTCGACGAGGTTTCTCCAATGATTCGAAGAGTCTGGCCGTTTGAAAGAAGAATACGATTATATTTTTCACGACATACAACTTCCGCCTGATGTTGACTGAGCCAATCCATACCGATTATGATGTCAAAACTTCCCAGCTTCATAGGAATAAGGTCGACTGAGAAATCTTGGTCGTTTAAGGTGAGTGTACAGTTGCGTAAAATAGAGTCTAATGAAACTGGCTTCCCGTCCGCAACTTCTACCGTTATGGATTCCGTGAGCTTATCCCGATTTTTGTTTAAAATAGGTTCAGATTCTAAAGATACAAAACTTCTATCTGCACCAGTATCAAATAATATAGATGCATATCTACCATTTATAAGGAACGTACCGTTGACCACATTGCCGTCAGCTCTGGCCTGGTTAGCGTTGATATTGAAAGCTCTCCCTCTTGCAGGTGGGGGAGCTTGGTTTGCTTGGTTCACTGGGTTGGCTTGCGCCTGAGCATGAATAATATTAACCAGCCTTGGACATGTGTTTCTGAAATGACTTGGGTCGCCACAATTGTAGCAAGCCCGCATTGGTTGACCCATAGGATAATTGGGCTGGTAATATGTTTGGGCTAAATGTTGAGTGGGTGGTAGTAGGGGTTGTTGGCCTTGGCCCATTATTTGTTGGTGGGTTTGGGTTATAGGTTGGTGGCGGTTCGTTCGTTGAGGCATGCGGCAAGTTTGAACATTATGACCCGCGCGACCGCAGCCGGTGCAATATTGGCAAGGATGATCAGGGGAATGGTGATATTGGCAACGGTTACATTTTGGTAACGGGCCAGTGTAGGGTCTTCTGTATGGTGCGGGTGAAGGAGTGACTTGAGTAATGGGTGCAGCAGGAATAGGGGTGTTGGTTTGGGTAACTGCAAAATTTCTGGTGTTACGCTTCCTCTTGTTAGCAAACTTAGAGGAAGGAATGGGGTGGTTTGAAGTTTGTCCCTCAACAGGGGCTTTCTTCTTCTCTTCTTTGAACTTCCCGTTGCGAATTCGGTTTTCGGTCAGTTCAGTTGCTAACTCCATAGCAGCTTCAAGTGTTACTGGTGAAGCGCTGAGAACTGAATATTGGATTTTCGAGGGAAGTCCTCGAATATAATGCTCGATCAGACGATAGGTTGGAGTGAATAAATTTGGAACCATTTGGTTCAACTCCAAGAACCTCTTGTTGTAGGTAGTGTGATCACCCTCCTTTTGCTTTAGAGCATGAAATTCATCCTCCAACTTCTTAATTTCACTTCTAGGACAAAAACGCCTAGTCATGATTTCCCTTAACTCCTCCCAAGTTAAGGCCATCGCATCTTCAGTTCCCCTCTTCCCTTTCTCAGTATTCCACCAAGTGAGAGCTACTCCAAGTAGTCTCCCGGTGGCGTATCGAACCTTGCGATCCTCAGGACAATCGCAGTTTAGGAAGGTGTTTTCCATCTCCTCGAACCAATGTAGGAGAGTAGTGACACCCTCGGTCCCTTCAAATTTAGGAGGATCACAGGACTTAAAATGTTTGTAAGAGCACTTGCTGGTAGGAGGGTTGTCGATGTTCTGGTCCTGTTGTTGGGGAGGGTTAGTAGGATTTGTAGCAAGGGCTTGTTGTACTTGGACCACAATGTCAGGCAGTATCGTGGCCATTTGTTTCGCGATCTGAGTGGCCAAACGTTCCTGAGACCTTCCCGATCTTTTACCCCTTCGTTGCTGTCTAGACGACATCTACAGGATCATAAAATGAGAAGATTGTGAGTTTATGGTGTCTTTTTAGGTGTCATGTGTCTTTAAGAAAATGAAAATAACATAAATATCAATAATGCAACTACATCCATAGGATGTCTTGGGTTCGCTCATGTTGGGCCTCAAATGTCCCCCATACCTTCACCTACATAGTCATGTGGGCCCCCATGGCTATTGGCTTGGTAGGATTCACATTAGTATTGACAATTTAACACTCGCATCCCCCGAATGCAAACTACAAAATATGTTCATGAGATGTTTGGTCGGAACGTGTCCAGGTGTAGACACAATGACAACTCAAAGTGGGGTTAGCTCACACGACGTTTGGTATAGCATGCTTTGGCCTAATCGGTACTTCGTACTCTCATCGTTAGTCCCCAGGTAGGCAAACTGGTCCTTTATTTTGGATTTATACGAATGCCAGCCTGGACAGGACGTTCCGACTACCGGTACTGGTACCCTTCCAGTTACTACATGCCCGTCATGAGAACTCACTTTGATGAGATTTGAAAACACGAAAGTCATTGTAAAAGCAATCATGAAGTGGTGTGTGCTTTCATGGATGTGATATGTTATGAGTATACGATTCATGATAGGCATTATATGATAATACATACTTATGAACATGCTTGCACAATATTAAATGTAACATTTAACATAAAACATATAACATCATGAAATTTGGCATGTAACACACAAAAAAATCTTATAAGTTTCTAATCGACTATAGTATAGGCTCTAAGGGTCTAATAACCTATCCTATATCCCTATAGTCATGGCTCTGATACCAATCTGTCACACCCCGACCCGCAGCGGAATAAGAGTCGGGGCATAATTGGGTTATCACCAAAGCTCATGACATTTACTAATATGTTTCATATTTAATAAAGTCAAAGTTACATTTCCAAAAATCCAAACATGTTCATTCAATACAAGGAAAATAAGCCAAGCATAACAATCCCAACATTAAATCGTTTTATTCTTCTAGTCCAAGTCCTATGTGTTCCTAGCTGCTGCTGCTTCACCTGTATCATGTGTAAAATGGGGGTTTTGGGTCAACATAAGTTGGCGAGTGAACCTTATTAGATAAACATTTATTAATGAATTAATTGTTAGTTTATCAATGAAAAATTGTGCATAATCATAGATGAGCAAATGTAAATAATCAAGAAATGGCAAATAGCAGTCACAACTATAACATACAATAACACATGACAGCATACATGAACATACCAACATCATACTGTAAATAACATAAATGAAACTGTGCGATCAAGGCTCAATCAAACGGAGCCGGTCGTATTGCATGTACTGAAAATGAAATGTCTGTGCGATCAAGGCTCAATCAAACGGAGCCGATCGTATTGCATGTACTGGAAATGAAATTGTCTGTGCGATCAAGGCTTAATCAAACGGAGCCGATCGTATGTGGGCACGCCAGGTTCAACCGCATAATAAAATGGGGAACATGCTCAACGCTCATAATGTAATGGGGAGCGGCGGCCTATGAATTTGCATGTACTGAAAATAATAAACTTGCATCCAACAATAACAACACAACAGGAAACAAACTGAATACACTAGTTCATGATATGATGTATGCACAATGGTTTAAGTATAATATATATATATATCAAGACACATGATACACCCCAAAACGTGATTAAAACGGGGAATTTGTAAAGATTCACTCACCTTGGGTGCGTTGGATTGGAGATGGTGATATGCGCACGAATTAGATGAGCGGAACAACGGGGATTACTAACCTAAATAATAACGGAAAAATATATTAAATGGGTGGATTTTAGTAAGGATTTTAATGAAATTTTTAGATATATTTTTGTGAGTTTATGGCTATTTTCTATCTTTAAAAATGTTATTTTTAAGTATTTTTAATTGATTTTTAAATTAAATTAAATAAATAAAAATATTTAAAAAATTTGTTTATTTAGCGTTGACCGTTGACCGTTGACCGGTGACCGGTTCGGTCAGCGTATTAGTTTGCGCCCGGGTGAGGCTCGAACCCGAGACCTCCCGTTCGCATGCACGCAGCTCTACCAACTGAGCTACGTGTCTAACCCGAAATAATCTTGTTTTTATTTATATTTATACACTTATTCAGTTTAACCGAAATTCTCTTTAATTTCAAAAACATTTTAATTCAACGGACCGGTGCAAGTGACGGGTTTCGAACGCGCGACGTATGATTCATGTTGCACACAGTCCACCGCTGGACTGTGTGTCTAACCTGGTTATTATCTCGGTTTCTATTATACTTAATAACTAACTGACTTATCCCGGTTTAGTTTTTAAACAAAAAGGCTTTTCATTATATAAGGAGTGCGTATAGCGGGAATCGAACTCGGGACGTACGTGTGTATTTTGCACACAGTCCACCGCTGGACTGTGTGTCTAACCCGTTTAAAATACCAATTTTAATTAGTCTTAAGTTATGTTGCGTCTTCATCTTCTTCGTTGATTCTACACCGACAAACTTATTCCGACTGTTATGACCGATTAATGACATATACGCTTTTCAGACATTACAAGTAATTTAAAAGTAGAGAATGGAGAGAGTTTGGGGAAAAGATGTACCGATTGATGTTGTTCATGGAATTCCGGCAGAGGTTCGTCGGTTCTGAAGGTGAACTCCGGCTGTTGAAACCAATTAACAGCTTTGTTCGACTATTTAAGAAGTTGAGTCACTTAAACAAGGTTTAACAGGAAGTTTGGGAGATCATACCCGTTCACGGTGTGTTTCCGGCAGTTTTAGGAGTTTTCCGGCGAAGGTAAGATTTTCGACAAACGTTGACTAGGATCGATTCTGATGGTAGAGTTGTGTTAGTGACTGATTAATCACATGATTGAAACAGAAAGAGTCGGAGGAAATACCGTGTGGATGTGAGTCCCGGTTTTCCGGCGACTTGCAGAATTTTTCCGACGGTCTGATTCAAGCTTCTCCGGTGGACTGTAAGGTTGCAGAAATGCAATTGGGAGTCTTGCAGAGTGTTTTGAGTCGCAGGAAGGGTCTAGGATTGAAGTAATCCGAGAATTGAACACTTTCGGTTATTAAACCGATCCACTTCCGAATTCAAGTTACACTCATGGCAGCATTGATTGGAATCGTCCGTTTATCGGTTATACTCGCTGAATCGCGAGTATCCAGATCGACTTTGGGTGATTGATAACCGGTTTCAGTTACAATGTGTAAAATCGATTGATTTACCTTAGTCCATAAAACCTATTTGTTTCCTAAAGATGACAGAAAACAAACAAGTGGCGGAGTGGTGATGTGTGTGTGCGTTAAGTCTTTGATGTTGTAATCGGCTGACCCGGGTTCGAGTCCCGGCAGCTTCATAATTTTTTTTATTTATTTTGTTTTAACTTTTTATCAAATATAATTTTTATAGTTTAGTTTATTTATTAATTATGTATCGTTTTAACTCAAAATAATCATAAATATTTAATGTAACTTTTATAACTTGATACTTGATTACAAAACGGAGCGGGTTTTGAAAACCCGATTTTTTACAAATGTTACAAAAGATATGTTGAAGGCTCATATGGTCGGTGAAGACCATTCACTTAGTACCGTAAAGGTTGTGTCACCAAATCTTTAACACAAAAACAACTACTCCAAGTTCAAGATTGTGGGTGGTGTAGTTCTTCTCATGTATTTTGAGTTCCACTGAAGCATATGCGATAACCATGTCTCGTTGCATAAGAACACAACTGAGACCTTCGTTATAAGCATGCAATAAACAATAAAGTCATTGTTTCCATCAAGAGGAGTTAGGATGGGGCATTGCAAAGCAAGTTCTTGAGCATTTGAAAAGACTTATTATTCAGAACCACAAACAAAAGGTTTATCCTTTTAAGTCCATGAAGTGAGGGGAACAGAGATTTTGGAGAAGTTAGAGATGAATCGGTGGTAGTAACCAGCCAATCGAAGAATGAACGAATTTTGGAAGGTGATTTTGGTGCGATCCAATTCTTGATGGCTTCGATTTTGGCAGGATCAATGTGAATGTCTTTCTCGTTCACAACATGACCGAGAAATTGAACTTCTTTTAGCCAAAATTCACATTTTGAGAATTTGGCGTAGAGTCATTCGACACAGAGGAGTTCTAAGATTAGATGCAAGTGTCACTTATGTTTGGTTTTGGTTTTGGTTTTGATTTCGGTTTCGGAATAAATAAGCATATCGTCTATGAATACAATCACGAAACGGCCAAATAAAGCTTGCACAAATAGTTCATCAAATCCATGAAGACCGTTAGTTCATTGGTCAAATCGAAGGGTATAACCACAAACTCGTAGTGATCGTACCTAGTTCAAAACATGGTTTTTGGAATGTCCTCTTTGAGGACTCGCCGTTGATGATAAAAAGAACGAAGGTCGATTTTGGAGAAGCACGTTGCACCTTGAAGTTGAGCAAAGAGGTTGTCAATGCAGGGAAGAGGATAACAGTTCTTAATGGTTAATTTATTAAGCTCGTGATAGTCGATGCACATTTGAAAGGAACCATCCTTCTTTTTTACAAAGAGGACCGGAGCGCCCAAAGAGAAGTGCTAGGGCTTATGAAACTTTTATCAAGTAAATCTTGAAGTTGGCTCAATAGCTCTTGCATCTCAGAAGGTGCGAGACCGATTTGGAGATTTACCAATGGGTGTAGCCACATGTATGAGATCCATGCGAAAGTCAACGGAACGAGAAGGAGGAGGACCTAGTAGATCTTCGGGAAAAAACGTCAGGAAAGTCACAAACGACTAGAACGTCACTCACATTTGTTCCTTTGTCCTTATTTGCCATAGTGTGGGCTAAAAAGGCAAAGTATTATTTGCGTAAGTATTTGTTCGCTTGAGTGCAAAGTTTATATAATATGTCTAAAAATGCATAAAATTCCCTTTTGGCGCAAAGAATGGTTTTAAAACATAATGAACTTATAATTTTAGTTTGAAATTGATGTTGTATCATAGTGAAACACATTTTGGTATCTTTGACTTATCATAGACCCATTTGATCACCGATGCCGCATTTGCGCGTACGGTTAACTTATATAGCATAAATTATATAAGTTAGCTGAATTGGATTAAAACCTTTCCAAATCAGTTCTAATCAAAATGTATGGTTGTTTGAGTCCTTGTACCTAGAAGGGTATGGCATATTTGACTAACATAGACCCATTCAATCACCCGATGCCGTATATGCGCGTACGGTTAACCTATATAGCATAAATTATATAAGTTAGCCGAATCGGGTCAAAACCTTTCCAAATCAGTTCTAATTGGAATGTATGGTTGTTTGGCCCATATTATATGAGTACTTATACTCGGAAGGGTATAAACCACATTCTATCCGGTCTCCGCTTAATCTAGCCAACCGTACGCATTTACTGTAGTTAACCGGTCAAAGTCAAATGACTTGCATAAGACCCATTAACATTCTAACAGATCATAGTTTCGTTCATTCTAGACTAGGAGCCTCCTGTAAATTGTGGATGTTTTAGTTTGTTTTGAATTATGGCTGTGTTAACACCTTTGAATTATAAAGACTAGCACAGGTAAATACTCTTAGCCTATTTTCTCTATACGGACTTGAGATACAGCACTAGCCACTTGGTCGGGTATTAAATTATGGGCAAATGATGCTTAAATTTAAATAATCCACTTTAATCCGTTTTGCTTCATAACTTAAACATTGGGGGGGGGGGGGGTGGTTAATAAGACCGTGTCCTGAATATCCTCGACTCACTTAATTACAAGTGGTAACGACTTAAGCGCGAGGTGTAGGCATACAGCTGACAGACGCTAATGTCATTATATATATATGTATATATATGTATGTATTTTATTGAAAATGTGGTGTGTCGGTTAATCATGTATCGATTTTCATCTTTGGTCCCATATAAATTGACAGCATGTAAAACTGGTAACAAGAAACGTTATCTTATCCCGAGTTATTTATAAAATGATATACCAATGGTATGAAACACTTTTGAAAAGATTTTCGAAAAGAGTCGGTTAATTGTATTTACCATTCAAAACTAACATATTTTCAAAAGATTAAGCGCGGGTTAAATAACAAATACGGAATAGGCTGGAGTTGCTCGGTCTAGGCTATTTAGAATTTGCAACTCTTCGAAAGACCTATTAGTCTTAATTCTCATTTTGTTATATTCGGTCCGCCCGTGGATCTTTTTAGTACAAACAGTCTGTATAATTATTTTTGAACTTTCGGACACTATTTGTACGTTGTAATAATATAATTTAAATCTCATTTTTCATTGTGCCTTGTGAATACTGATATCAATCGTCATGTATAAACCCCATGTTCGGGCCCACTTGGAAATCAGGGTGTGACAAAGGAGGTAGGATGATTAACGTCCATTAAACCTCATTATATGATTCACCAAAGCACAACATTATCAACTTAGTTAATGATTTCGGTTGGTCACGGATAAGATTGAGATTACAACTAAGAAAGTTTGCCAAGTAGCCAAATAAGGACAACCCGAACGTGTGCATACCCAACATGGCAAATATTGGAGACGAGGTGGGGTTGGCTTACTTTGATTCTGGAATATTATAATATCTAATTCATCAAATAACCAAGTGATCTGCATTCCAATCACGGCAAATGTTTGGAGACTTGGTGTAGTTTGGTCTCTTTGTTAGTAGTAAGTTTACTTGATAACTTAGATGTAAAATTAAATGACAAGTTAACCAAGCGAGGTAGTGGAAACAAACTTGGAAAGCCAAGGCTCAACACATTGAAGATGGTGAGCTTGGATGGTCTCAACACTTGTAGGTTACTTGGAACCTTGTTAAAACAGAAAGTTTAAGAGGTGTTTGGACCTCTAAACTTATGGAATCAACCACACTCAAGCCCCACAACCATAGGTTTGATTAGAAGCAAGGTAGGTGCAAAATTACCACATAAATAACAAGTTTATGAAATTGTAAAAAGTTAAACCAAAATAGAAAGTTTGGACATCAAAATGGTGATGGTCCACCTTAGTTTACCATGGTAAACTTGTGAAAACACTCCTAGATGTGTTCCAAATGAGTTTGAAGCAAGAATTTATAAAGAAGAGACAGAAAAGTGAGTTTGAAGCTCACTTTTGAACTTTGCAAGAATCTACCCCAAGCTTGTATTTTCAGTAGTTTGAGAGTGTTTTGAGTGAGTTTAGAGTGTGGGAAAAGTGAAATGAAGGTGTAGGAGGCTTTAGGGTTAAAGTTTTAAGAAGAATGACGGTGATTGGGGAAGAAATGAGGTGGGGAAGGTGAAATCTGGATTGGTTAAAATAACATTCTACAAATTGAGCATCTACGCGTCGCACGGGCTCCTTGTATTTGCCCGTTGCGTGACGCAGCGTGTATAAAATTCATCCTAAGTTTGATTTTTGACGAATTTCTCCCCTGAACTTGTATGGACATGTTATTTTATGTTAGAAGTTTATACTTGGGGGGGGGGGGGTTTCAAGTATAGGAAGTGTATGTATGCATGTATCATGTATTGTGCGTGTATGAGTGGTAGTATGCATGTATAATAAGTCTCGGTTTTGCGTATAAACACGTATTTAACGATTGATTGTATATAACACAAGTATGATTGATATAAATATGAAATTCCATTGTGATCGAAGTCTCGGATTACAAGATTGGAAATGAAGTACGGATACAAGTTTCTAAAAGTTAGAAATGTGAATATAACTTTCTAAATATGGAAAGTACAGAAATGCGGAGCATTTATAGCATAAAATAGATGATTTAATTTAGTAAAGGCTACAATTAGATTACTAAGATTATTATCAAAATACTCCAACGTTATTATGGAAATTTAATAATATTACTAATCTAAAATGATTAACATGAATTTCTAGTATAAAATATCCTAATAGAATATAAAGATAATTATCTAGATTATAGTAAAATAATTCATGGAAAAAATATGTAAACAAAATTAACATCATAGCTATTGAATTTGCATTATACAATAATTCCTCAATTTGGTTGTGTTTTTGTTTGTGCCTTGTTTGTAGTTGGTCTAGTTTATTGCTAGTTTCTAAAAAAAAACCATCACCCTACTTTACTTCACGTAATATTAAAAAGCCAATATTCCCTCGAGGAGGCTTGTAACGCCTTACTTATCCGTGTTGGAGATTAAGAGTTGTAGTTCGGATGTGCAGCATGCACGAATAAAAAACTAAGAGATCATGTATGTTTGGAGATACATTTAAAGATATGGCATCGCGTGAAACTAAAGATAAAGATGCAAGAGTATGTAATGTCATAGACGTCTTTCTTCACACGATGAGTGAGTTGACAGACCTTGATTTGACAAAGTGTGGATTTGTCTGTTACTATTATTAGATAGTGAGCTAATGTGTTGAGAAATTCAACTGGTAGTTGATCAGTCTATTTTAGTATGGTGGATAACTTACGCCCATGGAACATATTTCCATGAGGTTCATACTTGTGATATCGATGTCATGTATGAGCAACTATGTTATGCGCTTGACACGTACACTAACCGACATAGGTCTACGTTGAAAAACAAGACAATGTGGCTTACATCGATATATCTTTATTTTAATACATGTATGTATAAGTTAATTTCAACCATGTAATACAATGCGTAGGGGATATAGGAACCGGCCCTCAATTTTGGGTACAACGCATAAAGGACATAAGAATTGGTCCCAAAATTTGGGGGACCATTGATTGAACAAAGTAGCAGTGGAAGGTCACTGTTTATACAATGTTTCGTTATTAATACGCTTGCAAACAAATAAGGATTTTTTCTATAAACTACAACTAAAGAGTCCAAAACATGTTTATTTCTAGAATATATAATATATATATATATATATATATATATATATATATATATATATATATATATTCTACAGTAGACCCTGTTTACCCCCCCCCCCCCCTCTTTGGTTCCGCCCTTGCTAGAGTTGCACATACCAGTTATTTTCTCTAATCGGTTCCGTTAACTTAACCGTCGGTTCTCATTTTTGCTTTAAACGATTATTATTTTAACTGGTTCGGTTATTCACTTAATAACCAATTATTTTTGGTTAATTAACCCGGTTATTTTCAAGTTTTTTTTTCACTTTTCAGATATTTTTAGTTAATTAACCGATTATATATAGTAATACCGAACAAACATAAACAAACGTGAACACATTTATTTTCTTAGCGAACGAACACGAACAAGAAAACTCCGTTTGTTTAATTGTTCGTTTTGGATCATTTGTTCAGCAACACCTAAAATGAACAAACACGAACATGTCCACCCGTATTCGTTCGGTTCATTTACAAACTTAGTTATTAAAAAACTAGCTAGTTCATTTTATTAATATTTCAAATTCTGTGATTAGCATGTGGTTTGGTCATGGGCTGATTTTCTTGATTAGACAAGCACACAGACGCAAGATGGACACCAATGATGTCTTACGTTATGAAAGACTTGGAAAACATACATTAAAATATGCTCTATTGTGCTAACAGGTTTAAACTTGATTATTCACCATGGTAAAAATCTTAAATGTATTTAAATTCACATGTTTATCTGTGGTTTCATTATGTTATATAAGTTAAAAACGTTTGATTATTATTACGGATAGAGATTATAATCTATAGTATTATTTACCAATGAATATAATATAGATAACCATTGGTTGTTCTGTGTATAGGCTAATCGTATTGGATTACAACAAATTAGTTTAGAATTATGTGTGTTACACGGGTTGGATAAATATGACTATATGTATATTAAGTAATAAATTAAATCTTTTATAAAAACCCATGATTTGCATAGGTTGAATAAAACTGTAACAAAGTTATATACAAAACAACTGATAGAAATTAAAAAAGTAACGCCAAAAAAACCGTACATATGGATTAATAGATTTTAGTTACAGCTAAAAGCTCTTTCTTTTAACAAATAATAATAATAATAATAATAATAATAACTTATTTTAAAAGATAAGGATAAGAGTAGTAATATTTATGTGTTAATTATTAAAAAAAATTAAAAAAAAATATAAGTACAGTTTTGAGATTGAAAGAGAAAATGACATGTGACATTAATTAGAAATAAATATAATGTTATATACTTAGTAATATAAAAGTTGAGTCTTTACAAAACCCGGTATTGCACGGGCTTTATAAGATATAATGTTAGAAAAATTACACGTTTTGTCATTTATCTTGATACCCTTTTCAACGAATTTTTACAGGTTTTTTGCCTTTTATAGGGAATTTTGTTACACGTTTTGTCTTTTGATCCTAACCTAGTTAGATTTTTTTTTTGTTAAATCTAGTCATGTGACTTACACGTGAGGGTAACTTTGTCAATTTACTCAATTTGTATTGTTTTTGTTTTAATAAAAATCAAAGAGAAGGCATATCTTTCACTCTGCTGCATCTCTTTCTCTATCATATCTCTCAAACATCAAAACTGAAGAAAAGGCACAAAACCCACAATTTCATGTCCCATTGATTGTTCATCATCACCATCGATTCTAGAAGCATTTTTTTCGATCTTCAAACCTTATTTAGATTTGAGTTTTGAAGCCTGTTTAGATCTGCAACTAGTTATATCAGTAAAAAGAGATGTAATTGGAATCCCAACAAGTATTTTTTTTAAACAAACTAACCGACATACCGGGTACTACGGGTATGTCAAATACCTGACAAATACCCGACGGGAATTAGACTTGGTCTAAAACACGATTTTATAACCAAATGTGTGAACTATAAAATCTTTATACGATAGTTAAAACATACCATTCTCGCATACTTTAACCAACTTTTACAGAATCATCACATTTCTTTAGAGTAACTGTTTCGATCATATAGACATTAATTCTTCCTTTGAGATTCATAATCAGCTTATTCGTCAACCTTTTTCTTCGAGCCTCGCGGTCTCACCATAGAATCAATCAATTCCCTAGAGACCTTGAATCTCATTGTAATACTTATCTACGTTCTTTGAAGTTCTTGACTTCAATTTATTCTTTTAGCCAATCCTTAAAGCACATCAAGTTCTTGGTTATTAGGACACATATTCATTTGATAAATGTAAAACAAGTTGAACGGATAGTTTAATTGAACATAACCTGATATATATAATTGAAAGCTAAAGGCTAAAGGAAAGATAAAGCAAAGTAATGATGCACAGTATATAGTCGTTATCTACGGGTCTGGAAATCTCTTTACATGATCCATGGTTGTGAACTTAGCATTTGAGGAGTTTATGTAGTTACATACGGGGCTACCAATAGCTCTACAGACTTTGATAGGAGCGGTGAAAACCGCTCACTGGTGAACGTCGCCTTAATGCTAAGATAAAGGTTAAGGTTTAATGTAAGCTATGTAGGATTTTATTAGATGTATGTTTTGCTAGAATTTTTTACTGCCTTATTTTAAGTGAAACTCACTCAGTGTAGCTCACTTTTAATAGGCACATTAGGTTATTGTTTGGGCTAGTTGAGAGCTTTCAGGTTTGGCAGTGCCACTCGTGGATACTACCTAGCGAGAGACTACATCCCATACTATCTTGTTATGTTTCTTTGAGATATTTATAATTTATTTGTAATTAACTTGATTGGGGTGTATGCATTTCTAATGCGTTTGTTCTAAATTCTCAGTTCAAGTACTATACATGAAAGAGTAAATCCAATAGACGAGATCCTGGGTTTGAGATGTTTCACAAATATAACTCAATAGTTTCTTAACTATTCTTGCTATTTTTTAGTTCTAAACATATGTCTTTTATATTTATTTATTTTTTAAAACACACTTGATCCCAAAAGTGTTCCTCAAAATACATATAAATTCCTTTGTTCTTAAGTTGACCTTTTTGAGGTAGATTCTCAAGTATACATTTTTTTTGAAGTTTCAACTCCTTTTTTGTTTAAAACATTTTGCAAAATAACATTTTACTCTTCAATGTTTAATATGTTATGCTTAAACCCAAAATCTCTAATTTATTCAAATAAGAATTTAAGCTCATTAAAAAAACATATATATAAATATTTATAAGTTAGCTTAAGGCTAGTAACTATAAATAGCTTAATAACCATCCATGGACCAACATCAAAGTGTTGTTATATAATCGTTAAATAGCTTTATAATCCCATATATCTCAACATTATGACCAATTATGGTGACTAACACTAAACTAATCCAAGTCACAAAACAAGTAAACTTTTAGTTACTTTTGGTTCTTCAATTATTTGTTAGATTGTATCTTAAGAATATGGGTAAAATATAAACTCTTATCATGTATTTTCAATCATGAACAATAAAGTAGACATTAAAATTATAGAACTTACTTGTAGGGATTGAGACCTCAGCCACTATAGATAATGATGCCATTACTTCTGATTCGTTCCCGTTATAACGTCAAGAGAGATTACTAGATAATCTTAAGAGAAAATGTTGGTGCGTTTTTGGTCTCTGTCGTTCTTCTCTATTTATAACATCTAAGCCCTAATTATAATTATGAGGGCATTTTTATCAAATAAGCCGCTCATAAGTTTAGGAGCTAATTATGTTATTTGGTAAAACTTAACTAAATGATTGGTAGACAAGATATTTTGGTTATTTCCAACAATATAAAGTTTGTCAATGAATTTGTCTTAATATTATATATTTATTTCCAATTAAGACCCTTAAGTTAGGGTAATTTATAACCTTAACCTATTATGACTTTTTTTTACTAACACTTAGTATGAAAGAAAAAAATATTTATTTAACATTATGATAGGCTAACATTAAAATTGAAGCTTTTTAGAAGTTACACTAAAAAGTTAAGATTGACCTATTATCCCATATATGTTTCAACATGTGGTTGTATGTTGAAAGAAATCTGAAGACCTTAGTCTAAACCACCTAATATTACAAACAAAACCTAGCTCCAAGGTCGCTCACAATGTCTTACTTTTTCGTGTGTTGCGGTTTGAATGTGATGAGTTTTTGTTTCATCACAAGATTGGCACATGATCTTCGGAATATAAAGAATAGGAGATCATGTATGTTTGGAGATATAAATATTAAGAATAGAGCATCGAAGATAGAAATGTGATAGTAGGAACGTTAGCGACATCTTTATTCACTCCTTAGGTGAGTTCTCATAGTTGACACAATGTGAGTTTGCATATTACCGTTACTAGAGAGTGGATTAATGTGTCAGGGATATTCATTTAGGCAGTTGATGCATTCGTTTTAAGACAAGTGGATGACATTGGTCTATGCAACAAATTATTATGAGGCTCATACTTGTGGGATATCACGTACAAGCAACTATGTTATGAGCTTGACATGCATCCTAACCTACATGGCCTATGCTGATGCGATATTCTTATCTTTATCTAACACAGGTATATATAGGTTTAATTTTAATCATTGATACTATATGTAGTGTTTATAGGAACCAGTACTCAATTTTGGGTACTATGCATAAGGTATAAAGGAATTGGTCCTCAGTTTTGGGACCAGTGTTTGAACGAACTAGCAAAGGTGGTATATATATATGAGTGGTCAATAGAGCACTCACATTGGTATATATATATGAGTGGTCAATAGAGCACTCACATTGGCTTATCAAACCTTGCCCCTGCAGTTTAGTTAAAATTTAACTTCATCTCTAAACTTTGTTAATTTTACAAAAATCGCATACATTTCATTCCTCACTTCTCTATCTATTCGTTAACAAAATATTTATTTTTCCCTTTCTTTAACTCAAGTTATTAGTAAATATGATGGGAAATAAATATTGAGTTCTTAAAAATGAGGAATGAGAGGCGGTCTCTAAATTTCACCCCTTCAACTTTTAAAGAATGAGATGTGTCAAAATATGTGAACATCTTTTTTTTTTTCTCAGTTTATTGGGATGAGGTTGATATAAGGAATATGATGTGAATGTTGTTATATGTAGATTGTTGAATTATAAACAATCTACTTAGTTCCTTTATTTTTTTTTATCTTTTTTAAGTTTTGTGATTAGTATATGGTTTGGTGATATCTTCAAAACTAAACATATATTTATATCATTTGGGGCTTGTTTTAGTCGTTTTCTTGTTTAAAGATGGTAAATAAGTTATTTGTTTGTTTACTTTTGATTTTCATGCATAAACGAGACACGAAATGACAAATCAATCATTTTTTTGGTGAAAATTAAGCCATTGCAAGAAATCAGCTCACAGACACCCCCCCGCATCCCTATAGACATGCCCTTATTTCTTCCCCGCAGCAGAAAAAACAAATAAAGACATTAGACACGGAAATCAAACAAGCCCCGGTGTCTCAAAACTCAAGTGAAGACAAAAGATCCTATGTACCTCACAAAGTTAACTTGGGTCGTGTCTCCTTAGACACGGGCTCGTGTCATTTCTATGATATCAACTCTCCTACTATCACAAGAAGACAAAATGCAAAAAATTCAATGGCATGGGGTTAGATGTATACAAAAAACCGGTGTTAGGACCGAAATAAAAAAAACTGAAACCGGTTTTAAACCGAACTGTCACACCCCGGCTTTCCGCAACCAATCAAACACCGGTGGGCTCGGGTGGGGAATATCGTGACGTAAGTTGATAACATCATAGACAATTAAACACAACACAACGAAAGTCTTGGATTTAAATTACTATTACAAACCAAATGTTCGAAATATAAAATAATATATAGGCTCGTGATAGAAGATCCACAGGCGAATCATAAATTATACAAAGAAAGAATGTGAAACAGACTTTGGGCAGATCTAGGATTTGCAAGATCCTCTTATCACTACCGAGCACTTCCAGCCTATTTTCGTATTGTACCTACAAGCTTAGTCTTTTGAAAATACGTCAACTTTCGCTGGTAAATACACCCAACTGGCTCATTTTGAAACCATTTAAAATATGTTTTAAGTGCGTATCAGCACAAAATCTTTTATAACTTGGGAAAGTTGACTGTCCAACCTTGTTAACAGATTTACATGTTTGTCCATACATACAGGGCCCGGTACGGAAACCGAGACATGATTAACGTACACACCACTTTGTACTCACGAAGGAGTCAATTCTTCCCAACCTTGTGGGTAATGCATTTTGAGCGTGTATCGGGTGTATGCCTACACCCGCGCTAAGGTCGTGGCCATTATCTATTGTAATGAGCCGAGGATATCCAGGACACGGTAGTTAACCTCTGATGTTTAAGTTATCAAACAAAACTGATTAAAACATAATATGCGGATTTACTAGCCATAATCAGAAATTCTATTGATCCCATTTCCGACCAAGCGGTAATATTTACCGTAACCCAAGCTCGTATAGGGGAAATAAGTCGAGAGTATTTACCTGAGCTAGTTTTCTTTTAATTTAATAACTCAGCCGTACACAAAAGTACTAAGTGCAGATAGCATTTACCGGCAAGTCTCTAGTTTGGATTATGGCATAAACTAACCAATTAAATACTAACGGTCTTATATAAGTCATAGACTTAGACCAACTAGCGTACTTGATCAAAACGTGTAATGCTAGATTAAACGATGATTGGGTAGAATGTAGTTTATCCCAACAAGTACCTTGACTTGTGTAATATGGATAAATTATAAACATTCTGGATTTTGAGACTTAAAAGACAAGGTTAGACCCGTTTCGGTTAATTTTAGTAAACTAGTTACATATGCTTAGCCGTACGCATATCAGCGATATCGGGTAACCGGAACAGCGCTTATGTTGTAAAATGACGATTTATGTGTTGTTTAATGAAAACTGATGTTAAGGTTAGGTTAACATGTTTTAGATATGTTATTTAATATAACATATCAGTAGGTAAAAAGATTTAAAAATATATAATTATAACCATTTTATAAGCTATAAGGGCTTTATCGTCATTTACCGACATATTAAAATGACTTGTTCATAATCTCAGTTTATAATCTGATTTAACATCCCAAATAATCCTACTTATATTAGTACATCAGTAGAAAACTTATATTCATGTTTATTATCTTTTAAACCTCATTTTATACAAAAAGGGTATTTTAGTCAAAATGACATAATTACGGAACTTGTGCATAAACTTAGATTCTGATTATGATCATGTAATATAACCTCAGATGGTTATGCTACATTATATTATATTATGATCATAATGCAACTTTAGATTAGTAGGTAACTAATCTAAATCGGGTCAGAATCAAAAGTCAAAGCAGAAGTCAAACTTCGCGACTTTCGGTTGCGAACAGACACTAGAACTAAAATTGACGAGCCGAACATGTTCCTACATGTTCTAATAATTATTACCAACTTATTTAAGTGTTAAAACAGGTTTCATAACATATATAAGATCAATTTATGATTTTTCCGAAAAATGGCCTGTTTGACTTTTTAACATCATAACTTTTACCCGTCAATTGGTCTAGTAAATGTGATCTTCAGGAGGTTTTCTTTATAGGGACTAACACCTACCTTATTACGATCACTTAGCCATGTTCATTACGAACAATGGCTGGACCATAATGGTCTTAACCGAAAGTCAAGGCGTTTTCCGTAAAACGCTTGACTTTTGGCTATAAAGGACTATAAACGAAAATGCAAGAGGAAGGAACACTTAAAGAGGTTTCTAGAATGCAATAGAACTTAGTAGGATGCTCTTTTCAGTTAGGAACTTCTAGAGGATGGAGATAGAGTTGTGAATGAGAAAGGTGCAAGTTCAAATGGTGAACCTTGGCACCTATTTATAGTTAGAGAGTTTGAAGGAGGTGATGGCAGGTGTTAAGGGGTGTAAGAGGAAGCTTACAAGTGTCCTAAAACGTGGCATAGCAGTTTGGAAGACATGGTTTCGAATCAAATGGTTTTTGGCAATTTGTGTGGAGGTCAAGTTAATTTTCTGTAGACATAGGCCTCTCACGCCCCGCGAGAGGCCAGGGCCATGCCTCTCACGCCCTGCGAGCGTCCCATGTCAGGTTTCAAAATTTGACACTTTTAGCCCCTCAACTTATAAAACCCTCTTTAACCTTCTAAAACACCTTTTTAGCATATTTAGCCCTCCGTAACCAATATTTGGCATACCGGGAGTATGCCCGGACATTGTCGAGCTCTCGGTTCATTAAAAGGTCACACCGATGTATAAATTAACATGTTGACACTTTTAACCCTCCATTATCCAACTTTCACATTTTTACAGAATTAACCTCTCTCGTCCAACAACGGGCACGCATGAGAGTTAGGGCTTCGTAAAGGATCATTCAGAGGCTCATTATATGCATGTTGACATATCAGTCCTTCAGAGGCTCGGCATGTTGACATATCAGTCACTCAGTGGCTAGGCATGTTGACATATCAGTCACTCAGAGGCCAAGTTTGAGCATGTTGACACCTTTAGTCCTTATTGGTCTTTATAGACTTAAAAAAATTACAGCACGTGTCACTATACTATTGGACACGATTTTACGAGGTGTTGCATCCTCACCCCCTTAAAAGAAATCTCGACCTCGAGATTTTATTAAAAAAGGTGGGGGTATTTTTGTCGCATAGTGGACTCAACCTCCCATGTATACTCGGGACCTCTAAAGGCGTCCCACTTAACCTTTACTATAGGTATCAATTTCCTTTGGAGCTTCTTAACCTATCGATCCTCGATCGAAATTAGTTTCTCAATGAAACTCAGGTTTCATCTAATTGCACATCTTTGTGCGATATTGCTAGTGATTCATCGGCTAGAAATTTCTTAAGGTTAGATATGTGGAATACATCATGAATTCCACTAAGCTCCTCTGGCAACTTAAGCTTGTAAGCTACAGTGCCGACACATTTGACTATCTCGAATGGTCCTATATATCTTAGGCTCAGCTTGCCCTTCTTTCCGAATCTCATTACACCTTTCCAAGGTGATACTTTCAGCATGACTTTGTCCCCTACTTGGAACTTGAGAGGTTTACGCCTCTTGTTAGCATAACTCTTCTGCCTATTACAGGCAGCCTTGAGACGATAACGGATTTGCACAATCTTTTCTGTGGTCTCCAGGACAATTTCCGGTCCTGATAGTTGGGCTTCCCCAACTTCTACCCCACACATGGTCGTTCGACATTTTCTCCCATACAAGGCCTCGTAAGGAGCAGCCTTGATACTCGTATAATAACTATTATTGTAGTAGAATTCTATTAGGGGGTAAGTGGTCATCCCAACTTCCACCTAAATCAATCACACATGCTCTAAGTATATCTTCCAATGTCTGGATAATACGCTCACTTTGACCATCTGTCTGTGGAAGGTAAGCCGTACTAAAATTTAATCTTGTGCCTAAAGATTGTTGGAAACTTTTCCAAAAATGAGAGGTATATCTAGTATCTCTGTCAGATAAAATAGATACTGGCACACTGTGTAGGGACACAATGTTGTCCACATACAACTTAGCCAATTTGTCTGAATTATACGTTTCCTTAATTGGCAAGAAATGCGCTGACTTGGTTAGACTGTCTACAATGACCCAAATCGTGTCATTACCATGTTTGGTCTTAGGTAACTTGGTAATCAAGTCCATAGTTACCATTTCCATGTGGGAATTTCCAATTGTTGTAGAAGTCCTGACGGTTTCTCATGTTCAGCTTTAACTTGCGAACACGTCAAACACTTAGCTACATAAGTGGCCATGGATTTCTTCAAACCCATCCACCAATAATTCTTTTTCAGATCCTTATACATTTTGTCACCTCCAGGGTGAATTGAGTATCTCGTATTGTGTGCTTCCTAGAGGATTAGATCTCTAAGTCCTCCAAAGACTGGAACCCAGATCCTTCCATTAAATCTAAGGATTCCATCTTTTCCAGGCGTTAATTGTTCAACAGTTCCGCCTAATCCCTCATAGGAATGTTAGCCTCTAACAGGGCTTGCTTTTGCGCATCTAATAGCTTCTCATTCAAGCTATTTCTAAGCTCAATGCTCTTTGCATTAATCCTAATGGGCTTAATTCTTTCCTTGCGACTTAAGGTGTTAGCAACGACATTTGCCTTGCCGAGATGATAGCGAATTTCGCAATCATAATCATTAAGTGTTTCCATCCAACGGCGTTGTCGCATGTTTAATTCTTTCTGATTGAACAGATGCTGGAGACTTTTATGGTCAGTGAATATAATACACTTTGTTCCATACAAGTAATATCTCCATAACTTTAGTGCAAATACAACAGCACCTAATTCCAAATCATGGGTGGTGTAGTTCCTTCGTGCACCTTAAACTGTCGTGATGCATAAGCAATTACCTTGCCTTTTTGCATTAGCACACAGCCCATGCTAGTGTGCGAAGCATCACAATAGACTACAAAATCTTCAATACCCTCAGGTAGAAATAACACAGGAGCATTGCTCAACTTGTGTTTTAGGATCTCAAAGGATTCTTGTTGTTTCGGACCCCAATAAATTTGACATTCTTATGGGTTAAGGTAGTCAAAGGAGTGGCTATTCTTGAAAAGTTCTCAATGAACCTCCTGTAGTATCCAGCCAATCCCAGGAAACTACGAATCTCCGATGGGGTTTTGGGCACTTCCCAATTCATTATGGCTTCTGTTTTGGCGGGATCCACTTGGATACCACGCTCACTTACAACATGTCCAAGAAATTGGACTTCTCTAAGCCAAAACTCACACTTAGGAAATTTAGCATAAAGCTTTTCCTGCCTTAGCAATTCTAGAATGCACCGAAGGTGTTTCTCGTGATCAACTTGATTACGAGAATAGATAAGTATGTCGTCTATAAAGACAATGTCAAACTTATCAAAATACAGTTTGGAGACTCTATTCATGAGATCCATGAATGCTACAGGTGCATTTGTGAGCCCAAAAGGCATCACTAGAAATTCAAAATGACCATATCGGGTCCTAAAGGTAGTCTTAGGAACATCTTCGTTCCTTACCTTAAACTGATGATATCCTGATCTTAGATAAACCTGGGAGAAATAACTAGCCCCTTGAAGTTGGTCGAATAAATCGTCGATCCTGGGCAGAGGACATCGGTTCTTAATTGTTAACTTGTTCAGCTCTCGGTAATCAATGCACATTCGCATTGAACCATCTTTCTTCTTTACAAATAAAATAGGAACTCCCCAAGGCGAGGAACTCGGCTGAATAAAGCCTTTCTCTAAGAGTTCATCTAACTGTAGTCTCAATTCCTTCATCTCTGTTGGTGCTAATCGATATGGAGCTCTGGCTATTGGTGCTGATCGAGGTAGGATATCAATTCTAAACTCCACTTGCCTATCTGGAGGTAGGCCAGGTAATTCTTCGGGGAAAACATCGGAACACTCCGAAATAACCGGAAGGTCTTCAATACTTGGCTTAGGCTCATTGATAGTTATTTGTGCCATATAAATGACACATCCTTTACTCAAACACTTAGATGCCTTAAATAACGACACCTTGTCTAGCAATCCATAGTGTGAATCTCCATGGATGGTGATCGTTTCACCAGATGGGGTTTTAATTTCGATGAGTTTCTTATCGCAGGCAATGCGGGCTTGGTTATAGGATAACCAATCCATGCCTAAACCTACATCGAACCCTGCCAATTTCATTGGCAAAAGAGTGATAGGGATAGAATGATTCTTAATGGATATAGAGCATCCATCAAGAACGGAAGATGCTATCTCTAACGTTCCATCAGCGAGTTCTACCTCATAAGTTATATCTAGAGTTCTTATGGGCAAGTTTAATAGTTTACTAAACGTATGATCAACAAAAGATTTATCTGCACCCGAATCGAAAAGAACTCTAGCATATACATCATTGATGAGGAATGTACCTGTTATGACGTTATTGTCATTAACGGCCTCCCTGGCGTTCATCTGGAAAGCACAAGCATTTCCTTTCTTAGCCTCTCCAGGCTTTGCATCATTACTTTTGGGGTTCTTGGGACAATTGAACGTAATGTGCCCTTTTTCATTACAGTTGTAGCAAACTGCATCCTTAAGATCCTTGCAATTCTAGGGTCTTATGCCCCTTTCTCTTGCAGATACCACAGGGTTTAGTCTGTGGATTTATACTATACTGTCCCTAATGTCTATATTTAAGTTCTTGCACAGAGGTTTGTCATTAGACGCGTGCTGGTTCTTCTTGAACCCGAAATTTCCTTTCTTTTTAAACCTTTGGGAGTTATTATCCTCCCTTTTCCTCTTTCTGTCAGTTTCAGTCTTAACTGACCTTTGCCTCACTAAATCTAAGGTGAGGGAGAGAGATAGGTCTACGGCGGACCTATAGGTACTAGGCTGGCCCTTTATCTCGTGCACTAATCCATTAATAAAACACGCAATGTGTTTGGATTCTGGGGTGATTAGGTATGAAACTAACCTAGACAGGGAATTGAAGTCAGAAACATACTTCCGACAGTATAGGTTTTTCATTGTGAGAGTCAGAAAGTCTGACTGTATCTTCTCCACCTCATGCGGTGGACAGTAAGTCTCATTGACTAGTTCTACAAACTTAGACCATCCTAAGTTGTACAGGTGTATCTTACCTGTAGATTGAACCATTGCTTTCCAACATATCAGGGCATCGTCCTTGAAGGACTGTGACACATATATGACCACATCCTTATCAGCACAACCGCTGATATCCACAATTGTTTCCATTTCATCAAGCCACTTCAAGGCTTCTACTGCTCCTTTTCCCCATTAAAGTCTCGGGGTTTCCAGGAGACGAAACATTTATAGGCACATCCGTCTTTAGAAGAACGGGACCTATCAGTGAATTCTATTTTCCTTGTTCACTCTTCACATTTGAAGAGTGAAGTGAGCTCTCCCTATGAGCTGAGGATGGTGCGATTGATAATAGTCTGGAGCGAGTAGCACTCGGCTCCCTAAGCTTTTCTATGGCCTTTTCCATGGCCTTTCCCGCAGCTGCATCTATGCGAGCTTGGAAGTCATCATTGTTTATGGCTAGTTTTCTTCCTTGTTAGAGCTAATCTCTCTGTGGCTACTCTGTGCCTCGTCCGAGTTTACCATTTTGCAGCTTTGGATCTAACATCAAATAAAACTTCTTTTAGCCATGGTACGACAACCATATTGGCTTTAAACATTGGATATAACAATCCATCGCCCATTAAGCTAGTGTGAATAACATCACAACTCTTAGGCTTATCATATCTATATTTGGCCTAGGTTTTAATTAAACCATCAAAGGCAAATTACAATCTGGACATAGTCCATATATTATTAGACAGTGGATCGTAATGTCACAACTATCATTGTCATAATTGACAATTATATATATAGCTCATAAGCTTGTCACTAATGGACATAATAATTGGGCACATTGGCCGGTCACATTGGACATTTAAAAATTGGGTACATTGACCGGTCACATTGGACATTTAAAAAAAATTGGGCACATTGTCCAGTCACATTGGACATAGATTGGGCACATTGGCCTATCACATTGGACATAAAATTGGGCACATTGGCCTACATCATAACAGGTGTAAATTTATGGCATATCGGCCTACATCATAATAGATGTAAATTTATGGCACATTGGCCTGTCACATTGGACATAAAATTGGACACATTGGCCTACATCATAACAGATGTAAATTTATGGCATATCAGCCTACATCATAACAGATGTAAATTATGGCACCTTGGCCTACATCAT
This sequence comes from Scalesia atractyloides, assembly GCA_947069175.1. NCBI lineage: Eukaryota > Viridiplantae > Streptophyta > Magnoliopsida > Asterales > Asteraceae > Scalesia > Scalesia atractyloides. Next base: position 84,302,096 of record CAMTDV010000001.1, on the reverse strand, counting down.
AACAGATGTAATTCATGGCATATCAGCCTACATCATAACAAATGTAAATTTATGGCACATTGGCCTGTCATTTGTCATCGCATTGATGACATTAGCTGGGATCACATTGATCATATAGTCTATATAATAGGTCTTAGGACGTAGTCCTTTTTACCTAGATGGCTAGTGTGGTTCCTCAAGTCACACTACCAAGAATATGAACATTCCTTAATGTTAACATAAGAGTACCTTAATGATTGATTAATGGTTCCGGTCACCTTCGACCTTAACGACCTTGGAGGCTTGAACCTAGTTCCCCACCTCTGGATAGAAGGATAGCTTTCCTTAACTATCCTGATAGAAGGCTCCTTGTCCTTAACTATCATTTCTTGGCCAATGTGTGGTCTACGCCACTTGGCGTAATCAAATCCATTAAGCTCTTTTGGAATTATATAGTAGAGCATAAATTTCGAATAAAATCGAGACGCTCGCTTGAAGATGATGAATATATATATATATATAAAATTCCAAAAATACTTCATTAAATTCCAAAAAGAAATTACAATAATAGAAACAATGAAATAAACTGTCCATGCAAGGACTTCAAAAACAAAATGTCCACGCAGGGACTAAAGAAATAACAATGTCCTCGCAGGGACTAACATATATTAGAAGAGACTTCACTCGTCCTTCTTTCCCTTAACCAGCTTGGAGAGTTTCTTGAAGAATTTATTCGTCTTCTTCTTCGTTTTCTCCGCTTGTTGTTGCATTTCTTTCATTCGTTCTAAGGCCTCATTAATGGCCTCAAGTGGCGGCGGAGGTTGTGGTTGTGGTTGTGGCATAACCGGATACTGGTACCCATAACTTGGATATCTAGTGTAACATCTGACGAAAAAACGAGTTCTAAAACCCACTCCGTTTTGTAAGAAAAGTATACACTATGATGTTCGTTATGTGTTTATGTTAAAGTTTAAAAGTTTATATATTATTTGCATTAAAGTAATAAAGTAAAATAATAAATGTTAATAATAAAAAAATAATAATAAAATAAAAATAAATAAATAATAAATAATAAAATAAAATATCAAAAACTGAAGACCACATGTATCGAACCCGGGTCTCCACCCAACCAACACACAAAACACACCACTACACTACACACACATATCTGCTATAATCTTAAATCAAATAAGTTATATACTAAAAAAACATCTGAATCTGAGTTCAAGAACAACGGTCTGTAACGGTTATAACCTTCCAATCCATCATCAATCTCTAATTCTGTTTCGAATTAAAACTGAAGAACCGTTCCCAATTATGAGTTAGACTCAATCATGGGTTAATTAAAACCAATTCGGTTACACAATAATTGGTCATCAATTTTTGACCGAAACTTATAAAAACCGAAATTCAACATTCTTCTATAAATAGCGATCCAAAGCTTCTTTTGAACTCGCTCAGTCTCAAGCATTTCTCTAAAACTCTCGAAAGAAGCTCTCTGCTTCAAATTGCTCTTCGCCGGAAACGGTGTCTTCGTCGGAATTCAACCGGAGAAATCATAACACCTTTCTGTTTCGGTTAGTTTTCTCGTCGGTTGGAATCTATAATCGTACGCGTTCGTTATCAACTCAAAAACGCACCCACTGTGAGTGAATTCTTACAAACTTCCCCTTTTTATTCATGTTTTGGGGTGTATCATGTGTCTTTTATTTAAATCATTTATTCAAACACTTGTGCTATTACCATTATGTGAACTAACGTGCTATGTGATATTTTGTTTATGTTTATTTGTGGTTATATTTTTTTTCATTTTAGTCAAGCTGTCATATTAGGCCCATCAGTTCCTCGTTGGATACGAGTAGAGCATCGCGTTGCCTAAACAGATCGGCTCCGTTTGGTTGAGCCTTTATCTCACAGCTCATCATTTATTTTCTCGTTTCAGTCAAGCATTCCCATCAGTACCCTATATAGACGGGTAGAGCATCGCGTGCCTCATCAGATCGGCTCCGTTTGATTGAACCTTGATCTCACAATTCATCATTTATCATGCTCATGTGTACATTGCTAGATGCTTATGTGGTTTGTGAATAGTTTACATATATGTTTGCTCATATTTGGTTTATGCACATTTTTATTAAATTAATCAACATATTTTTTTCTTTCAAATATTGAAACGGAATTCACTCGCCAACTTTTGTTGACCTAAACCTCTATTTTTACACATGATACAGGTGAACAGGTTGAAGCATGGAACACATAGGATTGGGCCTTAGAAGATAAATAAAGCATTATTTGAATGTCTTGTTTAGATCATTTGGTGCTTGTATGGTTTATGTGTTTTTTGGAATTTTCCCCTTTTAATTTGGAATAATAAATATGAAACTTTATTATAGTAAATGTCATGAGATTTGATGAAAACTCAGTCATGCCCCGACTACCATATCCGCTGCGGGTTAGGGTGTGACATCCAGTAGGTGGATAAGCAGGTGGGAAAGGAGACGGGTAAAGTGCGTTATGCTTGACCGCTTGCATGTAAGGGTCTTGCGACAATGCTTGATAATCAACAGGTGTAGTTGGGTTAAAAGGATCATATCCGAATGTATCCGGATATGTTGGAATAGGGTTATTATAACCCGATGGTGGTGGTTGAACTATTGGTGGTGGTGTTGGTTCCACCACAGGTGACGCATTAGAGGGCACACCCATTTGTGGGTCCTCGTGAATAGTTGGGTAAGGTTTGGGCAAAGGTGGCAGCGATCTCAACCGTTGGCCCGCACATACGGACATACGTGCTCCTCTCTTCCTCCTTGGCGGTTCTGGTGGCGATTGGGGTTGTTCCACCGGTTCCATGTGTACGTCTTCTTGCACGGGAGGTGGTTGGGAGTGATGGGAAGGGGTATTGGCGAAGGTAAATTGGTTCCAATATTGGTCCCACTCATTAGGACCTTGGTAAGGCGATCTGACATAGGAGTTCGAATCGCTTGAGATTTCAATGGGATGCACATTTGAACCTGACGACGGCATCTCTGTGTCGGAGTCCTCGTCCATTGGGTTTGGCTGATCCAGTTGATTCTGATCAGCTGGGGGTGTGTTAAAGTATTGGTTGGGGTCAAACTCATCATGGTAAGAATGATGAGAGTGATGGGAGTGGTGTGAATGGTACGAGTGGTATGAACTTTGAGTGTGGGTAGGCGAATGCTGTGGTAGAGGCCATGAATCCCCCGAATCTTCATAAGGGTTCGGGTGATGGAGATGTGAAGGGATGTGTCCTGAAGGTCCTCCCCTCATTGGTCCTTTTCTTCTTCCTCGTACACGTGGTGGCATTTTCCTGTTAAAATCAATTAAAAACAATACTAATAACTTAATAATGAAATGACTAATCCTAGGTCAATGCCTAGACTCGGAAGTCGAACGAATGTGCTTGTGTAAGTTTGAGATTAAACACAAAAGGCTAGTGTTTAATTCTCTCAAACGTTGGCTCTGATACCAACCTGTCACACCCCGACTTTCCACAGCCAATCAAACACCGGTGGGCCTGGGCGGGGAATATCATGACGTAAGTTGATAACATCATAGACAATTAAACACAACACAACGGAAGTCTTGGATTTAAATTACTATTACAAACAAAATGTTCGAAATATAAAATAATATACAGGCTCGTAATAGAAGATCCAAAGGCGGATCATAAATTGTACAAAGAAAGAATGTAAAACAGACTTTGGGCAGATCTAGGATTTGCAAGATCCTCATATCACTACCGAGCACTTCCAGCCTATTTTCGTATTGTACCTGCAAGCTTAGTCTTTTGAAAATACGTCAGCTTTCGCTGGTAAATACACCCAACTGACTCATTTTGAAAACATTTAAAATATGTTTTAAGTGCGTATCAACACAAAATCTTTTATAACTTGGGAAAGTTAACCGTCCAACCTTGTTAACAGATTTACATGTTTGTCCATACATACAGGGCCCGGTACGGAGACCGAGACATGATTAACATACACACCACTTTGAACTCACGAAGGAGTCAATTCTTCCCAATCTTGTGGGTAATGCATTTTGAGCGTCTATCGGGTGTATGCCTACACCCGCGCTAAGGTCGTGGCCATTATCTATTGTAATGAGCCGAGGATATCCAGGACACGGTAGTTAACCTCTGATGTTTAAGTTATCAAACAAAACTGATTAAAACATAATATGCGGATTTACTAGCCATAATCAGAAATTCTATTGATCCCATTTCCGACCAAGCGGTAATATTTACCGTAACCCAAGCTCGTATAGGGGAAATAAGTCGAGAGTATTTACCTGAGCTAGTTTTCTTTTAATTTAATAACTCAGCCGTACACAAAAGTACTAAGTGCAGATAGCATTTACCGGCAAGTCTCTAGTTTGGATTATGGCATAAACTAACCAATTAAATGCTAACGGTCTTATATAAGTCATAGACTTAGACCGACTAGCGTACTTGATCAAAACCTATAATGCTAGATTAAACGATGATTGGATAGAATGTAGTTTAATCCCAACAAGTACGTTGACTTGTGTA